>OY776116.1:50699578-52173328 GCA_963675035.1 Allygus modestus
AGTATCAGAACAGCCAAAAAATCAATGTTTTCAGATTTCAATAAAAATTGGACAAATGTATTTTTTTACACTGATTTTGAGTTTTAAACGTTTTTATGTGGAAATTCACTTCCCTCACGTCAGCGTGCTGCGTGCAAACTCGTTTAAGATTGTGTCCTGTTATAATAGTGCAACGAACTAGGAATCTAAGCTACTCTTCTGTTTTGATGTTAAAAATTAGTCTCGTTACAATAGTGATAGTAATAGTATTTAATTTAACAATAGATGTCCGTGTAATACAAACATGAAACGCGTTCTAATGAATGTGTCTTAGAAGTAAAAGAAACACACAAAATGTAGTTTGGAAAATAATAAAAGTGTACTCTGTGACTACTATTAATTCCAACTTAAAACCAGAAGAAATGCAGAAACCCTTTTATATGTTTCAGCAATATGGCAGACTTCAAAGCAAAACTTGACGATTTAGAAGTCAGCAAGGGACCACCGAGGGCTTCGATCACGGAACTAAAGGATCCCAACGGATACCCCATCATCGGCGCCAGGTTACACCAACATCGCGAGTATGGCACGACTGTCATACTGGACATAGTAATCGAAGGGCACATCGTGTTTTTGCCGAAGCAGTTCAGTCAGAACCTGTGCAAGGCCGAAGTCGACGCTCTAGGGTCTGGCGGCTACAAAATCAAATGCACTGGGATGACCGGTCGTTCCCCCAATGTTTTTGGTTAAATATTGTTTTTTGAGCGTAGCGAACGAGTTTGGTGGAATATTTTCGATTTCTTTGTTTATTCTTTATTTAGTTTATAATTATAACTACGCACTACTTTGCTCATTTAACCTTCCTTGTAACTATTATGGTTTACGAGATCCCAATGGTGAGCATAAACAAACGAACACACTGTAAAGCATTTCATTTATATAACATGCTATACATGTTTCCATCTATGTTATACTTGTAATATGTATATATTATTTTTTTATTTGCTTACCAGTGGTTATTAACAAGCAGTTGTAAAATTTTATAAAACGTATAGTTTAGTATTATTAACCAAATAAAGTTTTGAACATTATGACTAATTGCATGGGGATTGCATTCAACATTTGTATTCGCAAATTATATTTAATCACGATGACGATTTATGAGTTTATTTTATTTTTACATTATTAATTATTATAAAAAGGCTTTTCAAAATATATTACTCCTTACCATGTGATAAATCATCATTTTGTATCAGTCTAAAACATAATTATTCTGTATACCGGAAAATGTTTTGGCAACTGCCTGGAAATGATAATGTTTGCTTATGGAGAGTTGTGAATTAAAGATATAAACAATGGTCGAAATATACGAACATATTTTAAACTAGTAACGGAAATTGTTAAACATCGCTTAAAAACTGTCAAAAATCACAAGGTAATGCCTATTTACTGGTCCGGCCATAACACAAATTTCAAATATAACATACTTCATTAATATAGTTGAACTTCAATGATTATAGTTACTTCTCTCTTGTGGGTGTAGTGAAAATTAATATTTCCGTAAAGCAAATGTTCTTGTCATACTCCTTAATTTGCAACGTTCTTAACTAATTGCAGGTATGTGGCGGGATACATGGCAAAAGTGGTAATAGACAAATATCGCTGCAATATGTGTAAGGAAGATTTAACAATCAATGCTGTTTTATCTCAACCCAATCAGCTGCTGATTCTGTATAAATCGTACGGCACTAAGGAGGGAATTTCACACCTGACTGCCCCTTCTAAAATTATGGTTGCCGTCACTGAAACCATCCTCGACACTTTTCACAAACACTTTTCTTCCATCATGTATAAACCAAGTATTAAGAGTGTTCTTGTGGACCTTGCTGACGTGGAAATACGGAAAGTGAACGAACTCTGGTTGGACCAACAACACCCGTGCCACGATCACCGTCAGTTCATTATTAACTTTTTGGTCCGGTTGAAAATAATGAAAACTGTTTTGTGGCAATCAAAGGAACTGAGAATGCCCCGATCTAGACCCTCCCGTTCCTCACCATATCAAGACAAACTGAAACTAGTCCAAAACCTGTAATTAAAGTGGTCTTCGTAAAACATGTGTACATATTAAGTAGGCCTATTTTTTATATTTAAGAGTTGTCCCAGCTTTCATAATTTCTCTTTGTACTGTGGTGTATTTATTTACTTTATCTAATGTATATCGGGTAGTTATTAGAGTAAAACTACATAAATGTTTACAATTTTTTCCAGATTGAGTAACATATGTACCTTTTAGTTGTGTATATAAACAGTTTTCTTGGATGTTTTGATTAATTACAAAAATTGTACATGTGTATCAGGTAGAATATCCCATTTTCTGTCATTTGTATTTTTAGACTTATAAACCTTACGGTAACAATGTATGTTTAATAAGTCCATTTGACTGCTGGATTGTCATTTATTTTTATTTTATCAATTATTAATTTGCTGTAATATATAAAACTATAGCAACAATTTATTTCAGTATTATACAACTTGTTTACATTTTTCAATACGTGTATAAATGTAGTGAGTAGTTTTTACAATATGATATATGTACATAATCAATCATACTACACTTTTTTAGTTTATAGATTGCTAATTTCTGTATGCATATTCACTTTTTAGTTGTCATACACCAAAATTCTTTCTTCAAAAATGCCGAGCAATAAGGTACACATCATTTAGCCATATCACTGTTATGTATATATATTTTTAGGCTAAATTACAGTTATGATTTATTCCATATCACTATCGATTAGCTATTCATGTTATTTTATATTCCTAAAAGTTACTTTTTTGTCATGGGAATTGTATTTTTAACTGATTTTAAACTGTAGGTATTTATTTTTATCTCTGATGTATGTGTGTCTTCGATTTAATGTTTTACTATAGTATTTAGTTTAACTTGGATATTACAATCTGATAAGATTTAGTTATGGACTATTTGGTTCTTCGTCTCTTAGAGCGATTGGGTGCCTATCTCTAAGAGAACTTCTTTTCCAAACTTAAAAAAAGAAGTACTCTGTTGAAGATGGAAACTTTGTCGCAGTAACAGGGCTTTAAAACCAGTATCCATCGGCACTCACTTTTATAAATAATCTACATAGATAAAATATGTTTTCTCTGGAGGACTTTTATTCCCTTAAAGGATTGTTATGTCTAAATAAACCCATTTAAACTACTCTGCGTCGTTCCCACCGCGCGATGTGGTTGTAGCGTTGTAGCCGCCAGGGCCAGGCCAGGCCAGCCAGCGTAGTCGCGTCGTTGAAGGGGGAGGAGGGGAGTGGACTGTGTACTACGTTACCGACCCCCTTACTTGACGTGGCGCATTCTATGTAGGGGCCACCCAACTAACTCGGGTGGCCCCAACTAAACGACGCATGATTCTTTAGCCGCGGCTGCCCTTCTCTGTATTATTTATTCTATGATATTACTTATTGAATACACTCAGTAAAAAAGGTTTTGGTAAAATAAACGAGTTTGCATACTTTGACAGAAATAATCAAATTAAATTAAATCCTTATTACAAAACAAAGTACTTATATGCTATCTGTAAAAAAACACTCACACACACAGTAGAGGGAGAAAGTAGCTAACTTCTTTACAAAATGTGTTTTAGGAAACTTATAACAACTGCTAACTGTGTAGTCGGTATAAGACCAAGACAACAAAAATATAAAACACGCACAATTTCAGACGAATCAATTGTAATGTCATTATGTTTTAAAGTGTAAGAACTCGCATAAGCTGTCAGAATCGCTTGTTTCGGTATTTGTGATGGTGGTAGAGGACCTAGGGGAAATTCTCTCGGTGATTTGTTGTGATTGTTGGAATTGGTTCACAAAGGTATTGCTGGTACTACTTGACGGGTATAAATAGCTGTATGGATTTTGTGGGAAAGAATCTTGATATGGATTGGATACAAACTGGTTAGGTGTGGGATGGCAAGGATATGGCGGTGGACCAGGATTGACATTAGGATTAGGGTAATATGGATGTCCGACTGAAGGGAGCTGTTGGGGGTTCCATTGTTGCTGTGGTTGTACCGAGTTGCCCTGTGCTGATGAAATTACTTGTAGAATGTCTGCCTTTACTTTAAGCTGTCTTTCTTGTGGCACTTTTCCAATTTCTGGTAGCAGTGAAAGTAATAACAATTTGTTACTGTCAGTTTCATCTAAGTTGGCTTCGGATGTGTTAGTCTTAATCCTTTTAGCGAATTTCCCCTATAGGGAAGAAGCTATTACCGTAGGTCTCATGGTAAGACTTAAGCCCGAGACCAAGATAATTTTTTGTTTTGAGGTCCCCAGATGACAAAAACACTATTCGTTCAAATTTATATATATGTATATATATATATATATATATATATATATATATATATATATATATATATATAGATTTATATATGTGTCCGTGAATGCGATAACTTGAGTAAAAAACGTCAAAAACACAAAAACACTATTCGTTCAAATTTATATATATGTATATATATATATATATATATATATCTATATATATATATATATATATAGATTTATATATGTGTCCGTGAATGCGATAACTTGAGTAAAAAACGTCCGATTTCGATGAAATTTGGCTCAAATGTGTAAAATGACATTCATGACTTTAAGTTCGATAACCAGAAAAATCGGACCATGGGAAGGGGGGTTTATGGGGGTTTTAAATTTTTCAAAAATCAGTTTTTTGCATTTTTCACCCTAAAATTTTTGAACAACTTAATTTTGTTTTTGACCATGTTATAGAGCTTAAAAAAACAAATAATATAGTATTTTGAATTATTAACCTAGGTTAAGTGGTTGCGGGGAAAATCCAAAAAACCTACTCATAAAATCTCCCATGTTAATCTTATGGGAAAAAGGTTTTTGGCTTTTCCTCAGTTTATTTTAATGTAAACTTCACATTTGCTTTTACCAATCTGTTCAGTTCCACAAAACGATCATTTTGGTGTTTAAATTGTGATTCTACGCCCAACCGTTGCTGAGATATTCAAAGTGCTAAACACAGTACGTTGTCCAATGTTATCCTTATGGAGAATAAATAAAATTTGATATCTCGATTATTTATGAATGTATGTTGATAAAACTTGGTATGTGGCTTCACGTAGTACTGGTATATTTATATTTCCACAAAAAATTGATTTTTTGTTGATTATTCCCGTCGCAGCAAACCTACATACACAGCCCCCATGTTATTCTTATGGAGAATAAGTAAAATGTAATGACTCCCTTAATTATGAACATACATTAATAAAACTTGGTATGTAGCTTCACTTGGTTGAGTTATATTGATAATTTCATAAAAACCCATTTTTTTGTTCCTTGTTGCAGCAAACCTGCTTACTCAGCCCCCATGTTATTCTTATGGAGAATAACTAAAATGTTATATGGCGCTTATTTACGATTGAATATTGATGAAACTTGGTATGTGGCTTCGCCTAGTTAAATTATATTTATATTTGCATAAAAACCCATTGTTTATGTTCCTTGTTTCAGCAAACCTACATACTCATTACCAATGTTATTCTTATGGATGATAATTAAAATCGCTTATATGTGAATATATTTTTATGAAACTTGGTATGCGGCTTTATATGGTATTAAGACAAATATTATGCATTGGAAATTCGCTGAGTACGCAGGTTTGCTGCGACGGGGGTATTTTTTTAATACCTCTATTAACTCGTCTTCTTCTTTAGCGGTAGTTTTTTTCGTTCGGTTCTTGTTGATTTTTACCCTTATGTTACCATCTTCCACAAGCGTTTCTGAATTCCCTGAAATGTCAATAGCATCATCGTCGATGACCGATTCATCACCCTCCAACGAATTTCAGGTATTCTTAGTTAAGGTTTCCAAAAATCTCAATTGTTCAAAATACACATAAGGTTTCCGTGTTTTTCGTCTTTTATTTATAGAATAATAAAGCCTGAGGCTAGTGGTTCCTTATATTACAACTATAAAAATTATTTCTCCATCCTCCTAATTGCTGTATGTGATGCTTCATATAAGTTTTTCTACGCTGACGTTGGGTCCTATGGAAAGTCAGCCGACTCTACCGTGCTGAAAGAAAGTAAATTTTACAGAGGGATCAATGATGGTTCTTTGAATGTACCATCGCCGAAAATTTCCTTTACAGGATTTTCGGAGGCAATGCCATTTTTATTCGTGGGAGATGAAGGTTTTGGACTAACAAACAACACCTTAAGGCCTTATTCCGGCAAGTGTATATCTGTAAAGAAACGTATTTTCAACTACAGGCTTTGTCGTGCTCGCAGAAACATTGAGTGCTCATTCGGAATTTTAGCTAACAAGTGGCGTATTTTCCATCGTCCGTTGAATGTTGAGATATCACTGTGCGAGGACATTGTGAAAACTTGTTACATGGGTTGGCCCAAGTCCGTAAATGAAACTTCTAAAATGGCAAGTAGCCTAAGTGTATAGCCCTACATTTCATAGCCATAGGTCCAAGTTTATGATGAAAATAGCTCACTATAATCCAAACTTAGGATATGTCAGTAGTAAGGGCCCGCGCTTTGGCCCCAACATGGGCTCTTATGGGAGAATAGAATAACATGGGCTCTTATGAGGGAATGGAATTAGGGTGTAATTACTACCCTCTGTCTTTCTTTTGCTACCCTCTGTGGTTAATTATTTATCTTTTTCATCCCCTGTGGTTAATTATATACCATTTTTGGTAATTGTTTCGCGTCCTTCACTTCCTTCTGTGTATCTAACTACAGATCCTGTCTCTCAGCGTACTGTAGCTGGCGGGTGTAACGTGAACATTTTTAAGTAAACTGATGGGTTGAAATGTTAATTCGTGTCCTTATGTTGTTAATCATCTAGCCTTCTGTGGTAATTATTTGAACTATGTTTCCTTCTACATATTTATTTTTTTAACCCCAGTGCCCTTCTATACATCTAACCTCCACATCCTTCTGCGTATCTAATCTCACTTCCTTCTGCGTATCTAACCACAACATCTGCAACAAGTATCTGTCAGCAAACTAGTTGTGACCAGTTAAAATACTGCTCTGTGATTGGTTAAAATAAAGATGTATTTTATTGGCTGTAATTAGGCGTCCTGCGCTCTGATTGGTCCAGACGTGGCCCCACCACAATACCTGCTCTCTTGCTGCGCATTCTCTCTCTCTGCTCCCACTTTCGTTGCGAACAGACGTGTCCCTGCGTTGCTCCGTTTGTTGCGCTTGGCAAAGATAAACTTGAGCGTTTGCTTACCCTATCCTACTTGTACCATAACCTCACTTCCTTGTGTCAAGGGCTGTGTCGTACTTGTATTTGTTGACTGACAGTAATATCACTTTCTATTCTTGTTCTTTATTAAGTAACCTCACCATTATGTTTTACTTGGTAGTCCTGTGTTTATATGTATTGGCTAACATAACAGCAAATCTAGTTTCTTGCGTCAAAAGTAGTTTTGTGCGTTGTATTTGATTGTTTGGCTTGGCTAAAGTAGTGTTGTGTTGACTAACATAACCTTATTTCCCAGTAACCTCAGTTTCTTGTGTCGAGAGTAGTGTTTTGCGTTGTATTTAATTGTTTGATTTGTTTAGAGTAGTGTTGTGTTGACTAACATAACCTCACACCCAGTAACCTCAGTTTCTTGTTTGATTTGACTGTAGTAGTGTTGTGCGTTGTATGTGCTGAGTAACATAACAGTAATATCACGGTATCATGCACTTGTCTTGTTCATGCCTGACTTGTCTATGTTAAGAGCGTTGTATGACTTGCTAGTGTACAGTAACATCAGAGTTAACTACATGTTTCAAGAGTAGTGTCGTGTGATTTTTAGCGTTATCTGAACTGCTAAAGTAACCTCACTTTTTCTGACCTCACTCTTTACACTCCAACTTTACTGTATTATATTCCGTGCATGGTGTACTTAATTTTATTTCTGTGTTGTGTTTATTGTCTTGGCTAGAGTAGTGTTGTTTTGTGTTTAATTGTTTGATTTGATAGTTTACAGTAAAGAAAGTAAACAAACCCTCACTTCCTTGTGGCTAAAGTAGTGTTGTGTTGACTGACATAACCTCCAGTAACCTTATTTTTTTGCCCTGGTTCTTTTGAACTGTAAATTCACCTCAGTAACCTCACCTTCTATTCTTGTTCTTTAAAACAGTTTTGGTTAGAACAGTTTTTGTATGTGTTGACTAACAGTAACTTCACTTTTCCGAACCGCTGAGCGAGGAAAGAGTAAGAAGAAAATTTTCCTGCCAAACCTAACCTCACTTTTCATCCCTCCAGGTAGTGTTGTGTTTTATGTGCTGAGTAACAGTAATCTCACTTTCTATTCTCGTTCTTTTGGTTAGAGTAGTGTTTGAAACCTTCCTTAGAGTTAACTTTTGGTAACTTGTAGTTCTGATTTGACTCACGTAGTGTTAGTGTTTTTCTGACTTGCGTAGTACAGGGGTACCATGCTCTTTTGTAGATCCTCTGTACCTGTTATTTTAGAGAACTTGATCAGTGACTTTAAAGTATCAGTTCTAGACGTAACCGTTCCATTAGTAACAGTTGCCTTCTCTATCTTGTTCATGTTATAGCATTGAAAACTGCTACAAAGTAACGGTTCCAAATGGTTACAGTTCCAACAATGTAACAGTTCCAGCAGTACTCGTTCCAACGGTTCCAACAGTAACCGTTCCAAAAGTAACAGTTCCAGTAGACCAACCAGTGACAAAGTAACAGTTCCGTTCTCTATATAGCTCTTACAACAGGCTCTGGTTCTTCAGTCTGATTTCAGTCGTCACACTGGTCGGACGTTCTTTTGCGCTGCTCTTGCGTAGGTGTTCGTGTTTTAAACCTTCATTGGAGTTAACTTTCGATAACTTGTAGTTCTGGTTTGTCTTGCGTAGTGTTAGTGTTTTTTCTGACTTGCGTAGTGATACAGGGGTACTGTGCTCCCCTACATACTATATAGCTCTTACAACAAGCTCTAGTTCTTCAGTCTGATTTCAGTCGCCACACTGGTCAGACGTTCTTTTGCGCTGCTCTTGCGTAGGTGTTCTCTTGCACAGATTATTATTGATTCTGCGTAATTCAGTTGTATCCGTGTGAGTTTGACTCTGGTCGGTGTGTTTTCTCTTTTAAGCGTTAGTACAGTTAGCTTGTTTTCAGTATTTAATTCTTTGTTGAAAGATGGACGTTTCTAAAAAGAACCCTCAAAATCCGATAAATTTAATTAGTAAAGATCAAACCTATGTTAAAAAATTCAGACTTTACGGGACTAATACTGTTTTCAAATTTACTAACCCTCCCAATGGTATCTCTGAGTTTGATTGGATTCGTAAGGGTCTTAATCAGATTGTTGAAAAAGCTAAAGCCGATGCTGTACCCACCGATTATCTAGGGTTTAAAATGCAGTCAATAAATTTAAAAAGTGCTGAACCGGGGTATGTAGATTTTAGACCGGTCTCTGAAGTTAACGGTGATGTCCTTTGGCAAGTTTTCGGAGGTATTCTTCAATCAAATTCCGAATCTATTAAGTCTACAGACACGTTCAAAGTATATGTAGCAAGAGTTAACGTTCCAGTAGGTTCTGGGAGGGTAAGGCCTGGCTTTTACAATACGTTTGATGAAGAGTGTAAGGCGAGAAAAGGGATTGTAGTAATTAATAACAAAGATAATTTATGTTTGGCTAGAGCGTTGGTAGTAGGCAAAGCGTATGCAAAAAATGATCCTCAGTATAAAGCAATACGTCAGGACAAGGGGAAAAGACAAACTTTCAGAGCTAATAAGCTCATAGCAAAAGCCCGTGTAGAAATGCCGGAGGAAGGCGCCGGTATCCCCGAGCTTGAAAAATTCCAATCCTATCTTAAAAAATACAAAATTACCGTCTACAACTATGACAGAAAAGGCCGGGATGTCTATTTTGAAGGAGGTAATGAAGATGCTAAATTTAAAATAAACCTTCTGTTTCACAACGGTCATTATAATGTAATTACAAACTTAACTGCAGCGTTTGTTTGTAATTTCTTTTGTGAAGCCTGCCATGTCCCTTACGAACACAAAGCTAGACACAGATGCTCTAACAGATGCTCGTCCTGCCATACCATCTCCCCACCCTGTAAACTAGAACACGGAGGCATTACATGCCGTTTTTGCTGTCGCTTCTTCAAAAACGAGCGGTGTTTAATAGCCCATCAAGGACAAGTTTGTAAAACTTTAAAACTCTGCCGTGACTGTAAGAAAATGATTCATCCAAAAAAACGTAAGACAGCTCACGTATGCGGAGAAGTTTACTGTAAACCCTGTGAAGCGTTCAAAGACCCCGCACATCAGTGTTTCATGAGGGTAGATAGGAGAACTCCCAAAGACCGTAATTTTTTGTTTATTTTCTTTGACTTGGAGACTCGCCAAGACGAGTCTCTCCCCTCTGACGAGAATCATAAAGTACATCAAGTTAACTTGTGTGTCTCACAACAGTACTGTTTTAAATGTATTAATGGGGGTGAGTGTGAAACTTGCTCGGAACGGCAAAGGGTATTTGAAAAGGAACCGGTAAAGCAGTTTATGGAGTATGTGATGCAAGTTCGAAAAAAATTTAAAGATGTTTGTGTAATTGCCCACAACGGGCAGGGTTTTGATTTCCAATTCATACTACAGTATATTATGGAAGAAACTAAATTTACCCCAAAAATAACGCCTCGGGGAACTAAAATTATTTTGATGGAAATGGACAACGTCAGATTCATTGACTCCCTAAGCTATTTCCCCATGGCCCTCTCTGCGCTCCCTAAAGCCTTCGATCTGCCTCCCGAGAAAAAGAAGGGCTACTTCCCGCATCTTTTTAATACATTGGCAAACCAAAATTATGTAGGCCCTATGCCCGACAAAAAATACTATTGCCCCGAGTCGATGTTTGAGAAACCACACGAGGCATTTGAGATTTGGTACGAGGAACAAGTAGCGAGTAACTATATTTTTGATTTTAAAAAGGAAATCCTGGAGTACTGTATTTCGGACGTAGAAATCCTAGCTCAAGCGTGTATTAAATTTAGAGCCTTGCTTCTTCAAGAGTGTAACGTAGATCCTTTCCTCGAGGCTATCACAATAGCCAGTGCCTGTAACCTGGCCTTCCGCCGTAACTTCTTAAAAGAAAATACTATTGGACTTGTACCAAAATCAGGGTACCGACTTGCAGACAAGCAGTCAGCCGTTGCTTTACAGTGGCTAACATGGGAGGAGGAGAAACGTGGAGTAAAGATTCAACATGCGGGCCGGGGTAAAGAAGTTAAAATTAACGGGCTAAAAGTAGACGGGTTTGATGGTGAGAGAATTTATGAGTTTCACGGGTGTTACTGGCACGGGTGTCCAAAATGTTTTCCTTACAATCGAGAGGAACCTCTGCCGGAGGATCCTTCAGACAGTTTGCATCTCCGTTACGAGAGAACCAAGTCCAAAATGGCAAGATTTACTAGCTATGAGGTTGTAGAGATGTGGGAGTGTGAGTTTAAAAATTTGAAGAAAGATAAAAAATTAAATCACCTGAACCAACTATCCATTCTAAACACACTTCCACTTAATCCTAGAGATTCCTTCTTTGGAGGCAGGACGGGTAATACTAAAACGTATTGTAAATGTGAAGAGGGAGAAACAATTCAATACGTTGATGTCTGTTCCCTCTACCCGTATGTAAATAAATATTGTAAGTATCCCGTGGGTCACCCTACTGTTTACGTTGGAAATGAGTGCCGAGAGAGAGGTCTTGAAGTAGAGGGCTTGTTAAAATGTAAGATTCTACCTCCTTACAACTTGTATCATCCCGTACTCCCCGCAAAAATGAATAATAAATTGATGTTTGTGTTGTGTAGAACCTGCGGGGAAACTCAAAACCAAGGGGAATGTTTTCATGATAGTGAGGAAAGGGCGATGGTAGGGACATGGACTATGGATGAAATTAGAAAAGCTGTAGAGAAAGGATACGTTGTGCTTGATATGTATGAGTTGTGGGAGTACGAGGTAGCTACATACGAGAAAGGGGGACTTTTTACCGATTTTATTAATAAATTCTTGAAAGTAAAGCAGGAAGCTTCAGGGTATCCCGCTTGGTGTAAAACAGAGGAGGATAAAGAAAAGTATGTTTCTGATTTCTTTGAGCGCGAGGGTATTCAACTGGACACGGGCAAAATTGCTAAAAACGGGGGTTTGAGATCGGTAGCCAAACTCATGCTAAACAGTTTTTGGGGCAAGTTTGGTCAACGCGAAAACATGACAAAAACTGCAATCGTGAGAGACTCTAAAGAATTGTTCAATTCGTTAACTCAACCAGGAACAAAAGTAAAGTTTGTTGAGATAATTAACCAGGAGGTTTTATTAGTTAATTGGCAGAATGTTGATGAAGCTAGTGAGCCTCTAAAAACTGTAAATGTTGTAATTGCGGCCTACACTACAGCTCATGCGAGACTTAAACTGTATGAACACTTGGAGGCTTTGGGCGGTCAAGTCTTGTATTATGATACAGACTCGTGTATTTATTTATACCGGGAAGGATTGTACAGGGTCCCTACGGGAGATTACCTCGGTGAAATGACCGATGAATTGGCAGGTGACTACGGGCCCGGCTCTTATATTGTTGAATTCGTTTCTGGGGGGCCTAAAACTTATGCATACCTTGTCTGGTCAACCGACAAACAAAAACTAGAATCTGTGTGTAAAATCAAAGGCCTCACCCTCAACCTAAAAACCTCCGAAACGCTAAACTTTGAACAATTGAAAAAGATGGTCCTCAGTGAAGCTGCTGAAATTTTAGAAATTGAAGAAAACAGAATCAGGAGAACAAAGAGACGAGAAGTCGTTACAGTAAGCGAAGTTAAAAAGTTTAAAATTACAGGACCCAAGAGGAAATTTAGTGATGATCACGATACCTTGCCTTTCGGCTTTAAAAAACAAAGAGTTGCTTAACGGAGCTATCACTCACACGGGTACTGTGTGCATATACCTCTAAACATCAGCTCTATCAAATCATTCTGTTCTGAGACGCGGTAGTGAACGGACGTGCCTGTACTGTTACTGTTTGTCTCTTCTTGTAGAATGTCTGCTGAAAATAATACACCCACTATTCAAGCGGTGTTTTTAAAGTTTATATCTAAAAGAAAGTTAAATGAAAATTCAAAATTTCGCATTACATGCTCAGAGTATGAGTTCTTTCTTACTGGGCCAATAAATGCATGGGAATGGCCTTTGATGTTCTCGGAGTATATAGTAGATAAAATAACGGAGGACTCCTCATCAAACACCTACATTGGAGTAGCAATAAAGTACGGTGATGTTTCGGGAAATATACCGTTTCTGCCTTTAGGGAATTTAACACCGTCAGTTTTTGATGATCACTTTGAAGAAATATTTTGTAACGTTGAGAAACTATCTGGTGTTTTACGTCTTGAAGTAACACTTGTCTCAATTCCATGTTGCTACCTTCGATAAAGGTAGCACCTTTCCCTACGGAGCAGCGTTACTCTTGTATATACCAAATGTCACTAGTACAGTTTCATCATTCTGCTCCAAGTCGTGGTACTGATCAGACGTTCTTTTGCGCTTCTTTTTCCTGTACTATTGAGTAAATTGTGACATGGCTGCCAAGTTCTATACATTCAATAACAAACCCGTATTGGTTCTGTTTGATAATGAAGGAAAGCCATGGTTTAAAGCTAAAGACGTAGCTACTGCTCTAAAGCATGTTAATTGCTGGAGTGCAATTCAGAAACATGTAGATGACAGTGATAAATTAACTGTTGGAAGTTTTACTGACGCCCAAAAACAGGGAGTTGGGCCTATTGAGAAAACAACGGTTTTCATAAATGAAGCCGGATTATGTTCTTTGATGTTAAAATCAACTACTCCTGAGGCAAGACTGTTAGTAAAAAGTCTGTTGCCGGAGAAGTTTTACCTTACTTACACAAATATGAAGGATGAAAGTTAACTTTAAATGTAAATTTTCTTTAAAATCACAAGTTCCCACTGTATGTGTGTGTGTGTGTGTGTGAATGAAGGTCACTGGCGCGGGTGACGAAAAGCCCCGTAAACCTGAATTAAGGTCACTGGCGCGGGTGACAAAAAGCCCCGTAAACCTGAATGTGTGATGAAGGGGTTAGTAGATTGAGGCGTCGGGCTAACACCCCGGCTACTCCTTCGAACAACCCGGTGTGAATGAAGGATCTTGTACATTGAGGCGCCTGGCTAACAACCAGGCTACTCCTTGGAACGGTCCGTACGTGGGACTTGTAAGAATAAAAATGAAAACTGCGCCTTGATGTCCGCGAAGTACTACGCTCAAAAAATATTTTCGAGTGGGGTCTAATAAAAAAAAAAGACCCGGCAGTCGCTCACCCATCAGGCAGGGCTAAACCCTTTGTAAGTCCAGAGGTGTGGGGAGGTTGGCGTAAAAAACCGTGAAACCGTTTGTTGTAATCCTCCGACTGTCAGGGAAAACCGGATGGAAAGGCGCAACAAAAAAAAAGATAAAAATAAAAACCAAATAAAAAGTATAAAAGCAAAAAAACAAAAAAATATAAAAAGGAGGTAGCATTTTGTTATGGAGTGGCTACCACTGTGAGAGGCGATGGTTGGGGCCTCTCACCCCAGAGGTTAGGCCTCCAGGGGAAGCTCTGGGTAACCAAAAAGAACGCGCCGACGCTCCTACGGCCTAGCCTAAAGGCTTACCGTGGTGTGGAAACGTGAGCGTTCAAAATTATTTCACTGGGGTTAGAAGTGTTTAACCGATAAATTTTAAAAATATCCCCGTTAAAGTGAAATGTAACACATTATAATGTAGCTTCAGCGGAGGCAGGAGTAAATGACCGGAAAAATTTAAGAAGTTTCGGCCATTTTATGGCACTGCCCCCTTAAAAAAACCTTCAAGCTGAATTTGAGGTATTTGACGGAGAAGTTACAGCGTAAAAATACGACAGATCCGCCGTTTTACAGGACTTAAATGCAAATAACCAATCAAGTTTAAAGACTCGGAGCTAAATACTGTATAATTTCTGTCCTTCTAAAGAATGCATTTTATGCTTGTTGTCTTTTAATATGCACCCATGGTGTGTAATTTTTTGCCAACTCTCTGATATTGATGTTGGTTACAATCCTTTTACTAGTGAATTCAGTAAAATTATATATTGATTCAGTTTGTTACATAGTTTTACAAGCAATCAACTACAACAAAAAGACAAATCTGTATTTGTTTGACTTTACAAAATACCCTACTGTCACCAGCCTCTTCTGCATTAGTTTTAATTCTTAAACAGTGGGTCCTGAGGGTCCAACACTTAGAATCATGATAATTGAGTTGGGACCCATTTTGGGTCCCAACTACTTCCGGTGTAGGGTTATCAAAGGGATTCGTTCCCCCTTGGAGTGGGGGTATAGTTTTATTGTCTGTCCATTTCTGCTAGTTTTTACAAGCCTCTTCTCTCCTTTTAGTTAATATAACCTTGAGATTTCTAAACAGTTCAATACATGTAAAGTTTCCCAAAGTAATTCTTAAGTAACACTTAATTTACAGGCATACACAACAGCTACAATTATTCAATCATGAAGCTAAAACCCAGTTAATATACTAACAATCTAATAAAAGACAGAGACATGACCCAAAATAACAGCTAAAATACACAAAAAACAGCTAAAATACACAAAAAAACAGCTAAAATACACAAAAACAGCTAAAATACACAAAAAACCGCTAAAATACACAAAAACAGCTAAAATACACAAAAAACAGCTAAAATACACAAAAAACAGCTAAAATACACAAAAAACAGCTAAAATACACAAAAAACCGCTACAAATAGCCAGAGAGCCATTTTAGCAAGGGGAAGTATTGACCCCCTTTACCTTCACCTTAAAGAATCAGTCAAAGAATAATTTATTTTGTGTTGGTTTCTCACCAGTTTTCTTGTAGTTTGTGTCAATCACATGTATTTTACATTATCATGATTTAAGAGTGGCTGAGGTATATGATAATGTAGAGAAAACCATACCGGAAGTGGGGGTGAACGTTTTGTTCACCCCTTTGACCTATCAATCCCAAATAGTTTAAATCAATGAACCATGGCTTTACTGTATTTAACATAAAAAAGAAGCAAACACCCTGAAAAAACTAGTACAACAGAGCTTGTAGACTGTCCAATTTTGTGATGTTTTTTCTTAACATAGTTTAAATTGTAGCGTGGGTTAATAAGTAGCGAACTGCATTTCGATTGTCCCAAAAACTCTCAATATATTTAATTTTAAAGTATAGCTCCTTCAATTGTTTTGATACTTCCCACAGTACAGAGTTTAAGTTTTGGTAAATCTTAGCGGAGGTTAACAGGTACCTATATACCAAGTTTCATTAGAATCGGCCAAGCCGTTCTCAATATATTAAATTTTAAAGTTTTACACCCTCCATTGTCCCCTAAACAACCCTTTTCTACCCTCCAACAAAATTGAAGGTTAGAGGATGTTAACAAGTATCCACATGTCAAGTTTCAATTATATCGTCTCACCCGTTCTTAAGATATTGATTTTTAAAGTATGACTCCTTCAATTATTTTTATACTACCTGCAGTACAGAGTTTAGGTTTTTGTAATATGTAGCGGAGGTTAACAGGTACATACATGCCAAGTTTCGTGAAAATCGGCCAAGCCGTTCTTGAGATATTTAATTTTGAAAATTTGCCCCTTCATTTTTTGAGATGCAACCCGCAACATTTTAGTTAAGACTTTTCATATGGGTAGATACCCCCCTGGAGTGCCTACACTACGTAGTAGGCAGTTTTCCGGGGTCAAAATGACCCTAGGACTTACCGTTTTCGAGATATTAGCAATTTTAAGAAAATCTGACTCAAGAAAGAGAAGAAAAAGAAGAAAAAAGAGAGAAAGCGTGGTGAGGGGGGAGAGGGGAAGGTGAGGGGAGTGACAGTAACAGAACACACAAGAGAGAAGAAGAAGAAATAAAACAGTGGATGGGTGAGGGGGAGAGGGGAGGGGAAGGTGAGGGGTGAGAAGAAGAAGAACAGTGCTAACAGAAGTGATCAGTAGTCTAGGCAATGATTTAGAACCGGAAGTGGCATAGTGGTTAGAGCGCGTTATTCCGGAAAGAGTAAGAAGAACATTTTCCCGCCAAATTTGCGCGCCAAAAAAAAATTGGCGCCAAACAACCGGAAATGGCATAGTGGCTAGAGCGCGTTATTCCGGAAAGAGTAATAAGAACAATTACGCGGAAAACAAAAAAAATGGCGCGAACGTTGCGCGCCATAACCTAACTTTTCGCTCAACGGCGGGAAAGCCACTGTGTTACCAACCCAAATTTACTTGACAAAAGAAATGCCATTGATTTATTACAAATCATGGACAGTTACATTAAACTCTCACTTCCGGTCCCATCTCTTGCCCACCCTACTGATCACTTCTGTTAGCACTGTTCTTCTTCTTCTCACCCCTCACCTTCCCCTCCCCTCTCCCCCTCACCCATCCACTGTTTTATTTCTTCTTCTTCTCTCTTGTGTGTTCTGTTACTGTCACTCCCCTCACCTTCCCCTCTCTCCCCTCACCACGCTTTCTCTCTTTTTTCTTCTTTTTCTTCTCTTTCTTGAGTCAGATTTTCTTAAAATTGCTAATATCTCGAAAACGGTAAGTCCTAGGGTCATTTTGACCCCGGAAAACTGCCTACTACGTAGTGTAGGCACTCCAGGGGGGTATCTACCCATATGAAAAGTCTTAACTAAAATGTTGCGGGTTGCATCTCAAAAAATGAAGGGGCAAATTTTCAAAATTAAATATCTCAAGAACGGCTTGGCCGATTTTCACGAAACTTGGCATGTATGTACCTGTTAACCTCCGCTACATATTACAAAAACCTAAACTCTGTACTGCAGGTAGTATAAAAATAATTGAAGGAGTCATACTTTAAAAATCAATATCTTAAGAACGGGTGAGACGATATAATTGAAACTTGACATGTGGATACTTGTTAACATCCTCTAACCTTCAATTTTGTTGGAGGGTAGAAAAGGGTTGTTTAGGGGACAATGGAGGGTGTAAAACTTTAAAATTTAATATATTGAGAACGGCTTGGCCGATTCTAATAAAACTTGGTATATAGGTACCTGTTAACCTCCGCTAAGATTTACCAAAACTTAAACTCTGTACTGTGGGAAGTATCAAAACAATTGAAGGAGCTATACTTTAAAATTAAATATATTGAGAGTTTTTGGGACAATCGAAATGCAGTTCGCTACTTATTAACCCACGCTACAATTTAAACTATGTTAAGAAAAAACATCACAAAATTGGACAGTCTACAAGCTCTGTTGTACTAGTTTTTTCAGGGTGTTTGCTTCTTTTTTATGTTAAATACAGTAAAGCCATGGTTCATTGATTTAAACTATTTGGGATTGATAGGTCAAAGGGGTGAACAAAACGTTCACCCCCACTTCCGGTATGGTTTTCTCTACATTATCATATACCTCAGCCACTCTTAAATCATGATAATGTAAAATACATGTGATTGACACAAACTACAAGAAAACTGGTGAGAAACCAACACAAAATAAATTATTCTTTGACTGATTCTTTAAGGTGAAGGTAAAGGGGGTCAATACTTCCCCTTGCTAAAATGGCTCTCTGGCTATTTGTAGCGGTTTTTTGTGTATTTTAGCTGTTTTTTGTGTATTTTAGCTGTTTTTTGTGTATTTTAGCTGTTTTTTGTGTATTTTAGCTGTTTTTGTGTATTTTAGCGGTTTTTTGTGTATTTTAGCTGTTTTTGTGTATTTTAGCTGTTTTTTTGTGTATTTTAGCTGTTTTTTGTGTATTTTAGCTGTTATTTTGGGTCATGTCTCTGTCTTTTATTAGATTGTTAGTATATTAACTGGGTTTTAGCTTCATGATTGAATAATTGTAGCTGTTGTGTATGCCTGTAAATTAAGTGTTACTTAAGAATTACTTTGGGAAACTTTACATGTATTGAACTGTTTAGAAATCTCAAGGTTATATTAACTAAAAGGAGAGAAGAGGCTTGTAAAAACTAGCAGAAATGGACAGACAATAAAACTATACCCCCACTCCAAGGGGGAACGAATCCCTTTGATAACCCTACACCGGAAGTAGTTGGGACCCAAAATGGGTCCCAACTCAATTATCATGATTCTAAGTGTTGGACCCTCAGGACCCACTGTTTAAGAATTAAAACTAATGCAGAAGAGGCTGGTGACAGTAGGGTATTTTGTAAAGTCAAACAAATACAGATTTGTCTTTTTGTTGTAGTTGATTGCTTGTAAAACTATGTAACAAACTGAATCAATATATAATTTTACTGAATTCACTAGTAAAAGGATTGTAACCAACATCAATATCAGAGAGTTGGCAAAAAATTACACACCATGGGTGCATATTAAAAGACAACAAGCATAAAATGCATTCTTTAGAAGGACAGAAATTATACAGTATTTAGCTCCGAGTCTTTAAACTTGATTGGTTATTTGCATTTAAGTCCTGTAAAACGGCGGATCTGTCGTATTTTTACGCTGTAACTTCTCCGTCAAATACCTCAAATTCAGCTTGAAGGTTTTTTTAAGGGGGCAGTGCCATAAAATGGCCGAAACTTCTTAAATTTTTCCGGTCATTTACTCCTGCCTCCGCTGAAGCTACATTATAATGTGTTACATTTCACTTTAACGGGGATATTTTTAAAATTTATCGGTTAAACAATTCTAACCCCAGTGAAATAATTTTGAACGCTCACGTTTCCACACCACGGTAAGCCTTTAGGCTAGGCCGTAGGAGCGTCGGCGCGTTCTTTTTGGTTACCCAGAGCTTCCCCTGGAGGCCTAACCTCTGGGGTGAGAGGCCCCAACCATCGCCTCTCACAGTGGTAGCCACTCCATAACAAAATGCTACCTCCTTTTTATATTTTTTTGTTTTTTTGCTTTTATACTTTTTATTTGGTTTTTATTTTTATCTTTTTTTTTGTTGCGCCTTTCCATCCGGTTTTCCCTGACAGTCGGAGGATTACAACAAACGGTTTCACGGTTTTTTACGCCAACCTCCCCACACCTCTGGACTTACAAAGGGTTTAGCCCTGCCTGATGGGTGAGCGACTGCCGGGTCTTTTTTTTTATTAGACCCCACTCGAAAATATTTTTTGAGCGTAGTACTTCGCGGACATCAAGGCGCAGTTTTCATTTTTATTCTTACAAGTCCCACGTACGGACCGTTCCAAGGAGTAGCCTGGTTGTTAGCCAGGCGCCTCAATGTACAAGATCCTTCATTCACACCGGGTTGTTCGAAGGAGTAGCCGGGGTGTTAGCCCGACGCCTCAATCTACTAACCCCTTCATCACACATTCAGGTTTACGGGGCTTTTTGTCACCCGCGCCAGTGACCTTAATTCAGGTTTACGGGGCTTTTCGTCACCCGCGCCAGTGACCTTCATTCACACACACACACACACACATACAGTGGGAACTTGTGATTTTAAAGAAAATTTACATTTAAAGTTAACTTTCATCCTTCATATTTGTGTAAGTAAGGTAAAACTTCTCCGGCAACAGACTTTTTACTAACAGTCTTGCCTCAGGAGTAGTTGATTTTAACATCAAAGAACATAATCCGGCTTCATTTATGAAAACCGTTGTTTTCTCAATAGGCCCAACTCCCTGTTTTTGGGCGTCAGTAAAACTTCCAACAGTTAATTTATCACTGTCATCTACATGTTTCTGAATTGCACTCCAGCAATTAACATGCTTTAGAGCAGTAGCTACGTCTTTAGCTTTAAACCATGGCTTTCCTTCATTATCAAACAGAACCAATACGGGTTTGTTATTGAATGTATAGAACTTGGCAGCCATGTCACAATTTACTCAATAGTACAGGAAAAAGAAGCGCAAAAGAACGTCTGATCAGTACCACGACTTGGAGCAGAATGATGAAACTGTACTAGTGACATTTGGTATATACAAGAGTAACGCTGCTCCGTAGGGAAAGGTGCTACCTTTATCGAAGGTAGCAACATGGAATTGAGACAAGTGTTACTTCAAGACGTAAAACACCAGATAGTTTCTCAACGTTACAAAATATTTCTTCAAAGTGATCATCAAAAACTGACGGTGTTAAATTCCCTAAAGGCAGAAACGGTATATTTCCCGAAACATCACCGTACTTTATTGCTACTCCAATGTAGGTGTTTGATGAGGAGTCCTCCGTTATTTTATCTACTATATACTCCGAGAACATCAAAGGCCATTCCCATGCATTTATTGGCCCAGTAAGAAAGAACTCATACTCTGAGCATGTAATGCGAAATTTTGAATTTTCATTTAACTTTCTTTTAGATATAAACTTTAAAAACACCGCTTGAATAGTGGGTGTATTATTTTCAGCAGACATTCTACAAGAAGAGACAAACAGTAACAGTACAGGCACGTCCGTTCACTACCGCGTCTCAGAACAGAATGATTTGATAGAGCTGATGTTTAGAGGTATATGCACACAGTACCCGTGTGAGTGATAGCTCCGTTAAGCAACTCTTTGTTTTTTAAAGCCGAAAGGCAAGGTATCGTGATCATCACTAAATTTCCTCTTGGGTCCTGTAATTTTAAACTTTTTAACTTCGCTTACTGTAACGACTTCTCGTCTCTTTGTTCTCCTGATTCTGTTTTCTTCAATTTCTAAAATTTCAGCAGCTTCACTGAGGACCATCTTTTTCAATTGTTCAAAGTTTAGCGTTTCGGAGGTTTTTAGGTTGAGGGTGAGGCCTTTGATTTTACACACAGATTCTAGTTTTTGTTTGTCGGTTGACCAGACAAGGTATGCATAAGTTTTAGGCCCCCCAGAAACGAATTCAACAATATAAGAGCCGGGCCCGTAGTCACCTGCCAATTCATCGGTCATTTCACCGAGGTAATCTCCCGTAGGGACCCTGTACAATCCTTCCCGGTATAAATAAATACACGAGTCTGTATCATAATACAAGACTTGACCGCCCAAAGCCTCCAAGTGTTCATACAGTTTAAGTCTCGCATGAGCTGTAGTGTAGGCCGCAATTACAACATTTACAGTTTTTAGAGGCTCACTAGCTTCATCAACATTCTGCCAATTAACTAATAAAACCTCCTGGTTAATTATCTCAACAAACTTTACTTTTGTTCCTGGTTGAGTTAACGAATTGAACAATTCTTTAGAGTCTCTCACGATTGCAGTTTTTGTCATGTTTTCGCGTTGACCAAACTTGCCCCAAAAACTGTTTAGCATGAGTTTGGCTACCGATCTCAAACCCCCGTTTTTAGCAATTTTGCCCGTGTCCAGTTGAATACCCTCGCGCTCAAAGAAATCAGAAACATACTTTTCTTTATCCTCCTCTGTTTTACACCAAGCGGGATACCCTGAAGCTTCCTGCTTTACTTTCAAGAATTTATTAATAAAATCGGTAAAAAGTCCCCCTTTCTCGTATGTAGCTACCTCGTACTCCCACAACTCATACATATCAAGCACAACGTATCCTTTCTCTACAGCTTTTCTAATTTCATCCATAGTCCATGTCCCTACCATCGCCCTTTCCTCACTATCATGAAAACATTCCCCTTGGTTTTGAGTTTCCCCGCAGGTTCTACACAACACAAACATCAATTTATTATTCATTTTTGCGGGGAGTACGGGATGATACAAGTTGTAAGGAGGTAGAATCTTACATTTTAACAAGCCCTCTACTTCAAGACCTCTCTCTCGGCACTCATTTCCAACGTAAACAGTAGGGTGACCCACGGGATACTTACAATATTTATTTACATACGGGTAGAGGGAACAGACATCAACGTATTGAATTGTTTCTCCCTCTTCACATTTACAATACGTTTTAGTATTACCCGTCCTGCCTCCAAAGAAGGAATCTCTAGGATTAAGTGGAAGTGTGTTTAGAATGGATAGTTGGTTCAGGTGATTTAATTTTTTATCTTTCTTCAAATTTTTAAACTCACACTCCCACATCTCTACAACCTCATAGCTAGTAAATCTTGCCATTTTGGACTTGGTTCTCTCGTAACGGAGATGCAAACTGTCTGAAGGATCCTCCGGCAGAGGTTCCTCTCGATTGTAAGGAAAACATTTTGGACACCCGTGCCAGTAACACCCGTGAAACTCATAAATTCTCTCACCATCAAACCCGTCTACTTTTAGCCCGTTAATTTTAACTTCTTTACCCCGGCCCGCATGTTGAATCTTTACTCCACGTTTCTCCTCCTCCCATGTTAGCCACTGTAAAGCAACGGCTGACTGCTTGTCTGCAAGTCGGTACCCTGATTTTGGTACAAGTCCAATAGTATTTTCTTTTAAGAAGTTACGGCGGAAGGCCAGGTTACAGGCACTGGCTATTGTGATAGCCTCGAGGAAAGGATCTACGTTACACTCTTGAAGAAGCAAGGCTCTAAATTTAATACACGCTTGAGCTAGGATTTCTACGTCCGAAATACAGTACTCCAGGATTTCCTTTTTAAAATCAAAAATATAGTTACTCGCTACTTGTTCCTCGTACCAAATCTCAAATGCCTCGTGTGGTTTCTCAAACATCGACTCGGGGCAATAGTATTTTTTGTCGGGCATAGGGCCTACATAATTTTGGTTTGCCAATGTATTAAAAAGATGCGGGAAGTAGCCCTTCTTTTTCTCGGGAGGCAGATCGAAGGCTTTAGGGAGCGCAGAGAGGGCCATGGGGAAATAGCTTAGGGAGTCAATGAATCTGACGTTGTCCATTTCCATCAAAATAATTTTAGTTCCCCGAGGCGTTATTTTTGGGGTAAATTTAGTTTCTTCCATAATATACTGTAGTATGAATTGGAAATCAAAACCCTGCCCGTTGTGGGCAATTACACAAACATCTTTAAATTTTTTTCGAACTTGCATCACATACTCCATAAACTGCTTTACCGGTTCCTTTTCAAATACCCTTTGCCGTTCCGAGCAAGTTTCACACTCACCCCCATTAATACATTTAAAACAGTACTGTTGTGAGACACACAAGTTAACTTGATGTACTTTATGATTCTCGTCAGAGGGGAGAGACTCGTCTTGGCGAGTCTCCAAGTCAAAGAAAATAAACAAAAAATTACGGTCTTTGGGAGTTCTCCTATCTACCCTCATGAAACACTGATGTGCGGGGTCTTTGAACGCTTCACAGGGTTTACAGTAAACTTCTCCGCATACGTGAGCTGTCTT
Organism: Allygus modestus; assembly: GCA_963675035.1. NCBI lineage: Eukaryota > Metazoa > Arthropoda > Insecta > Hemiptera > Cicadellidae > Allygus > Allygus modestus. Next base: position 50,723,817 of record OY776116.1, read on the forward strand.
ACGTTTTTTTGGATGAATCATTTTCTTACAGTCACGGCAGAGTTTTAAAGTTTTACAAACTTGTCCTTGATGGGCTATTAAACACCGCTCGTTTTTGAAGAAGCGACAGCAAAAACGGCATGTAATGCCTCCGTGTTCTAGTTTACAGGGTGGGGAGATGGTATGGCAGGACGAGCATCTGTTAGAGCATCTGTGTCTAGCTTTGTGTTCGTAAGGGACATGGCAGGCTTCACAAAAGAAATTACAAACAAACGCTGCAGTTAAGTTTGTAATTACATTATAATGACCGTTGTGAAACAGAAGGTTTATTTTAAATTTAGCATCTTCATTACCTCCTTCAAAATAGACATCCCGGCCTTTTCTGTCATAGTTGTAGACGGTAATTTTGTATTTTTTAAGATAGGATTGGAATTTTTCAAGCTCGGGGATACCGGCGCCTTCCTCCGGCATTTCTACACGGGCTTTTGCTATGAGCTTATTAGCTCTGAAAGTTTGTCTTTTCCCCTTGTCCTGACGTATTGCTTTATACTGAGGATCATTTTTTGCATACGCTTTGCCTACTACCAACGCTCTAGCCAAACATAAATTATCTTTGTTATTAATTACTACAATCCCTTTTCTCGCCTTACACTCTTCATCAAACGTATTGTAAAAGCCAGGCCTTACCCTCCCAGAACCTACTGGAACGTTAACTCTTGCTACATATACTTTGAACGTGTCTGTAGACTTAATAGATTCGGAATTTGATTGAAGAATACCTCCGAAAACTTGCCAAAGGACATCACCGTTAACTTCAGAGACCGGTCTAAAATCTACATACCCCGGTTCAGCACTTTTTAAATTTATTGACTGCATTTTAAACCCTAGATAATCGGTGGGTACAGCATCGGCTTTAGCTTTTTCAACAATCTGATTAAGACCCTTACGAATCCAATCAAACTCAGAGATACCATTGGGAGGGTTAGTAAATTTGAAAACAGTATTAGTCCCGTAAAGTCTGAATTTTTTAACATAGGTTTGATCTTTACTAATTAAATTTATCGGATTTTGAGGGTTCTTTTTAGAAACGTCCATCTTTCAACAAAGAATTAAATACTGAAAACAAGCTAACTGTACTAACGCTTAAAAGAGAAAACACACCGACCAGAGTCAAACTCACACGGATACAACTGAATTACGCAGAATCAATAATAATCTGTGCAAGAGAACACCTACGCAAGAGCAGCGCAAAAGAACGTCTGACCAGTGTGGCGACTGAAATCAGACTGAAGAACTAGAGCTTGTTGTAAGAGCTATATAGTATGTAGGGGAGCACAGTACCCCTGTATCACTACGCAAGTCAGAAAAAACACTAACACTACGCAAGACAAACCAGAACTACAAGTTATCGAAAGTTAACTCCAATGAAGGTTTAAAACACGAACACCTACGCAAGAGCAGCGCAAAAGAACGTCCGACCAGTGTGACGACTGAAATCAGACTGAAGAACCAGAGCCTGTTGTAAGAGCTATATAGAGAACGGAACTGTTACTTTGTCACTGGTTGGTCTACTGGAACTGTTACTTTTGGAACGGTTACTGTTGGAACCGTTGGAACGAGTACTGCTGGAACTGTTACATTGTTGGAACTGTAACCATTTGGAACCGTTACTTTGTAGCAGTTTTCAATGCTATAACATGAACAAGATAGAGAAGGCAACTGTTACTAATGGAACGGTTACGTCTAGAACTGATACTTTAAAGTCACTGATCAAGTTCTCTAAAATAACAGGTACAGAGGATCTACAAAAGAGCATGGTACCCCTGTACTACGCAAGTCAGAAAAACACTAACACTACGTGAGTCAAATCAGAACTACAAGTTACCAAAAGTTAACTCTAAGGAAGGTTTCAAACACTACTCTAACCAAAAGAACGAGAATAGAAAGTGAGATTACTGTTACTCAGCACATAAAACACAACACTACCTGGAGGGATGAAAAGTGAGGTTAGGTTTGGCAGGAAAATTTTCTTCTTACTCTTTCCTCGCTCAGCGGTTCGGAAAAGTGAAGTTACTGTTAGTCAACACATACAAAAACTGTTCTAACCAAAACTGTTTTAAAGAACAAGAATAGAAGGTGAGGTTACTGAGGTGAATTTACAGTTCAAAAGAACCAGGGCAAAAAAATAAGGTTACTGGAGGTTATGTCAGTCAACACAACACTACTTTAGCCACAAGGAAGTGAGGGTTTGTTTACTTTCTTTACTGTAAACTATCAAATCAAACAATTAAACACAAAACAACACTACTCTAGCCAAGACAATAAACACAACACAGAAATAAAATTAAGTACACCATGCACGGAATATAATACAGTAAAGTTGGAGTGTAAAGAGTGAGGTCAGAAAAAGTGAGGTTACTTTAGCAGTTCAGATAACGCTAAAAATCACACGACACTACTCTTGAAACATGTAGTTAACTCTGATGTTACTGTACACTAGCAAGTCATACAACGCTCTTAACATAGACAAGTCAGGCATGAACAAGACAAGTGCATGATACCGTGATATTACTGTTATGTTACTCAGCACATACAACGCACAACACTACTACAGTCAAATCAAACAAGAAACTGAGGTTACTGGGTGTGAGGTTATGTTAGTCAACACAACACTACTCTAAACAAATCAAACAATTAAATACAACGCAAAACACTACTCTCGACACAAGAAACTGAGGTTACTGGGAAATAAGGTTATGTTAGTCAACACAACACTACTTTAGCCAAGCCAAACAATCAAATACAACGCACAAAACTACTTTTGACGCAAGAAACTAGATTTGCTGTTATGTTAGCCAATACATATAAACACAGGACTACCAAGTAAAACATAATGGTGAGGTTACTTAATAAAGAACAAGAATAGAAAGTGATATTACTGTCAGTCAACAAATACAAGTACGACACAGCCCTTGACACAAGGAAGTGAGGTTATGGTACAAGTAGGATAGGGTAAGCAAACGCTCAAGTTTATCTTTACCAAGCGCAACAAACGGAGCAACGCAGGGACACGTCTGTTCGCAACGAAAGTGGGAGCAGAGAGAGAGAATGCGCAGCAAGAGAGCAGGTATTGTGGTGGGGCCACGTCTGGACCAATCAGAGCGCAGGACGCCTAATTACAGCCAATAAAATACATCTTTATTTTAACCAATCACAGAGCAGTATTTTAACTGGTCACAACTAGTTTGCTGACAGATACTTGTTGCAGATGTTGTGGTTAGATACGCAGAAGGAAGTGAGATTAGATACGCAGAAGGATGTGGAGGTTAGATGTATAGAAGGGCACTGGGGTTAAAAAAATAAATATGTAGAAGGAAACATAGTTCAAATAATTACCACAGAAGGCTAGATGATTAACAACATAAGGACACGAATTAACATTTCAACCCATCAGTTTACTTAAAAATGTTCACGTTACACCCGCCAGCTACAGTACGCTGAGAGACAGGATCTGTAGTTAGATACACAGAAGGAAGTGAAGGACGCGAAACAATTACCAAAAATGGTATATAATTAACCACAGGGGATGAAAAAGATAAATAATTAACCACAGAGGGTAGCAAAAGAAAGACAGAGGGTAGTAATTACACCCTAATTCCATTCCCTCATAAGAGCCCATGTTATTCTATTCTCCCATAAGAGCCCATGTTGGGGCCAAAGCGCGGGCCCTTACTACTTATGTCAAATCATTTCAGATAACCTGTATAAAAGGCTTAGTTTGGTTAGAATCGTTTAAAGCTTTTATTTTGGTTCGCTACAACATTCCTGGTAATGTGTTTAAATTATTTTACAACATTTGTATTACCAGTTTAATGTCGGCTTACTCTTACTGTAATCCAACCCTAGACTATGTCAAATCATTCAAGATAACCTTCCAAAAAAGGCTGGTAATGTAGACAATTTTTATTATTAATTTAGTGAAAATATAACCAAGCAAATAATTGTCCTACAAAATAAATTTTAATGTTGTTCGCTTACTGTAACTAACTTCATCAACGCTTTCTAGACAAATTGAGGCTTTGTATACTTTTTACACATGACAATCACAATATTACCAATTGTCTAAGTAAATGTAATAAAACAAACTATTTTATAAGTTAAGTTAATATCTTAGCATCTACAGTCATCAAAAAGTTATTTTGAGTTTTTCGACCTGCCACACGCGTCGTCTGTCGTCTTCCACTGTTACAATCGTCGCCTCCGATGACTGACGATATTTACACAGAGTAGGCGTACTAAGGGAATATTAACTGTATGGATATTTTTTTAAAACGTACACTTAATAATTTATAAAATAATAAATATGCTCACAACTTACAAATATACTTCGTTTTATCTCTCTTGTGTGTTTTTTGTTGGTAAAAAAACTTTTGTTATCCAGTATAACAAAGTATACTCTAGTAAACTAACTATTGTTACTCTGTGGTTGAAACATAGACGTCAGCTAAATTTTAACGATTAAAGTACCACTAAAATGGCTTCCAATGTTATTCTTATGGAGGAAAAAATAAATTTGGTTTGAAGATAATTTGATTAATACTGAACGAAATTATCTGAATAACGAACTCGACCAAGATTTTGACCTGTTAAGTTTTTCTGGAAAATTTTAAGTTTAACTGTGGAGGCGTTCTCGGGTTATTGTGGTCACAGACACGCCAGTTGAGTTGATTCTCTTACCAGTCTAAGCAGTAAAGTTGTGTATAAAGAAAACTTCACTTCGTTCAATTATCCAATTAAAACCATGCTTTTTAGCAAATTTCCCCTGTAGGGAAGAAACTATTACCGTAGGTGGCATGCTCAGACTTAAGCCCGAGACCATGATCATTTTTAGCGAATTTCCCCTATAGGGAAGTAGCTATTACAGTAGGTGGCATGGTAAGACGTAAGCCCGAGACCATGATAACTTTTTGCTTTGATAACTTTTTCCCCAGATGTCAAAAACACTATTCGTTCAAATTTATATATATATATATATATATATATATATATATATGTGTGTGTCCATTACCACGATAACTTTTAAAAGAAATTTGGCAAAAATGTGGAGAGTAACATTTATGACTTTAAGTTCTAAAACCAGATCCAACAGGGTCTATGGGAAGAGGGTTTTATGGGGGTTTAAGTTTTCCAAAAATCTGTTTTTTGAACTTTTTATCCTAAAATTTTAGAAACCCTAGATTTTGGTTACAACCATTTTATAGAGCTTAAAAAAATTTGTATTTTGAATCATTAAGCTAGGTTTAGTGGTTGTGGGGAAAAGTAAAAAAATGCGTCCATATCATTTCCCATGTTAATCTTATGGGAATACGGTTTTTAGATTTTCCTCCGGTAATATCACTAAAAACTCTACATTTCTTTCTACCAATCAGTATAGCTCTTCAAAGCAATCATTTTGGTGTTTTAATTGTTGTTTTACGTCCAACCGTTGCAGAGATATTCAAATTGCTAAACACAGTACGTTGTCAAATGTTATCCTTATGGAGAATAAATAAAATTTGATATCTCGATTATTTTTGAATGTATATTGATGAAACCTGGTGTGTGGCTTCAAATAGTTGTGGTATATTGATATTTGAACAAAGAGGGGTTTTGTTAATTTTCCCCGTAGCTGAAAACCTGCATACTCGGCCCCCATGTTATTCTAATGGAGAATAAGTCAAGTGTTATATCTCTCTAAGTTATGAACCAAAATTAAAAAAAAAACTTGGTATGTAGAAACCTGGTTGAGATATATTGATAATAGCAAATAACTCACCAAATTTCGTATGTTCCTTTGTTTCAGGTTGCAGCAAACCTGCGTACTCAGTCCTGCGGTTTTCATTGGTAAAATTAAACAAAAGCAAAATAGGTTCAAATGTGATATACACAATTCCAATGATATTTAGTGTAACTATTATAGTAATTTTAGCAGAGAGGTTTGGTATTAGCTTACATTAGTAGTTCGTGTTAATATAGTGCCGGTGGGAGCCATGCTACACAAATAATGAGATTGTTTGATAAAAGTAAAGTCAAAGTAAACACAAGTTATTAACGAGATCAAAGATGTGAATTGTAGTGGCTTTACACCAGGACCAAATTATTGATTAGTGGAGCCTGTATCACAGACAAATACCGTAAGTATGTTAAAAAAATATATTTTTATGATTTTTACTGTAACTAACACAGCAAAAACGTATAATAAAATATAACTGGGTCTGATTAAAACTGGTGGTAACTTTTCGGGTACTTAGTATATAGGTCCTTTTAATTAGGTCCTTTTAGTCCTGGTCCGTTTAAATTTATTTTTACTTTTTAGATTGATTTTGCCCAGAAACCACTAAAATGTAGGAAATATAAATTTATCAATAATTGCTCCAACAACTTTAATTATTATGTTGTGGTTCGTAGTGCTTAAAGCCTCCAACAAAATGATACCAACCACATTTCTAAAAATATCGGGATGAGACGACAAAAAATACGACTTAAAAGGTTACATGCAATTGAAACCATGCATTTTAAATGAAATTTACTTACCACGAACAAAAGAAGCTCAAATACCCCCGTCGCAGCAAACCTGCGTACTCAGCGAATTTCCTATGCATGAGTATATTTCTTACTACCACATAAAGCCACTTACCAAGTTTCATAAAAATACTTAAATAAATAACTGATATATAGCATTTGATTTATTCTCCATAAGAATAACATTAGAGCTGAGAACGCAGGTTTGCTGCAACGAGGAAGATAAAAATATGTTTTTTTGTAATTATCAATATATCTCAACCAGGTGAAGCTACATACCAAGTTTTAATGATTTAGGTTAATAATTAAGGGAGATATAAAGCTTTACATATTCTCCATAAGAATAACATTAGGGATGAGTATGCAGGTTTGCTGCCAAGAGGATAATCAATAAAAAATCAATTTTGTGTGCTAATATCAATATACCAGTTCTAGGTGAAGCCACATACCAAGTTTCATCAATATGCGTTCATAAATAATCCAGATATCAAATTTTAAATATACTCCATAAGGATAACATTGGATAACGTACTGTGTTTAGCTCTTTGAATATCTCGGCAACGGTTGGACGTAGAATCACAATTTAAACACCAAAATGATTGGTTTGTAGATCTAAACTGATTGGTAAAAGCAAATATGAAGTTTACAGTAAAATTAATTAAGGAAAAGCTAAAAACCATTTTCCCATAAGATTAACATGTGAGATTTTATGAACACGGTTTTTGGATTTTGGCCGCAACCACTTAACCTAGTTTCATGATTCAAAATACTATATTATTAATTTTTTTAAGCTCTATAAAATGGTTGAAACCAAAATTGTGTGTTTTAAAAATTTATGGGTAAAAAGTGCAAAAAACTGATTTTTGGAAAATTTTGAAACCCCATAAACCCCCTTTCCTATGGTCCGATTTTTCTAGTTTTCGAACTTAAAGTCATGAATGTAACTTTACACATTTTATCCAAATTTCATCGAAATCGGAAGTTTTTTACTCAAGTTATCACATTAATGGACACACACACACACACACACACACATATATATATATATATATATATATATATATATATATATATACATATATATAATTTTGAACGAATAGTGTTTTTGGCATCTGGGGACCTCAAAACAAAAAGTTATCATGGTCTCGGGCTTAAGTCTTACCATGAGACCTACGGTAATAGTTTCTTCCCTATAGGGGAAATTCGCTAAAACTAAATAATTTTGTACTTCGAATAATTATTCTGCGACTATTGATTTCTGAGAAAATTTACATTTGTATTTAGCGGTAAATGCAGTACGTTGTCCAGTATTATTCTTATGACGCATAAAAAAAGTATCATTTATCTTTTATTTAGAGTTACATTTTGTTAAGACCTGAAATGAAGATCAAGTTAGCACTAACCAAAAGAGGATATTTGGTATATGTTGCCACCTAACCCTGTCAAAAGGAAAGGGGGAAAGGTGGGGACATTTCCCCTCTTAAAACAACTGTTTGTCAAATGATTCTGTGATGCCTCCAAAAAAGGAATTTGGGTAGATATTTTTCAAAAAAGCTCATTAGAATATTTTCTATACATGTTATCGTAGTTTAATTCTATATTTAGAAAATTTAATTTATTAATTATTTATTGGACTAAAAAGGGGAAAGTATGTGTCAGTTTAGTGATACCGTTTAATTATTTTTGAACATAGTGATAAATGAAAGATATATCGCAATACTATTATATATTGAAACTGCAAGGCTATATAACATATAGTTTACTTTTATACCTAATCATAGAAATATTATTTATTTAATAACGAACTTATATTATTAATAAACACTTTAAGCATACACATTACTTGATAAGATGACATTTTCGCTATAGCTCGTTACATAGACATACAACCTCTTTCTATATCATTATAAGATGTAATAAATAAACTATCTATAAATTTATATGTATAAATACAAAACCCCTATCATTCCCCAGGCCAAACATCTGCACCTACAACTACAATATTTGGCAGGTGTACTCTTCTCATAACGTAGATAACCACTAAGAAAGGATTTTAAGTAATTCCCATAGGACTCCGCCCGTTGGAGAGTCAAAGTTCCAACTCTGTGTTATTCTTAAGGCCAATTTATAAATACGAAAACCCGATCATCCCCCAGGCACCTACAACCACGAAATTTGGTCTATAACGTAGGTAACCGCGAAAGGATTTTAAGAACATCCTATAGGGCTTCATTCCACGAGGAGTCAAATTAACAGTCCAATGTTATTCTTTTGGGCATTCAAATAAACAGAAAACCGATCATCCTCCAGGCCAAACCTCTACACTTACAACCACGAAATGTGCCACATTCATTCTTTCAATAACTGAGGTAACCACGAAGAATGTGATTTGAGAAATTACCATAGGGCTCCACCCCACGAGGCTTCAAAGTTCCAATCCTGTGTTATTCTAATGACCATTCAAAACCCGATCATCCCCTAGGCCTAGGCCCTAAGCCGATCACACACCTACAATAACGAAATGTGGCGTGTATATTCTTGTCATAACATAGGTAACTGTTAATAAATTATTTAAGGTTTCCGTTCCATGGGGATTCAAATGTTTTCAATCCAATGTTATTCTTATGGACATTATCTTTGGAATGAACTGATGAAAATTCAAACATCTGATCATGATTCGTAGTAGTTCCATGGGTTAACCACAAAATACCACGGGTTTTATTCCCGGGTGAAACCGAGTACGATAGCGGCTAGTAAAATATAAACATTGATTGAATAATCCTTTGATAAATGGTTGATCAAACGATTCAATGAATGAACTAGTAATAATTTCCCAGACAATTTACATTTTCTTTTGGACTGCTTTTACTACGAATTTCAGAGAAAATTATATATTCATAAAATTCACCATTTGGAGATAGAAAATACTTTTCCGTGTTTATTTAAACTGCGAACATGAGTTTTGTTTATTTTAACTAACTTATCAGAAATATATTAGGTGAAGTCATCAGTTGGAATTGTTTAGACTATATTACTTATAGAGTATAGATGGTTAAATAATATGATTAATGGAAGATTCTAGCACCGAACCCTGGAGTTCTGAAATTGTCCTTCAATTAGGTCAGATAAAATGCTATAAACAGATTTACTGCCGATTATTACATAGGATTATATTTAATAATTTTGAACAATAAAATGCCATGATCACTCAATTTAAAAACTCCTGACAAATAAAAACGAGTTCGCACGCAGCACGCTGACGTGAGGGAAGTGAATTTCCACATAAAAAACTATAAAAACTCAAAATCAGTTAAAAACATACAATTATTCCAATTTTTATTCAAATCTGAAAATATTGATTTTTTGGCTGTTTTGATGCTCCTGGTTCTATTTACCTGCAATGCTGGGAATACAATGTTGTGCATTATAAGGTTAGGAGAAGGTCCAGTCAGGCTTTAAAGTAGGCGTGAGGTTGCTGGGGATGATAAAAGTACACCAACAAATGAATAACAGGCTTTTCTAATGTAAAACCCCCATAAGACAACGTACTGCGATTGGTCAATACACATTTCCTTTAATAACTCGGTAAATATTTATGCTAGAATGACAAGAGAGGGCTTAAAACTTTCGCCTAACTAATTCCCATCTTTTTCCACGCATTAATTTTGCATTCGGGGCTTTTATGACCCTTTTGGGGCCCAAACACTCGAAATTTGAAAGATTAATCCCCAAAAAATGGGTTTAGAGTTTTCCGATTGTTTTGCCCAACGAACTTGTCCAACAGATTATAGAAAGGAACGTCCCTACCAAATTTGAAGTAATTCGGACAAAAAATGCGACCGCTAGAGTGCATACACATATATATATATATATATATGTCTATATATATATATAAAAACGTTTCAAAATTTTATATATATATATATATATAAAATTTTGAACGACCCCCCAAAACGTGTTCAGGGGGTCACGTTAGGAACTTCTATGGTGGTCCCGGGCTTAAGCTTCACCGTGCGGGTCATGCTAATAGTTCACTTTCCAAAGGAAATTCACTAAAAAAACAACGCACTCAAATGTAATCCTAAGTCAGAGTAAGCTATCACATAAGTTTTTTTTAGGGGGTAATAGCCTCTAGTCTTTCTTTTCGCCTTTCCTCGTCGTTTAAGGTGCGAGCTTTGTTCGAAGAATAGCACATCGATTTCCCAATGTAGAGTTTTCAGTTTTTTCCAGGCTCTACAGCGGTTAACAACTTTTATTTCCTTAACCTCTGTCATTGTTCGCATATCTTGACGAACCATAAAGTGCTAGTGTTCCCTATCTCATAATACGGCTAAATTGTATTTCCTTGAATGAATTATTTTCATGGGAATGAATGGGTTCTTCTTTAAATCAGAGAAATCTCTGTAAAGATAAAGAATGATTGAGTTAAATACTATTTGTTTATAACCACAGTGTTTGTAATTTTATTTGTTATTGGAAAATTAAAATTAAAGGTTTACAATAAGTTCAGGGTACAGTATTATTTAGAGTGATATTTATAAGCTAATAAATTACTAATCAAATTACGAGCATCTGTGAACAATTAATTTATTCAAGGTATTCAATTGAAAACCTGAAAAGATATTTGGAGATTGTGAATACAAAAGTGATTTGGTCTAAATGAGGAGAGTTTCCGATACTTGGCAACTCCATTCCCCGAGAACATTTAGCTTGAGATATGACACTTCCGATATCTGGAACAGCTTACTAGGTTACGTAACTCTCGCCTTTTGAAATAGATTATATTTTATTCAATATGAATTTTCAGCATGGTTTTCATTATTCAATTCATTATCACTCCACTTCACATTATCATATTATTATAATTATTCAGATTCAATAATTTCAATCCGTAAATTTGTAAATTCCTCTGTTGCTATACTATGTATTAAGAACGATGGAATTCCATAAATTCGAATGCAAACTTTATAATTGGCTGTTTGGCGATCGGATGCATTCTTATACATACTTTGGTATAGTTTTAAATGCTGAGCATTAAGCTCTCCATTACTATGTAATTTGTTGAATGATTAAATCAATAATAAAATATTGGAGCCTAGCTAAGGATCTGGTAGTTACAAAATGCAAATGATCCACCGAAGGTATTCTACAAAGGTAAACACAGGTCATGTTATTGAACAGTTTACAGCCACTTTTCCGAGTATTAATTACATTTGATTCCTTGTCAAGTGCACGCTCGTCACATGTACTTTATAAATTCAAAGACCTTCAACAACCTTCAAAAACTTAAAATTGTCATATTTCGTTAATTGAATGGCATTATAATTAAGTCTTTAATTCCAATATTTGTTTATTTATTTTGAATTTTTTTTACGAATAAAACGTTTATCTTTTGAAATACTTTTGAATCTTTTTAAAGCTGTCTACTTTAAAATGCTTAGAATATATGTAAGTTCGCAGAATACCAAAATAAAGTTGATATACCTTTAAAAATAATGGTGAAGTCTGTGTGTTTCAAAAGCAAGCAAGAGCTCCTAAAGGAACTCGCGGTTCGTAAACATCTTATAGGGCTTCCGATATGCCTTTGAACATCGGACGTTATCCTTTAGACGTAATTTTGTTAAAAGTAAAAAAGTCAGTGTGCAGTAATTATTTGTATACAAATTTTTAATAAGACAGTCAGTGTGTGTATGCGTGTGTTTGCCATTACGCCTAAGGTAAAATTCATAATAAATTCATTTCATAAATTCATTGCTAAACCATGTTCAAACAAAAAAAAAACTCAATAATTTTCTATTTGGCACACCTACGCTGATGCATTATCATTGTTTTATTATGGGATGTAATTCAAAGAATGGGGATCTGTGTGAGGTTCTTACGTATTCTCTTCTAAGTCAGGACCTTTTTGTGAAATACAGAATGTGAATAGAATTTATTGTTGTTAATAATGATAATTTGAAAAGGCGAAGTGATATATGAACGATCAAAGTGAGTAACCGACTTGAATGTGTTTGAGTGTGCTCCTCCTCATGGTGTTATAAATATATTGGGTAAACTAAATTAATAGTCGTTGATTGTTTTATGACCCGCAACAGACCGATATTGCAGAAATTAACAGACCGCTGATAATTAAAAAAACGTAAAAATACTTATACTGGTTATTTTACCCAGAACACATTGTATCTAACTGTTTCAGTAACTTTACTCTTCAGTAAGACAAGGAGTCACAAGGCTGTGTTTGGTTGTACAATTTCATCTTTATCATATTGTTAGTGGTTTTTTAACTTTAAATACTTGATTTTCCAAGTTTAAGTACGATTAACTTTAAACTCTTTTTTAGAAAATAAATTTTAACCTAAGTGCTTGAACTTATTTTTTGCAGAGCCGACCGATATAATTCCTGTTTACAATTTACCACAAAAATACGCAATGTATTTAATATATGTTTTAAATGTTTAAGGATATCCGAATCGAAAATATTGAAATCGAAAGAAATAATCACTTAGCAGTTTTACTTGTTAAGTCACAAGTAAAACAAAACATAAAGCCAAACTGTCCCAGGAACTCATGAGAAACCCACGTCTGACACCCTTGAACCGTTTACTTCAATGGAATGTCTTTGGTGAGAGAGTTGGACGGAAACTATTAGTATTTTAATACAGCATAACACTATAAGATAAAGCACATTTTTTTATTTTTATATTTGATTAGCTGTGTTATTTTATTTTACTATAAAGCTTGAACAGGTGAACAAGAGAATATCTCAGTAAAATTAATTATCAATTAAAGTAATTAGCTTATATTGTTGTATTACAAATTCATTTTGTTAGCACTTGTATATTATTTATTCAAATGTGAGTTTACTCATTAATCTTACAAAATTAGTTTTATATATTATAATAATTATGATAAATGAAATATTTATTTGTTATATAGTATTAAATATGTTACTTATATGCGTGTATTTAGTTTTGCACTCCAAGAACACAATAATGCTTGTAAAGAGCATGTAAAACGAGTTCAGAAGTAGATAAAATTAATAATTTTCTTTTAATAGATCACAGCATTGAAATACTGTTTTATGCGATTCACTCAAATATATTTAATTCACCAACGCGGTGGTGTTCCGGGATTTGAATTCAATAAACTCATACAAGTTTGATTTCCCAAGAGTCAATTACCGCGCTACTGTATTAGGTTAAACTCAAAAGTGGTTACTGTCACTAAAACTAAATTTTGTATAAGTATTTAAATTAAATATTACAGAACGATTTTAAATAATCAGTTGTCTCAATTAATCAATAGATAGATAAAATAGATATTTTATTTATTGATCCGTAACATTATTTGTATTAGATTACTAAACCATTACCTTCATGAATTATGCGCAGACTTTAAAATTATTGCACTTGAAAATTACTTTTTCAAAAACTGAACATGTCTTTTATCCGTACTTTGCTGCCTCAGTTGGATATATTTGTAGGCTTTCAAAACATGCAAATTAAATTGATTTATAAAGGTTTTATGATAATAACACTTTAAAATGCTACCGATAAAAATTTTAAGTTATATACATGATAACAAATATATAAATTCTCCTCAAAAAACCTTGAAATTCTTGTTTTTAATATTTTAAATCATGTATACTTCTTTTAAAATTTTAGAAAATTATATACTAGTACTGATATTGATTTTAGAAAATATATAGGTTTCTAACTAGTAGCTATATGTATGTATGTCTTACATAAATTTTTATCATACATTTTCCCGTCTATCATATTCGAAGCTTATCTTCATATGTATGTAAATAAAAGCGTATATGTAGCAATTTCAGAAATCCCCTAATGTCACACACTCTGATACTCAATTCATCCCGTCTTTATATGAAAACCCGAGCTATAATAAACTACAGGCCGCCGAGAGCCGCACAGCTTAACTAAGATTAATGTTAAAAGATAAAAATCTAGCTCACTTTCCACAGTGAATTGATCGTAACATAATGCTGGGTTTCTGCTTGCTCTCTTTAACCCAATTCTTTATTCTAGAAATATATCACTTGCCTTTCTTTACTAACATAATTTCTATACTAACTTTGGATTAGAAATATATTGTTTAGGAATAATTGAGTTTATAACATAATGTTTGAAATAAAAAGTTAGTAATCAAACATTTATAACTATCACATCATCAATTTACTGCATTTGTAATGTTTTATATTCAATTTATCTATAATATTTATCTTACAATTCCTTTTAAGTAGAATATAATAATATAATTGTTGTGTATTAAATTATATTCTTTAAAGAAGCCAACAAAATCTTTACTGACATCTTTCGTCATTCTTTATAATTACTAAAACCTTTTTATTCAATAATAAACAATATGAAAAGATAACCTACAAGGCTACAATTAACAAAATACTCATTAAAAATAAACTTGCGTTTTATATGAAACAAGCATACATTTCTATGCCAGCGTTTATGGCGTTAGATTACTTGTCTCCATTAGTTGGTATGCTGGAATTAGTTATATTATTACCTTGAACAAACACCGACCGCCACATCATTATCAACTAAGGAAGCGGATATGACGCCGCATGTGTTATAATCGGCTTCCAGTAATTGCGTTTTGATGTAATACAACATTACATTATCCTACTAAAAAAGTAATGGTATAACCACCGAAACTACTGCAGTAACATAACCGCCAAAAAATAAGCTTGAACTGTTCATTATTCTTCAACAACCGGAAGTATAATACTTTAAATGCTATGAAAACTTAAAGTTGTTATTTTGAAACCATAATGAGGCCTACACAATCCCAGGAGATATTTAGTACCCTAGCTATCCGGTTAGTAATAATTAATATAAGTAGCCAATGAATCATTCAATTAAATCAATAATAATAACAATAATAATAGCAATAATAATAACAAAAATAATAATAATTTCAATTTGTTTGTTTCTCGCATGCTAATTTTTGTGTACACTGCAGTTCCATGCTTGAAATCTCTAGCTTTTTAGCTATTTGAGAGGAAAACTTATATCTAGTACATGCAAATTTCAACATTTTTACTTTCTCCCTCTATACATAGTATATGGAGAAAGTACTGTTTTCGTCAAAATTTTCGAATTTGAGTTGTTAGTGGAAATATTCATTTTGGTGCTCCCTAAACCCAAAAAAGTGGTTTTTACGTGATGTCTGTCTGTGTGTGTGTGTGTGTGTGTGTGTGTGTGTGTGTGTGTGTGTGTGTGTGTGTGTGTGTGTGTGTGTGTGTGTGTGTGTGTGTGTGTGTGTCTGTGTGGATGTGTACAGAGCTAGAGCCTTAACCAATGGGCCAATATTTATGAAATTTGGTATGTAGGTACTAATCCACGATATCTCCAGATTTTCTTTTCATTTTTTTGAATTTTTGATTTTTAAGGGTAATTATCCCCCAAAAACCGCAAAAAAACATGGAAAATCCAAATTTCTCAATAACGGCTCTAACGACTTTGATTAAACCTTAGTCATTTGTAGAACTTTAGTTTTCCAACAAAATGACACCACCCGCATTCCTGTAAAAATTCTGGTTTAGAAATTACAGGACTTAAAACATCAAAAATTCAGTTTTTTGGATTTTTCATAAAAAATATAAATATAAAAAATATTACTATTCACCATTAAAAAGAGCTCAAAAAACTAAATAATTTAGTATTTTGAATTAGTATTCTACGATTGCTGGTTTCGGAGAAAATTGAAATTTTCATTTTGCGGTAAACGCAGTACGTTGCCCAATGTTATTCTTATGGGGAATAAAAAAATTACTATTTCTCTCCTATTTACTGATCAATTTCATTCAAACTTGATATGCTTGTCAAGTTAGCATTGACCATAAGAGGAAATTCAAAATATGTTGCCCCTTAATAACCCTGGGGGGGAAATAGGGGGAATTTCCCCTCTTAAAACCACGAGTGTAGCAATGGATTCTGTAGTGCCTCCAAAGCAGGGATTTGGGTGGATGATTTTAAAAACAACTTGTTTACAAGAATTTCTGTACATTTGACCGTGCTTTGTATTCTATGTTTAGTAAATAAAAAGTAATTTATTCATTAAAGTTGGGCTAAAAGGGAGAGAGTATGTGTCAGTTTCCTGATACCGTTTATTACAGTATTATTTAAAAAGTAACAATAAATAATGTAAATTATTTTAATATAAATGGGTTCAACATTTTGTAACGGAAAAGTTTTGTCTTGACATATTGAATAGAAAGATATACAATACCATACCATTCAAGGTTAACAAATATAAATACATATCTATAAATTAATAACAAGTCTAAACATAATCAAAAATAAATATAGGTATCTTTTTTGCATGACAAAATATTTTATTCATTCATACGCATTCACTAGGAAAGAAAATTGTTGTTATACATTATGTGCAGTACAAAAGTACCGAACACATATTACCTAAAACTCATGTTTGCTTACTCCATGCACTCCAACCCCCACCTCTCCGAGTATAAACCGAGCATATTGCTTACCGACACAAAAACAACATCTTTGAGGTTATGTCAGATCTCGTCAATATGACCTCAACTGTCTTGAAATAAAATTTAACTTTAATAAATTAAACATATTTATAGCCTATAATATGTTTACTATTTGATTCCTTATGTGTTCCCTGTTGTTGTTGTTGTTAATATGTGCTTAGCTTAATTGGATTACCATCTTATTTTGTTATTAAGCTCAGTCTATGTAAACCAACTAACCTACGTGTAAGTATTATTTTGTTAACATATTTTGTACTAAAATTGTTATAACAATTGTAATAACAATAATAATAATAATAATAATAAGAAAAATAATAATAATAATAATTCAAATTAAAATTCAATTGGTTTATTATCTCCCATGCGCATTCAATGTTACACTGCAGTGCTTGAGTATCTCTCTAGCTTAAAGCTATTTGAGAGAAAATACTTAAGTGTAGTTTACATGCACATTAAACATTATGATTATAATTTTTTTAATACAAAACTTTTCTTGATCATACATTTTTAAATGATTTTTTTTGGAGGGGGGATAACAAATTCAACTCACATCAGGAATAATATATCTATTGTACATGCAAAAACATACTATTTTAGAAGTTAATTTGAATTAAACTGACCAACAATAAATAAATACCTTATCGTCAAAACAAAAACCGATTATAAAAATCACTCTTCAATATTTAAATGCAAACATTATCTTCAAACTATAATAAATAATAATAACTTTTATAATAATAATAATTGATTACATTATTTAATTCAATCTTTAAATATCACTCTTTTAAAACTCATGGAATAGCATTTAATTTAACATTGCGCTTAGTAATATTCAGAAACTGTATTGTCTAATGCGTTATAAAACATTCAATCACTAAACTTTACATACTATATTGACTGTGAATGCATATGCTCCATAAACCTGGATCCAAAGACAGTTTACGTGATATTATCGTAAGATATGGCTCTGATACTTCTACCGACAGTTCTGTCTTGTTTATAGTGCCATAAACCGTAACTCCGAGTTAAGATGTGTTGTTTTCATGGTGCCACTTAAGCATTAAAGTTGCGTGTATTTTATATACTGCATTTTAAATTTTATATTAAATTAATTACCCTATCGTGCTATTCCTTGTAAAGCAACGGTTTTAAACCTGGGGCCAGGGCCCTATTACCTGGCCCTACCTGGGGCTCGCAATGAGTCTGTAAGGGGTTCACAGAGAGGAAGTGGGTAGCAAGGGCGGATATGTGTATAGTACACAAATAACTAACAAAAAGGCATTCAAACGATTATAACGTGCAATTCAAAAACTTTTAAAATACTGAGATTAAAAGTCGGATTGTAACAGCGTACCATTGCAATTTCTACTGCCAGCACTTTGAAATCTATTTTCAAAAACAAACTTTTATTAACTTGTGTTTTTTTCTATCCTAATTTGTAATAGTGAATAATTACGACTGCACGACTCGTACTTTTAGTTTTTTAGCCTGTATCATCCTCTGAACTGGTAGAAAAAGCTTCAAAAACGTGTGCATCAAAGCAAGGGGACCTCCACTAAAGAAAATAAGTAGGTAAAATATGTGAAAAAGCTTTTACAGTTTCAAAATCAAGTTTTCTAAAATCCTTTACGAGATCGCACGCAGCACGCTGACGTGAGGGAAGTGAATTTCCACATTAAAACCTTTAAACAAATCTAAAAAAGGGTTTAAAAAACTTTATTAAAAATTTTTTGGAAAATGTTATTTTTTGGCTGTTCTGATGCTCCTGGTTATATTTAAATCCAATATTAGGATGGCAATTCTGTTTATTATAAGGATAGGAGGAGGTATAGTCAGGATAACAAGTTGGTAAAGGATATTGGGGGTAATAAAACTACATCGAGATATGAAAAACAGCCATTTCCGAGGTAAAATCCCCATAAGACAACGTACTGTGTTCAGACAATTAACATTTTCTTTAATAACCCGGTAAATACTTGTGCTGAAATGACGAAGGAGGGCTTGAAACTCTTTGAAGTTTACGTACATTAGTTTAATATTAAACAATTTTACATTCGGGGGTTTTCTGACCCATTTTGGGCCCAAAAACTTAAATTTTGAACAATCAAAATTCACAAAAGGGGGTTAGAGTTGTCAGATTGTTTCGCCCAACGAACGTGTCCATCTGTTTGCAGAAGGGAAGGTTCCTACCAAATATTAAGTAAATCGGATAAAAATTGCGACCGCTAGCGTTCGATCACACACATATATATGTAAAAAAAAATATATATATATAGATACATATACATATATATATATATATGCATATATAATTATATATATATATATATATATATATACATTCATCTGCGCCCGGTAAGTCAGTTACCGCGCTGGTATATTACACGGTGTGGCAGTCATCTGCCCGAAAGCCAGTCAGCCCTCCCGAAAGGCAGTCAGGTACGGCTTGCCGTGCATCCTTTACATACCGAGACGGCTTACTGGTGCTGCTGTAGTGTGCCGGTATGTGGAACTACTTATCACATTCGCGCTCAGTCGAGGAGAGGAAACTAGTTTAACTGCTGTATGACTGTCAAATACAAAATACAGTACTTGGATTTTAATCCCGTTGGACACGCATTCAATTATTTTGTTAATAATCTCACTAATACTATACGATACTAAAATCATATCTTTAATTAGCTAGGAGTACTTTTGTAGTGTAGCTTTATAATTGTAAGTTAATTATATCTGTAAGCAGATTTTGTAAGTTTTTTTATATTTTTTGTATGAAGCAAGATACAAATGCATGAGTTTGCTTCTCCTTGTAATAAAAGGTTTTATATTTTTACCGTACTCTTTAAGTAAAATTACCTAACAACGAAAACGAAAAGATGTTAGTACAAATTAGGCACTTATTTTAAGTTTAATTTTTTACCCTTTATATCTTGAAATTTAAAAGTATTTTGTATTTTTGTATTATTTATATTTATCCTTCCCCACAAAAGGACAGAAAACCTCAAAACCTACAAAAATTGATAGTGTACATTTTACATTGCATATTCATTTTATTTTTCCCCTCCATTTGTTCTCAGAATCGTCATAATTTGCATTACACATTTTACAATTTAAGTTTTATTTAAGGGACAGAAGTGTAGGTATGTTGGGACTTCTCTTTCTGTAGACAGACATCCCATCCTTTGCACAATCAAGCATAAAACATACTCTATAAGACCGCTGAAATTTTTAATGACAGAATTCAATGATAATAAACTATTCAATACTATAAAACATGAGGAAAGTATACCATAATGCCAAGGCCTAACAGAACTCTTTAGTTGAAAGTTCACATATTTAAAATTATTAAGAGTCAATCTAGTAGACTGGGGCATAGTGGTTAGTTTACCTTTCTCTTTTATAAAACCAGTTCCGTTCAATTTATTGTACTAACAAATATCAAACTATGTTATAAGTAGTAAGGCCCCCCACTTGAGGCCCAACATAGGCTCTTATGGAGAATAGATTAACATGGGGTCTTATGGAGAATAGATTAACATGGACTCTTATGGGAGAATAGAATAACATGGGCTCTTATGAGGAATGGAATTAGGGTGTAATTGCTACCCCCTGTGGCTCTTTTGCTACCCTCTGTGGTTAATTATTTATCTTGTTCATCACCTGTGGTTAATTATATACCGTTTTTTGGTAATTGTTTGACCCTTGCGTCCTTCACTTCCTTTTGTGTATCTAACTACAGATCCTGTCTCTCAACGTACTGTAGCTGACGAGTCGTAACACTTTAAGTAACCTGATTGGCTGACGTGTTAATTCGTGTTCTTCTGTTGCTAATCATCTAGCTTTCTGTGGTAATTATTTAGCCCTCGTGTCTTTCTAAATATTTAACCCTCGCGTCCTTCACTTCCGTGTATCTATCTACAGCTCCTGTTCTCTCAGCGTACTGTAGCTGGCGGATGTAACGTGAATATTTTAAGTAACTTTATTGGCTGGTATGTTAATTCGAGTTCTGCTCAAGGGTTGACACACCCACTACAATTTCGCACTACTATCGCCTCCAGACCTCTCCCCCAGCCAACCTCTCCCCAAATGCTGCCACTGCCTTGGCACCAGACTACCACCTCCTGATACAAATAAACATTTGCATCAGCCACCTCCCCACCACCCCCGATTACCGCTATTTTCCTCTCACTTTGCTCTCAGCTTTCATTACGATCAGACGCGTCCCCGTGTTGCTCTGTTTGCTGCGTTTTGCAAAGATAAACTTGAGCGTTTGCTGACCCTATCTTACGTGTAACATAACCTCACTTCCTTGTGTCAAGGGTTGTGTCGTACTTGTATTTGTTGACTGACAGTAATATCACTTTCTATTCTTGTTCTTTATTAAGTACCTTAGCCATTTTGTTTTACTTGGTAGTCCTGTGTTTATATGTATTGGATAACATAACAGCAACCTTAGTTTCTTGTGTCAAAAGTAGTTTTGTGCGCTGTATTTGATTGTTTGGCTTGGCTAAAGTAGTGTTGTGCTGACTAACATAACCTTATTTCCCAGTAACCTCAGTTTCTTGTGTCGAGAGTAGTGTTTTGCGTTGTATTTAATTGTTTGATTTGTTTAGAGTAGTGTTGACTACCATAACCTTGTTTCCCAATAACCTCAGTTTCTTGTTTGATTTGACTGTAGTAGTGTTGTGCGTTGTATGTGCTGAGTAACATAACAGTAATATCACGGTATCATGCACTTGTCTTGTTCATGCCTGACTTATCTATGTTAAGAGCGTTGTATGACTTACTAGTGTAGAGTAACATCAGAGTTAACTACATGTTTCAAGAGTAGTGTCGTGTGATTTTTAGCGTTATCTGAACTGCTAAAGTAACCTCACTTTTTCTAACCTCACTCTACACTCCAACTTTACTGTATTATATTCCGTGCATGGTGTACTTAATTTTATTTCTGTGTTGTGTTTATTGTCTTGGCTAGAGTAGTGTTGTTTTGTGTTTAATTGTTTGATTTGATAGTTTACAGTAAAGAAAGTAAACAAACCCTCACTTCCTTGTGGCTAAAGTAGTGTTGTGTTGACTGACATAACCTCCAGTAACCTTATTTTTTTTTGCCCTGGTTCTTTTTGAACTGTAAATTCACCTCAGTAATCTCACCTTCTATTCTTGTTCTTTAAAACAGTTTTGGTTAGAACAGTTTTTGTATGTGTTGACTAACAGTAATCTCACTTTTCCGAGCCGCTGAGCGAGGAAAGAGTAAGAAGAACATTTTCCCGCCAAATTTGCGCGCCAAAAAAAATTGGCACCGAACCTAACCTCACTTTCTTGTGTCAAGAGTAGTGTTGTGTTTTATGTGCTGAGTAACAGTAATCTCACTTTCTATTCTTGTTCTTTTGGTTAGAGTAGTGTTTGAAACCTTCATTGGAGTTAGCTTTCGATAACTTGTAGTTCTGATTTGACTTGCGTAGTATGTGTTAGTGTTTTTCTGACTTGCGTAGTACAGGGGTACTGTGCTCCCCTACATACTATATATCTCTTACAACAAGCTCTAGTTCTTCAGTCTGATTTCAGTCGCCACACTGATCAGACGTTCTTTTGCGCTGCTCTTGCGTAGGTGTTCTCTTGCACAGATTATTATTGATTCTGCGTAATTCAGTTGTATCCGTGTGAGTTTGACTCTGGTCGGTGTGTGTTAGTGTTTTTCTGACTTGCGTAGTGGTACAGAGGTACTGTGCTCCCCTACATACTATATATCTCTTACAACAAGCTCTAGTTCTTCAGTCTGATTTCAGTCGCCACACTGATCAGACGTTCTTTTGCGCTGCTCTTGCGTAAGTGTTCTCTTGCACAGATTATTATTGATTCTGCGTAATTCAGTTGTATCCGTGTGAGTTTGACTCTGGTCGGTGTGTGTTAGTGTTTTTCTGACTTGCGTAGTGGTATAGGGGTACTGTGCTCCCCTACATACTATATATCTCTTACAACAAGCTCTAGTTCTTCAGTCTGATTTCAGTCGTCACACTGGTCGGACGTTCTTTTGCGCTGCTCTTGCGTAGGTGTTCTCTTGCACAGATTATTATTGATTCTGCGTAATTCAGTTGTATCCGTGTGAGTTTGACTCTGGTCGGTGTGTTTTCTCTTTTAAGCGCTAGTAAAGTTTAGCTTGTTTTCAGTATTTAATTGTTTGTTGAAAGATGGACGTTTCTAAAAAGAACCCTCAAAACCCGATAAATTTAATTAGTAAAAATCAAACCTATGTTAAAAAATTCAGACTTTACGGGACTAATACTGTTTTTAAATTTACTAACCCTCCCAATGGTATCTCTGAGTTTGATTGGATTCGTAAGGGTCTCAATCAAATTGTTGAAAAAGCTAAATCTGACGCTGAACCTACCGATTATCTAGGGTTTAAATTACAGTCAATAAATTTAAAAAGTGCAGAACCGGGGTACGTAGATTATAGACCGGTCTCTGAAGTTAACGGTGATGTACTTTGGCAAGTTTTCGGGGGTATTGTTCAAAGTAACTCAGAATCAATTAAATCCACTGATACGTTTAAAGTAGACGTGTCACGAGTTAACGTTCCAGTAGGTTCTGGGAGGGTAAGGCCTGGATTTTACAATACGTTTGGTGAAGAATGTTATGCTAGACGGGGAATAGTTGTAATTAATAACAAAGACAATTTATGTTTGGCTAGAGCGTTGGTAGTAGGCAAAGCGTATGCAAAAAATGATCCCCAGTATAAAGCAATCCGAGAAGACAAGGGGAAAAGACAAACTTTCAGGGCTAATAAGCTCATAGCAAAAGCCCGTGTAGAAATGCCGGAGGAAGGCGCCGGTATCCCCGAATTGGAAAAATTTCAGGATTTGCTAAAAGATTACAAAATCACCGTCTACAACTACGACAGAAAAGGCCGGGATGTCTATTTTGAGGGAGGTAATGAAGACGCTAAATTCAAAATAAATCTTCTGTTTCACAACGGTCATTATAATGTAATTACAAACTTAACTGCAGCGTTTGTTTGTAAATTCTTTTGTGAAGCCTGCCACATCCCTTTTGATCAAAAATCAGAGCATCGATGCTCTAACAGATGCTTGTCCTGCCATACTATCTCCCCACCCTGTAAACTAGAACACGGAGGCATTACATGTCGTTTTTGCTGTCGTTTCTTCAAAAATGAGCGGTGTTTAATAGCCCATCAAGGGCAAGTTTGTAAAAATTTAAAACTCTGCCGCGACTGTAACAAAATGATTCATCCAAAAAAACGTAAGACAGTTCACGCATGCGGAGAAGTTTATTGTAAACCCTGTGAAGCGTTCAAAGACCCAACGCATCAGTGTTTCATGAGGGTAGATAGGAGAACTCCCAAAGACCGTGATTTTTTGTTTATTTTCTTTGACTTGGAGACTCGCCAAGACGAGTCTCTCCCCTCTGACCCTGAACAAAAAGTACATCAAGTTAACCTGTTTGTCTCACAACAGTACTGTTTTAAATGTATTAATGGGGGTGAGTGTGAAACTTGCTCGGAACGGCAAAGGGTATTTGAAAAGGAACCGGTAAAGCAGTTTATGGACTATGTGATGCAAGTTCGAAAAAAATTTAAAGATGTCTGTGTAATTGCCCACAACGGGCAGGGCTTTGATTTCCAATTCATTCTACAGTATATTATGGAAGAAACTAAATTTACCCCAAAAATAACGCCTCGGGGAACTAAAGCTATTCTGATGGAAATGGACAACGTCAGATTCATTGACTCCCTAAGCTATTTCCCCATGGCCCTCTCTGCGCTCCCTAAAGCCTTCGACCTGCCTCCCGAGAAAAAGAAGGGCTACTTCCCGCATCTTTTCAATACATTGGAGAACCAAAATTATATTGGTCCTATGCCCGACAAAAAATACTATTGCCCAGAGTCGATGTTTGAGAAACCTCACGAAGCCTTTGAGATTTGGTACGAGGAACGAGTCGCTGAAGACTACGTGTTTGATTTTCAAAAGGAAATTTTGGAGTACTGTATTTCAGACGTAGAAATCCTAGCTCAAGCGTGTATTAAATTTAGAGCCTTGCTTCTTCAAGAGTGTAACGTTGATCCTTTTCTCGAGGCTATAACAATAGCCAGCGCGTGTAACCTGGCCTTCCGCCGTAACTTCTTAAAAGAAAATACTATTGGACTTATACCAAAATCAGGGTACCGACTTGCAGACAATCAGTCAGCCGTTGCTTTACAGTGGCTAACATGGGAGGAGGAGAAACGTGGAGTAAAGATTCAACATGCTGGCCGGGGTAAAGAAGTTAAAATTAACGGGGTAAAAGTAGATGGGTTTAATGGTGAGAGAATTTATGAGTTTCACGGGTGTTATTGGCACGGGTGTCCAAAATGTTTTCCTTACAATCGAGAGGCTCCTCTGAAGGAGGATCCCTCAGACAGTTTGCATCTCCGTTACGAGAGAACCAAGTCCAAAATGGCAAGATTTAATAGCTATGAGGTTGTAGAGATGTGGGAGTGTGAGTTTAAAGGTTTGAAGAAGGACAAAAAATTAAATCACCTGAACCAACTATCCATTCTAAACACACTTCCACTTAATCCTAGAGATTCCTTCTTTGGAGGCAGGACGGGCAATACTAAAACGTATTGTAAATGTGAAGAGGAAGAAACAATTCAATACGTTGATGTTTGTTCCCTCTACCCGTATGTAAATAAATATTGTAAGTATCCCGTGGGTCACCCTACTGTTTACGTTGGAAATGAGTGCCGAGAGAGAGGTCTTGAAGTAGAGGGCTTGTTAAAATGTAAAATTCTACCTCCTTACAACTTGTATCATCCCGTACTCCCCGCAAAGATGAATAATAAATTGATGTTTGTTTTGTGTAGAACTTGCGGGGAGACTCAAAATCAGGGGGAATGTTTTCATGATAGTGAGGAAAGGGCGATGGTAGGAACATGGACTATGGATGAAATCAGAAAAGCTGTAGAGAAAGGATACGTTGTGCTGGACATGTATGAGTTGTGGGAGTATGAAGTCGCCACTTATGAGAAAGGGGGACTTTTTACCGATTTTATTAATAAATTCTTGAAAGTAAAGCAGGAAGCCTCAGGGTATCCCGCTTGGTGTAAAACAGAGGAGGATAAAGACAAGTATGTTTCTGATTTCTTTGAGCGTGAGGGTATTCAATTGGAGAAAGACAAAATTGCTAAAAATGGAGGACTCAGGTCAGTAGCCAAACTCATGCTAAACAGTTTTTGGGGCAAGTTTGGTCAACGCGAAAACATGACAAAAACTGCTATCGTGAGAGACTCTAAAGAATTGTTCAATTCGTTAACTCAACCAGGAACAAAAGTAAAGTTTGTTGAAATAATTAACCAGGAGGTTTTATTAGTTAATTGGCAGAATGTTGATGAAGCTTGTGAGCCTCTAAAAACTGTAAATGTTGTAATTGCGGCCTACACTACAGCTCATGCGAGACTTAAACTGTATGAACACTTGGAGGCTCTTGGAGGTCAAGTCTTATATTATGACACAGATTCGTGTATTTATTTATACCGGGAAGGATTGTACAGGGTCCCTACGGGAGATTACCTCGGGGAAATGACCGATGAATTGGCAGGTGACTACGGGCCCGGCTCTTATATCGCAGAGTTTGTTTCTGGGGGGCCTAAAACTTATGCATACCTTGTTTGGTCAACCAACAAACAAAAGCTAGAATCTGTGTGTAAAATCAAAGGCCTCACCCTCAATTTAAAAACCTCCGAAACATTAAATTTTGAACAATTGAAAAAGATGGTCCTCAGTGAAGCTGCTGAAATTTTAGAAATTGAAGAAAACAGAATCAGGAGAACAAAGAGACGAGAAGTCGTTACAGTAAGTGAAGTTAAAAAGTTTAAAATTACAGGACCCAAGAGAAAATTTAATGATGATCACGATACCTTGCCTTTCGGTTTTAAAAAACAAAGAGTTGCTTAACGGAGCTGCCACTCACACGGGTACTGTGTGCATATACCTCTAAACATCAGCTCTATCAAATCATTCTGTTCTGAGACGCGGTAGTGGACGGACGTGTCTGTGTCTGTTACTGTTTTATCTTGTTTGTCTCTTCTTGTAGAATGTCTGCTGAAAATAGTACACCCACTATTCAAGGGGTGTTTTTAAAGTTTATATCTAAAAGAAAGTTAAATGAAAATTCAAAATTTCGCATTAAATCCTCAGAGTATGAGTTCTTTCTTACTGGGCCAATAAACGTATCGGAATGGCCTTTGATGTTCTCGGAGTATATAGTAGATAAAATAACGGAGGACTCCTCATCAAACACCTACATCGGAGTAGCAATAAAGCACGGTGATGTTTCGGGAAATATACCGTTTCTGCCTTTAGGGAATTTAACACCGTCAGTTTTTGATGATCACTTTGAAGAAATATTTTGTAACGTTGAGAAACTATCTGGTGTTTTACGTCTTGAAGTAACACTTGTCTCAATTCCATGTTGCTACCTTCGATAAAGGTAGCACCTTTCGCTACGGAGCAGCGTTACTCTTGTATATACCAAATGTCACTAGTACAGTTACATCATTCTGCTCCAAGTCGCGGTACTGATCAGACGTTCTTTTGCGCTCCTTTTGCCTGTACTATTGAGTAAATTGTGACATGGCTGCTAAATACTATACATTCAATAACAAACCAGTATTGGTTCTGTTTGATAATGAAGGAAAGCCATGGTTTAAAGCTAAAGACGTAGCTACTGCTCTAAAGCATGTTAATTGCTGGAGTGCAGTTCGGAAACATGTAGATGAAAGTGATAAATTAACTGTTGGAAGTTTTTCTGACGCCCAAAAACAGGGCGTTGGGCCTATTGAGAAAACAACGGTTTTCATAAATGAAGCCGGATTATGTTCTTTGATGTTAAAATCAACTACTCCTGAGGCAAGACTGTTAGTAAGAAGTCTGTTGCCGGAGAAGTTTTACCTTACTTACACAAATATGAAAGATGAAAGTTAACTTTAAATGTAATATTTTCTTTAAAATCACAAGTTCCCACTGTATGTGTGTGTGTGTGTGTGTGTGTGAATGAAGGTCCCTGGCGTGGGTGACGAAAAGCCCCGTAAACCTGTATGAAGGTCAATGGCGTGGGTGACGAAAAGCCCCGTAAACCTGAATGTGTGATGAAGGGCTTAGTAGATTGAGGCGTCGGGCTAACACCCCGGCTACTCCTTCGAACAACCCGGTGTGAATGAAGGATCTTGTACACTGAGGCGCCTGGCTAACAACCAGGCTACTCCTTGGAACGGTCCGTACGGTGGGACTTGTAAGAATAAAAATGAAAACTGCGCCTTGATGTCCGCGAAGTACTACGCTCGAAAAATGTTTTCGAGTGGGGTCTAATAAAAAAAAGACCCGGCAGTCGCTCACCCATCAGGCAGGGCTAAACCCTTTGTAAGTCCAGGGGTGTGGGGAGGTTGGCGTAAAAAAAACCGTGAAACCGTTTGTTGTAATCTTCTGACTGTCAGGAAAAACCGGATGGAAAGGTGCAACAAAAAAAAAAGATAAAAATAAAAACCAAATAAAAAGTATAAAAGCAAAAAACAAAAAAAAATATAAAAAGGAGGTAGCATTTTGTTATGGAGTGGCTACCACTGTGAGAGGCGATGGTTGGGGCCTCTCACCCCAGAGGTTAGGCCTCCAGGGGAAGCTCTGGGTAACCAAAAAGAACGCGCCGACGCTCCTACGGCCTAGCCTAAAGGCTTACCGTGGTGTGGAAACGTGAGCGTTCAAAATTATTTCACCGGGGTTAGGAGTGTTTAGCCGATAAATTTAAAAAGATCCCCGTTAAGGTGAAATGTATCACATTATAATGTAGCTTCAGCGGAGGCAGGAGTAAATGACCGGAAAAATTTAAGAAGTTTCGGCCAATTTATGGCACTGCCCCTTAAAAACACCATCAATCTGCTGAACTACCAGGACTCAGACAAAAATAACCAGCTCAGAGCGAGATACTGTATAATTTCTGTCCTTCTAAAGAATGCATTTTATGTTTGTTGTATTTTAATATGCACCCATGGTGTGTGATTTGTTACCAACTCTCTGATACTGGTGTTGGTTACAATCATTTTACTAGTAAATTCAGTAGAATTATTTATTGATTCAGTTTGTTACAGAGTTTTACAAGCAATCAACTACAACAAAAAGACAACTCTGTATTTGTTTAACTTTACAAAATACCATACCATCACCAGCCTCTTTTGCATTAGTTTTAATTCATAAATAGAGGGCATGGAGTGTAGCTGAATCCAACACTTAGAATCTTTATCTGGTGTAATGTTATGAAAGGGGAGCATTTCGTGACCCTTGAAGCTAGGGTATAGTTTTTCTTTTCTGTTAGTGTTTACAAGCCTCTTCTCCCCCTTAAGTTAATAGAGGTTTTTAAACAATTAAATGCATAGAAAGTTTCCCAAAGTAATCTAAATTGAAAGAATCCTGCTTTTATAAGCATGGTATTACAAATATTCTTCAACGTCTTAAATTACATACACTAACCATACCAAAAAGCAAAAAGAATCTCCACACATGAAGCCGAAACCCAGTTAATATACTAACAATCTAATAAAAGACAGAGACATGGCCCAAAATAACAGCTAAAATACACAAAAACAGCTAAAATACACAAAAAAACAGCTAAAATACACAAAAAACAGCTAAAATACACAAAAAACAGCTAAAATACACAAAAAACAGCTACAAATAGCCAGAGAGCCATTTTAGCAAAGGGGGAAGTATTGACTCCCTTTACCTTCACGTTAAAGAATCAGTCAAAGAATAATTTATTTTGTGTTGGTTTCTCACCAGTTTTCTTGCATTTTGTGTCAATCACATGTATTTTACATTATCATGATTTAAGAGTAGCTGAGGTATTGGATGATGTACAGAGAACTATACCGGAAGTGGGGGTGAACGTTTTGTTCACCCCTTTGAACTATCAATCCCAAATAGTTTAAATCAATGAACCATGGCTTTACTATATTTAACATAAAAAAAGAAGCAAACACCCTGAAACAACTATTACAACAGAGCTTGTAGTCTGTCCAATTTTTGTGATGTTTCTTCTTTACATAGTTTAAATTGTAGCGTGGGTTAATAAGTAGCAAATTGCATTTCAATTGTCCCAAAAACTCTCAATATAATTATTTTTAAAGTATAGCTCCTTCAATTTTTTGATACTTTCCCGCGGTACAGAGTTTAGGTTTTGGTACATCTTAGCGGAGGTTAACAGGTACCTATATACCGAGTTTCATTAGAATCGGCCAAGCCGTTCTCAATATATTAAATTTTAAAGTTTTACACCCTCCATCATCCCTTAAACAACCCTTTTCTACCCTCCAACAAAATTGAAAGTTAGAGGATGTTAACAAGTATCCACATGTCAAGTTTCAATTATATCGTCCCACCCGTTCTTAAGATATTGATTTTTAAAGTATAGCTCCTTCAGTTATTTTGATACTACTTGTAGTACAGAGTTTAGGTTTTGGTAAATCTTAGCGGAGGTTAACAGGTACATACATGCCAAATTTCATTAAAATCGGCCAAGCTGTTCTTGAGATATTTAATTTTGAAAATTTGCCCCTTCATTTTTTGAGATGCAACCCGCAACATTTTGTTTAAGATTTTTCATATGGGTAGATACCCCCCTGGAGTGCCTACACTACGTAGTAGGCAGTTTTCTGGGGTCAAAATGACCCTAGGACTTACCGTTTTCGAGATATTAGCAATTTTAAGATAATCAGACTCAAGAGAGAGAGAAGAAAAAGAATAAAAAAGGGAGAAGTAGTGGCGCGGAGTGGTTAGGGTGAGAGAGGAAGGTGAGGGGAGTAACATAGCATGCAGAAGAATATAATATAACACACAAGAGAGAGAAAAGGAAGAATAAAATCAGAACCCACGAGAGAAGAAGAAGAAATAAAACAGAGGATGGGTGAGGGGGAGAGGGAAGGGAGAAAAGATGCGGAAGATGCAAGTGCTAACAGAAGTGATCAGTAGGGTTGGCAGGGAGTGGGTCCTAACATGGGAATAGTTTTTGAAGTAAATGTAAGTGTCCATGGTCTTTTATATATGTACATGGTCACGTTAGCGTGATGTGAGTTGGCAACAGTGGCCTTTTTTTCTGAAGTTGTCAACATATATATTTTTTGCAGTCCGTTGTATTATAAATGTCTGTGACTTTACTGTTTTGGATGTCCATGACTTTCTTACTTAACTGTCCATGAGCGTGACGTAATGACTCCATTATTCATAAATCAATGACTTTATTTTCTTTGGTCACGCTCTTTGGTTTACCCGCCTTTGACGTAACGAGAATCTGGCGGGAAGAAAAGTGAGGTTAGGTTTGGCGCCAATTTTTTTTTGGCGCGCAAATTTGGCGGGAACGCCACCATGGGCGCCGCCATCTTGAATCACGTGACCTAATTAGACCAATCAGAAGCCAGATTTTAGGCCCATAAGCCCCATGTTAAGACCCATTCATTGGGAACCCTACTGATCACTTCTGTTAGCACTTGCATCTTCCGCATCTTTTCTCCCTCCCCTCTCCCCCTCACCCATCCTCTGTTTTATTTCTTCTTCTTCTCTCGTGTGTTCTGATTTTATTCTTCCTTTTCTCTCTCTTGTGTGTTATATTATATTCTTCTGCATGCTATGTTACTCCCCTCACCTTCCTCTCTCACCCTCACCACTCCGCGCCACTACTTCTCCCTTTTTTATTATTTTTCTTCTCTCTCTCTTGAGTCTGATTATCTTAAAATTGCTAATATCTCGAAAACGGTAAGTCCTAGGGTCATTTTGACCCCAGAAAACTGCCTACTACGTAGTGTAGGCACTCCAGGGGGGTATCTACCCATATGAAAAATCTTAAACAAAATGTTGCGGGTTGCATCTCAAAAAATGAAGGGGCAAATTTTCAAAATTAAATATCTCAAGAACAGCTTGGCCGATTTTAATGAAATTTGGCATGTATGTACCTGTTAACCTCCGCTAAGATTTACCAAAACCTAAACTCTGTACTACAAGTAGTATCAAAATAACTGAAGGAGCTATACTTTAAAAATCAATATCTTAAGAACGGGTGGGACGATATAATTGAAACTTGACATGTGGATACTTGTTAACATCCTCTAACTTTCAATTTTGTTGGAGGGTAGAAAAGGGTTGTTTAAGGGATGATGGAGGGTGTAAAACTTTAAAATTTAATATATTGAGAACGGCTTGGCCGATTCTAATGAAACTCGGTATATAGGTACCTGTTAACCTCCGCTAAGATGTACCAAAACCTATTGTAACGAATTGAACAATTCTTTAGAGTCTCTCACGATAGCAGTTTTTGTCATGTTTTCGCGTTGACCAAACTTGCCCCAAAAACTGTTTAGCATGAGTTTGGCTACTGACCTGAGTCCTCCATTTTTAGCAATTTTGTCTTTCTCCAATTGAATACCCTCACGCTCAAAGAAATCAGAAACATACTTGTCTTTATCCTCCTCTGTTTTACACCAAGCGGGATACCCTGAGGCTTCCTGCTTTACTTTCAAGAATTTATTAATAAAATCGGTAAAAAGTCCCCCTTTCTCATAAGTGGCGACTTCATACTCCCACAACTCATACATGTCCAGCACAACGTATCCTTTCTCTACAGCTTTTCTGATTTCATCCATAGTCCATGTTCCTACCATCGCCCTTTCCTCACTATCATGAAAACATTCCCCCTGATTTTGAGTCTCCCCGCAAGTTCTACACAAAAAAAACATCAATTTATTATTCATCTTTGCGGGGAGTACGGGATGATACAAGTTGTAAGGAGGTAGAATTTTACATTTTAACAAGCCCTCTACTTCAAGACCTCTCTCTCGGCACTCATTTCCAACGTAAACAGTAGGGTGACCCACGGGATACTTACAATATTTATTTACATACGGGTAGAGGGAACAAACATCAACGTATTGAATTGTTTCTCCCTCTTCACATTTACAATACGTTTTAGTATTGCCCGTCCTGCCTCCAAAGAAGGAATCTCTAGGATTAAGTGGAAGTGTGTTTAGAATGGATAGTTGGTTCAGGTGATTTAATTTTTTGTCCTTCTTCAAACCTTTAAACTCACACTCCCACATCTCTACAACCTCATAGCTATTAAATCTTGCCATTTTGGACTTGGTTCTCTCGTAACGGAGATGCAAACTGTCTGAGGGATCCTCCTTCAGAGGAGCCTCTCGATTGTAAGGAAAACATTTTGGACACCCGTGCCAATAACACCCGTGAAACTCATAAATTCTCTCACCATCAAACCCATCTACTTTTACCCCGTTAATTTTAACTTCTTTACCCCGGCCCGCATGTTGAATCTTTACTCCACGTTTCTCCTCCTCCCATGTTAGCCACTGTAAAGCAACGGCTGACTGATTGTCTGCAAGTCGGTACCCTGATTTTGGTATAAGTCCAATAGTATTTTCTTTTAAGAAGTTACGGCGGAAGGCCAGGTTACACGCGCTGGCTATTGTTATAGCCTCGAGAAAAGGATCAACGTTACACTCTTGAAGAAGCAAGGCTCTAAATTTAATACACGCTTGAGCTAGGATTTCTACGTCTGAAATACAGTACTCCAAAATTTCCTTTTGAAAATCAAACACGTAGTCTTCAGCGACTCGTTCCTCGTACCAAATCTCAAAGGCTTCGTGAGGTTTCTCAAACATCGACTCTGGGCAATAGTATTTTTTGTCGGGCATAGGACCAATATAATTTTGGTTCTCCAATGTATTGAAAAGATGCGGGAAGTAGCCCTTCTTTTTCTCGGGAGGCAGGTCGAAGGCTTTAGGGAGCGCAGAGAGGGCCATGGGGAAATAGCTTAGGGAGTCAATGAATCTGACGTTGTCCATTTCCATCAGAATAGCTTTAGTTCCCCGAGGCGTTATTTTTGGGGTAAATTTAGTTTCTTCCATAATATACTGTAGAATGAATTGGAAATCAAAGCCCTGCCCGTTGTGGGCAATTACACAGACATCTTTAAATTTTTTTCGAACTTGCATCACATAGTCCATAAACTGCTTTACCGGTTCCTTTTCAAATACCCTTTGCCGTTCCGAGCAAGTTTCACACTCACCCCCATTAATACATTTAAAACAGTACTGTTGTGAGACAAACAGGTTAACTTGATGTACTTTTTGTTCAGGGTCAGAGGGGAGAGACTCGTCTTGGCGAGTCTCCAAGTCAAAGAAAATAAACAAAAAATCACGGTCTTTGGGAGTTCTCCTATCTACCCTCATGAAACACTGATGCGTTGGGTCTTTGAACGCTTCACAGGGTTTACAATAAACTTCTCCGCATGCGTGAACTGTCTTACGTTTTTTTGGATGAATCATTTTGTTACAGTCGCGGCAGAGTTTTAAATTTTTACAAACTTGCCCTTGATGGGCTATTAAACACCGCTCATTTTTGAAGAAACGACAGCAAAAACGACATGTAATGCCTCCGTGTTCTAGTTTACAGGGTGGGGAGATAGTATGGCAGGACAAGCATCTGTTAGAGCATCGATGCTCTGATTTTTGATCAAAAGGGATGTGGCAGGCTTCACAAAAGAATTTACAAACAAACGCTGCAGTTAAGTTTGTAATTACATTATAATGACCGTTGTGAAACAGAAGATTTATTTTGAATTTAGCGTCTTCATTACCTCCCTCAAAATAGACATCCCGGCCTTTTCTGTCGTAGTTGTAGACGGTGATTTTGTAATCTTTTAGCAAATCCTGAAATTTTTCCAATTCGGGGATACCGGCGCCTTCCTCCGGCATTTCTACACGGGCTTTTGCTATGAGCTTATTAGCCCTGAAAGTTTGTCTTTTCCCCTTGTCTTCTCGGATTGCTTTATACTGGGGATCATTTTTTGCATACGCTTTGCCTACTACCAACGCTCTAGCCAAACATAAATTGTCTTTGTTATTAATTACAACTATTCCCCGTCTAGCATAACATTCTTCACCAAACGTATTGTAAAATCCAGGCCTTACCCTCCCAGAACCTACTGGAACGTTAACTCGTGACACGTCTACTTTAAACGTATCAGTGGATTTAATTGATTCTGAGTTACTTTGAACAATACCCCCGAAAACTTGCCAAAGTACATCACCGTTAACTTCAGAGACCGGTCTATAATCTACGTACCCCGGTTCTGCACTTTTTAAATTTATTGACTGTAATTTAAACCCTAGATAATCGGTAGGTTCAGCGTCAGATTTAGCTTTTTCAACAATTTGATTGAGACCCTTACGAATCCAATCAAACTCAGAGATACCATTGGGAGGGTTAGTAAATTTAAAAACAGTATTAGTCCCGTAAAGTCTGAATTTTTTAACATAGGTTTGATTTTTACTAATTAAATTTATCGGGTTTTGAGGGTTCTTTTTAGAAACGTCCATCTTTCAACAAACAATTAAATACTGAAAACAAGCTAAACTTTACTAGCGCTTAAAAGAGAAAACACACCGACCAGAGTCAAACTCACACGGATACAACTGAATTACGCAGAATCAATAATAATCTGTGCAAGAGAACACCTACGCAAGAGCAGCGCAAAAGAACGTCCGACCAGTGTGACGACTGAAATCAGACTGAAGAACTAGAGCTTGTTGTAAGAGATATATAGTATGTAGGGGAGCACAGTACCCCTATACCACTACGCAAGTCAGAAAAACACTAACACACACCGACCAGAGTCAAACTCACACGGATACAACTGAATTACGCAGAATCAATAATAATCTGTGCAAGAGAACACTTACGCAAGAGCAGCGCAAAAGAACGTCTGATCAGTGTGGCGACTGAAATCAGACTGAAGAACTAGAGCTTGTTGTAAGAGATATATAGTATGTAGGGGAGCACAGTACCTCTGTACCACTACGCAAGTCAGAAAAACACTAACACACACCGACCAGAGTCAAACTCACACGGATACAACTGAATTACGCAGAATCAATAATAATCTGTGCAAGAGAACACCTACGCAAGAGCAGCGCAAAAGAACGTCTGATCAGTGTGGCGACTGAAATCAGACTGAAGAACTAGAGCTTGTTGTAAGAGATATATAGTATGTAGGGGAGCACAGTACCCCTGTACTACGCAAGTCAGAAAAACACTAACACATACTACGCAAGTCAAATCAGAACTACAAGTTATCGAAAGCTAACTCCAATGAAGGTTTCAAACACTACTCTAACCAAAAGAACAAGAATAGAAAGTGAGATTACTGTTACTCAGCACATAAAACACAACACTACTCTTGACACAAGAAAGTGAGGTTAGGTTCGGTGCCAATTTTTTTTGGTGCGCAAATTTGGCGGGAAAATGTTCTTCTTACTCTTTCCTCGCTCAGCGGCTCGGAAAAGTGAGATTACTGTTAGTCAACACATACAAAAACTGTTCTAACCAAAGCTGTTTTAAAGAACAAGAATAGAAGGTGAGGTTACTGAGGTGAATTTACAGTTCAAAAAGAACCAGGGCAAAAAAAAATAAGGTTACTGGAGGTTATGTCAGTCAACACAACACTACTTTAGCCACAAGGAAGTGAGGGTTTGTTTACTTTCTTTACTGTAAACTATCAAATCAAACAATTAAACACAAAACAACACTACTCTAGCCAAGACAATAAACACAACACAGAAATAAAATTAAGTACACCATGCACGGAATATAATACAGTAAAGTTGGAGTGTAGAGTGAGGTTAGAAAAAGTGAGGTTACTTTAGCAGTTCAGATAACGCTAAAAATCACACGACACTACTCTTGAAACATGTAGTTAACTCTGATGTTACTCTACACTAGTAAGTCATACAACGCTCTTAACATAGATAAGTCAGGCATGAACAAGACAAGTGCATGATACCGTGATATTACTGTTATGTTACTCAGCACATACAACGCACAACACTACTACAGTCAAATCAAACAAGAAACTGAGGTTATTGGGAAACAAGGTTATGGTAGTCAACACTACTCTAAACAAATCAAACAATTAAATACAACGCAAAACACTACTCTCGACACAAGAAACTGAGGTTACTGGGAAATAAGGTTATGTTAGTCAGCACAACACTACTTTAGCCAAGCCAAACAATCAAATACAGCGCACAAAACTACTTTTGACACAAGAAACTAAGGTTGCTGTTATGTTATCCAATACATATAAACACAGGACTACCAAGTAAAACAAAATGGCTAAGGTACTTAATAAAGAACAAGAATAGAAAGTGATATTACTGTCAGTCAACAAATACAAGTACGACACAACCCTTGACACAAGGAAGTGAGGTTATGTTACACGTAAGATAGGGTCAGCAAACGCTCAAGTTTATCTTTGCAAAACGCAGCAAACAGAGCAACACGGGGACGCGTCTGATCGTAATGAAAGCTGAGAGCAAAGTGAGAGGAAAATAGCGGTAATCGGGGGTGGTGGGGAGGTGGCTGATGCAAATGTTTATTTGTATCAGGAGGTGGTAGTCTGGTGCCAAGGCAGTGGCAGCATTTGGGGAGAGGTTGGCTGGGGGAGAGGTCTGGAGGCGATAGTAGTGCGAAATTGTAGTGGGTGTGTCAACCCTTGAGCAGAACTCGAATTAACATACCAGCCAATAAAGTTACTTAAAATATTCACGTTACATCCGCCAGCTACAGTACGCTGAGAGAACAGGAGCTGTAGATAGATACACGGAAGTGAAGGACGCGAGGGTTAAATATTTAGAAAGACACGAGGGCTAAATAATTACCACAGAAAGCTAGATGATTAGCAACAGAAGGACACGAATTAACACGTCAGCCAATCAGGTTACTTAAAGTGTTACGACTCGTCAGCTACAGTACGTTGAGAGACAGGATCTGTAGTTAGATACACAAAAGGAAGTGAAGGACGCAAGGGTCAAACAATTACCAAAAAACGGTATATAATTAACCACAGGTGATGAACAAGATAAATAATTAACCACAGAGGGTAGCAAAAGAGCCACAGGGGGTAGCAATTACACCCTAATTCCATTCCTCATAAGAGCCCATGTTATTCTATTCTCCCATAAGAGTCCATGTTAATCTATTCTCCATAAGACCCCATGTTAATCTATTCTCCATAAGAGCCTATGTTGGGCCTCAAGTGGGGGGCCTTACTACTGTTATAAATTTAAAATTTACTTTTATACAGTTCCTAACTTGAATGCGTTTCGTCAACACAGTGACATCTTCGGGCAATCTAGTTCTGCTTAAATTTAGGAACTTTGTGAGGTAAATTTAACATTTTTAGTGTTGGTGACATTCCAGCAAGAAATTGTTATTAAATTAGGCCTAATATCATTCTATATCTTATATATTAATACGCTAAGCCCGATTTTTGTTAAGATAACTCATCCGTTATTTCTGAGCCTATTTTGTCGATTGAGTTATCAACATATTTGCCCTGATTTCCAGTTGTGCATAAAGGTTTTTATTTTTCGATATTTTCAATCTGAAGGGCACGGGCCGGCCTCAAAGTTTGTTTTTCGCCTTTACGATAAACATGAGGAACAATGTTATTTGAATTGCAGATGGACAGATTATTAGCAATACCAGATGTTACAAGTAAGGAATGTATTTATCGATAGAAATCAAATAAGTTTTGTTTCTACATCGCTTTGAGCAGTGAAATGTTGTATTCAGTGGAGATATTTAAATTTAATTTGTGTTGTCATTTGTTTATCTGTCTGTCTTTTAAAGAGCCAGTTTTTTCTGAATTTCACAAAAAATACTGTACTGAATTACATAAAATACTTTACCTATCATCGTTTGCAGCATGACACGTTTAGGCTGTTTCAGATCATCGTACGTCATTAGGGTTATGCCGCCGCCCTTGGTCCGTCAGTGCTCCAAAGTAATTCTTATATTATGGGTACAGGTTACTTAACTTTTAATTATATAATGCACAATTTTGTTCTAATGAGCATTTAGTCAGCTAATTGTATTTTACCACAGAACAGAGGAAACACGCCTGCTTCACTATTCTACAACGGTATACTAAACCATATAACCACACGCAATAACATATATGGCAGTAAGGAACACATAAGATCATACAACATGCAACATGGACTAAGGTGGCCAGATCCGTTGAAGTCTAAAGCGGGGTATAAATTAATTATAATACCGGATAAACAGTGCCGTGGATAGGGGATCCCCCCAAAAAAAAGTGGGTCCGGGGGCCCTCCTAGAATATTTTAGAAAATTAGATACCAAATTGTGAGTTTTGGTCCAAATATTACTCAGTGTTGTAAAAAACAGGTTTTTGAATCACATTCATAAAATTGTACAACTATTATTTTAACTGTGGTATCCAAAACTTAATTAATAAAAGAAAATACCGTACAAAATTATATACTAAAGAGGAGTGAATAGCTGTCACTAACTTTGAAATTTCTTTAGTCTTATTATGAAACTGAACACAATTAACATGGTCAGGGCCTGATTAAGATGTGTGGCGCCGATAGGCTTGAGCTGATTTTACCCCCCCCTCGACTCTTGAAGGGGGATGTGAGTCGAAGTGACTCCATGAACGAATGTCTGAACCCTGAACGCGGCCCAAGGTAGCTTCATTTTGTGGTGCGTTAAGCGTTAAGGGTACACCAGCGTCACAGGGGCTGATCCAGAGGTCATGTTTGGTGGGGGCGGTCACCGAAAGTTACCTCTCCCCCTTCCCTGTGTACCCCTGGTAGGCGGGCGAAATCCCGTAAAATATAATCACCGAATACAATTGTAGCAACCTGTGCTGCTAAAATTGTCCCTGGCACCCCCATTATTGTTTTTAACTATATGAATTTATCCAACGAATGAAAGTAAGTTAACATAATATAGCAATTACCTTGTACTCAAGAAAAAATAAATCTTAACTTTATAAAAAAGCTAAACAAAAATTACTTTAGTTCTACTGCACCCGACCGTAAATAAATATTAAATATTTAGGCATTACACTTTTTTCTACGTCATCTGTAGGCGTCTTAAGAACAAGTAATATGAATTTGTTTTACTATTTACCCACACGAAAAACTATTTACAAAACGTATTTGAAATCTGCAACACTGAACTATATATACTACGCGAAGATACAATTAGGAATGAGGCTGATAGCCAGAGTCAACCACTCGAAAAATGAAATTTCGTACCACATGTTTACAAAATAAAATACTTGGCGGATGAGCTTCTGTTTGCACGCAATCTAATCTTTGTTTCCTCTTACTTCATTACATATAATTCGAGGCACTTTTTGTTTCTAGTCTAGCCACTGGATATTTATTGCCTAGCAACGGATTACGCGGTTTTAAACAAAAATCAAACCTACCCTGTAAAAAAAACACCGCTGATAGCAAACGACGGTAGGCGGGCGAAATCCAGTAAAAGTATAATCACCGAATACAATTGTAGCAACCTTTGCTGCTAAAACTTACCTCCAAGACTACGTTGAAAACACTGTATCGGTCTTTCAACTGACAAAACTGTATCAACTTCACGATCCTGGCAATATCCATGTTTTTGTGAGACGCTTTTAGGTACACCAATAAGCAATAAGTATAAGTTTTAAGGTATAAGTAATGTGTTATATACTAAAATGGAAGTTTAAAATTTCACCTGTCTAATGGGGAGTATTTTATTTCATTTAAAGAAACGTTTAGGTTCGTTAGTTTGAATTTTATGTAAGCTTGTAGACGGGAGCGGCAAAATTTGACTCACGGAACCGAAAAACGGGGTTTCGGGAGGCTTCTGATGCTTACATTTTCATTCGAATTTATTTAAACTTTCATCGTATGCCTGAATAATAAAATAAAACACAACAATTCTTAGGTTCGGGGGGCGACCGCCCCTACTGCCCCCACCTTGGATCCGCCCCTACAGCGTCAGGTAGCTTTGTCTCTTATCAATCTAGAGTTTCATCTCTTTCTAACCAATGAGTGGTTGCCTAAACTCAGGGGTAGCTCTGGAATCCCCTTAAAGCACATTGTCTGATCTAAAGGGTCCTAGGCCTATGTCTCTTGGTTTCAGTCCCATGGTAAATAACTGCCGCATCGCGTAACATCGGCTGTGAATGACAATCGCACCGTATGACATTGGCCGTAATTGACGATCGCAAAACGTAATATAGTCCGTAAAAGAATACCGGACCATGCACCATCAACGTAATAGATACAAGCGTAATTCGGGGGTGGTAAGGGGGCAGTCGACCACCAAAAATTTGCCGAAAATATTCTTGTAATATATGAAAAGTCGCAATAGTCATGATCAGGACCATGTTTGCCCTCCAATAAAAATACAGAAATCACGCTTATAGTAATAGATGACCGAACCGCCTTATAGTTGCCGCAATTTATAATCGCAACATGTACCATTGGCCATAAATGACGATCGCACCACAGTTTATAAAAAAATAATGACGATCGCATCGCTATCCGCCGAAACAGACGATTGGACCACGTGATACCGGCCGTAACTGACGATCGTTCCACTTGATATAGATCGCAAATGATTATCACACGTTAAGTTTTGTCGGCCACAAATGACGATCGCACCGCGTAATCATGGCCGTAAATGACGATTGCACCGCGTAATCATGGCTGTAAATGACGATTGCACCGCGTAATCATGGCCGTAAATGACGATTGCACCGCGTAATCATGGTCGTAAAAGACGATCGCACTAGAGATTACTGTTTCGAGTACACAATCCTGCCCCGAAATAATATTGAGATCAAATAAATCCCGCCAGAAAAACGGAATTATTTTTTTTCAGGACATTCCTCAAAATTCTGGGAAACGATCATCTCTCATCACGAGCTTTAGGAACAACGAAACTACAGCTGTTCAAAAACAACCATTTCCTAAAGTAACACTCACTTGGTAAAGTATAATAGTTAGATTTTTGTGAGATTAGTGAACTTCTCGAATAACCTATCTTTTTCTCCTTTTTCTCTCTCCCTCTCTCCTTTATCGGCCACCTCCCCCCTCACACCCAGGTTTATTTTTGTATGTGGTATTAAACGGATAAGAAAAGGGTGTCACTATTCCAGTAGTCAGTGACATCTTTTATTTACATTAGTCCTAAAACATCTATTATTGCTGTTGGGCTATCATTTTGTTATTATATCAACTTTCAAATATGCAATTCAATTAATTACTGCTCTTCCATAAGATTAACATTGAAACTAAGATTAACATTGCAACTAGTCTGAGGGCTGGTGTAAATTATAAGGTGTTTCTGCACATCTATACAACAATACCTTTCTATTAACGGTATGCTTGAATTTATCCTACGATGCACATGCGCTGAGGAAAAAGGGGGAGAGTCGTGTGCTTGCCTATTAATATAATGATAACGTGCAAATTAGATAAAGCCTACGCTACCATTCATATGATTAGCGTTACAAGCTAACCTATACTTTCCATTACTATCAGTGCCTGTTGCAAAAAGACGATGGCCTTGTAACCTTTTCAGACCAAAAAACAAACATAATACACCTTTAAAATACCCTATGAGAATCTCCACAGATGTATTTATTTAAAACACTAATCATTTAATTAATTATTTTTACAATTAAAATACAAAAAAAGGCAAACACCTTTACGTAATAAGTTGATCGTAAACTAACCTGTAAGGCACTTTTAAATGATTTGATATGGATA
The DNA here is from genome assembly GCA_963675035.1 of Allygus modestus. Classification (NCBI taxonomy): domain Eukaryota; kingdom Metazoa; phylum Arthropoda; class Insecta; order Hemiptera; family Cicadellidae; genus Allygus; species Allygus modestus. The sequence continues at coordinate 50,766,578 of OY776116.1, forward strand.
GCTATGAATGCGAATGTAACAAATCTATATCTATAAATAAATACGAAACACCGATCATTCCCCAGGTCAAACCTCTACACCTACAACTACGAAATTTGACACGTGTAGGCACTCTTTCCATGTAACCACTAAGAAAGGGTTTAACAAAATCTTATAGGGATCCACCCCATGGGCAGTCAAAGTTCTAATCCTGTGTTATTCTTATTAACAATTAAATAATTATTTAACACCGATCATCCCTCAGGCCAAAGTTCTACACCTACTACCACGAAATTGACAAGTGTACGTTTTCCATAACGTAGGTAACCACTAAGAAAGGATTTTAAGGAATCCCCAAAGCGCTCCGCCCCACGGGGAGACAAAGTTCCAATCCTGTGTTATTCTTATAGACATTCACTTTAGTTTGAGCTCATGAGAATTCAAACAGCTGATCAAGTTTCGTAGTAGTTCCACGGGTTAACCACAGAATGCAGCACACAGAACGGTTGTATTTCTGAGTGAAACCGGGTACCATAGCAGCTAGTAGAATATAAATAAACGGTATCAGGAAACTGACGCATACTTTCTCCCTTTTAGCCCAACTTTAATGAGTAAATTACTTTTTATTTACTAAATAAATATAGAATACAAAGCATGGTCGAATGTACAGAAAATCTTATAAACAATTTGTTTTCAAATATATCCACCCAAATCCATGTATAGGAGGCACTACAGAATCCATAGCTACACACGTGGTTTTAAGAGGGGAAATGTCCCCTATTCCCCCCCTCAGGGTTATTAAGGGGCAACATATTTCGAATTTCTTCTGTTGTTCAATGCTAACATGACAAGCATATCAAGTTTGAACTAAATTGATCAAGAAATAAGAGAGAAGTGGTAATTTTTGTACTCCCTATAAGAATAACATTGGACAACGTACTGCGTTTACTGCAAAATGAAAATTTCACTTTTATCTGCAACCAGTAATAATAGAAAAGTAATTCAAAACACTAAATTATTTAGTTTGTTGAGTTCTTTTTAATGGTGAATAGTAATGTTTTTTAATGTTAATGTTAATGTTTTTAATGTTTTTAAATGTTTTGTTTAATGTTATTTATGTTTTTTTATGAAAAATATAAAAAAACTGGATTTTTGATATTTTAAGTCTTGTAATTTATGAACCCGAATTTTTACAGAAATGCGGGTGGTGTAATGTTGTTGGGAAACTAAAGTTCTACAAACGGCTAAAGTTTAATTAAAATCGTTAGAGCCGTTTTGGGAAATGTTGATTTTTCATGTTTTTTGGCGGTTTGGGGGATAATTACCCTTAAAAATACAAAATTCAAAAAATGAAAGAAGCGCCTGGAGATATCGTGGGTTAGTACCTACATACCAAATTTCATAAAAATTGGACCATTTGTTTGGGCTCTAGCTCTGTACACATCCATACAGAGAGACAGACAAACAGACATCACGTAAAAATCACTTTTTTGGGTTCAGGGAACACCAAAACGAATAGTTTCACTAACAACTCAAATTCGAAAATTTTGTCGAAAACAATACTTTCTCCATATTTGCGGTAAAATGGGTCAAACCTCAAACTAACGGTAATAGAAATTAAAGTTATGCCGATATGTCAGAAAAAGTGTCCTCAATATCATACTGAAAATCGGCAAAAATCGGAGTGGCAGAAAGTCGCCATTTTGGAAAAAAGCTCCCGCCATGTTGGATTTAGGTAGCCTTTTCGTAAAATGGTAATACAGAGACACCTAATTGACGAAGAGTGCTAATTTTTGCCTCGCTCATTTTGTAATTAAATTTCCTTTAAGAAAATAATAACTTATGCAGTAATTATTTCGTTTATAATTGGGTTTATTAGGCTAAAACGTTAAATAATGTAAACATTTTCAAACTCTTTTTTAAACTCTTGGGATTTTGTGTTGATTAAAACGCACAGAATATTATCCTACACACTTGGAGTGGTGCCTCAAAGATGCCGAATTGAATAGTGTACAGAATTACATACACGTACAGTTTTATTATGTCTGGTAGGTGAGATATAAATAAGGGCAATGATTAGCAACGTACAGGTGACTTTGGAACGCGTAACACTGGCCTTGGCGCCGGCGCTGACGCCGGCGCGGCGCCGTGCCACTGCAGCCACGATGCGTTGTGAGCCGCGTTACTGTGATGGTATTGGTTGGTTACTATTTTATGTGAAGTAATTAGCAAGTTTTCTTATTAAATGCCATGTAACTGCAGGTTATAGGTACTGCAGTAATTATTAATTGTTATTATTTCTGTTTTTTTTATGAATAAAATTACATTTTGGAGTTCTTTAGAATTGCAGAGTGAACTTTCAAGATTTATAAGACGTTATAAATAAAATTTATGGAATACGTGGGAGCTTCAAAAACCCCCTTGATATAATGCCACACATATTATCAGTGAAATATGCTTTATCGCTTTAATTAAACAACAGATAAGCAAAGATATATTTGAGGGTGTAACTGACTGGCTTCCCAGTGCAGATTTTCAGTGACTGCCATCCCGGGCACTTACGTCCAATATATGTGACTGGCTTAGCAGTACAAACTTTACGTGACTGGCCTTCCGGGCAAAAACGCCGGTGACTGGCTTAGCATAGGAGTTTTTACGTATAAAAAGTGTTTATTTTTTAAATATATATGACATATATATAATCGGAAATGGCCAACGACAATATTTGAGCAAATGCAAAAATGTATATATCGCATATTTTCCAAATATATGTGGGGGTGTTACTGACTGCATTCCCCGGGTATATTTTCAGTGACTGGCTCTCCGGGCATAGCCGTGTATATATATCTATATCTATATATAAAGTTGTTAGAAACCCCAAAAACCTTTTTCAAAGGGTCACGGAAGAAACCCTTAATAACCCTTAACCCTTCTATGGTGGTCCCGGGCTTAAGTGTCACTGTGCGGGTCATGCTAACAGTTCACTTTTTCATAGGAAATTCACTAATAATAATAGAGTGTAATGGCAACGTGTAACAACCTATTCAGAGTAAACTACTGAACGCAGAGAGGACAGGTTGGTGTCGAAAGATTTTCCTTAGCTCAGGATGATGAAAAAATACGATATTCTACAGTTACTCAGTTATAAATTTGCAATTGCCAAAAAACACTGTTATTTTGGACTTTTTCATCATCGCCATGAATAAGGAACGTGTAACCACCTATTCAGAGAGAACCACTGAACGTAGAGAGGCCAGGTTGGTGTCAAAAGATTTCCCTTATGCCAAGGATGATTAAAATACCCCCGTCGTAGCAAACCTGCGTACTCAGCAAATTTCCAATGTATGCATAAGTTTCTCACTACCACATAAGGCCACTTACCAAGTTTCATAATAATACATAAATAAATAAGTGATCTATAGCATTTTCTTTATTCTCCATAAGAATAACATCAGGGCTGAGTATGCAGGTTTGATGCTAGGGGATAATCAACAGAAAATCCATTTGTTGTGCAAATATTAACATACTAGTACTACGTGAAGCCCCAGACTAAGTTTCATCAATATACATTCATAAATAATCGAGATATTAAATTTAATTTATTCTCCATAAGGATAACATTGGACAACGAAAGGTGTTTAGCACTTTGAATATCTCTGCAACGGATGGACGTAGAATCACAATTTAAACACCAAAATGATTGTTTTGTGGAGCTGAACTGATTGGTAAAAACAAATGTGAGGTTTACATAAAAATTAACTGAGGAAAAGCCAAAAACCTTTATCCCATAAGATTAACTTGGGAGATTTTATGAGCTGGTTTTATTGGATTTTCTCTGCAACCAGTTAACCTAGGTTAACAATTAAAAATACAATATTTTTTTAAACTATATAACATGGTCAGAACCAAAATTAAGTGTTTAAAAAATGTTAGGGTAAAAAATGCAAAAACCTGATTTTTGGAAAATTTAAAACCCCCATAAACCCCCCTTCCCATAGTCCGATTTTTATGGTTTGTTCGAAAGTCATGAATGTCACTTTACATATTTGAGCCAAATTTCATTGAGATCGGACGTTTTTCACTCAAGTTATCCACAACACGGACAAACACACACACACACACACACACACACACACACACACACACACACACACACAAACACTCACGTATATATATTACATTATTATATATATATATATATATATATATATATATATATATATATATAATACACATATGTATATAAATTTGAACGAATAGTGTTTTTGGCATCTGGGGACCTGAAAAAAAGTTATTATGGTCTCGGGCTTAAGTCTTACCATGAGACCTACGGTAATAGCTTCTACGGTAATTGGACAACGTACTGCGTTTAGCACGTTGACATCCCTGCAACGGTTGGATGTAGAATCACAATTTAAAGGATGAGTGGTTCTGTGGACTTCTGTGTAAGTTTCTTGTCCTCACCAACCCACAAATTGTATTGGAAATATATATTACATATTGTTTTCCGTTCTTTGCCCAAGGTTTTCACATGGAATAATAACAAAATAGCTCTAAAATAATATTATTACTTAAGGGTTTTACATAATGGGATACATATTACTGTCCTATTTAATTTTATTTAGAACAATTCCCTGGTACATTAAAACATATTTACGTTAACTGGGGGTCTTAAAATTGCCTTTTAGCGAATTTCCCCTATAGCGAAGAAGCTATTACCATAGTCGTCATGGTAATACCTCGGTCCGGGACCATGATAACGTTTCGTTTTGAGGTACCCAGATGTCAAAAAACCATTCGTTCAAATTAATATTTTTGGCCGTAGGCACGAACTTTCTAAAAAAAATGATCCGATCTTGATTCAATTTGGTATAAACTTGTAGGGCAGCATCTATTTTCATGAGTTCGACATCCAGACAGGTCGCTCTATTTTGAGGTTTTTTTTTGGGGGGGAGGGGGGTTTATGCCCCAAAAATGAGTTTTTTGAACTTTTAATATATAATTATTTTGGTTTGGTTTTGTATTATATATATAGATTTGGTTTTGGTTTGCACCATTAAATTCAGCTAAAAAAATATTATTTTGATCATCGCTCTACGTCAATTAGTTACCGATATATTGAAAGTGCTAAACACAGTACGTTGTACGTTTTATAAAAGATTGTTCAGTTGGTGTGGAGGTTAAGCCGTTACAGCTGTTTTTAGAAGTCTGTTTTTATTCAACGAAGTTCTAATAATTTTTCGATGATTTACTTTTGATGATTTCATAGGTGGCACTAAAATACTCAAATTCTGAAAAATCTGGATCTGGGCTGTGAGATCACCATGCAAAGAAAGGGACATCACGTAGTAAGTACTTCATATGATTAACATGGGAATGTTATGTTAGTATATTTTTATATTTTCATAGCAACCACTTAACCCAGGCCAAACATTTGATATAATTAATCTCATTAATAGTAATTTTCCTGTTAATATGATGTGAACGAGGAACTTAGGTCCTGGATTATAAAGCGTGATTCGTTAAAACTACAAACCCGGTTGGGCATAAAGCTGTCACCGCTTACTATATGCTGATGCAATACACTCAACAGTAACTCAGTTGCTATTGTTGCCAGTTAGTTTAGCTGCTACCGTCACTGTAACACGATACTGTACTTTACACGATATTGTTTATGGCCTTGCATAAAACTGAGATTTTCCGTACAACGAAGGTTCGTAAATTTAAACCCGATTAAACCCTATGTAGTTTTACGAAGCTTAGTTTTGTTCTAATTTATTTCAATTAATTTTCATTGCTGGAATATTTTTTTATCATATAGAATTCATACATCTTGAATATAACTTATTTGTTTACTAAAGTCACTATTTCCAAATCTTAATTAGTAGTTGCAGGCTGTTGTTAATTTAATTTAATTTTAAATTGACTCTAGCCTTAAACCGTGTTTTAAAAAACCTTAAATACCTGGCCTGTAATACAACTGCGCAATTCTAAAACAAGTTACTTTCGATTACGGTCGAAATTTTCTTTCACATGACAAATATAACGTAATAGTAAATATAATGTATTCAAAAAAGTATTTTAGTCACCCTGTTAAAAGAACGTTACTGCGATATTGGATCAGACACCGCAAACCATTCTTTGAAGCTAATAACAGCTTCTTTGGACGATACAATAAAAATAAACTGTAGAATTCTCATAGACCATTCTGAGGAAATTTGATCTAGATAGTTATGCTTTATCAAAAGACATCGATTGGATTGCTATTTTGTTTATTACACTATTATAATGTTTATTGTTTTTACCACTTTTAATGTTTTTGCCACTTATAAACCTATTAAAGTATTTAAAGTGGAGTTTTATAATTACATTCTAATTATTCTGATATTTTTATTTCATTTTTATAAATAACACTCTCAAATATTAATTTGGTAGGACAAAAACCAATAATTTTGGTAAAAAGCGAATTTTTATTGAAGCGTAAGTTGTTTCACTCTCTGTAATATGGATGGCTATGTACCCCATGTTTTTTCATGGGGCTAATTATGTAATCATCAATCCGGTAGAGCAGGATTACAGGCTTGAGAGTACTTTTCTACACACTTAAAAGAAAATACAAAAGTTTGCTAAGTATTTTATTTATAATGAATATGTATTATATTTGAACATGACAGCCATTCTGCTCTGTTCAATCAACTAGTATTATAATGTATATACAATATCCTCTTAAGGAGGAATAACTCGCTAGAACAACAATCCCACGCAAACAAGTGTCGCGAATAACTTTATGCAATACACCAGACAGTAACTCAGTTGTCATTGTTGCAAGTTCGTTGAGCCTTTTCATGCATCGTAACTAAGAAAGATCTTCTTTATGACTTTGCATATTGCTAGTAGGATTTTAACAACTGCTCATTTAGATTTAGGGACTAAAAGATGAACTGTTTCACTCTTTAATTTACCCTAAGTTTACTGCGATTAAAATTATTTTAACAAAATACATTGACTTTATTAATCAATAAAATATAAAATGTTTGTGCTATTATGCTGAAGTATCTTTGGGACCGAGCTTTGCTCGGGTAAGGTCAGTTAGTTTGTTAGATGACTCGGAATAATTTTTCACCACACCCCCTACTGACGAGCAGATAAGCTGATTAGCTCAGTTGCTTATTTTTTGCATGTTGAGGGACACCCCCTTTGTTATTATAGTTCAATGTCCTTCCTGGTAGAATTTCGATTATATATGCATATTCGATTCATTTGTAATATGATCACCCTGTATGTAATCTTCATTTAATGGTTTTGTCACTTTTCTCAGGAAATAACATGTTAATACTTGAATAATAATTTGACAGTTCATTGATTGACTATAAACAGCTGTTATGATTATTTATTATATTTGAAACTTCATAAGCCCAAATATTAAGTAATAATTAAGTAATTAAGTAATAATTAAGTAATAAAATGGTTTGTCTTGTCAAATTGTTTGGTTAAATAATTATATTTTTCCCGGGGATGAGACCTGTCAAGAACTTATTTTTTAACCCAGAAATTAGTTAATTACTTCTTTTGAAGAGCATCGTTGGAGCTGTTTTTGAGACCAGAGTTGCAAGGGAGCGAACCGTAGGCCTAATCATATTAGTATAAGTTTGAATCAGGCGAGTTAGTAAAGCCCATACAACATTACATCATCTAGTTATAATTTATGATACCAGGCAACATCTGTGACAAATTGAAAACACCTGTAGTCACTTATAATTCTTGACATGTTTATGTATAATTGATGCAGTTATGCTTGATTCATTTAAATTTAAAATTCATTTTCGTTCACACAGGTCAGTTATTTAGTTTTTTTTTACCACCTGCGTTTTTTATTGTAAGTGTAACTTACTTTTAAAAGAGCTTCACACCAACTAAACACCTCTCAAAAACCACAGTTTTACAAGTATTAGTAATTTTTGTAAGAGGTACAAAGTTAAGACGAATGAAACGCGTGGAACCTTTTTAGCTTTGCACTATAGTGATGCATAAAAATGTTGTTTTCACTAATTTGATAACCCTGCATTAGAAAGTAAACCACAAACTTCAAAATAAATGCTGTTTCATAAATTTATGTTAGAAGGATTCGTGATTAATGCCTTTGTAATTTCGAATAAGAAAAGATAAAATGTTAGTCACACTTTATCAGGCGAATATATGAGTTTAAAATTGTGTACGCACGTATACATAATGTTACAATATATCAAATTTTTCATTTAATACCTTGAATAAATATCCAATAATTATAGCACATAACTAATTGAAAGAAAACCATTCAATACGTTTAGAGAATTATTATGGATTTTATTTATAGATTATTTTGGTACATTATTAAATACACTTAGGCTGCAACAACCAAACTGTTTTACTACTCGCATACGACATGGGTGGAAAATAATTGTAATGATAACAACTTTCTGATATTAGTTGTATCAACCATGTGCACTGCAATCTTTTGCATAGCAGATCGCAATATAAAAAGTTTAGACATGTTAATGATCATTCAGCACAACTTTCATCAACAAGCCATTAGAGCCGACAACTTCCTTATCTAAACTAGGGCGCAATAGCTTCAAGTCAGATAAAGTGAAGAACTTTAATAGGAGGCTCGGCTTTTTGAACTGACCCTTGTTTTCGCATAAATAACCTATGTAACACCGAATAATAAAATTAGCAGTGGACTTTGATTAACTTTAACTTCGACAACATAAGACCGACTATACGTTATGCTCTTTATTATATTTGTGAGCAAGAAAACGAAATATAGTATATGATTGCATTGTATGATTGCATTGTATATAGCGAGTAAAACAAGAACAAGATTCTAAACCAAAGTCCATTTAATATTTTGACTTTTCCTTTATATTATTTATCTTTTGGTTTACCATTTAGTATTTTCGGTTTACGTAAGATAGCGAATACTAAATATGAATTAATAATCAATTACACTTCTACATGAATGAGTACAAGATGTTAACAATTGTGATTCAGAGATGAATAGTAAATATAGGCTACATTATTATGACACTATGATGTAGAAATAATATTATTTTGACAATGGAACTCTTTGAGATAACAATACATATTAATTGAAATAGCGTAATTAAGAATGATATATTATAACCTGCAAAAAAAGGATTAAAGGAATATGAGATAAATAATAACCATTACAAATAAATAGCAAAGGCAATATTGGAATTGTGTGATACGAAATGGATATTAATAATAATGGTATAACAGACAAAAACTGCAAGTAGAAGATGTAAATGCGTTTATTACATGTAAATAGCTATAGTGTATTTTAGAAGACTGATAAATACGATTAAGTAAGACCATTTCCACTTCATAAGCTTTCTCTTCCTTTAACAATTTTAATTTATGAAATCCGAAGCAGAATAAACCTACGCAGACTAAATAAAAGAATTTTCCAGTTGTTAGGCATGGGTAAGAGTACTGTAGGCCTTTGACGGCTCTCTGACTGGTCTATACTAGTACAGAGGTCGATATTGGGTACAACAAAATGAAGCTGTCACAGTACTGGTAAGTCTTTTGGCTATCCAGTGTGACCATCTTCCCTTCCTTGGTTCCTCCTTGCCTCTTCTGGGGGCTTGACTCTCAGTTGAGCCTGGATACCCAGTCTACTCCAAGTCCTTGGAGGGAGTAGTGGATCTTCCTTGCAGCCTGGGACGGGCGCCTAGGAGAAGGGCCCCTACCCGACGGTCTCCGATCTGCCGGGCTGGGGGACAAACCGTCCTGGGGCTCCCAACCCCTGAGAGGTTGGAGGCTCTGTGCGATTGTGGTCCCGGTGAACAGTGCCCGGTGGTCTTACGGGGACGTCGGGTTAGAGGGCGAATCGTCCTGGGGTTCTGTCACCCACAGAGCCCGGGAACTAGGTAAGGTTCTCTGTCTATTTCTGGAGCGAGGCAGACTGATCCCGGTCTACCACCTTCTCCTTTCCCCTCTTTCCGGTTTCATAATATCCCAAAGGGAGACATGCCTAGCCGGCTATGCCGGGGGCTCCTAATCCCCCCAAAAGCAAACAAACAAGCAAGAGTACTGTACAGTTGATAGTTAGTTAAATGAAGCTCAAGAGAAAAGATCATTAGTTCATTGTTTTGGTTTAGTTGGTATTTGAAACAGCTAAGTAATTTATAAGTTTGAAAATTATAAGTTAAATTTCCACGAACGAATTTATAAGTTTGAAACCGAGAATTATGTTCTGCTCATTATCCTGAGTTCTGTCCTGGTTTGCAAAGGTAGAGTTCCAAGAACTTTCAAGATTTTAGCTAGTGGGACTTCGCTGCAGGTCTAGGTAAGCTTTATATAACCACGCTCAATAAACTAGGAGGACGCTCAAATATTTGCGTAAGGGGATGATCGAACTCAGAAATGGTAGATAAAAGTTACTGCTGTTATGTAAGTTCTAAAAGAAATTTCATCACAAAACTTTAGATAATTATAATAGTCTTGATCATGGGGACTCTGTAGGGAAATATCTACTTTTATTTGGTTAATTTTAGGTCATAGGATAAATCGTTCTTATTTATATTACATTAGAGTTGCAAATTCTTAAAAAAATAAAAAAATAAGTTGCCTATGCAGGGGAGTGTGTATTTTTAAATTAGAAATTAATTGCACCTAGATAAAGCCATTTACAGTATTTTTTTAGAATATACAGATTGTGTAGTAAATTAATGTTAATTTGTTCCATAAAATAAAAATATTTCATATTGTACCATATTACTAGAAGATGCATGCATGCTATTAATAGCGCCGTCACCGCAAACCTGCATACTCAGCGAATTTGCAATGAATACATATGTCTTAATAACACGTTAAGCCACTTACCACGATTCAAGAAATATATTCACACATAAGTGATATTTAAAATATTAATTTATTCCCCGTAAGAATAACATTGGGGATGAGTTCGCAGGTTTTGCTGCAATAAGGAACACAAAATAATGGGTTTTATGCAAATATCAATATAACTCATCTAAGTGATGTCACATGCCAAGTTTCATCCACACATACTTTCATAAATATTGAAAACTATTGAAGTCTCTCATTTGGATAAGAAATGTTCTTGCCTCTATCGAGTTTAATCTATTTATTATGATAATAGTATTTGTTTGAACCAAGATTAGTGTAAAATATCTTAACGTTATGGTATTTAAACACAAATATATATGCATTGGATTAAAAAAATATCGAACTGTATCAGTTTTCTCAATGTTGGTTCGTAAAGTTTAGTTTTATAAATTTAAAATGTTTAACTGAGCTACTTTAAACATTTTAAACTCTTGTTCACGGTAAAATAAAATTGTATTGTACGAGGGGCTGGTTTTACACCCGGTTAAACCTAACCCTAACTTGTATCTAACTTTCAAAAATACTAAAAATGGATCTCCCTGAAAGATGCTTGAACCTTACATCCTAATTTAACAAGCCCAATTTCAAACACTATTCCCTACCATTCCTTGGCCTTCAAATGACCTGACATACTTTGATAGAAGGGGTTCACGACCATAGTACACATGACGCAGAATATCATGACGTGTGGGAACTGTTTTCAGTTCAAACTACTGGAGTAGAGCGAGATTTAGCCTTCGGTCTAAATCTGTCATCTGTTGTTTTCATCAGTAAATTAATCGTATAATGTTGTTATGCAAACAGTAATAATATTAGCGTTAACGGCACAATTGAAACTCAACCCTGTTATCTCAGTCACTCCGTCAGTGGAGTGAGCCACAGTTCTCCGCGTGATGGGTAGTATGCATTTTTCTCAATAGATAGCAACACCAACCAGACCTTATCGATGCTATGTTACTGTTGTTACTTGGAACATGGGACCTATGGGAACTGTTTTCAGTTCAAACAGTTCTAATAGAGCGAGCTTTAGACATTGGTCTAGATCTGTTATCCATTCAGTCAGTTCATCGTAATTTTGTTGTTATGTACACAAACTAACTGTTCGTCAGTATTTCATGTTGTGACATACTTTATAACTTTCAAAATGTCCCTGCTGTAAAAATTTTCAAATGAAAAAAATTACAAACAAATTAAGTGAGATTTAACGTGTTACACACACTAGTTTCCGTCAGACTCGAGTCGTGGTACTAAAAACGTTAGCCTTACCCTTTTGGCAAAGGTTTTGTTTTAAGTTTTAAGTTGGCTTCGTAATGCCGAAATTATTATAACTTCATAAATATAAAATAATATTTATTGACGAAAATTACAATTAATCTTGATTCTGTCCTGAACAGATCCTAGCTAAGAATACTTTTTACACGATTGTTACATATGCCATTATATAAGTACAAGCGGTAATTTAACCGCCAATGGCACGACTGAAGCCCGAGATGGATCAGCTGCTTATCTCAGTCAATCCGTCAGTGGAGTAAGGTTAGCTAACCTAAGCACTAAACAAATTACATGTTCTCTATTTATTTTCTTAGTCCCGTTCACGATGGCTCGGTAGATATTCGAGAATACAATGGGGAAATATATTAATATTATTAATGTATGAAATTAGTGTGTTTTAGAGAATACTAGTACTGGTAATAGCTTTAGCAATTACGAAAAAAAAGAACGAGTGACACGATGAAAGTTCAAGGTGGTGAGACGTTTACCCTTAAAAGCGTTGGTACTGTACTCTTAACAAAAATACCCTTAGCGTTGAAAATTTTCATTTTTAACACTGTAAAAATCGGGATTGTAGGGCTCTGCTGACCGCATTATAATCTCCAAAACCATGTTTCAGTCTGATATGAATTAAATATTGATCAGTTGTGACAGGGCATTGATTCGTCAGCACTTAAACGCTACGTGCAAGTATAACAAATTGATTTTGATTGGGAATAATCACTAAAATATTTTCATTAAAAATATTGATTGATCTTATAAGTAAGAAATAACAAAATAAATTGCTTATGCAGTGAAGTGAATATTTTAAATTGGAATAATTAGCTGAGTATGCAGGTCTTCTATGACGTATTGTAGTTTTTTAGGTAGTTTTTAATGTTTTGTGTGAAACTGAATTTTTAAACATCGATGATAGCCATTATACTCCCTAAATTCGATTTGTATATAAGTATTTAAAAAAATTACTAAGACACAAATACAGATTTCGATTTATGTGCTGTATTGGATGAAATTGGGTGAAACTGTATGACTCTGGTAACAAAAAAATGTAATGCAATGAATAAGAAAACTAAGGACTATTGACCTATCCTATTAGCATTGAATAAAATGTGAAACATTTTTCCATACAGTTTATAGCTAACTAGAATTTCCAGTGCGCAACTTGCGCATCCCGTTTTGAAAAGCAAAAATAGTAAATAGTTATATGGTTAACAAAACAATGACAGTCTGTAATTGTATGCAATCCTTATAACAGCTGTTATTTAATTTAATTCAATTAGGAAAAAAAACGTCACAGCAAACCTGCGTACTCAACGAATTTCCAATGCATGCATATGAATCTCACTATTATATAAAGCTACTTACCAAGTTTCATAAAAATGCATAAATAAATAAGTGATCTATAATATTTTATTTATTCTCTATAAGAATAAAATTAGGGCTGAGAACGCAGGTTTGCTGCAAAAAGAAAGAGAAGAAATATGTTTTTGTGCAATTATCATATAACTTTACCAGGTGAAGCTATATACTAAATTGTATTAATTTGAGTTCATAATTATAAACTAGGGAGATATAAAACTTTACCTACTCTCCATAAGAATAAGATTAGGCTGAGTATGCAGGTTTGCTGTTACGGGGATAATCAACAACAAAAATTTGTTATGTAGATATTACTATACCAGTAAGAATTGAAGCCACATACCAAGTTTCATCAATATACATTCTTAAATAATCGAGTTATCAAATTGTATTTATTCTCCATAAGGGTAACATTGGACAACGTACTGCGTTTAGCACGTTGACATCTCTGCAACGGTTGGACGTAGAATCACAGCTTAAAGGATGAGTGGTTCTGTGTAATTCTGTGTAAGTTTCTTGTCCCCACATACACACAAATTGTATTGGAGATATATATATTACACATGGTTTTCAGTTCTTCGCCCAAGGTTTTCACATGGCATGATAACCAAATAGCTCTAAAATAATATGATTACTTAAATGTTTTATGTAATGGAATATATTTTACCGTCCTATTTAATTTTATTTAGAACAATTCCCTAGAACATTAAAATATCTTAACGTTAACTGGGGGTCTTAAAATTGCCTTTTAGCGAATTTCCCCTATAGGTAAGAAGCTATTACCGTAGTCGGCATGGTAAGACCTCGGCCCGGGACCATGATAACTTTTCGTTTTAAGGTCCCCAGATGCCAAAAACACCATTCGTGCAAATTCATATGTGTGGCCGTAGGCACGATAACTTTCGGAAAAAATGCTACGATCTTGATTAAGTTTGTTATAAACGTGTAGGGCAGCATCTATTTTCATGAGTTCGAGAACCAGACAGGTTATTTTGAATGTTTTTTTTTTGGTGGGGGGGGGGGGTTTGTACCCCAAAAACGAGTACTTCGAACTTTTAATATATAATTGTTTTGGTTTGGTTTTGTATTATATATATATATATATATATATATATATATTTGGTTTTGGTTTGCACGGTTAAATTTAGCTTATAAAAATTTATTATTTTGATCATCGCTCTACGTCAATTGGTTACCGAGATATTGAAAGTGCTAAACACAGTACGTTGTACGTTTTATAAAAGATTGTTCAGTTGGTGTGGAGGTTAAGCCGTTACAGCTGTTTTTAGAAGTCTGTTTTTATCCAACGAAGTTTTAATAATTTTTCGATGATTTACTTTGATGATTTCCTAGGTGGCACTAAAATACTCAAATTCTGAAAAATCTGGGTCTGGGCTGTGAGATCACCATGCAAAGAAAGGGACACCTCGTAGTAAGTACTTCATATGATTAACATGGGAATGTTATATTAGTATTTGTTATATTTTCATAGCAATCACTTAACCTAGGCCAAACATTTGATATAATTGATCTCATTAATAGTAATTTTCCTGTTAATATGATGTGAACGAGGAACTTAGGTCCTGGATTATAAAGCGTGATTCGTTAAAACTACAAACCCGGTTGGGCATAAAGCTGTCACCGCTTACTATATGCTGATGCAATACACTCAACAGTAACTCAGTTGCTATTGTTGCCAAGTTAGTTTAGCTGCTACCGTCACTGTAACACGATACTGTACTTTACACGATATTGTTTATGGCCTTGCATAAAACTGAGATTTTCCGTACAACGAAGGTTCGTAAATTTAAACCCGATTAAACCCTATGTAGTTTTACGAAGCTAAATTTTGTTCTAATTTATTCCAATTAATTTCCATTGCTGGAATATTTTTGTATCATATAGAATTCATACATCTTGAATATAACTTATTTGATTACAAAAATCACTAATTCCAAATCTTAATTCGTAGTTTCAGACTGTTGTTAATTTCATTTGATTTTCAATTGTCTTTAGCCTTAAGCCGTGTTTTAAAAAACTTAAATACCTGGCCTGTAATACAACTGCGCAATTCTAAAACCAGCTACTTTCAATTGCGGTCGAAATTTTCTTTCACATGACAAATATAACGTAATAGTAAATATAATGTAATCAAAAAAGTATTTTAGTCAAGCTAAATTGCTGTTAAAAGAACGTTACTGCGATATTGGATCAGACACCGCAAACCATTCTTTGAAGCTAATAACAGCTTCTTTGGACGATACAATAAAAGTAAACTGTAGAATTCTCACAGAGCATTCTAAAGAAATTTTATCTAGATAGTTATTTTTTATCGGAAGACATCGATCGGATTGCTATTTTGTTTATTACAGTATGTATTGTTTTTGCCACTTTTAATGTTTTTGCCACTTATAAACCTTTTAAAGTGGAGTTTTATAATTACATTCTAAATATTCTGAAATTTTCATTTCATTTTTATAAATAACACCATCAAATATTAATTTGGTTGGACAAAAACCAATACTTTTGGTAAAAAGCGAATTTTGATTCAAGCTTATGTTGTTTCACTCACTGTAATATGGGGGCTATGTACCTCATGTTTTTTCATGGGGCTAATTATGTCATCATCAATTCGGTAGAGCAGGATTACAAGCTTGAGAGTAATTTTCTACACATTTAAAAGGAAATACAAAAGTTTGTTTAGAATTTTATTTATAACGTATATATTATATTTGAACATGACAGCCATCCTGCTGTGTTCAATCAACTACCCAAGTAGCATAGAAATAATTTGTAATGTTTACAAAATAATTTCAAATGGTTTTTAACTCAGTTTTTGTTTAAAACAAGTTAAAATTATTTTAATACAATTATGATATAGGTTTACAATTGATTAAAAATAATTTTGAAAACATATATCAAAGTCATTTCCATATCAGTTTTAATATTATTTAAAATGTATGTTACAAATTTCGTTCAAAATAGTAGAAACAATATTTTAAAATAATTTAAAAATTGTATTAATATAATTTTAAATTATTTTCAATTATAAAATCTGATGCTTTTTTAACATTATATTAAATTATTTAAAATCATTGTTAGGTCGATCACAAATTATGAAGAAATCAAAAATGAAAACAAGTTTAAAATTAGTTTCAAAATAGTTTTAAATAATTTTGAAACAATTTTAACATATCTTTAAATTAGTTTCAAAATAACTTGAAAATATTGATTTATATTGTTTATATATTGCTTTAAAATTATATTAAATAACTTTTTACTAACTCGATTGAAAATTTTAATAGGTTTTTGAAGTGTTGGTAAATTATAAGTAAATTTGAGATACCCTTCGTATAAAATGTAAACATTAACAAAACAGGAGATTTGTACCCTTTATTAATTTATCCCCTAATAAATGCTACGATTACACAGTTTTTTACTTTGTTATAATTATTATTTTGTTTTTGAAAGGTGTTTTTAATTACGTAGAGAACTGTCCAATATAAACGATAGTTTGCTATACAGACTGTCAAGAGGAATTAAAATATAAGTCAACCTGTTAACCACCATTACTTGAGTAGATGGTCAATGTTTGTTTTTGACGAATAAAGATTTATAATTTTCATCAATAATTGGTGATTTACATTAATTTGAGATTTCCATTAAAATATTTGTTTACAATTGCTCATACAAATGTTGTGTGACATATTGGGTCGTAATAATCGGGTCTATAACCCTTTACAGGGACTACAACAATTTTTCAAATTAATTTTAATGATCTTTGATGTTTAAATTTCACAGTTAAAAATGTTAATTGTTTTGAGAAATTATCTTGTAGTACAATATGGATGAATTTGGATTCATATATTTTAAATATATAAAAAACTTAATAATATAGTGTATGTAATTACAATTTTACAACGATTCAGTTTAATAATTGTTATTGATGAAAAAAGATAAAAGGATAAAATTATATAAGTAAGTGTAATCAAATGTTATCAGATTCAAACACTGTTTCATATCTTAATATTTAAAAGCGAAAACCGCTGGTGCTGAGGTGTTCAACCAAAGTTCGCCAACTTTCTAGTTTTCTGGAGAGGTGAAAACCGGAAAGTAGTTCTTTAGGTCTCAAACCGGAAAAGTAAAGGATTTATGCAAATTTTCCACCTTGCATAATGTCAAAATCTGGATGTTATTATTTACATTCAGTTTTACTTGATGATAACTAAATAGATGTTAATTTTTCGAAGTGGTTTATGAGGTTAACGAGATAATTCAGCACACAGGCATAACTGTTCCTCACATATAACTGGGTACCATGACGGTGGTTTTATATATCCTACTGTTTTGGTATGAAAATAAAATGTGTTTTGGTAATGACAATATACGTTTAATAACATTGTTAAGTTCTAAAGTCGCACTTATAGAGAAAATAAATTATAACAAAGCCAATAAAAGGAAATCCTCAGAATAAACAAAGAGACGAGCTTGTTAGCATTCCCTTATCTTGTTTAAACATTAATAAAGTTAGCAGCAAAGTTTGTTAAGCAACGTTCATTGTCAGTTTGAATTGAGCCGTTAAGTTAAACTCTTTTCAGAATAATAATATTCTCTTTGTCGTAGGACATGCCATGCGGGACATGTTAATGATAATGTTAATGTTAATGGTAAGATATGTTAATGATCTCAGGTGCTTATAACTGTAGATGTTTTCCTACGGAATTTTAAACAAATTAATATATCCATAGGCTGAACTGTAAAATAGAGATGACGCATCTGAGTCAAATTAGCGTTTACAGAGTATAATGTTGCTGGACTTGCTTGGGTCATAAATATCGTAATTATATCACATACTGAAGTGATGATTCACGGTTTGATTTATAATGACCAATGAATCCGGTTCTAAGAACCTCTGAACCATGGTGTTAAACTATTTTTGTTATCTGTTAACATATGTTAAAAAATCTAAAATATATACAGCCGCATGTGTAACTCACTCACTCACTCACTCACTGAGCTATACGAATTCTAGACAATTTATAGACGAGCTAGAAACCTGATACTTTTCATGCAGGTAGCTTATAGCTTGTAACCCCCAGAAAAATTGCCAAAACTGACAATTTTTTTATTTAACCCCCATAAAAAATATGTAAAACCCCCATAAAAGCTTATTTTAAAATTACAGTTTTTGAGCTCTAGCGGCCGAACGGATAGACCTATCGAAAAACGGACATCACCACGACTCACGAATTTTGCAAGATCTACAACGTTTTTCCTATGAGTTTTTGTCGTATCTTGGTCCCTTCACCCTTAGGTAGCGCTAGATTTTTAAAATTGCAGGCAATTTCGACGGTTATTTTCGTAGTTTTTAATTTCCTAACACTTTAATTTAGTATGTAAAGGCTTGATATTTGGCACTCAATATGTTTACACATTAGCCTTCACAAAACTCTCGATAAACTAACATGTTTTAATAATTAAACATCCCAAAAAATTAAAAACCCTAATTATTCCATAAATAACAAACTGCATTATCGACTTACTCAGGTAATTCTAGATAAGCTAGAAACATGGAATTAGGCCTACATGTAACTTGTCCATTAAAACCCCTAGGAAAATGTCAAAAAGGTATAATTTTTTATTTTAACCTCCTCAAAAAAGTTCAAAATGGAGGAAATTTTGAACATCTCCAAAATAATGCATTTTTTTGGGCTGTAGCGGCCGAACGGTTGGTCCTATCGATAAACGGAGACCACCACGACACACAGATTTTATACGATCTACAACTTTGGTCCTATGACTTTTTCTCGAATCTCGTCTCCTTCACCCTTAGGTAGCGCTGGATTTCTCAAATTTCGGCATATTTTCTATATTTTGTGGCCGTTTTTTATTTCCTATCACTTTAATATACTTGATGGAGGCCTAATATTGGGCAAGCAGTATGTCTACATCACACTTAGTAAATAGCAGCAGAAATATAACCATTTTTACTACTTAAACCTGTCGGAAAATCAAAAACTTAAAATCTATAGATTTGACCGTTTTCTAAGTATAAGTAGTAAGGAAATGTTGGTTATGGAACAATTGTTATTAATTAGAATGCACGTATCATCATTTATACTTTAACTAGGATCGTGAGATATGGCATGCGTGTGTGTTGCACCTTTTGTTCCTAAATCATTCTATTTTTAGTTTGAAATATCTCAACAAATTAATAATTTTGAACAAAAATTAAAAATGTGTTCTTTTTTATTTGAACTTTAGCGGTCTAACGGGTTATCCTATCGAAAAACGAAGACCACCATGTGCCACAAATTTTAGACGAACTACAACTTTAGTCCTGTGACATTTTGCCGTATCTCACCCCCTTCACCCATAGGTAGCGCTAGATTTTTTTAATTTAAACTTTTTTCCAAGATTTGTCGTGGTTTTTAATGGTTTTTCGCTCTAATATAGAACTTAGAGGCATAATATTTATCACACAGTATTCCTACATTACAATTAGTACCAAGAAACATTCCCACGCCCAGATTAAATATCTTAAAAACCCAAAAAATCAAAGTCTGAGCTTTGTAGACTTTTTCCTGTTTTCCGGGAATATTTTTATGTTGCGCTATGTCGAGGGTAAAATCCCTTATAAATCATGTCATATTTATTGCAGAAGGCTTTTAGTTACCCAAAGTCAAAGCATTTCAGGTTGTTAACGGTGGTCATATTCCTTGTAAGGTTCAAAATACGCCTTATAAAGCGTATACATCAGTTAAGGGTATTAATTTGTTTCAAGCACTTAGGTAATACATGGATGTTTAACACTTAACATACTACGTCTCCATGCCAAGTAGTATTCAGCAACAGGCATATGACCAGATTTTATAGCTTTATCCCTTTAAAATTATCAAAACCTTGGAATAGTTTTAGAATTTAGGTCTTAAATAGAATTTCGAACAATTTACATTAAACTGTGGCCAAACAGCAACCTGGGAGCGAAGCCCTCCACAGGGGTCTGGGGCCCCCAGCGAGCGAAGCGAGTCTAATATATATACCGTATACGAATTCTAACCCACTTCTAGATAAGCCAGGGACGTGAAATTTAGAATGCAGGTACCTTGTACCTAGAAACCGCCGGGAAAATCCCCAAAACTCACAATTTTTAATTAATAAAACTTTAAATAAATATTTAAAAATCGGTTAGTTACGTAGACTTCGTTATCGAAATGCATTATTTTGATTTCCTCATATTTTCGGTAATATCGGTAAAGCAGTATGCAAAAATGTAAATAGGCTTTTGCATGTTTACGTTTTGTGACAATCCACAATCATCACGAACAATTTGTTTCTTTTTTTAATTCTATTTTTATACTTAATTAAATATTTTTCCATAATCTCATGTTCATTGACTAATAAACCTGCTATTGATTTCTTGTAATACCTACCAAACATCGAAACCCATAATTTTAGGTTCTCGCTGGTAAGAATTTTGTTGTTAAACCACACCCTTTGATGGTACTGTTTTTCTTGTTTGCAACTATCTTAACTTATACCTTATGTCGTTCAGCAACTATGTGCATGGCGAATTCTGCTAGTGTTCTGGCTATGCTAAGCCTTAGTAACTTCCACAAGAGCTAGGTACATGAAATGTCCATGCAAGGTAGCTTCTAATTAGAAACCATCGAAAAAATTGCCAAATTACATAATTTTGTAAACACGAAAGTTGTTTAATTGTTAATTTTTTGTTCTAAGTCTTAAAGTTAAATAGTTAAACCTAAAAAAATACTTATGAGTTACGTAAACTGCGTTATAACTTAATGTTGTTACTGGCTGTTCTATCCCTTAAGAATATTAACAAATCGTATTTAAAAGAAATACTATAGTTAAATATTCTTTTAAGTTTTTCATAATTCACAATAACTTGGTAATATAGGGGGTGGCCTACTCCTTAAAAAACTACACGTCTACATGCTAGGACCAACAGCAGTTGCATGAACAGATTATTTATTAAAAACCCACAGGAAATAATTCAAATCTCTAAATTGTTTTACATCTTTTGGGATGATGTGCTCTAATAGCAGGTGAGAAAAGCCCTAAAAACAATTGTTTTCGATATAGGATAATAATTTAATATTAGCCTAACTTAGATAGTTTAAAATGTGTTTTTACTTAGAGACTACCTGGTGGTGTAAAAAATAGCATACGATATATCGTTAAACTATATACCAGGAGTCTCATATTTTGGTATCCTATTTCTAAATACAATGACATATACTAAATAAAATAGTCAAAATCAACAATTTCAATTATTTCAACCCCTCATAAAAAGATGCTTAGTGTTGGTTAAACATTGTTTCATGTTTGTAAGTTATGATCCTATAAAAAATAAGCCCATCTTTGCAATGCTACAAGTCTTCTGAAATAAATATACGTAGCATGATTGAGACTTTTTTACATTCGGTTGATCACTATGTGCAAAATATACAAAAAAATAAATGTACAAATATCTCAATGTTTAAAGATTACGCTTTTGTTGGCTATTTAAATAATCAAAACAGGGTGTATTTCCATAACGTCGTGCAACCTCATTGCACTGACTAATAAACTTGTTGCTCATTCCTTAACATCGAAAACATAATTTTAGGATCTCGCTGGTTCATTGTTTCAACCACTCACTTTGGTGATTTAATACAACAATTTTTTAAATCTTATATACTACTGTTACATGTTTTTAAGTTATGATCCTATCGAAAATAAGCCCCTTACGACTTAATTATATCTGTTACAGATAACTTGTTCCGTGTCTCCAGAGTAATAAAATTAGCTAATGTTTCTTTGATGTAAAGCTCGAGGTACAGCTACTACCGACCCAGCAGTACGTTGAAAGCCGGATTTTGCGCTGTATTGTATAGGTAACGCTACATTTTTAGTGAATTTCCTTTGGAAAGTGAACTATCAGCATGACCCGCACGGTGAGATTTAAGCCCGGGACCACTATAGAAGTTCCTAATGTGACCCCCTGAACACGTTTTGGGGGGTCGTACAAAATTGTATATATATATGTGTGTGTGTGTGTGTGTGTGTGTTTGCACTCTAGCGGTCGCATTTTTTGTCCGATTTACTTCAAATTTGGTAGGAACGTTCCTTTCTGTAATCAGTTGGACAAGTTCGTTGGGCAAAACAATCGGAAAACTATAAACCTCTTTTTTTGGGGATTGATCTTTCAAATTTCGAGTTTTTGGGCCCAAAAAGGGTCACAAAAGCCCCATATGTAAAATCAATGCATGTAAAAAGATGGGAATTAGTTAGGCGAAAGTTTTAAGCCCTCTCTCGTCATTCTAGCATAAACATTTACCGAGTTATTAAAGAAAATGTGTATCGACTAAACACAGTACGTTGTCTTATGGGCGTTTTACACTAAAAAACCCTGTTATTCCTTTGTTAGAGTACTTTTATCATCCCCAGTAACCTCACGCCTACTTTCAAGCCTGTCTGGACCTTCTCCTAACATTATAATGCGCAAAATTGTATTCCCAGCTTTGCAAGTACATGGAACCAGGAGTATCAGAACAGCCAAAAAATCAATGTTTTCAGATTTCAATAAAAATTGAACAAATGTATGTTTTTACACTTATTTTGAGTTTTACAAGTTTTTTATGTGGAAATTCACTTCCCTCAAGTCAGCGTGCTGCGTGCGAACTCGTTTTAATTTCAACTTGTTTGATGTCTCCAGAGTAATGATATTTACAAAATTCGCTAATGTTTCTTTGATGTAAAGCTCGAGCTACAGCTACTACTGACCCAGTAGTACGTTGAAAGCCGGATTTGGCGCTGTATTGTATAGGTAGCCCTATATTTTTTTAAATTTCAGCAATTTGTTACAGTCTCTTCTTGATTTTGAGTTGCTTGTGTTTGTTGCTCTAATATACCTATAAGCGATATACTATTTGACACACAGTATGTCTACATCATACTAATTATTTATCTGCAATCATATACCCAGTTTTTCAATGTAATTAGCTAACAGAATGTAAGTATTTAAATTTTAATCGATTTGTTAATGTTTTTGGGATATTGTTTGCACATTGGGCTCATCTGAATGTAAATTACCTTCTAAATGATGCTATATTTATTACAGAAGACTTATAGCATTCCAAAGATTAAGTCGTTTAGGTTGTGATCAGTGGTTTAACTCCCTTACAACTTTCTAAAGTCGTCTTATAATTGCTATCTTATAACAATTGGGGCCGGTTTTAATTGTTTCCAAGCACATTCATTAATTCTGGAGGCCTATATTTCAACATACAATACATCTGCATACGAAGAAGTATTTATTATCATGCATATGACGAACTTGGATTATTTAACCCTCTATAAAAAAAGCTAAGCCAAAGCTAAGCTAAGCTAAATTTGAAAATTCTCCAGTTGTTGAGATTTTTCGGTATTTTTATCGAATTTCCCTTATAGGGAAGAAGGGAATAATTTCCCCTATAGGGAATAAATTTCCCCTATTACCGTAGGTCTCATGGTAAGACTTAAGCCCGAGGCCATTACAACTTTTCGAATTGAGATCCCCAGATGGTAAAAACACCATTCGTTAAGATTTGTATACATGTATGTGTGTGTGTGTGTGTGGGTGAGTGTGGGTGTGTAGGTCCGTAAGCACGTTAACTCTCGTAAAAAAGGTCAGAAGTAGGGGGCAATAGCCGATTCTGAACCAGCAGCAACCTGCTTGCTCCACTGTGGAGCTGTGGAGCCCCCCCCCGACACCCCCCCCCCGACACCCCCCCCCCGGTCGCCAGCGGCACTTTTCGTGATGACCTTGAACATGAGGAAAAAACTTTCGAAAATTAATAACTAGCCTATTTATCCACCGATTCCCACGGGACCTTTTCCAGAGTGTAGGCCTATCCCCAAGGAAGCGAATGATGAAAGAACCCCATAGATTCGCCATCAAACAAGCCCGTTATTAATTTTTAAACGAGTTTTCCTTATGGGATCTCGGCTGTTTACCGACCGATTTTGACGAAACTTCATCACATGTCGGGCGGGGGCCTAAGTAAACCATCGCTTAAAGAAAATTGAAAATCCACCATTAAACAAGCCCGTTATTAATTTTTAAACGCGTTTTCCTTATGGGATCTCGGTTGTTTACCGACCAATGTTAATGTAACTTCGCCACATGTTGTATGTCGACCCGGGCAAACCATCGCTGAAGGAAACCCAAAAATCCACCATCAATCAAGCCCGTTATTAATTTTTAATCGCGTTTTCCGTATGGGATCTCGGCTGTTTACCGACCGAACTCGATGTGACTTCACTACACGTCGTATGCCGGCTTGGTCAAACCAAACTGCGAGCGGCTCCACGGCGTCACGTGTTGAGGCGCGTGCTAGGGCCTACGTGACTGTCCCAGCCTGTTTACTCATCAGCGGTTCTGGGAATTGGTTACCGCTTACATTACACTGCGAAGCATCTAGAAGCTTCTAGAACGTCGTGGACCGCGGTGACATCATCTCCATGCCTACGTGACCGTCCGGGCCTGTTTACTCATTAGCGGTTTCGAGAACTGTTTACTGCTTTCACCGCCTACTGTACGGTACGTAGCTATGTTACTTCAGTGATTGTCATCGCTTCCTTCATTCAGTTTGTGTTTGGAGCCCAGTGTGTGTAGACGTTCTACTTCAGTGCTGTGCTAGTCCTTACCGCACCATATTTCGAGATCTGTTAAACGTAAGTATATGTAGTCTTATAAGTTGTAGTGTGGACCGCCTCAGGCTGTTTACTCATTAGCGATAATTGCCAAGTTGAATAAATTTCATTATGTTTTAGGGAAAAACGATTCGTTATTGCTATAGAACAACTTACACGTTATTTTCAATTTCTTGGAGGAAACCAGTGTACTAACATAAAACGAGGAAACCTGTGTACTAATGTTAGACGTGTCATGGTTTTAAATCTTGTCTATCATGCATCAATGTAAAGCTCCCATTCTCTAACTTACTATCTTTTCCTTCTTTTTATACAAACTAATTTGTAAATGCAAGAGACTTATCATATTCGTTGTTGCAGATGAACAACCAACACCTGTGCGAGGTCTGCGGCCGAGCCTTCAGCCTGCTCAGAAACCTGAGGCGGCACGCGGAGTCCGCCCACAACGCTAGACGTCTCGACTGCCATGTCTGCGATAGGCGCTTCACAAGAGGTGACAGCCTCCGCCGCCACGTCGCCACGGTTCACGGACCACACGCCGCGGCGGAGCCCCAACCGCAACGAGCGGACCATGCCTGCCGACTGTGCCCGGCCATCTTCGCCAGCCTGGAGGACGTGCGCCGCCACATGCAAGCGGCTCACTCCGCGATGCCAGCAGCAGCTCCTTCCTCCTCCTCGAGCCCCGATCGCCACGTGGAGTGCGAGCGATGCGGTAGACGCTTCGACCGCGACCTGGAACTGAGACGACACGTCCGGACCGTCCATCCTCCCACGTTCCGTTGTGCCTACTGCGACCGCGGGTTTACCCGTCGCTTCAACCGCAACCAGCACGAGTCTCACAACTGCCCTGTTGTGAGGAACCTGGCTCAAGAACCATCCGAGTTCCGCTGCGTGTACTGCGAAAAGGGGTTTACTCGCCGCTTCAACCGCGACCATCACCAGTCTCACAACTGCCCTGTTGTGAGGGACCTGACCCAAGACCGACTGCCTAGGTTGTCCTCTCCTCCCCCTCTTCCACACAGCAACCAGTCGTTGCGCCAAGGAGCCAGCGCCGAGCCCCGATCGCGCCAGATGCCTAGCGCCGAGCCACGACCAGGACCGAGCACCGAGCCACAGCCAGGGCCCAGCACCGAGCCCCAGCCCCACCCAGGACCTAGCGTCGAGCCTCAGACCATCGATGACGAGATGGAGGGTGGCGGCCGCCCCGTGTTCCAGCTCGTGCATCGGGCCTTCCGGAGTCGCCTCCTCACCTACCGCCTGGCCCAGCCGTTAGACGCCTTGCTGACCGTTGAGGATGCGCTGACCCTGTTGTTTGACGAGGTTCTGGACCTGATGGAGAACGTCATGACCCAACATCCGAGCATCAAGGCGAACATAGTCCTGGAATGTGAGTTCTCCAACATTCACGGGGCCACCTGCCTGCGCTCCTTCAACACGAAGAACGTCCCATTGACCGAGGCCTCCGACTTGGAGGCTTTCCTCTCCGCGACGTTCGAGACGATCGTGAAGAAGAAGGAGCAGTGCGAACTGGTAGGCAGCGGCTGGACATACCTGCGTATACGGGACCTGGAGATCCGCGTGAACGAGTACACGCCGCTCGGGGGCAGAGCGTATCTCCAGCTGCCAAGGGCTATTGCAGACAGGCACGCTGTTGTCAATGTGCTAAATGCCGACGACATGTGCTTCATGTACGCTATCCTGGCCAAGTTCGTTGCGCGACACGCGGAGAGACCTGCAGCGTATACGCCGGACATCATCGCCCGCTACGACTGGACCGGTTTGCGTTTCCCCGTGACGCTCAAGGACATCAAGACCTTCGAGGGCAAGAACAACATCAGCGTAAACGTCTACGGGACCGAGCGCGCGATGGTGGGAAGACGCCCTGACGGAACTCCCAAGTTCATGGATAGGGTCTACCCCTTGAAGATCTGCAAGCGAGAGCTTGAAGGCCACAGGGACCTGCTGTACGTGACCACCGACGGGGACAGCCACTACGCATACATCACGGACCTGAGTCGACTGGTCCGTCGCCAGCTCACTGACCACGGGCATAGGATCTACGTCTGTAAGCGGTGCTTCGCTTACTTCGACAATCAACCCAACAAGCTAGGGTTGACGGGCGCTCAGCGTCTGGAGGAGCACAGGCGTTACTGCTACGCCAAGGCTCCCCTTCGCCTGGACTTGCCGAAGAAGCAGCAGATCCGCTTCACCCATCCAGAGTACACTAGGCGGGAGAGGTTCTGCATCTACGCGGACTTCGAGTGTGCTCTACAGCCTGTCGCTGTTGACCCGGTGGAAGCGTCGCCGCCCGGCACGACGCCCCTGCAAATGCACGTCCCGTACGCCTTCGCCTACCAGATCGTGGACTCGCTGGGGCTGGAGGAGTTTGAGCCGCGGGTATACTTCGGAGCTGACGCGTCCAAGGTCTTTATGGAACGGCTCAAGATGGACGTGTTGAGCCTGTGGGAGTTCTTGTTTAGCACAAGAGCTCTACACCCTTCTCTGACCCGGCAGGAAATGGACGAGTATCTCGCAGCGACCCACTGCTACCTCTGCGGCAAGGATTTCACCGAGCTGGACGTCAAGGTGC
This sequence comes from Allygus modestus, assembly GCA_963675035.1. Taxonomy (NCBI): domain Eukaryota; kingdom Metazoa; phylum Arthropoda; class Insecta; order Hemiptera; family Cicadellidae; genus Allygus; species Allygus modestus. The sequence goes on from OY776116.1 coordinate 50,794,389, forward strand.
GGGACCACAACCACGCTCCGCCCTACGAGTTCCGAGGAGCCGCCCACCGCTCGTGCAATCTGCGGTACAGGGAGCAGCGGGTCATCATCTGCTACTTCCATAACCTGTCCAACTACGATGCCCACTTCGTAGTGCGGGAGCTGGCCATCGACCCCGGTGATGTGGACGTGCTGGCGCACACCGAAGAGCGCTACATCGCCTTCACCAAGCGGTTTCATTTTGATCAGCCCGGGGACAACCAACGACAGAGCAGTTTCGCGGTGCGGTTCCTCGACACCTACAGGTTCTTGTCCATGAGCCTGGCCAGCCTGGCAGCGGGACTGCCCACTGACAAGATGCGCGAGACGAGGAAGCGCTTCCCCGATGACCGGCTATTCGACCTGGTGCGCAGGAAGGGCGTGTTCCCCTACGACTTTGTCACATCGTACGAAACGCTGTACAGGACCAGGGAGCTGCCGCCCAAGGAGGCGTTCAGGAACACCATGACCCTGGAGGACGTCAAGGACGAGGACTACCAACACGCCCTCAACGTTTGGCGAGCCTTCGAGTGTCGCCACCTCAAGGACTACGCCGACACGTACCTGCGCTGCGACATCGCCCTCCTCACCGACGTCTTCGAGCAGTTCCGTGACACCTCTTTGGCCGAGTACGGACTGGACCCCGCCCACTACTACACCCTGCCATCCTACGCTTGGGACGTCATGTTGAAGACCTGCGACGTGGAGCTGGACACGATGCAGGATTTCGACATGTACCTGTTCGTGGAGCAGGGGATCCGAGGAGGGATCTCTCAGGCCGTCACCCGCTACGCCAAGGCGAACCACGATCGGTGCCCGGACTACCGCCCCGACGAGCCGACACGCCACCTACTTTACCTGGACGCCAACAACCTCTACGGCTGGGCCATGTCCCAGTGCCTGCCCACCGGAGACTTCCAGTGGCTCAGCCGTGAGGAGATCGACTCCTTGGACATTGGTGCGCTGGATGCCGAAGCGGAGTGGGGTTACATCCTCGAAGTGGACCTCCGCTACCCCGCTTACCTCCACGACCTGCACAAGGACCTCCCTTACTGCTGCGAGACCAAGCGTCCACCGACAGGGAAATACCCCAAACTGATGACCACCCTGGATGACAAGATGCATTACGTCTGCCATTACAGGGTCTTGCAGCAGGCGCTGAACAACGGACTGGAGCTTGCGGCTGTGCACAGGGCGATCTCGTTTCGCCAGTCTCGGTGGCTAGAGCCCTACATCCTCATGAATACCGAGCTGCGGAAGAAGGCCAGGACCAAGTTCGAGCAAGACTTTTTCAAGTTAATGAATAACGCGGTCTTTGGCAAAACCATCGAGAACGTCCGCAAGCGCCTGAACGTCAAGCTGGTCTGCACTCCGGAGAAGTTCTCCAAGTACGTGGCCAAGTCCAATTTCCTGGACCGCACGTATTACACGGAGGACGTAGCTCTCGTGCACCTCGCCAGGGTCAACATCGTCCTGGAAAAGCCCATCTACATCGGCATGTCTGTCCTGGAGCTGAGCAAGTGGCTCATGTACGAGTTTCTGAGGAAGATGAAGGATCGCTACGGTGACCGCTTAAACGTAGACTACATGGACACTGACAGCTTCGTGTTCGACATCCTATCGCGGGACGTCTACAGGGAGATGATGGAGCACTTGGACGACTTCGATACCAGCGCCTACCCGAGGTCCCACCCCTGCTACAGCCCCGCCAACGGCAAGGTGATTGGCAAGTTCAAGGACGAGTGTAACGGCCGATCCTTGTTTGAGTACCTCGGCCTGCGCTCAAAACTCTACTTCATGGACGTTGAGGACGAAGACAACGGATCCAAGGCGATCAAGCGGGCCAAGGGAGTCGCCAAGGGGGTTGTTAAAAACGTCCTAACCCCCGACGACTACAGGGAATGTCTGTTCGACGGGGTGTTGAAAACCACCGTCAACACCCGTTTCCAGTCGTACCTGCACCGTGTCTTCACCGTACAAGTAGAAAAGCTATCCTTGAGCCCGGCCGATGATAAACGCTACATCTTGGCTGATGGTATCCACACCTTACCTTGGGGGCATAAGGACATCCCACCACTGCCCGCAGCAAGAAGGCGAGACAATCTCGAGGAGGAGCGAGGCGAGCCTATGGAGGTGGACGAGGAGGAGGACATGGACGAAGAGTTCCCGGTGTAGATTTAAGTGTAAATAGAACTAGGTTAACTTTGTAAATATTTTGTAAATAGTATTCGTAAGCAAAATATAGTCAAACAGTTTAGTTTACAGCATACATCTGTGTTGTTACTACCCCTTGCATTTCCCTGACATTTACTTTCAAAAGACTCTTCTAATGCAAACCAAATTTGTCAAAACTACTTTCAAAATTAACCTTTTATGAAATTGTAAAACTATCATGTTTTTCAAAAACAAAACTTTCAAAATTGTTAAAAATTCAATATTCTTTCTTAAATACTAAAGAGAAGGACAAGTGAAAACAACAGTTAACGAGAAACAAAACATTTATTGAAACACAATAAGAATATACACTCAAACATATTACAATCAAGAACTCAAAAGGTATTTACACAAAAACAGTCTTAAACGAAGATGGAGTCGAAGAGCTGCACGTAGTCGCTGAGTGGTATACCGAGGACCGCCCGACAGTACAGGTAGGTGAGGCAGTAGTGGTCATAAACAGAAGTACCGTAGCCCTGGAGTCGATACCTGTTGTAGAGACCTCCATGTAGCTCAGTCCGGGGATTGCCACCAGGCGCTTCTCAATCTGGGTGGTGTTCATCGCGGGCGGAAGCAGTCCCCGCCGATTGTGTGATACCCTCATTACTACCAGTTGCACACTTTATCACCACCGGCTTCACTGTATGTGTCAAGCCAGTGACTCTGGGGACTCCTGAATAACGGTCCACCCAAAGGTTTTCCAATCGCGTTATGATGTTCATAATCATAATGTAGATTTCATAGTCTTTATTTTCATCCAAATATAAGTTGCAACCATGTGTATACTGACCTCTATGATGTAACTGGATGTTCAAGAACACATTACCCTTATTGGCGGGATTATGCACTGTATGTTGATAACCGGAATCGACCCAACTGACAGTCGGTGGTGAATCTTTGGAATCTTTTTCCACAAGCTCCAAGTCTCCAGGTAGTTCCGGGGGATTGACACTTCTACTGTTGTCGTTTATGCAACTGCTATCGGCACATATGCTGGCGTTCTGGGAACCTCCCCCTTCGGTTATTTGGTTGGATGATGGTGATGCGAAGTCTCCAGATATCTCCGGAGCATTGTCACTTTCAATGTCGTTTATGCAACTGCTTTCAATACATGTGTTGACTTTCTGCAGACCTCTTCCTGCCGAGGTTTGTATGAACGATCTCGGTTGTGAGGAACGATTGTTTCTTCGCTTCTTTCTAACACAGAGGTGGTGCTGACGATGATGGCGACGATGTCTATCTCGCGACGTGAATGACTCCGCGCAGTATGGACATTTCCAGGTCACCAGCTTCGATGGTGTGGCGACTGACCGTTTCAGTGATGGTGCTGGCGGTGGTTGTTCAGGACTTCGTGGAGAAAAGTACATGGTGCTGTAGCCTTCCATCGCTTCCAACTCCTTCAACAACGTCTGGACTGATTCATCCACTTCGATTGCACAAGCCATGTTTGTGTTTACTCTACAACATCACTAGACAAACTGAAGGTGCGCGTCTGCATTTATATTCACAAAATCCATCTCAAGAAGTGTTTCTTTAATTCGACCAATCATAGGGCAGAACGTCTAATTTTAGCCACTCAGAGGGCAAGATATTTCCACCAATCACAGTACCCGCATTTGCTTACACTATCTAGGGTAGGTCGAGAGTCAGCAGACAAGTGCACACAGGTTTAAGTTAGGTTTGAGGATGCATGAACGTCGCGCGAAGCGATGACAATCACTGAAGTAATAAAGCTACGTACCGTACAGTGGAAGGCGGTGGACAATTCTCGAAATCGCGGCAATTATCGCTAATGAATAAACAGCCTGAGGCGGTCATGTAGGCACGGGGAGATGACGTCACCGCGGTTCACGACTACACTATTTAAGGTAGGCCAATGCGTGCGTGCGTGCGTGCAGGTTTAGGTTTACAGACGCAGGTTTAAGTTAGGTTTGATCCCGCACCTTGAAACACAATGTAATGAGCATGCGACTTTCTAGAAGCTTCTAGAATGTTCTAGAACGTCGTGAACTGCGTTGACGTCATCCCCAAGCCTACGTGACCGCCCGGAGCTGTATACTCATCAGCGGTTCCGGGAACTGTTTACCGCTTCCATTACACTGTGAAGCTTCTGGAATCTTCTAGAACGTCGCGGACCGCGGTAACGTCATCCCAGCGCCTACGTGTTCATCATATCGTGAGCGTGCGTGCGTGTGCGTGTGCATGCGCGTGCGTGTGAGTGTGTGTCAGGTGCAAGCCTGGAGTCTGCAGACAAGTGCACGCAGGTCTAAGTTAGGTTTACAGACGCAGGTTTAAGTTAGGTTTGAGGATGCATAAACGTCACGCGCGCGCGAGGTCTAAGTTAGGTTTACAGACGCAATTTCGCGCGCGCGCGACGTTTATGCATCCTCATACCTAACTTAAACCTGCGTCTGTAAACCTAACTTAGACCTGCGTCACAACGTTCTAGAACATTCTAGAAGCTTCTAGAAAGTCGCATGCTCATTACATTGTGTTTCAAGGTGCGGGATCAAACCTAACTTAAACCTGCGTCTGTAAACCTAAACCTGCACGCACGCACGCACGCATTGGCCTACCTTAAATAGTGTAGTCGTGAACCGCGGCGACGTCATCTCCCCGTGCCTACATGACCGCCTCAGGCTGTTTATTCATTAGCGATAATTGCCGCGATTTCGAGAATTGTCCACCGCCTTCTACTGTACGGTACGTAGCTTTATTACTTCAGTGATTGTCATCGCTTCGCGCGACGTTCATGCATCCTCAAACCTAACTTAAACCTGTGTGCACTTGTCTGCTGACTCTCGACCTACCCTAGATAGTGTAAGCAAATGCGGGTACTGTGATTGGTGGAAATATCTTGCCCTCTGAGTGGCTAAAATTAGACGTTCTGCCCTATGATTGGTCGAATTAAAGAAACACTTCTTGAGATGAATTTTGTAAATATATAAATGCAGACGCGCACCTTCAGTTTGTCTAGTGATGTTGTAGAGTAAACACAAACATGGCTAGTGCAATCGAAGTGGATGAATCAGTCCAGACGTTGTTGAAGGAGTTGGAAGCGATGGAAGGCTACAGCACCATGTACTTTTCTCCACGAAGTCCTGAACAACCACCGCCAGCACCATCACTGAAACGGTCAGTCGCCACACCATCGAAGCTGGTGACCTGGAAATGTCCATACTGCGCGGAGTCATTCACGTCGCGAGATAGACTTCGTCGCCATCATCGTCAGCACCACCTCTGTGTTAGAAAGAAGCGAAGAAACAATCGTTCCTCACAACCGAGATCGTTCATACAAACCTCGGCAGGAAGAGGTCTGCAGAAAGTCAACACATGTATTGAAAGCAGTTGCATAAACGACATTGAAAGTGACAATGCTCCGGAGATATCTGGAGACTTCGCATCACCATCATCCAACCAAATAACCGAAGGGGGAGGTTCCCAGAACGCCAGCATATGTGCCGATAGCAGTTGCATAAACGACAACAGTAGAAGTGTCAATCCCCCGGAACTACCTGGAGACTTGGAGCTTGTGGAAAAAGATTCCAAAGATTCACCACCGACTGTCAGTTGGGTCGATTCCGGTTATCAACATACAGTGCATAATCCCGCCAATAAGGGTAATGTGTTCTTGAACATCCAGTTACATCATAGAGGTCAGTATACACATGGTTGCAACTTATATTTGGATGAAAATAAAGACTATGAAATCTACATTATGATTATGAACATCATAACGCGATTGGAAAACCTTTGGGTGGACCGTTATTCAGGAGTCCCCAGAGTCACTGGCTTGACACATACAGTGAAGCCGGTGGTGATAAAGTGTGCAACTGGTAGTAATGAGGGTATCACACAATCGGCGGGGACTGCTTCCGCCCGCGATGAACACCACCCAGATTGAGAAGCGCCTGGTGGCAATCCCCGGACTGAGCTACATGGAGGTCTCTACAACAGGTATCGACTCCAGGGCTACGGTACTTCTGTTTATGACCACTACTGCCTCACCTACCTGTACTGTCGGGCGGTCCTCGGTATACCACTCAGCGACTACGTGCAGCTCTTCGACTCCATCTTCGTTTAAGACTGTTTTTGTGTAAATACCTTTTGAGTTCTTGATTGTAATATGTTTGAGTGTATATTCTTATTGTGTTTCAATAAATGTTTTGTTTCTCGTTAACTGTTGTTTTCACTTGTCCTTCTCTTTAGTATTTAAGAAAGAATATTGAATTTTTAACAATTTTGAAAGTTTTGTTTTTGAAAAACATGATAGTTTTACAATTTCATAAAAGGTTAATTTTGAAAGTAGTTTTGACAAATTTGGTTTGCATTAGAAGAGTCTTTTGAAAGTAAATGTCAGGGAAATGCAAGGGGTAGTAACAACACAGATGTATGCTGTAAACTAAACTGTTTGACTATATTTTGCTTACGAATACTATTTACAAAATATTTACAAAGTTAACCTAGTTCTATTTACACTTAAATCTACACCGGGAACTCTTCGTCCATGTCCTCCTCCTCGTCCACCTCCATAGGCTCGCCTCGCTCCTCCTCGAGATTGTCTCGCCTTCTTGCTGCGGGCAGTGGTGGGATGTCCTTATGCCCCCAAGGTAAGGTGTGGATACCATCAGCCAAGATGTAGCGTTTATCATCGGCCGGGCTCAAGGATAGCTTTTCTACTTGTACGGTGAAGACACGGTGCAGGTACGACTGGAAACGGGTGTTGACGATGGTTTTCAACACCCCGTCGAACAGACATTACCTGTAGTCGTCGGGGGTTAGGACGTTTTTAACAACCCCCTTGGCGACTCCCTTGGCCCGCTTGATCGCCTTGGATCCGTTGTCTTCGTCCTCAACGTCCATGAAGTAGAGTTTTGAGCGCAGGCCGAGGTACTCAAACAAGGATCGGCCGTTACACTCGTCCTTGAACTTGCCAATCACCTTGGCGTTGGCGGGGCTGTAGCAGGGGTGGGACCTCGGGTAGGCGCTGGTATCGAAGTCGTCCAAGTGCTCCATCATCTCCCTGTAGACGTCCCGGGATAGGATGTCGAACACGAAGCTGTCAGTGTCCATGTAGTCTACGTTTAAGCGGTCACCGTAGCGATCCTTCATCTTCCTCAGAAACTCGTACATGAGCCACTTGCTCAGCTCCAGGACAGACATGCCGATGTAGATGGGCTTTTCCAGGACGATGTTGACCCTGGCGAGGTGTACGAGAGCTACGTCCTCCGTGTAATACGTGCGGTCCAGGAAATTGGACTTGGCCACGTACTTGGAGAACTTCTCCGGAGTGCAGACCAGCTTGACGTTCAGGCGCTTGCGGACGTTCTCGATGGTTTTGCCAAAGACCGCGTTATTCATTAACTTGAAAAAGTCTTGCTCGAACTTGGTCCTGGCCTTCTTCCGCAGCTCGGTATTCATGAGGATGTAGGGCTCTAGCCACCGAGACTGGCGAAACGAGATCGCCCTGTGCACAGCCGCAAGCTCCAGTCCGTTGTTCAGCGCCTGCTGCAAGACCCTGTAATGGCAGACGTAATGCATCTTGTCATCCAGGGTGGTCATCAGTTTGGGGTATTTCCCTGTCGGTGGACGCTTGGTCTCGCAGCAGTAAGGGAGGTCCTTGTGCAGGTCGTGGAGGTAAGCGGGGTAGCGGAGGTCCACTTCGAGGATGTAACCCCGCTCCGCTTCGGCATCCAGCGCGCCAATGTCCAAGGAGTCGATCTCCTCACGGCTGAGCCACTGGAAGTCTCCGGTGGGCAGGCACTGGAACATGGCCCAGCCGTAGAGGTTGTTGGCGTCCAGGTAAAGTAGGTGGCGTGTCGGCTCGTCGGGGCGGTAGTCCGGGCACCGATCGTGGTTCGCCTTGGCGTAGCGGGTGACGGCCTGAGAGATCCCTCCTCGGATCCCCTGCTCCACGAACAGGTACATGTCGAAATCCTGCATCGTGTCCAGCTCCACGTCGCAGGTCTTCAACATGACGTCCCAAGCGTAGGATGGCAGGGTGTAGTAGTGGGCGGGGTCCAGTCCGTACTCGGCCAAAGAGGTGTCACGGAACTGCTCGAAGACGTCGGTGAGGAGGGCGATGTCGCAGCGCAGGTACGTGTCGGCGTAGTCCTTGAGGTGGCGACACTCGAAGGCTCGCCAAACGTTGAGGGCGTGTTGGTAGTCCTCGTCCTTGACGTCCTCCAGGGTCATGGTGTTCCTGAACGCCTCCTTGGGCGGCAGCTCCCTGGTCCTGTACAGCGTTTCGTACGATGTGACAAAGTCGTAGGGGAACACGCCCTTCCTGCGCACCAGGTCGAACAGCCGGTCATCGGGGAAGCGCTTCCTCGTCTCGCGCATCTTGTCAGTGGGCAGTCCCGCTGCCAGGCTGGCCAGGCTCATGGACAAGAACCTGTAGGTGTCGAGGAACCGCACCGCGAAACTGCTCTGTCGTTGGTTGTCCCCGGGCTGATCAAAATTAAACCGCTTGGTGAAGGCGATGTAGCGCTCTTCGGTGTGCGCCAGCACGTCCACATCACCGGGGTCGATGGCCAGCTCCCGCACTACGAAGTGGGCATCGTAGTTGGACAGGTTGTGGAAGTAGCAGTTGATGACCCGCTGCTCCCTGTACCGCAGATTGCACGAGCGGTGGGCGGCTCCTCGGAACTCGTAGGGCGGAGCGTGGTTGTGGTCCCGCACCTTGACGTCCAGCTCGGTGAAATCCTTGCCGCAGAGGTAGCAGTGGGTCGCTGCGAGATACTCGTCCATTTCCTGCCGGGTCAGAGAAGGGTGTAGAGCTCTTGTGCTAAACAAGAACTCCCACAGGCTCAACACGTCCATCTTGAGCCGTTCCATAAAGACCTTGGACGCGTCAGCTCCGAAGTATACCCGCGGCTCAAACTCCTCCAGCCCCAGCGAGTCCACGATCTGGTAGGCGAAGGCGTACGGGACGTGCATTTGCAGGGGCGTCGTGCCGGGCGGCGACGCTTCCACCGGGTCAACAGCGACAGGCTGTAGAGCACACTCGAAGTCCGCGTAGATGCAGAACCTCTCCCGCCTAGTGTACTCTGGATGGGTGAAGCGGATCTGCTGCTTCTTCGGCAAGTCCAGGCGAAGGGGAGCCTTGGCGTAGCAGTAACGCCTGTGCTCCTCCAGACGCTGAGCGCCCGTCAACCCTAGCTTGTTGGGTTGATTGTCGAAGTAAGCGAAGCACCGCTTACAGACGTAGATCCTATGCCCGTGGTCAGTGAGCTGGCGACGGACCAGTCGACTCAGGTCCGTGAAGTATGCGTAGTGGCTGTCCCCGTCGGTGGTCACGTACAGCAGGTCCCTGTGGTCTTCAAACTCTCGCTTGCAGATCTTCAAGGGGTAGACCCTATCCATGAACTTGGGAGTTCCGTCAGGGCGTCTTCCCACCATCGCGCGCTCGGTCCCGTAGACGTTTACGCTGATGTTGTTCTTGCCCTCGAAGGTCTTGATGTCCTTGAGCGTCACGGGGAAACGCAAACCGGTCCAGTCGTAGCGGGCGATGATGTCCGGCGTATACGCTGCAGGTCTCTCCGCGTGTCGCGCAACGAACTTGGCCAGGATAGCGTACATGAAGCACATGTCGTCGGCATTTAGCACATTGACAACAGCGTGCCTGTCTGCAATAGCCCTTGGCAGCTGGAGATACGCTCTGCCCCCGAGCGGCGTGTACTCGTTCACGCGGATCTCCAGGTCCCGTATACGCAGGTATGTCCAGCCGCTGCCTACCAGTTCGCACTGCTCCTTCTTCTTCACGATCGTCTCGAACGTCGCGGAGAGGAAAGCCTCCAAGTCGGAGGCCTCGGTCAGTGGGACGTTCTTCGTGTTGAAGGAGCGCAGGCAGGTGGCCCCGTGAATGTTGGAGAACTCACATTCCAGGACCATGTTCGCCTTGATGCTCGGATGTTGGGTCATGACGTTCTCCATCAGGTCCAGAACCTCGTCAAACAACAGGGTCAGCGCATCCTCAACGGTCAGCAAGGCGTCTAACGGCTGGGCCAGGCAGTAGGTGAGGAGGCGATTCCGGAAGGCCCGATGCACGAGCTGGAACACGGGGCGGCCGCCACCCTCCATCTCGTCATTGATGGTCTGAGGCTCGACGCTAGGTCCTGGGCGGGGCTGGGGCTCGGTGCTCGGCCCTGGTCGTGGCTCGGCGCTAGGCATCTGGCGCGATCGGGGCTCGGCGCTGGCTCCTTGGCGCAACGACTGGTTGCTGTGTGGAAGAGGGGGAGGAGAGGACAACCTAGGCAGTCGGTCTTGGGTCAGGTCCCTCACAACAGGGCAGTTGTGAGACTGGTGATGGTCGCGGTTGAAGCGGCAAGTAAACCCCTTTTCGCAGTACACGCAGCGGAACTCGGATGGTTCTTGAGCCAGGTTCCTCACAACAGGGCAGTTGTGAGACTCGTGCTGGTTGCGGTTGAAGCGACGGGTAAACCCGCGGTCGCAGTAGGCACAACGGAACGTGGGAGGATGGACGGTCCGGACGTGTCGTCTCAGTTCCAGGTCGCGGTCGAAGCGTCTACCGCATCGCTCGCACTCCACGTGGCGATCGGGGCTCGAGGAGGAGGAAGGAGCTGCTGCTGGCATCGCGGAGTGAGCCGCTTGCATGTGGCGGCGCACGTCCTCCAGGCTGGCGAAGATGGCCGGGCACAGTCGGCAGGCATGGTCCGCTCGTTGCGGTTGGGGCTCCGCCACGGCGTGTGGTCCGTGAACCGTGGCGACGTAGCGGCGGAGGCTGTCGCCTCTTGTGAAGCGCCTATCGCAGACGTGGCAGTCGTGACGTCTAGCGTTGTGGGCGGACTCCGCGTGCCGCCTCAGGTTTCTGAGCAGGCTGAAGGCTCGGCCGCAGACCTCGCACAGGTGTTGGTTGTTCATCTGCAACAACGAATATGATAAGTCTCTTGCATTTACAAATTAGTTTGTATAAAAAGAAGGAAAAGATAGTAAGTTAGAGAATGGGAGCTTTACATTGATGCATGATAGACAAGATTTAAAACCATGACACGTCTAACATTAGTACACAGGTTTCCTCGTTTTATGTTAGTACACTGGTTTCCTCCAAGAAATTGAAAATAACGTGTAAGTTGTTCTATAGCAATAACGAATCGTTTTTCCCTAAAACATAATGAAATTTATTCAACTTGGCAATTATCGCTAATGAGTAAACAGCCTGAGGCTGTCCACACTACAATTTATAAGACTACATATACTTACGTTTAACAGATCTCGAAATATGGTGCGGTAAGGACTAGCACAGCACTGAAGTAGAACGTCTACACACACTGGGCTCCAAACACAAACTGAATGAAAGAAGCGATGACAATCACTGAAGTAACATAGCTACGTACCGTACAGTAGGCGGTGAAAGCAGTAAACAGTTCTCGAAACCGCTAATGAGTAAACAGGCCCGGACGGTCACGTAGGCATGGAGATGATGTCACCGCGGTCCACGACGTTCTAGAAGCTTCTAGATGCTTCGCAGTGTAATGTAAGCGGTAACCAATTCCCAGAACCACTGATGAGTAAACAGGCTGGGACAGTCACGTAGGCCCTAGCACGCGCCTCAACACGTGACGCCGCGGAGCCGCTCGCAGTTTGGTTTGACCAAGCCGGCATACGACGTGTAGTGAAGTCACATCGAGTTCGGTCGGTAAACAGCCGAGATCCCATACGGAAAACGCGATTAAAAATTAATAATGGGCTTGATTTATGGTGGAATTTTGTGTTTCCTTCAGCGATGGTTTGCTCGGGTCGACATACAACATGTGGCGAAGTTACATTGACATTGGTCGGTAAACAACCGAGATCCCATAAGGAAAACGCGTTTAAAAATTAATAACGGGCTTGTTTAATGGTGGATTTTCAATTTTCTTTAAGCGATGGTTTACTTAGGCCGACGCCCGACATGTGATGAAGTTTCGTCAAAATCGGTCGGTAAACAGCCGAGATCCCATAAGGAAAACTCGTTTAAAAATTAATAACGGGCTTGTTTGATGGCGGATCTATGGGGTTCTTTCATCATTCGCTTCCTTGGGGATAGGCCTACACTCTGGAAAAAGTCCCGTGGGAATCGGTTGATAAATAGGCTAGTTATTAATTTTCGAAAGTTTTTTCCTCATGTTCAAGGTCATCACGAAAAGTGCCGCTGGCAACCGGGGGGGGGGTGTCGGGGGGGGGATGTCGGGGGGGTCGTCGGGGGGGGGGCGTCAGGGGGGGGGGCTCCACAGCTCCACAGTGGAGCAAGCAGGCTCTGCTATTGCCCCCTACTGTCAGATCTTCTTGAAATTTGGTAAAAATGTGTAAAGTACCATTTATTTGAACGAGTTCGAAAACCAGACCATTCACACCATCCGAAGGGGGGTTTTGGGGGTTTTGTACCCCAAAAATATTTTTTTTATGATTTTCACATGTAATTTTTGTTTAAATCAATTCTTAATCCATACCATTGAATTCAGCTAAAAAAACAAACTATTTGGTATTTTGATCATTACGCTACGTCAATTGGTTACTGAGACATTGAAAGTGCTAAACACAGTACTTGTCCAATGTTATTCTTAACAAATTGTATACATCGCTTATTTATGAATATCAACTGATGAAACTTGGTATATGGCTTCATCTGGTTGTAGTTTGTTGTTGTTTGCACAAAAAACAATTTTTTGCATACGGTTCCTGTAGCAGCAAACCTAGGTACTCAGTCCCCACGTCATTCTTATGGAGAATAATTTAAATGTTATATATCGGTTATTTATGAATAGTCAATAGTCAAACATTATTTATTCATTTTAGCACTGGCATAGTACAAGAATGGCGTCTTTACTTCACATTAAACAATAAAAGAAAGAAAACTACGCTAAACTTAAATACCCCCGTAGCAGCAAACCTGCATACTCAGCGAATTTCCAATGCATATTAATTTATCTTAACACCAAATAAAGCCACATACCAAGTTTCATCAATATACATTCATAAATAAACGATTTATGACATTTTAATTATTCTCCATAAGAATAACATGGCGACTGAGTATGCAGGTTTGCTGAAATAAGGAACACTAAAAATGGACTTTTATACAAATATCAATATAACTCAACTAGGTAAAAACACATACCAAGTTCTATTAATTTATGTTCATAATTAAAGGAGATAACACGTTAATTATTCTCCATAAGAATAACATGGGGCTGAGTATGCAGGTTTGCTGCTACGGGAAATATCGGCCAAAAAATGGGTTTTTGTGCAAATATCAATAGATCACAATGAAATGAAGCAATATACCAAGTTTTGTCAGGATAAGTTGATAAATAAGCGAGATTTACAATTTTTCTTATCCTCCATAAGAATAACATTGGACAACGTACTGTGTTTAGCACTTTCAATATCTCAGTAACCAATTGACGTAGAGCAATGATTAAAACATCAAATTGTGCGTCTTTTTAAGCTGATTCCAATGAGAAAACATAAAATTTTACTTTTTCAAAAACTGTATGTAAAAAACTCAAATACCCCCGTAGCAGCAAACCTGCGTACTCAGCAAATTTCCAATGCATATATATGTATCTTAATACCACATAAAGCCACATATCAAGTTTCATCAATATACATTCATAAATAAACAATTTATGACATTTTAATTATTCTCCATAAGAATAACATGGCGGCTGAGTATGCAGGTTTGCTGAAGCAAGGAACACAAAAAATGGGGTTTTATACAAATATCAATATAACTCATGTAGGTAAAGCCACATACCAAATTTCATTTATTTATTTTCATAATGAAGCGAGATAACACGTTACTTATTCTCCATAAGAATAACATGGGGCTGAGTACGCAGGTTTGCTGCTACGGGAGCCTTTGGTTAAAAATAGTTTTTTTGAGCAAATATCAATAGACCACAACAAGATGAAGCCATATACCAAGTTTCGTTAGTATACGTTCATAAATAAGCGAGATATAAAATTCTTCTTTTCCTCCATAAGAATAACATTAGACAACGTACTGTGTTTAGCACTTTCAATATCTCGGTAACCAATTGACGTAGAGAAATGATCAAGATACCAAATTGTGTGTTTTTTTAAGCTGAAACCAATGGTCAAAACCAAAGTTTGAATATCTCAAAAATTATATGTGAAAAATTCAAAAAACCCATTTTTGGGGTACAAAACCCCCCCAAAATACCCCTTCGGGTAGAGCGATCTGGCTGGTTTTCGAACTTAAAGTCATAAATGTTGCTTTACACGTTTATACCAAATTTCATCAAAATCGGATAATTTTTACGAGAGTTATCGTGCTCACGGACACATATATATATATATATATATATATATATATATATATATATATATATATATATATATATATATATATATAGATATATATATATATATATACAGTTTCGAACGAATGGTGTTTTTGGGGTCTGGGGACCTCAAAACGAAAAGTTATCATGGTCCCGGGCCTAGGTCTTACCATGCCGACTACGGTAATAGCTTCTTCCCTATAGGGGAAATTCGCTAAAAACAAAATCTTTCATATAAAAAAATCATTTAAAGAATAAATTGGTTTCAACAGCATGTATTTCATTAATTATTTTTTTTAACATTTCTATCTTTTATATCTATGATACTCTCTGGCATAAAATTATAGAACTTAATTCCTGCATAAGAAAGCTTTTTTTCAAAAAACTTAAGAATGTGGGAATGAAAGGCAATCTTATTTGTATTCCTTGTTGAATATCTATGGGGTGACCCCAGGGTATGAAAATTTGAAAGATGTGATTTGATGTGCATAATCAATTAAAAAATACAAGGCTAAGAACTGTAAAAACTCCTAGCCTTGTAAAATAATTCCTTAACTGATTCACACCAATTCAAACCCAACATTATACGTATTGCTTGCTTTTGCAATACTAATAGTTTGTGTAAATTTTCATGAAATGTCCCGCCGTATAAAATAATACCAAAATAAATATGAGCATGAATAAATGAGAAATAATTTTTTTTCAATGTCTCAATAGGGCATATTCTTGACATTTTTTTAAGTGCATACAGTCCTGATGACACTTTATAGCACAATTTATCAATGTGAATATTCCATTTTAAGTTTTTATCTAATTTGAGTCCTAAAAAGGTTGTTTCTTGAACTGCTTCTAAGTGATAGTTATCCATAACTATATTTGATTGGGAAGTTTTACAATTATGTGCTGTAGAAAAAGAAATATATTTGGTTTTAATTGGATTGATTAAAATACAATTGTATAAAAGCCAATTCTTAAACTTTTTGATTACATTCATTTGATATTTTAAAATTAATATCGTCAGCATATATAAAGATGTTTGCATCTTTTATTATATTTGGCAATCCCTTTAAAAAATATATAAATAATCACGGCCCCAATATTGACCCATAAGGTAGCCCATAATTTGCATTTTCTAAAGGAGAGGAAACATTCATTTTTCTATTGCTAACTTAAACATTTTGTTGTTTACATAACTAATTTCCACAAATTGCTTCCTATTTTCAATGTAAGAATTAAACCAGGAGAATGCCCTTCCTTGTATCCCCAGAGCTTTCAAGACTTCCATTAAATTTGAGTGTGACACTATCAAAAGTTTGCTGAGGTCCATAAATACCCCAGCAATATTTTCTCCGTTATCGACTGAATCTATCACAGATTCAATAAAATCCACACTTGCACTGACCACAGACTTCTCTGAGCGAAACCCATATTTTTCATCATCTGAAAAACCATTACTTTCCAAAAAAATATTAGATTGCGGCTCATGGCTCTTTCATAAATTTTATAAAAAGACGATAGTATTGCAACTGGCCTATAATTTGAAGGTTTCTTACTTTCACCATTTTTAAACAGTGGTTTAACTTTATCAATCTTAAGTTTTTCTGGAAAAATGCGGGAAATGAAAGATGAGTTTATCAAATGACTTAAGGGGTATTTTACATAATTTACTACACATTTAATTATAGGAATTGGGATGTCATCATAGCCACACGAGAATTTGTTCTTGAAAGAAAGGATTATCCATTCGATTTCTCTCTCAGAGAGCGGTTGGGGGGTGAAATGTTTACTTGCTTTGGGGAGTGAAGAATTTTGGCCAGTTTTAGATGCTTTATTTAGTTTTGGAATTACTTCTGTCCCTACCATGTTAACGTAATATTTATTAAAATATGAAGTGACCCTCTCCGGATCATTTATGTCCTTAGCACCATTACTTCAAATTATGTTTTGTTGAACTTTTAATTTATTACATACTTCATCATTTATTATTTTCCATGCCGATCTGCAAACATTGCCAGATTTACTTATCTGATTATTAAAATATTTTTGTTTTGCACATATAATATGCTTTTTAAGTTCTGATTTTTTACTGTTTAAGGCCAGTTTTATTCTGTGATCAGCACTGTTTCTACTTAATTGGCTAAGCTTTTGAATTTCACTCTTAATTTTTTAAATCTCTGGTGTTACCCAATTCCTTCTAACAGTCTGCCTACACTTTAATAACGGAAAACACTCATTAAAGTAATACAGAAACAGATCCAAGTAAAAATTATACTTAAATTTGACAGGGGCATTGTAAACGCTTAGCCATGATTCTTGAACTATCATATTTATGAACTGAGCTTTATTCGCTTCTGTAAATCTCCTACGAGTAATGGTTAAAGTGCTATTTTTAGGCGTATCTGATTTGATATTAAGTGCTTCAAAAAGTTGAGAATCATGGTCTGAAATCTCAGTTATCAGACCAGTAACTACTATTTTATTTTTCTGAATATTCGTAATAAATTGGTTAATCACTTTCTCGTGACTTACTAATCCTCGTAGGGAAATCTGTAGAGCAATACATTGAATGTGACTTGACAATATCATTTAATTTATTACTTTCATTATTTTTTTCGAAAACATCGATGTTTATATCCCCAGCAACAACAATATAATCAAAATTTGTATTTAAAATATCAAGTAAAATGTTTAGTTTTTCCAAAAATGCATCAGTAACATGGACGTGGAGCCATGTAGACGCTAGCTAGTGCTCAATTTAAATTATTTGTTTTTATTTCGACCATTCAAATTCTTTGTCAACAGTTACATTTTGTACTGCAAGTAATCGTTTTTCTTTGATAATCAAATCAGGTTTAGATAAAATTAAAACTCCTCCACCGGTGGTTGAACATATGAATGTATATAGATAAAACTTGGTATGTGACTTCACTTAGACGAGTTATATTGATATTTGCATAAAACCCCATTATTTTGTGTTCCTTGTTGCAGCAAACCTACGTACTAATCCCCAATGTTATTCTTTTGGAGAATAATTAATATTTTAAATATCGCTTATTTATGAATATATTTCTCATGAATCCTGGTAAGTGGCTTTATGTGTTATTAAGACATATATATATATATATATATATATATATATATATTCAATGGGAATTCGCTGAGTACGCAGGTTTACTGCGGCGGGGGTATTATTGTTATTTGGGCATCTGAGACTTACATAGAGGGTAAAAACCAGTACCAATTTGTTTAAATTAGTTGTACATGTCCTATATACACCAATGTATTATATTTATGGTATATTATAACCATGTATTCCCCTAAAAAAATAAAAATTATTTAAAAGCTATATTCAAATATCTGATGAATATATTTAATTATTTTAATAATGTAAATTATACCCAGATCCTTTTTATTCAGCAAATATTTCCTTCTTACCATCCCATACGTATAACAAGAGTCTATAAATCATTTTAAATTATTCCAACCCATAAAAAAATTCAAATTCCTTATTTTGTTTAAATTTATGAATTTTGATTTTTGTTCACTCTAGGACCACTTATAGGGTTAACCCCCTTATAAGTTAGGATTGACAGGAGTAGTAAAGCCCCGCATTGAGCCCCGCCCTCTGATTGGTCGAGAGCTGATTACGTGACCTGTGACGTCATAGATTACGTGACCTGTGACGTCATAGATTACGTGACCTGTGACGTCATAGATTACGTGACCTGTGACGTCATTTATTACGTGACCTAAGCTCTGTCCCTTCAAGATGGCGGTGCGAATGCGTGGGTACCAAAGGAATTAAACGGAGGTACATATGATACCTATTTCTAACTTAGTATTTTTTCTTACCTTTTTGACATCAGCTGTGACGCCAGCGCGCACTGAGTCGGCTACTGAACCGTCGACTAGAGTGAAACACAACACCGACAGACAATACCTAATTAATGCGGTGCATAATCAACTCATTGTCTTCCTTACCGGTATGCAAACAAGTACGCATATCAGCTTATTGTTTTACTTATCGGTATGCAAACAAGTATGCATATCAGTGGTGACAAACTGATATTTGCAATTGTTATTTGCAATTCAACTCAGCCGATAT
The DNA here is from genome assembly GCA_963675035.1 of Allygus modestus. Taxonomy (NCBI): domain Eukaryota; kingdom Metazoa; phylum Arthropoda; class Insecta; order Hemiptera; family Cicadellidae; genus Allygus; species Allygus modestus. The sequence goes on from OY776116.1 coordinate 50,813,033, forward strand.
GACTTGATTAAGTGGCAATCTGTTTAGTATATAACAAGCTCACTTTTACAGTTGTGATTAGTGAATCATCGGCATATAGATCACACCACTAGATGCACTGCTCTACTTGGGTAAGTTAGATTTTGTCAGATACTAGACTACCTTAGCTTTTGTAAGCTAAAAGTGTTTAAATTGTTTTATGATTAGAATTAAAGAATAAAAGACTTTACATTTATGTAAGGTTAAATAAAAATACAGGATTAAGATTTTTTATTTTAGCTTTATTGCCACTGCTCATAATTAGCAAAATTCAGTTCACAAAATAAACCTCCTCATTATACAAATAAATACTACAAACATGAAAAGTACAAAAAATTTGTTATAAATTATTGAAAAAATACAGCCTTTATCACAATTAACAAAATAAACCCGTGATCCTCATTATATAAATAAATATTATGAACAAAATGTGTTCTAATAAATTATTGACAAAAAAGCCATATACAATTAATAAACAATTCAAAATATATGCTCACATAAATATATATACTGTTATGAACGAATTTGTCAAACGATAGAGAAATTTCTAGCACACATAAGGTAGATTGTCATTGAAAATACACAAGATCATGAAAATATAGTAAAATGTTAAATTGAATAAATTGTTTATAAGGATAGAAAAATGTTGTATTTTGCTTGGGCTCAACTACACTAATGATAAATTTCTAATGTAGCACTCATAAGCTAGAGTGGCATTGAAAATACACAAGATAATAAATTATTGACAAAAAAGCCATATACAATTAATAAACAATTCAAAATACATGCTTACATATATATAAATACTGTTATGAACGAATTTGTCAAACGATAGAGAAATTTCTAGCACACATAAGGTAGATTGTCATTGAAAATGCACAAGATCATGAAAATATAGTAAAATGTTAAATTGAATAAATTGTTTATAAGGATAGAAAAATGTTGTATTTTGCCTGGGTCCAACTACACTAAAATTTCTAATGTAGCACTCATAAGCTAGAGTGGTATTGAAAATACACAAGATAATAAATTATTGACAAAAAAGTCATATACAATTAATAAATAATTCAAAATACATGCTCACATATATATAAATACTGTTATGAACGAATTTGTCAAACGATACTAATGAGAAATAAATACACAAGATCATGAAAATATAGTAAAATGTTAAATTGAATAAATTGTTTATAAGGATAGAAAAATGTTTTGCCTGGGCCTAACTACACTAATGAAAAATTTCTAATGTAGCACTCATAAGCTAGTGTGGGGTTGAAAATACACAAGATCATGAAAATCAAAAAATATATAGTAAAATATTAAAAAAAATTGATTATTTATAATGATTAATAGAAAATGTTATATTTTGCCTGGAAGAGGGCCCTACAAGTCGGGCACCTCCCCAGACCCTCCACACAGGGACCGCAAAATGTGTGGCCACATGGTATCAACACCACCGTTGGTTTCGCATCCATGCAAATTACACATTCCGGAGGGTTATCCGCTGGTGGCTCGGGGGAGGACGGTCTGGTGTTTACCTCAATATTGAAGTCCCCGACCCCGTTCTCGTCAGCATATTCCCTCATCAGGAGGTTGTCGCTTTGGAGGTATTCACTTAAGGAGTTGTGAAGCTCCCGCCAGACGACTGCCGCCAACGCGGCCTGTTGGACAGCGTTGGTCCGTGCTAAGAAATAGCTGGTAAAAACCAGCATATTTCTCAGCATCCGCATCCACCTCCTGATGAGGTTCGCCCCCCGATTGTCCGACCAGTCGCACTCACGATCGACTGTGGCTCTTGTCTGTAACATAAAAAGGGTCAAATTATTTTGATTACCTGTCTATGTGTATTTTACAACGTGTTTTACAACATGATATCTTTGTTGTATTATTATTTATATTTGTTTATAAACATCTTAGAAATTTGAAAGTGACCATTACAAGTAGGCTTTAATGTTGTACATGGTTCAAATTTATTTTTACTTTTGGTAAGTAATAATTTGTCTATTGTTTATCGCTCACTAGTACCTGTGGACTATGATGCTCTTAGTTTTTCCAAGACTGATAATTGCTTACTTGTCATCTATAGACTTACATTTTTCGATAATATTTATTTTATTAATAAATCAAAGTTATGAATCCTCGCTTGAAGAAAATTATTTTTATTTGAATATTAATACTTAAATCTCGATCACTAGTACCTGTGGACTATGATGCTCTTAGTTTTTCCAAGACTGATAATTGCTCACTTGTCATCTATAGACTTACATTTTTCGATAATATTTATTTTATTAATAAATCAAAGTTATGAATCCTCGCTTGAAGAAAATTATTTTTATTTGAATATTAATACTTAAATCTCGACTCTTACCCTTATGTATCGATCCACACGATCCATGATAAGCGAGCTCGAAAGGTGGTTTTGAGGACAAAACCCCCCGGAATGCTGAAGGATGCCACAGCAATGACCACACAACCCCCAAAAGCTGCGTTGATCTGTAGTAGCAGAGGTGGTAGCAGGAGCAACAGTAGCAGCAGCTGTAGCAGGAGCAGTGGGGGCTGACTGGACCATGTTCTGTTGACGCTACGTGAACAAGAAAAACACATACTTGTGATAGTTAACTTTCAAATTATTAGCTTTGTATGTTCCGTTAGTTATCAGGTCACAAGAAAAACACATACTTGAGATAGTTAACTTTCAAATTATTAAGCTTTATTTTGTATGTTACGTTAGTTATCAGGTTAGGGGTAAATATTTGTATTTGTTCACCGTCTTATCTTTTGATCTGTTTCTAATGTGTAAAACTTCATCCTCCTCTTCTCTCTTTACTATGTTATGATTGAATAAATTAAAAAGAAATCAATTGTTAAAAATTCAATAAATTGTATTTACCACACACATTTATGCAACACTGAACCAAATAAATAAAATAAAATCTAAATTTAAAATTATCACATATCTTAATACAAACTTACATTGTGACCTGTCATAACCGGAGGGACTGGACGAGTAGGTCTCGGGGGGAATGCAAATACGTCCTCCTCCTCCTCTTCCCGTGGGCGTTGCATGGGTCTCTGCTGCTGCTGCTGCTGCTGCCGCTGTCGCTGCAGATTGCCATGACTACGGCGAAGAATGTTCGCTCTCGTTAAAGAAGAAGGAAAATGTTGATTTTGAGTGTGAGATGTTATCACGGAGGGCTGTCTAATGGCGTGACCCGATGAACTTGATTGTGTTAATGATGGTGGTATGTTTTCTTCATCTTCCTCTTCTTCTCTTCTCACGGGAGCTGATGTTGAAGTGGTAGGTACCGTTGTCATCGTGACTTCCCTCTGCATCCAAGCAGGAAGGACCCTTACGGAAGGAGGAGGCCTTGACCCTTGTGGCAGTGGTGGTGATGTTTGTTGCTGCTGCTGCTGCTGTCCCTGCCGCGGCTGTTGCCGTTGCTGGTTTCTTCTGGTTGCAAAAGCCCTCATCCTCACAAAAAAGGGTTGGAACCTCTCTCTGAGGTGGTCTGGCAGCTGCTCAATCCTGCCCCTTAATTCCAGAAAGGTTTGATCAACTGCCTCCAGGTCCCTTCGCTGCAAGGAAACAAATAAGTTTATTACTATGGACGTACAAAATACAGCATAGGTATACAAAAGAGCTATGCCAAATCGATGTGTGTGTGTGCGCGCGCGTGTGTGTGTGTGTGTGTGTGTGTGTGTGTGTGTGTGTGTGTGTGTGTGTGTGCGTGTGCGTGTTCTCTAAAAGCATGTTAGGCTGAAAAGATCGTTATAAACATAGCCAAAAAATTGATTCCTTCAATCAAAATCCAAATACTAAACAAAATATTCAGTTTCAGGAATTCTATCCTGTTACCAGTGCATGGCATGAAAATATTGAAAAATAAAACTTCAAAGTCCTGGTGAGTTTACACAATATTGTACACTTGATAGCAGAGTACCCAAATCGTCTGCACACACTCCCACAGCTTGAAGGGAAAAATATTTAGCGTAAATTTAATGTCAATATTAGTATGAAGATAAAATAAAATGGAAACTATTACAGTGATTACATAATAACGTTTTAAAAATGACAGAGTTTATATCATACATAAATATATACATACACTTAGCGGATTGTTGCTGAAAAGTTGAACGAGTCTTTCCAAACAATGCCGCACAGATGACCAGGCAGTGTGGTGCCTGTCATCGATCATCTCCAGCGCTCGTGTTATATACATTGTCTCTTCGGCACGTCGTCGAAGTCTTTCGCATATATAATTTACGCCATTGACATGACCATCATCATCATCATCATCATCATCAACAACATCACTACCCCTCTCTACATCAGTGTCATCACTATCATCAATGACCAAAGGTTCCTCATCACCCTGAAGGTTGGGGGTTTGAGATGTCTGTAATAAATCAGACATAAAAGCCGTGTAAATTTAACAAAAATAGTTAATATTAAAAAACACTTTTGTAAATCTTGAAAAACTCTTTTTTTAAGAAATCAGACATAAAAGCCGAGTACATTTAACAAAAATAGTTAATATTAAAATATTAAAAAACACTTTTGTAAATCTTGACTAAACTCATTTTGTAAGAAATCAGACATAAAAGCCGTGTAAATTTAACAAAAAATGGTTAATATTAAAATTTAAAAAAAAACTTTTGTAAATCTTGACTCTTTAGATTTTTTATCACATATTTATTTAATAAGTTTTGAGCAATAATCCGTTTTACTTCTAGGTTGACTTATATGTTTCGACCTCTTGACTAATTATTATATTGAAAATATTTCATACCTGATTGTTTGGTAGTATGGCGACACAGCAGGTCACCAACACGATGAGAAGTATGCAGCGTTGTACTAGCGAGGCAAGCATCGTGAGTCGACTGAAGCACGCAGTGGCAGCGCGCCGGTTAAATAGCGGCGCTGTCAGTCACGTGACCATGTGACGCGCACGGGCTGCAACATGTGACCAAGCGAGCCTTTGTCCCGAGACCAAGACAAAATGATCCCTTTATTTTTACTTTAATATGTGACCCAAGTTTCCACACCACGGTAAGCTTAAAGCTATGCCGTAGGGTCTCGGCGCGTTCTTTTTTTGTTAACCCAGAGGCTTCCCCTGTAGGCCTAACCCTCTGGAGTCAAAAGTACTAACGATTGCTTTTTCCAGCGATTTTTTACTATAACAATAATACTAAGGAATACACAAAGCTGGAATATATTGTGCAAGAAATAATTTTATATTTTCATTTTTATTATCAGCTGTAAATTCTATATCACGCAAACACACACACACACACACACCTATAAAAGAGTTGTCGCAAAGATAACACATTTCACGGTTTTACAGAGGTTTATTTCCAACTTTTTCTTTTCCTGGACCTATAAAGTCAACCTAAAACGGGTGCCTGTGTATTTTTTTTTCGCCAACATTATACTTGAGGAAACATATTACGTTTTATGCTTTTTAAGGCAACCCCACGAGTAATATTGTTGGTACAGTAAACCAGAGGGAAACATGTTACGTTTTAAGCTTTTTAAGGCAACCTCTTTCCCCGTATAGGATTTACAACTTTTGCCAGAGAAAAGTGACAAACTCGTTCACAGACATGTGGTGTAGAAAATTAATTTGTATTGTTACTTTGCATTTAACATTATTTTTCCACAACTTTTACACAGTAACATCAGCACTATTTAAGAAATGAAAATTAAAAGTATTTTAAAGCGCACATTAGCAAACAATAACTGATTAAACTATTTACAAAGGTTAAATTAATTGTATTTTTTTTTTATTTTTTTATTTTTTTATTTTTTTTATTTTTTATTTTTATATATTAATAATGATAAGGATGCAATCATCGTTACTTCCGCCAATCTTGCGAAATTATGGGGGAAAAGCTAACATGATCGGAAAGAAACTTTCCACTCACACGCTGGTACAAAGCAATGTTAGTCCAATCGACCTTGTCTGCAAAATCATGAATAAACGACTCTGATAGACTTTGTTTCTCACTGATAATAGACCAACATTCTGGAGAGAAATGGGGGGAAAATTCTTTAAGAACACGTTCACTAAATATACATTTTTCTACAAGTATACACCAGTTCACTTTATGATAATATACTCTAAGTAAATCAACATTAAAATTATAATGTCTTGATAGTAAATCCCAGTTGAGGTATCTCTCAAATTTCATAACAAACCTATCGTTTAAAACCCCTTCCGGCTCCCTCGGCTCAGTGGATAGAAGATCCCAAACATTCATCTTGGTCAGTCTGCAGTCAGCGTGAAAATGAATCAAAGTTGAATTTCAACCGGTAAAATGTTTTAGCGCTGCGTAAAGCACACTTACCCCCAATATTGTGCTGCGGTAAGATACAGCTAACCTGTACCCCTGAAGAACGTGTAAATGATTCTTCTATATCTTCTACGTTGAAATGAAACTCTTTTAAAAACTCGACCTTTTCCCTGCCTTTGGTGTATATTGTTGTAAAGGGTTTACAAAGAGCGCGAATCAACTCCTCATCATAGGGAATACCTTGTGCATCCCATTTTATAAAGTGGAAATGTCTCGTTAACCATCGAGCTGACCGTAACATTTTATTGTTTAAACATGATTCACTGAAAGGGGCGTCAAAGATCAAATGCGTATTAAAATATTTACTTACAATAGCAAACTCCTTTACTACAAATCTATTCTGATTATCCTTAAACCCGTGGAACTCGGCTACAGCCGCTGCTGTGGGAGATTCTCCTGTTGCTGATTCCACACCAGCCATTTTTTGAAAAACAGCACCTCGTCAACTAATTTATTTATAAAATGTGTAGGCAAACCTTCCGGAGGAACAGCGTCGTCCTCCTCCTCAGAGACCAGCACGCGGTCTATGAAAAGCTGAATAAGTTGTTCGTTGGTAAAGAGTTCAACAAGATGCTTCTTTATCTCATGGAGGCTGCGCATGAACTGAGCCCATTCGTCTTGGTTAAGCAAAATTGAACGCTCAATGTCATGAATGGATACATACAGATTACCAAACACTTTTTTCACTTTCATCGCGCACCCCTCATTATTGATAATACTGTAGCCCTTTTTGGTTTCACTAGTAAATGAGGACGTTATGTTATTAAAATGAACAGAAAAATCATTAAAAGTATTATAAGGCCAAAATATGTAGCTTTTCCCAGTTTTAAAGAGAATACCGACTGTACGCCCGGGGTTCTCAAAATATCCGACAACTACAAATTTTGAATAATTCTTGTCTAAATAGAAAATATTTTTCAAAAATATCTCTCTTAACGTGTTTTGCGGAAGAGCTACTTTTGTGCTCTTCCTTTTTGGTTTGGGTTTTAAATACTTTGAAGCTTCTACGCTTACCTGATTCTCCTCTGTTTGTGTCATTGCTTCCTCGAACTCCATCACTCGTAGACTGATCAAAATTTACTCTGAGATTATACTACCCCCTCCTTAATCATCAACCCCCTCCTCCTCACTCCTATCTTCATCATCGTCATCATCAATGTCGTCATCATCATCTGATGAATCACTATAATCTAAATAAGACGTGTCTCGACTTGAATCACCCTCACTATCACAAGATAAATATTCAATATCTGAGCTGTCACCATACCAGTCAGTGTCATTTTCTGTTTCTTTATTGTTAATCATATGGATTGAAGAACGATTTAATAAATGATACTTCAAAGTATCATACTTATACACATTAAACGGTGATTTTTTACTTACCCCTGCGTAAACCGTACGCCTCAAAGTATATGACATTTCGGATGTGCAACAAGTGTAAAACCGTAATCCTATTCCTACGTAATCAGACATATCATCACCGATTTTCAGCAACTCATTTTCAGTGTACTCTTTTTTTAGTTGAGACTTTTTGAAAAAATCTACCGTTAAAAAATGTGCGTTCGCTAAGTCAATAGAACTTACGGGATCCTTCCCGTAAATTCTATGTTTTTTAATTAGAATCATATCTTCGTCATAAAGACTTAAATCAATAAACACCAAGTTTGAGTCATCAGCAGCATCAGCGGTGGCACTGCTTAACATATTATTTATTTTCTCTCTTGAGTTATTATTATTTTGATAACTATATTCTTCACTCGTCGCTGTCTCCATCTTGACTGATAAAAAGTCTTAATTTTTTACAAATCAAGGCCGGTCGTCTAACATGGAGCAGGAAGTTGCGGTGGCCCAGTGCGCTGGCCGGAAAGTCATGATAGCTGATAACGCAGGAAGTAGTCGGGAGCCATTTTAGCTACTGATAAGGAAAGTGATTCTAAGTATCAGACCCTGTGACACGTCGGATCCACTGTTTCTCAATGACATTAGAGATTTTACCCTCGATACATTGAATTCGTCTTAAAAACCTGACCCTATCCCTAGCTACCTGTTCCCAGATTGATGTCCTATCCTCCTCGGGTAATATGTAAATCCGTTTAACCACAGGCTCAGAGAAACTGACTCGTTTATTCATACTGAAATTTTCCTTACGTCTCCAGTTATAGGCGTGTAAGAGTAATAGGAGTCGTGAATAATAAGACAGTAAGCACAAGTACCTGCAGGGAACGCTTCACTAGCTTCTATATCTAGTCTCACTTCGACAGGTCCTGTTTTAATAGAGTCATCTTGTCTGGAACAATCGATAACATACAAAGGACACTTTGTCTTAAAATCATTATAGTCTAAAATTGGTGACCCAGCTCTACCGTAGTAGTAAGAGCTCTGAAATTTTGAGTACATATCATAAAATAAAGTAGTGTTCCCGCGTATATTATCATAGGGATAATATTTTGAATTCAAATATAATTTTACATCGGTTAGATTACCAGAGTCAAATAGTGACATATCTTTTGTAATGTCGTTCTTACGGTTCGTCTGAAAGGCTAAAACTACATATCGAGGTTTTTCCAACTGATTGGATGTACGAAGACTCCATGACATGGAGTCTGTTGCCGTAATATTGGGGTATTCATGCAGTTCCCAAGATCGAAAGGGAACATGGATTGCAGGGTCCTTTTCAATAAATTTTAATAATTTCAATTTTTGCGAGTCATTCACTGTTATATGAGGGACTCTCCAATAAAGCTTTGATATTTCAAATTGTACAGTACCGGCTTCAGCTGTAATTAAGGCGTTATCATCTGTAGCTGATCTTAATAGTACAAGTTCTTGTTTCACATTCACCAAGACCTTCCTGTAATCTTCAGCAAAACCGAATAAGAGTTTTAAGGGAACCGAGTAAGTAAACTCTTTATTTTTTACAGAATTACCGGGTCCGAACCAACAGGCGTTTTTCAATGTATTCTTTTCATCTTCACGTATGGATAACAAGTGTTTTAATGTAGTAGTTATACCCACATTCCTGGTACGATCAATCTCTTTGCCAGATATTTCGTATCTAATTTCCTCAAAAAGGTAGGCCATAGCATTATTAATAAGTTTAACTTCCAAGTCAGTGACCCCATCTGCTTTCTTTCCACTAACCTTCCCATGAATTATAATGTAACTTTCATATGGAGCCGTTATAATATCTTGTTGTAAAAGTGGTATTCTAATCTCATCGTTATTTTTAAACGTTGCAGAGGCGTAGGGTAGATGTGTGTGATACTCCATTCCAGTAATGAGATCAGCATACTCAGCGCGGTCGTCGATTGCCAGAAGAGCAGCCATTTTTCGATACTGTAAAACCGAGCGAGCGTAGAAACTTGATATTTTTACAACTTAACCCGACAACGTTCTGTTTAGAACTGACCTGTGACACGGTGTTTATTTCCCTAAATAGTAGTCCCATTACGGAGATGTAGTCGAACTGTTATACGCTCTCCACGAAAGTTTACCAATTTACCGTCTTGATCTCTCAAAGATACCGTCAAGTTGTTGATCCTTTGACTGATGACGGGTAAATAAATTACATGTTTAGGAATCTCTATTATTTTATAACCGGGAGGTACGGCTGGAAAAAACTCATGGATTATATGACCCTCGATACCATTTGAAAACGAACCTCGCGTTACATTGCACTCAACCTGAATGGAGTTAACTTTAATTATATCAACAGGTAGCTCAGATACATACTGATGATTTCCCTTATACACCTTAGCAGTAAACCCCAATAATTTCCTGATGCTGTTTCCCTTTTCAAAATTTACGTGTTCAGAACAAAACAGTTCAGATTTTAAAGTATTATTATTTGCTTTTAATTTAAATGTTACATTTTTCGGTAATTTTGAAATGATATATTTTTCAATGTCCTCAATCTCGTAAGAGCCCTCAGGAATTGTAATTTCACCGTCATTCCCATAGTAAAACTTGTCATTAATGTTATGTTCAATATTTGGAATTGAATTAAAGGTTGTCAAATCAATCAGGCCGAGTTCCCACGTTCCAGAGCTAACATCTATTGGAAATGGTAATTCATGTGATAAAACACTACTCACGCCTGTTAAACAAAACATCATTATTTGATAGAAACTTTAAGCACAAGTGCCCGCAAATAACTGAATTAAAATTCTGTTCTCTACCGTAGTTATAGTATATTTCACAATCTCCAAAGTAGTTTAAGAGTTCTGGTGGTGGTTTTAGGTCCCCAAAACTGTCATAATAATAAACCTTCTTGTTAACTTTCTTAAAACATACCCAGTGGGTACCGTTGCCGTGTGTAGAGTCCAGGTTCACTATTACTGATTCATATCTTCTCGGGCGTGAAGGAAGCGTATCCCTCATATAAACTCCTTTGAATGCCGGTATTTTCAATAGATTTGCATATTTTATCAGGTCATAATTTGTAAGTGGTTTTATCGGAATCTTGATGTTTTTTTTTTCTTCAGCGTTCGTTTCTTTCTCCTCCCCCTCTTACCACCCGACCCCATCTTGTAAGGCCGTAGATACAACCCTTTACCTTTAGTAGATTTTTTACGTTTAACTCTTTGATTCTTCTTCTTCTTACGACCTCCACCTAATTTAGTTTTAACCTTCATACCTGTTGTTACTGCCCAAGCAGCTGCTTTCTCTCCTACTGATGCGTCTGAAGCCTTAAATCTCTGCCAAGCTCTTTCTGCCAATTCCTGGTCTGCTCGTCTGCGGTTCTCAGAATCTTTATATCTCGAGTAGGCTATATCGTGTGTTTTACACGCCTCGTCCAATCCGTTAATTCCCCTGTCTCCTCTAGCTAATCTCTTTTTAAGTTTAGTCCCAGGACCACAATAATTATATCCAGGTATGTGTAGTTCTACAGGTAATAAATCAATAGCTTTATTAAGGGCTGATGAAATTATACCACCACCACGCTTGACAGCTCGTTTACTTCTGATTTTTTTACGCATGGTTTGATTTATTTATGTGTTTACTTGTAGAGAGTCACTCACAATCTGATCCATTTTTACAAACACAGCCTTTAAGAATATTAACTATGCAACCCTGTAAGTCTTTTTTTCATCTAATTTTTTAAGTCCCCCTGAATCATCCGGCGGACCTCTTCGTCGATAGGTATATCTATAATATCAGCGATAGGCGGTTGTTTTGCGCTTTCTAATGTAAATAACTCCTCCCAGTTTGTGTAAGTATTCTCACCAGTAGTTTCTGGGGGCAACACAGCAGCTCTTCCTGTATCTTTACGATTAATGTAATAATATACTAACTTTGCAAATTTATTTAAGTTTTTATCATGATACTCTTTATTATTAACTATTTGGCCCTCACACTTTGCCAGCCTTGTGTTGATATCAGTAATATCTGTTAGTTGTTTAGCAAGATTGATTACTATAGGGGAATGCTCTTTTTTACAAGTCTCTTCCACGAACACTTTTGTAGCAGCATCCTTGTCGTTTATAGGCTCACCTAGGTTATTTATTTGTTTACCATAGGCATTATAATTAGTATTTTCACGTCTTAGACAAATTCGCTTTACAGTTTGCAAATTTACCGCATCTTCATCCGTTGAAGGGTCAGATAAGTTTATTATTCTTTTATTTCCAATATTATATCCGTCATTTTCAACAGGTATAACTCTTGTGTCTACATACTCCTTGGTAGCTGCATCAAGTGCCGTTACCGGTTTCCCTATATTAGTTAAACGTTTCCTGTTTATATCATAATTTCCCTCAGATGTTAAAATAAACCCTTCCCCTTTAGGACCCATGAGGTTCTTCTGGGTGGTGGTGGGGGTCAAACTATGTCCGAACTTGTCAATGGTCATAACAATAATGCTTTGAATCTACTATTTCCACTGCCTTTAATTAAACCGGCTTCTCGGAGTTCCTCTACGATGCTTAGTATTTCATTGCCGTGCACTCTGTTTCCAGTCTCAGTTGACATAGCTATATGTATAAATCTGTCAACTAACTCGTTAGGATCATCCCAGTGTATTATGTCACGGGACTTTAAAGATTTCCAGGCCATTCCCTTACCTTTTGCCGGAGGAAATAAATCTCTAATAATTCTCATATATTTTGTACTTCTACTGCTTTTTACCCTTCCACTAGGTTCGTACCCCTCCCTATGGGCATTAGTAGCAAACAGAATACTTTTGTAAGTGTTTAAATCTTGCTCTGTATACGTTCTACTATCGGGAACCTTTTTAAATATAAGGTCGTAAAGTCCTTCAGACGCTCCGTAGTTAACCCCACCAATTACTATGTTTCCATCTTGATCGAAGTCTAGTTTTGCATCACCGACCATTAATGTTTCACCTTCGTAGCGTGGTCCGTATACATAATCAATCATCCTTTTATTACTAGTATCTTTTAAAAACATATTAATGTACTCTCGGGTTAGAGGGTTATTGAAATATGACTCGACATGCTGGGTTGTAGAGGCCTGTTTCGAAGGAGTAGATACAAGTTCTGACAGGTCCTGTATTTTAGGCCTACTGAATTGAGGTGTTGATATACTCTGTGGAGTAAATTCTTCATCACTTTCCTCTGAGTCCTCTGAGGCTGTATTGAATTGTTCCGGTTCTTCTTCTTTAACAGGTTCAGGTTCGCTTTTTATGTCAGTGTTGCTGTCTGATGTTGTTTTTCTAAGTTCTCGAATAATAGGCTTATACTGTTTCTCGAGCATAATATCGCTTTCCTCGGCTCCTTCCTTAAACATTTTATACTTGCGTTTAATAGCATTACGCAGCTTTATGATACGACCTGTCAGTTGTTTACTGCTGCGCTCCATAATTGAGAATGAAGATTACTTACCGATGATAACTGATTTATGGCATTTCAACCTGTCTAAAGAATAATGCGCGCTTCTTACATCTTTTCATGTAACGTATTACATCTAGCAGAGAAATACCAGCACTAAAGTCTAATCCTCTATAATATCTACTTTCCTCTCTTACAAGACTGTGTCTCGGTATTATATAACGATTTTTAAAACTTTTAAAAATAAAAGCTCGTTTTACATCGTCTCTCCACTGTGATATATGTGTTACTATATACTTGTCGTTCTCAACAGTCTTCTCCATGTACTTACTCAACATTTTCAGCGGTTTATCATGATGTCTATTGTACATTAAATACGAGTTGAGAAGCCAGAATTCACACGGGTTGGTCCCTGTGAATGTTTTCCACTGTTCAAATAATATTCGGTTTGTCACTCTATACACACCGTTGTTTATACTAATGCCGAATCTCTCACACTGTGAGGGAACTGTGGGTAAAGCCTCTCGTAGGAACTCCGTTGTATACAACCCCTGGCAGTAATTATTTACAGCAGCAAAAGGTTTACCCCTCGGCCCTTTGGGAGCACCGTCAGGAATTGGCCCCCAGGCTGTATTATAACTAATGTCAATATAACATTTGAGAGATAAAGCTTTTTTATAAATTTTTTTAGGGGATCTGATGGGTATAGTTCTCTCTGTCAAAACTATACAGCCGGCCGCGTGAGGTATTTTGCAGCCGTACTCCAACATTCTCAAAACGATCTGAGCAAAATTAATACCTCCATGCAGGTTACGCAGTGGCAGAGGTTTACAGAATAAATCAGGGAACGGTCTAAATCTCGATATCATATTTTGAGGGTCTCTCACTGTAGCATTATTCATATCTTCGTGGTACATTATAAGTTCTAGGGGTACGCTCTGTTCTTCACACTTATGTAGAAAGTTTAACCAAGTTTCTCTATTATATGTTCTCTCACTTGCACTAATCATAAGTAACACTATTGGCATCGCAGTGCTTACAGGTTTTTTATGTCGCCAACATCTTTTATTAAATTCATGACCATGCGGCTTTTTTCTACTACAATAATTACCACAGAATTTCTTTTTGTCCTTGTAATAATATGTACAGAGGTTAGACCTTACGTTATGAAGTTTCGTATCAAACCCCCTTAAATCATTATAAAAATATATACGTACCATTACAAAGCTGTTATAAAACTACTCAGCCCAATTCTGTACCTTCCTTTATATGGATCTAGACTTTTATCAATCACTAAAAACCCGTAGTTGTCTTTCCAAGCCTTCGCACACAACTCTTTAAATTTTTCAAACGACATGTCTGTAGTTACATGATCATTATATACATGTCTCAAGTTCAATTCATCCTGCTTAAATAATATAACGAAATTACAATTGTCTCTTATGAGCTGCTTAGGTATAGCAGAGTATGTCTGTCCTAAATAAAATGTATCAATATTGTTATGCCTGCCCATGGTGAAATAGTTGCGAATATTATTGTGCTTTTCCGTACTTATATCATCAAATATCATGATTGAGTTAGGGCTAGCTTCGTTTGGGTGTAAGACTAAATTGTTATCGTCAAAAGCAAAATAACCAATTTCTTTAGGCATAACATTTTTTAAAAACTCGTATTTTGGTTGATAAAGTGACTTTGAAAAAACATAAATATTTTCGAACCTCAAACCGTTCGGGTCGAACAGCAAATTAAATAAAATATTAGTTTTTCCCGAAGAGCTGGGCCCGCAAATTACACAACGTATAGAGTCTGGTAACAAAAGTCCATGTTTGTTCTTTTTATTAAAACCAGATCCGACGATGTACTTGTCAAAGTTTTGAACGGTTAACTCGACATCCTGTTTCTCAAGCCGCATAATTACTGATAATCAGTATGCGACAACAAAGTGATATATACTTCCCGGATACCGCGGCGATAAACATGGGCGACTAACTTCCCGGATGCCGTATCAGCAAGTCATTTCCCGTGGCCCCGCACCGGATGCCGTATCAGCAAGTCCCGTGACCCCGGAAACCGCAACGATAACTCACTTCCTTTATCGCAAGTCCTTGGTGTGGATCCAGCTATCACTATTCTTATCATATCCTGCCCACCGAACCAGTAACTGATTACCCTTCCGCTTCAAAACCTTTTCCACTAAATATACATTACCAGTCTTTGACTTGCTAATTTCCTCTGTGTAAAAACCTCCTTTTAATATTTCCCCTTTATGATCTTGTAAGATATAAGTGACTGGTGTGGTGGGCTTAATAGCGTATATTTTAAATTTTTCGTTTGTCCAATTTGGTAAATATCCTTTTTTAAACACTCTTCTGGCTTTACTGATTCTAACAATGTCTCCGACTTGAAACTTTGGTTTCTTTTTTAACTTTTTAACTTTATTAATTCTCTTCAGTATTTCTTTTACATGCTTTTTTCTTACATCTCCCGGCCTCATACCGATAGTTCTGTGTTTGGTATTATTATAAGAGTTTACAATACCCTGTAATATACTAACCCATTCATAACTACCTCTCGCGGTAAATATTTTATACATTTTAGTCTTTAAAGTTCTATTAAGTCGTTCGACTATCCCTTTTTCTTTTCAGGTCCAAGATCAAATGATTCAGGAAGGCTCGCAAGAGCCATTGGGAAATAATTTATCGAATCTATAAATCTGACATTATCAAACTCCATTAGTATTATTTTTGTTCCTCTTGAGATCAATTTTGGGCTGAACTTTGTGTCGCCATACATGTACTTTAGGAGAAATTGAAAGTCAAATCCCTGGCCATTATGGGCCATGACACATACAGATTCAAACTTCTTTCTTACCTCCATTACATAGTCCATGAACTTTGCCACAGGATTTACCTTAAAGACTCTTTGACGTAATGAACAATTGCCGCAGGCACTTATTTCATCACATGATATGCATTGCCAACAATACTGCTGACTAACACAAAGGTTCACCGTATGAAGCTTTTTCTCAGGATCATCTCCAAGATTTTCATCCTGACGTGTTTCGAGGTCGAAAAAAATAAATACAAAGTTCTTAGATTTCGGATTGCCTGTGTCAACTCTCATGAAACACTTGTGGTTGGGGTGCATATACTTCAGACATACTTTACAAAACTGTTCTCCACACATATGCACATCTTTTCTTTCCTTTGGTCGCACAATGCGGCTGCAATCCTTACATTTTTTTATCCGTGAGCATATATCACTTTGATGAGCTATGAAGCAAGTCTGATTTTTAAAATGTCGATTACAATCCGGACATATCACCCCGTCGTGTTCCGGGGTACATGGTGGTGAAGTTACCATACAAGCTGAGCACATTGCTGAGCATCTATGGTTATACCGTTTTTCATAGCCAATATGACAAGCTTCACAATAATACTTGCATGCGAAAGCTGATGTCAGGCTGGTAATTACATTAAAGTGACCTTCATTGAACAGGAGGTTGATTTTCATTTTTGCATCAGGATTGTCACCACTAAAATAGATCTCTCTACCTCTTGTGTTGTAGTTGTAAACGGTGATTTTGTATTTCTTTAAGTGAGACTGTAACTTATCTAACTCTATAATACCAGCTCCTTCTACAGGTATCTGAACTCGAGCTTTAGCCATAAGTTTTTCAGCTTTCAATGTCTGCCGTTTACCTTTGTCTTGTCTTATAGCCTTGTAGAGGGGGTCATTTTTTGCATGAGCCTTACCCACCACCAGAGCTCGAACCAAACATAGGTTATCAATATTTTTAATTGTCACAATACCAAGGCGACTGCGACATTCTTCTGTAAAGTTGTTAAAAAATCCCGCTCTTCTATGACCCCCCGAACCTACAGGTAGGCTAACCCTGGTGCACTCTACAGTAAAGGTGTCACTAGAGGTGAGAGATTTCTCATTACTTTGTATAATACCACCAAAGATATCCCAGAAAATATCGTCATCCACTTGCCCTACTGGTCTAAAAGCAATATACCCTGGTTCCTTATTTTTAAAACTTAAACTTTTTAAAGTAAATCCTAAATAATCATTTACCCCTGTAGATTCTCGCTTCATTTCCTCAACCAATTGAGCGAACCCCTTTTTTACCCAGTCTAGTTCATTAAAACCTGTTGGGGGTTGATTAAACTTAAAAGTCGTTCTTCTTCCATACATTCTAAATTTTCTAACATACGTATTATCGCTTCTAATAATCTGAATAGGCTCCATGCTTCACTAACTTACCAATATCCGGTAGCGCGTGATACCCTTCAACCTATCAACTGGAAAACTTTATAAAATTTGAAATGCGCGCCACACAAAATTTGAAATGCGCGCCACACATCACATGACCGGGCTGTGATTGGTCAACCGTCATTGGCTGTGATTGGTCCTTGGCTGTGATTGGCCGGCCATCCGTGAGGGTGTCGAACCCTCTATTTAAACTCGCCCGTCACAGTATCGTTTAGTCAGTCAACCCGTTATCATCGTACTGCTGCCACCTTCAAGACATCCTCGTCTTTTACGTAAGTATAATAGACTTTTATTACAATTTTTATTAATAGTTATAATTTTATTACCATAATGAAAGTATTATTTAATTCTCTCTTTTTCTTCTCTTCTATTTTAAAATAGTTCATTTAATAATAATTTATTTAACGTATATTGGTGAAGACAATTATAAATTTACTTTCATGAAAGTTATTAAGTTTAATATATATATCAAGATACTAAAGTTTCTTAACAATCCAAAGTAACTATATTAACCTCAGTTAATTAAGTCTTGGGAACCACACAAAGTAATACGATACTACTCCGACCAACTTTTACGAGTCTTACATGTTTTCAATAGGCACTCACAAATTATATTTGGACTACATACTCTACAACATTCATTAAAAACTTCATATAACCTAAACTTGTTGCACTGTAATTCACAACAGGTTAATAAGTGTTGGGTTCGGTAGAGTTTCAATGTGATTTGGGTCGGTGGTTTAATTTTAAACGTTTTACAACGACATTTACAATACCCAAAACACTCGCAAACTCTACAAGCAAGCCCGTCAACTTGACACCTCGGTTTGGTAAAACATTTTAAATCACAGCAATACCGGATTGTACTCATCTTAAATACTTAGCAAAAATGGGCAGTATATTGCAGTATTCTTAAGCACCTCTTTACACACCAAGTGCTGTGGAAAGACTGATTTAGGAGCTGCACTCACATTATCTCTCTCTCTACACACACACACAAACACTTATGATATGTATAATTAATCACAGTCTGTGTGTTCCAGAATATGGAAAAACAATTGTTGGAAGAACTCGCTGCTCTTGAAAAATATGAGGGTCCTCCAAAGTACAGCTGTAAGGATCTAACTGCTCCAGAAGGATATCCAATTACATCGATGAAGAGGGTGACTTCAAAATTCGGCCCATCCATTGTCGCTGAGATAACCATGCCTGGAGGGGAGGCTGCTATAACCTTTCTACCCCAGCGCTTTGTCGATCAGCTGACCAACAACCAGATTGAGCTTTTTAATAAGGGGGGCTTTAAAATGAGGTGTACCGGAATGACCGGTAGAAGTATAAATGTACTGTTTTATGTTTAAAATAAACACTCTGTTTCTATATCTCGTATCATTATTATTTCCACCCTTTTTCCCATTATGGTATTGAATTAATAATTATTCAATTTCAACCATAACACAATTTGTATGAAACACAAAAGATTATAGTATAATAATATTATATTTATTACCTTACAAAAGCTAAGGTAGTCGTAAATTAATAATTATTCAATTTCAATCATAACACAATTTATATGAAATATTATATTTATTAGCTTACAAAAGCTAAGGTAGTCGTAAGACTCATTTCTGGTCGGTTCAGTAGCCGACTCAGTGCGCGCTGGCGTCACAGCTGATGTCAAAAAGGTAAGAAAAAATACTAAGTTAGAAATAGGTATCATATGTACCTCCGTTTAATTCCTTTGGTACCCACGCATTCGCACCGCCATCTTGAAGGGACAGAGCTTAGGTCACGTAATAAATGACGTCACAGGTCACGTAATCTATGACGTCACAGGTCACGTAATCTATGACGTCACAGGTCACGTAATCTATGACGTCACAGGTCACGTAATCAGCTCTCGACCAATCAGAGGGCGGGGCTCAATGCGGGGCTTTACTACTGACAGGGATAAACTTAATATAGATAGCTTGTAGGCAACCCAAAAATATCATTGTTCAGGTTGTTAGCCTAAATACGGCAAAATATATCCTTTTAACTTTCAAAAATCGTAAATTAGTGGATACATTTATTTCGAGTGCGATAGAATTGTATAACATTTTAGGTTTTAGGTTTGATTTCCTCCCAAACCCTACTAACCCCCAACTCTCATTTGGTATTCCCTTCAAATTTAAATATCTGCTGATTTGTCTGTTTTCTTAGTATGAGTAGTAGTAATTTGCCGGTTCTGCGCCACTTGATATTACACCACTTGTACTTGAGCTAGGAACGTGAGATTTGGCATCATTGGCAGGAACCTGGGGGCGAAGCCGCCCAAAGTGGTCTAGGGGCAGAGCCCCCAGCGAGCGAAGCGAGTACTCCTATAAGTAACAAATGCACAATACTACTTCCGGTGTGGTCTATACTTTTTCCTAGAATAGTTACAATAGTGGTGAATAAAGAAACCTCATATCTACTCGTAAACACAAGTTGCGGCAGTTAGGTTATGTCAAGTAAACTACTGGTAAAGCTTAAAAGCAGCACTTTTTATGATAATTGTCAATTTCTATAGTCATAGTGGATGGCAAAAGGTAACTTTCAAGTTAGGTGGCCAATTTCAGATCATGTAAGTCACGAAAATGGCAACCATTACAACTTCTAAGTGTGGAAGTAAAATTAATTGTGTCCGATAATTTATTAGGTTGTTTTAAGTTAAATGCATTAATAATTCTTAAATATTTCAAGAATAGCAACTAATAAAAGTTATATACATGTAAATTGAATCAGCGCACTACTTTCTTTAGGCACTCTAGAAAAAAAAGTTATAAATACACAAATTTCTCATTGTGAAACAAATGTAATGTGGATCTAAGAAACATCCAGGATGTTTTTATTAATTTTTTGGAAGACACTGATTATGTGATTTTACAAAATATTCCCTTACGAAATACTGTATATCATTTTTCAATAACCGTACCATACCGTGTTGGATGGGTTTTCACATCCTGTTCCCACTTTAATTGTTTAAGGTGTCTAGCCCCACGTCGTTGGTCATAATATAGCTTATTTCTCTGGTTATAGATATCCTAATCCCTCTTTTTGTTATACAAACCAAATAAAGCTGCAGCATTCAAGTTGTAGCTGTTATGATATGTCGGAAAGCATCGACCACATTTTCCAGCCATAGAGGTTTTATGTCGGAGAAACACCTCAACCTATATGGGGTACTCCGGTTTGCTAATAAACCAAGGAAAGGGTTATTTATTTTGTCCCAAGATTCCTTTGCAAATCTCTACTGCTCTGTCTGATTGAAATATTTTAAATTGTTTTATGCTTTTAAGCTTTTATGCTCAGAAGCAATTACATTCAAACCATAAATAAAATAACACCTGATGTTTGGTGTTGATATATTTAAAAATACCCCCGTCGCAGCAAACCTGCGTACTCAGCGAATTTCCAATGCAAGAATATGTTTCTCACTACCACATAAAGCCACTTACCAAGTTTCATAAAAGTACATAAATAAATAAGTGATCTATAGCATTTTATTTTTTTAGGCCTGAGTACGCAGGTTTGCTGCAACGAGAAGATAAGAAATGTGTTTTTTTGCAATTATCAATATAACTCCACCAGGTGAAGCTACAAACTAAGTTTTACTAATTTTTTTTTTTTTAGTTTTAATTAAGGGAGATATAAAACTTTACTTTTTCTCCATAAGAATAACATTAGGGCTGAGAAAGCAGGTTTGCTGCTTTGGGGATAATCAACAAAAAATCAGTTTTTGTGCAAATATTAACATACTAGTACTACGTGAAGCCACATACTAAGTTTCATCAATATACATTCATAAATAATCGAGATATTAAATTTAATTTATTCTCCATAAGGATAACATTGGACAACGAAAGGTGTTTAGCACTTTGAATATCTCTGCAACGGATGGACGTAGAATCACAATTTAAACACCAAAATGATTGTTTTGTGGAGCTAAACTGATTGGTAAAAGCAAATGTGAAGTTTACATTAAAATGAACTGAGGAAAAGCAAAAATCCTTTTTCCCGTAAGATTAACATGGGAGATTTTATGAGCAGGTTGTTTTGGATTTTCTCCGCAACCACTTAACCAAGGTTAATAATTTAAAATACTATATTGTTTGTTTTTTAAGCTCTATAACATGGTCCAAACCAAAATTAAGTTTTTTTTTAATTGTAGGGTGAAAAATGCAAAAAACTGATTTTTGGAAAATGTAAAACCCCCATAAATCCCCCTTCCCATAGACCGATTTTTCTGGTTTTTGAACTTAAAGTCATAAATGTCACTTTACACATTTGAGGCAAATTTCATCGAAATCGGACGTTTTTTACTCAAGTTATCGCATTCATGGACACACACACACACACACACACACACACACACACACACACACGCACACACACACACGCGCGCACACACACACACACACACACACACACACACACACACACACACACACACACACACACACACACACACACACACACACACACACACACACACACATATATATAAATTTGAACCAATAGTGTTTTTGTCATCTGGGGACCTTAAAACAAAAAGTTAACATGGTTTTGGGCTTAGGTCTTACCATGAGACCTACGGTAATAGCTTCTTCCCTATAGGGGAAATTCGCTAAAACTATCTGTAAAACCGCAATAAACCAAAATGAAATAAATGAATCCATTTTCTACAATGTTGTATGTAATTCTTGAAGAAAACTGAACTAAATAACAAAAGTTAACAACATATGTAAACAAATTTGAATGACGAGTAGTCAGCTGTTCTTTCAGTATGGATTAAGACGTCTGGAGACGAAGACTTAAAATCCTGACAACAATAATAAGTTTCAAAGTATTTATTTATTTATTCCAACGGTAAACTAAATTTCAATTTATTAAAAACAGGGCAGTACATTTACCAAGATGGCTTATATATCTACTTGTGACGTGTAGTCGTAAATATAATCACTGCTGAATGGTCTTGAGAAAAATATTAAATAAAACTAGTAATTAAACAATAACAATAACATGTAGACCGATGGTTAATAAGTAAAAAGGTGATAGATATCAATAAGCAACAATAAATATCAATAAATAAAAATAATTGAACTAACAAAGAATAAAAATATAACATTAAACAGCAATAGCGTTAAATCTATTCGTCAACCAATCAACAACAATAACAAGAACAAAAACACTGACCAAGAGATCCATTAATAACATGAAGTGTGTACAAGTTATCATTTCATTAGTATTTCTTTGGTCTTTATCTTATTTAAATTGTATATGAAAAAAATAAATTATCAACAATAAAAAAAAAAAATAGCTCAACAGTTATATCTACAAACAATTGAGAATGGAAACAAACTGATTGAAAAGCTAGGAATTTGTTGCAATATAGCTTAATACCCGCACACACTAATTATCATGACGTAACTGGCATAAACGTATTCCCTGTACTGCCAAATGTTGCATATTGAAACTAGATTAATATTTATATCCAGTTTAATTTGCTTTATAGTTTGTTTATTTTTGTTTTTTATTCAGTGAGTCCAACAATCTTTTGCTTGGCTTTGACGTTTTCCACGAACGTTTTTCATATTGGGTGAATGAAACACCATAAAAGCATATTTTACGTTAGGATAATCCTTAGGCTGATAAAAAATATACATTTAACATCACACATTTACTTTGCACGATTATTCCAAAGAGGGTTTTGTTATATCTGACATCTTGTACTATAACTTTTTGAACAAGACATTAAGTGCTAAAATTATCGTGGACGTCCCAGGAATTAAACTGAGATTTCAGATGTTGATCACTCAATGACGAAATGATAATACCCCCGTCGCAGCAAACCTGCATACTCAGCGAATTTCCAATGAATATATAACATAACACATTAAGCCACTTAACAGAATTCATAAGAAATATAATCACAAACAAGCGATATTTAAAATATTAATTATTCTCCATAAGAACAACATTGGGGATGAGTACGCAGGTTTGCTGCAACAAGGAATACAAAATAATGGGTTTTTATGCAAATATCAATAGAACTCATCTAAGTGAAGTCACATACCAAGTTTCATCCATATACATTCATAAATAAGCGATATATAATATTTTAAATATTTTCCATAAGAATAACATGGGGACCGAGTACCTAGGTTTGCTGAAACGGGAATCATAGGCGAAAAATTGTTTTTTGAGCAAACAATAATAAACTACAACCAGATGAAGTCATATACCAAATTTTGTCAGTTTATGTTCATAAATAAGCGAGATATACAATTTTTCTTTTTCTCCATAAGAATAACATTAGACAACGTACTGTGTTTAGCACTTTCAATATCTCAGTAACCAATTGACGTAGAGCAATGATCAAAATACCAAATTGTTTGTTTTTTTTTAAGCTGATTTTAATGGTAAAAATTGCAATTTGATTAAAATAAAAATTACATGTGAAAACCCCAAAAAACCCATTTTTGGGGTACAAAACCCCCCCAAAACCCCCCTTTGGATGATGCGATTCGTCTGGTTTTCGAACTCGTTCAAATAAATGGTACTTTACACATTTGTACCAAATTTCATTAAGATCGGAGCTTTTTTACGAGAGTTATCGTGCTTACGGACACATATATATATATAAATATATATATAAATATATATATAAATATATAAATATATATATATATATATATATATATATATATACATATATAAAAATTTGAACGAATGGTGTTTTTGGCATCTGGGGACCTTGAAATGAAAAGTTATCATGGTCTCGGGCTTAAGTCTTACCATGAGACCTACGGTAATAGCTTCTTCCCTATAGGGGAAATTCGCTAAAAGAAACTTTCTTTAAATTGAGAAAGTAATTTTTATAAAAAATAGCAGAACTACACAAATGTTATGTATCAACAGGTGCATTCAAGTACTTGCTCTATGGCGACAAAAAAACATAACAGGAAAGGTAACTTTACAGGAATTAATTCATTTTCTGTCTGGAAATCCCGGAGGATGTTTTGACAAGAATCCTAAAATTGGGGGAGTTCTCAATGAGTTACGGATTGTTTTATCAGTCCACAAAAATTTTACTTTTGACTTAACACCTATTAATGAAGGCTCACCATACGTTCTGCTCTGGCCTGAACGTTTTTAAGACAAATCACAGTTACCGCCCCTTTCCGCTCTTAACCTTTGAATATTTTTATGTAGTGACATCATGAAGAAATAATTTGATATTCAAATTAATGCTTTCAATTTAATAAATTTAAAACCAAGCATCTCCCACTTATGTGTATTTTTTGCAATAGTAGTATCGCCTAAGTAATTATGAAAAGTCAAAATATACTTTTCTACATATCCTACGTATGTTGGTTTGTATATTTATTGGTAATATAACCATAAAAAATAAGTTAAGCATTTCACGGTTTTGCTGTGGGGCTATAAACTAAATGATGAATCTATTTAAACATTATTTAAATATATAAGTAAATAATACTTGTTTAATTACAGCGATATTCAAACCAATTTATTTTCATACGAACTTATAAGGTATTACAGTATGAAAAGGTATACTTTATGAGTATGTGAATGCGTGTCCACGATGATTCTTGTGCACCCCTAAGCGAGAGCTGTGCTGGTGGGCGCTCATGCACTTAATTTCATCCCTTTGACAACGAACCTCCGGAAACTCGGTCATTGATCAGTAACTCACCCGGAGGCTAAGCTTACAAAGATAATGATTAAACGTGATAATTTGTATAAGAGTTAGATTTATATATAACCCTACATTTTGTAAAACTGTAACTAGTTAGTATTGGTTATTTAGCATTATGTATCAGGTTACCTGGCGTTTCGTAGTGGGAGTACAATATGTTTGTAACTGACCTCTAAAAACGAGGAGGTTAAAGGTGTGAATTGTGGATATGTTTATTTGGTTGTTTAAACTTTTCGATTTAGAAACTAATTTAGAAATAATCATTTTTTGTTTGATGGAGCTTAGTTCCACGGTATTTCCGTTTTAATTTAAATACCATACCAAACAATACATCCTTTTCCTTCCATAGTTAATACATATCCTATATAATAAGTTAGTTTTTCTTTTATGTTTTTAATTATTGTAATTTTGATATCTGTTTTTGTCAAAAAGTATCCAACAAACAACATTTGTGTCACCAAACTGGATGCTTTGCTCCCACAAAAATTCACTGAAAAAATCCCTAACAATAAAAATCAGCTTGATTAAAGCTTTCTTAAAAATGTTTTGTTATAAAATATGAAATAAATGAAAAATAAACCCTCTTTTGAAAATTGTTCATTGCTTAAGTGAGCTACAAACTATTTTATATGTAAGAGGAACTTTTTCATAACTGATTTAAGATTTATAATTGCGGTTTAATACTTACAACTGAGTCAAACTTGTACTGATTTTTTATGATAAATTTCATTATTTTAGAAGTAACATTTGTTTTAGGTAAAACCAATTCAAATCAAATTCAAATGTATGATTAATTTCATGTAACTGCTTCATTCTTAGTTAATTAGTTATAAGTATTTCATTTTACCTGTTGGCTGAACTGAAGAAACAGCTGTTGTAAACGTCATTAAACTCAATTTGACTAAATTAGATCATTAAATGGCTGATTCCCAACATAAATTAATTCTCGTTGATATAGTAAGGTTAAAATCTATTTTGCTATATTTAAATGAATTTGTATGTATTTTTATTAAATAGTTTCATTGCCAGATATATGATTGATGTTTTGTATGATCAAGTTTTGCTAATTTCAGATTAAAATTGATGTAAATGTGTAATAACCAATTGTGAATGTTCATAATAATTTCATGTATAATTTTGCTCAAAAAGCACATTGTTGCTAGATTTGTATAACTTCTATTTTCTTCTTTAAATGATTTCAAATGTAACTAAAGATGTTTAAATATATAAAATAATTAATTGACCATATATTATTTAGTTTGGATTTGTTCCAGACGAGTTCAAGTAGTACCCGAGTTGTAAAATCACCGGATGGGAATCAGACCAATAATCATCAAAGCCGTAAGATTAGAATAATACTGATATAGTATTAATATATTAAAGTGTATAATTTCAAAACTGAAATATCTGAATTAATTAAACAGGAACTACATACTACAATGAATGTGTACTCTACTCAGTTGCCCAATTACCATCGTCTGTAGAAGTTTGCATAAGATCTGATGGATCATTTGCTAAGCTATTAAATAGTGCAGTTATCTAAATTAAATATATAAGTGCAGAACTCGAAATTGGCCATACTGTGTAGGAGGTGTTGTACAAAATAAAGGGCGCAACTCTGCTAATAACTGTTCATAATCTCATAACTGCTAAGAACTGCTTATAACTGATTCGAACTGTTAACTAATGTTTATTACTGCAACAGCAAATATCATCTGCCAAAATAAACTATTTTAGTGCCCACAATAACGTTAGCTTAAATTACATGTGTTCTACTTTCAGCTACTATTTTCAGTTAAGTCTTATATTTTTAGCCTATAAAACCAAATGCAACCTACAGCAACAACTAGCTATTAATAAATTATAAGGAATGAAATACTTTAACCTCAATTTAAGCTAAATTTATGGAAATTAAACTTCAACTGTAATTAAATTAATTATTAATTTTCCGACCACGGAAAAATTTAATTTAAATTACCTAAGCAAGGATGAACTCCAGTACGAGTTATTGTCAAGAGGAACCGAACCAACACATATCAACGTTGAAAATCTTAGGAAACAGCTAAGAACTATCATTAACACATCACCCAATGTTACAAATATCGCTGGTAAGTTATTGTTAAGCGATGAATTTAAATCAATAAAAGCCAAAACAGATTCATTAGAAATTCTGATGGATCAATCTAGCCTAGAACCTAGTAATCTGCGAATATATAAAATAAATGCTAAATTAAACGCATCTAAGGATTACAAACATAACCTCATGTAAACTAGACTCTAACTATGTTAAAATTCTTGACAAACTGAAAGCTAAGCGAAATGAACTACTGACAAAAATTGAAGAAACTAAATCTAAAATATCCATGGAAGAACAAAAACAATTTGAAGAATACTTAAATAAATCATTAGTTGATTATGAAAACTTGACAGAAAAATTATTAACAAATCCTCAAGCTGTCAATAAACCTCAACAATTCAAAATCAACTGAAGAAAAATCAGATGAACCTTTAGCTACAGTTAGAACTAGTGAGCCTATACCAAAAACTGAAACTCAGCCTATTTTTAACATGCCCTCAACTTAACACGAAAATCAAAACCCGTCACTTGTAAATATTTTTAATAAACTGTCACATCCTGCTGAAGCTTATTCAACCGATGTTGGGATAAGTTTGCCCTCAAATTTGGGTTGAGTACTTTTGCTCGTCATGAAAATTGTACGTACTTTTACTCAGGTTTTAATTGAGTCCTTAAGTTTGGGATGGTGAAATTAGTCTTCGATTCGAGCTGTTGTTCTTAAAATACCAAAATGACCTCCAAAAATGGTGTTGTAGTAAAATGTTAAAATTAATTTGAAAAATTTCTCAGGTAAATAAATTTTGATTTTCGCCTTTGAATTTCGGTACATTAGTGTGTCATTTTTCATAAAAAACTTAGATGTTTTTGCCTTTGTTTACACTGTCAATTATTTTCTTACATTCACCGTTTATTTCTTGCTGTTTGTTTAGCTGCGTTAAAGCTAGAGGAATTCCATCGATTAAATTGCAGAAAAATTGATTTTCCTTCATTGACTGGCGATGACCCTTAATATTAATATTTACATTTTTGTTCATAACTGATGTGGATTGCATGTGTATATTTTCACTTTTCTTACACTTGGTAATAATCTCATTTATTTTTTTCAATAAATTATAATTTTTATATGTCATTTATTTCATATTATATAACAAAACATTTTCAAGAAAGCTTCAGTCAAGCTGATTTTTATTGTTAGGGATTTTTTCAGTGAATTTTTTTGGGAGGAAAGCATCCAGTTGGGTGACACAAATATTGTTTGTTGGATACTTTTTGACAAAAAAATAAAAATACACAATATATCAAAATTACAATAATTAAAAACATAAAAGAAAAACTAACTTATTATATAGATATGTATTAACTTTGAAAGGAAAAGGATGTATTGTTTGGTATAGTATTTAAATTCAAACGGAAATACCGTGAAACTAAGCTCCATTAAACAAAAAAGGGTTATTTCTAAATTAGTTTCTAAATCGAAAAGTTTATGTCCGTGAATGCGATAACTTGAGTAAAAAACGTCCGATTTCGATGAAATTTGGCTCAAATGTGTAAAGTGACATTTATGACTTTAAGTTCGTAAACCAGAAAAATCGGGCCATGGGAAGGGGGATTTATGGGGGTTTTAAATTTTCCAAAAATCAGTTTTTTGCATTTTTTACCCTAAAATTTTTAAAACACTTAATTTTGGTTTAAACCATGTTATAGAGCTTAAAAAAACAAATAATATGGTATTTTGAATTATTAAGCTAGGTTAAGTGGTTGCGGAGAAAATCCAAAAAAAACCTGCTCATAAAATCTCCTATGTTAATCTTATGGGAAAAAGGTTTTTGGCTTTTCCTAAGTTAATTTTAATGTAAACTTCACATTTGCTTTTACCAATCAACTCAGCTCCACAAAACAATCATTTTGGTGTTTAAATTGTGATTCTACGTCCAACCGTCGCAGATATATTCAAAGTGCCAAACACAGTACGTTGTCCAATGTTATCCTTATGGAGAATAAATAAAATTTGATATCTCCATTATTAATGAATGTATATTGATGAAACTTGGCACGTGGGGTCACGTAGTACTGGTATATTGATATTTGCACAAAAAATTGATTTTTTGTTCATTATCCCCGTAGCAGCGAACCTGCGTACTCAGCCCCCATGTTATTCTTATGGAGAATAAGTAAAATGTAATGACTCCCTTAATTATTAACATAAATTAATAAAACTTGGTATGTGTCTTCACCTTGTTGAGTTATATTGATATTTGCATAAAAACCCATTTTTTTAGTTTCTTGTTGCAGCAAACCTGCTTACTCATCTCCCATGTTATTCTTATGGAGAGTAATTAAAATGTTATATAGTGCTTACTTATGATTGAATATTGATTAAACTTGGTATGTGGCTTCACCTAGTTAAATTATATTTATATTTGCATATAAACCAATTGTTTGTGTTCCTTGTTTCAGCAAACCTATGTACTCATCACCAATGCTATTCTTATGGAGAATAATTAAAATTGTATAAATCGCTTATATATTAATATATTTTTATGAAACTTGGTATGCGGCTTTATATGGTATTAAGACATATATTATGCATTGGAAATTTGCTGAGTACGCAGGTTTGCTGTGACGGGGGTATTTGATTTAGCTCCTCTTATTTTTAATGGCAAAGATTAAACAATTTTGGCCCTAAAACTCATTAGTTTTTTTGAAGTCCGTTAAATTAGGTTTTGGAACAAAAACATTTAATTTTTTAAGTTTAATCCTATAAATGTCTTCGTCTGGAATACTGTTACCACTTCTTACATACAAATTATTTAGTACCTTGATAACAGAGTGGCAATATTTGCATATCTTTAAAAAGTGGCCAAGATGGTTCAATTTTTGATTTATTCATCATAATTCTGACGATTCTTTGCTGTTTGACTATTGTTTCGTTTAAATTACTAACGTAGGTTCCTCCCCAACATAATATTCCATATGCAATTATACTTTGTTCCAATGAAAAGTAAATCATTTTTAAAAGATGAAGTGGAGCCAATCGCTTTAACAAAAATAAAAGCCTAAGCACAGAGTTTAGTTTATTATTCAAAGAAGTTAAGTGAGTTTCCTAGTTTAATTTATTATCCAGATAAACCCCTAAGTATTTGACAACCTGTACTTTATTGATAGTCACACATTTTGTGATGCATTGGGTCTGTTTACATAGACATTCTATGCAGTTATATACTACAGGCTCTCTATAATAGGGACATCTTCTCTAAGTGAAAAATTAATATATGAAGTTTCCTCAGGGCTTCAAAATGCTAGTATATCCTGATTTATACTTTCTTTAACCATATCCCATGTGTCACCAACATAGCATAAAGCAGTGTCATCTGCGAATTACATAAGTCGTTGATATAAATTAAAAATAAAATTATTCCTAACACCGACCCCTGAGACACCCCATATTTAATAAAACCCTTTTCGCTCACCACATTATTTACTTGTACCATGCGTTCTATTTAACAAATAGCTTTACCAT
The DNA here is from genome assembly GCA_963675035.1 of Allygus modestus. NCBI lineage: Eukaryota > Metazoa > Arthropoda > Insecta > Hemiptera > Cicadellidae > Allygus > Allygus modestus. Next base: position 50,843,806 of record OY776116.1, read on the forward strand.
TAAAGCCATTTAATAGCCATTTAAGTGCTGTACCTCGTATTCCACACATAAAAAGTTGATTTAACAGTATTTCGTGGATGGCTGTATCAAAAGATGGTTTATCCCTTCCGAGACCGCTTTCATAAAGTTACTTAATGCCGATTCTGTATTCTCTTTCTGAAACCGTACTGATTGTTGCTAAAGCATTTTGTTCGATCTAAAAATCCGATGAGTTTTCGTTTCATAATTGTTTTTAAAATGTTGGAGAAGCATGAAAGTAAAGATATTGGCCTGTAATTATTGCAAATATTCTTTAAGCTACCTTTGTGAATTGGTATTACTAAAGCTTCTTTCATTCTTCCTGGAAAAACCCCTTCACTAAAATCTCTTTAAACTGTAAGTTATCTCTCTTTAAACTGTAAGTTATCAAAATTCATAGGCCTTTTGAACCCTACTGATATTTTTTTCAGCTATTGAAATGAAAAATGCATTGAATTCATTGGCGATATATTTTTCATATTTTATTTCCTCATCCCCAATTTAAAAAAAATTATTTCATAAATTGTCTTTGTTTTTCCCCGTAATTTAATTTAAAGCATTCCACGTTTTTTTTAATCCCTGCCACATTCGTTTAAGCTAACACACACACACATTCGTTTGTTAACGTAGTATTGTTCTTTAAGAACTTTTATTTCTGCCTGTATTTTGTTTCAAAGTTTCTTATCATTGTTTAGCCGAATTTTTTAAGTATTATTTTTAATTAGTTTAATGAGATCATTTTTAACGTTTAATTTGTTTACAAAGTGAATCATTAATCTATGGCTTTAACTTTTTTATTTTGTATCTACTCGTATTTGAATGCACCGCGGTATTTGAAATTCACCCAAACAATAAATTATCAATCGAGGCTATTTGAGTTCCACAATAACATCCAGCATAGGCAACCATATTTAACCGGTGTAAATGTTCAGCAGCAAACATAAGGCCGGCGTTTTATTGTGGTTCTAGTCTTGGTTGATCCAACCATTAACCATTAGCAATGTGAATTTACTTAGCATATTTTAAACATGCTGAGCTTGAAGGCCGAGGTAATCTTATAGGACCACATGTTAACTCTCTAAATGGCGATGGATTAAGACGATACGATCATGTGTATGTATTGGTTGCTGATGTGTAAGGTAGATATACAGGCTGTTACGTTTGTCGATCTTATTCCCTAGTTTACTGTATTTCCGTTATATTTCCGTCTAAATGTTTACCGTGGTTAATATAGCTAGAGCTCTCGGCTATGGTGAAAAGTGTAGCCTAGTGTTGAAGAGAGGACTTGATTGGTTACCTGAGGGAAATATTGCAAAGTGTAGCCTAGTGTTGAAGAGAGGACTTGATTGGTTACCTGAGGGAAATATTGCTAAGTGTAGCCTAGTGTTGAAGAGAGGACTTGATTGGTTACCTGAGGGAAATATTGCTAAGTGTAGCCTAGTGTTGAAGAGAGGACTAGATTGGTTACCTGAGGGAAATATTGCTAAGTGTAGCCTAGTGTTGAAGAGAGGACTTGATTGGTTACCTGAGGGAAATATTGCAAAGTGTAGCCTAGTGTTGAAGAGAGGACTTGATTGGTTACCTGAGGGAAATATTGCTAGGTGTAGCCTAGTGTTGAAGAGAGGACTTGATTGGTTACCTGAGGGAAATATTGCTAAGTGTAGCCTAGTGTTGAAGAGAGGACTAGATTGGTTACCTGAGGGAAATATTGCTAAGTGTAGCCTAGTGTTGAAGAGAGGACTTGATTGGTTACCTGAGGGAAATATTGCTAAGTGTAGCCTAGTGTTGAAGAGAGGACTTTATTGGTTACCTGAGGGAAATATTGCTAAGTGTAGCCTAGTGTTGAAGAGAGGACTTGATTGGTTACCTGAGGGAAATATTGCTAAGTGTAGCCTAGTGTTGAAGAGAGGACTTGATTGGTTGCCTGAGGGAAATATTGCTAAGTGTAGCCTAGTGTTGAAGAGAGGACTTGATTGGTTACCTGAGGGAAATATTGCAAAGTGTAGCCTAGTGTTGAAGAGAGGACTTGATTGGTTACCTGAGGGAAATATTGCAAAGTGTAGCCTAGTGTTGAAGAGATGACTTGATTGGTTACCTGAGGGAAATATTGCTAAGTGTAGCCTAGTGTTGAAGAGAGGACTTGATTGGTTACCTGAGGGAAATATTGGTCAGCATGTAGGATGTTTTTTTTTACCCCAGACGAGACCTCTGTATGTATTAACCTTTCTTACAATAAAGTGTTTTAAAAACTGCTAACAGCTGAAAGTTGTAGGTCAATTACTAAACAAACAAGCCTTTTAGGCCTACTCAATAACGTCTGTTTATTAATTCATTGCAACCTTCTTTATTAGTCGAAAAACTAAGAAGCTACACAAATAGTGGTAAAGCCGTTGTAGTGAAAACCGATGTTCGTGTTCCTTTTCATGGTTTGCCCACCGACTGGGGAGAATTTATTCACTAACACCTCTTTAGAAAGAAATGAACATTGTCTTTCCTATCTATCTAACATTTTTGTTAGTTTTGTAGGTGTCACTTCAGGAAACGTAAGATTTGGAGATCAAACTTCCTCAATGTTATCATTTGATACTAAAAGCGATTATATGACTCTTCTCTTTTGTTTTAGTCGAAGATTCGCATATCTCTGTCCGCATTTATATCTGTTTATGGTTTCGCATTAGCCTCAAAAGCCATGCTGGCAGTCCCCCAGTTTAATTCAAGGTCGCTCCACCACACAGACGAAATGAAAAACGGAGGTTGGCGCCAAGCACTTGTACATAATTCAAGTCAAGGCCTTATTTGCAAGCCACCTAAATCTATAATTTAATTTTAAGCGAAACTTGAGTATGTAAAATAATTGATCAACATAGTTTTCTTTGAATTGTTATTAAATTACCTAATTTTAGAAAGGCGAACAAAATGCAGCGTGACGGGCTTACAACTACACTTTATGTCACTATCTTCTACATCAGTTATACCTAATTCACCGTGAAATGTTGGCACCCTCTCCTCAAAATCATATGCAACCAGCCAAATATGAACACATACTTTCAAAAAAGTCCGGTGATCACTATGATCAGTTACCTCACCCTCTCTCTCAGTGGCGTAATCTCAATCTTCGCGTAACACAAGAGCTCCCAAACTGTTTGTGCTGAAACTTTGCATGAAAGAAGATAACATATCTGGGCTTACTTTCGTTTTAAACCTTAAAGAACGGTAATTTAACTAAAGAGTTTTTTTTAGTACAAATTACCGTTTTAGCGAATTTCCCCTATAGGGAAGAAGCTATTACCGTAGTCGGCATGGTAAGACCTAGGCCCGGGACCATGATAACTTTTCGTTTTGAGGTCCCCAGACCCCAAAAACACCATTCGTTCGAAACTGTATATATATATGGGTGTGTGTGTGTGTCCATGAGCACGATAACTCTCGTAAAAATTATCCGATTTTGATGAAATTTGGTATAAACGTGTAAAGCAACATTTATGACTTTAAGTTCGAAAACCAGCTAGATCGCTCCATCAAAAGGGGTATTTTGGGGGGTTTTGTACCCCAAAAACGGGTTTTTCAAATTTTGTACATATAATTTTGGAAATAGTCAAATTTTAGTTTTTTCCATTGGATTCAGCTTAAAAAACACACAATTTGGTATTTTGATCATTTCTCTACGTCAATTGGTTACCGAGATATTGAAAGTGCTAAACACAGTACGTTGTCTAATGTTATTCTTATGGAGGAAAAGAAAATTTTATATCTCGCTTATTTATGAACGTATACTGACGAAACTTGGTATACGGCTTCATCTGGTTGTGGACCATTGATATTTGCTCAAAAAACAATTTTTTCCAAAGGCTCCCGTAGCAGCAAACCTGCGTACTCAGCCCCATGCTATTCTTATGGAGAATAAGTAACGTGTTATCTCCCTTAATTATGAAAATAAATTAATGAAATTTGGTACGTGGCTTTACCTACATGAGTTATATTGATATTTGTATAAAACCCCATTTTTTGTGTTCCTTGCTTCAGCAAACCTGCATACTCAGCCACCATGTTATTCTTTGGAGAATAATTAAAATGTCATAAATCGTTTGTTTATGAATGTATATTGATGAAACTTGGTATGTGCTTTATGTGGTATTAAGATACATATTTATGCATTGGAAATTAGCTGAGTACGCAGGTTTGCTGCTACGGGGGTATTTGTTAATGTCTACACTTATTTACGAGAAATGTCAGTAGTTTCTCGCATTTCCCATGCGCCAAGCACCGTGAACTGAACTGTATTAGTAAATTATGTAGAACATCAAATACGCTTTTGCAAAGGAAATTCACTGAGTACGCAGTCTATGCCTTCATCCGCAACCCCACACTCCAATTTTTGAAATCTTTAAAACTACCATTAGCTTCAACGATTTGACCTAGTACTTTTTGACACAGAGAGGCTTTTATATTTCCAGTTTTACCATACTGATTAGAAAATGTTTTTCAGGAATCGGATTTATTTTTTTAATTGTTAATAATACCTAAAGTTCAATAGAACAAAATCCACTTAGAATAACTATTATTCTTATTCCAAATACTGTTAAAACCCTCATTATATTGTTCAATTATGGTGGTGGGTTTATTACAATATTCAACGGAATGGCACGTCTTCTGGTAAATAAACACAAGTCCTGTCAGAAGCAGATTCCTTCTTATACTTAGCAATCATATGTTTTGTTTTTTTTAAGTGCATGATTAGCAAGTATTTATACTTTATCCGATGAATATAGTAAAATCTGCTACTTCCTGATACTAAATTGATCTTTAATTAGTACAATTAAATTATTACAATCGATAAAGTGCGCCAAATACTGACTGTCGGAAAATCGCAGGAGGTTCTGAGATAGCAATAATGCAACGTCATTATTAATAACCACCGACAATTCCATTACTTAAAATACCTGAATGAACTATTTAATAATTTTCTGAAATAATTCATGATAACAGCAATACCAGATGGATTTTTAAATCAAGAAATATGTATCCTATTTTATGAAGCATTTTAAGATAATTTAAAGTGTTCAAAGCTCCTAAAAAAAGGAAACAAGTTGAAAGAAACTGTTTTAACAAATTTCAAAATATTCTTATGTAAATATCAAATGCTTCTATTCCAGTTCTCATTGACTTTAAGAATGCATTCTGAACATAAGTATTACCCTCCCTGCAGTGTTAATGTTCCTATTAGAAAACCCATCTTCTTTAAACAAGAACAGCTGATAAATGACAGCAATTGCTAAAAGCTTTGGTTGTTTAATTCATAGTGAATGTTACAAATATTTACTGGTGCCCACCAGGCAATAGCCAAATGCACTGGTCCAAGTCAAGTGAAAACAATGATGTCATATACCATTCGATGTAACTTTTTTCATATCTGAATGTTGAATAGTAAATTTAAGATAAACCATAACTTTTTCCATTTTTAATTAATAATTAAACGAAGAAATAACTTGCGGCTCCTTTTAGATTTAGTATCAATGTTAACGTATATAACAACAAACATCAATGAATAGTTTAAAATGTTTAATTTAAACCTTTTAATTGTAGTGTTTGTCTATAAAGTAAACAATTTAATTTTTAAACCTACAAAGAAAGTCGAAAGTTTCCATTTCATGACAATTATTTCAATATATATGTAATAATTGTTTTTAGATAAGAACTGCCATATACTTAAATTTTAAAAACTTGAAACAACCCTATGAAACTTTAATTTAAATACATGATTTCAGTGAGTAAACAAAAATATTCACTTTCAGAATGCATTCTGAACATAAATATTACCCTCCCTACAGTGTTAATGTTAGCTTTGGTTCCTATTAAAAATCCCAACTTCTTTAAACAAGAACAGATGATTAATGACAGCAATGGCTAAACGCTTTGGTTGTCTAACTCACAGTGAAAGTTCCAATTATCTGATTCATATAATAGAAAGAATTGGTTGAACAGTTTTTAATAGACAGTGAAAGACTGGAAAACAATTATATAAACGTATTATTGCCACACACGAATAATAACCTTGAACGCATATTCAATATCATTTTATTGACTTTCACAGTTTCCCTTGAAATAACATCCAGTCCGTTAGTGAAGACCCATTCCTCATCTTACTGTTTTACACCTTAATGCCAAGTTTTGCAAGGATCTTTCGTACTAAATCCCACAACATGGAAAATAGACCTGCTGGCTTGTTACGACCTGCTGGCTTGTTCTTCATAGCTTTCACGGTTTTTAGTGGTTTTTCTTCTTTCAGCGCAACTTTGATATTTTTACAGTCTTCTTCAGTGGTATCTTCCGATCTGACATTTTCGTAATCGTAGACTTTGCATTTGTCTCCTAGCACCACGTATACTAGGTCAGGAGTGTCACCGTCGCTGTAGATTACGCCATCCACAGTAGTGATTTGGGTGTTCTTAAAATACTTGGGTTCCGGCCCTGGGCAAGTAAAAAGAACTGTGTCACTGCGCGTTTTTGCTCGGATGATCAATATCCTTGTGCAACCATCAGCTCTCTCATCGTCCCTGAGCCAAGACACGGTGAGCTTGTCGGTCAGTTTACAAACGTCTTTTATCGCTACTGCACCTGCAACAGTGGTAAAAAACTGATAAGCCCGGAAAAATTAGGACCAAATTAAGTTTATACAGTTATCATGATACTGTAATACTAAGAATTGCTCATAGATCTGGGCAGCAGAATGTCAAGCTATAGAGAGCACTTCACTCTCTTGGATTCGAGAAAACAATGACTTCAGTCGCAAGACACATTGAAAAGAATTGCACATTTATCAAGTATGCTATAAGTTATATAAGCTATATCTTCTTAAAAACCACAAAGATAACTTATAGCATACTTGATAATTTATTTAGAGATTATTACGAAACTTATCATACATATATGTACGAAATTAACGTATACATTTATATGTATGCATATATATGTAAGAAAGGCTAAATTTAGACTGAAGTACCCTGAAAATTTAAGCAAAACCGAAAATATATATTCCGTTAGGATATTTAAATAAATAACCCAGCGCATTGGTAATTTTTTGATAAATTCAGCTTTTGGCCCTGGCTGAGGGAGTATATCTCATTGGATGTTATAAAATGTAGGTTGTGACAAAAAATACATAAGCTACACAAACCGATCATTTAAGAAAAGGTTTAAGGAACACATAAACTAAATAATCCGTCGCCCTAGGTTGCCCAACATAAGCAAACCCCACCCACAGTGTAATTATTGACACGTCATTGAACATTTAAAACGATGCAACAATAGTATGAAAGCTAAAGTCTGGGAAGACTGTTTGATATAGTAAAATGATTCATTGGACAATAAAAATAGCTTATTAATTAAGAAAATTAGTTAACTGAGAAAGTAAATTTTAATATATATATATAACAGTCTAGAGAAACATGGCATATCTAGAACATCAGTTGGTAGGGAAATTGACCTTGAAATGACCGCTGCAAGAGGGCAGAGATTAGTAGATCAATAGATGCCGCTCTGTTAGGACAATATGGTAAAACGTGCGCACGGGACTGTTGGTATGCGAGTTATAGTTTTAAATAGGCCTACGTGTAATTTTTTTGTTGTAGTTGTAAATGTCGACAACCGCGCAAGTGGGCTACGGTTTTAATAGAAGAAAAGTGTGACTGAAGAAGGGTTGTGACTCACCCTAAACGGGTTTCGCATATTATAACACAATGACATAATTTATTTTAGCTCCACCCCCCAAGTTCGGGACGGCGCTGATTGCGCTGATTGTTACTAGTACTTCTAATCTGCCCCGTTGTGCGCGGTAATGCATTCTTCTCAAACGTCAAAATGACTACGTTTGTAAACAACAGATATTAACTGTGTTTATGTTGCATTTCGAATAATTTTCTTCCCATCTAGATCCGCACGTTTATTTTCCATCTGCCCTATTATTTATGAAATTGTCTCCATATTTGGGAACTATTATGAAATGGTTTCCATGACAGGGATAACTTATTATATGTTTCTCTGATAAGAATATATAGCCGAAAAAGCTTGTGGACTCCTGCCCCTAACTCTATTGGTAAAGGTTGCAATTCAGTGCATAAAAAAATCATGGAATGGATAAAATGCATTTTGAAATTCGTAAAATGATACAGCAAGCCAAATTGAGAGCGACGTGTGTGGTCCCAGAAATTTACAACAAGAAACTACTAACCCAAATAAGTTAAAAAGAGTGAAGATCTTGTTTTTCTGTTTTCCATTTTATAATTTGTATTTTAAATATTTCAATCTGTTCGGCATAGCACTAATCATAGCCTAAAGATCATTTCCAAATCTTATTTTACTCTAGAACATATCTGTAAAACACTTTCTTCTTTTGTTGAGGCATGTTTACACCTAATTCATTAGCCAAAGAGTTTCAAACAAACAAAACCATAAAAAATAACTGTAAAATAACTGCAGCCAAAGGTTTTAACTCTGAAAATCTGTTTGGTCCGTAAATTGCTAACAATGTACCTATTGGACTGAATAAGCGACCGTGGCTCTTACTGGGACCGGGGGACAGCATTCACAGTAGAAATAGTTTTTCCATAAGCGTGACCCTACTTATTATATATTCATTGTTCAAAGTTACAAAGTATTCCTTATGGGCATGGAAATTCAAACGGCTGATATTGATTCATAGTAGTTACACGGCCTAACCACAGAATTCAGCACACACAACTTTCATAATTTACTTTGTTTCTGTTTATTTTTCACAGTTTGGGTATTTTATTTTATTAGGATTTTTTTAAGTTTGCAATATTCATCGTGGATCTCGAGTTAATAGTTCATTTACTTTTTACCATTTACCATCACTGTCTACTCTGCAGTCCTTAAAAATCGGGTAATCGTCAATGTTTATTTTGCATGCTCAATGTAATTGTTGCGTGTGTGTAGTGCAGTGAGCATTTTTATTTTTTTAAATTTTAAATTTATCCTCATGGATAAATTATGCATTTTTGTAGTAAGGTCGATTAATCATATATTGTTTTCATTGTGTTTTAATGGTTTTTGTTCCTTTTATTTTTTTAATATTTGGTGGTAAAAAGTTAAAAATGTTAACTCCCATACAGTTTGGGTTTGTACTAGTTTTTGCCAATTTGTGATGGTATTTCTAAGGTTATAGCTATGAAAATGTATTCTAAGTTGAGGGGGGCTATTTTTTATAAATGTTATTACTTCATAAAGATATAAGGATATGCCAGTTAGGATATGACTTGGAAAAAAAATAGTTTGCAATGTTTCTGTGGCCCAATTTGTTCTATGATCCGGATGGCTTGTTTTTTTGGTAGTATTATTATTTTGTTGACGTTAATTTCATTCGCAGAGCCCCAGGCTATGATTCCATACCGCACATGGGAGGAGAAAACGGCATGGTATGCTGTTATAGTTATTTATTTTTTGAACAATGACTTTCTTGAAAATTTCTCTAACATGCTATCAATCATGTCTCATACAAAAAAAAATCCTATTTCTAGGAGACCTTAATATAGAATTATAAAAATAACTATACTGAAACAATTTACCTTATTAACACTTTAACTGAACATAACCTGACAGTACTGGAAATAACCCCTACTAGAATAACAATAACAAAGACTAAGACCTGCACTGACATATGTTGCACCGATCTCCATCCTACAGAGATAGGTATTATAACTCATCTATCTATACTTATTTAATAGGCGAGCAAGGTTTTTGTGAAAATCACTCCTCCTAAACTACTGAACCGATTTTCATGTTTTTGGTATCATTGGAATGAGCCTAACGTGAAGTTGTGCAGGAAACGTTTTTTGTTTGAGAAATTATTTGTGAGTGAGGCCCTGGGGCCCCTTAATGTTGAATTTTTTCCCATAAGCTTAACATTGGTAAAGAACTATAAGTTTTAAGCAATCAGCTAGATAGGGTAAACACAGTTAATCAGCAGGCCATGTTGTCTTTGGAACGGTAACACAATATTTATACGGGAATGTCAGTATAATATTACGTTGTGATCGCGAGCGAAGCCGCGACAGGCTTACTAGTAGTAATTCATTGTCTGACCACCAATGCCTTAAATGTACAGTTAAAAAAAACAGAGATAACCCTCCCATTAAAAGATTTTTAGGAAAATAACAACAGGAAAACTTGATGAATCAAAAATATTTCTAGCTAAACAAGAGATTGGACACATGTTAATAGTGCGGGTGATATCAATTCAAATTCAACCATTTTATAAAAATGATACAAACTAGCTTTGAAGAAATTATGCGTAAAACTTATAGAGTCTACAGCAATAACAATAAGAAAACAAACTTCCGGGATGTACAACTTTAAAAAACTAAATGCGACCTCAATCCAGGCTGAGCAAAATATCTTCTAACAAATAAGACTAAAGACATGGAACTTTACATAGAAATTCAGAAAACAAACTACTTGGAAATTAAGCTGCAAAAGAGCAATGCAATAGTCGGAAAGATTAAAAATGCCCTAAACCGAAATAGGGAGTTATGGAATACAATAAAGAAAGTAAAAACCCGAACAAGAGAAAAATTAAGAAATTCATATTGCCAGTGATGGTCAATACATAAGCGATCCAGCTCTAGTCTGCAATCTTCTAATTTACATTGAGGATCTTATGCAGAGCTCTTCAGTTTGAACACTGCAAACCATTGTTTATTCAGTCTTAAATACTTCTGTATGTATTGTACGAGTATGTTGTTAGAGATTAAGAGTCAGGAAACTAATTTCTCGTTGAACCGTCCTGTCCATGAACATGAGACTAGGAACAACTAAAATGTGATCTGAAGTAGGGTTAGGTTAATATAAAACACTTATCTGGTTCCCTTTTGCAGCCATTAGGTTCTACAACTTCTTACCTTTGCCTGTGAAACAAAACAATCTGCAGACAACGTTGCAAAGAAAGTTTGGATATTGGCTAATGCAATCTACAGTTTACAGTAATTTTGAAATACAGATCTTGGCATGATATTAGGATTATCCCAGGCTAGCCTAACATCACTACCCTTAAAACAAGTTAAACAGACCCAGAGATAAGTGCGTGGATGTTTGATTTGTTTGTATATTCTGTGCTTGAAGCGTGCTGCATGGTTTGCATAGATTAATAAGTGCAGTATGGTTTGAACATATATAAAAGAATTTATTCTTGTGAGTCAATGGGTTGACTATCATTGAGTTAGTTAGTTAAATATATTTAATAACTTTTCCTTATGTAAAAATCGGAATAGCTGCAATAAATCGTTGCAGTAATCAACATAAATCACGATACCAAGAACTTTTATCAAAAAAATTACTTTGTAAACAATAATGCAGTTACAGCCTTAAAACTCTAGGTTTCCACAATTTTCCAAGATAGTAGATCTATAAGTAGTAAGGCCACGTGCTTTGGCCGTAACATGGGATCTTATGGAGAATAGAATAACATGGGCTCTTATGAGGGAATAAAATACCGGAAACCGTAGACCACATTTTCATATACTTGCTTCCTTCTTTGTTTAATTATCTAACCCACGCTTCCTTCTGCGTATCTAATCTCACTTCCTTCTGCATATCGACCCACGCTTTCTTCTGCGTATCTAATCTCACTTCCTTCTGCATATCAACCCACGCTTCCTTCTGCATATCTAATCTTACTTCCTTCTGCGTATCTAATCTCACTTCCTTCTGCGTATCTAACCACAACATTCCAACAAGCCTCTGACAGCAAACTCGTTGTAACCTGTTAAAATACTGCTCTGTGGTTGGTTGGAATAAGCTCGCACCCCATTGGCTGTAATTAGGCGTTCTGCGCTCTAATTGGTCGAAACGTTTCCCCACCAATTCCTTAACCGCGCATTTTCTCTCACTTTGCTCCCAGGTCTTGTAGCGATATAAAGTCAACATATTTCAACAATAATTACCTTAATTGTAATAGCTACCACTCTATAAATATACTCTCTGAAGGGGGGTCAGTCAACTGACCCCCCTTGATCTTCAGTACTTTCAACACCTTCACTGGTTTATATTCTCGTTGAAGAATCAGTCAAAGTATAATTTATTTTGTTGATAAAATCCTTGGTTGACAAGATACAAAGAACGCAATCCGTACCCATGTAAGTGAAAAATATAAGAAAACTCAACCGGAAGTAGGTCTACCCCACTTTGGGGTAGACTTATCCTACAATGATTCTAAGGTTATTTTCATATGCGAGCCCGGTCTTTATTCATATCATTTAACATACAAATCAGAAGTTAAAACCTACAGCTCCCAACACCCGCATGCTAGCCTCTACTGACTCAGGACTTAAACCCAGTTAATGACCTAATAAAAAGACAGAGCCTGATAAACCCAACTGCTAAAATACACCAAAACAACGGCTAAAAAGTCAACATATTTGAACGATAATTACCTTAATTGTAACAGCTACAACTCTGTTTAAATAGCCAGAGAACTTTTTATATTCTCGTTAAACAACCGGTCAAAATATAATTTATTTTGTGTTTACGCTAGTTTGTCACTCATACGTTTCTTGTATGTGAATTTGTTTCAACCACATGTATTTTATTGCAGCATGATTTAAGAATAGCTGAGGTATTGGATGATGTAGAGAAAAAAATTCACACACACACACACACACACACACACACACACACACACACACACACACACACACACATACAGTGGAAACTTGTGATTTTAAAGAAAATTAACATCTAAAGTAAAGGTTCATCTATCATATTTGTGTAAGTAAGGTAAAACTTCTCCGGCAACAGACTTCTTACTAACAGTCTTGCTTCAGGTGTAGTTTATTTTAATATCAAATAACATAATCCGGCTTCGTTTATGAAAACTGTTGTTTTCTCAATTAGTCCAACGCCCTGTATTTGAGTGTCAGAATAATTCCCAACAGTTAATTTATCATTAGCATCTATATGTTTCCGAACTGCACTGCAGCAATTAACATGCTTAAGAGCAGACACTACGACTGTAGCTTTAAACCATAGCTTACCTTCATCATCAATCAGAACCAATACCGATTTGTTATTAAATGACTTGTTTGTATAGAACTTGGCAGCCACATCACAATTTACTCAATAGTACAATCAAAAAGAGCGCTGAAGAACGTCTGATCGGTACCACGCCTCAGAACAGAACAAGTTAATAGAGCTGGTGTTTAGAGGTATATGCACTCAGTACCCACGTGAGTGATAGCTCCTTTAAGCAACTCTTTGTTTTTTAAACCGAAAGGCAAGATGTCGTGATCATCTTTCTCACTTTCTCTCACTTTCTCTTGGGTCCTGTAATTCTAAACTTTTTAATGCCACTTACTATAACGACTTCTCTTGTATTTGTGCTCCTGATGATACTCTCTTCAAATTCTAGCATTTCAGCACCTTCGTTAAGGACAATCTCTTTAAGTTTTTCACAGTTTAATGTTTTGGAGGTTTTAAGGTTGAGGGTGAGACCTTTGATTTTACACACAGATACTAGTTTTTTTTTTGGTTGACCAGACAAGGTAAGCGTAAGTCTTAGGTCCCCCAGAAACAAACTCTACGATATAAGAGCCGTGAACGTACTCATCTAATAACACATCGGTCATTTCACCGAGGTAGTCTCCCATAGGGATCCTGAACAAACCTTCGGGATAGTAATAAATGCATGAATCCGTGTCATAATACAAGACTTGACCGCCCAAAGCATCTAGATGTTCATAAAGTTTAAGTCTCGCGTGAGCAGTGGTGTAGGCCGCAATTACAACATTTACAGTTTTTAGAGCCTCACTGGCGTCATCAACATTATGCAAATTAACTAATAAAACCTCTTGGTTAATTACTTCAACAAACTTTAATTTTTTCTGGTTGAGTTACCAACTTGAATAAGTTTTTTTCATGTTTTCTCTTTGACCGAATTTTACCCAGAATGAATTCAACATTAATTTAGCCACTTGTCTTAGTTTCCCGTTTTTAGCAATTTTGTATTTTTCCAGTTGAATACCCTCATGCTAAAAGAAATCAGAAACATACGTCTTTATCCTTCTCGGTTTTACACCACGAAGGGTAGCCTGAGCCTTCCTGCTTTACTTTCATGAATTTATTGATGAAATCTGTAAAAAGTCCACCTTTATCGTATGTGGCGACTTCGTAATCGCACAACTCATACATGTCCAAAATCACATAGTCTTATTCTACAGATTTTCTAATTTCATCCATAGTCCAAGTCACAACTAACGCTCTTTCCTCACTATTATGAAAACATTCCCCTGGGTTTAAAGTTTCCCCGCAAGTTCTACACAAAACAAACATTAATTTATTATTCATTTTAGCGGGGAGTACGGGAAGATACAAGTTATAAATAGGTAGAATCTTACATTTCAGCAAGCCCTCTACTTCAAGGCCTCTCTCTCAGCACTCTTTATTCCCAACATAAATCGTAGGGTGTCCTATGGGATACTTACAATATTTATTAACAAACGGGTAAAGAGAGCAAACATCAACGTACTGAACTGTTTCTCCCCCTTCATATTCATTATACGTTTTAGTATTACCCATCCTATCTCCAAAGAAGGAATCTCTAAGATTAAGTGGATGGATGCTTAGAATGAACAATTGGTTCAAGTGATGTAGTTTGTTGTATTTCTTTAATTGATTAAACTCACACTCCCACATCTCTACAACTTCATAGCTGTTAAATTTGGAAATTTAGGACTTGGTTCTCTCATATATCAAGTGAAGCGAGTGTGAGGGATCCTCCTGCAGAGGTTCTTCTTTGCTGTACGGGAAGCATTCAAGACAACCGTGCCAATAACACCCAAAAACTCATAAATTCTCTCACCGTCAAACCCATCAACTTTCATTCCTTTAATTTTTACTTCTTTACCCCGGTCCGCATGTTGAATCTTTACTCCGCGTTTTTCCTCCTCCCATGTTAATCTTTGTAAAGCAACGGTTGATTGATTGTCTACAAGTTGGTACCCTGATTTTGGTATAAGTCCGATGGATTTTTCTTTTAAGAAGTTACAGTGGAAAGCTAAGTTACACGAGCTGGCTATTGTTATAGCCTCGAGGAACGGGTCTACGTTACACTCTTGAAGAAGCAACGCTCTAAATTGAATACATGCCTGAGCTAGGATTTCTACGTCAGAGATACAATACTCCAAGATTTACTTTTTAAAATAAAACAAAAAGTCTTCAGCGACTTGTTCATCGTTTCATTCTTCAAAATCATCGTGTTTCTTTTCAACCATATTTTCAGGACAGTAGTATTTTTTGTTGGGCATAGGGCCAATATAATTTTGGTTCTTCAGAGTGTTGAATAGATGCGGAAAATAGCCCTTCTTTTTCTCGGGAGGTTGATCTACTTTAGGGAGTGCAGAGAGAGCCATGGGAATATAGCTAAGTGAGTCCACAAACCTTACATTGGCTACTTCAGTTAATATAGTTTTAGTTCCCCGAGGAGTTATGTTTGGGGAAAACTTGGTTTCTTCCATGATATACTGAAAAATGAATTGAAAGTCAAAACCTTGCCCATTGTGGGCAATTACACAGACATGTATGACCTGTTTACGAATTTCCATGACATAGTCCATGAACTGTTTTACTGGTTCTTTTTCAAAGACTCTTTGCCTCTCAGAGCAGGTTTCACACTTACCCACAATAAAACAGTATTGTTATGAGACGCACAAGTTGACTTAATGAACTTTTTATCAGGATCTGAGGGGAGAGACTCATCTTGGCAAGTCTCTAGGTCAAAGAAAATAAATAGAAAGTCACGGTCTTTCGGAGTTCTCCTATCTACACTCATGAAACACTGATGCGCGGGGTCTTTGAACGCATCACAGGGTTTACAATAGACTTCTCCACATACGTGAGCTGTATTATGTTTTGTTGGAAAAATCATTTTCTTACAGTCGCGGCAGAGTTTTATAGATTTACAAACTTGCACTTAGTGGGCAATTAAACATCACTCGTTTTTGAAGAATCGACAGCGAAAACGGCATGTGATGCCTTCGTGATCTAGTTTACAGGGCGGTGATATGGTATGACAGGAGGTGCATCTGTTAGAGCATCGATGCTCATGTTTGTTGCTGTAGGGAATATGGCAGGCTTCACAAAAGAAATTACAAACAAACGCAGCAGTTATGTTTGTAATTACATTATAATTCCCTTTGTGAAAAAGCAAGTTAATTTTTAATTTAGCCTCTTCATTACCTCCCTCAAAATAGACATCCCGGCCTTTGTTTCGAAGTTGTAGACTATAATTTTGTATTTTTTTTAGATGGGACCGGAATTTTTCAAGCTCAGGGATTCCTGCGCCCTCCTCGGGAATTCCTACATGGGCCTTTGCTATGAGCTTATTAGCTCTGAAAGTTTGTCTTTTACCCATGTCCTCTTGAATAGCTTTATACTGGGGATCATTTTTTGCAAGTGTTTTACCTACCACCAACGCTCTAGCCAAACATAAATTTTCTTTATTATTAATTACTATAATACCTTTCATAGCGTAACATTCTACATCAAAGGTGTTATAAAATCCAGGTCATACCCTCCCAGATCCTACAGGGACATTTATCCTCGTAACGTCAACTCTAAATGTGTCGCTAGAGGTTATAGATTGCGCGTTGCTTTGAATTATGCCCCCGAAAATCTCCCAAAGGACATCACCACTAACGTTTTAGGCAGGTCTCAAAGATACATAACCCGGTTCAGCACTTTTTAAATTTATAGACTGTAATTTAAACCCTAGATAATCAGTGGGTGCAACGTTGGCTTTGGATTTATCTACAATTTGATTAAAACCCTTTTGGAACCCGTCAAACTCAGAGATACTTCTTGGAGGGTTAGTACATTTTAACAGTGTTAGTCCCGTAAAGTCTTAAGTGTCTAACATAGGTTTCGTCTTTACTGATTAAATTTACCGGGCTTTGAGGGTCCTTTTAGAAGTTTCCATCCTTTAACATAGAATTAAATACTGAAAACAAGTTGAACTGTAATACACAACGCTCTAATGTTTAAAACAAGAAAATACTCCAACCAGAGTCAAGCTCACACGGATACAACTGAATTACGCAGAACCAATATGACTATAATAATCTGTGCACGAGAACACTTAACGATTACGCAAGAGCAGCACAAAACACGTCTGATCAGCGTCAAGACTGAAATCAGACTGAAGTACCAGAGCTTGTTGCAAGATATATAGAGAGAACGGAACTGTTACTATGTCACTGGTTGGTATTCTGGAACTGTTACTTTTGAAACTTTTACTGTTGGAACCATTGGAACGAGTACGGGTGGAAGTGTTACTTTGTTGGAACTGTTACTTTTAGAACTGTTACTTTGTAGCAGATTTATGTCTAGTACGGTTATGTCTAGAACTGTTACTTTAAGGTCACTGATTCAGTTTTCTAAAAATAACAAGAGAGCACAGTACTCCTATACATTTTCGCAAAGTCAGAAAGCACTTACGTAAAAACTACGCAAATCAAAGCAAACACACATGAAAGTGAGGTTACCGAAAGTCAGAAAACTACTCTAACCAATAGAAAGTGCGGTCACTGGGGGTGAGGTTATGTTAACTTTCTTTAATGTAAACTACCAAGTCACATTAGATCAATACACCACACAGCATTACTCTTGCCAAGACAATAAACACGCATACATCACAAAATCAAATAAAGTAGGTACACCAAGCATGGAAAATAAAATTAATATAATACAGTAAGTGTATACATTTTAGTGCGTAAAAAGTGTAGTTAGGAAATCTGACGGCAAAAGGTGAGGTTACTTTAGCAATTCAGATAAAGCTAAAAATCACACAACACTACTCTTGAAACAAGGAAGTGAGGTTACGTCAACTCTAAAAACTAAGGTTACTTAGTGTGAGGTTATGTAAGTAAACCCATACAACGCACAACGCTACCCAAGCCACGTCAAACAATTAATTACAACCCACAACACTACTCCTGCCAATTAAAACAAGAAACTGAGGTTATTGTACGCTGGCAAGTCATACGGCTGAATATACCACTACACTACTCTTGGCACAAGGAAGTATGGATATGGTTACTCTCAAAGGTTACTGGAGGTTAGGTTATGTTAGTCAACACATACAAACACAACACTACCAAGTAAAACAAAATGGTGATGTTGCTGCAAAAATAAAGAACAAGGACAGAGAGTAATATTACTGATGTAAAGTTATGTTAGTCAACATGTACAAGTACGACACAACTCTTGACACAAGGAAGTGAGGTTATGGTAACTCTCAAAGATTACTAGAGGTGAGGTTAGTCAGCACGTAAGAAGTAACACTACTGTAACCAAGTCGAACAAGAAACTGAAATTACTACACACTAGCAAGTCATACAACGCACTTAACACAGACAAGTAAACACGACCAAGAAATACGTGTGATAACACAAAAGTGAGGTTATGTTATGGTAAGCAAACGCTCAAGTTTAAGGTTAGAAAAAGTGAGGTTATCTTTGCCAAACGCAACAAACGGAGCAACGCATAAACACGTCCGATCGCAACGAGAGCTGGGAGCAAAGAAAGATAAAAAGCGTGGTAATAGGAAGTGGTGGGGAAACGTCTCAACCAATCAGAGCGCAGAACGCCTAATTACAGCCAATGGGTACGAGCTTATTCAGACCAATCACAGATCAGTATTTTAACAGGTTGCAACGAGTTTGCTGACAGAGACTTGTTTGAATGTTGTCGTTACATACGCAGAACGAAGTGAGATTAGATACGCAGAAGGAAGTGAGATTAGATACGCAGAAGGAAGCGTGGGTTGATACGCAGAAGGAAGTGAGATTAGATACGCAGAAGGAAGCGTGGGTTGATACGCAGAAGGATGTGAGATTAGATGCAAAGAAGGAAGCGTGGGTTAGATTATTAAACCAAGAAGGAAGCAAGTATATGAAAATGTGGTCTACAGTTCCCTGCACTTTATTCCCTCATAAGAGCCGATGTTATTCTATTCTCCATAAGAGCTCATGTTACGGCCAAATCGCACGGCCTTACTACTTCTATAGGTTGTCTCACATAAATATAATTGTTAATTACTATATAAAAATATATTTATTGAATATCCAAAGTGCCATTTATGAATGTATATTATATTTAATTGACAATGATTCACAAAAATCATTAATACATTCAAAAGATAACCTCTTGCTTTCCAATGCAACTTAACTTAAACAATATAATAAACAAGAAACGTAAATACAACTGATTTCGCTTTGCTTTAAATATCAACAATGATTAATACAAAAGATGTAGATAATTAATTAAATGACCAAGCACTTTTATTTCAAGCACATATTTGTAAAACCAGCAATCAAGCAGTTAAAGCCTAACTCTGAATTTCGGCCACCATTTTTAAGATGGTAGCTTGAGCATAGTTATAATTTTTCTTGGAAGTTTATAGGATTTTAAAGAGGAGATACCAGGTAACATGTAAAAAAAGTAACCACTAGAAAGTCAATACGTTTTTATATATTTTAAATGGCTGACCTAGTAGCCAAAGAATAATAATTCAAAATAAATAATAATATTACCATGAAATATTATTTCATGGTTTTTTGAGCCTAATGAGGATGAGTAAATATTATTTTATAAACAATTAAAAAATAACTAAAGCTTTTCAAGCCAAACATAATGATTTATGAACCCAAAACTTCCTGGAACTGCAGATGGCGGTTATTTTTATGCAGATCTGCATCACCATGAACCACCAAATTATAATTAAATTCATTAGATCTGTTTTTGAGAAATTTAGATTTTTCGTATTTTTAGTAGATGACTCGTTAAACTAATAAAATACCCCCGTAGAAGCAAACCTGCGTAATCAGGGAATTTCCAATACATAAATATGTATTTTAATACCACATAAAGCCACTTACCAAGTTTCGTCAATATACATTCAAAAATAAACGATTTATTTTAATTATCTATAACATTGAGGTGATTTCTGTCTGTCTGTCTATCTGTCTGTCTGTCTATCTGTCTGTCTGTCTATCTGTCTGTCTGTCTATCTGTCTGTCTGATGTTCCGGGTGTACGCAAAAATTACTGAACCGACTGGGCTGAAACTTTACACATAGGTAGATCTTGAACCCACGCAACACATAGGCCTATTCACTTCCTTGAAATCCCCTCGGGCTACGCCCCGTGAACATCCTAGGTTTCAATGTTTACATTTTATAATAAAGTAAACATTCAGAAACTATAATGCGAACAGCTGTGGACACTTCCATTTGACAGCTTAAAGAGGAGAAGCAAGAACAGCTGTTTCAAGCTAACTAAAATGCAAATTGCATTGACTAAAGAATGGGTAGAGAAAACCCCTGGGCGAAGAACGGGTGCGTCAGCTAGCTATTAATCTATAATATTAATGGACAAACATCAATGTGGCTTGATCTGGATGTGGTCTATTCTTATTTTCACAAAAAACAATTTTTACCGATATTTGCTGTACCCCCCAGCCACCGATTTTATATTTTTGCTCCACCCCCCGATTTAATATTTGACTCCCCCCTCTTCGATTTTTTATTTTTATTTTATGTCCCCCATTTTATATTTTTGCCCCCTCCCAATTTTATATTACCCCCCGATTTTATATATTTGCTCCCTCCTCCGATTTTTATTTTTGCCCCCTCCCGATTTTATATTTTGCCACCAACCATTTTATATTTTTGCCTCCCCTCTTCAATTTTTATTTTTATTTTATGTCCCCGCATTACATATTCTCCCCCCGATTTTATATTCCTCCCAACTGATTTTATATTTTTTTTCCGCCCCCCCGATTTATCTTTTTTGCCCTCCCCCCGATTTTATATTTTTGCTCCCCCCCCCCCGATTTATATTTTTGCCCCACCCCCAATTTTGTATTTTTGTCTCCCTCTTTTATTTGTTATTTTTACTTCATGTCCCCCCATTTTATATTTCCCCCCACCCCCGTGATTATATTTTTTTGCCCCCCGATTTTTATTTTTGCCTCCCCGATTTTATACTTTGATCCCCCCGATTTCATATTTTTGCACCCCCCCCCCCCACTTCGATCTTATACTTTTATTTTATATCCCGCATTTTATATTTTTGCCCACCCCGATTTCATATTTCCCCCCCACCAATATTATATATTTTCTCCCCCTTTTTATTTTTGCCCCACACCGAATTTTATATTATTTTTCTTCCCCCCCTTTTCGATTTTATATTTTTATTTTATCTTGTCCCCCCTCCATTTTATATTTTTGCCCACCCCCATTTCGATTGTATATTTTTGCTCCCCCCAATTTTTATTTTTGCCCCCCGATTTTATATATTTCCCTCCCAATTTTATATTCCGTCCCCGATTTTATATTTTTGCTCCCCCCCCATTTTTATTTTTGCCCAACGCCCAATTTTATATTTTGCTCCACTCCCTCTTCGATTTTATATTTTTATTTTATGTCCCCCCTTCATTTTATATTTTTGTACCCCCCCGATTTTTTACTTATTCTCCATAAGAATAACATGGGGGCTGAGTACGCAGGTTAGCTGATACGGGAAATATCAGCAAAAAAATAGTTTTTGTGCAAATATCAATAGACCACAACAATATGAAGCAATACACCAAGTTTCGTCAGGATAAGTTGATAAATAAGCGAGATATACAATTTTTCTTATTCTCCATAAGAATAACATTGGACAACGTACTTTGTTTAGCACTTTCAACATCTCTCTAACCAATTGACGTAGAGCAATGATCAAAACACCAAATGGTTTTTTATTTTAAGCTGAATACAATGGAGAAAAATAAAATTTGATTTACTAAATTATTATACGTAAAAAAACTCAAAAACAACATTTTTGGGATACAAAGCCTCCCCAAAATACCCCTTTGGATTGAGCGATCCGGTTGGTTTTCGAATTTAAAGTCATAAATGCTGTTTAACATGTTTTTACCAAATTTCATCAAAATCGGATCATTTTTACGAGAGTTATCGCACCCACAAACACACACACACACACACACACACACACACACACACACACACACACACACACAGACACACACATATATACATATATAAATATATATATATATATATACAGTTTTGAATGGATGGTGTTTTCGGCATCTGGTGAACTCAAGACGAAAATTTATCATGGTCCAGGGCCTAGGTCTTACCCTGCCGACTACCATGTATTATCGACTATATACCAAAAGTAATAAAAATCGGGACATTAGTGTGGTGTAAATGTCAGGAATCATCCATACATTCAGACAAAATGACAAACTGACAAAAATCATCTTAAAAACAAATTGTTTGGGCCCATGGAGCACTATAACAAATATTTCCACCGGTAATCTGATTAAAAATGTTTATTTAAACAAAGCTTTCTTAATGTAAAATTTATAAGGGGGGGGGGGGGTTAAGAAACTTGTTATCTAGTTTAAATTCAATTCTGTTATTTTTATATAACTCATGGTTGACGAGAACGAGGGCTTTGAAATATAAATATACCTGATGCTCTATTGTTACTGTTTATGCTGTTGAATGTTTCATAGTGAAAAATAGCAAAAACCTGTACTTCATTTACCTCTAAACTATTTTCGATGAAATAGATATCATAGGAGAAAATAACATAATGTAAAAATAATATTTACCTTGATCTGCCAAAATCAATGCCAAAATGACAACCTAAAACAAACATGTATATAAGGTGAGTTGATTTCAAATTTGCTTAGTGATTTTATATTGGTTTAGAACAAAATATATAAATTCAGTACTTTTCAAATGGTCATTAAATAATTATTTTTATTAGTTATAGCATAGACAAGTTTTATTTTCTATGGTTATAGTTGATTTATTGTTTATCTTACAGATAAATTATGTATTGGATATTTACAGTGAGTCATGTAAAGTTAGATTTTAAAAAAAATCTTAGGAGAATTCCGGTTTTTATACATATTTTACCAGAGTGTTAAGTGACGAAAAAGTTCTTGCTATAATCATATGACTGAAATTGCATAAAGTATTTTGATTCGAACTCTTTACGAATAAATGAACAAAAATGCAAAATAAACAAGAGTAACCCTACTATAAAAACATCTTATCATAAAACATCTTAGTGTTTGTTTTAAAATATATTTTTCACTTCTAAATTAATGGTCTCCAATTTCATCAATTTGATTTGACATACTGTGATTTGTATGGGATGGCGACATTAATCAACTATAAAAAATTGTTTTTTTATCAACTAATGATTTTAGCAGTCCTGACATAAGTAAGTTATATACAAACTTACGGAACCGTACTCTAAAAGTACATTATACTCACCAAAAGTGTTTGAAAATTCATCATACCAAGCCAGATAACCAACCGAAACTAGAGTAAACGAACGGTTTTCACAGCAGAGTTCAGTTATCAGACGATACCTCTTCGCAGTAGAGTTGTAATTTAGTATATAATCATACATAAATGAGGCGAGTACGTCAGTACTGGTATTACGTAACACATGTTTGTTCTGCAGGTGTTACATGTTTGTCATGTTGCGAGGAGCAAAATAGTTTGTTTGAAGCAAATTTCTCAAAGCAAATTATAATGTTAATATGCCTACAATAAAAATTTCAGATTAACGTCTAGTTGTTGCTTCTAACTGGTTCAGTAGACAGCAAAACTATCAAATTAAATATACATTAAAACTCAGTGTAAAATTCTGCGTTTTAGTTTTGAAAAGCCAATTAGACAATTTTAATTACAACTATGGTTAATTAAATTAGTAGTATGTGTTATTAGTCTTTTACTTACAATAAAGTAAACATACCTTGCGTAATAAAATGAATTATTTTATTTTGTATTAAATATAAGTGTTATTATAAGAGGACAATTACCTCACAGGGTGTTTGTAAGTTACTGACACAAACATCACTAAGTTATTTTGTAAGTCAATTTTTTTTAAATTAAACAATTAAAATTAAAATTTTTAGTGTTAAACGTCTAAAAAATTGTATATTAACGTAAAACACTAACCCTTGAGACACTTTAAATAAAATTATAACTATGTATAGATTTCAAAATGATTGTTTATGAAATCACGGTCACGGTGAAAAGAGAGAACTGACATTTTTTGCTAATAATTATTTTATCTGTCATTACAATATGTTGGTCAACTTTTAATTTGTTTATATAAACACTATATTCTGTTGATGGTTTCGGATTAAGATCGCAATTTCAATAATTTTTATTCTTTTTAATCTTTACCGTTTTAGAGATACTTAAGATTTCAAAAGTTCTGCATTGTGTATGTGAATTATAAATTACTAGACTCGGAATCTCCATAGTTTAGTTTGGAATGACATGATATTTATATACTAATGCTGTATTATAATGGGACTCGTCCTAATATGTAGCATTTAAAATATATACACAAATTACAAAATCTCTTATACAAAACCAATTAGAGAAACATTCTACAACAATGAGTTTAATGAAATAACAATTCAAGGAGTAATAAGTGTTTTATCAAAAATAATTAAATAGAAACAAGTAACAGGTATGTTTATCTGGTAAACGCTTGCTTGCTTACATTTACAAAAAAATGTTCAAAATGTCATCTATTTTGTTCCAAACAAAATGACTTGTTTGTTCTTTTGATCACAATCTTCCTTGCACGCTTGTCTCGTGAGAGTGAACACATAATGCCTGCAACTTGCTCTTGCTCTCTCAGTTCAACGAACGTATATTGATTCTTGTACACTTCCTTTTTTAACATAACCCCTTAAGAAAATAATCTAATGCAGTAAGTCTGGTGATCGTATCGGTGACATTATAAAAGCCCGATACTTGTAGATTAATGCCTAAACAAGTGGATTTCATTTTGAAAATTTGTTGTAGATGTAGGCAAGTACATCAAATACAGTTATCAAATACATATATATGCTACTTGTTTCTGTTTAGTATTGTTTTATTAAATATGTTATTGCTTTTTAGATTGTTTGTTCATGCAAACTCATTGCTGTAAACTGTGCATATTATTTTGCATAAGAAAGTTTACTAATTACATTGAAAATATGTATTTTATTTTAAACCGTTTCTATGATATAATAATTTTTGAAAAAATGCATATATACTAATAATTAGGCAAGACATACATATGGTACATATGATGAATGTATTTTTTTTAACCATCAATCCCATAATTTTGATCAAACTATTCATAAAACTCTGAAAATAAAAATGATAATAATACAAAACCAAATCACTAGAGTAGTTATATGAGTAGGTCGTTTAATATAGATTTGTTAGACTATATAAAATAATTTGTTTTAGAAGTTGTGGGAATCCGTTCGTTCACTCTAGTTTTGGTTGGTTATCTGGCTTGGCATGATGAATTTTCAAACACTTTTGGTGAGTATAATGTACTTTTAGAGTACGGTTCCTTAAGTATGTATATAACTTACTTATGTCAGGACTGCTAAAATCATTAGTTGATAACAAAACAATTTTTTATAGTTGATTAATGTCGCCATCCCATACAAATCACAGTATATTATTTTCAAATCAAATTTATGAAATAGGAGACCATTAATTTAGAAGTGAAAAATCTATAATATTATAAAGAAGAGGTGGTTTCTGTCTGTCTGTCTGTCTGTCTGTCTGTCTGTCTGTCTGATGTTCCGGGTGAACGCAAAAACTACTTAACCGACTGGGCTAAAACTTTACACAAAGGTAGATCTTGAACCCATGCAACACATAGGCCTATTCACTTCCTTAAAATCCCCTCGGGCTACGCCCCGTGAACGTTCTAAGTTTCAACGTTTACATTTCATAAGAAAGTAAACATTCAGAAACTGTAATCCGAACAGCTGAGGGCACTTACATTTGACAGCTTAAAGAGCAGAAGCAAGAACAACAGCTGTTTCAAGCTAAATAAAATGAAATTTGCATTGACTATAGAACGGGTAAGGAAAACCCCTGTGCGAAGAACGTATACATCAAGTATATATATATTTATTTCAATATACCGTATAATTAATCTATATAAATAAAATTAGAGTTTTGTCCGTACATTGCTTGGAATTATGAAATTTTTGCATATTTTCACGTATTACACCCTAGGGAAACCAAAACAAATCTTATCTCAATTTATGTCTGTCTGTCTGCCGGTAACGCTCAAGGACGGGTTTTTGTTCGCTTTTCACTGGAAAACGGGTGCAGTGACATTAATGAAACTTTGTTTCTTTGTTCTATATATGCGTGAGAAGGTTTTGGGCTTTATAAACTGGCATACGCCTTTTTAAAAAATAATGGCGGCCGCTCAAAAACGTGATTTTGGGCGGTTTTGGTCATGTTTTGTTCGCTTTTCACAGGAAAACGGGTGCACCGATTTTTATGCAACTTTTTTCTATGTTCTATATGTGCGTTAGAAGGTTTTAGGCTAATTGGATTGTTTTAAATTACCTTAGGACACTGCCCCATAGGATTTTTAAGATCCTATGCTATTCTTATGGACAAAGCATTTATTTATATTGAACCTGATGATGGCATAGTTATTCTATAAATAGGTTTTTTAGTTCATTTTTAAAACGTTGAGTGAAGATTGGTAATAAATAACATAAGTGGATATATGATCTAAATCTATATTAGTCAGACTCATGCACTCACTGACATAGTGATCACTTTATCTAAGAAACGACAATGTCTATTGAAGATAAAATTTTGGATGGTGGTTCCCCTTATGCTGCAGATTCACAATAAGAATACGTTTAAAAAAGTCCTATAGGGTTCTTCGCTAATTTACTTTTATGGCAACTGTATGAGTATTAGTACCTTCTGGACCTTTGTAAGTTACATTTCGGTAGGAACATAACTAATTCATCAGAAAAAAACGCAGCCTATTCCTGTTACGAAAATGTTTATGTGCTTCGCCCCCGGAATTTCAAAATACAATATTTTAACAATCTTGCACATACTCTTGGACTAATGGATCTGAAATTTGGTAGGAATGTAGCTGATAGGTCAGTGCAGACATTTACCTACTCCAGACACAAATATACTCAAGGACTCTGGCCCAATGGCCTTTAATATAAGCGCATTAGTCATAACACACAAACTACTCAACCAGTAGAGCTGAAATTTGTTGCCTTAAAGGAAAGAAGAAACAACATCATGGGGAGTCACGGTGTTGTTCTCTGGAGATCTCACACAGACCCTTTGTCGTAAGTGAGACATGAGTGGACGAGTCTACGCCTCTCTAAAAATATATTTTATGTAGCCGACCACTGAGCGTCTGAACTTAACAGTAAATATGAAAATGTATTTTTGAGAAGATTAAGGGGTTGATCAGTTTTCTTATGCGCTTTTAAAAGTTGAGATTGGGACATTGAAAAACAAATTAAGTCTCAGAAACATCTATCCTTCACTCGGCACTATCGATGAATCACAGGATTTATTGATTAACAGTTTGTTACATCGAGGTTCATAATCATCAGTTTAATCTGGAAAGTGCCTGGATCTGTGATTGTGCCATCCTCACGTCCACCAATGAACAAGCAACGGAGATCAACACAAATGTAGGTCTATTCCAAAGGGAGGAACGAACATATACAATATTTAATACCGTTCATTTAACCATGACCACTGTTAGAACAGTTCGTATATATTGATTTACATTTATTTAAATACAATCAATTAGTCATATGTTTTTAAAACATATGATTTTTCCAAGTTGAAATTGTTTATTTACAATTATATTGAAAACAGGACCTGGCAAGAATGGTGATTTTAAAAGTGGTTTGTCAATGTTTTTAAAGTTTAATGTTTCGTTACATTACTATTAATGTATTGGGATGTAAAGATTAATCTATCAAAGTATTTAAAATGTTAAATTACACAGGGTTAATATTTTGTTGTACTTGAGTTCTTTTATTTCTAAAATCAAATTCAAAGTGTTACGTGTACCGATTTGGAGTAGCAAAAACCACACCGTTCACTACCCGACAGAGTTCCTCGACTTGGCAGCAGTACCCGAACTATCTGCCATAGTATATTTCGTTAACTTTAATTTAATTCTACTTTAAAAGTGTAAAATGTAATTTTAATATTGTAAAATTATGTGGGTTGTTAATATTTTTAGTTAATCTGCCATTTATGTACAACCCGTACGAAGGACGGGTACATCAGCTAGTATATTTTAAAACAAACACCAAGATATTTTATGATAAAATGTTTTTATAGTAGGGTTACTCTTTTTTATTTTGCTTTTTTGTTAATTTGTACGTAAAGAGTTCGAATCAAAATACTTTATGCAATTTCAGTCATATGATTATAGCAGGAACCTTTTCGTTACTTAACACTATGTAAAATATGTATAAAAACCGGAATGCTCCTAAGATTATTTAAAATCTAACTTTACATGACTCACTATAAATTACCTATACATCATTTATATTTAGGATAAACAATAAACTAAGTGTACGCTCATTCTTCCCGTAAGAGGATGAACGAAAACTGAATTTGTAAATATATATTTGAATAGACATGTTGTGTATTTAACTTTTGTTAACTTACACCGTGTTTAGCCAAACACTTTTACAATAGGTCAACAAATATCTAGACCATGTGCAACATATCTAAATAATTATAATTTGTTTATGCTGTAATCTGACAGAGAAAGATTACAAATGTTTGAAGGTGCGAGTACAAATACTAATGATTTCAACAGTTTACTTGTATTTAAAAATACTTAGAGAAAATTTGAATTGATATATTATAAAAATAAGGAGCTTTGCAAAGGTCCGCAAGCATACGTTAACGTGTCTACTAAAATACGTTACAGATTTAAGAGATAAGAGACAACCAACAAAAATTTGAAGTACCAGCTATCATACTAATCATTCAAATATTATAAAGTTGAAAGTTTGTGAGTTTGTGAGTTTGTTTGTTTGTTTTTTTAGCTTGTGGCTCAATCGTGCTCTAGTAAACCGATTGAACTGATTTGATAGGAAGATTGCTAGTATCCTTAAGTAACATATAGGCCTATTCATGTTTTAAAAGTCCTTTATGGTTTAGCCCCAATGGCTACTAAACTTCCCATGTTAATTTTATGGGCATTAACATTTACTGGATCAGATTATAACTAAAACAGGTGTTCTGAATTTTATATTTTGAGTTCATTTATTTGTTTATATTTTGGTTTAAATTTGTTGCACCTTTAACCACGGAGGTACCTGTATCACAATAATGCCGGGGGAACGTAAATAAAGTTTGTCTCAAAGATTGAAAAAGCCCGACTTATTAAAGTGGTTAGAAGTCAAGAAACTTAATACACAAATGGAAAGCTTTACGGTAGACATCACACAGAGCAAAAGAAACGCCAGAAGAACAGCAACTTCGTCGTGAAGACTAAAGCTCAGCGGCAGGCTCAATTTGAGAGTAACTGAAATGGCGCTATGGCAGAGCAGTGATCTACAGAAACTATTGAGGAAGCTGAAGTTCGCACACGAGAAACTGCATAAGGTCCAAAGGCAGCAAACGGTCACCAGAAATACGTAGAACGTCTTTGAAATTACTGCCTTGATGCGACTCTTAGTCGACTAATATATATCTTACTAACGTTATATAGTAGGCGTGGAAGCCGCGACGGGTAACGCTAGTCGAATTAAAGTAGCTTTAGGATTGACTCTAGTGACACCTGTTGGAGCTAGTGGAAACCCATAGAGCAGTAGCGCCTTGCCTGGCCAATGAAGGGGCAGATTTTACCAAACATAACCATAGCAACCAAACACATGTGGCCAAAAGTGCCAGTTTGCTTTTAGCTTACTACCATATTTGAGGCGTCCGCTAGAAGAAAATAAATGTTTGTTTTTATTTAGTCATGGAAATTACAGCGAATTCACAAATGCAAGTTTGTATAGATTTTGATTCTTCAAATGTTTTCTTAAAATATGTTAGTTATTTGATGTATAAATTTCCCGTTGTTTTAGAAAACTGAGTAAAGTGATTCCCGTGATGTTTTCACCGTTTGTAACGTGGTGCCTGTTGCATATAGCTCTACAAAAATCTATAAATTTCGGCTAAGGAAATTTTTGTGTTACCGATTTCTCGGATGTGCGGCATCGTAGAATTATAAAACTTGGCACACATATTTAGTACTATTAGGAGATGTGTAGAATGTAAATAGTTTTGTATTTGGGCGTGTAGGGCTATGCCCTTTGGCTTTCAAAGTTTACATATTATCCTTATGGGAACATGCGTTCTGCTTTTCCGATTTGTTTATAATTTTCATTTTTATTAATAAGCAGCTGCGTTGTTCAAATAAATATGTAGGAAAACAGCAAGAACAGATGATAAAATAAAACATTTCATAAATGAAACATTTTACTGATTACTGGAATGGTAAAACCATTTTCTTATCGGTTTTAACTCCAAATTAAACAAATTAAACCTGTTTGTGTGGGGATGGAGGATGAGAGACGTGGTCAGGATGAGGTGGAGAGGTTTCGGGCATAAATAAAAAGGCTACTGATAACTGGAATGGTAACACCTTTCTCTTATCCGTTTTACCCCTACATTAAACAAATTAAACCTTTTTGTGAGTGGGTGAGGATTAGTGACGGAGAGAGGATGAGTTGGAGGAGTTTAAGGCATAAATAAATATACTATTGATTACTGGAATGGTAACGCCCTTCTGCTATCCGTTTTAACTCCACATTAAACAGGAAGAGGATGAGGTGGAGAGGTTTCAGGCACAAATAAAACGGATACTGATTACTGGAATGGTAACACCTTTCTATTATCCGTTTTAATACTACATTCAAAAAATTAAACCTGTTTGTGAGGGGGTGAGAATGAGGTACGGGGAGAGGCTGAGGTGGAGGAGTTTAAGGCATGAATAAATAGGCAATTGACTACTGGAATTGTAACACTCTTCTCTTATCTGTTTTGACTCCACAACAGCAAGAACACATAATTAATAAATAAAACATTTTACTTTCTACTGGAATGATAACATCATTCCCTTGTGAAAAGCAACAAAATCTTATACAAAAGCTTCCGATAGCTATCACTTGGGTGCTACATAAATCCTAAAGCTCATTTAAATAGAATAATATGAGTACACTCTGTCATCCCTACATATAAGTGTATAAGCTCATATAAGTGTATGAGCTCAACTGTAATTACAAAAAAAGTTTCAAATCACCAATACCTCATGAGAACTCAATTGTGGTTTTGATTTTACAGTGTATTTCACACAAATATACAAAGATCTTGAAGAAAAGTGAGATCTAAAATTATTAAGTCAGACCAAGCAGAATCAGAGTATTTACTCTCCCCCTTACTCAAGTATTTACTCAAGCGTGGTGGGGGGCACACCCCAAAAATAGATGCAATATTTAGAGAGGAAAATGAGGTCTGTCAGTCCAGGTGATATTGAAATAGATATTTTAATTTTTGTATTACTGGGGGGCTACGCCCCCCAGGCCCCCAATTTTTATTGCAGCTTTATTTTGTTTTTTAAATTATTTAAATTCGCAACTTGAAGAAAAATAAGGTATAATTGTTTTTTAAATCCTTAACATTTCAATCACATTTGAAATCCTTCAAGCAACACACGGTAAGTATAACTGCTCCACCTATCGGATGGGCCACACCACCTAGACCCGAACTTTTTGTAGGACTTTCAAAATAATGTTAAAATACAAACATATAAATCATTTGAACGACAATTACGTGCAGAATCCATCAGTCAGTCAGGTCAGATAATTCAGTCAGACCAAGAACTATTGATTTAGTTTTGTTTACTTTGGTCTCACTGCGGGGCTGTGCCCCCCAGGCCCCCCGTTTTTATTGTAAGTTGTTTTTAACGCTTAAACATTGAAAATGATAAAAATCACGTTCTTTAAGCCGATTACTTCAAGGATAATTACTCGTCTCCAGACCCTCTTTCTTGTAATTTTAAATATTACAATGTTTTGACTTTTTTTTTTGGGGGGGGGTACAAAACAATACAGAATAGTATGGAGAACAACGATGTCCATATCATCCAATCTGTCAGGATATTTTTTATATTACATTAGTTATTTGAACTTTGGTCCACTGAAGGGCAATGCCACTGGCTATGTTATTGTAACTTGAAAACATAGTTAAAAACAAAAAGACAGCAATATTTTTAGATTAAAGCGAATCTAGTTGCTCGAATCGAGCGAAAATCTTATTTGGTCATTATCCAACTCATATTTGGTTCTATTAGTTTAAATAGTGATGCCCTTCTAGATGTTACCTTGAAGCAGCTGTTCTTGCTTCTGTACTATGTTTTTTTGTATTAACAGTAGTAGTTGCTTCAGGTAGACCATTCTATATTCAATCTACATTCAATAGTTTTAGTCACTAATCTCATAAAACAGCTGTTTTTGAGACCATAGTTGCAAGCAAGCAACCAAACAAACAAACAAACCTTATTCATATTAGAGTATACCAACGATTACGCATTGACTATATATTATACTACAGTATTTATAGTCAGTTCCATAGGGTATTTCCATGTGATTTCCTAAAATCAGATAATAAAACCTTTGAATGAAGATTACATGGAGAGTGGTCACATCCAGAATGAATCAAAGATACATTGAGCTATAATAACAACTGTTGGGACCTCAATTATGTTCGTTAGTAGGGAACATGGTGAAAAACTACTCCAAGTCATAAACAAACTGATTGACTCTCCCCTAGCAAAGCTCAGCCCCGAGTATTACTTAAACTATATGAGTATAACTTAGAGAGTTCGCTGATTTATTTTAAACAGCTGTTATGACTCTTTTGCTTTTATTTTAATCTCCATAAGCCCAGTGTGAATTTTTTTAATTTTCCATAGTGGCTTTTTATATTGTTTGGTATTTCCTGGGGGATAGGACATGCCTAGAACTTATTTTTATCCCAGATATCAGGTTTTACAACACAAGTGGTTGGAAGGACACATTAGTTATTTTTCAAGAAAATCGTTGGAGCCGTTTTTGAGATCAGAGTTGCAACCAATCAACCAAGCAAGCGAGCATTCAAACCTAACTCATATTATAATGTAGGATAGGATTGAGTCAAAATAATTCAGTATTTGTATTGATTGACTATAACATATTCATAGGCTTAGGCACATAGAGTGTACACGAGATAGGGACAATGATTCTGGATTTTTTTTTTTTTTTTTTTTTTTACGTAGGAGGAACGCTTAATGCGCGAACCCAAAGGAACAGTGTGGGACTCCCTCTTACGAGGTATACCCACTAAACCTCCTACGGAGCCGCGGGGGAAAAACCAGGCCGGAACCCTTATCGGACAACTTCGGCACTGGCCCGCGTGTCTTACGCCCAGATGGGTCACGTCACCGTTTCGGGAAACTTAGAGGTCACCTAAGCATCCCTCGTCTCGCTTTCCCCGAAGAACGGATTGCACGAAGAGCGCATCCGCTCTCCAGGAGTCTTCATCTCGAAGCATCGCCCCCACCACGACGTCCGGGGACAGATCGCCGACAGCAGAGACGAGCCTCCTCCTGTCTTCAGCGAAACGACTGCACCGGAAGAAAGTATGATGAGCATCATCCACCTCCTCCGGGCAGTACCTACACTGAGGTGACCTCACCTTCCCCATGCGGAAAAGGTATTCCCTGAAGTACCCGTGGCCCGTCAGGAATTGACACAAGAAAAAGTCAATTTCCCCAAATGCACGGCTCAACCACGGGCTTATGTCTCTGATGAGACGAAACGTCCATCGCCCTTCCAGTCCACCGTTCCAACGCTCTTGCCAAAATCGCAGAGTTTCGAGTCTGGCTTCCACAGCAGCTTGGTCTCTTCCGAGATCAGGAGCACGGCGAAAGATGTTCTGCCTCTCAGCGGCGAGCAGATCAAGGGGAAACACTCCAGCCACAACCATTACAGCCAGTCCAGACACAGTGCGATACGCACAGGCAACCCTAAGAGCCACCCTGCGCTGAACGGAGAGAATTCTCTTGCTGTGTTTTTTGACTCTCATGGCACCCGCCCACACTTCTGCGCCGTACAGGAGAGTCGCGTTGACGGTGGACATGAGAAGTCGCCTCTTGCTGGACCTCGGGCCTCCGACATTCCCCATCAATCTGCTGAGCGACAGAACAACCCTCGTCGCCTTGTTGCAAACCGCCTGGATGTGCTCCCACCATGTGAGGCGGCGGTCAAGCACCACTCCCAGATACTTCGCCGCAGTCTTCGTCTGGACCTCCACGTCACCAACAGTCATAGGGATTACTGTTTGGATCCTCCGTCGCGTGAGCATGACGATCTCGGTCTTGGCGACCGCCAGCTCAAGTCCATGACCGCTCATCCATCTGTTGACCCGAAACATCACCTGGTTGAGGCGAAGCTGGGCTAACTCCGGATTCCGAGCCGTGATGACTGCGGCTACATCATCTGCGTAGCCCACGAGATAGGCTTGTGGTGGCATCTCGAGGCGAAGCACTCCGTCATATGCCACGTTCCAAAGGTCAGGGCCAAGGATCGACCCTTGCGCCGCACCGGCGGTGACCACTTTGGAACGGACCCCTGCTTCTGTGCTATATAGCAGCCTGCGCTCCTTCAGGTAGTCCTGTACCACGACCAAGAGATAGTCGGGTACCCTGAAGTCCCGCTGCAACGCCTCGAGCATGTCCACCCAACGGGCCGAGTTAAAAGCGTTTTAACGTCCAGGGTGACCAGCAGCACGATCGGCCTGGCCTGATGGCAGGCCGTGTCAGCACGCTGGACGGCGCCCAGGACTTCAGCCACGGCATTCAAGGTTGAGTGGCCCTTCCGAAAGCCGTGCTGCCGGGGGGACAAGTCCCCCGCGGCTTCGACGGCCAACCTCAACCTGGGTTTCAGCAACCTCTCAAAGAGTTTACCCGCCGTGTCCAACATACAGAGTGGTCTGTATGCCGACGGGGACTCCGGGTCACCTTTGCCTTTGCTGATGAGCGCCAGTCTAGCTGTCTTCCAGCGTGACGGAAACACACCCGCCACCAAACACGCGTTGAACATGCGCAGCAGCAGATGTGGGTGACTTCCCGCCACAACCTTCAGAGCCTCAACCGGAATGCCATCAGGGCCTGGAGCTCTGTTGTTGTGCATGGCAGACGACGCTGCCACGAGCTCCTGTTCCGTGAACAAAGGAACATCAGGCACCGGCCCCGTTACTCTTTCCTCTCGCCTCACAGGGTGACTTGGGAAGAGAGCATCGACGATGGCCGTGATCGTGCCTGCAGGCATAGAGGCACTGCTGGCCCCCATTCCCCCGAGCTTTCTCGTGACGAGCTTGTACCCTTTTCCCCATGGATCGGAGTCCACGTCCCGGCACAGCTCCTTCCAGCAGCGAGCCTTGCTCAGGCGAATTGCACTGGCAAGAGCTTTTTTCGCAGTCTTGTGCTCTGCCGACCTGGCCAAAGCCTCCGGTCGGTTTCGAGTTCTCTGCGCTCTTCTGCGAAGCATCAGTGCCGTTCTCCTGAGCTCCGCGATTTCGTCCGTCCACCAGTACACGTGGCGACGACCCCGGACAGGTTTTTTCCGAGGCATCGACGAGTCGCATGCACGCTCGATCAGCTGCATTGTGGAACCCACGAGAGCTTCGACCCGATCTCGATCAGCGGAGTCAAAGCGCTCCGTCAAACCGGCCTCGGGGCTACGACTGAGCCGCTCGACGAATTTTCCCCTGTCCAGTTTGGCCTGATTCCAGCCAATTGGGTTTCGGGTACTGCATCGACGAGACAACTCGTTTTCTTCCAGATTGAAGGAGATGAATTCGTAGTCACTGGCCGTGTACACGTCCATCACCCCCCACCCCGCTACCAGAGGAAACAACCCTGCCGATACCAGCGTGACATCTGGTATGGAGTCACCAAAACCAGGTCTTCGGTATGTCGGCATGTCCCCTCTGTTCGCCACTTCCAGGTCGAGCCTCGAGGCCATCTCCAAGATTCGTCTCCCCCGGGCGTTAGTGACTGGCATGCCCCACTCAACGGCACGCGCGTTGAAGTCCCCAGCAACTATTACGCCCCCCGAGACACCCTGAAGACTGTCTTCCAGCGCCTCCAGCCTCTCCCGGTACTCCTCGGCGGAATAGTTTGGAGAGAGGTAGACACTGTATACGTTGACTCGCCGAAGTCTCACCCAGACGTAACCGTCACCGGATCCGTGACCCAACACCTGAATCCCCCGACTGTCCGAAATCCAGAGAGCCGCGGTGCCAAGCCGGTCATAAAACCAAGATGGACTGGTTTTGATCCGGTAGGGCTCGCTGACGATCACGATCTGGGCTGTGACCTCACAAGCAAGCTGCTCAAGAATGGCGTCAGCTGCTCGACTCCGCTGCAGGTTTGCCTGGACGAAACGGATCATTTCGTGGCAGATCGAGCCCTCTTAGCGTCTAGGGCTTTCCTGAAAGCCCTGCACGCCCCTGAGCCCGGAATGTGGTCCGCGGACGCTCCAGGTGTACCGGTGCAGAGAACGCAAGAAGCGGCCGCTGTGCAAGCAGCGGCCTTATGTTCGCCGCTACCGCACTTCCAACAATTGTTGCCGCGGTCGGGACCGGAGCAACTCCGACGCGTGTGGCCGTACCCGAGGCACCGAAAACAGCGTTCTACCTCAAGGCGCTGCCGAACTCGGCAGACGACCCAGCCAATCTTGATCTTCCCAGACCGAAGAAAGAGAAGACCGTCTTTCTCTTTCATCTCAACGACAGCCTTTCTCTGCTCCCGCTTGTTTGGCGAGAACAGGGTGACCTTAGGCACACCGGAGATTGTCGGAAGGTCTCTTGTGATAGCCGCAATTCTGGATTTTAGCATGTTTGAAGTTCTGCATACAGACGGCCAGGGCCAGGGAATTTAGGATCTGTTTAGGCCCTGGCCTACACCCTAAATGCAAGTGCGGGCCATTAGCAGCCCGGCCTGCTCTCCTGTTTGATTTGTATAATATAGCCTATGCTTATATCAGACTCTACAGATGGCGTTGTGCAATTACTTAAATTTCAAATTGCCAAAATCCGCATTGTTTCTTAAAGTACATTTACGTCGTCATGGCAAGATATTATTAAGCTTTTTTTATTATCTAAATACCTAAAACAGCTGTTATAAGGATGATATCTTAACATACTTGAAAAGCATATAAACATATGTTTATTATAGAAATAACAAATCTACTTGAATGACAACTCTTTTTCAATACCGAAGCAAGCTCTATATAAAAATAGGTAAGTGAGCGTAGCTAACGAGCTGATCCTGAAGGCAAATGAGTGAAGAGAACGAGCTCAAATTGAAAAAGAACGACAATCTTTGACATAAAACAAATTCAATGACATTAGGGCAGAAGAACGTGGGTCAGACCAGATAGTAGTACTCAACCCGAACTCCCAAACGCTGACCCAAGGATTATCTTTCCTACACAAATTTATCATGACAACTTTTAAAGCCAGCGAGGTGGAGCTGTAAAAGGTTGGGGTTAAAAAAAATGAACAGCAATATTTTGTATGATGGCAATTTTTCTAAAATTATAAAAAAGACGTAAATAATAACATAGAAAATTTGCTGGTGGGGTGGAGGTTTATGGTTGAGGAGGGCGACGTATCAAACGTGGGGACATCTTTCAGGAGATGCTGCTTTAACAAAAGAAATCCAACGAATTATTATACGTTAAAATTAAACGTTGGGAGTGATAGTAAAGGCAGAGCCCTGAGGTAAGAACAAAGATGTATCCATAATATTTTGGTACCCAACAACGTAGTATATAGGTCTGGAGCAGTTTTGAGGAGCAGCTTTTGAAATCTTTGGTGGTTTGCTTTTTTTGTTTATTTGGTGGTTTATATTAGGTTTATAATAAAATGTACCACCTGAATTTAATAAAAATTCGGGTTCCGAAAATACAGAGCTTAAGAGGTCCCAAAATTCAGTTTTTCACCTTTCTTAGTACCATAAATATTTTTAACAGGTCTCAACAGTTTTAACTCATTGCCATAAAAAGCTCAAAAAGCTGAAAAATAGTGCGCCAATCCACACACGGTTGAATTAGTATTTCGTTAGTAGGCTATTCGGCTAATGGTTGTGGAGAATATTTAAATTTCTATTCAGCAGTAAACTAAGTACATTGTCCGATGTTATTCGTATAAAAAATAAAAACATATCTCTCTTATATACTGATTAATTGTATTAAAACTTGGTGTGTTAGCATTGACCAACAGAATATATTCGTCACAGGACAACCTTAAAACTGGTCTATACCAGTTTTGAGGCTGACATTGGATACAGCAAATGAAGTTGTCATTACATATAGTAAGTTTTTGGCTGTCTATCATGACAAACTTCCCTTTTACCTTAGGTCCCTCTACTTGCAGCGGCTTGCGGCCGAAAATCAGGGGTTGGTCCCCAACCTGAGAATGTATGGTCACTGGCTGTTGTACATGGATACCCCATCGTTGAGTTGGCCAGCTGGAGGGCAGAGCGGGTCCACCTGTTTGAGCCTGATCACAGCTGTCATAGAAGCATGGGAGTTGGTACTCTGAAAGGCCAATTTGGCTACCTGTCCCATCCCACCCTTTCCTTTTCTGCTACATCCTAACCTCCTGGTAACCTGCGCAAAATTCCCGCTTGTGGAAGACGTGCATATAGCAGCTATGCTGTGGTTTCATAATCCAGCAACAATGAATAAAGAATATGCGGAATACGTTTCCATCTAACCCTGGAGGGGGAGGTGGAGCAATTAACCTCTTAAAACCACTGTGTGTACCTAGCAAATTAGATTAAAGTGATTGCGTTTATTTGGTCACAGGTCCTAGCTATGGCCATCAGGCCTGTTCACGTTTTTTATGAGTCGGCCAATGACTTTAATATATTTTTGGCACCGGATAGTTTTGACGAGTTTTAAATATATCACCTGAGGGAAAATTTTCCAATTATTATTATTATTAAACCTATTAATTTCCAGCTCCATAATTAGGGGGGTAAACCTACAGAAATATACTTGTTTTAAACCCATTGAATGTAAAAAAGGTTATTCAATGATTTATTTATATAACAGTATCTTATAAACTTCATACCTTAAATTTAAAAATGTTTACATCATTAATACATGTAAGATTGAATTTAAATACACAAGCTACTGAAATCGCAGTACGAGAAGTTTAAAAGCAAAATCCAACATTTACATTAATGAACATTTTCAGGAGGACAATCTGTCTACAACGTAATTAGTTGAACAATGTAGACGGTTGGGATTACGGAGTTTTGGACATATTGATTGTTTATGAAAATCAATATTAACCACAGAAAATTCAAACAAATATAATCAGTAACCAGACTATTTTACTGACCGGTAGATTACAAAACTTTAATCCCGTATCATTAGGTGACGTTGAGGCTTATTTGGTATATTACATGTAATAAAGATAGTTTGCACGTATGATAGTTTTGTAAGTCTGCCATTGAGTAATTTGTTTACAATGAAAAAACTACTCTAGGTCTACAACACTCTTGATTATCAATCACAGTCAGCCTTGTTACTGGGAGTTATACTGTCCCAGTAATTCAAAAATTCCAAAACTTATTGTATTAATTTATCATCACTAGTCCAAACACTTAGCATTTACATAGAAGTTTTTCAGTAAAAAATAAACTAATACTAAATCTAAATAGATAAACGTTGTTTTAAACACGACAAAACATTATTAATTTACATAACACTGACATTTTAAACTATTTCAAAATAAAAATAATTAATGGAACAAAACATAACAAACTCCGTAGTTGAACAAAAGTTTACATTTGTGTGATTTATAAACAAAGATAGAGTGTTTCCACTAAGCGTTAAAAATAATCCATGCGCTGATACAAAAAATCCCACTTTATCCCAGACTCTCCCTTATAATATCTCTCGTCATATCCCACACTTCCCCACTGTTTTGTTAAACATTGCAACACAATTAATGTTAAATATTACATAACTATTGAATAATGTATTAATACAATATTTATACCGTTAGATAGTGCTTATTTAGATCTACTGATTACCTATAGGTATTTTAAATTTTATTACCTCAAAGGGTTTGAGCAATGTGACATAAGCTAAATGATACGGTGAACTAACTAAATTAAATAATTTATTTACGTGAGAGGTACTAATATTCTTAATGGAAGTACTAAAGGGTACGACATAGGTACTAAATAAAGGCAAATATTTTGCTTGTTAATTCCATCATGGTTCGGCCAGCGACATTGACATGATTCAGTGTCCGTTCTGTGACGTTTATAAAATCATAATAGGTGCGGACAGCGACTTTGAAAAATGGGAAACCCCGCAACTGCCAGTACGGCGAGAAAATCCACTAGAAGTGCTACTGCTAAGGTGCTCTGGTCTAAGTTGTAAGCAAACTAGCAGAGTAATGCCGATTTCCAAAAAATCTCACTTCATCCCACAATCCCATTTTATCCCACAAGCCGTCAAAATATCCCATATATGGGAAAAAATCCCTCAAGTGAAACACAGATAAATCCCAGCTGACATTTTAAATACAACCATAGTCAATAGCTTACTACGAAAACCAATTCAATTACTGAATATCAAACGTTAAAATTATTTTTAATAATTATAAATAATCCAAAATAAAATACAAATGCTGTGTTAAAACATCCCTTAGGTATCCCAAATGACTCATTCAAAATTTAATTAAGAAATGTTTTATAGTTATGTAGTATTTCAATAACTCACCCACATACACATCCGGCCACTGACTATTAATTAACTACAACCATACAAAAATAAAACTTGTCTATGCTATAACTA
Source organism: Allygus modestus (assembly GCA_963675035.1). Lineage (NCBI taxonomy): Eukaryota > Metazoa > Arthropoda > Insecta > Hemiptera > Cicadellidae > Allygus > Allygus modestus. The sequence continues at coordinate 50,884,672 of OY776116.1, forward strand.
ATAAAAATAATTATTTAATGACCATTTGAAAAGTTACTGAATTTATATATTTTTTCCTAATCCAATTTAAAATCACTAAGCCAATTTAAAATGAACTCACTTATATAAATGTTTGTTTTAGGTGGTCATTTTGGCATTAATTTTGGCAGATCAAGGTAAATATTATTTTTACATCATATTATTTTCTCCTATGATATCCATTTCATCAAAAATCTTTTAGAGGTAAATAAAGTACAGGTTTTTTCTATTTGTCACTATGAAAATTCAACACCATAAACAGTAACAATAGAGCATCAAGTATAGAGTATCAAGTATTTATATTTCAAATCCCTCGATCTAGGCAACCATGAGTTATATAAAATTAATAGGATTGGATTTGGACTAGATAACAAGTTTCATAACTCCCCCCTTATAAATTGTACATTGAGAAAGCATTATTTAAATAAATATTTGTAATTAGAGTACCGGTGGAAATATTTGTTATGGTGCTTCCTGGGCCCAAAAAAGTTGTTTTTAAGATGATTTGTTTCTGTTAGTCATTTTGTCTGAATGTAGGGACGATTCCCGACATTTACACCACACCAGTGTCCCGATTTTTATTACATTTGGTATATAGTCAATAATACATGGTATCTCCAGGCGTAGTTTTAATGAATTTCCCCTATAGGGAAGAAGTTATCACCATAGTCGGCATGGTAAGACCTAGGCCCGGGACCATGATACATTTTCGTCTTGTGTCCCCAGATGCCAAAAACACCATCCGTTCAAAACTGTCTCTCTCTCTCTCTCTCTCTATATATATATATATATTTGTGTGTGTGTGTTTTAGTGTGTGTGTGTGTGTGTGTGTGTGTGTGTGTGTGTGTGTGTGTGTGTGGTGTGTGTGTGTGTGTGTGTGTGTGTGTGTGTGTGTGTGTGTGTGTGTGTGTGTGTGTGTGTGTGTGTGCGCGCGCGCGCTATTACTCTCGTAAAAATGATCCGATTTTGATGAAATTGGTAAAAACATGTAAAACAACATTTATGACATTAAGTTTGAAAACCAACCAGATCGCTCAATCCAAAGGGGTATTTTGGGGGTTTTTGTATTCCAAAAATGGGGTTTTTGAATTTTTTACATATAATATTTAAGTAAATCAAAATTTATTTTTCACCATTGAACTCAACTTAAAATAAAAAACAATTTGGTATTTTGATCAGTGCTCTACGGCAATTAGTTAGGGAGATATTGAAAGTGCTAAACACAGTACGTTGTCCATGTTTATTCTTATGGAGAATAAGACAAATTGTATATCATGCTTATTTATCAACTTATCCTGACGAAACTTGGTATATTGCTTCATGTTTTTGTGGTCTACTGATATTTGCACAAAAACTATTTTTTGCTGATATTTCCCGTAGCACCTAACCTGCGTACTCAGCCCTATGTTATTCTTTTGGAGAATAAATAAAAAATCGACGGAGGCAAAAATGTAAAATTGAGGGGAGACATAAAATAAAAGTATAAAATCGAAGAGGGGGGGAGCAAAATATAAAATTGGGTGTGGGGCAAAAATAAAAATGGGGGGAGAAAACATGTAAGATTGGTGGGGGGAAATATAAAATGGGGGGTGCAAGAATATGAAATCGGGGAGAACAAAATATAAAATTCGGGGGTCAAAAATAAAAATCGGGGGGAGCAAAAATATAAAATTGGGGGGGGGCAAAAATATAAAATGGGGGGTCATATTATAATAATACAAAATCGAAGAGGAGGCAAAAATATAAAATGGGGTGTGGGGCAAATATAAAAATCGGGGAGGGAGCAAAGATATAAAAGCGTGGGGGAGGGCAAAAAATAAAATCGGGGGGAGCAAAAATATAAAATCAAGAGGGGAAGCAAAATATAAAATCGGGAGAGGCCAAAATAAAAATCGGAGGGGGGAGCAAAATTATAAAATTGGGAGGGGGTGAATATATAAAATCAGGGGTGCGGCAAAATTATAAAATCGGGGGCTGGGGGTTCAGGAAGTATCGGTAACAATTTTTTTGCGAATAAGAATAGACCACATCCAGATGAAGCCACATTAATATTTGTTTATTAATATTATGGATTAATAGCTAGCTGACGTACCTGTTCTTCGCACAGGGGTTTTCTATACCCATTCTTTAGTCAATGCAATTTGCATTTTAGTTAGCTTGAAACAGCTGTCCTTGCTTCTCCTCTTTTTCTCAAATGGAAGTATCCACAGCTGTTCGCATTACAGTTTCTAAATGTTTCATATATTCTGAAATGTAAACATTGAAAACTAGGACGTTCACGGGGCCTAGCCCGAGGGGATTTTAAGGAAGTGAATAGGCCTATGTGTTGCATGGGTTCAAGATCTACCTATGTGTAAAGTTTCAGCCCAGTCGGTTCAGTAGTTTTTGCGTTCTCCCAGAACATCAGACAGACAGAGGGACATACAGATAGACTGACAGACAGACAGAAACCCCCTCTTCTTTATAAAATTATAGATAATTAAAATAAATCGTTTATTTATGAATGCATATTGATGAAACTTGGTATGTGGCTTTATGTGGTATTAAAATACATATGTATGAATTCGAAATTCGATGAGTACGCAGGTTTGCTGCTAAGGGGGTCTTTTATTAGTTTAACATGTCATCTACTAATAACACGAAAAATCTGAATTTCTCAAAAACAGATCTAAAGAATTTAATTATAATTCGGTGGTTCATGGTGATTCAGATCTGCATACAAATAACTGCCATCTGCATTTCCAGGAAAATGTTGGGTTCATAAATCATTATGTTGGGCTTAAAAAGCTTCAGTTATTTTTCAATTGTTTATAAAATAATATTTACTCATCCTCAACACTTTAAAAAAACTATTTCATAGTAATATTATTATTTATTTTGAATTATTACTCTACGACTACTAGGGCAGTCATTTAAAATATATAAAAAAGTATTGACTTCCTAGTGAGCACTTTGTACACATGTTACCTGGTACCTCTTCTTTAAAATCCTCTAAACTTCCAAGAAAATTTACAATTATGCTCAAGCTACCATCTTAAAAAATGGTGGCCAAAATTTAGTGTTAGGCTTTAACTGCTTAATTGCTGGGTTTACAAAGATGTGTTTAAAATAAAAGTGCTTAGACTTTTAATTAATTATCTACATATTTTGTATTAATCATTGTTGATATTTAAAGCGAAGCAAAACCAGTTGTGTTTACGTTTCTTGTTTATTGTATTGTTTAAGTAAAGTTGCATTGGAAAGCAAGAGGTTATCCATTGAATGCATTAATGATTTTTGTGAATCATTGTCAATTAAATATAATATATATTCATAAATGGCACTTTGGATATTCAATATATATATATTTGTATATAGTAATTAACAATTATATTTAGTGACACAACCTATAGATCTACTATTTTGGAAAATTGCGAAAACCTAGAGTTTTAAGACTCTAAATGCATTATTGTTCACAAATTAATGTTTTTGAACAAAGTTCTTGGTATCGTGATTCCAACGATAAGGAAGTGGTGGGGGAAACGTTTCGACCAATCAGAGCGCAGAATGCCTAATTACAGCCAATGGGGTGCGAGCTTTTTCCAACCAATCACAGAGCTGTATTTTAACAGGTTAAAACGAGTTTGCTGTCAGAGGCTTTTTTAATGTTGTGGTTAGATACGCTGAAGGAAGTGAGATTAGATACGCAGAAGGAAGTAAGATTAGATACGCAGAAGGAAGCGTGGGTTGATACGCAGAAGCAAGTGAGATTAGATACGCAGAAGGAAGCGTGGGTCGATATGCAGAAGGAAGTGAGATTAGATACGCAGAAGGAAGTGTGGGTCGATATGCAGAAGGAAGTGAGATTAGATACGCAGAAGGAAGCGTGGGTTGATACGCAGAATGAAGTGAGATTAGATACGCAGAAGGAAGCGTGGGTCGATATGCAGAAGGAAGTGAGATTAGATACGCCGAAGGAAGCGTGGGTTGATACGCAGAATGAAGTGAGATTAGATACGCAGAAGGAAGCGTGGGTCGATATGCAGAAGGAAGTGAGATTAGATACGCAGAAGGAAGCATGGGTCGATATGCAGAAGGAAGTGAGATTAGATACGCAGAAGGAAGCGTGGGTTGATACGCAGAATGTAGTGAGATTAGATACGTAGAAGGAAGCGTGGGTTAGATAATTAAACAAAGAAGGAAGCAAGTATATGAAAATGTGGTCTACGGTTTCCGGTATTTTATTCCCTCATAAGAGCCCATCTTATTCTATTCTCCATAAGAGCCCATGTTAGGCCAAAGCGCGTGGCCTTACTACTTATAGATCTACTATCTTGGAAAATTGTGGAAACCTAGAGTTTTAAGGCTGTAACTGCATTATTGTTTACAAAGTAATGTTTTTGATAAAAGTTCTTGGTATCGTGATTTATGTTGGTTACTGCAATGATTTATTGCAGCCATTCCATTTTTTTACATTAGGAAAAGTTATTAAATATATTCAACTACCTAACTCAATGATAGTCAACCCATTGACTCACAAGAATAAATTCTTTTATATATGTTCAAACCATACTGCACTTATTAATCTATGCAAACCATGCAGCATGCTTCAAGCACAGAATATACAAACAAATCAAACATCCACGCACTTATCTCTGGGTCTGTTTAACTTGTTTTAAGGGTAGTGATGTTAGGCTAGCCTGGGATAATCCTAATATCATGCCAAGATCTGTATTTCAAAATTACTGTAAACTGTAGATTGCATTAGCCAATATCCAAACTTTCTTTGCAATGTTGTCTGGAGATTGTTTTGTTTCACAGGCAAAGGTAAGAAGTTGTAGAACCTAATGGCTGCAAAAGGGAACCAGATAAGTGTTTTATATTAACCTAACCCTAATTCAGAACACATTTTAATTGTTCCTAGTCTCATGTTCATGGACAGGACGGTTCAACGAGAAATTAGTTTCCTGACTCTTAATCTCTAACAACATACTCGTACAATACATACAGAAGTATTTAAGACTGAATAAACAATGGTTTGCAGTGTTCGAACTTTATAAGATCCTCAATGTTAATTCAGAAGGTTGCAGACTAGAGCTGGATCGCTTATGTATTGACCATCACTGGCAATATGAAATTCTTCATTTTTTCTGTTTTTCGGGTTTCTTACTTTCTTTATTGTATTCCATAACTCCCTATTTCGGTTTAGGGCATTTTTAATCTTTTCGACTATTGCATTGCTCTTTTGCAGCTTAATTTCCAAGTCGTTTGTTTTCATATTTTATATGTAAAGTTCCATGTCTTAGTCTTATTTGTTAGAAGATATTTTGCTCAGTCTGGATTAAGTTCGCGTTTAGTTTTTTAAAGTTGTACATCCCACAAATTTGTTTTCATATTGTTTTTGCTGTTTTTACGCATAATTTCTTCAATGCTAGTTTGTATTATTTTTATAAAATGGTTGTATTTTTAATTGATATCATCCGTATTATAAACATGTGTCCAATCTTGAGTAGCTAGAGATATTTTTAAATCTATATTAAGGTCTCCTAGAAATAGGATTTTTCTTTTTACTTTCTCCGCTTATACATAGTATATGGAGAAACATACATAGTGTAGTGGAAATATTCGTTTTGGTGCTCCCTGAACCCAAAAAAGTGATTTTTACGTGATGTCTGTGTGTCTGTCCGTATGTCTGTGTGTCTGTATGGGTTTGTACAGAGCTAGAACCCTAACCAATGGTTCGATTTTTATGAAATTTGGTATGTAGGTACTAATTTTACTAATTAATTAATTAATTTATAATTTTAGATAATTTCCCCTATAGGGAAGAAGCTATTACCGTAGGTCACATGGTAAGACTTAAGTCCGAGACCATGATAATTTTTTGTTTTGAGGTCCCCAGATGAAAAAAACACTATTCGTTCAAATTTATATATATGTATATATATATATATATATATATATATATATATGTGTGTGTGTGTGTGTGTGTGTGTGTCCGTGAATGCGATAACTTGAGTAAAAAACATCCGATTTCGATGAAATTTGGCTCAAATGTGTAAAATGACATTCATGACTTTAAGTTCGAAAACCAGAAAAATCGGACCATGGGAAGGGGGGTTTATGGGGCTTTTAAATTGTACAAAAATCAGTTTTTTGCATTTTTCACCCTACAATTTTTTAAAAACTTAATTTTGGATTCCACCATGTTATAGAGCTTAAAAAACAAATAATATTGTTTCTTGAATTATTAACCTAGGTTAAGTGGTTGCGGAGAAAATCCAAAAAAACTTACTCATAAAATCTTCCATGTTAATCTTATGGGAAAAAGGTTTTTGGCATTTCCTCAGTTAATTTTAATTTAAACTTCACATTTGCTTTTAGAAATCTGTTCAGTTCCACAAAACAAACATTGTGGTGTTTCAATTGTGATTCTACGCCCAACCGTTGCTGAGATATGCAAAGTGCTAAACACAGTACGTTGTCCAATGTTATCCTTATGGAGAATAAATAAAATTTGATATCTCGATTATTTATGAATGTATGTTGATGAAACTTGGTATGTGGCTTCACATAGTACTGGTATATTGATATTTGCATAAAAAATTGATTTTTTGTTGGTTATTCCCGTAGCATCATACCTGCGTACTCAGCCCCCATGTTATTCTTGAGGAGAATAACTAAAATGTTATATAGCGCTTATTTATGATTGAATATTGATGAAACTTGGTATGTGGCTTCGCCTAGTTAAATTATATTTATATTAGCATAAAAATCAATTGTTTGTGTTTCTTGTTTCAGCAAACCTACGTACTCATTACCAATGTTATCCTTATGGAGAATAATTAAAATCGCTTATATGTGAATATTTGTTTATGAAACTTGGTACGCGGCTTTATGTGGAATTCAGACAAATATTATCCATTGGAAATTCGCTGAGTACGCAGGTTTGCTGTGACGGGAGTATTTGTACTATTGTAGGTTTTTCATTTTTTGGAGTTTTTGATTTTTCAGGGTAATTATCCCCCAAAAACCTCCAAAAAAGATTAAAAATCAGGATTTATCAAAAACGGCTCGAACGATTTTAATTAAACTTTAGTCGTTTTTAGAAATTGAATTTACAAACAATATGACACCACCGGCATTTCTGTAAAAATTCGGGGTCGGAAATTAAAAGACTTAACATTTTTTTAATTCAGTTTTGGGATTTTTCATTAAAAAAACATAAAAAAATACTAATCACCTTTAAAAAGAGCTCAAAAAATTAAATAATTTAGCTTTTGGAATTACTATTCTACGATTACTGGTTGCGGAGAAAATTTAAATTTTTATTTTGCGGTAAACGCAGTACGTTGTCCAATGTTATTTTAATGGGGAATACAAAAATTACTATTTCTCTATTATTTATTGATCTATTTCGTTCAAACTTGATATGCTTGTCAATTTAGCATTGACCAACAGAGGAAATTCGAAATATGATGCCCCTTAATAACCTTGGGGGTGGGTAATAGGGGGCATTTCCCCTCTTAAAACCATGTGTGTAGCGATGGATTCTGTAGTGCCTCCTAAACAGGGATTTGGGTGGATATTTTTGAAGACAACTTGTTGCAAGATTCTCTGTACATTCGACCGTGCTTTGCACTCTATATTTAATAAATAAAAAGTAATTTATTCATTAAAGTTGGGCTAAAAGGAAAAAAGTATGTGTCAGTTTACTGATACCGGTTTTTATGATACATCATTGATAGCATGTTAGAGAAATTTAAAAAAAAGTCATTGGTATTATTAATTACCAAAAAATAAATAACTATAACAGCGTACCATGCCCTTTTCTCCTCCAATTTGCGGTATAGAATCATAGCCTGGGGCTCTGTAAATGCAATTAACATCAACAAAATAATAATTCTACCAAAAAAACAAGCCATCCGCATCATAGAACAAATTGGGCTACAGAAACATTGCAAACCATTTTTTTCCAAAATCATATTCTAACTGGCATATCCTTATATTTTTAAGAAGTAATAACATTTATCAAAAATAGCCCCCCTCAACTTAGAATAGATTTTCATAGCTATAACCTTAGAAACACCATCAAAAATTGGCAAAAACTAGTACAAACCCAAACTGTATGGAAGTTAACATTTTTAACTTTTTACCACCAAATCTTAAAGAGATAAAAGGAGCAAAAATCATTAAAACACAATGAAAACAATATATGATTAATCGACCTTACTACAAAAATGCATAATTTATCCATGAAGATAAATTTAAAATTTAAATAAATAAAAATGCTCACTGCACTACACACACTCAACAATTACATTGAGCATGCAAAATAAACATTGACGATTACCCGATTTTTAAGGACTGCAGAGTAGACAGTGATGGTAAATGGTAAATGGTAAATGAACTGTAAATTCGAGATCCACGATGAATATTGCAAACTTAAAAAAATCCTAATAAAAAAAATACCCAAACTGTGAAAAATAAACAGAAACAAAGTAAATTATGAAAGTTGTGTGTGCTGAATTCTGTGGTTAGGCCGTGTAACTACTAAGAATCAATATCAGCCGTTTGAATTTCAATGTCCATAAGAAATAATTTGTAACTTTTAACAATGAATACCTAATAAGTAGGGTCACGCTTATGGAAAAACGATTTCTACTGTGAATACTGTCCCCCGGTCACAGTAAGAGCCACAGTCGCTTATTCAGTCCAATAGGTACATTGATAGCAATTTACGGACCAAACAGATTTTCAGAGTTAAAACATTTGGCTGCAGTTATTTTACAGTTATTTTTTATGGTTTTGTTTGTTTGCAACTCTTTGGCTAATGAATTAGGTGTAAACATGCCTCGACAAAAGAAGAAAGTGTTTTACAGACATGTTCCAGAGTAAAATAAGATTTGGAAATGATCTTTAGGCTATGATTAGTGCTATGCCGAACAGGTTGAAATATTTAAAATACAAATTATAAAATGGAAAACAGAAAAACAAGATCTTCACTCTTTTTAACTTGTTTGGGTTAGTAGTTTCTTGTTGTAAATTTCTGGGACCACACACGACGCTCTCAATTTGGTTTGCTGTATCATTTTACGAATTTCAAAATACCTTTTATCTTGTTACTATCTAAGGTCGACCTGTTCTTAGAAAGCATCATTAATTAATCGATATTTTTAGTTTTAAGTATATACATATATATATATATATATATATATATATATATATATATATATATATATATTCATTTAAGGAAGAAGAGTGCCTAACATTGTCTAATATAGTGTTAGTTTATATGTGAATGTAATTATTTAGAGAAATATATATAAATACATGAAACTTTGTTGTTTTTAAGAGGATATAGCTTATATAACTTATAGCATACTTGATAAATGTGCAATTCCTATCAATGTGTCTTGCGACTGAAGTCACTGTTTTCCCGAATCCAAGAGAGTGAAGTGCTCTACTTAATAGCTTGACATTCTGCTGCCCTGATCTATGAGCAATTCTTAGTATTACAGTATCATGATAACTGTATAAACTTAATGTGGTCCTAATTTTTCCGGGCTTATCAGTTTTTTTACCACTGTTGCAGGTGCAGTAGCGATAGTAGACGTTTGTAAACTGACCAGCAAGCTCACCGTGTCTTGGATCAGGGACGATAAGAGCGCTGATGGACGTTGCACAAGGATATTGGTCATCCGAGGCGAAACGCGAAGTGACACAGTTCTTTTTCCTTGCCCAGGGTCGGATAATCCCAAGTGCGTTAAGAACACTCAAATCACTATCGTGGATGGCGTAATCTACAGCGACGGTGACACTCCTGACCTAGTACACGTGGTACTAGGAGACAAATGCAAAGTCTACGACTACGAAATTGTCAGATCGGAAGATACCACTGAAGAAGACTGTGAAAATACCAAAGTTGCGCTGAAAGAAAAAAAAACACTAAAAACGATGAAAGCTCAGCATGCTCGTAAAGAGCCACAAAGTCTATTTTCCATCTTATGGGATTTAATACGAATATACCTTGCAAAACTTGGCATTATTAAGGTGTAAAACAGTAAGATGAGGAATGGGTCTTCACTAACGGACTGGATGTTATTTCAAGAGAAACTATGAAAGTCAATAAAATTATTTTAAATATGCGTTCATGGTTATTATTCGTGTGTGGTAAAAATACGTTTATATAATTGTTTTCCAGTCTTGTCTACTAAAAACTGTCTAATAAAAACTGTTCAACCAATTCTTTCTATTTTATGATTCAGATAGTTGGAACTTTCACTGTGAATTAGACAACCAAAGCTTTTAACCATTCCTGTCATTAATCAGCTGTTCTTGTTAAAAGAAGATGGGACTTTTAATAGGAACCAAAGCTAACATTAACACTGCAGGGAGGGTAATACATATGTTCAGAATGCATTCTGAAAGACAATTAGAACTGGAATAAAGTCATTTGATATTTACCTAAGAATACTTTGAAATTTGTTAAAACGGTTTCTTTCAACTTGTTTCCTTTTTTAGGAACTTTGAACACTTTAATTTATCTTAAAGTGCTTCAAAATATAGGATACATATTTCTTGCTTTAAAAATCCATCTGGTATTGCTGTTACTATGAATTATTTCAGAACATTATTACATAGTTTATTCCGGTATCTTGAATAATGGAATTTTCGGTGGTTATTAATAATGACCTCCTCCCTAAACTCATCTTCGGAAAGTTAATCCGTCTGGTTTTCAAACAATGCTAAAATAAATGCAACCTTATACATCTGTTCCGAGTTACATTCATAAATTTACTAAATTGCTATTCAGAAACTTGGCCTAGTTTTGACCACCTTTGTATTTTTAGCGATTTTTTTAGCGAATTTTTAGCGACAGTCATGTCAAAAATACAGTAATTTTTTAATGAAATGTTCACGTTTAACATTTTAAGCCAGTCTGTGCCCATGAGTGGATGAGCACCCTTTTTGATAACGTACAAATCAAGTTTCCTCTCAATATTTGTATCGAATCATTTACATTTATTTTGTCTAGAGGGACAATTGCATCATTAGTGTATGAACTCAGCGATATATCGCTTGGCAATAACTTATTACCAATAAAATTGTCTAAGTAATATTGTTCGCTAATCACACTTACAGCTGCACCAGTGTCAATTCCAAATTTTTTTAAAGTTTTTGTATAAACTGGTTGATTTTCAACAGTTACCTTAACTTTCAAAGGCTTTACATTAATTTGTAACATTTTAATTTATTTTAAATAAATTAGGTACATCAGCCATTACTTCATCTAAATCGTAACAATCGTCCCTAATTTTTTCCACATCGACCCGCTAACGAAACTTAAAATACGGAGCTTGTCGTCTGCAACGCCAACATGATATACGCTACTTATCTACAGGTAAAGAACAACTTATATATATTTTCACACTTTGATATACATTTGTATATTTTATTAATACTTCAATACTCGGTATAAGCATTTGATTTAATATACATAATTATGGCACATGCACTACAGAATTACATGGTATTTTATTAAAGGGCAAAATGTGTGGGAACCTTAATTTTGTGATTTTTACTACGATAGTTTTCCAGTTACTCTGTTTACTAACATTGTTTTTTAAATTGGATGTTGACTTACCCAACTCTCGTGAACGACACACATTAGCTATATGATTTTTCTTTCCACAATAGTGGCACACACAACCTTTCAATTTACAGTCTTTGCTTATATGACCAACTCGGCCGCCACAATAGCACTTGACACTGCAATTATTCGTGTTATTTGGACCGTGGCTCGGTGCTCGCAGTGAAGTTCCTGTGGAGCTCGCTTGTCCGCCCCTTGAGCTGCCGCTGGCGCCGCCACTGACACCAACTCCCAAGCGTTGTACTCGTCCGCCTTGTGTGATGCCGCTGCCCCCGCCGCTGAGTGATAAGGTCGCTGCATTTGTCTCTGCCGCCTCGATCGCTGAGATAGTTTTCACCGCCTTATCGTAGGTCAAATCAGATTGGGACAAAGTTGTTGTTTAGTCGATTCATTGCGGATACCACTAACTAAACGGTCGCGGAGATAGTCATTTAATGTAGTTCCAAACTCAGAATGAACTGAAAGATTTTTCAAGACTGCCTCGTATTGTGCTTCGGACTCGTGTTCTCGCTGATCCCGTTGACTGAATTTATACCTTTCCGCAATCAGATTAGGTTTTGAATAAAGGTTATCATGCACGATTTTTAGCAACTCATCGTACGATTTCGTTTTAGGTTTTTCCGGTGTACACAAATTACGGAGTAGATTATACGTTTTAGGACCAACTACTGTTAAAAACGTACTCATTTTTTGGTGCTATCTTATGGCTATTACACTCAAAAAAAATTTAAAAACTTTCTACATACGAGTTCTATATTTTTCATTGTTGTCGTAATGTTAAATATTTCCGATAATTCCCTAAATTTTCACTACCTCAATTTCGCCGTTAACTTCGTAAAACAAAGGTGGGCAATTCCAGTCTTCTTCGAGCGATGCTTCTTCAACGGACATAAAATACCGATATCCTTTTCGATATTTGCACTAACTTAATTGGCGCTAACAAGCCAGAAACTACTTCGCCGAACTTGAAACATTACTACCGTACTCGTCGCCATTTGACGCACTTTGAAAGTACGGGGAAAATGACGACACGGCAATTGTAAGTAATAAACCGACCGAATACATATTGGATTCACGGGAGCTGTTTGGGAACCGGCCGAAGGAGGACAAGAGGTGATCGACGGGTAACCTGGAGGGCTAGTGGCGTGATCATGTAGTCAAATCGGGTTCGTTTATTGCGATCAGATCATATGACATATCATCAGATGTGCGGTGGTCTGATACAACAGACGATGTTAGCTTACCGAGATTGTACAAAATGGAAACATCAAGTATGAAACATTAGATTTGTTTTACATAACATTAATAACTAATGGTAATACATCACAGTGTTGTTGCATCGTTGTATTATGCTAATGTTTCTTAACGATCCTACCTGCAAAAATTCGTTGAAAACACAAATAATGCTTAAGACTGTTAACTACCGGGTTGGCTTGTGGTCAAAACTAAATATAACTTAGAAAATACTTTTCTTTAACAAAACATTTGAGACTAACCCAAAGTGTACGTAGCCCTTATTTTTAAATTATTCAAATTAAAAAATACAAGATAGTATACCTTATTCAGGTAGGATACAGTGTGGAACACACAGCTCATAAAACTTATATTAGGGGGAATTTATATCAATTCTATCATAATTTAAAATGGATAAGAGATTTATTTGATAGAGGGAATGTAGCCATATCCCCTACTGTAGAGGGTAATTCCAGATTCAAGCGCTCCGTTTATATATGACCATAAACCGTTTCCAGCAGATTGAAGACCGTATCTGAGACATATCTCTTGACGGTCGCTCTAAAACCGTTCTTGAGGCAACTTTATGGCGATATTATTTACATTAGTCTCAATGTCATCTCAAAGTTTTGGAAAGTTGTGGTCGTTGGAAGTTTTATGAAAGTTATAAACATGAACTTGAAATAACAATAAATAGCAGACTCTGCAGCTAAATAACTTGTCAAAGATCTTCACAATACCACATGCAATAACAAAGTTGAAATATAAATAAAGCAATAACAAATTTTAACCTTGACAAGTATGATATAATTTCGTCATACAATCAAAATTTTAGGAAAACGTTAAGCATACACCCTTTTTTATTAGGCCAATTGTGGGTAAACATATTTAATTTTGAATGTACTACTTGAACCAAAACATTTCATAACCTTTGACCAGCAGGTAATTAAATGAGAAGACTGATGGAACTTATTACTTGAATTTTATTTCCCCTCCTCGGGAATTATATGAGAAATCAAATTATACAACTTGCATTCCATTATTAAAGAATCGTATCAACGCCCATCTTAAAAATATATATATATGGGTCAGTCTTACTTGGTGACTATTTCATTTCTGCCTTTCCGATACCTTGAATACCGTGACAAACGAAAAAACCCCGTCTGGAAATAAAACATAATTCCCAAACGCATTAATAATTAATAATTGCAATAATTCATCTTCAAAATCAATTTGCTTTAATAACTTTGCATGTGCTCTCGGCTAAACAAAATTGAACAAGCAAAACAAAATATTTAATCAAGTGATTTTACAATTATACATAATCTCTCACCAAAACAAATTATATGAACATGAACAAGAATAAAGCAGTGACATTTTAATATTCAAACAGTTTAAGACAATTATATAATTCAAAGTAAATCAAAGTTTTATACTTACAATTTCTACGGGGATTTGAGATGTTAATCGGAAGACAGTTGTACAACTAAGACCCTCTAACGAAACTTAAAATACGGAGCTTGTCGTCTGCAACGCCAACATGATATACGCTACTTATCTACAGGTAAAGAACATCTTATATATATTTTCACACTGTGATATACATTTGTATATTTTATTAATACTTCAATACTCGGTATAAGCATTTGATTTAATATACATGATTATGGCACATGCACTACAGAATTACATGGTATTTTATTAAAGGGCAAAATGTGTGGGAACCTTAATTTTGTGGAAGAGTCTAAACGTTATCCGTAAACCATAAATCTACAAATTTATCTCGTTTAAATAACATGGTTCAACACGACAATATGTTTCACTAATGGAACAGCTGTTTTGTGATTCTACAACAGCAATTAGATTGGTTGGTTAAAAATATTACTGGTAATAAATTACTTTGATCGTGGTACTAATTTATCTAACTTTATTTACTTACCCAGTTACTGAACAAATCATATCTAGTTAATTCAATAATTTAATTGATTAAAATGTTTAGTTTGTTCAAATATTACTATACATTTTTCTAGATTAACAAAAACAAAAAAAACCTATCTTATTTTTAAGATAGACATATATTTATAGAATCATCCACTTATACCGAATAAGGTGAACTATAAACTGATTTCACTTAATCACTTTATAAGACGCCGACGCAACTAGGGTGTATTCTAAGGTGGATGTGAATGAATTATTAGTGTACAATAGATGAGATGCCTTGTGTGGCCTTTTTACTGACTAAAACCTACTGATTATTTAGCCAGGATTATGCTATCCGAATGACCAACGGCAGCTGGATCCACTATCAAACCTTCTCAATATTTTCTCAGGATTTTGCTCGGGATTGATCTGGCGAACGATTATGAAGCACGATAGCCACTGCGCTACCCAGCAAATTAATGTCATAAAAAAATTATTGTAAGCAGATGATAGAGTAGGTATATAATTTAAATTAATATTGTAAACAACTTTATATAGGTTTGAATAAGACATGGTCATTGTTAGTTCGTACAAAATGACCAATATATTGTGCAAGTAGTAGACCAAGTAGTTGTTAGTGCTTTTGTTTGATTTTGAATTATTATCGTTTTTTTCCAAACGGCTGACGTTCATTGATTCTGTGATGGGTAATATTCAAAGAGCTCCGGTGCTAATGAAACGTAACGGCACCGCTGTTTTGGTGAGCGCTCGTGCTATCGCCCTGTCACATTATTGATTTCATTGTTCTGAATAATGGAAACATCTTACATAGAACAGATTCCCACAGTGTAAGAATAGCATCATAACTTCAAAGTGGAAACTGCTAATGATTCTTAAATAAATTCAAAAGTAATATTATATAGTAGTTTACTTCTCTTTTGATTTCGATACCTCTTATCTCAACGTCATATAAAAATACTTTTTTTGGTTAAACAAGTTTTAAGCATATACAAAAAAAAACACAAGCGATTTATGATACACCTGAAATACCTAATTTTAACTATTATTTTTGTATAGAAACGGATATATATGAGATTTAGTAATGAGTTTGATTTGATGGGGGTAATAATTACCTCTTTGTCATAAAGTCAAGCCTATATCCGTTTTCTTATTTTAAGAAACTAAGGATTTTTTCAAGATCTAGGTAATGTCTAAATATACCTTCCAGTTTAAGTTTGATGGATTTATCCAACCAATGATAAGTATACATTAATCATTTACAAATGGAACTTGTTGTTTCCACCCAATTATGAAATATTAGTTTGCTTGAATACAATGAATGAAGAAATTGTAATGGTTTCTTTCATATAAAAATATACTTATAGCTCTTTAGATTTTATAAAGGTTAATACTTCTAAGAATAAACTGCAACACCATAGTATTGGTTGTAGAGATAATTACTCACTACATTGCACATTATACATGTTGTATAATTTTATCCTTAAGAAGTATAAATAAATAAATATTATATTATATTAAAATAATATAGTAAATTGTCTTGCTAATTCAAAATATTATTGAATAATACCCCCGTCGCAGCAAACCTGCGTACTCAGCGAATTTACAATGCATGCATATGTTTCTCACTACCACATAAAGCAACTTACCAAGTTTCATAAAAATACATAAATAAATAAGCGATCCATAGCATTTTATTTTTTAGGGCTTAGTACGCAGGATAGCTGCAACGAGGAAGATAAGAAATGTGTTTATTTTTTAATTATCAATATAATTCAACCAGGTGCAGCTACATACTAAGTTTTAGTAATTTATGTTCATAATTAAGGGAGATATAAAACTTTACTTATACTCCATAAGAATAAAATTAGAGCTGAGTATGCAGGTTTGCTGCTACGGGGATAGTCAACAAAAAATCTATATTTTGTGCAAATATCAATATAAAAATACTAAATGGAGCCACATACCAAGTTTCATCAATATAAATTCATAAATAATGGAGATGTCAAATTTGTCATATTCTCCATAAAGATAACATTGAACATCGTACTATGTTTAGCACTTTGAATATCTCTACAACGGTTGGACGTAGATTCAAAATTTAAACAACAAAACGATTTTTTTGTGGAGCTAAATTGATTGGTAAAAGAAAATGTAAAGTTTATATTAAAATGAACTGAGGAAAAGCAAAAAACCTTTTTCCCATAAGATTAACATGGGAGATTTTAGGTTTTTTTTATATTCTCCGCAACCACTTAACCTAGGTTAATAACTTAAAATACTATATTGTTTGTTTTTTTAAGCTCTATAACATGGTCCAAACCAAAATTAAGTGTTTTAAAAATTTTAAGGTGAAAATGCAAAACTGATTTTTGGAAAATTTAAAACCCCCATAAACCCCCCTTTCCATAGACCGATTTTTCTGGTTTTCGAACTTAAAGTCATAAATGTTACTTTACACATTTGAGCCAAATTCCATCGTAATCGGACTTTTTTACTCAAGTTATCGCATTCACGGACACACACACACACACACACACACACACACACACACACACACACACATATATATATATATACATATATATATATATATATATATATACACATATATATAAATCTGAACTAATAGTGTTTTTGACATCTGGGGACCTCAAAACAAAAAGTTATCATGGTCTCGGGCTTAATTCTTACCATGAGACCTACTGTAATAGCTTCTTCCCTATAGGGGAAATTGCTAAGACTTGTTAAAAGATATAATTTTGTAAATATCTATTCAAATAGTCAAAAATATCAATTAATTAAAAAATATACATATATTTAAAAGTTGACTTGTCTTTTCTGCTAGAGTATATAGTCTTCTATAAATTAATGCAGGAGAATTATTTGTTGTCATAAAAACCGTACCGTGGAAAACATACCACCTACACTGAAGGCCCGACGTCAGCAGGTGAAACGACCACTGTTGCAAGCAAATATCTGGATAATTTATGTCTCCAGAACCAGAAGCAAATGGCAATACCAGACATAACTAATTTGGGATGGCAGGGTGTTTCTGATTCATCAGACCAACCGTACTAAAGGGATTTTAATTAATCTTCTACAGAATGCCGTGATTGGTTTAGTTGCCGATGCAAGAAGATTAAAAACTGTAAACGATCACTTTTCAACTTGGCATGCACAAATCTTTGAACCTGTGATGGCCAAAATGTGCAATGTTATATAATAACGAAGCCCACAGAACAGATTTAGTATGTTCCATTTAATTCTTTTTAGTTCTACATTTAATTCGTTTAGCTCTACGAGCACTTACTTTCTTATTAAGTTAATTGTAATGTAATAAGTGTTTATAAAAATATGTTTTTCTATATATATTTGAAACCACATTTTTATGCCCAGAATATTTAACTTTATAGCCGAACTACCCAGCAGTAACCACAGATTGTGTGTTATACTAAACCTAAAGGATACCATAATTTAAAAATACATGGCAAAAATTTCAAAAACCATATTTGCGAGGGATGAGGGGGATGGAAGTCCTTCAGCCCCTTTTTTGGGTATGAATTTTTTTTATTCTCAATTTTATCAAATAATATAACGGCATTATGCATGCACGTTTTATCAAAATCGGTGCATTGGTAAGTAATTTATAATGTGTTGTTTATTCTCCATAAGGAAGGCATTGGACAACGTACTGTGTTTACCGTTATATTTATCTCTGGAACCAAATTTTTATAGAGCAATAATTAAAAAAATGCTAAATTCTATGTTTTTGTCAAACTCTTTTTTATAATTTAACCTAACATTTAATTACTTTCAAAATCATTTTTGAAAACGAGGAAAAACTCATTTTTGGGGAACAAAACGCCCCCAAAAAAGCCCTTTTAGGATGTACCGATTTTTTTTTGTTTTCGAACTCGATAAACGTAATGCTTTTTTGTATATCTGTACTAAATTTCATCAAAATCGGACCATTTTTATGAGAATTACAATGTAACTTACATACGAACATATCATTTTGGCCACCATTTTGAATTTCTTATTCCCAGATGGTCGTACAGTCTGTGTTCCGGCATTTTAGTAAGTCATAAGTAGCAAATCTGCCAAGTTCCATGGTGGTAGCCGGAAGTGCAGATTTCTAGCACTTATTTTTGCCAAGCTGCCCCTATTCCGGTTGAATAATCTGATAATTCCAGGGCAACCGCTTTTTACAGTTAACAATAAAAGTTATAGTACAGCTTTTCTGGTTCTTAGTGGTTGACAGTGACTTCAAGAAATATGTTATGTGCTGTCAACAGAATGGTCGTTTTTTATCTGGTTACCAAACTCTGGCAGCTTGAAAAGTGTCTACGATGCAATGATGGTCTCCTTCATGATTCCACAAGGTTATTTTGAAATTTTGGCTATGACCATATCAATGCTTTGACCTAAAATAAGTTCATTGTTTATGTGTTGTGTATGGTTAGGAAATATATGGGATTCAAATAAAGGAAGTTTGGACCATATGATTGACTTTAAACGGTAAGGTTAGATATTCTCTTCTCGGTCAGGGGTCGTTCAGGCAATGTCCTAACCAGGTGAAACCACGGAAAGAAGAAGCTCTGTATTTAATTTACAAAAATTCTTGAGTGTTTGTGTGGATCCATCAGTATCTCCATTACTTTTCCTTAGAGTATCCTTAAAACTAATAACACTAAATTCTATCATTGGCTTGGCTGAGCCCTTTTCTAAAAGCAAAATTATACATTTCCTCCTTGACAAGCTTAATATCTCTCGTGATCTAGACCTTTAATTTGAGCCCTTTCTTATCATCCTGCGATTTGCCAAAGGTCTACAGTTTGCAGTTAAAAGTTTTTGCTTACAGAATGAAAGTAGTATTACCATCCTGGGAAAAAACGTATTACTGTTTCATATTTGTTACGATAGTTTGTTTACACTGATTAAGAATCACATTTAATAACCGCGGCTGGTTCATGTGCCTAAACGGAAACTCCACCATCCCCCACCACCACCACCACTACCCTCCTGGATCGTATTGCAGCGGGTATCCCTCAATATGTTTTTAATCCTTATCCGGATTCTATATTTTGCATCTCATGTATTTGCTACCAAAACCTGTTTTTGTATGTTTCAAAATTTAAAACGTTTTAAATACTACTATTTTTATATCAAGGAGTTTACCACATACTTTTCTACCTGGCAATCATGATTTGTTACTTATAGGATTATTCTCTATATGTTTAATAGATATATATTAGTAAATATTCCCAATCAACAGAAATTTTGTTAAGGTAGGCATTTGTTAACGCAGCGTTTAAGTGCAGGTGACGAATCAATCGCCTGTCAAAACTGATCAATATCTCATTTACATCAGACTTTAATATTGTTTTGACAATTATTATTGTCAAAACCATACCATAGATTAGTATTGTTCATGGTTTAGAATTGAATACGGTCAGCAGAGCCCTAGTATTCAGGTTTTAGGAGTGTTCAAATTGAAATTTTTTTAACGCTAAGGGCATTTTTGTCAATAGTACAGTACAACCACTTTTAAAAGGGAAAGCGGCCCAACCCCTTGTATTTACATCGTGTCCAACTCCTCATCCTACTCTTCCTCATTCCTATGACAATTTGTAAGCATGCACGTTTTGAATGCTAGGGCGGAGCCCCAGCATATTTTCAGTATGGGTATGTAGGTTATATTCTCATGTAACAAATTCCTACCAAATTTTAGCTCCATCATTCCAGAATTACACATTTGTTACTAAACATAACTAAGTATAAATCCCAGTGGGGTGGAGCCCCATTGAAATTTTGGAACGGGAGAAGGACATGGTTTGAGTGGAATTTAATGATCATTTGTTGTGTAGTTGGTTGTGATAGTTAACATGGGAATAATAAAGGCCAGTGGAGTGGAACCCTAAATAATATTTGATCAGGAGTAAGCCTATGTCTGCTTTAAGTATATTAGCTACCTTCCACCCGAACTTCAGATCCATTAATCCAGTTGTAGGTGTGAGGTGATAAGCTTAATTTTAAAAGCCCGTGGAGCGGAGCAGAATATGATTTTTGGAATAGGATTAACACAACATTTGAAGCTAAAGTATGGTCTATTTTCCAGACATTAGTTTTGTCGGTTTTGGTGTGAGTATCGGTTTCAAACAGTAGTTGGGAGTTAACATGGGCATAATAAAGATCTGAGGTGCGGAGCCCTAAACAAAATTTCACTCAGTCGAAGGCCAATTCTAATTTGATTTAATTAGCCACCTTCCTACCGGAACTTCAGTTCTATCAGACCAGTGGTAAGTGCGAGATGGTAAATATAACTTTAAATGCCAGTGGGGTGAGCTCCCAAAGGATCTTTGGATTGAGGGGGCAAATGTTACTTTGATTCTGGTGTATTATTAATTTTCCTACTAAACTTCTGCTCCATCGTTTTAGTCTTAGTGTATATAAACTTGGGTATATTAAAAGCCAGTGGTGCGAAGTCCTAAAGAATAATGTTACTAGAGGTAGGCCAATATCTGCATTGAGCTATCAGCTAACTTTCTACTGAATTTTAGCTTCGTCAGGCAAGTAATTTCAAGATGGTTAGAATAAGTATTTTGAAGATCAAGAGGGGCAGAGCCCTAAAACATTTGCGTTACAGGGCAATACAAATTACTTTTGACTAGATAAGCCTAAAGAACGGGGGATGAGGAAGCCATCGATCACGAAAACATTTATTTTAATCGGATAGAATAGAAAAGTAAAAATAAATGATTTGTAATTCGCAGGTTTTTTATTGTAGGGTTGAATTAAGAGAATAAGATGAGATTATTAGAAAACCACTAAAGATCATCTAATTGACCATACATAGATAAATTCTGACTGACCATATCTTTATCAGAATGTGTCAATCAGATGTAACAAGTAGAGAATCAGAATCAACGTCTTGGAAGAGTCTACCAGGAAGACAATGCATTATCCCATCCTTATTTTCAGAGTATCCATAAAATGTGAATAAAATTAACATGCCATAACTTTTTTTACGATTTTATTAAATCGTCTTTATTCAATGACATTTTACAGAAAATGTTGTTAAACTTGTTTAAAACCCAGAACTTATAGAGTTCTGACCATTGTAAAACAAAATATTCAATATCAAGTAAAGAAATTGTAAAAGTGAGTTTTGAAAAAGATTTGGCACATTTATTCTCAATCGGAATTCCACAATCCACAATCCACAATTCCAATTGTGGTTCCAGCCTGAGGTTTCAACCTGAGTTGATATCCGCCTATCGATTGATATTCTGAGACAAGAAAGGACTGAATTAGCGATACTGATGATAATATTGATAACATTTCAGCTCATCAAAGTAAAATATTGCTCGATTTCGAGCAACGGGCTTACTAGTCATAATAAATAGATTGAACTCGTTAGAGGCAAGAACATTTCTTAAACAAATGAGAGACTTTAATCGTTTGAAATGGTAGCAATACAAAGGTTAGTTTAAAATGTTATAGCTAAGAAAGATAAGAAACGCAAGTTATTCGGTAAAATGTAAAACATATAAAATGTTGATTTCGTGATGGATTTGAACTAAGGCCTCTTTAATAACATACATGCATCTTTTAATAATACGGTGCATTATGCAATACGTTTCTTTCATGGAACAATCCAAATTTATTTATTGCACGATGCATATATTCTGAAAAAATACCGTAAATGGCTTTATCTTTGTAAATAATAATACATGCAAAAATATTATATCCAGAATTTAGTAGTGATTTAAATTAAATACTACTTTAACTCTAGAAAACTCTAGAGAAGCTCTTTTGACTCTAGAAAATCTGAGGACTGGGAGACGCCAAACACCTAAAACATTGCAAAACCATGTAAGAAAATATGCAAAAATTAATTAGTATTTGGCACATAATAAAATCCAGAGGAGTTTTATTTGTAACAATTTTAGTTGTAACTTAGGTGCATGTTTTGTAAATTTTTGTAAGTAGACATTCGTTAATTTCAGGAACAAAATAAATTTATTGCAGTGTTCATAAGATTGTTTCCACCATGCAGGCAAAATAATTTTAGTTGTGGCGATTACGTCAACGCTTAAACTAACGTCTTCATGTTTGATCCTCTGTTTAATACTGAGGCTTCTACGGATTGGAATTCGGCTGTTCAGTGACATTGGCAATATCTCCCACCCACTCAAACTTTGCCGTTCAGCCTCAAGATTGCTTCTCAACTGTAACTTCGGTCGGCCCAATGAATTTGTACAACAGAGGTTTCCATTGTCGAAATCTATTCAATAATACGTGTTGCTCTGTAAGAAGAGTTCAGTTAATGATTGTTATAAATAGAGTCACTTTTATAAAACCTTCAGTTCAAATATAAAATTGCATTTGTTTTTATCTTGAACTGAATATATTATAAAAAAAGAAAAGTTTACGTCCAAGTATAAAGCAGATTAAATATATTAAATTTATTTAAGTATGTATGTTTTTATTTCCTTATTTTTTATTTATTTTGAACTTTCTCAGTGCTTATGTTTTACTGTAAACCAAATTATATTATTTAATAATGGCCCTTTTAGTAAAAAAGTGCTAATTAGCGAAGCGAGTAATGTGTCCGTTTCCTGGTACTAGTTAGTTTTAAATATCTCAGAACCCAATAAGAACAAAGACCTGTCAAAAATACCATTTTCCATACCAAATATTTCACTAAACTATAACCAGCGAATATCTGTTCGCTAACCTGTCCAGATCTCTCCACTTCGTAAGATCCCACCCTCATCCCCAAACCAACTCAATAGTGATTTTATCTCCTTTATATGATAATATTTTTACCCTAGACGGAAATTATACTAATGTTTTGTTTCATGATTTTTCATTAGAAAATACAAAGTTTACTATTACTATAAACAAGCAATTCGTCTTGTGCATTATGACAATCGAAGCTTTTCATTAAGTTTTTTTGTAAAATTTGTTTGTTTACTTCGCTGATCTAATAGTCTTTGAACAAGTACAATGATATGCACTCACAATGTTAAAAATACACGAAAATTTATATTCTACTCTGTATGCTTTTGGAACAAAAATCTTTGTATTTTATTTTATCCAGTTAAACATTTAGTGCATGATCAAATTAAGGTACTCATGTTACTTTAAGCATATGCGTAGACTAAATTACAGTAATTAAAGTAGATCTAGCACGAAAAATGGTTCCAATGTTATTTTTAAGGGTGAACAAAATAAATTTATAATTTTATTAATACAAAACTAAATTAATCCAATAGCAAACACAGCCGAGATTTTGCACTTTAAAATTTAAATAATTACGTGAAGGGACCTGTCGAGTTATCTTGGTACACCGTGTTACTCGGTAGTGTTACCGGTAGA
The DNA here is from genome assembly GCA_963675035.1 of Allygus modestus. Classification (NCBI taxonomy): domain Eukaryota; kingdom Metazoa; phylum Arthropoda; class Insecta; order Hemiptera; family Cicadellidae; genus Allygus; species Allygus modestus. Next base: position 50,908,880 of record OY776116.1, read on the forward strand.
CCCGGTAGTGAAATACTACCACCACTTACCACTATGAGAGTAGGGTGCCATGGCCGGTTCTGGACCACCTTCGCAGACTGAGGAGCCGAGGAGCCCCCCCCCGTGACGTCATCCCCCCCCGTGACGTCATCCCCCCCCGTGACGTCCCCCCCCCGTTCATGCTTCCTCTATCCTAACCTAAGCACCCCCCCCCCAATAAACCAAACTGCGAGCGGCTCCGCAGCGTCACGTGTCGAGGCCCGTGCTAGGGCCTACGTGACCGCCCGGGGCTGTTCACTCCTAACTTTCCTTATTGTCACTGTTTTTTTCCCATTACGTGATGTTTACTGGAAGCCTCTTCGCTTTCACCTCGATGCTCCTCAGAAGACAACGCTCATTCTAGAGACAGACATTAAGGTACGACCATGTCAACCACCACTTACACCTTAGCAGCACAAGAGGTTGTCAGCGACCTCATTGACTCATGTAGAGCCATGGTAGCCACACAATTAGTTGTACTCCGGTGGGGCTACCTTTTACCAGATGGGCGGCACCACGTAATGCGACGTCGCTACGTCGCTAATCAACCCACACATCTGGAGGAGGTGGAGCAGCGGCTCCGCAACATTATACATAATGGAGAGATTGCTGTCCTCATCAAAATATGCATTCCCTTAGATTAAGTTTTATTAAAAAAATAATAAAGAAATTACCAAAAAAAAGATATTTCCTTTATCAAAAAAAACTATATAAAAAATAAACAATATTCCTTTATCAAAAACTATATGGTTATGAACTTATCCAATGAGCCCCCCCCCGTTCATGCTTCCTCTATCCTAACCTAAGCAACCCCCCCCGTTTACCACACGCGCCTTTATTTCAACCTTGTTTACTCCTCTCTTGTCTTCAGTTAACGGTCGAGAGTCGCGGCACCATGTCCTCTGACAGCAGCAGCAGCGATACCGAGCGAGTTGAAGTGAGTGTTGGTGAGGAGGGAAAGACTGTGAAAGTTAGGCGAGTGAGATACCAGTCTGCGTGGAGACCAGTGGAACCTCGGTACGAGTGGAGGAAGCGCGTTTGACGTATTGACAAGAAGTTTACAGCAGAGTGCGTTCCGAGGATACATTACGACTTGGAACAGTACGAGAGCGACCTGCTGTGGAGAGCGGAGCGGTACAAGAACATCCATACCTTTCCGCGTGATGATTATGAGATGTGGGTGGTAGAGGAGGGCAGAAGGTACCTCGTGGAGGACTTTCCATTCGAGAAGGAGTACTGGGAATGGATCCGGTATGAACAGCAGTATTTGCTATTGGTGAACGATTGGAACAGATACGGGGAAGAGTTTGCGGTAAATCCTTTTTTGTAAAATTTATAAGAACTAAAATAAATATTAATTGAAGTAAATAGTTACACAAAGCCCTCCTCCACATGATGTCACCATCCCCGTTATACCTCGAGGCAAGCGCTTGTTTACTTCTGGTTTTTCCTATACGCAGACTAATGCTATTTAATGAGCGGTGCCTAATGATCCTCCTCAGTTGATCTGTGAATGTACTCAAGTGCTCATTTGTGTGCTCCTAACCAGTGACTTCTTCCTGCTTCAATTACCTTCATTAATTAAACGTAAGTAGAAATATTTTATTAACTAAACCATTTTAAATTTTCTTTTATTTCGGACGTACACTCAACACTTTATTTACTAATGAAATTTAATTAAACCCTGTTTTAAAACAGCTCTTTATTAAATGTATAAGCCTTTCCAACGAATGATAATTTCCAGTTAACTGATTTCGAACCTGACATTACAATGTTTGAGACATACATAAATCAGTGGAGCTATTCTGAGCGTATCATGGTTGTTTATTTTTAATATTTTTATTTTTCATTCCTCTAGAAAGTTATAAAGTATCATTTGTTGTTGTAGATGAACAACCAACATTTGTGTGAGGTCTGTGGTCGCACCTTCAGCCTTTTCAAAAACCTGAGGAGGCATGCAGAGTCTGCCCACAACGACAGACGCCATGACTGCAACGTTTGTGGTAGACGATTTACAAGAAGGGACAACCTCAATCGACATATTACTACTGCCCACCAACAGCCTGTGGAGGAGCTCCAAGGGTAGTAACTAATATGTAGGCTATCTTTTTATAAAATGCTTCTCGTAAATAATATTTTAAGAAATTTAAATTTTTTAATTTTAAATTGGAATTTAAAAATTTGCATAATAAATTGTGATAAGTGTTCATTCTTCCTCCAACCTAAGCCCCCCCATGCTTCCTCTATCCTAACCTAAGCAACCCCCCCCCCATGCTTCCTCTATCCTAACCTAAGCAACCCCCCCCCCATGCTTCCTCTATCCTAACCTAAGCAACCCCCCCCCCGTCGTTTTATAAGCGTAGTAACTCTCGTTATATGTTGTAGACGGAGGAGCAGAGTTGGAGGCTCGGGCAGCCAGGTTCCGCTGCGCCTTCTGTGACATGGACTTCATGCGCCGCCACAACCGGGACCGCCACCAGACGCGCGGCTGCCCCGTCGTGTTGAACCTCGTCCGAGACCACTTCTGGCCGCCTCCATCACCCAGTGCGGAGCCGCAACCCGGACCGAGCAGGGAGCCTCAACCGGGGCCCAGCAGGGAGCCGCAACCGGGACCCAGCAGGGAGCCGCAACCGGGACCTAGCAGGGAGCCTCAACCGGGACCTAGCAGGGAGCCGCAACCGGGGCCCAGCAGAGAGCCACAACTGGGGTCTAGTGAGGAGGAGCCGATGGAGGGTGCTGGTCTCCCAGCGTTCCAGCTCGTGCATCGAGCCTTCCGCAGACGCCTCCTCACCTTTCGACCGTCTCAACCGATGGACGCCCTGCTGACAGTCGAGGAGGCGCTCGTCTTCCTGTTCCAGGAGGTCTTTGATCTTTTGACTGATGTGAGGAGCAGGCATCCCAGCATCAAGGTGAACATGGTCCTGGAATGTGAGTTCGTCAACATCCACGGAGCCACCTGCCTGCGCTCCTTCAACACGAAGAACGTCCCACTGACCGAGGCCTCTGACTTGGGGGATTTCCTCTCCGCGACGTTCGACACGATCAAGAACAAGAAGGAGCAGTGCGAGTTGGTGGGCAGTGGATGGACCTACCTGCGCATACGTGACCTGGAGATCCGCGTGAACGAGTACACGCCACTCGGAGGCAGGGCGTTAATTCCGCTGCCAAAGGACATCGACGCCACGCACGCAGTCATCAATGTCCAAAACAACGATGACATGTGCTTCATGTACGCGATCCTGGCCGCGTTCGTCCCGGAGCATCAGCAGAGACCCGAAAGGTACACCTTGGACATCATCGCCCGGTACGACTGGACCGACCTGATTTTTTTTATGAGATTTATTGATATTATAATAATGAGATTTATTGATATTATAACAATGAGAAACTGAGGATTGCTACTCACCAACTGGTTTTCCCTCCTGTCTCCTGGGGGTAGGCATCTGGGTGGGCGTCTGGGTGGAGACGTCACCACAACGCCTCGGGCCAGGAGCAGCCAGGGTGCACGTCTGGGTGGAAGCGCACCTCGTGGCAGGAGCAGCGGAAGCAACTGGAGCAGCAGGAGCAGCTGGAGCAGCAGGAGCAGCGGCCGGGGCATCAGCGGGAGCAGCTGGAGCAGCGGCCGGGGCATACCGGTGGGTGGCAAGGTGCCGGGCCACCTTGTCTTTTCTGCCGAATTGTTTCCCACAGATTCAGCATGGGAAAAGAGGTGCATCTACATGCGTCAGCATGTGCCGGCGCAAATGGTCGCTACGCGAGTAACGCTTGTCGCAATACATACAAGTGTACTCCATCGCGGCTGCAGTAAGAATGATTAAGACCTGGAGAAACCGGCGGGTGAAAGCGGAGGCGCGCGTGGTAAACATCACGTAGGCGATAAACAAGGAAAGAAAACGGCATGTAGTGGAAAAATCCGGGGGGGGTCTGGGTCGGGGGGGGGTGTCCAAATATGTTTACTAGGGAAGTTCCCCAACAATAAAAAGTCCGATTAATCTCCTATACAAACAGGCTCTCGCTCAGTCGTTAAGCATGGCTGCTCCGTGGGAGGATGATATGACGGACTACGACTACGAGTTTGCGCTTGAAAATGCAAATTTCGTAGATGAGTTGGAGCAAGAGGCTCTATTAGAACAAACGTTTGCGCTGCAAATACGGGATCTGGAGGAAATGGAGCGCCTGGAGCCGGCGTCGAGCGGACTGCAGCGGCCTCCTCCATCGCCTCAGCCTGGGCCCAGCGGGCTGCAGCGGCCTCCTCCTCCTCCATCGCCTCAGCCCACACCGTCTCCATCACCGCTTCCATCGCCTCAGTCCGACTCGTCTGAGGACCCTCAACCACCGAGGACTGCGAGACAAGTGTACCTGGAGCGACAGGCGCTTCAGGACGACGTCGACCGAGTGTGGGTGGTTGAGCCGCAGCACGAAACACATTGGCGATGGTACATGGCCGACATGGCCAGGCTGTGTGAACTAGATGAGGAATTGGACCGCTTGGAAGAACAAGAGGAGGCGGCCGATAACGAGGAATAGTTATAAGTTTTTTTTGATAAATAAATGTTTCCTTTGTCCAAAAAAAAAAAAAAAAAAAAAAAAAATACAATGAAATAAACAAAAGAATAAAACCGGGATGATGTCGAGGGTGTTCGGGTGTTGCGGGGGGGGGTGTTGAGGGGGTTGGGGTTGGGGGGGGTTGAGGGGGTTGGGGGGGGGTGTCGACGTCGACACAGGGCTGGTCCTCCCAATCATCAGCTTGCTAAACTTGTCACTTTGTTTTTGTTGTTTGTTTTGTTTTTGTTTTTTTGTTTTTTTTTTGTTTTTATAATTTTTATTTCATTAATACATTACAATACATGTGATACTTAAATCTAAGATGATACATGAATGTTTATACAAAATATGAAGAATGAAAACTTATAAATAAATGATACTTAAACTAAAAGAGGGGGATAATCCTCTTGTGAAGGAGGACGACCTCTCCATTATTCACGAGGTTGAGGAGCCGCAGCTCTACCTCCTCTAGGTGACCCGGCTGGTTGGCCACATACCTCCGGGGGAGAAAGTGGTTGCGGCCGTCCGGGCAGAGTATGCCCCACCGAATTATTACAAGGCGGGTAACCACCTCGTCTCTGATATGGTTTATCTGGTTTAGGACGCTCTCTGCATCCCAAAGTGTGTAAGAGGATGTTACAGAGGCCATTTCTGCTTGTGGAATGAGCGTTAGCGTGTGGAGGAGCAGTAAACATCCCGTAATAGGGAAAAACCGGTGACAAACAAGGAAAGTAAACAACACGTGAACCGGGGGGGGTGCTTAGGTTAGGATAGAGGAAGCATGAACGGGGGGGGATGACGTCACGGGGGGGGATGACGTCACGGGAGGGGGGGGGCTCCTCGGCTCCTCAGTCTGCGAAGGTGGTCCAGAACCGGCCATGGCACCCTACTTATGAGCATTGAAGTTGTTGAATGAGATAAGTCTACTCTCAATTCGTTTTGATTATTTATTTAAAATGTGGCAACCAATAAGTTTGAAATTAGTCCGTGATATTAAGTACAGTTTTTAGTAGAAATTAAATTTACTGTGATACTATTTTTTACTATTTTACTGTGACAACTTATTCTTAATCATTTATCTTGGACAAGCTGGAATACTTATTCTTACTTGTCCGGTAGTATACTAGCCAATGTTTGGCTTTTAATATCATCGTTTAGGCTTATTAGTGAATATTGTGACGTATACTTTGTAAATTTTTGTTGTATTAAAATTGTTAGACCTGGCAGTACAATTTATTATATACTTAACGTAATAAGCACTTTTGCCAATCCCACCAACAAACCATGCCTGCAAGTTGGTTTTAAAAATAAATAACATTATACAATAAATAACGAATTACTATTTTAGTGACAAACAATCGAAGGAATAAGTTCATACATTTGTTTCTATGGCAAAAGGTTAAGCACACCAACAGAATCGGTGTCTGGACCTCGGTCTCGGCTAGCCAATTGCGATATCCACTGAGCTACCAACGCATTTTGCTATTGCGAAGAAGTCACTTAGCTGCAAGAAGCTAGCAGCAAATACCAATAAATACACAAACACTAAGAAGGTCAGGTCTTGGGCTCAACGCAGCCAACAGTTTCACCAGTTCGTTGTAGTTCTGCACTTAACGAAATACACCGCTAGACCGTGACAGCGACAGCAGCTGAAGCATGCACGCATTTGGAGCAGCGAGCTCAAACTCATCGATATATTTTGTTTCAGTTTTGTTTGCTAACGCTATATTTTGTTTCAGTGCAGACCATCATCTACACCGCTCCAAGCGTCAAATAAGTGTCTGAACTTTAAACAATAGATCTGGTCTTCCTACTGGTTGTGTATTCATTGATAAAACGACTAAGCATCCATTGTGGAACGTAAAGGCATATGATACATTCCGATCTTGACTTTTGTATGAGGTGCAAATAGCGTTTTGATTATACGCGAAACAAATTAATATACGCGAGGAATGAGAGTACACCTGGTGATTATAAATTTAGTGCTAATACGATTTTGAAATTCATAAAATACTTAATTTACAATATAATAGAAACATTAATTTATATGTTCCAGTTATAAAAAATACTTACATAACCGAAATATTATAAATTGAACTCTAACCAGACTCCCGTGGAAGCAGTTAGGAGTAACTCGACACTTTGATCGCGATCGTCTGTCACTCTTCGCCTTGTTTAGTGTTCGACTCTCAGCATCATTTTCTTGAAGTTTTTATATTTCTTTGGCAATATATTGTATTTAAGAAAACATTAAACGACTTCATTATAAATAGATTATCCTAATTCAACATGTAACTTACATATACAATTGCTTAAAAATAATAACTGGAGCTTTGTCGGTTACAAAACTATTTAATTGCGTTTTTGCTTTTTTTTATTTTTTACATAAAAGCAAGTTTATTGTCTACCAAATATGTATAAAATAGCTATTACTCTTTTAAATTTTTCACAATCGCAGTGTTGTGTTTCAAGTGCATTGTTAATTGATTAATAGACAATAATAGGATTTAATATTTTCTACTCTAACAGTAGCAAATTCTTTAACGTAATTACCATTCGTTTTAAGGAGTAATCAATTAATTCTAAACAATAAACGACGCGAGACTGAAAAATTACTATACAATGATAGACGATCATGTTAGCAACCGTAATAATTTTGTTTAACTAGATGTTTAGCTATAAAACACTTATTAAATTATGGAGTTAATTCACCATATTCATGTAAACGCTTATATTTCCAAAACGCATTAACTATTTAAAGCCTTCATATAAGAATAAAGTTACCCCCTCTTATCAAAATTGACTAGTTCATGATGTGTGTAGTGTAAATATTAGTAACTTGGTACTTAAATATGTGCCATGTTAATTCATAACATATTTTTGAATGTTTCTCCCAAGTTAAAAAAATCACCTGGAACTAGTCGACCCGTGCGGGATTCCGCACTGCGAACCAAATCTTGTCACCTGATCAGATGTTCTTTTGTTTACATTTTCGCTCCTGTCAAAACAAACTATTCCCTATATTTATCTTTCATATTATTCAAATTTCCGAGAAGCGGTACATTTTTAGACCGAGGATATATTTTTTGTCAATGGCCGGCACGATAAGCTTTAAAATGAGGGGTAAATCATGGAATTTGATAAAGGAGTAAGGAAGATCTCACAGACAGACAGAAAAACAGGCTAGAGAAATAATATATAAAATAATCAGAGATAAATAAATAAATATTTACTCAAACTTAAATACATAAACTGAGCATAATGCTATGAGTGTTTAACACCATATGATACGTTTACTCTAAGCCAGTTTGGTATTCAGAGACGCATTCGTAGACTCGACTTGGAAGGAAGATACGCATTTCTTCCATATATTGGGAGATACTATTAATATACTCCCTACTTCGAGTTTGAGGATTTTGAGGATGTTAAGTTATTTCAGGACAGGCTACATAGAAACGCAGAATAAATTCACTTTAAACTATAGTTAACCCTTTCAGTGCTAAGCTTCTGAAAGGAGTAGTTGAATATGTGATGTTTTGTTGATTTTTTTAATATATTGAACGCCTGAACAGTTAAAATTAATAAAAACGTGCTTCCGCTGGACACACACAGTAAAGGATAGGTAAAATGTAGCAAAACACCTGATCAGATGTGCAATTCACAAAGAATCCACCCATCCCGTCAGCTTGGACCCGAGCCGTCCACCGTTTGCTTAAGGTCCGCCCTCCCCTTCAACTCTGCCACAGACTGCCGTTGCAGCAAACCTGCATACTCAGCGAATTTCAAATGGTACTTTACTACGTCATGAAGCCACGCATACCAACTTTTATCAAAGCATATTCATAAACAAGCGAGATATGACAATTTATTTATTCTCCATAAGGAAAACATTAGGACTGAGCATGCAGGTTTGCTGCATCAAGGACCACAGCAATCGAGTTGTTATGCAAATACCAATTTTCACCACTAGATGAAGCGACATACCAAGTTTTACCAATTTATATTCATAAACAAGTAAGATATCACATGCTTCTAATCCTCCATTATAGCTGCTGAAGACGCAGGTTTGCTGCCATCGGGACCACACCAAATGGGTTTTGTATGCAAATATCAGTAAGCCCCAACCATTTGAAGCCATACGAAGTTTCATTAATATATGTTCATTAATATGTGAGATATCAAATTTACTTATTCTCCATAAGATTAACATTGGACAATGTACTGTGTTTAGTAATTTCAATATCTCGGTAACCAATTGACGTAGAGCGATGATCAAAATACCAAATTGTTTGTTTTTTAAGCCGGATTCAATAGTCTAAACTTAATTTTATATTTATAAATAATGATATGTAAAAAGTTCAAAAACACCATTTTTGGTGTACAAAACCCTCCAAAACCCCCCTTTTAATGGTGTGATATGTCTGGTTTTAATCATGAAAATTATGCTACCTCACCCGTTTATACAAATTTATTCTAGATCGGATTTTTTACGAAAGTTATCGTACCTACGAACACATAAATATATTATTTTTTCTCATAATGATAACAAAATTAATAATTAATTTAAGGTTAGGACCTTTGAAACTCTCTCCAAAATTGTTAATTCGCCAATATCTTGAGAACGAATAATGATTTTCAAAAACGGATTGCGGCATTGTTTTCACCGTAAAACGTAATTCTATATGATTGGTCACAACCCCACCTTTACATTTAAAAACAAATTGTTGAATCCAATATGGCGTAACCAATATGGTAGCCAAAAATATGAACTAAATCAAAATTAAGTATAAGTTGGTCGGGGTCGACAATGATCGGGGGTGGTCCGGAGTCGATATCTTAAGAAATGTGGAAAAAATTAGGGGGGACTCATTTAAAACTCAACCTACTGGAGTTTTGTTCTACATAAAAAAGGAAACTTTTGGTGAAGTTGCAGCGTGATTGGTCATCATAATCGTCGGTTGACAACGTTTCAAAAATAAAAATTAACTTTAAAATTGACTTTTTTTGGAAAACTAATTACATTTAAAGTGAGACCAACGAGCACCTATTAGACCTACTTTTGTGGAAGGTATAACTATAAGGCTCTGCTCTACTGCTAATTACATATTTTATAATGTAACAATAATGAATGTAATGCTATAGGATCAGTGTATTTTGTCCAAACAAAAATAAAGTCCACTGAAAATCGAATATATCCGAATTTTGGCTTTAAGTACGAAACGAACGGTTTTCGGCCCCATTTTGACAGGACATATTTTTCTTGTCTTGATGTAAGGAACCATTTTGCGAAGTTAGTTACACTTATCCCGAAACACCCTGTATATATGAATTCGAACGAATGGTGTTTTTGGCATCTAGGGGCCTCAAAATGAAAAGCTATCATGGTCCCGGGTCTAAGTCTTAACATGCCGACAATAGTAATGGCTTCTTACCTAAAGGGGAAATTCGTTAAAAATTAGGCATAGATAAATTACAGTAATTATAAACACCCTGAATTTAATGAATTTTATGTAAGGCCCAAACCTAATCTAAAAATTGGTCCCATGTAAAGGTAGTTATATATTACAAGTAATATCAATTACCAATTAAATACCTGAAATAATGTAATTGAATGTAGTTTTTAATCTTTTTAAATACTCAGAATACATTTTAAAGATAATTAATAAAATTTGGTCACTATAATCGCAGATGCAGTATTTAAATTAGATAATTTATTCTATATAGATAATTAGTGTTTAACGAGTATCGTTGAATAGTTAGTTTCAAGTAAACGAGGATTGCAGGTTTTAAGGGAAAGTCTAAGTTTAGGGTTATATCTCTCCGTTCTTTCATGGGTCCTTTCCTACTGGTCTCAAATTATTTCTAATGTATTAAATGCGTTTTATATTATTATAACCCCCACATCGTAGAGCGTAAGGTGTTTCACTATTTACGGGTTGACTTAGGAAGTGTTTGCCTAATTGTTCCAACCAACACCATGGCACTTATGGGTATTATGCTAATTGAAGACGTGTTGCGTGTTCAATTTATGCGCGTTACGTATCAGTGCTTAAGATGAACAAGTGCATCCACTCTTTCCGCGGAAGGTGAACCATCCATTTCCAATATTTACTGTTTAATACCTTATTTACCAAATCCATCATTGTAAAAAACGCGAATACAGTAAAGACATGCATATTTCTGGCGAGAACAACTTTTTACGGAATAATTAAGTTCGTGATGGTAACTTTTGTGTCTTAGAATCACTTGTATCGCGTTACCAACATCTGTAAATTTTACCATTGATCAGGACGAAAATGAAAATTATGCCCTCCCGACTAAATACAACCGGGGCAACGCAACTGGATACTCCTTATGGTGTTGCGTCCCGCACCCGCAACTCCCCGACAGCGACTGACGCTCCCGCACCCCGCACTCGCCTACCTCGAACCCGAGGCAAGCGGATGAGGGGTACAGCGCGTCAGCGCCGGGAGAGAGTGGCGAGTCAATCAGTACGCGCGCCGGGTCGCCAGAAGGGCTAGCCGGTGCAGTACTGTATATTTTAGGAAAGATTGACATAAACTGCCGCGCAGGGCAAGTGAGCAGAACGTCTCATACCTTAGAGGTACATAAAAGTTAATGTAATTATAAATGGAAAACTTCAAGTGCTGCTTGGACGAGTGGAAGTTGGGGGGAAACTCGGTGGTGAGTCGCGGGTGACCAGAACTCCGCCCACGTGCCGTAGTCCCTGGAGCGTTGGAGGTGCGATTGAGTCGCTGTCGAAGAGTGAAGAGTGTGAAGGACTTCACGAGAAGGTCCGTCGGCTGCGCTGGAAATGGAGGGGACGAACTGAACTTCCCAGGAGTTGTCCTTCAGAAGAGGAAGAACGGACAAGAAGAGGACCCGTACGTCATGGCGGCGAAAGACGCGGCCCTTCCCAGATCAAAGCGCCCCGACGACGGAGGAGTTGTCGGAGTGGAGGATGATGTGGACATCAGAATATCGCAGTGTCGCCCAGTGAAGGCCTAAAATTGCGGCCACCATTTCCGCGTGGCTTATCTCGGACGGTTCGGCGAAAGCCTGCGCGAACCCGTCCCGAAGGGCGGGAGCGTAGGCGGTGACAGAGTGGGGGGTGGCGTCGGTGAACACTTTTAGAACGATGGGGGTGTCGTTGAACTGGTGAGGTTGAGAGATGTCCATGTAATTCACGGCGGCCAGAAGCCAAGAGGGATCACCACGCAAAATATCATTGGCCAGGAAGAGTGGCCATAGGATATTAAACAATATCCAAGAAGCGTAGCCATGAACACGTTCCCGGTCCTTTGGGGAGCCTGGACGAACAAAGGTAAGAAGACGATGAAGACGAGAGAAGGCCGTAGGCTCGAGAGTGAGTGTGCAATCAGCAGTGGAGACGGTGAAGCCGAGGTATGAGAGAGAATGAGTAGGTTTGAAAGAAGATTTAGCGTCATTTATGGTGACGCCTAGGCGTCTGATAAGGGAGACCGCGCGACAAAGGACTGGATACTCCTTATGGTGTAGCAGCCAGTCATCCAGGTAGGCAATGAAGCCGCAGCCGGTTTGCGCTTGGACATGTGACAGAAGAATGGAGCAAGCGCGTTGGAACACCCCAGGGGCAACCGCGTGTCCCATAGGGAGACGCGTGAGGGCCAACTTTTCGTGACGATAGAATATGCCGTTAAACGGATGGTGGGCGGGGTTAATTTTTAATTGGTGAAAGCCAGAATTTAAATCAAGTTTGATGAGAAAAGAACCCAAGGGGATCGAACGCAAAGCAGACCCAGCCGTGAGAAGAGAGAATCGGGGAGTTTGAATGTGATCCGTCCAAGAGCTGTAATCAATGATAGGCCGTATGCTGCCTCCAGGCTTAGGTATCGCAAACATTGGCATTGCGTGCTTGAGAGATTTACAAGGAATCAGGAGGCCAGCGGTATTCCAGATCTGGACGACTTTGTCCATGACGGGAGACGTTCGTGTTGGAATGAACGTGATAGGGGCGTCATAAGGACGAGGAAGGTTAACCCCGATAGATGTGGTCCGAGATAACCAACCGGTATGGTCTTCGGGGAAGATCATATGGGGCCAGGTGTCAACAGAGGGGTCAGGTACAACGAAATCAGGCTCGAAATGATGGACCGGAGGGTCTAGTAAATTAGTGGTACCTGGAGGGACAACGTGGCGTGGAGGCACCGGCGCAGTGGAGAAGTCTGGGACGTCATCATCGTGGATGGACGGTTCCGGAGAGACGTCTGGGGGCTCGGAGGAGATGGAGGAAGCTTCGGAGCCGGCTTCCGAGGGTGGTGGTGTAGGGGGAGCGACGTCCCAATCGTCGGTTCCCCACGGGGCCGTGCGCAGCCGAAGATCCCACAAGAAGTCGTCATCCGATTCCGGAGGTGGAGGGGGGAGGTCGTCCTCTGGAAGGCCAGGATCAAACTCCGCCCAGTATTAAGCGATGATACAGTACTGCACCGGCTAGCCCTTCTGGCGACCCGGCGCGCGTCCTGATTGACTCGCCACTCTCTCCCGGCGCTGACGCGCTGTACCCCTCATCCGCTTGCCTCGGGTTCGAGGTAGGCGAGTGCGGGGTGCGGGAGCGTCAGTCGCTGTCGGGGAGTTGCGGGTGCGGGACGCAACAACCCCCCGACAAGTAACTTAACCCTCTTTTATTAACTTTTATGTACCTCTAAGGTGTGAGACGTTCTGCTCACTTGCCCTGCGCGGCAGTTTATGTCAATCTTTCCTAAAATATACAGTACTGCACCGGCTAGCCCTTCTGGCGACCCCGTGTTGTGTCGTGACTCCCTCTCCCACGTCCAGCCGATGACTGCCGGTGCGGACCCGCTCCCTCTCCCTCGTACGAAGCGAGGTAAGAGAAGAGCGTAGGAGTACCGCGCGGCAGCGCCGACCGGACGAGGGAGTGGGCGGCAATCACACGACACGTGGGGCTCGCCAGAAGGGTTTGCCACCACAGTACTTTATTTTCAAAACAGGAACAAGTAGCTCTGTTATAAATAAACAGGATAAATAAATACGTCTTAGAACTCTAAAGTATATTTACACTTATACAATCATTCATTCTCTGATTGGGCCTGATGATGACCGGTGCAACTGGTTGAAATCGATCGCCTTGTACCATCTTTTGTGTATATTTTACCGTCTTGTATGTAAGTACAGTATAAGTGTAAATGCACTTTATAGTGTTGTAAGACTATTTATTTACCCTGTTTAGTTGTAACAACACGTATAATGCTAATAAATAAATGATTATAAATATAACTCATAAACTAGTAGGTCACGACCCAACTCAAAACGCAGATCTCACTGCACAGCAAGCTACGTCTCTAACGACGTCTCCCCGCAATACCGCACGCACCAAACTCGTCAGACACGATCACGACCCTCAGGACGAACTGGCTTCCCGAAGCGGCGGGACACCCAGGCCGATAAGCGCTGATAAGCTGGGTCGAAGTGCAACCGGCCGCTCGCCACCACTGCCTGCTTACCTGTCGCTTGGCTGGATCACCGCGGCGACGAAATCAAGCCTTCTTATACCCCCTCACCAAAACAACTCGTTACAATTACACAAATTATCTGTTATCCCAAAAATACCATTTGATTTAAAATCTAATATTTAGTTAAATCGTCTCCTGGGATACATAACTCAACCGTTCGTTATTGATTGCAAAATGTTTTCATTGACGCTTTCTTCTAATTGGTGTGGTGAAACTGTCGAATATTACTTAAAAAGATAAGCTGTATTATAAAGGGAATCAATCCTAAAAATATATTTATAATAGATAGATAGTGCGTTAGAACAAATCGCTGACTTCAAAACCAAGGGCGAAATCTTAAAATGTAGCAATATATAAAGTTTACTCGTCTTTAGGTGAGATATTTCAACAACGAGATTTTTACAATATTACACTAGAATTCTTTGTAAACACATATAAAATTAAATCGAATAAACAATTTTTACTCAAGCCTTGAACATATGTAAATCACATAATATCAGTCATAATATTAGTCTATCATACAATTTTGAACTACAGAATTCATATAATGATTAACTTGTTTTTTTTCTACCGTATATATATAAATAAATATATATATATATATATATATATATATATATATATATATATATACCCCTTCAGTAAAAACTTAGACTTAACGTTATATTTTAAACAATTTTTCTTTAAAATAAATCTAATTATTTTGGAACTTATAAAAAAATTATAATAATACCAACATAAGAAGTTCTTCTGTAATTTTCTAAATTATCTTTAGGCAATATTTATTCTTTGAAAATTTCTAGTATTATATGGATGACACTCCTTGAAGCTTGCAAACTTTTTATTATTTACCCTGGCATATATTATACCATTGACTGGCTATAAATATACTAGGCTTTATATTTATAGTCAATACTTTTACTCAATTTGGTCTTTGAGATGGATGTTTTAAGATTGATTTAAAAATGATTGGATGATTGGTGATTTAAAAATGATTGGTGATTGGATGTTTGAGATTGATTTAAGGGATGTATAAATACAATCAATCAATCAATTGTGCTATTTTGGTACACCTCTGCTACGGATGTGCAGGTTACAACGCCCTACTTCCCGTCCCGTACTATCCCTTTTTTGTATCAACGGCATACACCAATTTATAATTTTTAGAAAAAATAATTAATTTTATTAGGTCTATTGTAAATAATCAAATATCCAACAAAAACACAATATAGCACGGCAACCTCTGAGATAAAATATATGAGTGATATAAGTTAACAAAAACATTATCAACGTGTTCTTGTTGTCCAAGGACATGTGTTGTAGGAAGATCTTCCTGTCAAGGTAGCAGTATGCGCCTGGGCTGTCAGCAAAGATATCAGACTGACATGTCTCTCCCAAGTCGCAGGCAGTCTAGTAAGGGGGCTGTGTTGAAGGTACAGTCGTTGCTAGCAGCATGTTATATTGACTAAACTATTAAAGTTAACTTTTTCAACTGATTACCTTTTTGTAGATATATCTGTAGATTTAAAGAAGTTCAGCGATGCAAGCACTTGTATCTCCCACTAAAACTTATTATGAAATACTTTTGTCCCGCTGTAATTTAATTGGTTCAAACTGTATTAAAGCAAATAAGTAAATAAATAAATTTTGGTTGTGATTTAAAAACGATAAGATTACTATAGGGGCAGACACAAAAATACTGTAAATTCTAAGTCACGTTGACATCACAATAAAATCACAAGTAAACCTTTTGCCATGATTGTTTGACTTTTTAACACACTGAATCGTAGTAACGCTGCAGTGTAACTGATCTGACGGTGTTTGGCTACGACACGTGTCACTCCCAGACCAACCTGTCAGAAGTATTCCAATTAGGCTAAAATCAATTCGTTTTACCTGAGACAGAACTAGTGTTATAATTTTTTTTAGATTTGTTTTATAGATTTCCTTTTTAATAATTTTTACTAGCCTACTTTATTAAGTTTTCATGTCTCTATTTTTATCCGAATGTATCGTTCTTTTAAATTCTCAGTATCAAAAGTGTAGTTTGGTATGGGGGGGAGGGGGTAGGGGGTTGAACTAGAACATGCATTTTCTGCCATCTAAAATTAGTTTTTTATAAGGGTCCGAACAATGTCGAGGGAAACTTGAACCACAAAAAATAACTCGTATCAATATTTTGTTGCCTTTACAAATACGTTTGTTTTCTAAGGAGGTGCTGGAAATCCGTATACGGACGAAGTGTGGGACTCGCCGAAGCCCTACCCACTAAACCCACCCCCATGCCAGGCTTTTCTCTCGCGAATTGTTTATCACATTACTTCGGGGAGAGAGCTCCTTGTTGCTGATCCGGCGTGCTGGGGTTCGCAGTACTTGGAAAAAGGAACTACTTTCTCTAATTCGATGGCGTTGATTTTGGCAGTCGCCTTTCTTAATTTTTAGCCTTTTCCAGGGCAAGCCTAAAAACGCGGCCCTAACAAATATGGCAATTTCTGCATTAATAATAAAAATATAGTGATTTATTACATGCATTCGTTTATTGAAATATGTAATTAACAAAGATATGATTCATGATTATCTTAAAGTTTAAGCAAACAATACTTTGTTCATTATTAAAGATTAACGTTTATTTGTCCCTTGAGAAAACCTTTCACCTTTATTGATAATGAACCTAATGTTGAACATCACATTAGGTTGCGATGTCCAACCTATTTCAAGTGTCTATGTAGAATTTTCAATTGAAAATATTAAATCAATTCCCCAGGAATCTGGGGGAACGAAATAGAAAGTATGACATTTGCTTAGTAATAATACAGATATATACTGTAAATTATTATTTTGCTGAGGATAACCTTTCACTTCCAATACCTGCTTAAGATAACATAAGGTTCTCTGAGAATTTATTTATTTTGATTATCCAGCAGTCAAGCTACACAAATAAACTACGTTTACGATACCTCAAAATTTACTATGGTAATGAGCAGTAAGTAATGAAGACTAATTTTGGTAAGTTTGCATGTTTGCAATGTTATATACAGTATTACTAGTAGGCCTGTTGTTCTGTCTTTTTTTGTCTGATTAAAAGTGTTCGACATGCCATCTCAGTAGTTTGTGTTATCATAACATATGTTGATATTGTAAATTTGTGCTTTGCTTTGCGGTAGCTGTTTTAGAGTACAATTGAAGTTGAATTTGTTTACCATGTTATTCTCATGGGAAAAAGAACATTGAGGGCGGCCTTTCCTCTTAAAATTGGGGGTGTCGAATATTAAAACCACTTTGCACAACTACGGGTCGAGGCCAATTTGATATTTCAATCGTCTAGCACGTTACCAAAATGAGTGTAGAAAGAACGGAGTAATTTTGTTCACGAAAATCGCCCTAGCTTATTGTAAAAATAGATAGTATACAATCTAAATAACTATATAGCCCGGTGTGTGATTCACTCCTTACGAATACGAATTCTAAACCACTTCTAGATGAGGTAGAAACGTAAAGTTACGCATGCAGGTAGCTTGTACCTAGAAACTCTCGTGAAAATTGCCAAAAGTTACAGTTTTGAATTTGAAAACCTTTAATTTTTATCTTGAAAATTGGAAATTTTAACGTTGGGCTCATGGAGTTTCAAATCAACGTAACTTTCACATGGTACAGTATAAACATGATATGAACAGTGAATAAAAATGCCATTTAGAATGGGTATATCCCTAATGAATAAAAATAGTATTGCCAACTATATGAAAAATACTTGAAGGGAGTTGTAATAACAACTGGAGCGTCCCCAAGCAGGGGTTTGGGGGTGGAGCCCTCAGAGAGCGAAGCGAGTAATATAATATATTCCCGATGCCCGTAAAACTGGACAGCCCCAGATGTAATCTACAGTAGCCATAACTCCTCAGATTTATTGCAAAGGCTTTTCAGGTTAATTAAGGACAACAACATAAAGTGAATCGTCCGTGAGAGGAAATTGCCCGACCGTATCTCTGCTTGATGTTTGTAGGATTAAATTACTTTCTCTTATATAAAGAAGCTACGTAAAAAAACGTAAAACAGTTTTTTCCATGTTGTAAATTTCTGTAAAATTATAGTTCATAAAACTGATTATTAAAGTTTAGTTTAGGCAGTGATAATTAAATTATTACTTTAATTGCTTTTAACATTTCATACCGAGGCAATTGCATTACTAAATAGTACACCACAGTTTTACTAAAATTACAAAACGAGAATTAAACCAAAACTCTTAGATGGTCGATTTATTTAATAAAATTTAAACAGGATAAATAAACTACGTCTCGCAACACTACAACATGTATTTACATTTATTTTGTATTTACGTACATTACGGTATCATACAAAAAATAAGGTACAAGGAGATGGATTTCAATCAATCAAGCCGGTTATCACCGGGCACAATACAAGAATCTCTTCAGATAAACTTTTCAGAGGATCAGAGAATCTTTTTAGAAGAATATTTTTAGATTCTCTGATTAGGCCGGATGATGACCATTGTGACTGGACACAATCGATCGCCTTGTACCTTTTTATAGTATATTTACAGTCTTGCATGTAAGAACAGTATAAGTGTAAATATATTTTGCAATGTTGTGAGACGTAGTTTATTTATCTTGTTTAATTAACAACACGTGTTATGCTACTTAAGAAATTATTTATTAAAATCACGCTCTAACTTCATGTTAACTTGACTATTGGTGATTTGTTATATTCATCTGCAAGTTTAATGAGGAGGTGAAATATACAATTGGTTAAAATATTCCAATGTGATCTGACAATAGGTTAAACAATCACAAAATAATGTGTAATTTAATGAGAACAATACATTTTGAATAAAAGTCGTTTTTATGCTTTATAATTCAAAATTTAAGATAAAGTAGTTTAAACTAGCAGACAAAGCATGAAATCACCTCTTAGTTTAATGTATGACTCTTTGATTTCGGACGATGATTATGATTTACTAATTGAGTACCCTTAATTACTTGTTGGCAGAGAAAGTTATGTTTTTTTTGCTTTATGTTAGAAATTGTGGCAATTTTCATACTGCTCTGGTTGGTTTAATTTGTATTTTAAGTTTTTAATATGTATATGGAAAAGTTATCAAATAAATAAAAAAGGTGTTAAAGAACCTTTCAGGACTTTGGGATATGATTACTCATACAAAAAGAAAGCAAGTAGCTATTATGAAGGAGTGTCCTAAAACGCTTAGTTTTTGGTCTGTCTGTAAGTATTTTTTTACTTAATATAATCTTAGGAAAATCGGACGGTATCAAATTCAAACTTGGTACTTGTATTACATCTTATAGAGCCTTTTTTGTTATGGAATATAAAATGTCTACTTTTTACCATTTCAAAATGGTATTTACTTTTGTTATCAAGCGAAATACCTTAAAACCCGTAATATTTAGCAACTAAACTGTAGGTATCAGATAAGTTGTGTCATATAATCCTCAAAATAATTATGTTAATATTGTAACTATAGGATCATTAATAACTGAGAAATTGTGATTTGTATAAGTTAAAACATGATTGGTTGATATTTCTGGACTAAATCATCATGATTTAACATATAAAAATAACTATTTCTCAGTTGTTTGTAATCCTAAAGTTACAATCGTCACATTAGTATTTTAGGTAAACATGATACAGGTTTTATGATTCTTAAAAAAATTATGATTGCTAAATATTACGGGTTTTTAAATATTTAGCTTGGAAAATAAAAATGACTTAATTTATTTTAATACGCACTATTCAGTAAATATGTTGGATTAAAATTGTATACATCTTGTATTTTTAAAATTATTACTTATAAGTAAATGTATTACATTATTTTAACAATTTCAAAAGTAAACAAGTAGTGCTTAGTAATGTCTGTATTATGGATGTTAACAATCGTACAAAGTTTGATTGATAAAATTAACTGGATAAGTGTGTTAAATTCATAAGATGGTCTGTAACATTTATTTATACTGTTATAGGTGTGTTAATACCAGTTTAGGTTATGGTTATATTTTATTTCTGTGAAAAAAATAAGTAACAGTAATTATACAGTATATTAAAAATATTGATACCATTAAAACTATTCAAACAAACTTACATTATATTTTGTTTTAAATAATCACTAACGATAAAACATGAAAACCTTTGATTACTTTTATTATCAGTCTCAATTACATAAATTTCGTACATCTTACACAACAGGAAGGAGAGTTGAATCGAGTTGTCCACGATTTGCCAGATTTTTACAGTGCCCTCAGAAATATGAAGAACGCCTCAACGCACTTCTGTTGACATGATGGTATTTGGCCTGGAAAGGCTCTGCTTAATTTTAAAGACCCGTAGGAAATCTGACATGGATTGATAGTTATTCAATTTTAGTTTCAGTTAATTTTTAGTTAATTTAAAATCTGAATATCCTAAACTTTGATTTAATTTTCATTATTGTTTTCGTTAAAACTATGTTAATCATTTATTTTGTAATTTTACCTTTTAGTTTACATAATGGACACTATTGATTATTTCCTTGATGGGTGTAAAATTTTAGTGAGGCGATAAGAATTGTATATAAAAAGGTAAAACATCTAGAAAATTCCCCTTATCCGCTCTGTTTAAAAACAGTGATGTTAAATATAGTTTATTTTCATCAATAATTTATTCTAGATAAACTTTGTTATTAAATACTTATAGTTAATCAAATAATTATATTATTTTCCGTTAATATACACATTCTGATACAGATTATATGAGTAATAATTATAATAACACAATGTATTGTTATTTTTAATTATTTTATTTGGTGATATATAACTATATAATATAGGCCTACGTAATATTTAGATACAAATAATTACGCCGTTCCAGTAAACCTGCTTTCTTGAAAAATTGTTAATGAAGATGAAATACCTCCTTAAGTCACTCAGTAAATTTCAAGGAAATATGATCATAAATAGGCTAAGATAAAGCAATATATATTTCTTATAAGAATTAAATCCTCATTTTTTATTTTTCATAAACATGTATTTATTTAGATGATGCAGACTAAATAGTTTCAAGGTAGTCTTAACAATGTATTTGTTTTTAACGTTTGATTGAATAATTTAAAGAGTAATTTTAAAAATTAAGAAAAATAAAAAAATAATCATTGAAAAATAAATAAATAATCCAAGAGTGTGTTTGGCACTCTGAATGTCTCTACAACGGATTACGTGGAATATACTCGAATTCGACTGGTGTTTTGGCATCTGCGGTCTCTTGACAGAAAAGGTTATCATGTGCTGTGCGTCGGTCCTACCGCAGTTACTGACTACGGCAATATATTTTTCCCTACATGAATTATCTTGTAAAATGTCTTGTTCGTGTTATTAATAATATTAATAAAACCTCCTTACTGTTTATGGTGGAAATTATACCTCTGATGAAATACTAAATATAACACAAAATAACATAAACTGATGAAGACCACATATAATGTTAAAGATAATCTCATGAATGTAATACATAAAGATATAATCGCTTTATCGTAAATTTATACATACAATAAAACATTAATTTAAATTTTTTCTGAATATACACATAATGCCATCTAAAAGCATGAGTCTAATTTTGTTTATGAAGTTTTACTAACCATAAAACAAACACAATCAAAGATTGGACCTGAAACTTGTTGGATTTGTGTATTTGATGAAGTTAGTGTAACATGCTAATGTACCTGGATTTGTGTATATGATGAAGTTAGTGTAATATGCTAATGTACCTGGATTTGTGTATTTGATGAAGTTAGTGTAATATGCTAATGTACCTGGATTTGTGTATTTGATGAAGTTAGTGTAATATGCTAATGTACCTGGATTTGTGTATATGATGAAGTTAGTGTAATATGCTAATGTACCTGGATTTGTGTATTTGATGAAGTTAGTGTAACATTCTAAAGTACCTGGATTTGTGTATATGATGAAGTTAGTGTAATACTCCACAGTGAGACAGTGATGGCTGAATGTTCCTTATTATTAACGGTAGGCCATAGACTTATACGCATAGAATTGTAATAAGGCTTAAAAGTGCCTTAAAATAATATTAATTTGTTATGACTCTTTATAAAGGTATTAAAAATAAAGAAAACGTATGTTCAGATTGCTTACTGATTACAATTGTTGTATACTTACCTGAAAAATCACGACATACTAGATATACACTAAATCATTCATTCCAATAATTTTGTTTAAACCTCAACTGTCCGTCACCAATCAGCTTGCGCGGCGGTCTAAGGTTAGAGTGGTACCATAACGGCATTATTCGCGTGGGAAGCCAGTCGTTACCGCTTGTGAAAACGTATTACATCCATACCAAATTATATAATTTGTTTTTATTGTACTGAGATAATTTAAAGATCAAACTTCTATAAGATATAAAACGTACGTTGATGGACAGCATCATGTAGCAAACATACTTTCCAACAATATTACAAGCTATAAACATTTATAACATACCAAAATTGTTTGTTGTTGTGTTTGTGTAACTTAATTCCTAGTTATGGCATGCGAATATACAGTTAAACCGATTCGTGGAAGGGAGTTAATGAATTTTTAAAGACGCTTTTTTGTATTTTAAAAATATTTGTGTTTTGTTATCTTTTGCTACGTATTGATGTAAATTAACCTACTATAATGAAGCATTATTTCGACATTTCTGCACTCATGAACTACAATTGCTAAAATTGTCCCCCCGAAAATCAGAAAGATAAAGTGCTCAACAAAGGATTTAAAGGATATAAGTCTATATTTTAAATATAAATTTAAGGATCTCTTTTTATAAACTTTGTAAAGCACTTTAACCTTTTGAAGCCGACTTTACACTCGAAATTAAGCGTTCACATGAGTGACCAATAAGAGACCGTGTAAGGATGCGTATCGGGTGGCTCGTTATCAAAGGGATCGGGCCTAATGTTTAATCAAGGGGATGACACTGCCACCTAAAGCGGTTTTAGTATATGTTTTATGCTTCAAAGATAAATATATATTGTTATAAACGACTGTTTATAAATATGATAATAGTTATTCATTATAGCAATTTAGCAAATTAAAAGTTTATAAAAATTCACAAAAAACTGAAAAAATAAACTCTTAGAGACCGAGTTATATACATGTTGTAATTATATTCTAATAACTGATCTCCAGGGTGGCACGATTCGTGTTGTTACTATTAAACAGGGTCAAATAAACCATATCTCTTAACACGACAAAATGTAATTACACTTGTACTGTATTTGCATACAAGACGGTATACATACGTAAAGGATTGTAATAGGCGATTGATATCAACCACGTCACACCGGTCACCATCAGACCCAATCAGAGAATCATCATTTAGTTTATTTTATCATGTTTTATCATGTTTCATGTTTTATCATGTTTACATTATTACATTATAATGTATATTTTTCTCATAGAAATTTGACTAAAATCTTATGAAATACCCATACCAATACAATGGTGATAACGAATGTTTTAATTTAATATATTAAAACTTGCAAAGATAGATATTACACAATAAATCTGCTAGGGGAAAATAGTCTTTTAAGACCTCAAGCAATAAAACATTACATAATTTGTTTTCAGATTATATAGAGTGTTCCCGCCTCTTGAAAATTAATTTTTCAATGCCGAAAACAGATGTTCTTTAGGTTGTAAAAAATTTAGATGTTTATACACACATTCACTTCTATAAAAGGGAGAAAAACAAATATTTGTTCCCTTCAATGTGTAAGTAGTGATTGCATAAGGAATGTGTCGTGATTCCATTTCTAATAAAAATAGATGATACGAAAATTACTTAGTATATAAATTAGAACTAAGGTATAATTTCAATACTGATTAGATTTAAAAATACATTTCAATCGTGTTCCAACATCAGTTATTCAATAAATTTGGGAAATTGGGAAACAAATCATGTTTACTATAACGTTCAGTAAAAGAACGAAACTAAAGTAAAGCGTAAACTAAATTACGTAACCTTAGATATTTATAAAATGTATTATATACTCTTGCAATAGGTTTTATCAATAGTTAGTAGTATAGTTTAATATAGAAATATATATATATATAAAGAATCTGTATAACGTAAAACAAATACTGTACAATAACTTAAGACAGAATTGCAAAGAAATAGCTACAATGAATAATTAAATGGCTCCCACCAGTAACGTTGTAAGCGAAAAATTTTACAAAATCGAGATTTCTATGCAGTAAGGTTGCAAACGACATCCTAAACTAGTGCAGGGTATTTATTTGATGATATCTTTTAAGTTGGCAGTCCTAGGACCGGTGGAAAACCACAAGTTTTTGGTCTCTCCTTGCAGCAACGTTGGATGTGTTCGGGATGGCAACACCACCGCGGGCGTCATCCTCCCCCAGATATAAATCGGCTTAACCGTAATAAAAAACGTTCAATTAACATTCACAACTAGTCCAGGAATGTTTGGGAAGTAAACAGGAATGCCGGGGAACTCTACATCAGTAAAAAGAAAAAACCTTTATCCCGAAAACTGCCACGACGTGAGGTACGTGCAGTAACGTTATAACCGCCACGTGCCCAAAACTCTTGTTTATCATAAAACTAAACATTACCAGTTTTACAAGTCTTAAGGGTGCGCCCTACCCAGATTGAATTCATTGTTGTTTAGCACCGCGCCGGCGCCGCCAACAAGCAGGGCCATGCATATTTACGCTTGAAGACCATTTTGTTCTCCTCGATCGCACTGTTATTTTACAGATTTCTACCAAACTATTTGCAGTTTCACACTTTTCAGATTCCAATCTAGTAGGGATCATACGGTTCCTTTTCTCCAAAATAATTATCCTCCATACGTTAGGAATCTTTAGAAAAACGCTTAATTTGAGAACATTACTAATGGCCTACCACTTATTTTGAATTAAAATCACGATTTTTAAATCGTATGATCTCTAGATGAACATTTATTGAATTAAATAACATCAAATTACTTTTAAATTGGTTAACAATTTAGCCTACAATGAGGGAGATGCAAACCCCTTACTTGAGCGTGCGGAAAGGAGGTACGGCGCACCCTTAATATTAAAAATTAAAGGGCTTAAGGCTGTTTAGAATAAATGTGTTTCATTTAATTTTATGTCATACAATAAATCTTTTGTTTGGTTTCCTTTTCCCATAAAATAAATGTAGTTTCAAGGTAAATCTTTAGCTTTTATTGATTAGAACCGGTTTTATATTGTAAGTTTAAGGCAAATATTTCACTTTTCCATTTTAGGACATGTACAATATGTGTTTATTAGTGAAACAATAAAATTGTCTAGACATAACATCTCTTATCTTTCTTTACCCAGTAACGTTGCAACCATCATTAAACCTAAAAAGTCGCAAAAACTTTGTAAACGACTGTCGTTTACAACGTTTTTGCAATTCTGAAATCACATATTTGGTCATAACTTAATTACTACTTGAGATATTATTGTAACATTTATTGTAATGACCGCTACTATTTAATACATATGTGACCAAAAGAAACATATTCCTTTGTTATTTTTCAAGTTATTTGTTTATTTAATTTCCTGAAAAATGTACATTTTGTCGTTTACAACGTTACTGGCGGGAGCCATTCAATTGGTGTTTGTAATTTCAATTTGTTTCACATTTCCTCTCAACACAGAGTAGGTTCAAACAGTATACATGCATTTCTGAAATTCAGCTACGTGCTCTGTATTCTGTAGAGGTTGACTGTACTAACGTAGAGTGCGATTATTTGGATGATGCTGAGTATGCAAAGTAGTAGTGACTCTTTGACATTTATCTTTAGGAAGGTGTACAAAGGGGAGAGTAAATTACGAAATAAGGCGGTCCCACACTTATCGCGAACAGGCCTGAACATTCTCCCGAATGTTCACTGAACATTCCGTCCCTTATGTCCCCGAGTGTATTCAAAAGTTTGTGCAGCTCTCACACTGCTCGCAAAAACTCCGAACATTTGGAGTTCGGTCGAATGTTCGGGCGTGTGCACGAGAAGTGTTTGACCGCCTATATGCGAAGTAACTTTATGTACTTGAATAATATTGGCAAACAAAATTTTACTTTGAAAAATGTTCTAATGGAAGTTGCAAATGTAAAATTAGCAAATCCATTCCCAAAGCCAAATTTTGTATAACTTCCTTGGGAAAACATTTAAATTAAATCGTTTAACCATAACCAACTAGCCATAACCAAATCATTAGCCAAAATGGCCACTCAACCACGGTTACGGAATCCAGTTCAGAAGAACAGCTTTATACATTGTTCAAGTGCTTCTTCCGTTTTCCAAACTACAAAACCAAGGAGGCAATGTCAATACGATTGATAAAAACAAAATAAACTTAACACACCTTTCTCCTTGGTATTTTGTAAACATTTATTGACCCCTAGTCCTCCTGTACAGGAATCGTACCATTTGGTTATTATAATACATACGCCTTACCAAGGAATGAAATGTAAACAAACGCAAACATTTAAAAAAATTATACTTAAAATATTTAAAAATGATAATCTCTTGAGTAATTTTTAAGAATTTGTTCTTCATTTATAAACAAAACCCTGTGGAAAGTTGTATTACAGTCTTCTCTGCTCATTGGAGAGGTGGGATGTAGGAGGAAATTAATCCCAGGTCTGGGGTCAACAGGATATTGTGGTTTGTCATCCGGAATGTGATTTGTTAAGGCAATATTGAAAACTGCTCTCATTTAACATACTTCTATTTAGCCACTACGAGCTGATGAAATTATTCGAGTATTAGGTATACAATTTTTTTAGATGCTTAGCTATCAAAACCCTTTAAAATTATTAAATTTTTGAATACTTAAAATTAATTGAATCTTAATTATTGTCCTGTACACAACTCATAAACTATGTGGAATATCTTATACTTTATTCAAAAATACCAATAATAATTACTCATTAGAAACTAAATGAATCTAGTTACAAACTATGAAGTGAGAAGTTTCATATTGTGTTAATCGCAGTATTTTACGTGTAAAATTAAGAATTGAGGGATGGAAGAATAAATTTTAATTGAATATATTTATATTATTAATAGTATAATGAGGATAATTTAGCCATAAATTAAAATTATAAGATCGACACATTTGCGTGATCTTTAACCAAATTTTTCTATAGATTTGGGGTTTCCTGGATATTCCCAAGAGAAATCATATTATGGTGCGTTGCAGTGATCGACATCCATTTTCCAAACATACCTTCACTTGATCCTACTAATACAATTAAATATGCGTTTGCATATAGGTCGTGATCACTGCTTTTTTTTAAATGATAATGATAAATATGATTAAAATAATATATATATATTGTTTTTAATATATATATATATATATATATATAATATATATTTAGCTTATGACATTAAAAATGCCATACTTAAAATCATAGAGCTAACTGCAAAACGCAGATATGTTAACACTTCATCTGGATATGAATATATTTATTAATCAGAAATAAAATGAGTCGTCTATTTTTAAAGTAAAAAACGTATTTTTTTAGGATACACTAACAAACTTAAAATTAAATATGTTTCTTTGTGTAAACATAAAGGGTATCAAATCCCAAATTGTTATGATAATTTTAAGTTAAACCTTCCGTTCGCATGGTGAGTACAATAAAGTGATGTAATATGAGTAATGCGTTTCATTGAAAACATTATGCCTCAAAACTGCATTGGACATGAAGTGAAGTTATGTCTTTCCAATAACATTTTAACGGCAATGGTTGTTAAGTAATTTTATAACATATATAATTATGAGCTTTAACATATCCTTTAATCTCTGATAAATAATTTCTTTATTAGCATGATACGTGTTGTTACAACTAAACAGGATGAATAAAATACGTCTTACAAAACTATAAAGTGTATTTACACTTATATTTTACTTACATACAAGACGGTAAAATATACACAAAAGATGGTACAAGGCAAAGTATATGCCTTGTACCATCTTTTGTGTATATTTTACCGTCTTGTATTTAAGTACAGTATAAATGTAAATATACTTTATAGTGTTGTAAGACTATTTTTTTATCCTGCTTAATCTCTGGTACGAATTTGTAAAACAGTGTCCTGAACAAGCTTCAGTTTGATCGAATAATGTATATAGCATGCACAATTTGTAAAACAGTGTCCTGAACAAGCTTCAGTTTGATCGAATAATGTATATAGCATGCACAACTTTGAAAACAGTGTCCTGAACAAGCTTCAGTTTGATCGAATAATGTATATAGCATGCACAATTTGTAAAACAGTGTCCTGAACAAGCTTCAGTTTGATCGAATAACGTATATAGCATGCACAATTTGGAAAATATTTATAACACCTAATTATACTCCTGTAAATTAAATGCATCATTGTGTGTGAGTTTGTGTCAACGCCACGCCGATGGAATGGTCCAGGTCCTGGTTTTGGTCGTATGCTATCTAGAATCCATCACTGATGTTAGAAACCATCATCGTTAATGGCCAACTACAGTCCAACATAACGTATTTCCTATTAGTTATATTTTTAATAAGATATTAGTAATGTTAATGCTATGACAAATTACACCCGTACTCTTTTATCAATTAATTTGACTGATTTCATAATAAAGTTATTTTTAAATGTTAAATATACCATCCATTTTATTTGATTAAACCAGTCATAAAGTGTACACATTAATATTTATAGCCATTGTAGTATTTCCATCTTTTAATGGTTTGATTTCAACAGGGTATAATAATTTTATTTTAATTATAACCTGATAATATTTACTCTAGTAAGAATGTTACTTACTGAATGCCTGTAATTAGATCGAAATACATCCCGCTACATTCTTACTAGAGTGAAAGAGTAAGAGAATTAAATTTGTTGTAATGTAAGTCATGTTTATCTATTACTGATGGAGAACGCGCTTCTCAACGTTGGGTTATTAGCTCAGGACTCCATCATTCCATAGTTAATGTAAAGTATTAATTTAATTAAAAATTACGTTTTTAACATCATACAATTAAGAGTTTTCTCTTAGTTTAGCTATACAGATATATTTTATAAATCACTTTTTGTCACTTTTAATGGCCATATAGAGCTATGCAAACAATAAATCAACAATCCGATGTATAAAACTATAGTTGACTAGAGATAAGAAAGGTGAATTTATATAATATAAACCCACAATCGGTATCATTTTCTAATCAGTCTCTTATGATTTATCAGTAAATACACACCTTGAACAAATTATAAAATGATTTTAATTAACTTTTTTTATGTATCCTCCACCAGATATTGTGGACGAAAATATTTCGTGCTTAAGTGTGTAAACAGTTATTTTAAGTACCTAGTGTCGCTTTGAAAGGGTTTTCCGATAAAGGCGCTTAGATTTAAGGAACAGGAAGGAAATATTAAAAATGAAGACAGCAACGAACTTTGGCCGCCACAAAATCAACTCTTACGTTAGTGGGGTTCTTACCACAAACCTCTAATGTTACTGTGTTCATGTACTGCTTTTGATGCACACTTATTACCACATTATCACATGGATTATTCCCCTGTATATATTTGTAAAAACCCTGTAGAAGTTGCAGTATTAAAGGATGCACTAATCCGGAGAACTATTACATTTTTGGGTAAATTAAATTTAAATACATTCAAATACTACATAACAGTATTTATTCTATTGCACATCCTTATATTCTGTCATAAATGGGGATATGTTAGTCTTAAACTATTATTAAGTGCAGTAAACCAGACCAGAGGTCTGCCTACTTTGGCTAAATATATGAAATTCTTATAATCCATTATGCCAATAATTGACTGGATATAACCCGAACAAATAATCACGCGGTTATAAACTTGGGAATATTGACCGTTTGAATTATGGGACAGAAATTAAAACTGAAGATAAAGAGTTAGTTGAGTAATATTTTGAAGACTCCTACAAAAGTGAAAATTTAATTTAATTTTTGTATTGACTGTTTTCAATATGTTTGTTTTTAATAAATGTACGATAGAACCCAAACACTCGCTCTTTAACTAAATTCGCCATGAACCAAAGGTGAGAAAGATAGGTAGAAACGAGTGGAGCTCAGTTTATCAAGAGACCTGATGTTGTGGCAGCTGAGGTTATCTCTCTTACTAAATTTTCCTCCTCTAAATTTCCCGAACCTCTACCTTGTTATACGCATTTACTATAGCACATAAATTTATATATATCACCATAATCTATAATATTGGTAACATGTTATTGTACAAGTTTATATGTTAAGTATGAACTAAAAGCATCATAGAAAAATTATTTACATTAGACGCTAGTTATTTTTGTAAGAAGTATTTCATTATATTTTATTGAGTGTAAAAGGTGGTTTGCCATCCATTTACGTTTTTACGTTATCTTACAATTCAATTTGACTCTAACTTAGTTTTTGCGATCCTTGTATTTACTTCTGTCGGTACGTTGTTTTCTTGACATGCAAGTTGTATTATATTTTTGTATTAAATTTTTAAAATCCACTAAATTTAAAATAGTTTTATAATTTGATTATTTGTGAGCACATAATGTATTTTAAGCACTGCTTAGGCGTGAATCATGCTAAATTATAATGCTGACACTGAATTCGACCTAGGCATTATCTTGTTATAAGTGACCTCAAATCGAATATTACACCTGATTCTACTGTTTTTTTCAACGTAAATGGCATTAATAGAACAACAATAATTTGTAGGGAAAGCGTTAAAAACCACTCAAATGTTTGTGGACACCAGGGGACTTGATCCCGTGACCCTTTGAACTGAAGTCCAAGATGCTAGCGAGATTCCAACGCATGTACACAGGATTACATGTTAGGATGCGACATTTTGTAACGCAGATCCGTTTTCATTATTTCTTCAGGTAATATCGTGAATCTGGAGATTAACAATAAATCAGATCCAATGCTTCGATGAAATATGTTTCGATAACAAGCTGCACTTAGTGTCACCTCTCCCCTCTAATGGTATTTGTAGCACGCGGAAGGCGGAACTCTCCATTTATATCTTTTTCCTACGTTATTAAAGGCTGCTGCAATTTTAGGCAAATAACTACAACATATGCGTTGTTTTATTTGTAATTAATGAAATACACGTTTCAATATTATGTTAAAAGGAAATCTCTTTGAGAAATTTCAGAAGAATTTCAATTAGTCTTGCAAAATTTTTCATAGACTTATCACAGGATATGTGAACCGTAATTTTCCGAACCGTATTTTACTTTTCATCTTGATTCTCATAGTTTGGTAGGTACACTACGATTTAGGGAAGCAAAGCATGGGATTCAAAATGAGAACAGCCGCCATAACATCAAAAACTACACTTCTGGTTTCTCTGTGAAGTGGTTGGTATAGAGGTGCAAATCACTATACTGTTACTATTATATTATACTGGTAGAGAGTGACTCTTGACGTTGATACCTTGAAACCTACAATATATTTGAAGCAAAGTGGTAATTATATTGTTAAACCTGTACACTGTAGGTATACTGCAGACAGAGCGCCGGACTAACAAGAAAAATGTGGTCGAGCGTGAGTTCGATTACTGGCTTCTATTTTACTTTTCATCACTACATAGTATTGTTGCCACCCTGAATGTGTTAATAACCTCAGTAAAAAAAATATGCCCCAGTTTTATTCATCAAATTGTTTAAGTGAACCTTATACTAACATAGACATCATAATCATAACAAGACAAATGCCGAATGAATCAATTTTCTGTGAAGAGGATAGAGCATTTGATTGTTTCTGATTAAAAAGGCGGAAATATAGGTATAATACATTAGGAATAGTATTTGTATGTAAACCTGTATGATATATGAGACGTACAAAGTTTGCGTGGATTATGCTTAGTTAAAATGGATTTTATAGTAAATTGTATAGTTAAATACATTGAAAATGATGTAGTTCAACTATTTTATTAGAAGGTGTGATTATTTTTCAGCTATACATAAAGATCCATGATATTCTGATTCTTGATTAATGTCGTAATATATAATAACACATTTAAAAAATAGACAAATGCTGCTTTGTATATTTAATTTTTTTAAATAAATTAATGCTCTTGCACATTTTTCTTCATAAAATATTATGTTCAGTGTGGATAAATAACTTGTTGTAATTTTAATAGTTCTATCGTAGTTAACCTGCAAACTTAAATTTTCCGTAGAGGCGATGTAAAAAATCCATCCACAAATAAAACATAAATAAAAAAGTTAAAGTACTTTTAAAAAAGTGTTGTTTGGGGTTGCGTAACCGCAGAAATTAAGACGATAAAATAAATTGTTCACTACATTTAACAAATGTTATCTCGCCTTTATAACTGCTTCCAGAATTGCCTGCTTTATAATTGCCTTATCGTTTTTCTGATTCTGTCTTCATACTGAAATATTAAACTGACAGTAGTTGCAATAATGCGAAGATATTTGATCTTAATAGCACAAGTTAACGCTTTTAGAACAAATTAAATGCTGTAAGCCTTTCTAATGAGCGTGCAATTTCCTCTTTCGCAGTTGATTGGATGTATATATTCATTCGAGGTTATATTGTATTTGTATACTAAAAAACAATAAGGTAATAGGTCAAATAATTAGGAACGAGGATAAGCAATAACATAATTTTACAAAAATCAGAATATCAGACCAAATGCAGATGGTCCTCTTCATGTTTTTTAACAATTACGCACACTAAAAATATTAAAAAATAAATACTCTAGAAACACTCACAAAATAAGTGATAAGCCTGTAATACTTTAAATAATTTATTACTTATATAATTTGACCTATATTATACTTATTTTTTCTCTTGATAGTTGAAAGTTTATTTTGATCTTAGGACTTAATACCTTTGGAATGATTGTTCTTTACTAATAACAAAAACTTTTCATGTTGTTTAGCAAATGTCACAAAACGTATTGGAGCTTTGTTTGTTACTAAACCTGTGTAATGGAAGAAACACATTCGTGACGACCGTATTCAGTCTATCTCAAATTAACGGACTTAATAGTTTGCAAATGTGCAAACAGCTTATACTTGGTCAGTTTTAAATGCCCCCCTCCATCCACAACTAATTCCAATTTGTTTAAAAGATCAACTCCGAATTACAACCGATCATTGTTGTTAAGTATGATTCAAATAATGTCAGCATGAAATCGCGATTATATAAGATATATTTTAAGTAATTATTAGACCCAATAAGATATTTAAATGGTGGAAAATAATTTTAAAGAGAAATCTTGATTAATCCAGAATACGTAAATCAAGAAAACGATCACATAAAGTTGACATTCGTTAGATTTAGGATAGAGTCAAGAAAAACTTAATTAAAATTAGCTTTTTGGCCACCTATGACACACTTCAAACCTGCAGAAGACAACTTGTATTGTTTTAACTTGCAAGTGCTGGAACCCACACATTAAAACATCTAACAATCACGCTCATCAGCATTAAATGCTTTAACAAGGTAAAACATCTATCGTTATAAAGTATCACAATTAATCAAAAAATGCGCTTGATCGATCAAAAATAAATAAATATTAACGTCTTTTGTTTGCATAACTTGAATCATACCCAAAAACACAAAGTGTGGACGGGCTGCCAAGTCCTCTGCCAAAAATCCACTTATTTTTGTTTTGAATGTAAGCTATGTAATGCTCTGATGCTGTAATGTTTCATAAATGGAACACCGCATTTTTTAATTTGTATAGAATTCCATTAATTTTGATTTTTGTATTTTGTAGACTGGGTATTATTAGACTTGAAATTTTGTTATCATGTGTTTGCCAAAGTTGTAGTTAAAAAAATATGAAGTTATTTGTAACTGAGATGGATGTTTTCGATTAGTACCTGGGGGCGGAGCTTTGCTCGGGGAAGGCCAGTAAGTTTGTTTAGATGAGCGTAATATTTCACCACTATCCCCTACTGATAATTGGACTTTGATAACTCATTTGCCTCTTTTCTACATTTTTAAGGTCACTCCAGTTGTTATTTGCAGCTCAATGTCCTTTTGATTTATTTTACTACTCTATATATGTAATCTTCTCTCAACAGTTTTAATCACAGCTCTCAGGAAACTACATGTTAATAATCATAAACAACGTGAGTATTACTTTGACAGTTCATTGATTGTTTATAAAGAGCTGTCACAATGCTTTTGTTTTGATTTTAAACTCTATAAGCCCAATATAATTTTTTTAACTTTCCATTTTTGTTTTAGCGAATTTCCCCTTAAGGGAAGAAAGCTATTACCGTAGGTGGCATGGTAAGACTTAAGCCCAAGACCATGATAACTTTTCATTTACAGGTCCCCAGATGCCAAAAACACCATTCGGTAAAAATTGTATATGTATATATATTCGAACTTATTCAAATAAATGGTACTTTACACATTTGTGCCAAATTTCATTAATATCAGACCTTTTTACGAGTTATCGTGCTTACGCACACGTATATAAATATATATATATACGTGTGCGTAAGCACGATAACTCGTAAAAAAGGTCTGATATTAATGAAATTTGGCACAAATGTGTAAAATAACATTTACATGAATAAGTATATATATATATATATATATATATATATATATATATATATACGTGTGCGTAAGCACGATAACTCGTAAAAAAGGTCTGCTATTAATGAAGTTTTGCACAAATATGTAAAGTACCACTTATTTGAATAAGATCGAAAACCAGGCAAATCGCACCGTCTGAAGGGGAGGTTTTGGGGTTTTAACATGTAATTTGTATGTTAATCAAATTTTAATTTTTACCATTGAATTCAGCTTAAAAAAATACAATTTGGTATTTTGATTATTGCTCTACGTCAATTGGTTACCGAAATATTTAAAGTGCTAAACACAGTAAGTTGTCCAATGTTAATCTTATGGAGGATAAGTAAAATTTATATCTCGCTTATTAATGAACATATATTAATGAAACTCGGTATGTGGCTTCACATGGTTTGGATTTACTGTTATTTGCATACAAAACCCATTTGTTGCTGTCCCATTGGCAGCAAACCTGCGTAGTCAGCAGCTATAATGTTATTCTTATGGATAATAAGAAACATGTGATATCTTGCTGTTTATGAGTATAAATTCGTAAAACTTGGTATGTTGCTTCATCTAGTGGTGATCTATTAGTATTTGCATAAAAACTAGATTTTCGTGGTCCTTGATGCAGCAAACATGCATACTCAGTCCTAATGTTTTTCTTATGGAGAATAAATAAAATTACATATCTCGCTTATTTATGAATACACTTTGATGAAAGTTGGTAAGTGGCTTCATGACTTAGTGAAGTACCGTTTGAAATTCACTGAGTATGCAAGTTTGCTGCAAAGGGTGTATTTTTACATTATTTGATTTTTCCTGGAGATGAGACCTGTCTAGAACTTATTTTTATCCCAGAAATTAGTTATTTCCAACACCTATAAAAGGCAAAGCCCTCACTGACTCACTCATCAAGAATTCTCCACCTTCCCATGTAGGTAGAGAGCTGAAATGTTGTACACTGATTCTTTAGGTCTTAAATAGGACAACTAAGCAGTTTACACGCCGGTATCTCCATAGGGCTCCGCCCCACAGACCTTCAAAGTTACCATGTTATTCTTATGGAAGAAAGATTTGTTTTGATGATATCAGATGACTAATTTAAAATATTGTAAACAGCTGATGCTATTCTACACAAACAGTAAAACCACGGTAGAACGTTGATTTATAATTCTTTTGAACTGGAGTAAGCCAATAATGTTATAAATGGGCGAGTGTCTTGCAAACTCTACATTACCACCTGTTTCTGTTGTTTATGATCTTTATTTTGAGTTGTGGTGTGACAGGTTAAAAGCTAATTTATTGAATTTGTTTATGTTTTTGATCTTTATTTTGTATTGTGGTGTGACAGTTTAAAAGCTAATAATTGAATTTTATGATATTTTAGCTTTTTCGTTTTTGTCATGAATACACAATTTTAGTAATATTTTTATTTTATTGGTTTCTTTTATATATTTTGTTTGTTTGAATTTTTGATATGGATACAAAATTAACACTATTTGGACAATCAGACTCAAGAGTAAATTCAAACGGGGCGAAGCCCGCGGGTAACTGCTAGTTTCCAATATTTGAATGAAATCGTTGGTGTCATTATTGAGATCAGTGTCGCAAGCACGCACGGACGCACGCACGCAAGCCTACTCATATTAGAGTATAGGATATTGACCATTTTCACAAGTTGTGCATATAGAGTCAGCAAGAGGGAACCAGGCGTTAAATTGACTGTGGAAATTGGCTTTTCTTTTAAGATGATTAGGATGAATATTTCGAATATAAATTTACTGTCGTAGCTGGTAGTGCTGTGGTTGCAGTTTGAACATTTGTGGTTAATTTTATTGAGTGCCTGACTTGAAATTCCAGGAGTTGATGATTCGAAATAAGAAAATTTAAAAATTCTGCACAGTCTTGTATTAAATGGTGGTCCCAGTTGATTTATATTATCTATAGAATATGAAAATACCCCCGTCGCAGCAAACCTGCGTACTCAGCGAATTTCCTATGCATGAATTTATTCCTTACTACCACATAAAGCCACTTACTAAGTTTCATAAAAATACTTAAATAAATAACTGATATATAGCATTTTATTTATTCTCCATAAGAATAACATTAGGATTGAGAACGCAGGTTTGCTGCAACAAGGACGATAAAAATATGTTTTTTATGCAATTATCAATATAACTCAACCAGGTGAAGCTACATACCAAGTTTTAATGATTTATGTTCATAATTAAGGGAGATATAAAGCTTTACGTATTCTCAATAAGAATAACATTAGGGATGAGTATGCAGGTTTGCTGCTAAGAAGATAATCAACAAAAAATCAATTTTTTGTGCAAATATCAATATACCAGTACTAGGTGAAGCCACATACCAAGTTTCATTAAAATACATTCATAAATAATCGAGATATCAGATTTTATTTATTCTCCATAAGGATAACATTGGACAACGTACTGTGTTTAGCACTTTGAATATCTCGGCAACCGTTGGACGTAGAATCATAATTTAAACACTAAAATGATTGTTTTGTAGAGCTAAACTGATTGGTAAAAGCAAATGTGAAGTTTACATTTAAATGAACTGAGGAAAAGCCAAAAACCTTTTTCCCATAAGATTAACATGGGGGATTTTATGAGCAGGTTTTTTTGGATTTTCTCCGCAACCACTTAACCTAGGTTAATAATTCAAAATACCATATTATTTGTTTTTTTAAGCTCTATAACATGGTCAAAACCAAAATTAAGTTTTTTAAAAATTTTAGGGTGAAAAATGCAAAAAACTGATTTTTGGAAAATTTAAAACCCCCATAAACCCCCCTTCCCGTGGTCCGATATTTCTGGTTTTCGAACTTAAAGTCATGAATGTCACTTTACACATTTGAGCCAAATTTCATCGAAATCGGATGTTTTTTACTCAAGTTATCACATTCACGGACACATATATATATATATATATATATATATATATATATATATATATACATATATATAAATTTGAACGAATAGTGTTTTTGGCATCTGGGGACCTCAAAACAAAAATTTATCATGGTCTCGGGCTTAAGTCTTACCATGAGACCTACGGTAATAGCTTCTTCCCTATAGGGGAAATTCGCTAATAGAATTTTTCGGTAGGATACTACCATTACTTTTAGTAGAGCATTGGTGTAGTAATTGTTTTTAACGTCATGATTGGTGGTGGGCAGTTGAAAATACATTGTAAAACTGTGTTTGCATAGCATGACACGCCATCAAAATGTTTGATGGAAACAGAGATTTCCCAGTTCGTCTATATTGTTAGTAATGTCTTGAATGGCTCCTAATTTAGAATTATGAATTTGCCAGATTTGACCAGGGATTTTTTTCTCGAGATTTTATTCCAATTTTTAATTGTTTTAATTCTGGTCGGTACTCACTCCATAGCCTATTATTTTTGGTTACAGCTGATGCTTGTGCCTTAACATTTTGAGGGTCAAAGTTTAGAATTAATAGACCAGAGAGAGAAGTCACGCGAGATAAAGGCTACATATGTTTGGCCACATGAAAATACTGCATTACCAGTATCAACAATACAACTGTTGAGCGTTAATCCCTGACTTTTGTGAATTCAAATTGCATATTATGCTACTGCAATAGGAAACTGCTTTCGGAAAATGAATGCCCCAGGAATTACTTCAAATTTTGTGGACGATCTTTGAATTTCAACATCTCTGTCTTTAAAAGTTATAATAATTGTTTCGATTGTATCGTGAACATCTTTAGTAAAGTCTTTTACAACACCCAATGAACCATTAATAACAAGATCCTGACTTATTTATTACAAATTAAGCCAAAATTGGTGACAAGTCTGTATAGGC
Source organism: Allygus modestus (assembly GCA_963675035.1). Lineage (NCBI taxonomy): Eukaryota > Metazoa > Arthropoda > Insecta > Hemiptera > Cicadellidae > Allygus > Allygus modestus. The sequence continues at coordinate 50,947,433 of OY776116.1, forward strand.
GAAAATATTATGTATTATACTATTGTTTGTGTGTTATTTAAAAACCCTTAACGACTAGATGTGGCTTTTGTGGTTTTGGAAAACGACCTCCTTCAGGTCTTAGCCCCCTAAGCTCTCAAAGTTACAATGTTAAAATTATGGCAAAATTAAAATAAATTTAAATTGAACATATGACAGCTGTTAATACTGACAAAAAACAGTAAAGAAGCAGGAACACAGTTTTAAAGCTAACCTCTAGAACGGACTTTTACATTATTGCATATGTGCTGATTGAGTTATTTTATTTCGTGAGAATATGCTCGTTCATTTTGAAGATGAGCTCGTTCGTTTGGCTCACTCGCCTCCAGGTTGAGCTCGTTCGCTACACTTACTTGCCTATTTATATATATGTATAACTGTATATGTATAACATATATATAACTAATTTGGGCATCGCAAAAAAGATGCCATTCAAGAAGGTTTTGTATTTCCATAATGAAAATATGTTTATGCCTTTTAAGTATGTTTGGATATAACCTTTATAACAGCTGTTTGGTGTAACTAACTTATATAACTAAATAACATACTAACCCGACTTTGTTTTTAAATTTCATATTATGTTTATTGCATATTATGTTATGTTCGATGTACTGTACTATAGTATGTATACCTTAAACAAATTAAAATATTTCCTTACCTCTATATCCTTTTGTTTGGTTAAATTCACTCAATGTTTTAATTTGAATTTACAAGCCAGCTGATCAGATTTGTTTTGGAACACATGCGATACTTGGATTTTTGTTTACGTAGTAAATGTAAACAAAGCAGACATTAAATTCAGTAACAATTTTGAAAGTAGAATTTAATATAATTTGTTTTAGAATATTGCGTTGGCAAACTTACAATTTAGTGTGGAAAGTGAAATATGTGAGTAAAAACAGAAGTCTGCGAAATTTCGTTCAAGTTTGATGAGAAATAAAGTTCTTAGGCTTAATGAACAAAATGAAGTGGACAACTTGTGGAAAGTGCCAAAACTACAAGATTTAGGCTACTTTTATACGTTGATTTCTCGCTTCTCAGACCTTTCTTAAACCAACTGTTGTGATTTTTCATGTTTAGTGAAAGGGTTTAGCAAATAAATGCACTGCCAGATTCACTTAAGGCTGTAATACACTATTTTAAGAAGTGAAAAATCGTCTCATTCTGTTTCGTATTAGTATAGCACGGGTCGTGTGGCGACATGATACGACCGTGCCACTAGATAGACAAATCAATTGTGAGACCTTGCATTTTGCCTTGCAATGTAATTGTAATTGTTAAAAGTATATATTTTAAATTGTAATTTATATACATAAATCCATGATAATAGATTGTTACGACTGTGTTTGAAAAGCCTTTTAGGTGTCTGTCTTTCTGATTTTCCTCAGTAAACAATATTATTAACTGCCCTTTGTGAAAACAAATGAAAGACAACCTAAGTCGCCACGCCCTTGCGTGTAATGTACCAGTTGCTTTAGGAATAACGGTAATGGCTTCATGCTGTTCTCATTAAATCTTGCTGAATATACCGTCGGAATTTAAGTGGGCATTTTTCAGGGAATATTTATTTTGAAATATTTGAATCATTGGATAGTAGAATAAATAGTATACGCTGTCAGTTTAATTAAATTACAAACAAATCACATGTTCTAGAAGACTCTACGCCAATTTCCGTTTGTAAACTGCAATTCGCTTCCCCTTTCGACAAAAAAAATTGATAATTTTATAAACAAGAATATAACGATAAACGTTACTACTTCCGTTAATCGCAAATGCTGGGCATATTACTTGTTGTAAGGTAAAATGCACTGATACAGAAAGGAGATTAAGAGACGTGATGACTAACTTGATAGGAACTTTTCTTTCCTATGAATGAAAAATAAAATGTGAAATCAGCATTTTGAACCGGACACCACTTGGTCCGTTTCAACTTTATCCCATGTATATGGCAAATTTCAGTCATCTAGCTAGGCGAGAACTACGTGATACGTTAAGTAAAGGTTCCCTTTGACTGTTTAATATTTTCAAAACAACCACAATTATACGAATGATTGTAAATCCATATCCAGTTACTTGAGTTGGCTGTCAATAAAATCAGGTTTTGCAATTTACTACATTGATTCTCAGATTTACCATTGACTTGATTGAACGTTACACAAATGTCTGACATCACCTAAAGTAGTTTTAGAATTAAAAAACTCACAAATTGGTGGTGGGTAAAGTAACCACAAATACAAGTTTAGCCTGCACACACATCTTTGTTAGTGGTCCTTATGTTTCCGATGCAACAAAATATGTTATTTTCAAATTGCGCCAAGCTTGTTACATTGATTATGTTATACTCTGGTAATCCTCTGAGAAGTCAGAAATAATTGTTTAATAAATAAAAAAGATAACACAAATTGAAGGAGAAAAAGCAAAATAAATGTTTAGCGAAACAAATATTTGGCTAATTAATCTTTTTTCAGCTACTTTGTTTTAAAATCGTATTAAATCTGTTACATCGATTTGATTATTCATGCGTATTTTACATCTAAACGATTTAAAAATTAAATTGTTTTAGACACTCCATTAAAAATGAATGATTATTGTTACTAATTCTTCTGCGTTATATCCATTGCAATCTAATATTCAGACTCTTTTTTATTCACTGTTTGGCGATTCGGAATTTGTCATGTGATAACAAGGTATAATATGAAAACCAAATGAGGTAGCATAGTTATAACACTGGTAACGCTTGCGCACCATATTCAGGAGGTCACGGGTTCAAACCCTGGACCGGCTATTGTGAGTTGAGTTTCTACGGTTTCTACCACACCTAGGCGAATGTCAGTTGTTCCTCAAACAGCCGATCCCTGTCAGGTTAGGCGGTACAGTGGACTCTGGACCTCACCTACAAAACAGGTTCCTAAAAATTAATATTTTATGGTTTAAACATTTATTAAATAGATATAAGGTTACATGACATGTGATACATTTATTTATCGTTTGTCAGTATTACTCTTATTCCCAAAAAACGCTGGAAGAGGTAATCCAGTAGATATTCATATGTTCTTATGATACCTTGACAAAAGTTACTTTTAAATGTTATTTTATCTTCGGAGTGATGGCATATTGAATCTTTGCTAAACAAATGGGAATATTTATGATATTTTACATTATTTTAGAAATTATGATGATGGAGACTGTTAGCAAACATCTGTTTATATCACTATTTAAACTTAAATCACCATTGACGTTGAAGAAATTAGATTAATGTCAAAGAGGCCTCAAGTAAGCGCTTCATATTACAGATTTGTAAGTTCATATTAAGATTTATCAATAATTTTAGAATTACCTTAACTTTGTAAAATGTGACGCACATTTAGGAAAGTTCGAGTTTGATGTGAAAATGCTTTACCGATTAACATTACACCAGGAAATTCACTAACACAGACGATAAAATAAATTTTGCACTACACTGAACAGGAGAGGTTTCTCCCTTTCTGTCTTTGTCTCTAAAAGATTCTATTTTGCACGTTTTGTATCAGTGCAAACGTTAAACTGTTTTGATATCCTTTTAAAATTAACATAATTAACTAAATTCTAATCACACGTTAGAAACTGTAAATACTTAATAACTCCTTTTAGTATTCGCTGTTTGTTGGCTACTCCAGGCTATTCTTAAAAAAAAGTTATTAGTTAGTGTTCTAAGCTATATTAAATATACTAAACTCTAATATAGATATTGACATATAAATAATCAAACATTTTATTTTATTACTAGGAGGTTAACAGAGTCATAAACCACCCAAGGGGTGAAAAGCTATTTGTTAAATAGCTTTGTAAGAGTAGCACATTTTATTCTTATAGGTGTCAAGGTCGTAGTAACGAGAGTACAAAGGTTGCTGGATTATTCTTCATTTTTAGCTATTAGCAAGAACCTATAACACTGTGATAAAAGTTTTAGGACTTAGGGTCTTCGTTTGATTTGTTATTACTGTAAAATTTGAAAATTAAGAGTTGTAAAATAATGTGGCTAGGTAACCAATACAACAGAGACCGGGACATTTTGAAAGCGGCTTATCGTCTCATAAGCTAACGTTAATTTCAATTAACGTTTATTTTAAATTATTCAATAATATTAAATGTTACAGCTCCATAATTTATTCAATTGTTTTCGGAATGTATAAAAAATCTAATTAAATTTTAGAGCGTTTTATGGAAGATTGATACACAAATTCAATTAGTTATCTTATAAGCTTAAACGTTGTACACTTCCACTCAATAAATTATCTAATTATGAATAACTTTAACACAAATAGATAAAGAGTATCCATTTAAGAAATTATCCCATTCTCATATTAATCTATATCCCCATTACCATGGAATATATATACATTAAAGTCATATTTTTAAAACTTTGATAATATGATGGGTACAAAATAAAGTCTCATTATTTATTTTTCTGGTTCACCTTATTTTCTAATTCTCTTTAAATGTTTATCAAGAAAGTAATTATTTTTATTCATTTGACATTTTAAACCGATTTTCCGAAATAAAATGTATGGGAATTACTTAATTACTTATTAAATTGCCCTTCTTAAAAATTATCCTTCCCATTGTGAAAACTCCGTATCTACTAACGGCAAAAACGTTTTTGTGCCACTTTCCCATACAATTAAAAACTAAAAACTTATCAATAATAATGTATTTCCTTAATTCTTACTAAGAATTAAACAGTTTGAAACATTGATGGATCGGTTCTGTTATAACTTACTCCAGTAGACTGTAATTAGAGCAACGACACTCAAGAGAAAAAGTGGAGCAAGGTTAGTACCAAGAGAGTTAAATAAGAAGGGAGTTTTTTAGAAACAATTAAAACACCAATACTGGCTATACCATAATCCTTTTTACAATATACGCTAAATGAAGGTCTGTTTTAGAAATTTATAGTTATTCAAGAAATCAACATGACATTAACAAAATTGAGTTATTTTAAATTATAAATTACTCACTGCATTTAATGCTAAATAAATTTTAATAACCATCTGGAATTCACTGGGGTGAGATATACTTTACAGAAACAGTTCTCCTTGTATAAAGAGGCCTACGCATTTATTATTTTAATTTTTAATATGTGGAACAACAGCTTACGGTTTGTTCCAATCCTGCAAGATGTGGCGTTATATAAATATTAGTAACTGGTAGTTGGCGTTGGCGAGGTTCGACCTAGGGACATTCGCACGGAGCAAGCCATGAGCTATAACTACCGACCCATAACCACTCCTGTTGGGTTAGGAACAGTTAAATTTCCAAGTTGTAAATATATAAAATAGGAGTCTTAATGAATAAATCTCCAAATCTAAACGCTTTCCATGGTTTTGTCATCAACAATTGTATTTCAGTACTTTTATTAGAAAGGCTAAACTATTAATGAGCATTTATTCAACCGCTAATAAAATAAAAAGGCTCATGCCTTGAAATATAAGTATTATTCAAGGGAACCAAATATTTTTTTAATAATATTTAAACACAATTATTACCTTTCATAAACTGTAATTACATTAATTTATTTAGTAGCAAATATTCCCGTGGTAAATTGATATTTACTTTAATGCCAGTTTTATTTAGACACTTTGTTAAAAATTTTGAATTATTTCCATTGAAATAATCATCATAAACGTCAAAGTAAATGTCCTCATTTACTAACCTTTTATGTGTTTACAAAGAACTACTTATTTTAGAGTTTGATTTTATAGTTAAAAGTTGTAATCTAAAAGGTTTATATAGAGATTCGCACTTTGAACTATATTATTTCATAATGTTTGTGTACCAGCTCTAAATCACGAAAATTGTTTATGCCTTTTCGTTTGATTACGTAACAACTGTACTGCAAGGTTCTTCTCACAGCGTGGCGGTACCAGTATGAAATAACTTGGCACGGTTCTCTAAGTAACAGTAAAACCGTTGCAGGGGTTTTCTATTTTACACTACCCCAGATAATCTTTTAATCTTGAAATATGAGAAAATAGCCTCCATATGCGGCCCTGCTAAGAAAATAAACTATCTATAATTTCGGTAAAATTATTAAAAGTCTATTAAGATTTTCCTTTAAGTTCCCGATGCTATATTACTGTGTTACACTTAGCATATACATCAAACCATTTTCAATTGTAAACTTTGTCAGGTCTTAGAACAATTTAAATTACAAATTGTGTAAGGTAGGGTTTTAACTGAGTTTACAATACCTTAGCATACTTTCGTCTTTCGATAAATCAAAACATTAAAGGTTTCATTTGTTAGTGGAAAAACTGTTAGAAATATATAGAAAGAATTATAATCACCACAAAGTTGCTTGTTTATTTATCTGGCAACAATTACTTCTGAAGAATCACTTCAGGAGAATTATTATATAAGTAAGTTGCAGTTCTTAGGCAAATATACTGTATACCATATATTTTACAAATGGTACACATTTGATAAGTGAACTGGGTCATCAAAACAAGCATTAACCGTCTTTGTAATATATTGAAGTATTACGACACATTGTTCAAAGCGGAAACTTCCAAATGAACAAACAACAGATAAGAAAATTTAAAGCTCCCAGACTTGTCGCCGCAAATCATGAGTTTAGAGTGATTTAAGTGTTTGGTCTTGCGGATACCTCTTTCCGCTTCTCTTGAGGTAAAGTATAACTTATATAGCCATATGATATGCAATATTGAGACTGAATAAATTTAATTCAATTAAATGGTTCTTTGTACCATAAAAAACAACTAATTTTCATTTGGTTTTATATAAAAAACTGCCTCTCAATAGTTGTTAAAACCTACAGTTAAAATAGTTGTTTAGACCTACTTATCAGATATATAGAATCCTAAAAAGTTACACTTTTGTGGGTTGAACAAATGTTCCTGTAAATTAGTGAATTATGTATATTTTTCTCATTGATAGGATAAAATACAAAGATTATCAAAATACTAACGAGATATGTCTAATGAGATGTGTGGGATATCTTAAATTATTTTGTCAATAATGATCGTTTTCTTAACTGTCTAGAAAGGTTGTTCTTAAAACTATGTGATATTGCATTGCTGTGATACCAATATTGCAATGAACGATCATTTAGTTCAGGTCTTACAAAAGCGCCATACTGCAGCATAAACAAAAATTATTTCGTTGAACAGATGGACTCACGCGGAACCTCACAAATCTCCATTTTGCTTTGCTTATTTAGTTTACAATCGATACCACTGGGGTATAATTTCGCAAATAAGATGATGAAGAGATTCACAGCTGTCGTTAGTTTGAAGTTGATTGATATTGTCCCACTGGTGTCCAGTAGCCTTAAACACTATTGTTGGGAATCACCTCAACTATGCAGGAATCTCTCGGTCATTTTAATAATAATAATATTACTATTATTATTATTTATTCCTTGTCAGTGTTAACAATGAACAGGAATTTACAATTATTAATTTTATACAAAATTATTTAAGCACGTAAGGAGAGCCTGAGCCATTTGTTAAATTTGTAAACAGTTTTTTTTCTGCATTCTTCTATATAAAATGTTATTCTTGACTATAACAATTTTTCCCCATAAACAACAATTTAGTAGTTGCATATTTTACTATAAGTTCCTACAATATTTCTGAGAAAAAGAACACCAGGCAAAAAGTGAAGATTGAGTATCTTGTTACCGGGGTTTCGTCTTTCCGAGCTGTAACATATTCTACCTTTCTTCCTCTGTTGTTACGGTTAACTCATAATTTTTTGAAGATATTGTAAAACAAGAATAAATACTTACACTGTAAGGTATATTGGTATCATTTTATATATATATATATATATATATATATATATATATATATATATGTTATATAATTTTACACTGTAAAACAGTAATCAAAATGCCAACACTCTTAATATAATGGGTTAACTAACATAATTGTTTCACCTTTCTTAAACAGGAATGTTTATGTATTATCATATTTATTAGCAATAGGTGTATTACTAATAGGTGGTTATTACTAATAGGTGTATAACGTGATTTTCGTTGAAGTTTTCAAACGAAATAGACTCTTGCTTTTATGAATACAAATCTCAAAAGCGGGCAGTAATTACTGACTAAACCTTTTGTAGTTTTCTTTATGATAAAATATGTACATTTATATCCTCGTATACTTACGTCTGAAAAACGTTTTACAATGACCATTAAAACAATGTTTTACCAGAAAAAAGAGAACAAAATAACAAAATAAAGATTTGTATCCTATTATTAGATTATGTTTAACGGAAAACATGAATAAAATGGCTTAAAGTAGGGGTTCGATTGCCAATAGCACTGACTAACCTTTCCCGAAGTTCTGGTTTTGAACATTGGTGGTTGTCAGATGAATTCAAACTGCAGGAGCACCTCCTCTCTTCCTTGGCGATCTTATGAGGTGAAACCTTACAATGGATACTAACAACAATTAATTCGTTGAGTTTTTAACGCCATTCAGTATAAAATTTAATATACCATTCCCAGGTCATATAAGGTAAAGTTTTAAATTGGCAATAATAGCAAATATTTATTGATTTATATCGTTTGTCAACCTAGTAAATAAATATTGTTATCGTTTATGTTTTAAGTATACGATAATGGTCCTTTCTTCCTTTAATATTTTAATGGTATTTTGAGCAAAAGCGACTAATCCCTAGTGTTTACTTCCAAGACAAATTTTATTATTTCCTTGCAAACTGTGGAAACGGACTTTATTATTTACGGACCAATATACTTTTTTTATTAGCGAATTTCCCCTATAGGGAAGAAGCTATTACCGTAGTCGGCATGGTAAGACCTAGGCCCGGGACCATGATAACTTTTCGTTTTGAGGTCCCCAGACCCCAAAAACACCATTCGTTCGAAACTGTATATATATATAAATGTGTCCGTGGGTGCGATAACTCTCGTAAAAAAGGTACGATTTTGATGAAATTTGGTACAAACGTGTAAAGCAGCATTTATGATTTTAAGTTCGAAAACCAGACAGATCGACCTATCCGAAAGGGTATTTTGGGGGGGTTTTGTACCCCAAAAATGGGGTTTTTGGGTTTTTTACATACCATTTTTGAAAAAGTAAAATTTTATTTTTCCCCATTGGAATCAGATTAAAAAGACGCACTATTTAATGTTTTAATCATTGCTCTACGTCAATTGGTTACTGAGATATTGAAAGTGCTAAACACAGTACGTTGTCCAATGCTATTCTTATGGAGGATAAGAAAAATTGTATATCTCGCTTATTTATCAACTTATCCTGACGAAACTTGGTATATTGCTTCATTTCATTGTGGTATATTGATATTTGCACAAAAACCCATTTTTTGCCCGATAGTCCCCGTAGCAGCAAACCTGCATACTCAGCCCCATGTTATTCTTATGGGGAATAATTAACGTGTTAACTCCTTTAATTATGAACATAAATTAATAGAACTTGGTATGTGGCTTTACCTAGTTGAGTTATATTGATATTTGTATAAAAGCCCATTTTTAGTGTTCCTTATTTCAGCAAACCTGCATACTCATCCGCCATGTTATTCTTAAGGAGAGTAATTAAAATGTCATAAATCGTTTATTTATGAATGTATATTGATGAAACTTGGTATGTTGTTTTATGGTGTATTAAGATAAATTAATATGCATTGGAAATTCGCTGAGTATGCAGGTTTGCTGCTACGGGGGTATTTTAAACATACTTAGAGTAAACAGTCCTCTCTACATAGTGATACTCCTCTTTATATTACGTATAGACGTAATAAGATAATGTTTTTTATGGATCACTGATCATAAAACATAGTTTTTAAAACGTAATACAAATTTTGTGAAACAAATACAAGACCCTATTACTTAAACAAATATATGACCTATTAGTGACTCTATTTATTTGAAGCCAGATTATTTGTAAACAAAACTAACAACATAAAAGAAGTATATTATTCATTTTTCCCCCTAAAATTTAAAATAACCTCCGCCCTCTCCCTTTCCTCTTTGCAACTTGTTCTTAAATTACAAAAAAGTTTAATCAGGTCATTCATTTAATCATATTTAAAAATTTTAATAATTATAATTATTAAAATTTCTTTGTAAATGTATTGAAAACCCATCCAAAAGGGAGGGGGGACTATTTCAGTAGTCCTCAAAAGCCTGGACGTTCAAAAAACCTTACCTAAGGTCTACGAACGGAGTCAGCTTAGCCTTTAGGAATCTTTGATGATTAAATAGTATTTACTAAGACGATAACACTGCGGAAAGTCTTTAACTGTATTACACCAATCTTACATTAACATCTCACATTAGATCTTAACATTAACTGTCCAAAAACCAAAGGAAACGAAGGAAAGAAATGATTACTTGACTTACTTTTTTACAAACATATATTAGTAAAACACATACAAGTGATTTTTTTTCGGAAATACACTGTACACATCCTAAATATCACCGCACTACGTTACATTACAATATTACTTTACAATATCGAGGCACTGTGTGTTAGTAACGCCCACTATATCTCAATATTGCTACGTCTTTGAATAATTTCAATAACAGATTTACATACATTCTTTAACAATTTTAGAGTAATCGTTGAACTAAATAAACATTTTATAGTATAAAGCTTTTGTTGAACGATCAGTATTTATTATTTATTGCTCTTCTGGAATTACGTTTTTAGAATTTCCCAAATACTACGTAAATTTGATAATTTAGCAAATTTGAGTTTTGCGATTAATTTTTTATTTAAAATCAACATTGATTTTCTTTGTTTTAATTATTATAACTAGGTATTAAGTCGTATTTAAAACTATATGTCTATAAACAACCGACAGCACCATTTTAAGTAATACTGCTATGACTATTAGTCGTCATTCAAGCCTCAAGGGTATACGTTTTATCAATCAATTTATACAATATGTTTACGACTTATACGTCTCTAAAATGTTCGAAATAACAATACATTTTAATTATACGATGGTGAATGGGAAAAACCCCTTAGTAATTTTTTTAAGTGCATAATAATCCTCAAAATTTTCAGCGTAAAGTTTAAATAGAACAAAATAATACTGCAGTAACCATAAAAAACATAACATTGATAGGTTCAGTCTAGGGTTACATATAAATCTACTCCATATACATCTTATCTATTTATGTTTGTGCATGTTAAAAGAATTTCATAGTTTGTTGAGCACCATTACTTGTGTTCTTCACATGTTTTTCATTGACATCAGAATATTATCTACAATTTTATACAACGGTTGACACATGTAGATTGTCTAAGCTTGTCACTGATTTTACATGTGTGTAGCTATCTAGAACGCCACTGTTTGGAACAAGTTGTTTCTACAGTTAGCAACTGTGACAACGGACACGGTAATGCCCAAGCGATTAAAATCTTAATTATAATTAAATTTTATTTACTATCATTATACTACGGTATAAGATCACTTATTTTGGCTATTCCTTGAATGAAATATAAGCTAAATATTCCATCTAATCTATGAGTCAGAGTTGAAAGTTTGTACATGATACGTAATAGTGTGTTGTACTTTTCTTTTAGAAGGAAACATATAAGCTTTGTTAGCTGTACAAGGTAGTTTAGAAAACGGTTAGACTAAAACAAAAAAATAAGAACTGGATGTTGCAATGACTAAGGACGAGACGAAAGTAACAGTAAGACTGACACATAAATGTATTAACATACATATTTTGTTTTGGTATTAGTTTTGTTTCCTTGTGTTTTTAAACCGAAATTTAGATCTCTCTAGTGTCTATCATGTTTAAATAAAATTAAGTTTATTCATATTTTACAGAATAGAGGCAACCAAAACCGTGACTGTTATACTTAGTCTATAACTGTAGTGACAACCTGTTCCAGCCAACCGGTGACTTTTCAATAACGGTTCCAAGCCTGTCACATTCCACAGTCGGTCTCAAGCGCGGCGGCCGCAGCGTCACACCACGGTCTCCTGCTAGAAGCAGTAGCTCCTGGAGCTGTCCGGGTACACGCCCTCGGTGTCCAAGGGACCCGGGTAGGGCTCCGCTGGAGGTAGGGGTCAGCCATAGTAGTATTGGTTGTTACCGCTCCGGCTGAGACTGCGAGGGGCACTGGACTCGCTGCCGAATCTCACCACCTGAGAAACGTATAAGAACAAAGTTACTGTTTGTCATCAATGGTATTGGATATAATAAAGATCATTTTAACCCTAGGAGTAAATTATATCAATTTATCATCGTGGAGTACATATATTCAAAACGTAATCTGTGAGTAATACTAATATTTTACTATGCCAGAGTCAGCAAAACATTAAATAGAATGAGGAAGTGGTAAAAATAGTATTGAAGAACAATCATCGATAACTTTATGAGTTTTGAATGGTTTATAGTTTTGGGAAAAATAATAACAAGCAAAAAATAATAATCAAAAATTTACCAAACTCTGCATTATTGTAGCCTTCAAAGTTCTAATCCGATTTGTACTCACTAACTTAAGATTATCAAGTCTAGCTAGTTCGATTCAGGACCAACAACTCTTAAATACCCCCGTTGCAGCAAACCTGCATACTCAGCGAATTTCAATTAATATATAACATAACACTTTAAAACACTTAACAGGATTCATGAGAAATGTATTCACAAACAAGCGATATTTAAAATATTAATTATTCTCCATAAGGATAACATTGGGGATGAGTACGTAGGTTTGCTGCAACGAGGAACACAAAATAATGGGTTTTTATGCAATATATCAATAGAACTCATCTTAGTGAAGTCACATACCAAGTTTCATCCATATACATTCATAAATAAGCCATATATAACATTTTAAGTATTTTCCATAAGAATAACATGGGGACCAAGTACCTAGGTTTGCTGCTACAGGAACCATAGGCGAAAAATTGTGTTTTTGTGCAAACAACAATAAACTACAACCAAATCAAGCCATATACCAAATTTCGCCAGTTTATGTTCATAAATAAGCGAGATATAAAATTTTTCTTTTTCTCCATAAGAATAACAGTAGACAACGTACTGTGTTTAGCACTTTCAATATTTCGGTAACCAATTGACGTAGAGCAATGATCAAAATACCAAATTGTTTGTTTTTTTAAGCTAAATTCAATGGTATAAATTAAAATTTGATTTAAATTAAAATTACATGTGAAAACCCCAAAAAACACATTTTTGGGGTACAAAACCCCCCAAAAACCCCCCTTCGGATGGTGCGATTCATCTGGTTTTCGAATAAATGGTACTTTACACATTTGTACCAAATTTCATTAAGATCGGACCTTTTTTACGAGAGTTATCGTGCTTACGGACACATATACAGTATATATATATACATATATAAAAATTTGAACGAATGGTGTTTTTGGCATCTGGGGACCTCAAAATGAAAAGTTATCATGGTCTCGGGCTTAAGTCTTACCATGAGTCCTACGGTAATAGCTTCTTCCCTATAGGGGAAATTCGCTAAAATTATAGATTCTAAAATGTAATCATCATCCAATTGCATGACTGGTACCGGCTATCAAGTAGATGGCCCAGCTTTGGTTCAAGAGCTGAACTTATAGATATATTAAAGAACCAAATGAAAGGTTGGAAGGGCGTACAGTGAGCTACGCACTTATTGTGATGCATTTGCAGTTTAGAACAAGTCTAACGAAAAGGATAAGTTGGCTGTTCCAACGAACATTTACCATGGCTATAAAATTCGTTGTGAATTTCCTAAAAAACGCAAAAGCCTACACAAACATCCAGAAACACAGAACTTTAATACAACGAAATATGTACACTAAACGTAATTTTTTATTTGGATTGAGAGAGTTTTAATATTTCAAATCAAACTTTGCATCATTGTCTGATCTGAATTAACTGACTATATTGCATTAATTTTATTTCAAAGACAACGGAAAATGGTTAATTTAGTACAAAAACCCTTTTGGGGAAGTGGTCAAAACCCCTTTAAATATTTGTGGACACCCCAGGATTTGAACCCGTGACCCCTTGAACCAAAGCTCAAGACACGAACCGGCTTTCAAGATGCCCAAACTCTCCTATTTCTCTTCAGAGTACCAATCACACGAGACCGTCACATAAGACCATGCGTTACACGTTACAACTGACCTCGCCAGGTGGCAGAGGGCTGGAGAGGATGGTGATGGTGGCGGGCGCGGTGGAGGTGAGGTCTATGTCGGTGTCCACCTCGCTAAGGTCGTCCACGTAGCTGGGCAGGGTGGTCGACTGCGGGATCTGCGGTCGGCGCCGCTGCCACAGCAGCCTCGTGATAACCAGCACCAGCAGTGATAACAGCCCGGCGCTGATTGACACTGACAGGTACAACACCAGCTTCTCTCTGTTCTCTGGAAGTGACGAGTTAGGTTAGTGCTTGGTTGGGTTACGGGTCTACACGCATAACTTATACCCATCACGCACATTAAATGAGATTATAATTTATACAATTAGTAGATATTGATAGTATATTTGACTATTTTCAGAAGTCCATCACACAGAGTTAAAACATAAAATCATACTTCATGTTTTACGAGCTAAGCCACTGATCAATACATGGCACTGGTTTAAATTACCTTATCGTCAAGTGATCCTATTTCGAACCGTTCGTTCCGTTCCATTCGCCCGTTGTTTTGGCCAAAATGGAGTTTACGTGAGTTTGTCTTTGTTTATGTTTTTTAGTGTTTTCATTGTTTTCACTGTTTAACCATGGTTTAACAGTGGTTTTCAAACAACTGATATGTTCAAGAAGAACTAGAACTTTGACGTTCGCCTGATGAAGGTCTCAATAGTGGATTGAAAACGGTCAGTAGTGGTGAATTACCGGGGAGGCATACTATTCGGCGCTTTTTTCCCATGTTATTCTTATGGGGATCAGTTTTTGCACCGACGCCCGATCCTACCCTACACAAATTTTCTTTTTGGCCCTTGCCTTATTTTCCCCCATTTAAAATTTGCATTAATTTTAATACATCCTTTGCAGAAATCCACGAGTTCAAAAATAACTCCACACTAAATAAACAACACATGTAAACAACTTAGAAGTTATTGTGTAGTAGATGTGAAATGGCGGTTTAACATCACTTCCGGCGCTTTTTCCCCATGTTATTCTTATGGGGATCAGTTTTTGCGCCGACGCCAGCTCCCGCCTATAGAGCTCCCGCCCGCTGGCCAATACTAATGTCCAACCCTTGCCTATATTAAATATATTGTCCCCATCCCCATCCCTCCTCTATATTTTTTAAAATTAATTTTCAAATTCAGGCTAAAAAACTATCTTTGGTGTTTACTGTCCGATTTGTCTGCAATTTGGATATGTTATTGTCCTAGGCAAGTGTTTTAATAAATTACACTTACATTTCCCAAATTCACTATAACGGTCAAATTAAAAAATATTTTTTGAAAATACTGTAGTGCCAATTGCCAACTTCTTTATTTACTGCCCGATTTGTCTGCAATTTGGATATGTTATTGTCCTAGGCAAGTGTTTTAATAAATTTCACTTACATTTCCCAAATTCACTATAACGGTCAAATTAAAAAATTATTTTTGAAAAATACTGCCAACTGCCAACTTCTTTATTAAATGTCCGATTTGTCTGCAATTTGGATATGTTATTGTCCTAGGCAAGTGTTTTAATAAATTTCACTTACATATCCCAAATTCACCATCACGGTCAAATTAAAAAATATTTTTAAAAAATACTGCCAATTGCCGCCTTCTTTATTAACTGTCCGATTTGTTTAAAACTTGGATATGTTATTATCGTAGGCAAGTGTTTTAATAAATTACACTTACATATCCCAAATTCACTATTACGGTCAAATTAAAAAATATTTTTGAAAAATACAGCCAATTGCCAACTTCTTTATTTACTGTCCGATTTGTCTGCAATTTGGATATGTTATTGTCGTAGGCTAGTGTATATGCACCATCCACATTTTACAAATATTACGGTCAAATTAAATAATATTTTTGAAAAATACTGCCAATTGCCACCTTCTTTATTAAATGTCTGATTTGTCTTCAATTTGGATATGTTATTGTCCTAGGCAACTGGTTTAATAAATTCCACCTACATATCCCAAATTCACTATTACAGTTAAATTAAAAATTATTGTTGAAAAATACTGCCAATTGCCAACTTCTTTATTAAATGTCCGATTTGTCTGCAATTTGGATATGTTATTGTCCTAGGCAAGTGTTTTAATAAATTTCACCTACATATCCCAAATTCACCATCACGGTCAAATTAAAAAATATTTTTGAAAAATACTGCCAATTGCCAACTTCTTTATTTACTGTCCGATTTATTTAAAATTTGGATATGTTATTGTTGTAGGCTAGTGTATATGCACCATCCACATTTTACAAATATTACAGTCAAATTAAAAATTATTTTTGAAAAATACTGCCAATTGCCAACTTCTTTATTAAATGTCCGATTTGTTTAAAATTAGATATGTTATTGTTGTAGGCTAGTGTATATGCACCATCCACATTTCCCAAATTCACTATTACAGTCAAATTAAAAAATATTTTTGAAAAATACTGCCAATTGCCAACTTCTTTATTTACTGTCTGATTTGTTTAAAATTTGGATATGTTATTGTTGTAGGCCAGCGTATATGCACCATCCACATTTTACAAATATTGCGGCTAAATTTTAAAAAATTTGGAAAAATACTGCCAGTTGGCAACTTCTTTATGGTCTGATTTGTTTAAAATTTATGTCATTATTCTAGGCTAGTGTATATGTACCATCCACATTTGACAAATTAACTATAATGGTCAAATTTAAAAAATATTTTGAAAAATATACAATTTCAAACTTCTTTATTTTCGGATATGTTATAGCTCTTATATAGGTAACAAGACCACACTACCACAAGTTCCATTACCCCCTATAATACAGTATTTTGTCTTTTTGTTTGTTTATTTTGCTGTAATCCCAAAACTTTGCTGTTTATTGTCACTTTGGATATTGTCCTAAGCATTTATTTTTGGATATGTTATAGCCCCCAACTATTATATCTAAAATTACAATATTATTTCCACCTATAATACAGTTGATGTGTTGTTTGTTTTGCCGCAACCTAAAAACTAATATTGGTATTTGTGTTTTTACAAAACTATATTTTGCAAATTACTACCAATAACTCATTTATTTACTTTTCGACTTGTTATATCCCCTTATATCTAAATTTACCATACATTTTTTCCCTTTTAGTGTTGTTTTGTCGTAACCAAACTTTGGATGCAACATATTACTGGCCACTGCATAAGTGCATTTCCAAATTCACTATTACGGTTGGATTAAAAAAAATAAATACAAGCTTATTATATACGCTAATAAGTAATATATATCCACAATTATGGTCAGAACCGCCCAAATTTTAAGCCAATACAAAAATAAATTTTTAATCCCCAAAACAACTAAACACAAAACACTAATCTTTCTTTGTGCTTGTTTGGAGTAGTCTTTATTTTATCCAACTTAATTTTGTAGTTAAAATCAAACTTCCCACATTCTAGCTCCCTTTCCAGCCAGTGACATAAAGGTTACGAATATTTTCAAACTGTACAATATATCTTTTTCTACCCCTATGTTGGACTTGTTTAATAGCGCACCACATTCCAAATCCTCCAGTCTACTACATTCTTTAAATTTAACATTGCCTTTAATATCTCTATGTCTTCTTGTCCATTGTTACGGAAACTTAGGTTTTCTATTTTTGGAATTGCCATAAAATGTTGCGGTTCCGTTAAAGCTGGTGGCTGGTAGGTAGGTAAATAATGTCCAAATCACCAGTATATGGCAACACACCTTGCCTATTCTTATTTATCTCTATAAATACAGTTTTACAGACACCTTTAACATAGTATACACCCCTCCATCCTTTTCTGCCAACACTCCCACAAACTTGTTTACTACAAACGCATACACATAATGCTCGCAGGAAGTAATCTTTTAATTTATCCTCTCTTTCCCTTATTTCTTTAGCCAACTGTGCATTCCTCTGCAACAGTATTTTCCACATATTCCAATGTCTTCTAATTCCAGTTTCCTCTCTAAGAAAGGCTTGGAAAGTGGCTCTATTTCTTTAATAGTGTATGGGTACAGTTTATTGGTCCGGCTTCTTAAAACGTAGGGAGTAAGGTTAGGACTTTCCACTAAGCCTAATTCTTCTAAATTGATGGAGAAAGGTGTATTTGATGTGCCCCCCAGATTTGATGTAACACTTATGCTTTACACTTATGGCATCCTCCTCTATTACCTCTACATAGTTGGTAAACAGTTAAAGCTAAATGCAGATAGAGCATACTTTATTAACTTTTCCCTTTGATCTTTTGGCAGTTGTACTCCAGTTAACTTCCCCCAATATGCATCGTTAAACACTAAACAACAACTGTTTTATAATTGGCAACTTTCACCCACATCTTATGCAGAGGTACAGCATAGAATGGAGCATTTTGAAAGTACCGTTTGTTGTCTTCTATTAGACTTAAACCCTTTACCAAAACCTCTACAATAGATTGTTGCCTCTAACCTTGCCATTCTCTCTAGCTAGTTTAGACGAGAACGTTTCTTTTAGGTTTACAAAGTTTATTATATGGTTTCCTATACTTTTAATTACTCCAGGGCTTGTAATCTGGCATATAAATTTATTATATATTTTTACCCTGCTATTTACACCATGTTAAACAGTCTTTACTAACATTATCTACAATAACATTATGGGGGTCCATTCGCCCCCCTGGTAGCAAAAGTTTTCTGTAAGATATTGGCACATTTCCTCTTTATTAAATGTTCCAACCAAATCTAGTGTTATATCGAAATCCATTAATTTTAACATTTGCAAGCTCTATTTTATAGGGAATTGCTATAGGATCATCATACTTTTGTTTAATTTGGTCAATATCTTTCTTTATTATTTGTAACACACCCTCGCTTTGGGAGAATGGTAGTTTGGCCACAACACCACGTCGAGCTAAAGAGAACTTTTTAAATATTCCTCATAAGTAGCTATTAAACGAGCCACATATTTCCTTCTTAACTTTAAATTTATTCCGAACGTCCCCATCACAATCCGTAACATTGGTTATCTTAACTAACATCCGTTATAGATGTTAAGTTATTTAATTTTGGTTCGCCCTCGCAATAGTTTATATTACCTATGTCTGTAAGAAGGTTATTATTACGTAGATTTTCTAATAAAAACCATATACCGAATCTTTCGTTAGTAGGTTTAATACAATTCCCCAATAAATGGCTAACAGAGTACATTTCTTTTATACAAAAGTAGCGGAAACATGTAAACAGGACAGATTACACCATAGGCATATAGAGGTTGTAAATATATATTGTATATAAACATAGGCGAGCGGTAAGTGTAACATGTAAGTGGACACCCACGTGCAAATATGGAATACCCACAAATTCGACTAAATAAGTTTATAGTCTCAATATAATTAACATATTAACATTAGTACCCAAATTGTCGAAATTCTATAATTCTATTCTTAGTCCTTGTATTAGGTTTTGTACTATTAAACCCAACCCCGTGCAGCAGAGTAATATATGTATTTAATATGCACATTCTACAAGACCTGTACATCTGTTGTATAAGCAGCAGAATAGACATCTCACTGTGTTGTTGTAAAGTAAAACATAAATGTAAATTGTGCTGGATACAACCAACCAGATATTAGACAGGAAATGTGTTGGAAGTGTATTGCCAAATAGTAAGACAAACACCACATAGTGCAGCATGTAATCAATCCATTACTATTTAGACAGCATTGGTACAACATCCGATATATTAGCAAAACCCACAATCAAACTTGGAAAACAAACAGTAAAAGATAAATATTATAGTAACAGAAATAGTAAGAGTATAAGGACATAGTAATATTTAAAGTTTATAAAACAACACAAATGCAGAGACACAATAACACACTCCAACACATTTGGACACAGGCACAGATACTGGTTTACATCCATTTAACACAACTTTACACGTTCTGTCAACTGACACAAAAATAGTTTGTAAATTGTGTAATAAATACATGTAATATAAACAAATTTAACACAATCATAACATTGTCCACATTAACATTGGAAGTTAAAGGGGGGTGTATCGATACACCCCCCTTTAACAACACAAATGCTGAGACACAATAACACACTCCAACACATTTGGACACAGGCACAGATACTGGTTTACATCCATTTAACACAACTTTACACGTTCTGTCAACCGACACAAAAATAGTTTGTAAATTGTGTAAGAAATATATGTAATATAAACAAATTTAACACAATCAAAACATTGTCCACAATGTGTAACATTGTGGACAATGTTATGATTGTGTTAAATTTGTTTATATTACATATATTTCTTACACAATTTACAAACTATTTTTGTGTCGGTTGACAGAACGTGTAAAGTTGTGTTAAATGGATGTAAACCAGTATCTGTGCCTGTGTCCAAATGTGTTGGAGTGTGTTATTGTGTCTCAGCATTTGTGTTGTTAAAGGGGGGTGTATCGATACACCCCCCTTTAACTTCCAATGTTAATGTGGACAATGTTATGATTGTGTTAAATTTGTTTATATTACATGTATTTATTACACAATTTACAAACTATTTTTGTGTCAGTTGACAGAACGTGTAAAGTTGTGTTAAATGGATGTAAACCAGTATCTGTGCCTGTGTCCAAATGTGTTGGAGTGTGTTATTGTGTCTCTGCATTTGTGTTGTTTTATAAACTTTAAATATTACTATGTCCTTATACTCTTACTATTTCTGTTACTATAATATTTATCTTTTACTGTTTGTTTTCCAAGTTTGATTGTGGGTTTGGCTAATATATCGGATGTTGTACCAATGCTGTCTAAATAGTAATGGATTGATTACATGCTGCACTATGTGGTGTTTGTCTTACTATTTGGCAATACACTTCCAACACATTTCCTGTCTAATATCTGGTTGGTTGTATCCAGCACAATTTACATTTATGTTTTACTTTACAACAACACAGTGAGATGTCTATTCTGCTGCTTATACAACAGATGTACAGGTCTTGTAGAATGTGCATATTAAATACATATATTACTCTGCTGCACGGGGTTGGGTTTAATAGTACAAAACCTAATACAAGGACTAAGAATAGAATTATAGAATTTCGACAATTTGGGTACTAATGTTAATATGTTAATTATATTGAGACTATAAACTTATTTAGTCGAATTTGTGGGTATTCCATATTTGCACGTGGGTGTCCACTTACATGTTACACTTACCGCTCGCCTATGTTTATATACAATATATATTTACAACCTCTATATGCCTATGGTGTAATCTGTCCTGTTTACATGTTTCCGCTACTTTTGTATAAAAGAAATGTACTCTGTTAGCCATTTATTGGGGAATTGTATTAAACCTACTAACGAAAGATTCGGTATATGGTTTTTATTAGAAAATCTACGTAATAATAACCTTCTTACAGACATAGGTAATATAAACTATTGCGAGGGCGAACCAAAATTAAATAACTTAACATCTATAACGGATGTTAGTTAAGATAACCAATGTTACGGATTGTGATGGGGACGTTCGGAATAAATTTAAAGTTAAGAAGGAAATATGTGGCTCGTTTAATAGCTACTTATGAGGAATATTTAAAAAGTTCTCTTTAGCTCGACGTGGTGTTGTGGCCAAACTACCATTCTCCCAAAGCGAGGGTGTGTTACAAATAATAAAGAAAGATATTGACCAAATTAAACAAAAGTATGATGATCCTATAGCAATTCCCTATAAAATAGAGCTTGCAAATGTTAAAATTAATGGATTTCGATATAACACTAGATTTGGTTGGAACATTTAATAAAGAGGAAATGTGCCAATATCTTACAGAAAACTTTTGCTACCAGGGGGGCGAATGGACCCCCATAATGTTATTGTAGATAATGTTAGTAAAGACTGTTTAACATGGTGTAAATAGCAGGGTAAAAATATATAATAAATTTATATGCCAGATTACAAGCCCTGGAGTAATTAAAAGTATAGGAAACCATATAATAAACTTTGTAAACCTAAAAGAAACGTTCTCGTCTAAACTAGCTAGAGAGAATGGCAAGGTTAGAGGCAACAATCTATTGTAGAGGTTTTGGTAAAGGGTTTAAGTCTAATAGAAGACAACAAACGGTACTTTCAAAATGCTCCATTCTATGCTGTACCTCTGCATAAGATGTGGGTGAAAGTTGCCAATTATAAAACAGTTGTTGTTTAGTGTTTAACGATGCATATTGGGGGAAGTTAACTGGAGTACAACTGCCAAAAGATCAAAGGGAAAAGTTAATAAAGTATGCTCTATCTGCATTTAGCTTTAACTGTTTACCAACTATGTAGAGGTAATAGAGGAGGATGCCATAAGTGTAAAGCATAAGTGTTACATCAAATCTGGGGGGCACATCAAATACACCTTTCTCCATCAATTTAGAAGAATTAGGCTTAGTGGAAAGTCCTAACCTTACTCCCTACGTTTTAAGAAGCCGGACCAATAAACTGTACCCATACACTATTAAAGAAATAGAGCCACTTTCCAAGCCTTTCTTAGAGAGGAAACTGGAATTAGAAGACATTGGAATATGTGGAAAATACTGTTGCAGAGGAATGCACAGTTGGCTAAAGAAATAAGGGAAAGAGAGGATAAATTAAAAGATTACTTCCTGCGAGCATTATGTGTATGCGTTTGTAGTAAACAAGTTTGTGGGAGTGTTGGCAGAAAAGGATGGAGGGGTGTATACTATGTTAAAGGTGTCTGTAAAACTGTATTTATAGAGATAAATAAGAATAGGCAAGGTGTGTTGCCATATACTGGTGATTTGGACATTATTTACCTACCTACCAGCCACCAGCTTTAACGGAACCGCAACATTTTATGGCAATTCCAAAAATAGAAAACCTAAGTTTCCGTAACAATGGACAAGAAGACATAGAGATATTAAAGGCAATGTTAATTTTAAAGAATGTAGTAGACTGGAGGATTTGGAATGTGGTGCGCTATTAAACAAGTCCAACATAGGGGTAGAAAAAGATATATTGTACAGTTTGAAAATATTCGTAACCTTTATGTCACTGGCTGGAAAGGGAGCTAGAATGTGGGAAGTTTGATTTTAACTACAAAATTAAGTTGGATAAAATAAAGACTACTCCAAACAAGCACAAAGAAAGATTAGTGTTTTGTGTTTAGTTGTTTTGGGGTTTAAAAATTTATTTTTGTATTGGCTTAAAATTTTGGCGGTTCTGACCATAATTGTGGATATATATTACTTATTAGCGTATATAATAAGCTTGTATTTATTTTTTTTAATCCAACCGTAATAGTGAATTTGGAAATGCACTTATGCAGTGGCCAGTAATATGTTGCATCCAAAGTTTGGTTACGACAAAACAACACTAAAAGGGAAAAAATGTATGGTAAATTTAGATATAAGGGGATATAACAAGTCGAAAAGTAAATAAAGGAGTTATTGGTAGTAATTTGCAAAATATAGTTTTGTAAAAACACAAATACCAATATTAGTTTTTAGGTTGCGGCAAAACAAACAACACATCAACTGTATTATAGGTGGAAATAATATTGTAATTTTAGATATAATAGTTGGGGGCTATAACATATCCAAAAATAAATGCTTAGGACAATATCCAAAGTGACAATAAACAGCAAAGTTTTGGGATTACAGCAAAATAAACAAACAAAAAGACAAAATACTGTATTATAGGGGGTAATGGAACTTGTGGTAGTGTGGTCTTGTTACCTATATAAGAGCTATAACATATCCGAAAATAAAGAAGTTTGAAATTGTATATTTTTCAAAATATTTTTTAAATTTGACCATTATAGTTAATTTGTCAAATGTGGATGGTACATATACACTAGCCTAGAATAATGACATAAATTTTAAACAAATCAGACCATAAAGAAGTTGCCAACTGGCAGTATTTTTCCAAATTTTTTAAAATTTAGCCGCAATATTTGTAAAATGTGGATGGTGCATATACGCTGGCCTACAACAATAACATATCCAAATTTTAAACAAATCAGACAGTAAATAAAGAAGTTGGCAATTGGCAGTATTTTTCAAAAATATTTTTTAATTTGACTGTAATAGTGAATTTGGGAAATGTGGATGGTGCATATACACTAGCCTACAACAATAACATATCTAATTTTAAACAAATCGGACATTTAATAAAGAAGTTGGCAATTGGCAGTATTTTTCAAAAATAATTTTTAATTTGACTGTAATATTTGTAAAATGTGGATGGTGCATATACACTAGCCTACAACAATAACATATCCAAATTTTAAATAAATCGGACAGTAAATAAAGAAGTTGGCAATTGGCAGTATTTTTCAAAAATATTTTTTAATTTGACCGTGATGGTGAATTTGGGATATGTAGGTGAAATTTATTAAAACACTTGCCTAGGACAATAACATATCCAAATTGCAGACAAATCGGACATTTAATAAAGAAGTTGGCAATTGGCAGTATTTTTCAACAATAATTTTTAATTTAACTGTAATAGTGAATTTGGGATATGTAGGTGGAATTTATTAAACCAGTTGCCTAGGACAATAACATATCCAAATTGAAGACAAATCAGACATTTAATAAAGAAGGTGGCAATTGGCAGTATTTTTCAAAAATATTATTTAATTTGACCGTAATATTTGTAAAATGTGGATGGTGCATATACACTAGCCTACGACAATAACATATCCAAATTGCAGACAAATCGGACAGTAAATAAAGAAGTTGGCAATTGGCTGTATTTTTCAAAAATATTTTTTAATTTGACCGTAATAGTGAATTTGGGATATGTAAGTGTAATTTATTAAAACACTTGCCTACGATAATAACATATCCAAGTTTTAAACAAATCGGACAGTTAATAAAGAAGGCGGCAATTGGCAGTATTTTTTAAAAATATTTTTTAATTTGACCGTGATGGTGAATTTGGGATATGTAAGTGAAATTTATTAAAACACTTGCCTAGGACAATAACATATCCAAATTGCAGACAAATCGGACATTTAATAAAGAAGTTGGCAGTTGGCAGTATTTTTCAAAAATAATTTTTTAATTTGACCGTTATAGTGAATTTGGGAAATGTAAGTGAAATTTATTAAAACACTTGCCTAGGACAATAACATATCCAAATTGCAGACAAATCGGGCAGTAAATAAAGAAGTTGGCAATTGGCACTACAGTATTTTCAAAAAATATTTTTTAATTTGACCGTTATAGTGAATTTGGGAAATGTAAGTGTAATTTATTAAAACACTTGCCTAGGACAATAACATATCCAAATTGCAGACAAATCGGACAGTAAACACCAAAGATAGTTTTTTAGCCTGAATTTGAAAATTAATTTTAAAAAATATAGAGGAGGGATGGGGATGGGGACAATATATTTAATATAGGCAAGGGTTGGACATTAGTATTGGCCAGCGGGCGGGAGCTCTATAGGCGGGAGCTGGCGTCGGCGCAAAAACTGATCCCCATAAGAATAACATGGGGAAAAAGCGCCGGAAGTGATGTTAAACCGCCATTTCACATCTACTACACAATAACTTCTAAGTTGTTTACATGTGTTGTTTATTTAGTGTGGAGTTATTTTTGAACTCGTGGATTTCTGCAAAGGATGTATTAAAATTAATGCAAATTTTAAATGGGGGAAAATAAGGCAAGGGCCAAAAAGAAAATTTGTGTAGGGTAGGATCGGGCGTCGGTGCAAAAACTGATCCCCATAAGAATAACATGGGAAAAAAGCGCCGAATAGTATGCCTCCCCGGTAATTCACCACTACTACGGTCGCCTTTCGAGGAAAATAGAATTACTTGACGATAAGGTAATTTAAACTAGTACACACGTATATAAAATCATAGTAGTGGTAACGAAATTATATACTTTATAATAAATTAAATACGTGATGTAATTATAACAACACGTATTATGCTTATGAAATAGATTTTTAGTTAAGTTAAATCAAAGGAAAAACTCCTTACAAATAATCTATACATTTTAATAATGCTTTGTTTCCAGCCAATAGTCTAATATGGCAATATTCCAAATTTGTATTTTCCTGGAGAGGCCAGCTGATCGATCGAAGACTTTAGAATTGGATGGTGATTGTAATCATATAGTAGCATACAACTTCTTGCAAGATTTCTGCCATTATTGTTCTCTCTTTATATAAATTATTTCAGTTGCTATTCATTACTTTCAATAGAAAATATAAGATTAAAAAACCTCGAAATATAAAATTGATAGTATTTATAATAAGTCAGACCTAAGAGACTGAGAAGTTGAAAGACTACAAAATAACGGAAATTTCAGCACTCGTACAAAATAACACCAGTTTCACACTCATGGGTAAGACTACATTTTTAAATTAACAAATTCATCAGCACACGTTACATGTAAGCATTTACTAATCCTGTAAAAATAGGCTAAAGTCACACAGTAATCATTTTTCCTCAGGGGAATAATTTTCTACTGAAAACAACAAATCACTCAATCTTTACTTACTAGACAAGAAATTGTACGTATGGATCCATTCAGAAATGAAGCCTATGACTCGTGTTTTCTCGTTGGCGTAAGGGGAGATAGTGCAGTTTGTAACTTGCTCTTGATCCGAGCCCTGGGGGTCCCCGTCCCCCTGGAGATCCGTGGGGGGCCGGGGGGTCGCCAAGGGGGGGAGGGGGGACCGACCTACGCACACCAACACAATGCGTTACTCAACACACAAAACTACAGTTTGTTATTTACACAAAACAATCCGACAATGTTAATTTTACAACAGTCGTTAGTCGAAAGGTTTCCATTTTACACTTTAAGAATATTAGTATGTTTCATAATAATATTGATTTGACATTTTTATTTTTAACAACGCTTTCGGTTTACTAATACAAATTTATTTCAATTTTAAAAAGAAAGAAGTGAATACCGTAATTATATCATAGGTAATGTAATCAACAAAATTACTACGACTTTAATATTTAGTTTTACTGAGGTATGGTTGCTTGCGGGTCAATCAAGACTTTTTATGAGTAAACTGTAAGAACGTCCGGTTCCCAAAAATCACAGATTTTCATAATTTAACTTAGGGGTTGAGTAATAAAATACCATCCCAAACCTCGAGTAAACAAATAGCAAATCCTTTTGAGAAAAACAATTTCTCAAAATTTCCTTTAACAAACTTACCAGTGAAAAACGGCAGTGACTAAAGGTTTTGCAGCGCAACGCGTCATTATTCATCGAAGTTCGGGGAGAAAACTTTTACGCATTCTTCCGCAAGTTTCTGTAAGGCATTGTGAGTGCTTAGCTAAAGTTAGGTGCTTACAAGCGTGAACTGCAAAGCCACCGAGTGCTTGAGTGAGGGAGTGAGTGTAAGGAGAGGAGAGCAAGCTACAAACCACACCATCACAAACTATCAAACATGTCCTATATCTACAGTAGTTAGTGAGAAATATAATTTGTACATTAATCAAAGCAAATATAGTCTACGTTTGAACTTCTTAAAGTATATACAAATAAATATTTCCATTAAAAATGTACATCGGGAGTGGCTTAATTCTAGAATTGGAGTAACAAACTTACCAGTCCGATGGTTCTAGTTTCCAGTTTGTTTGTTATTTGCTCTGCCAGAACCTGACTTGTAGTTCTAAACTTAATTCTATTTACTGTTTGTTTCAAAGCTAGCTGAACGTGAACGGTGGATTAATCTTAGTGCAAATAAGATGCGAATTATAAGAGAGACTTTATTTTGTTTTTCAGTGGTGCAAAATGGTTTTAATGAGTGTCGTTCATTGTAAATGCAACTTATACAAAATGCAATTACTTAAGGCACTATTTTACTTATTGGAAAAAATAATTTGCACAAATTAGTCAGTCAAATGAATCCAAAGCTCATTCAGAAAATTTTGTTATTGGATTTATATAAATTATTTAATGGACGCTAACTGAATGTTGATAAATGTCAAAATTAACTTGTGTACACACTATTATATTTTGTCTGCTATTAAACTAATGCAAACAATCGTATTTAGGATTAATTAATTAATTAAACTTAGACCACACAAATGTATGTGCAACCTATATTAAATTACAAAATTAATGGTAATAGTAGTGGAGAAACAGCAAAGAGACCCCAGAATCGGCGCTTTTTTCCCATGTTATTCTTATGGGGATCAGTTTTTGCACCGACGCCCGATCCTACCCTACACAAATTTTCTTTTTGGCCCCTGCCTTATTTTCCCCCATTTAAAATTTGCATTAATTTTAATACATCCTTTGCAGAAATCCACGAATTCAAAAATAACTCCACACTAAATAAACAACACATGTAAACAACTTAGAAGTTATTGTATAGTAGTGGTGAA
Source organism: Allygus modestus (assembly GCA_963675035.1). Taxonomy (NCBI): domain Eukaryota; kingdom Metazoa; phylum Arthropoda; class Insecta; order Hemiptera; family Cicadellidae; genus Allygus; species Allygus modestus. The sequence continues at coordinate 50,975,946 of OY776116.1, forward strand.
TTAGGGGGGAGGCATCACTTCCGGCGCTTTTTTCCCATGTTATTCTTATGGGGATCAGTTTTTGGACCGACACCCGATCCCGCCTATAGAGCTCCCGCCCCGCTGGCCTATATTAAATATACCCTTGCCTTAAATATATTGTCCCCATCCCCATCCCTCCTCTATATTTTTAAAAATTAATTTTCAAATTCAGGCTAAAAAACTATCTTTGGTGTTTACTGTGCGATTTGTCTGCAATTTGGATATGTTATTGACCTAGGCAAGTGTTTTAATAAATTTCACTTACATATCCCAAATTCACTATTACGGTCAAATTAAAAAATATTTTTGAAAAATACTGCCAATTGCCAACTTCTTTATTTACTGTCTGATTTATTTAAAATTTGGATATGCTATTGACCTAGGCAAGTGTTTTAATAAATTCCACTTACATATCCCAAATTCACTATTACGGTCAAATTAAAAAATATTTTTGAAAAATACTGCCAATTGCCAACTTCTTTATTTACTGTCCCATTTGTTTAAAACTTGGATATGTTATTGTCGTAGGCAATTGTTTTAATAAATTACACTTACATTTCCCAAATTCACTATTACAGCCAAATTAAAAATTATTTTTGAAAAATACTGCCAATTGCCAACTTCTTTATTTACTGTCCGATTTGTTTAAAATTTGGATATGTTATTGTTGTAGGCTAGTGTATATGCACCATCCACATTTTACAAATATTGCGGTTAAATGTTAAAAAATTTTGGAAAAATACCGCCAATCGGCAACTTCTTTATGGTCTGATTTGTTTAAAATTTATGTCATTATTCTAGGCTAGTGTATATGTACCATCCACATTTGACAAATTAACTATAATGGTCAAATTTAAAAAATATACTAACAATTTCAAACTTCTTTATTTATGGATATGTTATAGCTCTTATATAGGTAACAAGACCACACTACCACACGCTCCACTACCCCCCCATACAATACAGTATTTTGCTGTAATCCCAAAACTGACTGTTTATTGTCCGATTTGCCTACACTTTGGATATTGTCCTAAGCATTTATTGTCTGATTTATTTTTTGGATATGTTATAGCCCCCAACTATTATATCTAAAATTACAATATTATTTCCACCTATAATACTGTTGTTTGTTTTGCTGCAACCTAAAAACTAACATTGGTATTTGTGTTTTTACAAAACTATATTTTGTAAATTACTACCAACAACTCCTTTATTTACATTTCGACTTGTTATATCACCCTATATCTAAATTTACCATATATTTTTTTCCCTTTTAGCGCTGTTTTGTCGTAACCAAACTTTGGATGCAATATATTACTGGCCATTGCATAAGTAAATACCCCATTTCCAAATTCACTATTACGGTTGAATTAAAAAAAATAAATACAAGCTTATTATATACATCCAGCTGATAAGTAATATATATCCACATTTATGGTCAGAACAAATTTTGGATATGTTTTAAGCCAATGCGATAACAAAAAATAAATTTTTAAAACCCAAAACAACTAATCTTTCTTTGTGCTTGTTTGGAGTAGTCTTTATTTTATCCAACTTAATTTTGTAGTTAAAATCAAACTTCCCACATTCTAGCTCCCTTTCCAGCCAGGGAGACATAAAGGTTACGAATATTTTCAAACAATATATCTTTTTCTACCCCTATGTTGGACTTGTTTAATAGCGCACCATATTCCAAATCCTCCAGTCTACTACATTCTTTAAATTTAACATTGCCTTTAATATCTTGCATCTCTATGTCTTCTTGTCCATTGTTACAGAAACTTTCTATTTTTGGAATTGCCATAAAATGTTGCGGTTCCGTTAGTGTTAAAGCTTGCAAGTGGCTCGTTGGTAGGTAGATAAATAATGTCCAAATCACCACTGCACGGCAACACGCCTTCCCTATTCTTATTTATCTCTATAAATACAGTTTTACAGACACCTTTAACATAGTATACACCCCTCCATCCTTTTCTGCCAACACTCCCACAAACTTGTTTACTACAAACGCATACACATAATGCTCGCAGGAAGTAATCTTTTAATTTATCCTCTCTTTCCCTTATTTCTTTAGCCAACTGTACATTCCTCTGCAACAACTGTTTTGTAATTGATTGGCAACTTTCACCCACATGCAGAGGTACAGCATAGAATGGAGCATTTTGAAAGTACCGTTTGTTGTCTTCTATTAGACAAACCCTTTTACCAAAACCTCCACAATAGATTGTTGCCTCTAACCTTGTTATTCCATTCTCTCTAGCTAGTTTAGACGAGAACGTTTCTTTTAGTCTCGCATCTGGACAGTTTACAAAGTTTATTATATGGTTTCCTATACTTTTAATTACTCCAGGACTTGTAATCTGGCATATAAATTTATTATATATTTTTACCCTGCTATTTACATTAAACCATGTTAAACAGTCTTTACTAACATTATCTACAATAACATTATGGGGGTCCATTCGCCCCCCTGGTAGCAAAAGTTAAAGTTTTCTGTAAGATATTGGCACATTTCCTCTTTATTAAATATTCCAACCAAATCTAGTGTTATATCGAAATCCATAAGATAGTACATTTCTTTTTCCAGATCTTGCAGTATCTTTGGAAGGTCTTCCAACAAATCCTTAATTTTAACATTTGCAAGCTCTATTTTATAGGGAATTGCTATAGGATCATCATACTTTTGTTTAATTTGGTCAATATCTTTCTTTATTATTTGTAACACATCCTCGCTTTGGGAGAATGGTAGTTTGGCCACAACACCATGTCGAGCTAAAGAGAACTTTTTAAATATTCCTCATAAGTAGCTATTAAACGAGCCACATATTTCCTTCTTAACTTTAAATTTATTCCGAACGTCCCCATCACAATCCGCAACATTGGTTATCTTAACTAACATTATGTTATCACAAAACGCATCCGTTATAGATGTTAAGTTATTTAATTTTGGTTCACCCTCGCAATAGTTTATATGTCTGTAAGAAGGTTATTATTACGTAGATTTTCTAATAAAAACCATATACCCAATCTTTCGTTAGTAGGTTTAATACAATTCCCCAATAAATGGCCAACAGAGTACATTTCTTTTATACAAAAGTAGCGGAAACATGTAAACAGGACAGATTACACCATAGGCATATAGAGGTTGTAAATATATCGATATTGTATATAAACACAGGCGAGCGGTAAGTGTAACATGTAAGTGGACACCCACATGCAAATATGGAATACCCCCAAATTCGACTAATTAAGTTTATAGTCTCAATATAATTAACATATTAACATTAGTACCCAAATTGTCGAAATTCTATAATTCTATTCTTAGTCCTTGTATTAGGTTTTGTACTATTAAACCCAACACCCCCTGCAGTAGAGTAATATATGTATTTAATACAGATACGCACATTCTACAAGACCCATACATCTGTTGTATAAGCAGCAGAATAGACGTCTCATTGTGTTGTTGTAAAGTAAAACATAAATTGTGCTGGATACAACCGGCCAGATATTAGACAGGAAATGTGTTGGAAGTGTATTGCCAAAGACAAACACCACATAGTGCACCATGTAATCAATCCATTACTATTTAGACAGTATTGGTACAACATCCGATATATTAGCCAAACCCACAATCAAACTTGGAAAACAAACAGTAAAAGATAAATATTATAGTAACACAAATAGTAAGAGTATAAGGACATACTAATATTTAAAGTTTATAAAACAACACAAATGCACAGACACAACAAATAACACACTCTAACGCATTAAAAAACACAGGCACACATACTGGTTTACAACCATTTTACACAACTTTACACATTCTGTCAACTGACACAAAAATAGTTTGTAAATTGTGTAAGAAATACATGTAATATAAACAAATTTAACACAATCATAACATTATCCACAATGTTATGATTGTGTTAAATTTGTTTATATTACATGTATTTCTTACACAATTTACAAACTATTTTTGTGTCAGTTGACAGAATGTGTAAAGTTGTGTAAAATGGTTGTAAACCAGTATCTGTGCCTGTGTTTTTTAATGCGTTAGAGTGTGTTATTTGTTGTGTCTCTGCATTTGTGTTGTTTTATAAACTTTAAATATTAGTATGTCCTTATACTCTTACTATTTCTGTTACTATAATATTTATCTTTTACTGTTTGTTTTTCCAAGTTTGATTGTGGGTTTGGCTAATATATCGGATGTTGTACCAATACTGTCTAAATAGTAATGGATTGATTACATGCTGCACTATGTGGTGTTTGTCTTTGGCAATACACTTCCAACACATTTCCTGTCTAATATCTGGCCGGTTGTATCCAGCACAATTTATGTTTTACTTTACAACAACACAATGAGACGTCTATTCTGCTGCTTATACAACAGATGTATGGGTCTTGTAGAATGTGCGTATCTGTATTAAATACATATATTACTCTACTGCGCGGGGTGTTGGGTTTAATAGTACAAAACCTAATACAAGGACTAAGAATAGAATTATAGAATTTCGACAATTTGGGTACTAATGTTAATATGTTAATTATATTGAGACTATAAACTTAATTAGTCGAATTTGGGGGTATTCCATATTTGCATGTGGGTGTCCACTTACATGTTACACTTACCGCTCGCCTGTGTTTATATACAATATCCATATATTTACAACCTCTATATGCCTATGGTGTAATCTGTCCTGTTTACATGTTTCCGCTACTTTTGTATAAAAGAAATGTACTCTGTTGGCCATTTATTGGGGAATTGTATTAAACCTACTAACGAAAGATTCGGTATATGGTTTTTATTAGAAAATCTACGTAATAATAACCTTCTTACAGACATATAAACTATTGCGAGGGTGAACCAAAATTAAATAACTTAACATCTATAACGGATGCGTTTTGTGATAACATAATGTTAGTTAAGATAACCAATGTTGCGGATTGTGATGGGGACGTTCGGAATAAATTTAAAGTTAAGAAGGAAATATGTGGCTCGTTTAATAGCTACTTATGAGGAATATTTAAAAAGTTCTCTTTAGCTCGACATGGTGTTGTGGCCAAACTACCATTCTCCCAAAGCGAGGATGTGTTACAAATAATAAAGAAAGATATTGACCAAATTAAACAAAAGTATGATGATCCTATAGCAATTCCCTATAAAATAGAGCTTGCAAATGTTAAAATTAAGGATTTGTTGGAAGACCTTCCAAAGATACTGCAAGATCTGGAAAAAGAAATGTACTATCTTATGGATTTCGATATAACACTAGATTTGGTTGGAATATTTAATAAAGAGGAAATGTGCCAATATCTTACAGAAAACTTTAACTTTTGCTACCAGGGGGGCGAATGGACCCCCATAATGTTATTGTAGATAATGTTAGTAAAGACTGTTTAACATGGTTTAATGTAAATAGCAGGGTAAAAATATATAATAAATTTATATGCCAGATTACAAGTCCTGGAGTAATTAAAAGTATAGGAAACCATATAATAAACTTTGTAAACTGTCCAGATGCGAGACTAAAAGAAACGTTCTCGTCTAAACTAGCTAGAGAGAATGGAATAACAAGGTTAGAGGCAACAATCTATTGTGGAGGTTTTGGTAAAAGGGTTTGTCTAATAGAAGACAACAAACGGTACTTTCAAAATGCTCCATTCTATGCTGTACCTCTGCATGTGGGTGAAAGTTGCCAATCAATTACAAAACAGTTGTTGCAGAGGAATGTACAGTTGGCTAAAGAAATAAGGGAAAGAGAGGATAAATTAAAAGATTACTTCCTGCGAGCATTATGTGTATGCGTTTGTAGTAAACAAGTTTGTGGGAGTGTTGGCAGAAAAGGATGGAGGGGTGTATACTATGTTAAAGGTGTCTGTAAAACTGTATTTATAGAGATAAATAAGAATAGGGAAGGCGTGTTGCCGTGCAGTGGTGATTTGGACATTATTTATCTACCTACCAACGAGCCACTTGCAAGCTTTAACACTAACGGAACCGCAACATTTTATGGCAATTCCAAAAATAGAAAGTTTCTGTAACAATGGACAAGAAGACATAGAGATGCAAGATATTAAAGGCAATGTTAAATTTAAAGAATGTAGTAGACTGGAGGATTTGGAATATGGTGCGCTATTAAACAAGTCCAACATAGGGGTAGAAAAAGATATATTGTTTGAAAATATTCGTAACCTTTATGTCTCCCTGGCTGGAAAGGGAGCTAGAATGTGGGAAGTTTGATTTTAACTACAAAATTAAGTTGGATAAAATAAAGACTACTCCAAACAAGCACAAAGAAAGATTAGTTGTTTTGGGTTTTAAAAATTTATTTTTTGTTATCGCATTGGCTTAAAACATATCCAAAATTTGTTCTGACCATAAATGTGGATATATATTACTTATCAGCTGGATGTATATAATAAGCTTGTATTTATTTTTTTTAATCCAACCGTAATAGTGAATTTGGAAATGGGGTATTTACTTATGCAATGGCCAGTAATATATTGCATCCAAAGTTTGGTTACGACAAAACAGCACTAAAGGGACAAAATATACGGTAAATTTAGATATAGGGGGATATAACAAGTCGAAAAGTAAATAAAGGAGTTATTGGTAGTAATTTACAAAATATAGTTTTGTAAAAACACAAATACCAATGTTAGTTTTTAGGTTGCGGCAAAACAAACAACAGTATTATAGGTGGAAATAATATTGTAATTTTAGATATAGTTGGGGGCTATAACATATCCAAAAATAAATCAGACAATAAATGCTTAGGACAATATCCAAAGTGTAGGCAAATCGGACAATAAACAGTCAGTTTTGGGATTACAGCAAAATAAACAAACAAAAAAGACAAATGGGTAGTGGAACGTGTGGTAGTGTGGTCTTGTTACCTATATAAGAGCTATAACATATCCATAAATAAAGAAGTTTGAAATTGTTAGTATATTTTTTAAATTTGACCATTATAGTTAATTTGTCAAATGTGGATGGTACATATACACTAGCCTAGAATAATGATATAAATTTTAAACAAATCAGACCATAAAGAAGTTGCCAATTGGCAGTATTTATCCAAATTTTTAAAAATTTAACCGCAATATTTGTAAAATGTGGATGGTGCATATACACTAGCCTACAACAATAACATATCCAAATTTTAAACAAATCAGACAGTAAATAAAGAAGTTGACAATTGGTAGTATTTTTCAAAAATATTTTTTAATTTGACCGTAATAGTGAATTTGGGAAATGTGGATGGTGCATATACACTAGCCTACAACAATAACATATCTAAATTTTAAACAAATCGGACATTTAATAAAGAAGTTGGCAATTGGCGGTATTTTTCAAAAATAATTTTTAATTTGACTGTAATAGTGAATTTGGGAAATGTAAGTGTAATTTATTAAAACACTTGCCTAGGACAATAACATATCCAAATTGCAGACAAATCGGACATTTAATAAAGAAGTTGGCAATTGGCAGTATTTTTCAAAAATATTTTTTAATTTGACCGTAATGGTGAATTTGGGATATGTATGTGAAATTTATTAAAACACTTGCCTAGGACAATAACATATCCAAATTGCAGACAAATCGGACATTTAATAAAGAAGTTGGCAATTGGCAGTATTTTTCAAAAATATTTTTTAATTTGACTGTAATAGTGAATTTGGGATATGTAAGTGGAATTTATTAAACCACTTGCCTAGGACAATAACATATCCAAATTGAAGACAAATCAGACATTTAATAAAGAAGTTGGCAATTGGCAGTATTTTTCAAAAATATTATTTAATTTGACTGTAATAGTGAATTTGGGAAATGTAAGTGGAATTTATTAAACCAGTTGCCTAGGACAATAACATATCCAAATTGCAGACAAATCGGACAGTTAATAAAGAAGGTGGCAATTAGCAGTATTTTTCAAAAATATTATTTAATTTGACCGTAATGGTGAATTTGGGAAATGTAGGTGGATTTTATTAAAACACTTGCCTAGGACAATAACACATCCAAATTGCAGACAAATCGGACATTTAATAAAGAAGTTGGCAATTGGCAGTATTTTTCAAAAATAATTTTTAATTTGACCGTTATAGTGAATTTGGGATATGTAAGTGGAATTTATTAAACAACTTGCCTAGGACTTTAACATATCCAAATTGAAGACAAATCAGACAGTTAATAAAGAAGGTGGCAATTGGCAGTATTTTTCAAAAATATTTTTTAATTTGACCGTTATAGTGAATTTGGGAAATGTAAGTGAAATTTATTAAAACACTTGCCTAGGACAATAACATATCCAAATTGCAGACAAATCGGACAGTTAATAAAGAAGGTGGCAATTGGCAGTATTTTTCAAAAATATTTTTTAATTTGACTGTAATAGTGAATTTGGGATATGTACGTGGAATTTATTAAAACACTTGCCTAGGACAATAACACATCCAAATTGAAGACAAATCGAACAGTAAATAAAGAAGTTGGCAATTGGCACTATAGTATTTTTCAAAAATATTTTTTAATTTGACCGTTATAGTGAATTTGGGAAATGTAAGTGAAATTTATTAAAACACTTGCCTAGGACAATAACATATCCAAATTGCAGACAAATCGGACAGTAAACACCAAAGATAGTTTTTTAGAATTTGAAAATTAATTTTTAAAAATATAGAGGAGGGATGGGGACAATATATTTAAGGCAAGGGTATATTTAATATAGGCCAGCAGGCGGGAGCTCTATAGGCGGGATCGGGTGTCGGTCCAAAAACTGATCCCCATAAGAATAACATGGGGAAAAAGCGCCGGAAGTGATGCCTCCCCCCTAATTCACCACTACTATACAATAACTTCTAAGTTGTTTACATGTGTTGTTTATTTAGTGTGGAGTTATTTTTGAATTCGTGGATTTCTGCAAAGGATGTATTAAAATTAATGCAAATTTTAAAATGGGGGAAAATAAGGCGGGGGCCAAAAAGAAAATTTGTGTAGGGTAGGATCGGGCGTCGGTGCAAAAACTGATCCCCATAAGAATAACATGGGAAAAAAGCGCCGATTCTGGGGTCTCTTTCTGGTTTCACCACTACTGGTAATATAGTGCGTTTTAACTTACAAATAGAACCATCAATATTCATGGCCTAGTTTTTTGATTATTATTCCACCAAAATTGCAGGTAGTTTTAAATGAAGATTATATTTTTAAACACTGTAATTCATAAATTACAGAGAACCACGCCGTTAATTGATTCGAGTATCAAGAATAATTTATTGACCAACATAAAATAATGCACTTGCAATTGGACGATTCAGCAATAGGTGAACATCATAATTTGCCTAAAGTGAACTACCATCAAAATATAACAAATTGTTAACAGTATCTGAAAGGTAAAAATATATATTTAACTACGAGATCCAACAAGATTTGGATTTCACCGCTATACTCATATATTACGCTTGGTTGCGTGAACGGTCGCTGGACTCGCTTGTGATCTTGCGTCCCCTGATCCTGTGAGTTGTGAGCATTTTAACCACAAGGCAGCATAGGATTTTACAAAAAACAAACAAAGACAGCGATGGCAGGAATTCTTACAGTTCAACTTAGATTCCGACAACATTCAGTGAAATCACATGACATTGTGTGAACTAACTGTTTGTTACATATTAAGTTGGTGAAACTTAAGTCCGGGACCACCATAGAAGTTCCTAACGTGACCCCCTGAACACGTTTTGGAGGGTCGTTCAAAATGTTATATTCATCCTTGTGCTGAACAGCAATATTCAAACACTGGATCACGTGACTAAATGCAATAAAGAGGTGTACATCGAAACCTTTCCACCTTTCTTTTTAAACCTAGTTTTATGAAGTGTATAAAAGGGTGAGTGTGGTTATTGAAATACACATCTGCGAAATTGTGATTATTTAGAACTGTCATATAGAACAATTCTAATGTTTGTCATGTAAAAAAGGTTTTTACAACAATTGTTCCAAAAGTCCTTCTTTACAATTTAAAAACACACCGTAAAACAACTGTTTTTGCGAGCGAAAAAACTTTTCCGCTCGCTGACGGCAATAAACAGCTTATTGATTGTTGTTTTGTACCAACCTAACTTAATCGGTGTTAAAACCTCAATCCTGTAAACTCAACACAAATGGATGTAAGAGATTAAATAAAAGTTGTTTGGTATCTAATATTGCAGTAGTAGGAAATATTTGAAGTAATTTGAGTGAAAATTGTCTTTCTTGCTTTCGGAATATTTTCCGCCACGCGTCGTGGTAACAGTTTTCCTCAAACGAGAAAGACCTATTTACGCCCTTAATAAATATACAACTATTTAGGTAACTTTGGTGTGTTATATTAAACGTCTACCTGAGATAACATCAGTCACGTGGAACCTTACAGACTACCATGCGACTCACCGCGAGGCGAGGGGTCGGCGGTGCGGTAGCGCGGGGGTGCCTCCGAGGGCGCCGGGGCCACCGACGTGTTGGCGCCCCCCGGCCGGCCGGCGCCCCCCACAGGCGAGGCCGAGTACACGCTGCCCTCCCGGAGCGCGTCATCCACGATGTCGTATGATTCTATGTCCGAGTCCTGCGTGTCCAGTGTCTCGTCTTTCTCCGGCCGCTCCTCGTACTGCTCCCTCAGGACGGTACGAGGTACTGGAGAACGCGTTTAAGATTCAAGATTGATTTTCCATTAAATATTTACAATAAATACAATAGACATAGTCTAAAACTAAATAAATTAAGGTACGCTAGGCTAAGGTAAATTAAACAATTATCTAGGCTACAATAAGTCTTGTTCACCAGATAAAAAGTATGATGCTATAATGCTAAATATATGCAATGAATATTTACACGGAGTCTAGAAACAGTATGGGCTGTAAACATAAAATAAATTTTGTATGTGGATAAAGGTACGGCTACACATAGCGGGATGGTACAGGGATGGGATAGGGACGGGACATTTGAGTATATCCCGTGGGGTGGCTACACATAGCGGGAAAGGACACTACCACGGACATGCGGAACGATACGCGCGCAGCTTCCACTTCACCGACGTTCCCGGCACTAGCCGCCCCGCCATTTATTGTCATTGTCATCATGGAAGATCAGTCTTCAACCTGTTCTTCGTCTGATTCTGACGAAGAGTTTTTATTAATGTGCTTGTTTGATGAAGAAAACAAGAGAAAAAGAAGATTTTGGACTCATCCAATAAATGAAAAAAGAGAGGTTAGTTAATTTGTTATTTACAGTATGGTAAATCCAAGCAAAGGTACAGAGACTGACTCACGGTTACTTGAAGCTTGGTAATAAAGATAAGAAGCATATAGAGGGGACATATTTCCTATTTATCTATATTATATCTGTCAACCTATATTTACAAAATACCTCTCTATTTTGGAACGGGAATAGGTTTATGTTTTTGAGAACAACACGATGAGAGCCGAGGACGGCCGACGACTCACGAAAACTCCCGATCTGCCTTGCGCGATATCCCATGTCCCATCAGGGGGTGGCTACACATACAGGGATACGTACAGGACAACGGCGAATTGATGCTCTTCCGACCATCCATCCTCCACTGCAAATGTCCCGTCCCTATCCCGTCCCTATCCCATCCCACTTTGTGTAGCCACTTCCATTTGATTACACAGGAAGCATCCATCAGCAAATGTCCCGTCCCTATCCCATCCCGCTATGTGTAGCCGTACCTTAAAATGTAAACAGACATTCTTGATATGTGGTTCAGTTTATTTATTTGTACTAATATAATCGCCTGTAGGGAAAACATGGAAAACAATGGCGTTCTGTCATACCCATGTATAAAAAACCTGTTTACATTCGACCCACTGGAACCATTGGTTTATGTTTATGATCCTTACAGTTTTTTTTATAGTACCTGTGGATACCTTTATATTTTGATACAAGTCTTGCGTGAGTCTTTTTTATGAGTTAGTATTATACGATTTTTTTTAACACGATTTTTAGAACAACTATTAATATTTCAAATATCATAGCTAGGGGGTTGAATGACAACTACTCCTCTTGATACAAAAAGATGAACGTATAATTGGTAAGATTGAGGTTTCCTTTAAACAATTTCTTGAGTAGCATAATACATGTTGTTACAATTAAATAGGATAACATGAACTATGTCTCACAACACTACAAACTATATTTACACTTATACTGTACTTACATATAAGACAGTAAATACACTCATGCAATTTGCCTTGTCCAGTCTACTCTTGTCCTTGGCCGGCCACAATTGGGGAATGAATGTGTACAGATATTGTAAATCTTGTTTTATGTTTTAATGTTTCTTAGTGTAATGTACAAGTTTATGTTTATTGATGAAATGTTTTAACTTCAAGCCGTTGAGAGTGTTCTAGTTTCTATTGAAATTAAGATTTAATAATAGACAATACTAGTCCCAAAACTAGTAATATAATAAAACTAGTGGATTAACAACGATAGGTATGTAACCTTATTTTCTAAGGTAAATATACATAAATGATGGTACAAGGCGATCGAGTTAAACCAGTTACACCATCAACTCTGACACTGGAGTCTCAACTTTGACACTGGTGGTACTTACCGCAACTTGTTTACGGAACTTCCTGTGGCCAGTAGTATATAAACTGTACGCCAATTAGATTCTGCCAATCTCTGATTAGGCTTGATGATCAACTGTGTAACCTGCTGATATTTTTCGCCCTGTACCATCCTTTTTGTTTATTTAACGTCTTGTATGTAAGAACAGTATAAGTGTAAATATATTTTGTAAAGTTGTGAGACGTTGTTTATTTTATACGGTTTCCTTCAAGAAAAAGTCTCTACTCGAAGCTTAGTATCATAAAGACGTGTCACAAAGACTAAGGTTTAAAAGTCTACATTGTTCCGTAGTAGTTTGTGATAGAATAAACTTCGTTACGTATTCTTCGTGATTTGTTTTTATCTGCGTTGCTCGAGAAACAGCAGTTTTTCAAACCTCCAAAAACCTACTTTAGTCGTAAACATAGCATATACTATCTTTACGATGGGTATTGTTAGATAAGAAAGTCAGTGGTGGTGGAAAATAGGGGAACCTGAAATAATGTATGCGAGGAAAAAATTACAAAAATATTAAATGATAATATGATATTATTTAGTAAATTTACTTTACGAAGCCTGGAACATAAATTCATGTTTATACTAATGTTACTATCAATTTGTATTTAATACAAATTAAAAATATGGCATATCTTATATTCATTTTTGGGGCATAGTGACGTTTGGTATAAATATTTGCCTAAAATAGCGAGTACGTGATATATCACATACAGATTTGCATAATTTACTGCAATCGCTGTACCAGCACGAAAACAAGACTGGTTGATATCTAAAGCGGCGTTATTTACCTTGTGATTGTGCATACATTAACTGTACAACTATTCATTACCTTTGTGTTCCTAGCTCATCTAATATATCTTCTCTGGAGGCAATTTATTACCATGACACGAACATTCAGCATTTAATACAACTAAGGTTGGACAATATTAAACTTATATTTACAGTGCTGATAATTAATTATTAAAATTTGCATGCATAACATTTCTACTTTTATTTGTGAAAAATATTAACAAGATTATTATTAGTAACTATAAGTAAATTTTAAATAGATTTTGGTAAAAAAAAAATATATATAATTTAAGTTTATGGAAATTTAAAACTACTATTCTACGTTATATTTCACTTAAGATATTATACATAATCTGTAAAATATAAGAGCATGACAAGTAAACCATCGGAAAATTATATGTCTATTGAAATTCATATTACAAACAAAATGCATTTCAAGAATACCCGTTCCCGCAGAAAGTTCATATGCAACACTATATATAAACACCTTGCAATTATACACGCTACATACCGATCTATATAATTATGATTTTGTATATATCTACATCGATGAGTGAGCATAATGGACTTATGTGCCTGATGACAAAAGACCATACATTTTATTTATAAAGGTTCTCTAAATTATGAATATGTTGAAACTAAGAAAGTAATCAATGATTTCCTAAGAATGTGCTATAGCTTAAATGACTATTGAACTATCAGACTATTTAACTTTACAAATTATGATAATTTGAAACACACATGAGAGATTGCAGACTATTGCAGACCAAAAAGTTAAAATCAACAAAGTTAAAATGTATGTTCTGCTCCGGGAATTGTATTGAAAGTCTTTATCTTTTAAGATGCAAATCCACTAATAGTAGACAGAGAAAATATTATTTTTATAATTTAAATGTTTAATTTGTAGACCGTTAACATATGTTTTAGAATTCTCTAAAAGCATTTTGACTCTTTCCACAGGTTATTAGTGCTTGTAAATGATATTTAAAGAATTATAATTTGTATGTTAATGTCGAACTTTTAAATATATACCAGGGTATAGATGAAATTAAATAAATTACATCATATATTTACGAAACAAATTTCAACACCTGGTATATAAAAAAGGAAGTAAATTAAATCAGAGGTGAATAAACTGGACAATCAGGTGAAGTATTTTGCAAATAACAGCAGCGAATTGAACAAGGTCAAATTATGGTGGCTGACATTGTTACGAAAATGCACAATTCCGAAAATTATCCGAAATATACTAGTCTGAATAATTTTCGTAGTGCTGCCTTTCGGAGCAATGCATGCCTGTCCTCAAACTCCACATTTGACTTTCTGCGACACCATCCACACGATACCTACCACAGGTGTATACGACCTTGAGGTACATCCTGGACTGGTGGTGGCAGGGATTGCCGAAGGTTGCGGAGTCCGCCGACAGAGAGCAGGACCTCTTGCCGTGGCAGATCTGCATCACAGTCTCCGTCGCGTAGCTCACCAGGCAGGCTGTAAACACCATGAAGTTCGTCGTAAAGTTAGGTGTAATATTTTATATATATATATATATTAAAATAAATCTTACCTTAGCAATCTAGTCAATTAAATTAGATAGATAGTAAGACTGCTTGCTCGCGATGTGTATTTTGAGGTTAAGATAAGAAAAATTATAATAATTACGAAAAGCTTAAGAAGGCAGTTTTTAAATATAATTTTAGGGTCTGTGTTGTATGTGTAAACAGTTTTAAAAATCACGACGAAATCCTTTGGATGAATATTCAGTTAAATTTTAGCTTGGTTGACCCATAGAGTCCTAACTGATGATGGTACTACGGGAACCGAAATCCGGATTTTAAGGACTAATTTAATTGAACAGATTGTTAAGGTAAGATTTATTTTAATATATATACATATCAATCAATCTAAGGCATATAATGAATGAGTAATATTTAAAGTCAGATATTTTCTACATGACCGAATTCCAATATTGCAATCATATTGTACCAAACTCAAAACTAATAAAAGCACAACGTTTTACAAATCAGATATAAATGTTTAATTTGTAGTTTTATTTCATTATTCATGAATTAAATACCGATGTTTTGTATGTCGTTGTTCTGCACTCGTTCGCAATCAAAACCAATAAATGTTAAAATGGTGTACGATGTAACTTTATGTTATATTTCAGAGTAAACAGTAAACATAAAACACTTTTTGCATTCAAAATCAGTACTATTAACATAGTTTGGATATATACGTATTTATATATACAGTGTTTCTTTTAGCTTTCGTATTGGTGAAGGTCTCGTGACGGGCTTTCGCAAAACTGTATCAAGAGCATTATTTATAACCTCTCATCCAGACGTTGCGGTCCCGGTCTATAATCACTGTCAAGGTGTACCGCATTTATAATTGGTGTGATTAGAGCTCTGTTGCCACATTTTCTTAAGTATCTCGATAGTGAAAACTAAAAATAAAACCAGATAACTTATAAATTCAAGGTAGGTAGGCTAACCGAACTGGCAGACGGACTAACAAAGGTTTTCTAAGTACACTGTAGTCAGGATGTGTTAGTAATAGTCGTTAGTACAAGAATAATCTATCCTAAAAATTGACTACTAAAATAATCTAGATTTTGTTGAAACCCATACCGGAAAATAATCGTTCTGGTTGAAATCGTTATCAGAAAGTAGTCGTTCAAGTTAAAACGTTTACAGGTAAGTATTCGTTCTCTTTGAAACTGTTACCGGAAAGTATTTGTTTCGCCATATTCTACTCACTCTCCTCTCTGACGCCCTGCGGCTGCGGACAGGCGAAGCTCTCGTACTCGGTGCGGCCGAAGCTTGCCGAGTAGATGGCGAGGCGAGTGTTCGGGTTGCAGGTCAGTTGTAACACCTCGTTCTCGCAAGCGACACGACTCCGGAACTCGTCTGGAATAAATATATGAATAATGTATGTTTATCGTGAGTAGGGAGTATTGGTACTCCCTACTATCGTGAGTTGAACTTCACAACATTTATCGCTAGAAAATCTGTTGTTGGACAATTTACGACCCAAAGACGCATTGCTCCATTATTCAAGTGTCAGTGGGAGAAATGGGAGACCAGTTTAATCGCAATACTTTTTATAAATTTCATTAATAAATCTTAAATATGTAATAACAACATTAGTATTAGTTACAAATGATTTATCACGCACCCTTTACAGTTTGCAATTAGTTAAATAGCCAAAATAAGCATGTTTGCAAAAAAGTTTTGTTATAAAATTAATTTACCTCTACTAGTGATACATACTGATGATTTTGCCATTAAAAAATGTTTTCTTACAAGATGTCCTGATTTTGTTGTTACTCTAAACCGAAAAATAAAAATATATAGTGTTATTTCTCTCTTAATTTATTCAACAACAGATACGAAGATTTCAAAGTTTATGACAGCAAATTGCAACTTTTGAATCATCATTAAACTGGAAAGTCTCATGGGTCTAGCCGTGTTACAGTTAAATAAATTCTTTTCACATCAATTTTGAAAGTGTAAAACGATGAATAATTTTACTTAAAATGTATTATAGCTGCTTAAATTTGAAAAAAAAAACTACTCTCAGAAAATTATTATTTGTACAAATATTGTACATGTACAGTTATTTTGTAAAAATAATCAAGTACAGTTATTGTGACGGTGAGCGATTTTAAAGGGCTCTCGCACTCGTACACTGACGAACAAGTTTTTCCGAGGTATCTTGTGGCTGTTCTGTTGCTGGCGCCATGCATACGGGGCCTCTGTAAAACCACTGCTAATCCTCACAAAGAAGTTTAGGCTTAAGTAAACTCTACGACAGTGTCGTATCACTAAAATGTAGTCTTTCGGACATCAACACTACTTACTCGGTCTGCACTTGAAGGCGATCTCGACATACTTCCTCGTGCCCGGACAGGGGTCCCCGCCGAACGTCTTGGGTGACGTCTGGAACTTGCACTGCCGTTTCTTCTGACAGGCCTCCACAACAGTCTGCAACAAAGAGTACTGAACCCCGTCAATCAGGTTGTCTGTAATACCTACTGCTGCTTCCAGTACGAGATTGAAAGGGGCGGAATTTTCAGACATATAGCTACTTAAAAATTAGTTTATAATGCACGTGTAAGACGTGAACTTGATAGTGAACACGGATTCATTATTTTTATTTTGTCAATGATTATTTTTAGTTATTTTTATAAATATTCTTTTGGTTAAATACCTAACAGTTGATTAACTATGGAGTTTAAATAGCTGTATGTTTAACCATTAAAATTATATTCGAAATTGGGAGTTATTTTTCAAATACCCGGTATATAGAGCAGAGAAATTAGCTGGTAAATAATCAAGAAAGCCTAATTAAACTGTTTTTTCTTTAGGTTAAGGCATGTTGTCTTCTATCAACCATAGCCACTATGACATAGTAACAAATCTTTAAAATTGTATTCTTTGACAGTCTTAACATTCTAATTTTATAAACTAAATATATAGTATTTTAACAAGATATTTTTTGGTAAATACAATAAATAGACGTTTTTAATTGCATTATATTAAAATATCCAATGATATCATTACATTAATGACTACTTAAAGTAGAGTACAATTGTTGACTTGCTTCTGCATTTAGTTATAAAAACGGGGTACCCGTTAATAAGGGACACAAGACTAACCATGTTATAATTTGGACCCTGGCCTTCCCTTCCTCTTAAGAGGGAACCTACTCATACCTGCTTCTCCAATAAAACAAATGTCCTCCCCAAAGGATTATCTGATATTGTTGATTAATGGGTCATTTAATAGAGTAATAAAATACCTAGTGATTTCAGTTAGCAGCATTTTGACGCCATAAATAGTTAACACTTAACAAAAATAGTAAATAATGAATATTTTTTAAATTTTAATCTCTATCAACAATTATTACTTGTGATATCGAGAATAACTTTTCACATTGCATTAATATGTTTGAGTGCAGTGCAGTGTTACAGTTCGGGTTTGAACTGACCTGGAGCGCGTTGGGCCAGAGGCAGGTGGCGTTGACGACGTCGTTGTGCGGGTTGGCCGGGTCTGGACACAGCGCGGCCAGGGCGTCAGCAGACTTGCCGTACTGCGCGACCTGCACGCTGATGCTGGTACTGTCAGGACACTTCAGCACCACCACGTGGTCGTCGCAGGCCGCCCGCTGGAACGTCCGGAGAGTGCCGGACAGCAACGCTGCAACAGGGGGACGGGAAATCAGCAGGTGTAACATGGACAAAACCACCTCCACCACTCCCGGTACTCATCTGCAGTTTGCATTGGAGTAAACGGAGTAGTACATCAGCGGTTTACGGTTGTGGTGAAATCTTCGCTATAGTTTTCTGAAATCGCTACCCCGCCAAAGAATTAAATGGGCAGTGCACGCTAGCGGCAGTGGACAGTTCGTTGCAGACTTCGGACCACTTCAGTAGCTATGGATGACGATTGCGACACAAAAAATTGACTTAGAGAAGTTTGGGAGCAGACCGTGAATCGAGAAAAATTATTTTGAGGATACCACATCAGAAAAAAGAAAGATACAGTGGTAACATAAATCACTAAACTAATGTATTAATCGAAAGAGCTACAAAAATCAGTTAATTTTAAACATATGAAACAAAATTTTAGTCCCCCCCAAATAATAATAAAAATTATAATATCTTATAAAACTAAATGGTTTTATGGAGTTTCTAAAAATCATGTATTCAATAATAATAGCCCGAATTAATATTTGATGAATTACGGTAGTTATTTCAGAGTTATACGTTTATATTTTAAGATTAACATTAAATATAGAGTTGGAAAATGTGTCAATTGTTTTAAAATTTTTTTCACGCATCATTTATTTCGCTGCTAGAGCTGAAAAAGACAGAGAGACTGATCAACACCAGCTGATGTGCACCGGGCCTAACAGTTGTTCCGTTGTTCACTATAAAAAGAGGTTTTAAAGATTAAAGTTGATAGAGAAGATAATAAATTTGTTATTTACAGAATGAACTAAGATACAGTAAACTTGTTCATACAATATTCAAGAACTAAAGGAATGAAAGTTCCTAACTCTTTCTGTCACTAGAAGTGAACTACTAGTTGAATCTCAGCTCCTGTTTCGTTGTCTAAGAAATTATTTTATCTTCCGAAAATAATGTTAGTAGTTTTTAAACTATCATCGCTTTGTAATATAAAACACTATATTAAACAAAAATAGTAGTTTAAATTTCTAAAAAAGTTCACTTAACTTATTTATTTTCTCATAGATTACATTTTATAAAGTATCATATACATTGTACATTAATAGTGAATGCTTATGAAAGAAAAATCGCCGCATAGTTTAAATTTTAAAGTAAATTACATATATACATAATAGAGTCTATAGACTCCTGCATTTAAAGATTTCCAATTTTGTTTAAAAAAAAACGTGAACAATTATCCTAAATTTTACCCAAACATGTGCTTATCTTAATTATTTAGAATATCTTATGAACGTATAAGAAAAGAGTAATAATTAACTAACAATCTCAGACTCAAAACGTAAAGCGTCCTCTGTCGTTATATTATTTATTGATTACACAGTAAAAAGAAAAAGGTAATTCACCACTTTCGCCCGAAAAAAACCTCTAATCCGACCGAAATTAAACAGGAATGGCTATAAATTAACAGCGTCACTACGGGATTAAAGCACAGAGGGCGAAGTTGACTCTTCCATTGTTGACGATGGGATCAACATAACTTTGACTTTACACCGACCGCAGTTACTGTACACACGGCCTTAAAGTTTACCACATGACAGGGCGAATAATCACCTGTGACTGCTCAAACAGGGTAGGAAAATGAGGCTTTTACTCATGTCGTGACGTGCAGGCAATAACCGTGCAACTTTTGGTCAACTCAGTAAATTACGTGGGGTAAATACATTTGCAGGCGAGCCTAGGCAATGTTAATTTCCTCGTGAAAACATATTTTAGATTTACTATAGATAAATCACAAAAATATTACTTTTATACATTAAATTAGCAAACACATTGTAAAGTTGCATTTTGAATTTGATTTAAAGATTACGCAGGCAAAACCTGTGGATGGTTAAACACCTGCACCTGCATTTAAAAGAAAGTTAACATATTAGTAAAAACCGTTAAAGGATCAATATTGTAACAACACATTTTAGCATACTCCTTGTTAAGCATTCTTCTACATTTATTACTACATTTGTAATTTCGTAATATCATATACCTGCACTAAGGGGATATATACTTAAGGGTAGTATATTTAGTTGTAGAAGGTGGAATGTTAAATAATAAACATCATTTATATGTTTTCTAAGAAATAACTTTACATAAGCTTAGGCATTATTTTATATAATCTACTAAAAACATATCTGTTATGTATAAGAAATATTATTTTAATCATAAAACCAATTGAAACAAAGTGTATACTACAGCAACAGCCATTTTCATACGTATACAACAACTATACATTTACGTAGAATAAGAAAGCAACTTTGAAATGTGTTGATAAAAAACTAATACCATCATAGTGGGCGACCCTTTTGAATAGCAATAAATACCAAGCATTAATTTCTTATATTGCTATTATTGTAATACTACTATTATCTAGACGGCATTATAATTTTCTAAATAACGTTTCACGTGTGAAAAGATACAAATTCAATCAAATACTTCTAGGAACGCCTGGTTTGTTCCTTTTGAAGACTAAGAATCAAAAATTATACTTTCATTACTCTGACTTACTAACTGCCTTTTCCATTTTTCATGGTTACAATTTCATTAAGAAGGATTTAGAATGTATTGTTTAATTAAAAACAAATAAATCAGGTTATTATTTTATACCGTGTTACCAAAATCTATAACTCAAACTCTATTAGTTGTTTACTGTAATTAGTGCAGTATTTTGAAAAACGCCTATGCAGTCCATTAATAAGATGTTTCATAAACTAAAACACAGAACAAAAATACACGTATATATTTATTATATTTGTATAATAGAACTTACTATTATACAATATTAAAACATTTATTACGTAAGTATAGGTTTTTTAACTAACATAATTATACAAATATAATAAATATATACGTGTATTTTTGTTCTGTGTTTTAGTTGCCTATGGAATTTTCCAATAGGCAAGTCCCTTCCTTTGAATGCAGGTATTGTGTTAAAATATAGTTAAACTAACGTTTTTTGTATTATAAACAACTATAGTTACGCTGAATACAAAATACTGTTAACTAAGTAATCAAACGCAACTTGATTTGTACATTATTTATGCACTAAAATTAGTATTTAGCTACCACTGTACGATTGTAGCTCAGATATAATGTTTTATAAGTCTGGCCAGACTATAAACAAGTTTGTTTAAATTATAACTAATTTAAACTTTTTAAATAACAATCTATTCTAATTTTGCATCGATGTAAAACTTCACACTCTGAAGAAAAGCTTAATGAACAACCCTTATTAAGGGTATAAACTCTGGTGCCAAACCACGACGCTGTCGCCACCCTTTGTCCCACAGGGTTGACACATGTTTACAATCACCCCGCTGGAACATCCCTTGTAGATGGGGTGTAAATCCTTTAGTCTCCCTCTAGACCATGTGATGGCCAATGAACCGAACTTTATGATGGATCGTGTGCTCTCACGTGATTAGAGTCGTGTTAGTAGAAAAAATAACACTGAGGCAGACCTCCTTTCTTATTTTCTATTGATAATCATTTGACACGCATTATAAATTATTACCTGTATGAAGTTATAGCAATCATCTTTTTTTATCCCGACATCAGTATGCAATCGATGGTAAATCACATTAACAACATACCTATGGATGCATAAAAATACATTACATCTGACATAAAAGGATACTTTTCCTACAGCAACGGATATTTTACTCTATTTCATTGTATAACAAAGCACCTGAGGGGCAAGGCCAGTCGGTTTGATGA
The DNA here is from genome assembly GCA_963675035.1 of Allygus modestus. Lineage (NCBI taxonomy): Eukaryota > Metazoa > Arthropoda > Insecta > Hemiptera > Cicadellidae > Allygus > Allygus modestus. The sequence goes on from OY776116.1 coordinate 50,998,346, forward strand.
AAAGGCTCGGAGTCATTTTTCACCACAGTCCCTTCCCTGACTACTAAATGTGTTTCACTTATTAACTTTTTTTGCATGACGAATTTCAGTTGTCATTCCATCCATCATCAGGTGTTATTTATTATGAATCCATAGTGTATTACTAACCTTTACAAATGCACGTGTTATAATACGATTGTTCTGAAATACATTGTATTTCTTCATCCCTACGTACAGAAGCCTGTTTATTAAATCTGCTATCATTATTATGTGATTCATAGTTATGAAATATATTATTTTCAACTGTCTTTCTTAGTTTATAATCATAGTTTAATTGCATTTAACTTTTCCGCTCTCTTTGAGAATTTTAGAAACAAATTTTCCATCCTTCTATACGTTAAAGATTCCATTTAAAATCACAAATTAAGTGTACCCTGTTGCTATCTCGTGCGTGTTACTTGACAGTCGACTGTTTCTTTGAACAGATGTTATGATTCTTTAGTTTTGTTTTAAAACTTCACAAGCATAATGTATTATTTTTTATGAAAAATAGGATATGTATAACATCAGATTTTATATGGGATAGGACCTGTTTAAAAACAACATATTTTACCAAGAAATATGTTAATTCCATCACAAACAGGCAATTATTAGTATAATTGTACATGAATTAATCTAACAAGAAAAGCTTATTTATATTAGAGGTTAAGAAGTTGTTAGAATCGTTATTTTCTAAGTACAATAAAATGACAGTGTGCTGTAATTTTAACTTTTTATTTGTAATAATAGACTTTAACAAAGTAGATGAACCATTGGTTCATAATTGTAAAATACAATAATGCACTGCTGATGATCTTATAAATGAACGACAAACAAAATATATAACAACACATTTATGGTAGACAGTTCTTAACTACACAATAATCCTTAGTCATAAAAAGTTGACTCGGTAAAAATGTTGTAGTCAATTCACTGTTTCTGTGTTACGTGATGAAATAAGAATGTTTTTTTAAGTAATCGTGTAAAAGTTGTTTTACGAATGTAAGAGGAAAACTGGCAAAATTTGCTGATTCATGTTTCTTCTCGAGACTTGATGTGTAGAGGAAAAGTAAATTTATCTTTTCCCAACGGACAAATTTATTATGAACGTTTGTTTACTTTTTGAGCTGTAAAACAACTTTCATATTTCTTATAAACAGTAGAACATTTCAAGAAACTAATACCCCGTCACAGCAAACCACAGCAAACTGAGCGAATTTCTAATATAAACAATGTCTGAATACCACAGAAATCCACTTACCAAGTTTCATAAAAATATATTCTCAGATAAGCGATATATATATATATATATATATATATATATACTTTTAATTATTCTCCATAAGAACAACATGGGGGTTGAGTACGCAGGTTTGCTGTAACAACTAGCACAACAAATGGGTTTTTATGCATATATCACTAGACCTCAACTAGATGAAGTGACATACCAAGTTTTAATAATTTATATGTTCATAATTGAAAGACACATAACATTTTTGACTTATTCTCCATAAGAATAACATGGGGACTAAGTACGCAGGTTTGCTGCTAAGGGAAAAATTGGAAAACATTTTTGCTATGTACAAATATCAATGACCACAAACAGATAAATCCACATACCAAATTTCGTCCGTATCCGTTTATAAATAAGCGAGATATAACAAATAGCTTATTCACCGTAAGAATGACATTGGACAACGTACTGTTTTTAGCGCTTTCAATATCTCTGGAAACAATTGACGTAGAGCATATGTAGTCAATAGAAAAATTAAAATACCAAATTTTTAAGCGTTTAGCTACTAACGGGGAAAACTAAAATTGGATTATTTTTAGATATGTAAAAACTGAAAAAGATTTTACAGTACAACACCCCCCAAAATACAGTTTTAGATTGGGCGATCTGTTTGGTTTTCAAACTTAATGTTATAAATTTTAGTGTACACGTTTGTTTAAAATTTAATAAAAATCGGGCTATTTTTAAGTAAGTTATCGTGGTCAAGGACTCATGAATATACAGTTTTGAAGGAATGGCGTTTTTGGCATCTGGAGACCTCAAAACGAATAGCTTCTTCTCTAGGGGAAATGTGCTAAAACATCTAGTAACTAGGCTCCTATCTTAGAAACAAATTATCAGGACTAGATTAAGGTTAAGCCCAATCGCTAAAAATAAAAATCTTTAACTCAGCAAACCAGCAATTGCATTTTGTGGAAAACTTAAAACATAACCTTTTATCAATTTACTGAAACCTTTCTTAGAATATTGTAATTAACTGTATTCACTCCTAAAATACTAACAATTAAGCTACAATATGGACGTTGCGTTATTTATAAATCATGATAGCTTCAGTTTCAGTTTTACCATAAATAATTATACATACCGGAAACATGTTTTAGTTTTAAAAACACACAAATCACGAACACAATGGAACCCATGTCCGTCTCCGGGTTAACAGCGGAACCACTCCGAGATGACCGCACCTATGACCACAGGAACGCGGAATAAACTAATAGCAACACTGTCGTTGTAGTGACCCCACTAATGGATAAGCAAGACCGCGGCAGTGACCGGTAAAGCGCGCTGGGCACGCTACGACTAGGCCGCCGGAATACTGTTTGGGTGATCTCTAGGAACGATTCCTCAAATTGATTGGAAGAAGTGCGACTCACATAAAAGAATCGATTCATTAGTGAAATATACGTAATTGGTAATATTCCTATTGGGGTAAGTACTCTTAGTAAAATTAATATTAAAATTAATATTAATATTTATGTCATATTTTAAAATATAAATAAAAAACTGTCCATCGGTCCATCCGTTGACAAACCTGGATATAGCCACAAAAGGTCGGGATTGCATTAATATACAATTCAATTCTTTTTAGACCGTTTGGTATTGACAGTTTTACAGTACGTCAGAGATTGATGGCAATCAAACTTGTCTTTCATAGATTTTGGTTGAAGTTTAACCAAAGAGTAACAGAAATAATGTTTCAAAATTGGGTAAAAACAAATATTGTTGGTATTTATATTGAGAAACCTCTTCAACAAAGTTGCCAAGCACACGTGAGGAAGTACGCGTTCAGAGGTTATAACGTTATAAACTTTCAAAATCCAAGTTTGTTAATTTTACCACAATTCTTTATGCAGTATAAGAGTCTGCTTTATACGTAAGTCAACATTTTTCACGGGTAATTGATGATATATGATGCAAGGGGGGAGGAGTTAACATGGGTTTACCTTCAATTATAAAAATGGATAATATACGCAGTTAATTCTTCCAATAGTTAAAGAAAGGAGGATGAGCGGAAATAATCTGAAAGGATACAAGGACGATTATGCGAAATTAAAATCAATTTAATGATAATTCTTATTGGAAATATATATTTTGTTCGCTCTTTAATTGTGAATTTATTTTATTACACAACAAATAAATTCCCTTTAATTAATTATTAATAGACATTTATAAAAATACACAACCGTTTAAAGTGCATGTTAACATTGACTAGAAGAGCAGGAAATAATTTTCTTACAATTTAATTATTTATTTATTATAAGTTGTTAAAATCAGCGGTTAATGTACGAAAAGAGCCCGGTTGAGTTGCGGTTATTGTTTTTGTATTGCGTAAAATATTACACAATATTATAGATATAATAAAACTACAGCTATGTAAAAAAACCTATACACAGTTACACTACTAATAGTAACAAATTAATTAAAAAATATAATGAACCTCAAAACATTCTTTATACATAATTAACAATAATCATTCCACATTACAACATTGCGCGGTTTATTATTCAATAATGAAGTAACACACGATGTTCTAGACATGAATATGAGCAAATAACCGTTAGACGCAGTTTTTAAACTCAAATACAAAACTATGCTAAAATTCAAAATAGTTGTTTCAGTTTATTTAAAAGATACCCTTACTAAAAACCTATAGAATGTTAGTAATTTATACTGTCAATTTATAAATATAAATTGTTGTATCGTAAACAAAGTAGATTTGAAATAATTTTCTGGATGATAATTGCGACTATTTAAAAAATAACAAACTGCTGTTGTACTTCTTATGAGCTAATATTTATGAGTCGAATCACCTAAAAGATTCATTCTGCCATCCCAGATCACCAGACAGACGCGTCACGAGCCCCGCCCTCGGTCGCGTGCAGACACGCGTGCATTTCCGCCTCCGACACGGCAGCTGCCACCCCCTCCACTCCTCCCCCCTGCACCTCATTATGACGCATTAATATTCCCAAGAATTATGTATCGTGACAGTTCAAATGGTTTCGTTAAGTGTAGGAAGTTCCCTCTGCCGTGTTATCGGTATCATCGTTATGGTTGAAAGTAGAGATTTTTTTACTCTGTCACCAGACGTAGTAATTTAAAATAATATTGTAACAATTATAACTTTTATGTTACAACACTAGAGGCATTTTGTTACGAGTGCATAAATGCTTTTAAGGGAAACAGTCAAAAAACATCAACATTTTGGGACATCTCGGGAATTGACCTAGTGACCTTAAACCGAAGTCGAAGACGACACCCGTTAAGACTACCGCGGACTAGCGAGACGCCCATTTGAAGTAACTAAGGTAAACAGTGTAAAGGCTCAATGCATCAATGTGTATGTAATCTTACCACTTCGAATATCGGAATACACACAAATAAATGGAGAATTCGTACATCCCAAAATGTTGGCAATAGTGAATGTGTCAGTTAGTTTTTACCTCATAAATAACAAGTCGGTTTGGATCAGTGTTGTTGATCCAGTTATATTAAACTTGCTGTGATAACTTTAAGATTCTTGGTTCGTAAGACTGGATAAAGTGTGTTCTAACAATACAATAACACACATGTATTGTAAGACTATGTAAACGGGAGTTTAAATACCCCCGTCGCAGAAAACCTGCGAAATCAGCGAATTTCCAATCCATGTATATGTTTCTCACTACCACACAAAGCCACTCACTAAGTTTCATAAAAATACATGAATAAATAACTGATATGTAGCATTTTATTTATTCCCCATAAGAATAACATTGAAGGCGGAGTACGCAGGTTTGCTGTAACAAGAAAGATAAGAAATGTGTTTTTATGCAGTTATCAATATAACTTAACCAGGTGAAGCTACATATCAAGTTTTATTAATTTATGTTCAAAATTAAGGGATATGTAAAACTTTACTTATTCTCCATATGAATAACATTAGGGCTGAGTATGCAGGTTTGCTGCTACGGGGACATTTATTTAAAACAATATGCCAGTACTAGGTGAAGCCACATGCCAAGTTTCATCAATAATCAAGATATCAAATTTTAATTATTCTCCATACGGATAACATTGGACAACGTACTGTGTTTAGCACTTTGAATATCCCTTCAACGGTTGGACATAGAATCATAATTTAAATACCAAAATGATTTTTTGGTAGAGCTGAACTGATTGGTGAAAGCAAATGTGAAGTTTACATTAAAACTAACTGAGGAAAAGCTCAAAATATTTTTCCCATAAGCCTAACATGGGAGATTTTATGATCACGTATTTGGATTTTATCCACAACCAATAACCATAGGGTAACGATTCAAAATACTAAATTATTTTATTTTAAGCTCTATAAAATGGCTATAACCAAAATTGAGTTGTTTTAAAATTTTGGTGTAAAAATGCAAAAAACTGATTTTTGGAAAATGTTAAACCTTCATACATCCCCCTTCCCATAGTCCGATCGATCAGGTTATCGGACTTAAGTCATAAATGTTACTTCCCACATTTGTGCCAAATTTCATCAAATTAGGGCGTTTCTTTCAAAAGTTATCGAGGTAACGGTCACACACATATATATAAATAAATTTGAATGAATAGTGTTTTTGGAATCTGGGGACCTCAAAACTATAGTTATCATGGTTCCGGGCTTAAGTCTTACCATGCCACATATGGTGATAGCTTCTTCCCTATAGGGGGAATTCGCTAAAAGTAATTGACAAAAATAATTGTAATTTTCAATATTATTCTATTTCCTGTGGTCATCACTGAATCCACCAGCTCTCTTGCTTGGAAATGTTAATAGGTACCTTAAAAGGCCTTTGACGTACTTATATGTGTTCATTCCGGGAAAAAGCTTTCACTTTGACATCCTCACTCAAGAGAAAGTGTTGTGGATGAGGCTTTTATAAATAAAAACTGGATTATTCCGGTATTACTTTCCCTTTTTTAGACACTCAATTAGTGTTATTTCTGTCTTTGAACTGAAATTCAACACACCCAACATATAAAATGCTTCACGCTCTCCACGTGTCTGTCCGGAGAGGTCCTAGGGTTTAAAAATGCCATCAAACTACGATTGTAAAATTGATGATATCATTCAATTAAAATCATCAAACTCATCAGACCTAAAGGGAAAAATATTAAAATAAAATAAAAACAATAATATAATTTATTGGTTTACAAATTAAACAAAAAAGTAGGGCCTCAATAAAATAAGAAGGAAAACTGTAATTATAACAATAAATGATTTGTTTAACTCTTATATAGAACCCATTAGAGTGAAATTCTTAAATAGCATTTAAACCACAGAGAAAACAAAGCAACTGACTTGTCAACTAAAAGTTTGTATAGACTTCATTAGTAGGTTGCATAACCATTGACGCTAAATTCAGTATTATTATGAGTAACTAATTATTTTTTACTAACATACAATAAACATTTTGTTTTATTCGTAGAGGGGCTTCAAATCATCAAAGGGCATCAAAGAATTTAAATAGCTTTTATCCGTCATGAAATAAATATTTTTACAGTACTTTTTTAACCATTTCCCCACATTTCAAAAAAAATACTGAAACTGTTCGTGGCAGGTTAGAAAAAAGTAAATTATTTTATTCTTAAAACTAGGATTTTAAATGGAGGGTCTTGAAATACCGTCATATAATATAAAACCTTTGATTCCATGAACGTATGTAGACACTAGGGTTTATTCTATAACTCAAGTATTATATAACATGTTTTGTAAGTTGTGTTCATCCCTTTAATTGGTGATGGTAATTGGTACGTGGTAAATGTGTCGGCAATGGAAGGGGACCATGAGGGAGAAATACGAAATATATGGTAAGATAAGGTGCATGAGAGAAGGGCGTTTGCCAGAAATATGACAGTTAAAGGTTATTAAACATATGGTTGAAAACTGTAGCGGAATGAGTATTTTTGATAACATGAAAAAATGACCAATAAAAAAATAACATAGAATACAGGATAGGCATTGTAACGCTTTCTGCATTACACCTTAACGTACGAGTCAAAGTTTCAAAATACGATTAACCTCAGAGAGAGTTGAAAGTATTTGTACAAACGCACGTTTATTTTAAGCCGTTGCGAGAGCCGGGAAGCTTTAGAGTGCGGGAAGCAGGAACATTTGACGGTTTGTTTACTTTATTCACTTCCTCACGACGGGACGGCGGCACGGTGTTTTGCGGAAAGGTGATGTTTATTTGTGTTAGACTTAATTTCTTTCACACGAACCGAAGGAATCTAGGGGCGGGGTTCCTTGAACTTCCTAACTCGTCCCTATGTTTAGCATCTCTTACAAAAACTGTGAAATCACGAAAGACAACACCCCGTACACGGGACGGAATTAAACAAGCTGTAAAATAACAAACTCCCTTGCACTCCCTCGGGAGTCTCGGGTTCGTGGGTCGGGTGGCCGAGGGGGAGGGGAGGGGCAGATGCAGTGGGAGTGACGTGATGCAGCCCGTGATAACAGAGACGAAACGTCATAACTCCACAGAGGCCTTCTTGTGTTGGATGTGGTGAGAGATCGGAGATATTTGCTTTCATCTGGCTTCCGAACCCCTCTGGGGTATCCAGCTGATAAGACATGTATGGAGTTAATGAGGAGTGTCTTAATGTTAATAATTTAATTTTTACAAAATAATATTTAAAACCGCTTAAACATAATTCAAGCTTTACATATAAAGTGACCACATTAGCGACCACATTAGCGACCACATTCGAGACCACATTAGCGACCACATTAGCGACCACATTAGCGACCACATTAGCGACCATATTAGCGCAGCTGATTACAAGTAAAGAAATCATTCATTTAAAATTGCATTAACTGTACAACCGAAGACCAAGCCCTACGACTTAGGGAAAAGCTCGAAGTATTTTGACTGTAAGAATTACGAGTACGAAGACACAAATCATTTTTAGTAAGCTCGTATGAAGGATCTTAAATATGTTTGGAATAATTGTTGTAATGTATAAAGTTCTGATGGCTCCCTAATCTTAAAATTAAATATTATGTCCTATAATAACCATTGACTGGTTTTGTTTCCGCTTTTTCCTGGTTAAAAACAATTTTTGCAAATATTTTCAATGTATAATTTTCGTGTTGTTATAAAAATGTAATTACAAAAATATAATGCAAATCAAGAATTAAATTAATGTTTTTGTATTTCTATAAAATATTGCTATGTTTGTTTGTTTGTGTAAAGTGGAAAAAGAAAATAATTTTTGTACTCGGTGAAACGAATGTTATGCATTTCGAACAATAAGCAAACTTCTTAATTTTTGTACATATGGCATTGAGGATATTAATAATCTTGTCAGGTAACAGATAAAACAATATAATGGTAAACGTTTGTATGTTTTATAGCATTAAAAAAAAGACTAATACTTGTCGTTCCCGAAATTTCACGGATATTTTTAATTATTATGCGTTGATATTCAAAATTAGGAACACGCGGTATCATTAAACATAGCAAATCATTTTACAGGTGTATCTTAAGAAAATATTAAAACATATAGTTGAAAAACAAAGTAGTTTTCAATACACATATCCAACCACGTGAACATATTGCATTGTTTCAGTCACTGTGCGCACTTTTCCAGTTATTCAGAACGGTTTCATTTACGGTAACATTCATTGTTTATGTAATAAAGTAGCCACAACAAAGGGAAGCCAGTGCTGGAGTGCACATTGTGTGGTAAAACGCACATTCACGACTTCCTGCGTCAAACACCCAAAACTGGAGTCAAAAGCAACTGCGAGAACAAAGGGATTCCCACTTCAGTGAGCCCTGTAACTAAATATCCATTTACGGAGGAATGGATAGAAATATCTGTTGAGTTATACGACTATGTTTTCTATACATTTATTTATTTTAGATTCGAACAACAGGGGATTTAACATACACGGTAACTGATTTCTGGCAATTCAATCTTAATACAAATCGTCGCTTTCCAGCGAAACTAGCATGTCTACATAATTGAGAATTTATATTAAATTTGCTCTTCGTTTGATAAAAAAAATTTCACAACACAGCGTCAAATACTTGTTCTGAACTGCCAAGAGAGTAATGTGTGGCATTTTTTCTTACTTTATTTTAAACGTTGCAATCATATTTTTTATATGTTGTTAAAAATTTAAACTAAAAAAGTAACTTCCCGACTGTTATTTTTCACTATTTTTACAACACATTTAAAGATGTTTTGAAAATATTTTCAGCAATCATACTGCCTGCCCACAAATACCTTTATGCATTTAAAGGTGCATGGAAATAAAACAACATTGCTATTTTAGTGGTGTTGTTGGTTATATTTTATCATTGGGCCTGATGATATTCGATGTGACTGGTCTAAATCGATAGCCTATACCAACTTTAATATATTTTAGCCGTCAGTTATTTAGATACATTAGTATAACTATATGTTTAAGTGTTGTAAGACGTCTTTTATTACATCCCGTGAGTAATAACGACGTACTAGGCTAATCAAAAAGTTGTTTAAACAAAAAAAACAACTTTCTTCCTTTTCTGAAAAACTGTATTGTTTTAAGTAAGATGAGTTATGCATTACAGTTAGTAAGTAATAAGTAAAACCTATTAAATTGTGAACAACCTTTAGAGCAAATGGTGGAAATAAAGTTACTCTTTTATTTTTTTTTCCACACATTTTGTAAATTGTAAAGATAATTTTTGTACAGCCAATATGTTTTAATACGAATTACTCACACAAAGATTTCCCCTTTATTTGAGCTAAAACTGTACAATTATACAACTTAAACAAAATATATATCTTACTTTGTGTTATATAGCTATTTATTGTTATTAACAAAAAAAGTAACATTTATTAAAAATAAATTTACAATAAATCAAATCGGCAAAGCACTGACCCAATATTTACAATAATTTAAGGTGCACAGTTCCTCTGTACTTAACGTTACATCATTGACTGACTATACATACTGAAGATACTTCTTCCGTATCTATAGTCACTGTCAACAAACTATATAATTTTAACTTACATGTAGTATAACTAAAACCAAAATAAGAACAATGCAACGAAGTCATACTGGCATCCAGCCTAGAGTACGAATTAATAAAAACTCTAATAATTGTATAAAACAAAGTAAGAGAACACAAATATGACATTTTCATAAGCGGAGAGTGCTAACTCATCAACGATTCTGTTTGTTGAAGATGCCGCCAGATGCCGACACCGCCATTATTTAAACTAACGAGCCTATACAACATGATACATCCTATTAACACTGTTTTAACTTAATAGTATTGCACATCATGGTAGGATTTGCGTTTAAATTAATGTAACTCAAACTGTATAACAGAAATTTCTTATTTTAATATAGTCTCACTTACTTAAAGATGTACTTTCTAAAAAGAAAAACGTTACCACTGATATTTACAACTTGTCCTTTATACCCGTTTAGGCCAGTTGGCAACCCTATAGTTGTAATTTAGTAAGGTATATGGGCATAACCTTGGATAGTAAATGACTTCAGTGCACATTGTAACGTAGATAATATATTGTAACTTCAAAGACCATAAATACATCAATTACAATACACCTTCTTCTGCAGAAAATAAATATCCTGTTATCCAGAAAATATATTGTAATAACCTTCACCAAATCAAAACGTTCTTACTTTCATATTCATGGGTTTACTGACTGCAATTCAAAGGAAAAATTAAAAGAGCCCCATAATTTCTACGGGGCATTATTTCATTCTGATGTCAGTTACTCAAATGAAATTCTTATCATAACTTGATTCACGGACCTGACGTAATCACGGCCTTCTAGATTTCATCATATTTATCTAAGGTAATTTACAAGACATATATATATATATATATATATATATATATATATATATATATATATATATATAAGTAAATGTTCTTTGTACAGTTTGATTTTGTTATTTTGACATATATCTCGGTATACCTTGGTGAGGGATTCAAAACAAAATAAATGTAAAATATTAAAAACCATTAAAGAAACAAATTTAAATACGACCACAATCAGTTAGAAATGTTCTTAGTAGTTTTAAAGTTTTATAACAATCCAGCGCACGAGCGCGCCAGATGGCTGAGTAATTAACAACCTCTAGACCAGGCGTCTGTGCAACAAGCTACAAACCGACATTACTTGCACAGCCACTTCGTCTATGGTTACTTGCATTTATATCTCAATCAAACATTATAGTCTATTACAGTGATGAAACTCACAATAATTTAAATACTGCATTTATTTACTTGTTTTCTAAATAATCAACGTACATAATATGTTCCAGACGTATTCAAAGTTTAATTTGAAGGGATTTAGTCTAGATTCAAACCTTTAATACAGTTAATATACCTGACAAATAAAATTATTGTCACTGGTGCCGAGGGAGAAACTCATCAGCTCCTGGTGTGTTGGTTCTTGGTATTGTCCCAGGTGGCGACATTGCTGATACTTAAGAGTATTTTTGTTCCCCATTTCACATTTTCTCTCCTTTCCTTGCGGAATGCTTGTCTTCACTTTGCAACATTCTTTAAAAAAATTCATCTAAAAATACCATAGTTACTGTTTTATTTTAACAAAACGCACGAAGGATTTTATCCAAAAATACAACATAAAGGAAAGTTGTCAATTTATTTCTTGCATTTGGATTTATTCTTTCCATTGTTAAACAGTTTGTTATGCTATTGTATAGCATTTTTGAATTACCAAAGTAAACGATGCTTTACTGGTTTAATAGTTTAAAATAAAAAAAATCATTTTAAAACTAATTTTTGAAAGATTTATGTTGTTAATATACTTGGAACACTTAAACCTTTACGGATTTAATATAAACATTCGTTGAAAAATTCCTTGAAGGAACAACTTATGTGAACAAATTCCTTTTCATGTATTAGTAAATATTATTAAAAAAATGGAAATGGTGTTTAAGAAATAGAGTCGTCACAAATTGGTAATTTAACTCAAATCTATAAAGGCGAATCCCTTGGGCTAAGAGCTTCATTTATATTATTCTATATTTTTTATAATGTGTTTATTAGCGAATTTCCCCTATAGGGAAGAAGCTATGACCGTAGGTGGCATGGTAAGACTTAAGCCCAAGACCATGATAACTTTTTGTTTTGAGGTCCCCAGATGCCAAAAACACCATTCGTTCAAATTTATATATATGTATATATATATATATATATATATATATGTATATATATGTGTGTGTGTGTGTGTGTGTGTGTGTGTCCGTTACCGCGATAACTTTTGACAGAAACACCCGATTTTGATGTAATTTGGCACAAATGTGTAGAGTAACATTTATGACTTTAAGTTCGAAAACCAGATTGATCAGACTATGGGAAGGGGGTTTTATGGAGGTTTTAAATTTTTCAAAAATCAGTTTTTCGAATTTTACCCCCAACAATTTAAAAAACACTCAATTTTAGTTTTAGCCATTTTATAGAGCTTAAAAAAACAAATAATTTTGTACTTTGAATAATCAACCTAGGTTAAGTGGTTGCGGAGAAAAACCAAAAAACGTGTTCATAAAATCTCCAATGTTAATATTATGGGAAAATGGTTTTTAACTTTTCCTCAATAATTTTACTGTAAACTTCATATTTACTTTTACCAATCAGTTTAGCTCTACAAAACAATCATTTTTTGTGTTTAAATTGTGATTCTACGTCCAACCGTTGCCGAGTAAATAAAAGTGCTAAACACAGTATGTTGTCCAATGTTATCCTTATGGAGAATATTTAAAATTTTATATCTCTATTATTAATGAATGAATATTGATGAAACTTGGTATGTGGCTTCACCTAGTACTGGTATATTGATATTTGTACAAAAAATTGATTTTTTGTTGATTATCCTCTTAGCAACAAACCTGCATCCTCATCCCTAATGTTATTCTTATGGAGAATACGTAAAGCTTTATATCTCCCTTAATTATGAACATAAATCATTAAAACTTGGTATGTAGCTTCACCTGGTTGAGTTATATCGATAATTTCAAAAAAAATATTTTCATCTTCCTTGTTGCAGCAAACCTGCGTTCTCAGCCCTAATGTTATTCTTATGGAGAATAAATAAAATGCTATATATCACTTAGTTATTTAAGTATTTTTATGAAACTTGGTAAGTGGCTTTATGTGGTAGTAAGAAATATATTCAAGCATAGGAAATTCACTGAGTACGCAGGTTTGCTGCGACGGGATATTCTTAACTTGTTTCATAACGCCTTTTTCAGTATCGTGAATTATTTCGTGTGATAACTATGTGTCTTATATTTAAGATCAGTGAAAATAAATCCTAGGTTTTGCATATTTACTGGGCATATCCATTTAAGTTACGCATAGCTTTACAAATAGCTTAAGTTATTGTATATGCTACTCGACAGGCCGATGCGATGAATATATTTTACTGGTATTAGCTTCTAGAAAAAACATTTTATTCTACATTAATTTTGGTGCTCTGTGTACTATAATGTATTAATTAGATATGTATTATCTATTTTATCTTACGCATACTAAACCACCTGTACTAATATTGCCATGTCGGTACTTTATTTGATTATATTGTATGAATTATTTTGAAATTACATTTCCCGTTTGGATGCAAATTAAATTACTCATGCATTACCAGTTCTATTAACACAATCATACTCACTATAAGCTATAACTAGTATGTAATGGCCACTTTTAAAAGTAATTATAGAACATTAATTTTTAATTTACTTGCTGAACAGTTTATAAGGAAGGAAAATTTGTACAGTTAAGTACCATTTCAACGACGAAAGACAAAACATGTTCATGCTACGTTAACTCCACAATGAACGACCAGCGCCTGTGACTTAGGAAAATCGCCTTGTAATAAAAAGTTCATGTTGAAATTTATGTTTGTTATTCTGCTTGCACAGTATTTATAGTCGCTCATAAATGTTTTATTTATGTTTATAAAATGCTCATCAGCAAAAGGAATAGACAAAACGTAAAGTTGATTAGATATACTTAATGATTTATACTTGTATATTATAATTAATAAATACAAATTAATACAAACAAGTTTAAGATAAATGTAAAAATAAATTAATCTAAAAAAATTATGATAACTAATAAGACTGAAAAAGAAAACAATCAATAAATAGAAATTGTATAATTTTTTTAACATACGTACTGAGAACTTAGCATTAAAATAACAGTTTTTATATTTGATTTTAGTTGAAGACAAAAATGAATTACCTAAACGTTCAGTTATATATTTATATGTAACATTGTTAAATTAGTATTAAAATATATCAATTAAACGTTATTCCATTAATCTGCATATCATAGGAATTAAATGGACTATATGGTAATTATAAAACAAGTATACACAGATTTATAGACCAAAATAACTGTATTAATTTGTTTATCGCAAAAAGTTAAATGATATAAAAACAAACTTCAAGCAGTGGCCTTATTAATTAATAAGTTTTCCTCATAATTCATTGTTAAAGTTAAATGCCAGATGGTGGGATAGTGTTAACAGCTTCCTAGTGGCTCCTGCTTCTTCTAAAGAAGAAGAACAAACTACAATTATCGCGGAATGTTACCGTGTATTTCTCTGATCCGTTATTTCCGGATATGATGCCACTAAATAATGGCCCAAATAAGAACAAATAAGCGCGCCTTTAATCACAGAGGAACTTTTATTAAAAGTTTGGCTTTATAGATATTCATAAATATATTCATATGTTTAATAAGTTTCAATTATATATTTATTTTAAAAAAGTCTGGTTTATCCACTACTATTAAGGGTATTCTGATAAAAAAACAGATTTAATTTAAATACGGTCCAGATTCAATACAAATATTTCACCAATTATTAGCCACCTCTGCGATTATTCATTTCATAAATTGACTAGAGAATAGTTTAATTATATTCTACCACATTTGAGTTTTAACTGGAACCAATGGTGGTTTTAGGTAAAACTAGCTGACGGTTTTATTTGTTGTTTTTGTTGGTGGTCAATCTTTTGTTGTTGAACAATTAACATGTGAATGAATGACATTCTTGAACACACTCTAGCTATTTAAAAATAAATTATGAAAAGCAGAGAACAGTGTAAAATTAAACTATACAAAACAAAATATTTCCACTAATTTAGATCGTAATAGATGGTATAATAAATAAATATCTATGCATATACGATGTGGTAATAATTAACCACTAACGTTATCTTTAAGTAAGGACATCCAGGTTGCATATGTTTCATTTATTACTATTATAGTTCTCTTATCTAAAAGTGTTATATGGATCATAATATTAGGTCCATTCTGCAGATTGTATAAACAGAATTTATTACAAATTTACCTCTTCTTGATCCATTCATGTTTCTAAAAACAAAGACTACTAAATTTTACATATCTGATTTTAGTCGTATAAATAGTTTCTTAAAATATAAATTGAATTTTAATTCATAAAAGATTACGTACGTCTGACGTTTATGAATAGGTGTGTTTTAAAATAATATGTTACAATGAATAGGAATATATGAATATGAAATATATATTGCAAAGGATATTTAAGGACAACACATCTTGTATTTTTTTAATTTATTTTATTTTTAATTTGATAAAAACATTTCTAAGGGGCATATGACACAGTTTTAGTTTTTTATAAACACATCTCGATAACGATCAAAGCGTTTAATACAATGGAGAGAGTATCATAAAACCAATACGTATTTTGGTATGATCCCTGAAGGCTCAGCTGACAGCTGATGAATTAAACATCTGTGCAGGTCAGGTGACCCCATATATTCCCACATCAGAACACATTATATGTTACAAGTGGATTATTTTGCTGAAAACCAAGCAAAGTTATTACACACGATACGTATTTCGTTGCTATTTCAATTTCGTGAGTATTTAAATTTAGCTTATAAAATATGGTAAAGCTACAATAGTATATTTCATCACTGGGGCCAGTGACGCTTTCCGATCCGAGCTCAAGTTTAACGGCCGAGAGAAAAGCCGAGGCTAAAAAATGAGCGAGGATCGAAAAACCACTTTTGGTCCTGGCGATGAACTATATTTTTCGTCATAATGCAAACAATAATAATATAAAAATTTCTCAAAAACTAAATGCTACTTACTTTTTAACAGTAACAGTTTGCTTCCATACTGATCGTATTGCTACTCTAAACAAACACAAGTTTTCATTGTTGACAAGTCGGGTAATTCGTTCAATTCATATTAAAAGCTGATGACCTCGACTAAAAAGTGTCATCCAATGATGTTTTTAGTCCTAGGATGAAAAAATAATCAAAATGATACTTTTTACTTCCAAGATTAACAGCTCATGCCCTCGATCGAGAAGTATTATTTTGATGATGTTTTTCGTCCTAGGTCTAAAACCTTCTCAAAGAGACTGATGACACTTATCAGTCGAGGTCATTGAATTAGGTCATTGAATTTATATTTTGGTTGCATCTATAAATATGCAGTATAAGTGTATATAAATATCAATTAATATTAATTAAATTTAATATCAGTTAAAATTACAGTCATCATCATAATAATTATGAATATGATTTTCGATCTATGTTAGATAGAATGAGATCGCACGCACCACGCTGACGTGAGGGAAGTGAATTTCCGCATTAAAACCTTAAAAAGATCAAATAAAGGGTTTAAACCAACGCTGGTTGCATTTTTTGAAAATTGAAACATTTTATTTTTTGCTGTTTTGATGTTTCTGGTTATATTTAAATTCACTAATATAATGAAATGTTGTACATTATAAAGTTAGAAGGAGATACTGTCGGGATAATAAGTTGCTATAGGGGTATTGGGGTGATAAAACAATATTAACATTTGAAAAATAGCCTTTTCCAGTGTAAAATCCCCATAAGACAATATACTGTATTTTCACGATTAACATTTTCTTTAATAACTCGGTAAGTACTTGTGCTAGAATATTGAGGGAGAGCTTAAAACCTTTGGCTTTTAAGTACAAAAAGTTAATGTGCAATAAGTGTACATTTGGGGCTTTTCTGACGCTTTTTGGGCCCAACAACTCAAAATTTGAAAACATAAAATCCCCAAAAAAGGAAGTTAGAGTTTTACGATTGTTTTGCCCAACGAACTAGTACAATGATTATAAAAAGGAATGTCTCTACCAAATTTGAATTAAACCGGACAAAAAATGCGACCGTTAGAGTGCAAACACACACACATATATTTATAAAGTTTTTAGAGACCCCTCAAAACGTGTTCAGGGGGTCACATTAAGAACTTCTATGGTGGTCCTGGGCTTAGGTCTCACCGTGCGGGTCATGCTAATAGTCCACTTTTCCATAGGAAATTCACTACTATGTTATGTAAACGGTTCTAACTAGATCGTAACGACAACTATTGAACGGTGTTGTGCATTGTAAGAGGCAACTCAGGTGTCAGTATCAGAGTGGGCGGGGCAGTTGTAGTCATAATTATTGCGTATTTATGGCATTGCTGCTGCAGTCAGCAGACTAGTCGTTATTTACAAACTAGCAAAACATAGTTCGAGTGTATAATAAACCTTAACTGCTAACTGAGAGTTATAAAGGCTATTAAATAACAAAATATAAAATTACGCGTATTTGCCGATTTTAAAAAGTAATTAGAAAATACCAAAAGACATAACAGTATTTCAATCAATGAAAATTAATAATTTTAAAATATATTTTGTTCTTAAAAAATTAATTAATTCCAACAGTTTGGCTAGTTTGGTTCGTAAATATTTTGTTCCATCCCTAATTTGTGAAAGTTTGTGCGTTCTCGGACATACCATCGACATAATAAGAAACCTTCAATCTTTGTACTTTGTTATCTGGAATGTATCACTTATCAGTAAACAGCGGCGGAGTTTTTACTTCCGTCTCCATCCTCTACTACCCTCGTCCATCCACGCCACCCCCTGTGTGTCAACTCATTACATAGTTGGCTTCCGCTTTAGAATGTGGTTATAAGTTTTATCGTTGAACACCCCTCCAAAATAACGAGTATGTTGACTTATGGTTAACAATAATGTTTATCTTATTTTCTTGGATTAATAAATGTGGATGTTTCATGATTATATCACCCCAACAAGCTTTACAAAACTGCCCATGCTGCTGTTGTAGACAACATTTTTGTTTGAGATCCGTTTGTTTATTGCTAATAAAATACAGACATTTTAGCATTTGTTCTTAGACAGAAAGTTCGTTTATTGATCTTTAAATGGTGAACTACATTTAAATGGTAAGGTTTTCTTGCCTGCCTGAAAATGTTAAGTCCAGCACGAATGATCTCTTTCAAAACCTTGGAGTCAACAAATTTATTTGTTAAAAATTTGTTCCAGACATGTTTTTTTCCAAAGAAGACTAATTAAAAAAAAACAAATAAAAAACAACTTTGGGTTTATAGATATTTCTATTAAAACAAAAAAGTCATGCTAGCTGTTAAAAAGTTACTAGTAAACTGAAAAAAATACTATCCCTCATGGTCATGGTAGTTTTTTGAAAATGACTCAAGGCCCACTAAACAAAGTGACTGAGATTCCCCTAACAAAGCTAAATAAATATAGGTTGGATCCTGGTGTATATAAAATTGTATAACATTACAACATTAATATATACACGTTTTATTTATAGTGGTGAAAAAAGGAAAACATTTAATGCAGCTTCTGTTTATTTTGAAGGAGAATTGCGGATGGATTTAAGTTAATTTTTTCCCCTTCAAAATAAAATTTTCAAAGCTTTTGAAATATATGGTTTTAAGTGGATTACAATGCCGGGGGTTGTAGGCTTATAGATTCAATTAAGGTTCATAATTTTCCTTAAAATCACAGTGTCGTCTACTTTTATTGTCAGTTTTTATATTTTAATTCTGAGGATTATTTATCTTAAGGGTTTAAACATGGAATCCGGTTTGCCAAGTTTGCTTGAAATAATAACATGGAAAATCTTTAAACGTTTGACAATAGCTTGCTTTCAGCAAATAAAGGGTTTAAAACAAAAGGAATAAATCCATTTAGCCTTCAAGATTTCTTCGATTTTATAAAGTTTTTGAGTATCGGTTTTATCATTACCTTGAAGTGATCGGTGCACAAGTAGAATTTAAAATCAGTAATTTAATGTCAAGAGTTCTGAATAAAACAACACCATATAACACACCGTGTACAAATTTTATATGTATATGTAAAATGAAAGAGTAATGCCATGTGATGGTATTTGTGGATGTTAAAATAGTTCGATTTCATAATTGTATTTTACACCTTCAAACGAAGTCAGAAAGAGTTGAAAGTCAAAAAGAGAGTTCTTTTAGTTACCATTGGTTTTAAAATTCTAATGTATTCTAACAAACAGTGGACGGACACCAAATTTAAAACAAATTTTAAAACGGTTGTTCTAAGTTCACATAAAATATATTTTGGATCACATTTTTTCAAAAGATGTTGTAAAGTGAAGTAACCATAGCAAGGTGATAAAGTAGGAATGAAAGTACCATTTATACTGAGACCTTTCTTATTGCAACAGTAAGTTTACAATATCTGATATACTGTGCGTATATCTTATAAATATATTAAGGATTTGTAAAAGTAAAAAAGTACAGTTTTTCAAAGATTTCAAATAGTTAGTAATATAATATTATATAATAATATAATCCTGAACCAGAAATCATAACCCAGATTTAAAAGTGTTATTTCAAAAAACGAGTATATTACTGAAAATTGATGTTAAGATCAAGGGGTTATCGATTTTAAAAGAAGAAAGATTTAAATACAATTTCCCAACGCTCACAAAGAGGAGGATTACTTCAAAACCAAAACCGAAACATAAACCGAGATTGGGATGTGGGATGGACGCTGATGAATTAAACATCGGTTCTGAGTTTTGCTGTGCTACATACCAGGTCCATCTGTGATGTTATTGACTCTGGTAATGACAGCAGAGTCGCATATGTAATATGGTTACGTTTACTATTTGTAATATTTGTTATAATAATAGTATTGAAACACTGATTTTTTTGTGAATTTCCTTTGGAAAGTGAACTATTAGCATGATTCGCACGGTGAAACTTAAGCTGGGGACCACCATAGAAGTTCCAAACGTGACCCCCTGAACACGTTTTGGGGGTCGTTCAAAATTTGGTAGGCGCCTTTCTGTAATCAGTTGGACAAGTTCCTTGGAAAAAACAATTGGAAAACTCCAAACCCCTTTTTTGGGAATTAATCTTTCAAATTTAATACAAATTTAATAATTTCTTTTGGGCCCAAAAATGGTCAGAAAAGCCCCGGATGTAAAATTAATGTATGTAAAAATATGGGAATTAGTATGGCGAAAGTTTTAAGCCCTCTCTCGTTATTCTAGCATAAATATTTACCAAGTTATTAAAGAAAATATGTTTCGACTAAACACAGTACGTTGTCTTATGGGGTTTTTACCCTAGAAAGCCTACTACTCCTTTGTTAGAGTGCTTTTATCATCCCCAGCAACCTCACGCCTACTTTCAAGCCTAACTGGACCTTCTCCTAACATTATAATGCGCAAAATTGTATTCCCAGCTTTGCAGGTAAATGAAACCAGGAGCATCAGAACAGCCAAAAAATCTAGGTTTTCAGATTTCATGTTTTTACACTGATTTTGAGTTTTAAAAGTTTGTATGTGGAAATTCACTTCCCTCACGTCAGCGTGCTGCGTGCGAACTCGTTTATAAATTTGATTTATAAGGTTTAAACATTTTCTTGTACGATGGGAAACGTAAAGTGTATTCTAGTAATTTAAAAGTGAAGGTAATTTGAACACGAGGCCATTATCATAAGCGGCGCGGACGGGTATCACAATGTCGCTTCTGTCGTGGTTGCTGATATTGTCACCAGGTGTTAACACTGCCACTTCTTATACTTACGCCTCCTTTTCCCTTTATAATTTGAATCTGTGTCAAAAATTTCTTCTCGCCTTGCTTTATGAAAATTCTTAAAGACTCAAATTCATGTTAAATGTTATCACTTTATAAACCTTATCTTGCGACCACGGACAGCGCGGGTTTTAAAACATAACAAGTTTTTTTTAAGTTAAAATGTATCACAGAATAAGAAGGTGTGTGTTTATTGATTAAAACCCATTTTACATTGTTTTCCCTTTGCTGTCGTATTGATCGCACTGAAAATTAGCATAAACAAATATATAGGTCATTCAATGTTAAATAAGTTTAAGCAAAATGTATTTACATTTTTGTTGTGTATTTGTTTACGTTTTTATTTAAAATACTGTTTTGATTTGAATTTAGGTAAAAATAACTTTCCTTACATTGTTATTTTTTCTACACGCCCTTTTTTAGTTTTGTTAGATAATAATTATTTAAACCCTTTTAGTGCTAGGAAATTATAGGTCTTTGTGCGTTGATACATCCAAATCGATCGATATATTACCGCATCGATTTTCAACTAGGATTTAAATGAGTCCATTGATTAACTCGGTTTTTATTACGAAACATAGATTTTCCATACGATCAAGAAACTATATGTTGCTCCTCAGCATTTTTGGGATGAAAACTAATTTGTTTCACTCACTTTCCAGTCTTCACCCCCATGGCTAGCCTAGTGTTCTACCTCTTAGTGTTATTTTCAAATAAACAAAATAAAAAAAAGTATTTGACCAAGATATTTACTTACGTAAACAGCCTTTATATGTCAAATGTAGCTTTTGTTTTCGCGCTGATCATGTAGGCCTACACAATTTAGCCGGTATGGATCCGTCGTGGTTAATTAGTGGTTTAAGTAAATATAACTTATATTTAACAATGTACTTTGTCACGTGTGTGTGTGTTTAAATCGACAACCATTGAAAAATGGGCTTTTTAAGTTCTTCGACCGCTGCTGAAAATGGACGGTAATTCGTCCGTGTAAACAAAAGCTACATTTTTCATCTAAAGGCTGATTACGTAAGTAAATATTTTGGAAAAATACCAGATTATCTCAGGTGTCAAGGCTGGCACTGAGAGGGTAAAATAGTTGCAGAAATTTCGAATGATAAAATTGCCTCTGGTTCTTCACGGGAGATATTGCCAACCTCTCAGGACGACGTGATGAGCGGCAGACTGCGACTGTGATTAATGTTACATTCAATTCCCTGGTATTCTGGTTTAATATATAAATATCAACAGTTAAACTATATTTGGTCTTAAAGCTTGGTTATTATTAATTTGTTTGAATTAGTTCATTTACAAATCTGTGACACTAGAAAATTGAGTTTTATAAAAGACAAAATTACAAGGCACAAATATATAAGACAAATAAATATACAAACTAGAAAGGTGCCTGGATTTGTATGTTCCTTCTCTACTTCAGATGTTTGGTAATAAAACATGTACTTGATTCTTCAACAATTAAAGTGCGATTTGGATAAAGAAAGATATTGAATAAAAGAGTAACAAATAATGTGATGCTAGTTGAAATATTACACTTTTTAAAGCAATGTTCAAAATGCATTAAGTTTGCAATAGTAAATCCATTCAATCAAACTTTCACTTAATCACTGTATAAGACGCCGACCCAACTAGGACGTATTTTAAGGCGAATATGACTGAATAATGAGTGTGGAATGAGTGAGAGCCTTGTGGAGCCTCGTTACTCACTGATAATAGCCCAATGACCAATTTTTAAAACTTAATATAGAAAAATAAGTGTTCACGAAAATCTTCACGAAACTACTAAAGTTTGTGTTTATAAGGCAAAGTTTACTGCCTACATTAGGCCCCAACGCCAGAGCTCCTGACTTCCAATTTCGTTCTCGCTGTCCTAGGTAATTACAAATTCCTCCTTTTCCGACAAAAAAGCTCAAAGCATTGACCAACTGATTTTTATGTCCTTTGTAAGAGAGCTTTTGGTTTTTTTACTAACAACAGTATTAATTAACACAAAAATGGGAAATGTATGTACGTTAAACAGCTCATTGGTCAATCTATCATTGCAATTATTCTTGTTTCTTCTATTCTTCTTATACTGTGGTATAACATACTGTATTATAGAATATCAAATAGTATCAATTTTGTTCTTTATTTTGTACAATGGTGTTTGCCATGCATGTTAAGTAAATAAATCTATAACAAAATACCAACTGCGCAACGTTCAGCGTAAATAAGTTAAAATATTAGTTCAGCCATAAAACCACTCTAATTTTACCGTCGTTCTAGTTTAAAATCTTTACTTTTCAAAACTAACCCTAAAATTATGTTTATAGCCTATATATTATCAGGAACAGAATACATTTATAAAAATGTATTAACAACTATTTTACACTATTCAAAAATATTGGGTTCACTTCTAGGTTTTAAAACTTATTGAAACCAGAATAACCAATACAGAAAGAATGACCCAACAGGTGAAAATCAGGAAGGTGATATATTGACAAAACAATTGTTGTTTCTGTTTATAGTTAATATTTTGGTCACTTAGTGGAGCAAAGTTCAACAGCATTCATCTCTGCAGATCAATGTACATTCATCACCACATCTCTAGTAGCACAAATCGTTGGGCCAACGTAGGGAAATGGTTGGCACAGTTTGTTGGCCAACGGTAAGAAATGTCCGTTGGCGCACCGTTGGGCCAACGTTGTAATTGCCAAACATGCCAACCAATACCCAACCAAATGCCGACAGTTTATAATTTTTCATTTAAATGGTTATTTTTTATTTTAAAAAGTGAAATTTCCAATTGAATTGGCTTATTAAACCGATAATATAAATTTTAAAAAAATATTTTAATAGCGAAAATTTGTGTCCTCAACGACTCTTGAACTTATGACCTTTGGCTCACTGTACACACCCCTTAACCCCCTCGGCCACTCACAAAAGTGTATGGAAGGACTAGGATATAAAAATTACCAATAGTCTACACCCACACGACTGGGACAATACTTTCCTTTAATTCTTCTATAAATGAATCTACTTGCACATATCACTGTAATAAGAGTAATACAAGTTGGAACAATGTAATTTGTTTTTTTTATTTATGTGCCTATTCTTACTATGAAATATGATAAACTAAACTACGAGCAAATTAATATATACCTATTTAATACAATTATAATAATAAAATACAGTATATGATGTTAATAAGGTATGATATAATATATACATTAATATTAATATATAATTAATAATAATATAATATAGTATGATTTGCCAACAATAGCTTTTGATGGCCCAACGTCCATATAGGACTTACCAACGCAGGTTACTTTCGTTGGCCCAACGTCTCCTATGGTTGAATTTGCCAACCGAACATTAGCCAACCACTTCTAACCATCCCAACCACTCCCCATCGTTGGGCCAACGATGTGTGCTACTAGGGATGTTAAAACAATAATAGCTGTTTATTTTGAAGAAAAAAGTAATATCTGAGTAGAAAGTAATTACACGTAAAAGATTTATTTAACTAGTACAACTTAACAAAGTAATTGTTTTTATAAAAACATAACTTGGAATAAATTCATCATATATATTGTGTGTAACTTATAGTCATATTTTAATTAAATTATTAGATTTATGTAATTATTGTTTATATTTTAAGAGAACAATTTGTTTTATCGAACTATTTTGGTGGGCGATGTTTTGCTAGTATACTAACAGCTCGTAAATACCATTTTATTTATTTCTGTAGCTAATTAAATGTCACTTTTATAAATTAAAAACCTGCTTTGTGAACTAAATATTAAGATTTCCACCACATAGACCGTTATCATACTAATATACGGTACGCTGCACGAGCGAAAACCAGACCGTCCATAAGATTAGAGTTAATTTTAACACTGGGCTTATGTACGACCTGGGTTTTTACTTGTGAAACGAACTGTCCGAGGATTTACAGTGTAAATATTTCATTCAAACTTTTGACAGATCTCACTTTAATTACGCGGTTTTAATTTATTAATGTTATAGTATGTTTCATTTCTATTTGATTGTGATTGACTATGAAACTAAGTATTTTACGGTTTACACACAAAATAATATAAAAGTTATTTTATGAAATTAATCGTCGCGTTTCCTAATTGCAATTGGTAGAAAAGGGGTTTGAACTCGTAACCAAATGTGATGTATCATGCTGGAAGGTCCTAACAAATAATTCAACGCTGCATTGATATTGTAGCGTTTAGTGCTCGGGTCTTTTGTAAACTACCTAGGGGAGCTTGCAGTATAAGAATAATATGTTCATAGTATTTGGTTGAGTTATAGTTTGAAATTATACTTTAAATCCCTTATTTAGACAAACAGTTATTTGTTTACATTCTTAAATTTAAAGCGAGCTAATCCCATAACTGTGGTAAAGTAAATATGTTTTGTTACTCGAACAAATGTCAGGTCAAGATATAGTTTTTCCGTTTATTTCTTGGCCATTTGAATGCGTTTACAACAGAAAACTATCTGGCTTAAGATAAAATTATCTACAATATATATCTGTATCAATTTCTCGTCAATATATTATTACTTCGTAATTTTAAAGAGTTCATTTTACACTTACGATAAGTTTCCTCGAAGCATAAAACCTTGAAAAATCTAATATGTGTTTATGGAAGCGTCATTAGTGAACAGGAAAAAAAACAAAAGCTATACATTTTACTTTTTTTTGTGGTATATTTATAAGTGCAATAAAATTCAAGTTAATTCTACATAATAAATATTCTTTAAAAAGATTTGAAATGTGTTCATAAATATTAGTTTAATGTTTATTATAATAACTGTATTCACTGCTCAAAACGCTTGTTTAGCTGACGTACAATATTAAAATAAAATATAGTAATTATCATTGACAGTTGTTTATTTTAAAATGTTGTCCATGTCTGTATAACTATAATTATTTAACTAATGTAAAAAAAAAACTCGTGATCGGAATCTGTATTGTAATGAAAGACTACGTATACGTAAAAACCTCTATCCGATCTGTGAGGGTTCAACTGACAGCCAATGAATAAAAGATCCTCTATGTCAAGGGACTAGACCACTGTATAGATCAAAATCTCATCTTTGAATTGTTATTTATATCACTAAGTAGCATAAGGTCCCTTTTTATTTTTTTTCTATATAAACCCTTGTAAAGTATACACAAATTTGAGCAATACCTGTGCTAAATAATATAAATAATAATTACATAAAATGGAAAGTGAAGTTAAAATTTTCTAAAAAGTATCATTGCCGTCGTTAAATTGTACTAGCCGGTGGACCCGGGGAATACAACTGTCGTGTGAACTGGACGAATAGTTCAAATTGTTTGTATCGCTAAAAGTAAATAGTTGTTCAAGTTATCATCCTATAAAATATATGTGAATGTCAATAAAATGACAATATAACTTTGAATGTCCTAAGGTTGGATTCAAAATAGTTAACTTTTTCTTTTGTAGACCTCAGGATGAGGCGACATATTTTGTACAAAACTGGAATGAGTGATAACAAATCAAAAACTGCTGGTTGTTGGCTATTGATTGGTTGGAACAAAAGTTTAAAAATATCACAATAACGGCACGACGACGTTCCACAGCCAGTAATGACGGAGTCCCCTGTATCGGCAGGGGCGGGACAGCTATAGACATTACTATCGCATGTTTATGACACTCCGCAGCTGTGGCTGACACAATGGTAGTGATTTACAATGGTTTCCATTTTATATCATTTCCTGCCAAAGTTAAGGCGAATAAGGTTTGTTTAGGCAAACCACAAAAATAATATTGTAATATATCCAAACTAATAGAAAGATCCATTCTTGAGATTATTACATTGCCGATGCGTGTTTTTAGCGAATTTCCCCTGTCGGGAAGAAGCTATTACCGTCAGTCTCATGGTAAGACTTAAGCCCGAGACCATGATAACTTTTTGTTTTGAGGTACTCAGATGTCAAAAACACTATTCGTTCAAATTTATATATATATATATGTGTCCGTTAACACGATAACTTGAGGACAAAACGTCCAATTTCTATGAAATTTGGCTCAAATGTGTGAAGTCACATTCATGACTTTAAGTTTGAAAACCAGAAAAATCGGGAAATGGAAAGGGGGTTGTTTATGGGGGTTTTAAATTTTCCAAAAATCAGTTTTCGCACTTTTCACCCTAAAATTTTTAAAGCACTCAATTTTGGTTTTGAGCATTTTATAGAGCTTAAAAAACAAATATTATAGTATTTTGAATTATTAACCTAGGTTAAGTGGTTGCGGAGAAAATCCAAAAAAACCTGCTCATAAAATCTCCCATGTTAATATAATGGGAAAAAGGTTTTTGGCTTTTCCTCAGTTAATTTTAATGTAAACTTCACAGTTGTTTTTACCAATTAACTCAGTTCTACAAAAAATCATTTTGGTGTTTAAATTGTGATTCTACGTCCAACCGTTGCAGAGGTATTCAAAGTGCTAAACACAGTACGTCGTCCAATGTTATCGTTATGGAGAATAAATAAAATTTGATATCTCGATTATTTATGAATGAATATTGATGAAACTTTGTGTGTGGCTTCTCGTAGTACTTGTATATTGATATT
This sequence comes from Allygus modestus, assembly GCA_963675035.1. Classification (NCBI taxonomy): domain Eukaryota; kingdom Metazoa; phylum Arthropoda; class Insecta; order Hemiptera; family Cicadellidae; genus Allygus; species Allygus modestus. The sequence goes on from OY776116.1 coordinate 51,026,196, forward strand.
TTCACAAACAATTGATTTTTTGTTGATTATCCCAATAGCGGGAAACTTGCATACTCAGCCTTAATGTTATTCTTATGGAGAATAAGGAAAGTTTTATATCTCCCTTAATTATGAACATAAATTAATAAAACTTAGTATGTAGCTTCACCTGGTTGAGTTGTATTTCTAATTGCATACAAACTCATATTTTGTGTTCCTTGTTGCAGCAAACATGCGTACTCAGCCCTAAAGTTTATTCTTATGGAGAATAAATAAAATGTTATTGGTAGATCACTTATTTATTTATGTATTTTTATGAAACTTAGTAAGTGGCTTTATGTGGTGGTGAGAAACATATGCATGCATTGCAAATTCGCTGTGTTCGCAGGTTTGCTGTGACGGGAGTATTTATTTTTAAGTTAACTTAGTTTAACAATCAGAAAATTTACGGAATAAGAGGCAAGATAGCTTGCAAATAATTTCCAACTAACACTGAACAACTAAAAGTGCACAGCTAATATTTATACACATTTCAGTTTTTATTAGTAAAAGTTCCAAACATCATCATTACAATCTTCATTTGTAAAGTAATCATCATCATTACAATTTATTCATTTTTATCTATAATATTATAAAGAAGAGGTGGTTTCTGTCTGTCTGTCTGTTATTCCGGGTAAACGCAAAAACTAGTAAACCGACTAGGCTGAAACTTTACACAAAGGTAGATCTTGAATCCTTGCAACGCAAGGCCTATTCACTTCCATACTATCCCCTCGGGCTTCGCCCCGTGAACGTCCTAAGTTTAGTTGTTTACATTTCATAAGAAAGTAAACATTAAGAAAGTAAAATACGAACAGCTGTGGATACTTCCATTTGACAGCTTAAAGAGCAGCAGCAAGAACAACTGTTTTAAGATCTCAACCTTTCTATCCCGTGCGAAGAACGGGTACATCGGCTAGTTATTATTATAATGAAATAAAATAGCTAAAGACTAAATATGAATTTTTAAACTCAATATTATAGTGTAAATGCTGAATTATAATACCCACAATTCTATAATAAAAATATCTAATAAAATAAGCTTAGTTAAAATTAATAAGTACTGACACAATGTTCATTTTGCGATAGACTTAGTCTAGGTATGAAAAATATATGTACTTTCAAGTTTACCTTTTACAGGGGTGGGGTGTTTTTAGGTACAAAGTAAAACGTTTTCATCGATTCCAGAAGAAATCTCATCAACTCCAGGGTGGTGGTTCTTGGTACTGTCACCAGGTGGCGACATTGCCGATACTAATACTTTAAGAGTCTTTGCGTTTGCTACTTTACAAACTTCCTATCTCACTCCGAAAAATCCCATCTTCACTACCTTAAAAATAATGTCTTATGACAAAAAAGTACGTTAAAGATTAGAACAGAAACAAAACAACAAACTTTACCACTCTTACCTAATGTTTGAAAGAAATTATAAATTTTATAATTTGAAATTCAAGGTCATGCATCAAATAATTAAATATTAAGTCTTGATGTATTTTTAGTGAATTTCCTCTATGGGGAAGAAGCTATTACCGTAGACCTAGGTAAGACCTAGGCCCGGGACCATGATAACGTTTCGTTTTGAATCCCCAAGATTCGTTCAAAACTGTATCAATATTGTCAAAATAAACTAAATGAAACTAAAAAAGGGTACTTTGTTTCAATCGTTTTTAAAATGTTAAAAAAGTAATATATTTATATATATATATATATATATATATATATATATATATATACATATAATTATATTAATTTTACTATCATTAAGAGAACAATTATATATATATATATATATATGTGTGCCGTGGGTGTGATAACTCTCATAAAAATAGTCTGATTATGATAAAATTTGGTATAAACATTTAAAATAACATTCATGACTTTAAGTTTGAAAACCAGCCAAAACGCTGTATCCAAAGGGGTATTTTTGGGGGTTTTGTACCCCAAAAATGGGTTTTTTGAGTTTCTTACATATAATATTTGAGTAAGTCAAATTTTACTTTTCACCATTGGATTTGGCTTAAAAAGACGAACAATTTTGTGTTTTTATCATTTCTCTACATTTATTGGTTACAGAGATATTGAAAGTGCTAAACACAGTACGTTGTCCAATGTTATTTTTATGGAGAATAAGAAAAATTGTATATCTCGCTTGTTTATCAATTTATCCTGACGAAACTTGGTAAATTGCTTTACATCGTTGTTGTCCATTGACGTTTGCATAAAAACCTATTTTTTGCCGATAATTCTCGTAGCAGCAAACCTGCGTACTCAGCCCCATGTTATTCTAATACGAATAAGAACAATGTTATCTCCCTTAATCATGAACATATATTAATAAAACTTGGTATGGTGCTTTACCTAGTTAAGTAATATTGATATTTGTATAAAAATCTATTTTTATTTTTATGTTCTTTTTTTCAGCAAACCTGCTTACTCAGCCACCATTTATTCTTATGGAGAAAAATTACTATGTCATAAATAGTTGATTTATGAATGTATATTGATGACACATTGGTATGTGGCTTTATGTGGCATTAAGATACATATATACGCATTGGAAATTCGCTGAGTTCACAGGTTTGCTGCTAAGGGGGTATTTAATTACTGTCCTTTAATGCATTCATACAATTTTACCAAGCAATCAAAATTGTCATATAGTTTGCAGTTTGACAAATCACCAAGGTAAATCGTAAACGAAAACGCAAGTGTTTTGGTTTACGTTTTGGCAATGGTTTTACAGTATTTAAAAATTTTAAACCATAACTAACAGCAAACAATTATTATGGGAATAGTAACTTATTAAAATAAATAAATAAAAAGTGCTTTCAACTTATAACTGTGGTTAAAACTCTTATTTTTATACCCTCTTGTTTTTGTTCGTTGATAAAAGAAAATATTTATTCAGATTTGTATAAAACACCTCTTTATAAAAAAATAATAATTTATTTGGTAGTAAAGTTACAAATAAACATGTTCGCGATAGTAAAGCTTTGTATTCCTTTAGGAATCCTTAAGTTAGTTTTACCATTCAACAGAATATATTACACCTAATCAGATTTATCTGACCACACTTGTATCCAATGACCCAGAAAACCAACCATTTACTTCTCCGTAGCAACCAAAGTTGTTCCCTAGTTTGGTGATAAGGATAGCCATCAGATGTCATTGTAATAACTCCTTGAAAACAACCCATGTAGAGAGCAAACTTCGGTTATGGTGGTCGTTAAAGATAAAAATAGTACTTCTCTCAACAATACAAACAAACTTAGGGTCATTACAAATATTTCTCTTGTTAGGTTTTGTACGTACTTTTGATAAACACTTATTATAATATGCCATTTACAAATATATAATAATAAAAAATAGAATTACCTATTAGATCTCTCGCCAAAATATGAAACATACTATCTTCTTCCCTAATTTATGATTGTTTGTAAATAAATAAGTAGTGTGAAACAAGTTTACAATCCTTTTATATAACAATATGCTATTAGTTAGGGCACTCCTAAAGGTCAGCCAATGTTACACATTCAAACACATCTCTGTTAAGGAGTTATTTATGGGTGTCTTAAAATACGTCTTTCAGCCCTTCTAAATATATACTAAAATATTACTCTTTTGTTCTATAGAAATAATTTTCAGTCGGTCACACAGTTCATCATTAGTCTCAAAGAGAGAATTTTGAAGTCTTTAATTACATCCCTTATTAACAAAACGTGTATGATACAAAAATAAGTTCTTAAAGTTAAGTTCTTAAAGTTATCTTCCGTGGTCCTATGTAACTATACCATCTAATATTTCAATAATCAGTTTATTAAGGTTATCCTTGATAAATCATAGTTTTGAGGTTTAAAGTTTTTCTAAATTTTTCATGTTTAATTTATAAACATATTTTAAATCATCACTATATCAATATTTCAGACACTGATTCAACAAATACTCTTATGAAAAATGAGTAAAATAACGTTCTTGTAGCTGACGAAGACAGAGTTTTTATTTTTTCCGAGACTATTAATTACCTGTGATAGCTTGAAAGCTCCAAAAGTAAGATTTACTAATACAAATTGAAAATAATTGTTTTGAAACTTATTTTTTAAGCTTTATTTTTACTGTGAGCTCATAACAACTTAACTCTTTAATGCACGACCTTTAAATAATTCTTAAATTAACTACTTAGAAGTATATTTTAATGACCCTTTCTTTGAAAGTAGATATGATGTTCTGGTCCTTAGTAATTAAATCCAAACACTAAACGTACGAGTTACTTCGACTAAGAGCCCCATTTATATTATTCTATGGTGGTATACAAATTTGTTTGCTCATAACCCCTCTAAAAAACTAACTTCCAAAGTGTAAATACCGTGTAAACAAATAAGAGGTATCGTTCAGGTACTGAACACACATAATATATAAGCTATAAATACTTTATTGACAGGTAAACGTTATAAAGATATACTGCCCAACTAACCCAATTTAACGCTCACGGGAAAATTTGCGTTACTTCTAGATTGGATACCTCTAAACATCGGCACAAAAATATTATATTGCAATTTATCAGACCGACACTTTTGCAAATTGTTTCCTTTACAGAACTTTAGATCAATTTGAATTAATGTTTCATGAGAAAATATCAACGATCGAAGTTGATATCAAAATGGAAAGAATACCAATACATATTTCAGGTTGATACCACACGGCTCAACTGACACCTGATGAATTAAACATCCGTACAGGTCACATGATCTATTCCCACATCAAAGCACACTATGTTTGATTTCTTTTGTCATATGTCAAACCATTCAGTTAATTTATAGTTTTCGTAGTTGTAAAAAAAACTTAATTAAAAATGGCATCAATTATCTCACAACAAAAACAAAGTGATTTTCATTACAGTTTCCTACATATTTTTACCTAGACTATGACCTTTACACAATAAGAAAATGTAACTTACTAGGTATGCGTTAACGAAAAACAACAAATTTAAATCCATTTTAAAGTTTTAATAGTTAAAATACATACCATTTAGACTGAGCAATGAAATGTAGAGGGGTTTCAACCTTTCATAATACAATTAACATGTTTAATAAATACACATAAAATAATTAGTTATTAAATTATTATCATAGACTCGAATCATTATGTAAAATGATTCTTACTGTTAGGCTTTAAATAAAAATTAAGTACGGATTTAGGAAATTGTTTAAGTAACAAGGTTTTTTACATATATTTAAAATTGCCATCTATATTAAATCATATTTTAAATTATAGTAAAGGTTTACTCATAGGTTAAACGCACTATGAACTATTTTAGGAAGTAATATTTTGGTAGAACCATGGAAACTCGTATAACAAAGTTGTCTAATTTAGCCTAATGAGACGGACGACGTTCCACATCAGGCAGCGCTCTTCCTTTGTTTCCAATTGATTCAGACAGTTCCAGATAATTACCGCGTTCTCCACCTTCGACAACAAAGCTCAAAGCGGCAACGACCAATCCGCTTCCATCCTTTAACTACAGACGGTTCTTTTCAAAAACGCACTCAACGTTTTTTGTTTTACAGGGTTCTATTAAGACAAAACTCCACTGGGTACCAAATAAAATGTATTACAATTTTACGATTCAAATTCTCGACATTTAATATGTTCAAGGGGTATCGTACCAAAATAAGAACATATAATATGTAGTAGTTACTATGCACAAAGAAAAATAATTGTTGGTTTATTGTTTTATTTATTTATTTATCAACTACAAGAGCCTTTACGTAATTCGATAAATATATGGAATGATATGTTTATAAACTATGACAATAACAAAAATATAGTAATAAATGTTATTTAGAAATCATTAATAACAACGAAACACAAGCATATACAACAATAATAACAAGCCATAATATGTATATAAACTATAACAATAAAAACGATGGTAACTAAATTCGTTTAAAAATCTATATATCCTATACTCTAATTTGAGTAAGTTTTTCGTTCGTGCGTGTTTGTTTGCAACTCTGATCTCAAAAACGGCACCAACGATTTTCTTCAAATGTTTTAAATAACTAATTTCTAGGAAAAAAATAAGTTCTAGACAGGTCTCATCCCGAGGAAAAATCAAATCATATAAAAATGAAATGAAAATAAATTAAGACTGGATTGGGCTTATGGAGTTTAAAATTAAAACAAAAGAATTGTAACATCTGTTCATAATCAACCATGGAACTGTAAAAGTAGTACTCGTATTGTTTAATTGTTAACACGTGGTTTCCTGAGAGCAGTGACTAAAACTGTTGAGTGAAGATTGGATATATAGATTGGTCATATCAGAAATAGTTCAAAGTGACATTGAGCTATAAATAACTACTGGAGTGACCTTAAAAATGCAAAAAGAGGCAAATGGGCTATACAAATCTCATAGCAAAATGCGTGAAGTAGTGAAATATTACTCTAAGTCATCTAAACAAACGAAATGCCTTTCCCCAAGCAAAGCTCGGCGTCCCAGGTACTGAAAATATAATGACAATAACAAGTTTGGACCAATGTCTTACGAAATAAATGTTCGCAATTTGTATGTCATAATAAAGAAGATAATATTTATTATTTACCTTGGTAAGGCTTGAACATATGTAACCATAAAAACTACGAGTAAACGCATAGTCCATTATTTCCAGAAACCAAGCCGAAACTCAACAAAAAACCCATTAAGAATATTAAAACATCGTCATCAATTTTGTTAAATAAAATTAACAAGACTCATGATGTTGAAGTTAAAAAAAACCACATGTTTGCACACCATTGCCACTCAAAAACTATTCACTCATTTAGTCAGTGTTTCCACTTTAACATAACTATAATGGCTTCATAGACTTAACTGGAGTCTGGTCTTATCTCCCTATTTCGAGACACTCGATTGTGGTATATTAACTGGACATCCTTGATAAAATATAGTTAAAGTAGGCCTATATTGAAGCAGCTCTAAAAATTTAATTTTTTAAAAGAGCAAAACAAGTATAACATTATCGATGAAACATACTTTAAAGAAGAGTTTTCCTAGGGGCGAAAGTTATTTGCGGTGGAGTGTGGAATACGGAGATCCACCACGCGTAGCTTCAGCTCAGGGCATTTCCACTTTTCTAGACGCGGACGTTTTTGACGACCGACAGCACAGTTTGGCTGAAATTGATGCAGAAGTTAAATCATGCATGATTAACAAGACTATGCACCTCGCTAGCCTAACTGTTAGCGTCTTGGATTTCGGTGCAACAGTGTTCGACTTCCGGGGCGACTACATGACTTTGAGAGGTTTGGACCGTTGCCATCTACGTTAAATTCAAGCACTATGTTAAAAAAGTAAAAACAAGCTTAAAGTATTGCTCTATTTTCCCCCAAAAAAGCTTACAGTCCGTGGAACAAGCGTAAAAATAATTCACTTCAGAACACCAGCACCAAACTTTGGGAATTGAATAAATACATGTAAACAAGTAAAATTCAGCCACGAGCCAAGTTCAGAAATGATGACGTCACGAGCTGTGACGTCATTAAAATGACCGCTTAGTGAATTTTTTGAAGTATTATATCTAGGTAACTGGTAACTGGAAACCTCCGATTTTTTAAAAATTAAGTTTAATTTTAAAGGTTTTGATATTTCCTAAAAGAATTTGTTAACGCGTGTTTTACCGTAAATAAATGTAAAAGTGTTTAAATTAATTTGAAAATAGTGATTCAGTGAAATAGAGAAATTTTTAGCGAATTTCTTCGGAGGAAAGGCGTTATTATGGTAAGTATTTTCCGGATATTCTCCGGAAAAATTCGTTGATATGGTAACCGTAAGTTACCGAGATATGGAACTTTACAATATTCGCTGAGCGACCATTTTGATTCTGAGCTTGGCTCCCGGCTGATTCTTACTCATTTACATGTATCTATTCGATTCCCAAAGTTTGGTGAAAGGAAGTTAAATTTGTTTACTTGTTTATTACTCTTGTTCCACGGACTATTAGAAAAGTGAAATAGAGAAACAAAATTACCAGAGATAGGTTTTAACAGAATAAATCTCCTAGAATTTCCATAAAAACATTATTTCATCGCTACAAGAGGATTTCTATTTTAAGATGGCCTTGCAATCAGGGGGCATGTTGCTAGATAATGTAAATGGAAATAGGCATGTAGTATATTATATTATATCCGTAATATAATATAGATATTATACTATTAACGAATTATATTATACTGGTAAAATGGAAGGTTGCGCAAGGTTTTGTTAATACTTAAATAGCTATCGTTCACTCTATATATTCAGATACAATAAATAATATTATACATAATACAACTATTAGGACAATAATAATAATATAAATATAATGTAAAATATAATTTGGAATATGTCCAAAATGTATAAAATAGAAGTGTGTGCATGATCATCTGGTGTGACGTAAATGGGCTTGCAATAATAGTAAACAAACTAAGTCTTTGAATTTTTGATCATGTGACACAATACTGAAATTCAGCAGACTACATGTAAGGTTTGCAGCCATGTCATTGGCTGTTCTAGCGGGTGAGCCTATCTACGTCACAGCTGAACGCCAACAAACCTCTCTTTGATACATCTTTGAATATGCCCATGCTCTTTTATCATATTTTCAAGTATATATATATATGTTAGTTAGCGGTAAACAGCTATTTAGTTGTACTGAATACTAGTATTGAATATATTGATAAATTAAACCTGGGACATTTCACATTAAGTTTTAGAAAATTATTAGATGCACATCCAGCTTTCGTTTCTTTCCAAATCGTGTTTTCCTCTATAAATTAAAAATTTAAAAATGGGTGTTTTTTTTTGTAATACAAGCTCTGGACTCTTTAATTAACCTTAAAACGTCATAGAACAGCTCAGTCGTTTGGAAGCCTGATGTTGTCCTGTTTATCTTGTATTTTAATTTAAATTATAATATAATTTTTTGTTCCTTATACCATCTAGGCCATGCACCAAGATCATCTTAGGCAGTTAACGTGTTGTTTGAAGGTCTTACAAAATATATATTTTTTGATATTGCATAATCAGCAATTATGGGTATATCATTGCAATGTACATTACCTCGTTAAAAGTAATTGTAGGGTTCATCCTATGCCTTCCCTCTGCCAATCTATGAAAAGTTGGTTTTTAGTTGGACTAGTTGGTTTTTATGTGACTTATATTTAACATGCTAATCTGTTCATAGTATTTTCTTGGAGAAATTACGTAAAAACATTAGATGTAATACAACAGGTTTGTTTCAGTTAGTAAAATGTTTAAAACAAGAGGAAATAATCCAACACCACAAGAACGTATGAGAGTTTATATTCTTCTGTGTGTGGTTTTGCCCTAGCTTTTCTTTCTCAGAACAACGTCGTAAATAGCTTCAGTTAAATCGTTGTTCCTTTTTAGCAGATTTCCCCTGTAGGGAAGAAGCTTTTACCGTAGTCGGCATGGTAAGACCTAAGCCCGGGACCATGATAACTTTTCGTATTGAAGTCCCCAGGTGCCAAAAACACCATTCGTTAAAAACTGAATATATATATAGGAGTGTCTGTGAGCACGATAACTCTGGTAAAAATTACCCGATTTTGATGAAATTTGATATAAACGTGTAAAGCAGCAAATATGACTTTAAGGTCGAAAACCAGACATATCGATCTATCCGAAGGGGTATTTTGGGGGGGTTTGTACCCCAAAAATGGGTTTTTGAGTTTTTTACTTGTGATTTTTGAAAAAGTCAAATTTGAGGTTTTTTTATTAGAATAAGCTTAAAAAGACGCACAGTTTGTTTTTTTAATCATTGCTCTACGTCAAATGGTTACAGAGATATTGAAAGTGCTAAACACAGTACGTTGTCCAATGTTATTCTTATGGAGAACAAGAAAAATTGAATATCTCGCATATTTATCAACTTATTCTGATTAAACCTGGTATATTGCTTCATATCATTGTGGTCTATTGATATTTGCACTAAAAAACATTTTTTGGCCGATAGTTCTCGTAGCAACAAACCTGCGTACTCATCCCCATGTTATTCTTAAGGAGAATAAGTAACGTTTTATCTACCTTAATTATGAACATAAATTAATAAAACTTGGTATATGGCTTTACCTATTTGAGTTATATTGATATTTGTATAAAACGCCATTTTTGTTCTTTGCTTCAGCAAACCTGCTTACTCAGCTGCCATGTTATTCTTATGGAGAATAATTAAAATGTCATAAATCGTTTATTTATAAATTCACTTGATGAAACTTGGTATGTGGCTTTATGTGGTATTAAGTTACATATATATGCATTCGCTGAGTACGCAGTTTTGTTGCTTCGGGGTATTTAAAGTATTTTAATTGGTTTTTTGTATTTAGGAAACTGTTTAGGTAATTTTACAATAACTAATCATACTATTCTTACTAGGCAAAACAGTACGTTATGAACAAATATTTGTGAAAACAAATTCAATCAGAGATTTTAACAAAATATATTTTCCAGAAAAGTTCTAGAATTGATGTTTAAAACGTTCGTGCTGACGCTGAGTCCAAAATTTGTAAACGAAATAACTCTGGCTTTTCTTTGAAACAGAGTAAACTTCCTAACAGCTTTTCTGAAACTATAATGTAATTAATTTTATTTTTCAAGTAACATACTATATTTGTTGTACTGCTGTTGATAGAGGGAGCAAAATAAATTGTTCCTAACGACTACATGTATTCGCGGACATGCCAATCGTAAGGTTCGCAAGGGCGATGCAAGTCACCGGGGGCGGTACAACGCTACAACGGTACAATACGCTCTTGGTGTGAGGCATGTTTGTTGTCAGGAATAAGAATCTTTGTTTATTTACAGACCCGTTGTAACCTTTTTTACCTGTTTAAACATTATTGTACTATTGCCAGTATAATCATAATATATGGAGTTTAACTATTTCCACACGAATATTTACTTAAAATTAATAGGCTATTATGACTTTAACCTTAATAACAATTGATGTTTAGATCTCGAAATATTTTTGGGATGAGGTTTTTTCCAACAAATACTTACACCAAAATATATTTAGTAAATTAAATTTCTTTACTATTTACCACAATATATATGTACAAAATGGTAGATAGCTGTAATTTACATAAAGTTAGTATTGTGGCTTTTGGAATGAACCATTTCTTCTGAATGTTTGGGAATAACTTCCTTTTGATCTGAAGAGTTACTTAATCCACTCGAATTAAAACCACATATTTGTTAACTAACACGGCGCACGGTGTTAAACAATTCAAAAATTAATTACATATTTCAATATATTACTGTTTTAAGTATAATTTATTCATAAGTAATTTTTCAAATCCCTACATATGGTACTTTGATTTTGAAGACCTTACTGCGAACAAACCATACCTTAGGAAAAACAAAGTGTTAAAATAAAATGTCATGAATTGTTACAGTAAAAATACAATTTCCATTGTTATGTCTGTATACAAATAGGTTTTGAGTTTCTAGGCCTACCATCGTAGGGAAACTTCCTTAGTAAATAACCCAGGTTAATCCCCCCGACGCCGTGTGCAATGTTTCAGCACGCACGTCGATTACCTTGCTCCGTCATTATCCATCTCCACGCTCTTTCTCTGTCACTCCCATTACTCGACATGCTTGTATTTGTGTCATCGTTATATGCAGTCCTGACATAAATCTTCAGATCATTTGACAGACTCTGGTTAACAGCCCCTTGAAGGGCGAGTTTTTTAACTTGGAATTTCATATTTAGTATTCCGTATTTAAATGAAAGGATAGCATGGTCATTTGCTCTTTGAAGAGCAAAAAATGCAAATATTAAGACGTTCCTGTCATTCTCGTACATCAGAGAACCAGATTTACAGTAAAAGGAACTAATTAGAATGAATATTAATTGAAAAATAAGGTTTATTTATTTTTATGTTTGGTTTTTTAACCCTGGATTGTTATAATTTACCATCAGACAGAAAATAATTTATACAATAAATAGTTACAATTGCAAACTAATAACTTATACAGTCTTGAGGACCATATAGAGAGTATAAAACTAATTATTTTAAAGTGTATCGTAATCCAACATAAAATAAGCAAGTACAATTGAATTAAACCTCTTGTTATTTTAGAGCTCACATGTTCTATTGGTCAAGTTTGAGTTTCTTTTATTCAAATCAAATACTCTTTACTGTTATAAAACAGATACACACATTGGCTTGTATCCAAATACACTTAAACATGGGAAATACAAAGACAATTCATAGTTTTACGAGAGCTATGCTAACCTATTATTCTTAACGTATTCCTGTACATAATTAAAATACCCCCGTAGCAGCAAACCTGCATAATCAGCGAATTTCCAATGCATATTAACTTATCTTGATACCACATAAAGCCACACACCAAGTTTCATCAATATACATTCATAAATAAACGATTTATGACATTTTAATTATTCTCCATAAGAATAACATGGCGGCTGAGTATGCAGGTTTGCTGAAATAAGGAACACTAAAAATAGGCTTTTATACAAATATCAATATAACTCAACTAGGTAAAGCCACATACCAAGTTCTATTAATTTATGTTCATAAATAAAGGAGATAACACTTAATTATTCTCCATAAGAATAACATGGGGCTGAGTATGCAGGTTTGCAGCTACGGGAACTATCGAGAAAAAAAAGGTTTTTGTGCAAATATCAATAGACCACAATGAAATGAATACCTAGATTCGTCAGGATAAGTTGATAAATAAGCGAGATATAAAATTTTTCTTATCTTCCATAAAAATAACATTGGTCAACGCACTCTGTTTAGCACTTTCAATATCTCAGTAACCAATTGACGTAGAACAATGATTAAAACATCAAATTGTGCGTATTGTTAAGCTGATTCCAATGGAAACCAATAAAATTTTACTTTTTCAAAAATTGTATGTAAAAAACTCAAAAAACCCATTTTTGGGGTACAAAACCCCCCTAAAATACCCCTTCGGATGGGTCGATCCGTCTGGTTTTCGAACTTAAAGTCATAAATGATGCTTTACACGTTTGTACCAAATTTCATCAAAATAGGACCTTTTTTACGAGAGTTATCGCATCCACGGACACATATTAGACTGAATATTATAGACTGAAGTATTATTTTGTTTTTCATTAGCTTTATTTTAGTTTTACTGACCACACAACTGGTTAAAGTGGTCAGTTTATTTCCAACTTCTCCACTGTACTTGTTTTGTATTGCTTTTTAAGGAAATAAAATCATTTATAATTTATCATTTATCATTTATATATATATATATATACCGTTTCGAACGAATGGTGTTTTTGGGGTCTGGGGACCTCAACACGAAAAGTTATCATGGTCCCGGGCATAGGTCTTACCATACCGACTACGGTAATAGCTTCTTCCCTATAGGGGAAATTCGCTAAAAGATAATTTATTCATGCTATTTGCCTACTAGATTGATTGTATTTTTACCTCAAAAAATAGGGTTACATACCTTGTCGTCATCAATCCACTAGTTTATATGATTACTAGTTTCGGGATTAGTTTTGTCCCATTATCAAAACTTGTTGTATCACAGAATAAAATAATTGCATCGTTTTGAGTTTAAAAACAATTCAACACTAAACACAAAATTGTACTGACAAATAGAAACATTAAACATTTACAAATTCACTATAAGTATACACTTTATTTCCCATGTGTGGCCGGCCAAGGACAAGAGCAGACTGACCAAAAGACCTAGACCAGTCTGCTCTTGTCCTTGGCCGGCCACATATGGGAAATAAAGTGTACACTTATTGTGAATTTTTAAACGTTGAATGTTTCTATGTGTCAGTACAAGTTTGTGTTTAGTGTTGAAATGTTTTTAAACTCAAGACGATGACAGTATTTTATTCTGTGATACAACAAGATTTGATAATGGAACAAAACTAGTCCCGAAACTAGTAATCATATAAACTAGTGCATTGATGACGACAAGGTATGTAACCTTATTTTTTAAGTTAAAAAAGAAAAAAACATCTATTTGATTCCATGTGCACCCTCTTATATATAAATATGTATATATATATATATAAGCTAAACAAACAATAACAATGAATACAAACATAACATATTTTGAATACATCCAGAAATAGATTCCAAAACTCACCCTGATGTAAGATATTACCAAATTGTTAATTACTGTAGTTAAGTTTATATGTTGTCTTTTGAAAAGGTAACATCAGTTTTAAATAGTATTTTACAATGCCAATAAAGAGGAAGATTAATTTAAAACCATTATCGAAACATAAACCGAGATTGGGATGTGGGGGACACGCTGATGAATTATATATCGGTCTGAGCTTCGCTGTGCTACTGGTCGGTCAAAACATTCTACTTCCATCTTTGTTATTAACGATACTGGAATTTTAATAATAGTAGAAAGCTGCATGTGCAAAATTACTGTTAGTATTGGCTGTGGATTTTTAACTAAGATCACGTGAGTGAGTTTAATATCAATTTTAGTTTTAAGCTTTGGCTGGCTAGGGTAAAAGTCTAAAAGATTTACTATTGAAACAACTCAAAATTGTAAGAAATATTGATCTAAAAATCGTCTTAAGGAACTCTTTCGGTCTTTTAATAACCTTAACAAATGTAAATGATTATACTTGATTTTTAAAAAAAACTTTGGAAAGCAGAAAATAAAAGTTTAAAAATATTTAAATTATGATTAGTGAAAGAAGTAAGAAAGTACGATAAAATAATGATAGCATTGCTTGTCTAACATAAATATTAATAGTTTCAATAATAGTAAGTCTGTATGTTCAGGCAAAGGGAATTATTATTGTCACACTACAGCAAAAGACGAAATTTTCGTAGGACATTATAATTTGTTATACAGTACTAATAATTTCAAAGCTTACTACACTACGAGATTTTTACTGTTTCAAATCAACACTTGGTTTGACTTTAAAACACACACACATACAAAACAATAAACATCTTCAATATGTTAATAACATTTTTTATTTGTCAACGTAATCATTCTTCTATCAAACTCTTCGAAATGTAAGTGTTTTCGATCTACAATCTAAATCCATAAATCATCTTTTTATTTTTAAGAATAGACTTTATGAACAATACGATTATAAACCTAATTTATTCTCCAATACTTTAAAAGTGAAAGTAATTGGAAGACAACGAGGCCATTATCATAAGCAGCGAGGGCGGGTGACATTTCAGTCGTTTCTGTCATGGTTGCTGATATTGTCGCCAGGTGTCAACCTTTGGGCTTCTTATTCTAAAACCTTCAGCTCCCATAATTTGGATTTGTCAACAAAAGATTTATGTCTTGGTTTTTAAGATTAGTAGAATATCACAGCCTTCAGGAAATTGCTACACGGAAACACCATTCATTGACACATTAGCAGGCTTTTCTTGATGTCATTTAGCCACAAATTGTCCATGATTGATGGCTATTTTTGAAATAGTTTGCTTATCTTCAAAAAGTCAAAGAGACATTAAAAAAGAGATAAAAATTGTTTTCAGAACACCTTATTTCGTCTGTTTATATATTTTCTTTGATATAGATCGCACCAAAAAACTAATTAATCAATTAAATTAATTTATAAATTATATTGAATGTTTGATAAGTAAAATTGAATAACCATTTCGACTAAACGGTTTCGAGTTTTATGGTTGCAATACTGATAAAAAAATTACTTATGCAAATTCTTTATACTTTTGAAGTATTCTAAAATGCGTATTTATCTTAACAATGATTTATGCTTGTACTTTATGCTTATGTAATTTATGCTTATGCTTTATGCCTCAGAATGTACGAGGTACTATACAAGATATACGGTATTTAACAAGGTAAACGGATTAATACTGAATAGAATAGTTTATAGAATTTACGTGTGTTTTATTCAATTAAAAAGTGTTAAAAAGAGTTGCTGCACTTTCTAATAACAAAGTTTCCCAAGGCTCGTAACGAAAGACCACCAGCTGGTGGTGGGGTGCTGATACCAGCCTCTTAGCAGCAGACCACGATACGACCGTATGTTACACGTAAACAGCTGGTTGGTTTCAATAAAAGTAACAAACAATACTTTGTAACATCAAAACAGTTCAAGCAATCCAAAAAGAAAACTGAGTGGACCATTTTAAATTCTACGTCATTGTTATTTTATGGAAATTTATCAAACGATGTTATTACAATGAATAATTTACAAGGTACTGCAGAGTAGAATTTCTTACAGAGTTTACAGTGAGTTTCTTGAATTTTCATGTAGTTACTAATTTGAATTTATTTTTAAGACGATTAAAAGGGGTTTGAACTCGAAATACATAGTTATACATCATGGTGGTAAATAACAGATACAAGTTAACGCAACATTAACTCTGTAGCAAACTGTGCTTAGATCTTTAGGAAATTAAATTTAAATATTAATATTAAATACAGTATTATAATACCCCCGTCACAGCAAATCTGCGTACTCAGCGAATTTCCAATGCATACATATGTTTCTCACTACCACATAAAGCCACTTACCATGTTTCATAAATATACATTAATAAGTAAGTTCCATTGCATTTTATTTATTCAACATAAGAATAGCATTAGGGCTGAGTACGCAGGTTTACTGCAAAAAAGAGAAGAAATATGTTTTTGTGCAATTATCAATATAACTCAACCAGGTGAAGCTACATACTAGGCCTAAGTTTTATTAATTTATGTTCATAATTAAGGGAGATATAAAACTTAGCTTTTCCTCCATTAAGGTTAGGGATGAGTATGCAGGTTTGATGCTATGGGGATAATCAACAAAAAATCAATTTTTTGTGCAAATATCAATATACCAATACTACGTGAAGCCACGTACCAGGTTTCATAAATAATGGAGATATCAAATTTTATTTATTCTCCATAAGGATAACATTGGACAACGTACTGTGTTAAGCACTTTGAATATCTCTGCAACGGTTGGATGTAGAATTACAATTTAAACACCAATATGATTATTTTCTGGAGCTGAACTTATTGGTAAAAGAAAATGCGAAGTTGTGAAGTTTACATTCAAATTAACTGAGGAAAAACCAAAAACCTTTTTCTTATAAGATTAACATGGGACATTTTATGAGCAGGTTTTTTTTTATTTTCTCCACAACCACTTATAGACCAGTCAAATTAGAGTAAGAATATAAGTTGAGCAATGGAAAAAATTCCGAACAAGCTGATTTTTGGTATACACGTTAGTATGACCCTTGTAAACAAAACTACCAAAGTCCCAAAAAGTCCAAGCCTGGCAACGGCCGCCATCTTGAAAATAGCATTTCTGGTCCATATTTTTCTTCACATTTACTTAATTTAGGGCAAAACCATGCAAGATACAAAAAGATTGCACAGCTCCTTTTTCGTAAAGAATAAAATTGAAAGGATAGCATCTGAAAAGTCTTGTAAATCCTAGAAACGTCTTTACACCAAGTAAGTATCCTTCTTCGTTGTTTGCAGTGTGCAAAAACCGTAATTTTCCCAAATAAAGTGCATGTCATTGAGGTTAAAAAATACAAGGAGGTTTTAAACACAAGTAGCATAAATTTCATATAGAAAAGTGACGTTTTTACTGATAGGAAAAAAATAAAAAATTGATAACAGACAGTACAAGGTTATTTAAAATAAGAAAGCTCCTAGGATTTACACGACTTTTAACACGACCTTTAATCAACGAGTTTAACACATCTCGAGCTCTCGTCTAAAGCAAAAAGTGAAGCCTCCTCTGGAGGATTTTGTTTAACATAAACCACACAGAACAATGATTCCAGAAAACATACAATCGCACATGTTTTTGACGTAAGAGTTAAATTTATAAAAACTACATATTTTCTTTTTTTGTGTTTTATATTCACTACCAATTAAAATTAACAAATACGTGGTGTTCAGGAAACTTGTATTGTTTTCTGTATGGAAAACAGTTGGATTGATTACTTAATTTTATAGCTTATGGTTAGATGTGATGCCATGAGAATGGTGAGGCAGAGGGGAAAATGGCGACACCATGTCGGCTTCTCTTTTTCATCGAGATCTCTTTTTACAATGGTATGTTACAATACTAAAATTTGACTTTTTAAAATTTAAAGCATATAAGAATTAAACAAAATATCCTTTTTTGTTAAAAAAAGCTGTAAAGTATCATATTATATGAAAGCTGAATTAATTAGCAGTAACAAATTAGAATCTGAAAAGATATACAACTATCGGTTTAAAAAATATAGGATATTTCGTTAATGTAAATATTTTCAACGTAAACGGCCATTATTTTTAAACGGATTAAACTAAAGCATCAGGGAGACAGAGCCATGCGTGTTGATCTTTGATTAGTTTTGTGGGTAAACATATGTCCATATGCGATATTTATTCAAGGGTTCTATTTACTGTTTTCAATAAATCATGTGTTAATACTTTATCTTAAGTAAGTGCTACTTTGACAGTTTAGTGGTTAATGTATTCACATCTCTCATAATTCTTTTGTTTTGATTTGAAACCCCATAAGCCCAATGTTAAAATCTACAATTTTCAAATGATATTTTCAACGAAATATGAATTTTTCTGGGGTTAAGGATTTTACCAATCGTATTTTTGGTCCCAAAACACATAATTGCCAAGTTTTAGCTAAATCGATCAGCTGGATTTAGAGATAAATGTTGCAGACAGACAATGCTCGTATTAGAATATAGGATTCAGATTTCGACAAAATGTTTTTTTTTACGAGGACTTTAAAATTATATATGATTTTTCCTTGAGTTTAAATAAGAAAATTTAGAAATTTGACCCTATAACCTTTGGTTTTAGTACAGCCTGAACGTAGATTATGATAAGAATATTTTTAGTTTATCTACAATATGCGATTTCGGGGAAAAGAATTTTACCAGGTGAGTTGATCTGACTCACTATTTGTATTCTTTACATAGCTATATAGTTCACATTATAAAAAAAATACGCCAAAGCATCATTAGAAAGAGCTATTCCTGCCGCCTAAATGAAGGCTTGCGCAATGCAACGTGCAGGCTGAGGTTGATTTGTGTGGCCGAGGCTAAAAGCCAATGATTTCCCATTCTACAGAGACTGTCTTTTACAAGTCTATAACTCATATTTTAAAACCTAAAAGTATCTAAACTTAGACTACGAATAGTAAATTATTATATTAATCAAAATAGCTCTTGAGATCGCCGAAATTAGAGTAAGAGACTTGTCAAAACCAAAGATAACATTTAAAAATTAACAAAACTGCAAAATGAAAAATTCGGTAAAAACTAAATAACGCTGCTTGGTTCTATTATACTGCTATTGCATTTATACTTATTTTATTTGAAATTTTATTCTCTAAAAACAAGGTGCTGTGCACCTTTTTAGTATCTTGCATGTTTTGCCGTAAGTTAAGTAAATGTGAAGAAAATCATGGACCGTAAAAGTTATTTTCAAGATGGCGGCCGTTGCCAGGCCTGGACTTTTTGGGACTTTTGTAGTCTTGTTTACAAGGGTCATACTAACGTGTATACCAAAAATCAGCTTGTTCGGAATTTGTTCCATGGTTAAAGCTTATTTGCCTGGTATATTATAATTTATTAATTATTATTGTTATTAATTCAAAATAATATATTATTTGTTTTTTTAAGCTCCATAACATGGTTCAACCCAAAAATAAATGTTTTAAAGATTGTAGGGTTAAAAATATAAAAAAAAAAATAAATTTGGAAAATTTTAAACCCCCATAAATCCCCCTTCCCATAGTCAGATTTTTCTGGTTTTTGAACTTAAAGTCAGAAATATCACTTTACACATTGGAGCCTAATTTCATCGAAATCGGACGTTTTTTACTTAAGTTATCGCATTCACGGACACACATGTATATACAGATATATAAATTTGAACGAATGATGTTATTTTCATCACCCCCCATGACAAGAGGGGGACCTCAAAACAAAAATGTATCATGGTTCGGGCTTAAGTCTTACCATGAGACCTACGGTAATAGCTTCTTCCCTAAAGGTGGAATTCGCTAAAAATAGCCTTAAACTATTCTTTAAGGCTGTTTAAAGTATTTGCTATCATTGTACGCTTACTGAGCTGGACCAATTATGATTTATTTTACAATCTCCAGCAAAGATATATTAAACTTTAATTAAATTTGCCTTGTGCATCTTATATAAGTAGGTAAGTAATTTAGTGTGTTTAAAAATTTCCGTTCAAAATTAAAACAGACAATTAGGTTTTTGTTTTAAATTGTTCCAACTAATTTATGTTAAATGTTCGTATGAATTAAAAACCTTATACAATTGTATCAAGAATCGTATACTTCAAATTCAGTTTAATAATTAATTACATTCATTCATTCATTTACAACGAAGGAACACCCTTAGTTAGTTTTCGGTCACTTAGTTCGAAGCAGTCATTTTCATCCAACGCAATTTACTATTAGATCATTGGTAGATTAATTTATACATTATATGTTGACATGTTTTCCGCTTGTTCATAAACATTTGGTTGGTAATTTTTAAAAATGCATTATCGTCTTCAAAAATTAGTTACTTTATAATTAACTGTTACACAATTAGGCTGATTGTTTACCTATCTTAACTCAATTATTTTAAGAATAGTTTTTATCAAAAGAGATGATCTTAAAATCTGCCATGACAAAAATGTCACGTACACGGGGTCACATTTATCTGATTTGTAAGGTCCAACAGCCGACAGCCAATGAATAAAACATCTTTGATCTTGCGAAACTGGACCACTGTATGAATTAAAACATCATCCGTAGTAATTATTTATTTTACTTTAAATCATAATGTAAAATGTATGTACCAAAAATCCTTACAAGTTCTTTTTAATATTTTAATTCAATATCATTAACAAATTGTTGTTGTATGTAAGGGAATAGCATTTACACACATATTTTTGGATAGGGACCCCCGATTTTAAATAGGAAAGGGTAGTTTAACATTTGTAAACTGCGACATACGGCCTGTGATAGTATTGTTTAAGGTCTATGTAAGACGAGTACATACAGTATCAGAACCAGTAACAGAAACAGACCAGAAACAGTATATTTGGACCGGTTTAGCTAAAGGGCGGTGAAAAATAGTTTTGTTTAGAATAAAATAAAAATGTTTATAAACAATTTTTTGTTTACTTCACGGTTAGTTTTGTAGTCACCACATTTTTGGGAATGTTAAATATACGTTTAATATGATGCCATTTAACTAGTCTTACATAAATCTATAAGTTGAGATATTACAGGCCATTTGTTTCGATTTCAATTTTTTGAGCTACTCGTTAACTTAAAGGTTGGGTGTTTATTTCCCAAAGTGGCTGAATGTAAAATATATGCCCTTTAAATTAATCTGCCTTATTAATCTTATATATTTCTTTACATTTTAGTAAGTTTTGTAGTAATTAGTAAGATATATGCTTACAGTTTTGGCATTCAATCCACCAAGAGTCGTTGAGTTATTCAGATTTTATATTTTCCAAATGATCTTTCTTGCCCTACATAGATATTTAAAATAAGCTAGCATAAGCCATAAGTAGAAGTTTAAAACGCTGATGTCCCCCTTTCACATGAAATTGGAGATGCTCTCTTCTAAGTAAATACTTGAAAAATGTGTGCCACTTTATACTTTAATAATTTGATACATCACATTTTGATTGGATCTATCTAATTAATAATAATCCATTTTTGATTTAAATTTTAAATGTTTAAAGCTTGGTGTATATTTTATTGAATGAGCATACAGCTTTAGTATTTTTCGTTATAAATCTGAATGAACCAAATGATTAGCTAGCCAGGGCCAAAAAAGATATATCAGTTACTAAAAGTAATGAGAAATAAAACTAAAATAAACCTTAATAAGAAAGAAGAAAGTAATATCATATCACAGAGAAGTAACTACAGTGTCTTATTTCATTGTTCTATTTTTGGACTTATTTCTCCTCGTGTTATATTTCGTTTTCGTTAGCTATTTTATTGTTTCTAATACTAGTTGGCCTAGATGTTTGTTTTGTATTATATACCAACTATTATCAGTAATTTTTCTATTATATAATAATAATAATTCAAATTTTTGTATGCCATTAGCACAAATACAATTTATAATAAAATAAAATATTCGTCGTTATAGTACGTCGAGAACAGCAAAGGTGACGTTCTCCTTTATCATTAACAATGTGGATGTTATTGTAAATGTTATGAGGTTTACTTAAAAACCCTCTTGGGTATCACCGATTATTGTTAGTTTGAACTATCTGAAAAAGAAAATTTGGGAATATAAAATCAAAATGTAGTGATTTTTATTTGAGCTCTAGCGGCCGAACGGGTTGTCCTCTCGAAAAACGAAGACCACCATGTGCCACGGATTTTAGACGACGAACTACAACTTTAGTTATATGACATTTTTCCGTATCTCACCCCCATCACCCTTAGGTAGCGCTAGATTTGTTTAAATGTAACCTTTTTTCTAAGATTTTGTTGTGGTTTTTAATGTTTTATCGCTCTAATACAGAACTTAGAGGCCATACTCACTTAATATTACACATACATACTTAATATTTATCACACAGTATTCCTACATTACAATTAGTACCAAGCAACACTCACAAGCCCAGATTAAATATTTTATACACCCAAAAAAAATCAATGTCTGAGCTTTTGTAGATGTATTCGTGTATTTCGGGTATATTTTGTATATTGCGCTCTGTCGAGGGTAAAATCCCTTATAAATCATGTCATATTTGCTGCAGAAGGATTGTAGAAACCCAAAGTCATAGAATTTCAGGTTGTTAACGGTGGTCGTATTCCTTATAAGGTTCAAAAGACGCCTTATAAAGGCTACATTATAAATCAGTTAAGGGTATTCATTTTTTTCGAGCACTTAGGTAATACATTGAGGCTTAAAATTTGTCATACTGCGTTTCCATGACAAGTTGTATTCAGCAACAGGCATTTGACCGGTTTTTATAGGTTAAACCCTTAAAATAATCAAAACCTTGGAACAGTTGTAGTATTTAGGTCTTAAATAGAATTTGGACCAATTTACATTAAACTGTGGCCAAACAGCGACCTGGGGGCAAAGCCTCCTACAGGGGGCTGGGGGCGGAGCCCCCAGCGAGCGAAGCGAGTGTTACTATATGACCTGCCTGATCTTTCCTAACTGCTCATTTTTTCTTACCTCTGTCATTGAATAATTTTCCATAATCCATATTCCACCCTATGACCTATACCATTTCCATTTTATACCTGATTGGACAACGTCATCTACGACATCTCTTAGTGTTAAGAAAAATCAAGTCATGACGGGTCCCATCCCTCCTTGGTCGACGGGATATACAACGGAGATGTAAGACGATGATGTAACATGCCTGAATCCGATTTTTTAAATCGACATTCCTTATTTGTATTAATTTTGAAGTAAGTTTTTGTAATTTCCCAACCTTAAATTAAGCCCTTACTCTTGTCATTACATCATATTAATGCACACGAACCACTACCGGTTCATTGTTGAATGGTGGTTTCTTCATTTCGACAATTTAAAATCTACCATTTAGCCTACTATCACGGAATAGGCTAATGTTTATCAATATAAAGATGGCGTTATAACCGTCCTTTTAAAACTATTTTTTTAACACTGAACATATTGCAGTAATCTGTTTTAGCGAATTTCCCCTATAGAGGGAAGAAGCTATTACTCATGGTAAGACAAGACCTTTACCATGATAAATTTTTGTTTTGAGGTCCCCAGATGCCAAAAACACTATTCGTTCAAATTTATATATAATTTTATATATATATGTTTATATATATATATTTGAAATGGTGTTTTTGTCATCTGGGGACCTCAAAACAAAAAGTTATCATGTTCTCGAGCTTAAGTATTACCATTAAACCTACGGTAATAGCTTCTTCTCTACAGGTGAAATTCGCTAAAACAAAAAAAATATTGCTTTATCGTATTTTACGTGAAAAATCTTGTTACAATGATGGGTCACAAATAATCTAGTTCCAAAAAGATAGAGGGTAAACTTTGTCTCATTACAAGATGGAGGTTGACAATTTTAAATTATTCAAAATTAAGGAACTATGACTCAACAATGGCCGTTAAGGGTTTATAGTCCTTGTCTGAATTAAAACAGAACATATTTTAAAATAATTGAGGTTGAGGTTACAAAATTTCATTACCAAATTAATAAAAAAGAATCCCGAGGAGGAATAACGTTTTTTTGATGGTAGCTAAAACGTCATCCCATATGTTTCGTAACGTGTATAAAATTTAAGTCACCATAGTTGAAACTGTTTTCTTAAACTATTTATTTTGTTGTAATAAGCCTAAAATGAATGAAATATAGATTAATTGTTCCAAACAATAGTTTAACAATATCACAATAACGGCACGGCGGACCACAGCCAGTAATGACGGAGTCGCCTGTATCGGCAGGGGTGGGACAGCTGTAGTCATTACTATCGCATGTTTATGACACTCCGCAGCTGTGGCTGACACAATGGTAGTGATTTACAAAACCAAGGCGATGGTGTCATTTTCTTTATACTTTCATCCACGTGTTAAAGAGGGTTTAAATTTGTTTTGTTAAACTTAACGAACAACGTACGTGGACCTAATATGCTAATGCTAAAATTGTTTAAAGGAATAAACAGAATTAGAGATCCAGAACTACCGTATAGCGTTGATTACACTGTCATCGATTATCCGTATAAAATTAAACTTGAAATATTTATCCACAACTTAAAATAGTTCTGTGAAGTAATTAAGTAACTATTATGTCTAACTTAATTTAAATAGTTCTTAATTAACTTAATTTAAACGCGAAATAAGCAAAAGAATTTGAATATTCCCGTGAAAAATATATTTATGTAACATAAAATAGTTTTGTTTTTAAAAATTGAAATGGATCGATGTGGCTGATTCTTTATAACACATACGTTCTCAATTATTAAATTTAAATAACAAATATAACAATCCACCAACACAGTATCACATTGTACATCAAAGTATTAAACAAATACCCAAATGTGTGATCAAACAACGTAATTGCAGTTGGTAGGTTTAAATTATATATTACATAAACAAATGTTCAGCAATAACTCTCAAATTCATTATAACAACCACTGCCCTCGTTGCAACATCTGCGACCCGCCGTGTTAAAACTGAAAATAAAATATGAACAAATATAAGCGAGGGAACGGCAAATCCGCAAGGTGACACAAGGGTTGGTGAGCGAAACCAGCAGGGGCCGATCCCCCTATCGTAGGATGAACAACTTTTAGAATCTGATGATAAAATATAATCAATAGTTATTATCAATATTTGGTTCAAATTGTTGTTATATTAAAAAAATAAGTAATTAGGTAGTTATTTTATTCCTTAAAATTATCAAATTATACACAATGATGTTTCTTCAAATAAACGTAAATTGGACAGAAAACAGATTTTTTTGTTAAATCCGTTGTGAGTTGTAAATAAAAGCAGAAAAACTAAAGTTATGTCAATAATGTCTCTTTAAACCTTCAAAAGCTTTCGAATAATTTAAACGTATTTGCTAAAAAAAGCAAAATATATAAATATTTGTGTTTTGATACATATATAAAATCAAATCAAATCAAAAGTATTTTTATTTCCGATAGTATTTCAGCTATTAACAATTATTAACATAATGGCATGAATGAAATAAAAAAGTTATAGTTACTAATATAATTTAGTTGAATACAAGATTTATGCTAAGAAATAAAAACTCTTACATGGACTTAATAGCCTGTGCGTAAGAATGAGTCTAATAATTATCTTATTGCAATATTTAATTGAAAGGATTATCAGTGGGAAATTGCTTAATATTAAATTTAGATTGAATTTTATAAAAACATAATTAAAATCATAATTAATTACCTTACACACAGAGACTAATAGGAGGACTGACAGTTATGTTATTAATTAATTATGGCTAAAATTAAACGATTCCTGGAATAGCATCTTGAAAATATTGACGGACAGACCCCCCCCCCCCCCCCCCGGTGTAATGACCCATCTCAACCTCACTCCCCCCATATCCACATGAACTTTCATTCAAAAACAAAAACACACGCTACTGATGCATACAAACACTCACGCACAGCGCATTCACAAACACAAACATGCTGTTACCTGCCCCCCCTACTTACGATATATAACTAGATTTGATAACATGCTCTATATTTTCCCTACCAATTTCATTCAGCCACTTGATAAGTTGTTTCTTGTAAGTATAAAACGAAGGACTCATATCTTTTAAAAATGTTGGTAAATTTCTATAAACAATGTGTGCTAAATAAAAAGAATTCTTTGTTGAAAATGATTTTACTAATTTAAGAACTCTGATACTAACAGTTGCATTTCTAGTCGAATGTTCATGTGTATGGTGTTCAATGAATTCGGAATGTTTAAGCAAATATGATACTAACACCCTAACAAATAGCTGTCTGAAGTCCAGGATTCCCATTTCTGCAAATACTGCCTCACCACCGACATCTGCCCAAGGCAGCCCTCAGAATGGTTTTCTGTGGTACAAACAAGGGATTCAAAATATATTTGTAAGCGGCCCCCCAGACGATAATATCCCCTTCAAGGAGTGACTTTACATAAGCATAGTACGGTACTTTGATTTCATCCGTCGTTAAAACCCCTCGAAGTTAATAAAATGCAAAAATTAATTTACCCATTAGACCATTAACCATTCTAGAAATGTGTGTGTTTCTAGAAATGTGGGCTGACTATGTTAATCTGTTATCAAATATAACCACAAGGTATTTATTCTTATCAACCCTATTTAGAACTTCGCAACAGCAAACGGTACTATTAGGGTCACCACAAGAATGTAACTTTAGGGAGTTAATGTGAGTGTCACTGGTGTCTCTAAGTGAAATTGGCATGAATTTTGATTTTGACACGTTTAGAGAGAGCAAATTTTGATCAAACCATTTTTAATCAACGATAAATCTCTAGCTGCCACCTCAAATACTTCATTCCAACTGTTTCCCTCAAAGATATTGCAGTATCGTCAGCAAATAAAAATAGTTTTCCTGTTATGTTGAGTTTTACTAGGTTATTTATGCATATGAGGAACAATAGTGGGCCTAGATTACTGCCCTGTATTACCCCATAATTCACTGGAATCAGACCACTAGTGACCCCCATTGATTGAAGTCATTTGTTGTCTGTTCTGCAAATAACTTGTAAACCAATTTAATGCCTCAATTTTAATTCCCACTAATTTCAGTTTGACGAGCAGTTTTTGCCTGTCAACGGAATCAAACGCGTTGGCCAAATCTAGAAAAATTATAAAATATTTTTATTATTATTCAGGGCATAATTTAGACTTTTTGGGATGTTAAGAAATGCATCTGCAATATTTTTAGATTTTCTAAACCCAAATTGATAGTCTGTTAAAATATTGAAAGTTTCCAGGTAGGCAGATAGCTGTACACTTTAGTAGTGGGTTTGTTGGCTGTGAACTGTTCCAGGGGAAACTATCTTTCGTTCGCTGCCTACCAGCTAGTTCATTGATTATTTTCCAAAAACAATTAGGATTGTTTTTACTGTTATTAATTTGAGTACGATAGTATTTTCGATTCGTGTCTTTAATTTGGGAATTGAGTCTATTTCTTGTCTGTAAATAATAACGTCTAAGCTCAAGATTAAATGGTTGATTTTTTCAGTAATTTACTAATTTTGTCCCGATTCCTGATGCCTCTAATAACATGTTCTGTTATCCAAGGTTTAATTTTTTCCAGCCTTGGTTTAAGGTTCGTTATTATCTTTTTGTAACTTTCTACACACTCTTCTAACAATAGAAAACAATTATTTGAACTATAATTGACGGCATTTACTTCAGTGACAGTGTTCCAGTCGCAGTTAGATACGAAATTGCTAAGTAGAGTTTTGTCAATGTAAGTAGCCCCACTAAGTGAGTTGCTTTATGCTCATTTGAACGTTGAATGCTCAGGGCAACACTATAGTGGTCAGTAATGTCAGTTTTCAATACTGCAGTATTAATATTGTCAAAATCGTCATGTCTAATAAAAATGTGATTGATGCAACTCCTACTGTCCCAAACTTCCCTAGTGGGCGTATTAATGCCACTATTAAAGCCAGCTTCGTACAATACGTCAAGATACCGTTCAGTTTTATTGTCCCCCTTCAAAATATTTACGTTAATGTCGCCTATGAAGACATAAGTTATATTTCTATTCATGTTGCGATAGTTTTGGCGTAGTGCGTCGGTGAAATCGTCCAGGTTATTGCCGTGAGTTCTGTACAATGCAAGTAGATTAAATTGTTTGATGAGATAAGAAAAGTCACAACAAAGTCCATGCACGCCGCCCAACTCCGCCTGTCATACTGTCACACTCACTCTCTCACTCACAAAGATCAACACGCCATCATTCCTAATTACCCCCCGCAATGTATGTACAGCTAAGTACCCCTCAATATGCACCCCAGGTTTAATTTAGTCCAACCATGTCTCTGTAAGGATAATTATATCCCACTTTATTTTAATCGTTTCAAAATGCTAAACTAACATAGTTTTAAAATCCCGAATGGTTTATTGATTGCAGGAATATAAAATGTATTGATGAACACACCCATTTAAATAATAAAAACATGACCAAAAAAAGGTGTCTCAAAAATGCATCTGTTAATGTAGATACGCTCTCATTAAAATAAATTATTCTGTAACATGTTCTCCCCTCGGGGACCTCGTAGAAATACATTCAATATTGTGTATACAACACAGTTGCAGACTGAAGGTAGGGAAATTGCTTGTAACCGAAGTGAACCCAAAAAACATTTTTTCCGTAAGAATAACATGGGTACTTTAAGAACCAGTGGGGTGTCACCCTGAAGCTGAGGACTGAGGGAGAAATAAATTACTGTGCAAACATCGTAAAGGTATATTACTTAAATTTTACACCTCAATCGTTAAAATAAGTATGGAAATAAAAAGGTGGTTGAATGATTAAAACACACATAAAACATTTATTAAGGAATTAATAAGTAAAATCTGTTTTAAAATCGTGTATATCATTGGTCGCGGATAAGAAACCATTCGAAGTACTTATGTTTATTTGTTTACTTCAAATATAGTGGGAAGGATCAAATAAAGTATAGTTTTTTTTTTTTAAATATAGAACTTAAAGTTGTTTTCCAGAGCTACAATGACAGTTCGTTAAGAAAATATCATCATGTTTCTACTTTGAAAAGCTATCAGATACGGTAGTACATAACAGCTTGACATTGTTTCAGGACCGTTAGGGGCGGGACTCCTGTACTTATTACCATCACATGTTTACGAATCTCCTGTACGTACCAGGCATGGCCGTTATTGTTATTTACAATCTCCTATAACATAATTTGGTTCCAGCTTTTATGTTTCTTTTAATATGAATTAATCAATAGTTCCTAGTAGTTCAATAGTAAAATAAATTAAATTAACCAAACACTAATTTCACTAATTTTTTGTCGGAAGCCGAATTTGTTGATTTATGTTTAACGTTTAAAGTATTCACACATACAGATTTTTATTTTATTGTTAGAGCCAATAATTAGATTTTTTGGCATTTAGTTGAAAATCCACATTCAACATTACACAGGTGTTAATCACCTCATCGAATCACACACTACTTACACCTCATTCACTTTGCCCTTCTGATCCCTATTGATTTTTGATATAGTCAAAATACAATTTGATTCAGATACAGCTTTGTTGGTTTTTATTTAATCAGTGTGATTTTCCCATTAAAATATATCACATCAATTTAGATAAATACATGTCAAACGGGATTCGAATAGTTATTTTAGTTCTTAAAACGAAGCGACCAAAATATTTGGTTTATTCGTTTATAATATTTGATAAAATAATGTACAACAATATTTATGTTGGGTTTTTATGGTATTTTCTACCTATATTTCCTATGATAATTAATGTAAGAACAATTAAAACATTCCCTTGTACCTCAGAATAACCGGATTTAAACTATACACTTGGAAACTGTTCATATTGGGAATACAGTAACTAT
Source organism: Allygus modestus (assembly GCA_963675035.1). NCBI lineage: Eukaryota > Metazoa > Arthropoda > Insecta > Hemiptera > Cicadellidae > Allygus > Allygus modestus. The sequence goes on from OY776116.1 coordinate 51,056,333, forward strand.
ATACCCAATATTGTAATGCATTGCTTCAACAACATGTATTGTAACCTACAGTTTATTTTTTCAGCTTAGATATTCCCAACCAATGTATGAGAAAGCTAGAATGTGAGAGAGCAGATAGAGGAAAATGTCGATGTGAGTCAAAGCTGTGGCAGCAACAGCGCTGGATATATTCCCTTGAGATTACAGCAATATCCATATCCAAACATTTGTATATTGAAATAATGCTAGCAAGAAATATTCTAGCACTCACATACGAAACAAGACAGGAAATAACCTCCTAATATCTATACCAATTTATAAGCAATATTTGACGTTCAGAAGCCAAATAATCTTCCACATTATAAAAATTAACTTTCGGATATTTACATAAGTCTTCTGGAAAGCAGATACACGCATATTATCTTCATCCTATTTTCAAAGCAGATTATATGGAGGTGTATTATAAAAACATTGTAAGTTTTATAATGTTGAATTAAACTCTATTAAAATGGCTTCTGAATTCCCCTGTTGCTTATAATGATTTAGAATTAAAAGTAAACTCAGCATTTATATATGAAAACATTAAAATCACAGATTAGGGCTACCAATTAATATAATAAAAAATAATTAAACTACAGTACCCGTACCCTGGTGAAATCATTTGAAATACTCTCACACGTGTTTCGGCTCTTAGGCCATGTTCACAGTGTTAGTGAACACATAACCTTATAAGTGAATTTTATATGGAAAGTGAACTATCAGCATGTCCCGCACGGTGAAACTTAAGCCCGGGACCACCATAGAAGTTCCTAACGTGACCCCCTAAACACGTTTTGGGGGGTCGTTCAATATTTTATGTATATATGTGTGTGTTTGCCTTCTAGCAGTCACATTTTTTGTCCGAGTTACTTAAGATTTGGTAGGGATGTTCTTTTATATAACCAGTTGGACAAGTTCGTTGGGCAAAATAATCGGTAAACTCTAACCCTCATTTTTTGGAATTTTAAATTTATAATTTTGAGTTGTTGGACCCAAAAAGGGTCAGAAAAGCCCTTAATGCAAAAGAAATTTGTATTAGGTTATAGCAATTAAAGAGGCGGAAATTCTAAGCTCCCTTCCATACTAGCACCAATATTTACTAAGTTATTAAAATAATAACGATTGGGTAAACACAGTACGTTGTCTTATGGGAATTTTACATTGGAAAACGCTGTTTTTCATATCTTGGTGTAGTTTTATCACTACTAATACCCCATACCGATTGTTGATCCTGATCGTACCTCCTCCTAAGCTTATAATGCACAACATTGCCAACCCAATACTGGATTTAAATAGAGCCAGTTGTATCAGAACAGCCAAAAATAAAATATTTTCCATGTTGCTAAAAATGCCATAAATCCGTTGTTTAAACCGGTTATTTGATTGTTTAAAGTTTTAAATGCGGAAATTCACTTCCCTAACGTCAGCGTGCTGCGTGCAAACTCGTTTTAAAACGAACGCTTATCAACAAGAGTAAAAATGTTACAAGTGATTATAAATCATATGAAGAATTGTTATCATCATGTAATTTTTTCGGGTCGAGAGAAGTGAAGTAATCAAAGGACCTTGGTGTGTTGATTGACTCTTCTTTTGAATTTAGCTCCCGCATCAGCCACGTCTGCTATAGAGCCTCAAGATCCTTATGATTGATCTTTTGGACTGTCAAACATAAACTGAGTACGATGCTGCTGATTTGATTTTCAAAGGACTTGTTCGTCCTCTACTAGAGTATTCTTCTGTGGTCTGGACTCCTTACCAACTTGGACACCTACTAGAGTATTCTTCTGTGGTCTGGACTCCTTACCAACTTGTACACCTACTAGAGTATTCTTCTGTGGTCTAGACTCCTTACCAACTTGGACACCTACTAGAGTATTCTTCTGTGGTCTGGACTCCTTACCAACTTGTACACCTACTAGAGTATTCTCCTGTGGTCTGGACTCCTTGCCAACTTGGACACCTACTAGAGTATTCTTCTGTGGTCTGGACTCCTTACCAACTTGGACACCTACTAGAGTATTCTTCTGTGGTCTGGACTCCTTACCAACTTGGACACCTACTAGAGTATTCTTCTGTGGTCTGGACTCCTTACCAACTTGGACACCTACTAGAGTATTCTTCTGTGGTCTGGACTCCTTACCAACTTGGACACGTCAACCAGCTCCAATCCGTGCAGAGACGTTTCGTGAGATTCCTGGGTTGCCGTGCTGGGTTCCGCTACCTCGATGTCCCTGTTGATGAGCTGTCGACAGTGCTTGGGTTGCAGTGGCTGGAGTGTAGACGACGTGTGGCTGATCTCTCCTTCCGGTACAGGCTCTAAAACTAACAGATAAACTGCTCCGGTTTACTTGAGAAAATCTGGTTCCGTGTCCCCACCAGAACAAGGCAGCAGCGTCTGTTTGAGCCTAGTCACGCTGCCAGGAACTATCTCCAGCACAGCCCCCTCCATCCCTCGACTCATGCGGGTCGGAAACCAGATTTTTTCCACAGTGGATTTCTTCTCCTCCAGCCTGTGAGTCATCAAGCGTACTGCTGCGGACTCTAGGTTGGAACATTAACAGAAGACAGATCTCATCCAGTGTTATATTTTCGTAGTCACCATATTTGTCATTTGTCCTGTTAATTCATAAATTTGTTAAGGTTCTGTTTTTATATTTATTTTGTCATTAATTCACATTGTATACATGTTATTTTGTATGTTATTTGTAAGTATTGTTCCGTATTGTTGTATATATTAGCCACAATTTATCGTTTTTTTTTTTCTTTTTAGCCATCTTACTTTGTACCTATATGTAAAGTGGTGTTATGCCGTTAGAATGAAAATAAATAAATCAGTATAAGTGTAAATATATTCATAAGTTTTATAAGACGTATTTTATTACAACCCTAAATTATAGAATCCACATATAAAAGCAGCGTCCGTTGTTGATGATTTTATTTAAATTTTAGTCGGAAATATTAAAGGGCATTTTTTGACAAGTGTATTTTATTAAATCTTATTTCCTATTCTTTAAAGAAATATGTAATAAAATTAGATTATTTGTCAATGTTATTTAAATGTTTAACTACAATAATTTCTAATAAACAAATAGCCATAAGAGAGTGTTCGTTTGGTTAGGAAATATATTGTTGAATGCTACAAATATACTGTTGATATATGTTAAAAAATTGAACAAGAAAACTACATAAGTGCCAAAATGGTCAAACAGAAAGATATTCTGAAATGAAAACTTTAAATCATTTGTTGGAAATAATTTAGTCCTAAGTCAGTAAAGAATTGTCCTAATGACATCGTTACGCATATTGAGTTGGATACGAATAAAAAATGAGTTCTTTAAACGGTTAAAATCCAATCCCGAAGTTCCAGATTAATTACTGAGTTCTTTACCTCAAGCCTCCATTCCCAAGTATTTCCGATCGCCTGCAGCGTGTTTTTATTGCCCTTTCCTCTCTGTTTCTATTTTCGTTCTTAAATTTAAACTCTTGCTCTATGTTTATTAAGGCCTCGGTAAACAAACTAAAAATTTTGTTGCTAATGAAATAAATCAATTAAGTGCTGGTTGTATTTTTTACGAAAAATGTAAATATGGAGATTTGAAGGTGCTGTGAGTTTCAGAATAAACAATTTACATTACTTTTTAAAAAGCGTTAAGAGCAAAATACACCGATGACAAAAACCACTTTTCAATAACCTTCATTAACCTAGATGAAGTTCTCAAGTTAGTTGGTAATTATGTAGCTTAGTTGGGAAAAATATTGAAATTTTTAATTAAAAAGAATGATTTTAGCAATAAATAAAATAAATATCGTCTGGACCGTAGCAACAAGTCAAATTTTGATTTGGCCTGTACTAGAATCTATAAATTGCCTGTTTCAGAACATTTTCACCCTTTACATTAAATGTATATGATAAACAGAAATTTCATTTTGATATTTTAGGCTGGAGATATTGATAATGCTCTTTATAAAGGAAACATAATAACGAAACAAATGAAAATAGATAATATACAAAAATAAAACATTAACTAGTAACACAACAATAATAATACTATACTACAGGTTAATAGAGAGCTTAGGTCACGTAATGGTGTCTAGTTTAATTAACATTTCAGCGAGCTAAGAGTGAGGACTAGAGGAATGGTTAGTTAATGGAAGACCACCAACAGATAACATTCACATGTGTTGATGACAAAAAGCAGGCTCTCGTGACGGCTATCTCGCAACTACCCTTCGTTGCCGACCCCGCCTAGGTCTACATTCCTAAGCATTTGTGAAATGGTGTGTGAAACGATACGTAGTCTTATCTACTTTGGTACGTTCTTTAACCTTAACTATTCACATTTTAAACAATGTATTGAAATATAATATATTATTTTGGTACATAATTCGAAGTTGAGCCATGCGTTTGTTGTCTAGAGTATTGTACGCGGGTACAAAATACTAGAATTGTTTTATGTTATTAGTTACCATACAATTAAATTAGAATCCAGATTGTTTATATATGTTTATTATTATAATTTTGTACATACCGTTTATATACATGTTGGGATAACACGTATACCATAAAAATATTTCTGTAACATTTATGAAAACAAATTGTATTACATATTCAGATGGTATGAGCCTCTTAATATTCTGATAATACCTAAAAAATTACAAACAATTATAAAACCTAGTAAAGCTAAAAGGTAACTTTCTCTTGACTTTTAAAACATTTATATTAGAAATATTTGTTTTAGTAGTAGAGCCAGATCTATTACCAATATAATATTTAATCCCCCTGTCGCATTAAATATTCCCTGCGTACTCAGCGAATTTCCGAAACACATTTTTGTCTTAATACTACATAAAGCCGCTTACAATTTGTCATAAAAATGTATTAACAAGTAAGCGACATTTTAATTATTCTACATAAGAATAACATAGGGAATGAGTATGTAGGTTTCCTGACACAATTATGATGTAAATATCAATACAACTCATCTAGGTGAAGCCACATACCAAGTTTTATCAATATTCATTCATGAATAAGCGATATATAACATTTTAATAATTATCCATAAGAATAACATGGGGGCTGGGTAAGCAGGTTTGCTGCAAAAGGAACGAAATATATGGGTTTTCATTCAAATATCAATATAACTCAATTAGGTGAAGCCACATACCAAGTTTCATCAATATACAGTCATAAATAAGCGATGTGTACCATATTTTAAATATTCTCCATAAGAATAACATGGAAGATGAGTACGCAGGTTTGCTGCAACAAAAAGCACAAAAATGGGTTTTATGCAAGTATCAGTATAACTCAACAAGAGGTGAAACTACATACCAAATTTTATTAATGTACGTCATAATTAAGGGAGACATAAGATTTGCCTTATCCTCCATAAGAATAACATAGGGGCTGAGTACGCAGGTTTGCTGCTACAGGAAGTATCGGTAAAAAAGTTTTTGTTTAAATAAGAATAAACCTCAACCAGATGAAGCTACATACCAAGTTTCATTAATAGGTGTTCATTAATAAGCGAGATACAATTTTGTATTTATTCTCCATGAGATTAACATTGGACAACGTACTTTGTTTAGCACTTTTAATATCTCGGTAACCAATTGATGTAGAGCGATGGTCAAAATACCAAATTGTTTGTTTTTTTAAGCTAAATGTAATGGTCTAAACAAAAGTTTGGGTTTAAAAATAATTACATGTAAAAAGTTCAACAAAAAATTTTGGGGTACAAAACTCCCCCAAAATCCCCTTTAAAATAGAGCGACCTTTCTGGTTCTCGAACTCATGAAAATAAATTCTGCCTTACACGTTTATACCAAATCTCATCAATATCGAACCATTTTTACGAAATTTATCGTGCCTACGGACACATATATACCTATATTATACCTATAAATATATACACAAATACATATATATATATACATACAGGTATATATATATACAGGTAAATATATATATATACAGGTATACATACAAGCTATGTACCCGTACTTCGTACGGGTTGTATGTCTAAATAATAGATGAATTTGAAAAGAATAACAACCAAATTAATTTAACAATATTTCATTGGTGGACGTGGGGATGGCACAAGGCAATTTCGAAATTGATCTGTTTATGAACCTCAGGGAAACAACTATCGATCAGTAGTTCCTGTTATTCATCGATTGAACAGACTGAAGGAGGGATGTTTATGAGACAACTAAGACTGATGTCCTGTTCCCAACTTTTAAAAGGACCTAATACAACTCCTCAACCCTTTAATCTTATCGAAAAATAATTTTCAAATTTACTGTTAAGTTGATTTTATCTAGCCAATGCAGTAGTTGGCTAGATAAAATATCTATTTAGAGAGTCATAGATCTCGTCCCCCCATGAATCAAACACACAAAGTGTCTGTATGAAATCTCTACAGAGAAGTACACCATGAATCCCCATTTCTTAATATAGCCATGTTGTTGTTGTTGATGTCCTTTAAATTACAAAATTTCAGCTTTATTGGTTGAGTAGATTGTGATTATAATAGTAAAGGTCAGTGGGGCATATCCCTTAAGTATTTTTTATCTGCTTTTTAAACTACCTACCGAATTTCATCTCCCATCCAGTTGCAGGTGCAAGATTGTTAAAATAAGTATTCTAATGTTTCGGGTTCCCTAAAACACATTTTTAACGGGAATTGGCTTGGTAATAGGTGTTGTTGTTAGGCTAATTTTGATATATTAGGTATGTTCCTACCGAACTTAACTTAAAAAGTCCGAACTAATGCTCATAAGATTGCCAGAAATAAAAGTAAATTAGGGCAGAGTCGGGTGCGATTTTGTTTCAAACCTAGCCTTATTGTACATCTGCAGAATAAGGGGAGCCACTATGCAAAATTTCACCTTCTTAGACATTGACATTATTTAGTTACAGTGATCACAATTTGAGCTAGTGAATGTGTCTGAAAAATATAGATTTAGATAATATGTCCACTCTGTATACTTCTGTTATTTATTACCAATCTTCACTCAACGTTTTAAGTAAGAACTACAACAGCTGATTATGGAATAAATATTCTTAAGTCATCAACTGGTTCAGTATAAATAAATGCTTTGTCCATAACCATAAGATGGTATCTTGAAAATTCCGTGGGGTGTAGCCCTCAGGCGAATTCAAAATGTTGAAATAGCTTATAATCTTCTAACGCACGTATGTAACATAGAAAAAAATTTCATCTAAATCAAATCACCCGTATCCTTGGGAAAAGCGAACAAACACGATCGAAACCGCGCTAAAACACGTTTTTGAGCGGAAGCCATTATTTTTCAAAAAGGCGTATGGCAGTTTAAAGTAGCCTAAAACTTTCTCACGAATGTATAAAACAAAGAAACAATGATTCATCAAAATCAGTGCACCTGTTTTCCCGAGAATAGCGGAACAAAAACAATTTCCTGAGCGTTACCGAAGGACATACAGACGGGGAGAAATTGAGAAAAGACTTTTTCGGCTCCCCTAGGGTGTAAAACGCGAAAATATGCAAAAATGTCATAATTCCAAGCAATGTACAGACAAAACTTTAATGTTTTATATAGATATACTCTCTGTATACTTATGTCATTTATTACCAATCTTCCCTCAACGTTTTAAATAAGAACTACATCTGTTTATAGAATAACTATTCTTAAGTCATCATCCAAAAATCAAATTAACCTAAAACCTTCTAACGTACATATAGAACATATAAAAAGTTTCATCGAAATCAGTGCACCCGTTTCCCTGTGAAAAGCGAACAAAACGTGACCAAAATTGCACAAAATCACGTTTTTGAACGGCCGCCATTCTTTTCCCAAAAGACGTATGCCAGTTTAAAGTGGCCTAAAACCTTCTCATGCATGCTTAGAACAAAACAAACAAAGTTCTATCAATGTCAGTGCAGCCGTTTTCCCGTGAAAAGCGAACAAAAACCCGTCCTTGAGCGTTACCGATAGACAGACAGATAGACAGACAGAAATTGAGATACGACTTGTTTTGGCTTCCCTAGGGAGTAAAACGTGAAAATATTCAAAAATGTCATAATTCTAAGCAACGTACAGACAAAACTCTAATTTTATTTATATAGATATATGAATTTGATCGAATGGTGTTTTTGGCATCTGGGAGCCTCAACACGAAAAGTTATCATGGTCTCGGGCTTAAGTATTACCATGAGACCTATGGTAATAAAATCTTCCATATATGGGAAATTCGCTAAAAATCAATCAATTTTATTTTTACTTTAATATTACTATATCACCGAATAAAGAAAAATAGTAATTTAGTTCATACGTTTAAGATGAATGAAATTGAGTATTTTACGACCCTTTCAGGTTATATTTACCAGGAAGGTGGGTAAAACTAAATCAGTTCTCTGATCAGTTTTCAAAAATAAAGTTTTCCTTTTTATTCCCAGCAGCAAACAATTTTGGCACCTAATGTTACTGTAAGCTTCAGCTTGATATTGCCTGACGCTGTCGTGTTGTTTATTTTGCTGTCAGGTGTTGACAATAGCAAATATATGGGTTGCAGACAAAGTACAATTTCAGGCATTCTACACATTCCCTAGTCGTTTTGGCAGAGTATGGAAACAAGTAGTTACACCAGTTTTGTTTAATTTGTTGTATATATGAGTGACCTAGCCTAGCCTAACCACCGAAGCACGCCAGCACGCTGTACGAGGAGAATTTGAAGTGATTCACATTCTAACAATTTAAATCATCCAGGACAATAATTGGAACATCAAACAGATTCTGATCAGCCTAAGTAAGAGATGACATGGAAGAAAGTATGACATTTACTTTATTTAATACTTTGCCAGTCAATTTCGGGCAACGGATAAAACAAAAATAAAATCTATAAAATACCGCGTTTCACACATTGCCGGTAACATATACAACTATTATCACTGCATACTTAGTGGTTTTACAAGCTAACATTTTACATTTTACAAGTCATGAAGCGGAGGTGTGTATAGAAGAGAGGACGTTTCAAAGACGAAGTGTAATTTTATATTGTCGGTGGTAAAACCACTATGTATGTAAGACCTGCAAATAAAAATCTACCGAATCTATATTCGTATCCAAATATTTTGTATTAATAACAATAAACTGCTTTCACATAACATTAATACCAAATGCTTAACCACTGCGGGTGGATAGTCATAATACCTGATGAACGATTAATATCCTACCCTACACAACGTCGAGTCCTTTTGCCAACTGACCTATACATTTTCTTCTATTCGTCATACAAATTATGTATAGTATAATTATAATTATATCAGTGATAATTTTTTTGTGAACAAACTCTTACCATATGTAAATATATAAATGTCCACAAAAAAATTCTCACTGATATACTTATAATTATACTATACATAATTTGTGTGATGATTAGAAGAAAACGTATAGGTCAGTTGGCAAAAGGACTCTACGTTGCGTTGGGTAGGAGATTAATCGTTCATCAGGTATTATGACTATCCGCCCGCAGTGGTTAAGCATTTGGTAGTAATGTGTATGTGAAAGCAGTTTATTGTTATTAATACATCATATTTGGATATGAATTTAGATTCGGTAGATTTTCATTTGCAGGTCTTATATGTCTTGTGATCCTTAAAGTAAATACAAAGAAAACCGTATTTTCTGCGTTAAATGCAGAGGGAGGATAACAAACTAGTTTCAAAAAAACGAGTGTACCCTATAAATGCGCATGCAAAAACTCAAATAAACTTTATGATACCAAATTATAGTTATTTTTTCATACTTACAATAAATTTGATGCAACCCAGAAATACAAAAGGTTTACCTGAAATAAAAAATAAAATATTTTATAAATTGTAAAAGATTATATTTAACAAAAAATAACAAAACCTTCAATACCGTAGCTTCTAGATTTGCTCTTATGATTAATAATATTATTACTATTAGTTCTGTTTTGATTTACACTTTTGGGTAAGTGACTGGTTATTTATAATTCATGCAAGCAAACTAAAATAACTATATTATTCAAATTAGGATATTTCCTTGTTATATTATTTTAACAATCCTTGATTATTTTAAATTCAAAAGCTCTTCACTGGAATTAAATACATAGTAAACAAGTTAAAAAGGTTCGAATTCAAGGGAAGGCAGTTTTTCAATTAAAAAACTAGAAAAGACTAAAAAGCGCTTTTGATTATAAAATCTAAATTTTGGTTCTGTTTGAAACAAAGAATGATTTAAAAGGTAAGTCATTAGTTTTAATAATAAACAACAATCAACCCAGAGGCTTAAACCAATTAAAATGAAAGGTCTTGTAACAATAAAACATAACTTTGAGAAACTATAAATAGGATCCTATGCATGTATATATAAATAGGTTCGAAACATATTTCACATCCGTAGTCTAAACACAATCGAACGTGATGTTCTAAATCCATTTTCAGCTGCGTAGAAGGGTCATAAACTTCTCGTAAAACGATCTTTTCAATCACCTGCACGTCATATCAAATAGTGGGCATTGTTTGTAATGAAAAAGCTAAAACATACGTTAAAAGTTTTTTATAAATAATTATACTCATGAAATTATGTCATAATAAGCCAATATTAATAAAAAATAATTTTAATAATAGGAAATTGGTAGTAGCTCAATTTTACATAAAATTAATACGTAATTGAGTTAAAAACAATCAAAAGGTACTTTATACATATTTCCACTTCTATATTCAATCAAATAAACTACTGAGTAGAAATGGAAATAAAATATTTTATAACATGATGCAAAACAAAAAATCTAAACTTATAAATAGATAAAGGTACAGATTTAAATACGTTTACGTTAATATTGTTTGCAAAATGTAACCCCAGTTAGTGACAGTGTGGCTCGTTGTACAAAACAGCTGATCCTGCCGCTATAAATTCACGGGGTTACATTTATAACCCTTGTGGGATATCGTTTTGGTCCACCGCTTTCAATCATATATGTTTAAACAGCTCAGGAATCACTTCTTGTGTATGTCTACTTAAAGAGGCAGAGTGTCTGGATTCGGAAGGCAATGTTTGGGGCATGCTATAGCACAACGTACGATTACGTGCGTTTTTATTATATGAACAACAAGAATGAAACACTATATATATATATATATATATATATATATATATATATATATATATATATTTATATATATATATATATAATAAGCATATATATGTGTGTGTGTGTGTGTGTGTGTGTGTGTATAACGTTAAACCATGTCCTAACCATTTATAACCCTTGTGGGATATCGTTTTGGTCCACCGCTTTCAATCATATATGTTTAAATAGCTCAGGAATCACTTCTTGGGTTTGTCTACTTAAAGAGACAGAGTGTCTGGATCAGGAAGGCAATGTTTGGGGCATGCTATAGCACAACGTAGATTACGTGCTTTTTTATTATATGAACAACAAGAATGAAACACTATATATATGTATAGTATATATGTTATACTATATGTGCGTTATAACTGTATATACGTTATATATGTATAACGTTAAACCATGTCCTAACCATTTAGAAACCATTTAGAACTTATTAATGGTTGATGAGCCCCCAGATCTGGTAAACAACAAAATGTAATGCTACTGTAATGTCTTAAGCTTTAAAACAATTCAAACGGATAACCGCGAGTCTTTAGAAAACCTTAACATCTATGAATCACATTTATGAATAAAATATATTGGTAAAAAATTCTAATGATATGTATAAGGGTTAAATCAAAGAGCGTCAAACAAATAAAAGTTTCAAATTTAAAACTGAGAATCTTGATTAGGTATTATATTTCATTTATTGCTGAAATCAAATGGAACAAAGCTCTTGGGCAAGGTTAGTAACCATTAAAACTCGGTATGACATTCTAAAAAAGCTTGAAACCTTTCTGTTTGCATAGTAAAGCCTACGAAAAATGTTAAAAACACTAATAAATAGGCGCTCAATATTACGGATACGTATTGTTTAACAATTAATAAACATCATTTTCTTAATATATTGAAATATCAAATTTAGATTTTTGAACACTATTAATGACAATATTATAAACTGCACATTTTGAAACTATTTGTAGAATTTTATCTTAATTTATTTGTAAAGTATTATCATCATTATTTGAAATCATGGGGTATCTGTGTGTAACTTAAATAGTTTTTACGCAGTCTTAACTCGCTTGGTTTTGGTTAACATTGTCTAAATAATCTGTTTGGCATCAATCCAATCGCAATATTGCTACTGTATTTACTTTAGTCCTTTTTCATAAATAATTTGTTATAGTTACAGGAATTGTTATTGATTCATATGATGATTGTTACCATTGTAAATTGTTAAATCTATTTTGTTATATCGTTATAAAGCACGAACGTTTTTTGTACTTTTTTAATGTATTTTTTGATGATTTTAACCTGTTGTATGCACAGCGAATAACATTCTAACAAATATTTTAAACGCATTTAACCATTTTATCATTATTTTAATCATAGCTTTTCCATCTTACATTACATATTAAACAACATTTGGTAAGTGAATCATCACTGATTATTTTAACATGTCCACAACTAAAATATTTTAAAAATCAAATTAACATAATATATTTGAAAACAAATGTTAACGGTGCGAAGGTTGGCCAACCATTACTGGCGCCGGATTATCCTCATAGAGTTAACACGTGGCTTTTATCTTCTGTCCTTCCATTAGCAAGCACATCGCTGTCCTTCAAACACTCTGTCTTCCAACGATATACAGACTCAACACTTAATACTCTTCATCCAGCTTTTAGACAAAAATACACTGCATATTATGTATCATATATTATTTAAAGAAAACGAAGTGCCAATATGTCAGCTAAACAATCTAATTTTTTATAATGCAGTATTTTATATTTTATAAAGTTGTATACACTGTAACAAATTTTGTAAATAAATAACTTCCTTAGTGGTGTTCTTTTTCTTTTATAATCTCTTTCAGTTTTTGGTACCTAAGAAAATTGTTGGACGTATTAACAACAGAGTAAAAATATCAACATGAAAGAAACATTAGAGTATGAGGGGGGATTGAGTTTGCCTCTAGGGTGTAGGGGGAACCCTCGAAAAATAGTAAAGTTGTTTTCACAAAAGATAGACCACCAAATGTGATGCAAGGTCCTCTTCCTCGGCAGCATCGGCAGGGAATGCAATTCTGGGCTTGGTCAGGAGTTCGACTTCTTTGGAGACAGCAATAAAGTAGCTCTCAAGAGAGTTTTAGAGACTTAAAATGTCTGTTACCCTGAATTGCATATTAATTACTATCACCAAAATCTAATGATGTTTTATATTATTAAATTATATTTATTATACTATTTATTTTGATTTTATTGGTTTATAGAACTCATTCCTCATATTATTTCATACTTGCTGAATACAATTAATAAATTATCTTTTAACTGGTTATTGTTTATTAAACTGTTATTAATCAGTTAGCTTTTTATTATTTGTCACATTTTTATCAGTTACGTATCTTAGCTATACCTAGGTAGTTGTTATAGTTATGTACTACTGTTGTTTGTGATATCAGTCCGCTTGTTGTTTGTTGTTATATATTTTGATATAACAATCTCTGTAATTGCTTGTTTGGTTTATGTTAATCATAATAATGTTTGTCTTGGCCATTATTGTTCTCACGTAAGTATCACAGTTTTGACACTATTGTACGGATTAGTTCTATAGTCAAATAAAGAGATTTGATTTGGCTCTTTTTATGGTCAGGAGTCATTATTGTTCATTACTATTCATTATTTAAAAAAATAATTTTATTAGAGTTAAATTTCCTTTTTGTAAATTGAAAGTCATTCCGTACATGAAATAAATGAAATTAAGTAAAATTTAATTTGAATGGAAATCTAATACATTTTCATAACTAAGAATGGTTTTCTTGAATAGTATTTATAAAGTCTAAAGTACTAAAGTTATAACAAATTACAACTAAAGTAACAGCTGGTTTTGGTTTAGATGATCGTATATAAGTTTTGGTTTAGAGAATTGTTAAGAATTTATTAATTTAAAAAACCTATTCTCGGCTTTAAGTTTACTCGTTAATTTTTACAAAACTACTTACAGTTTGAGCTTACAACAGTATTTACAAGGCAAAAAATGTGCTGCACTTCACGCTCTGGTAAGGTGAAATTGAGAGTTATCCACGGGAATAAATTCTGACTCCGGGAATTGAATGAGATAGTGCAAAGTGCTTATGAATATAATAGTATCAAAATCTGATAGTGAAGCTGAGAGACAATCTCATTTATCACCGACGGAAGGCAAGGAAGCGGGGAAGTGACGAGTGGCTGGTGATATCTACAACTTTATTTTAAAGTACTGCTTCCAGTATTCTTGCTACACCTGACACATTCATTTTAATTTTAGTTCCTCTGCCTATTTTTAAGTATATTCCTTTTCCACCACTTCTCCGAACAACACGCCATCATTAATATATATATATATATATATATATATATATATATATATATATATATATGTATATATATAATATATATATATATCGACTAAGAAAGCGTCTATAACGAATTATTTTGATATATTTTACTATGTGATGACAAACACAATACTTTATTAAAAATAAATTCATACCATTTGGTGACGATTACTTATTGCAGAATTATTACTTATTGCTAGAGTAATTATTTTCTCACTAACTAGTTATATTTCACTTATTTCGCATTATTAAAAACAATTTTAATTACCCTAATAACTAAAGATTTTATTTCTATTTAAAAATCACATAAGCTTTCTCCGAAGAGGGCCACACAATTTTTTTTTCATATGTTTTAAAAGACGTAATCTTAATCTAAACCAGACAGTGACAGTGGAGCTAAGATTACATTGGCTCATTAGCTCTTCTGTTGGCAGAGACGTCGTTAATCTCGTTTGTGTATTTTATTTTTCGTGGTAAAAACTAGTACCTTTGGCAATAATTAGTAAGCTAATTAAATAGTAAAAGAGGAAAACTAGTTTGTGATAATTTTACATTAAGGGTTAGTAGCAATATCACCAGTGAAATTGTGTTGTGAAAAGTGCCTAAAGCAAAATATAAAATTCGTAGGCTTGATATATGGAGGAAAGAATATTGACAGGTGAAAACTGATATAGAATATTGACAGTCAAAGTGATGTCAAAGTTATTCAATATACCTTCACACGTGTTCCACACCAGGAGCGTGTATCTTAAAGAAAAACCTTTCTTACTTTACCTGAAAATAATCTTAAAACTTGTTATGGTAAAATAAATCGCATATTAAAATAAAACATAACATTGGCGGTATTGAAAATAAGGTAAACAGTAGTTGGGCTACCTAATTTATGGAACCTTTAACAGAGAGATTATTAAAACGAAGTAAATATTTTAACTTACAAATGTGACTTGTTTGTGTTTTTTGTTTTGGAAATTTGATTGCTCTATGTCAGGTTTGCTCTATTTCAGGCCTCTTTATCCAATTGAGGCCTGAAGTTTGTAAACATTCTTGTCACTAAATCTAGACTTGTATCAAGAAAAGTATAGTTCCATTTATATATGGACTACTAATAAATATTGTAGATAGACAAAATATTAGTTAGATTGCTTTGATGCTTTACCAAAACCATTTTACTTTGTATTACAATGTCAAATTTAGGTATTTACACTAATACTAAATACAAAAATATATGAAGTGAGCTGTTTATTGGTAGCAGAAAAAGATAATAGAATAAGAAAAAAACAAATTAGGCTGAGAAAAATATATACAAACATTTTTTCTCCGGTTTTCTTTACCAACATAATTCGATTCAATGAAATCCTTCCGTCAAAGGGTAAACTTTATTAAAATGCAGCCAAACCTGAGAGCAGCAAAGTTATGCAGCGCAAACAAGCAGTTTGAAGTAAGTTGGGTGTTGGCAATTCAAGTGCTGATCGCTAACTTTGTAAACATCGTTACCTCGTTAAACTCGAGAAACATCTGAAAATGTTGATCAAAATTAAACAAGGTATGCGATAGCTCGGGTGAATAAAGGGTACCGCTGGATTACTAATTCATACATTAATTTATTCACTCTCTGTATCAATACAATATTAAAGTTCCTAGAAAATGTAAATTCAAATGTGTTTATAGACTGAGGTTTTCCTACTACAATGTTCGAATAGAAATCAATTAGAATTAATTTTAGGGAAATGTTTATGAAGGATACTGACTGGAATATTTTGGGTTTGATATGTCTCTCTCACAAATAGAACTCACATGCTAACGCACACACACAATGATTGCGTTTTTATTTAGGGACTAGGATTTTAAAAAGAAATAAAACCACGTACACTAAACCATTGCATATCGTTATTTTTTCTTTGTTAGGGCATTTTAAAGAAGTTGGGCCTTTGCGACTTTTGGGATTATAAACTTATAGGTCTACGTTCAACACACGAAGATAAAACTAGAGAGAGGTCACTATAATACTCCAACCACACTTATAAAACCAATTTCTCAGGTCAAGTATTTAAACTCGTGAAAATATCTCGTTCTAGTTCCTTTTCTGCTATAAGAACGACTCAATAAAAAAATATATTATTGAGATATTTTATAACAAGTTTAACCCAATCAATATATGAACTAAAATAAAATAAAGGTGTAAACATCATCGCTTTTTTCACGCTTTTGCGAAAATTACACGCTTATTTACCCTAGAATATTAATTTGACAACAATCTACCACTGGTGACAGAGGGGACGATGTAGCAGGACCCGACCGCGGCCTGAGAATAGCGATGAACCCGCTTATAGCACCCCAGGAACACCGGGCTCGTTCTCCCCACCCCCACCCACGTTAAATCACATTTAGAAACAACAGCGTTGTTTCGGGACATATTTTGATGATGCTGCAGATGTATAACATTAAGAGAAAAATGTTATTTATAGACGAATGCGACTATGCATGCCCTTAATGGTTTTCCTTGTAGTAGAAATAGTAGTTGTTTACCTAGAATATAACAAGAACCTAGTA
The DNA here is from genome assembly GCA_963675035.1 of Allygus modestus. Taxonomy (NCBI): domain Eukaryota; kingdom Metazoa; phylum Arthropoda; class Insecta; order Hemiptera; family Cicadellidae; genus Allygus; species Allygus modestus. The sequence goes on from OY776116.1 coordinate 51,073,396, forward strand.
TATAACATAAAGAAGTATTTAACAAGTTTTGTTAAAATATTATTTCAAAAAAGTTTAAAGGATAAATAAAAGGCATCAGTGTACAAAAATGATACAGTTTAAGTCTAATTGTCCCCATAAACAAATCGGGTATACAGGGACAAATTAGACGACCAAGTCTGAGATTGTTATAGCTAATTTAAAGTTTTAGATAGTTAATTTATGATACAATTGATAATTACATTGTTTGTTGAAAGATATATACTAGTGACTAAAACTAATTTAGCTAATTTTGAATAAACTTTCCAATTAATATTTATAAAAAAAAATATTAGATACAGTATAAATATAAGTACACATATTTCGTATTCAATTAGTAACCTCTTGAGTATTAGGAAAATAAATTCCCCAATAATTCTGTAGTTAATTTCAACAGCGTAAGTAGAATATAAAAATACTTCGAAGTAAAGGATTTAAGGCCAATTTTCTGCTACGGTTCAATAGGAAATGGGGGGAAAGTGACTGCATCAATTGCGGTCACCGCTCTTTTGGGACCCTTGAAACAGTACGTGCTCACGTAATCCTATCTGTTGTCCTGTCTGAGTTACTCAGATTGCAGTGGACAGAAAACCTAAATTGTACTAAATTTATATTATACTAAAGTTAACCGTTTATTAGGAAATAAGTTACTAGTTATTAAACTTCAGTGATGAATTAAAGGTGTGTTTAGCTATAACATTTAAACCGTTAACAGAGTACATGGGAAAGGTATTGTCTACAAGTTTAATCATGATTAAGGTATATAGAAAATATCAAAGAATATCAGTCATTCTATATAATCTGCTTATTGTTATGTTAACTATCCTACAAATGTTAACAATCTATTCCATTTGTGATTAATTTACGATTTAAAAACAATAGTTACACGTCGAATAAGTTTTCCTTCACTTTTAATATCAAGATGGGATTGGTTAATAATTACTTTCATTTTCTTTGCATCTAGCACAAAGGCACACACATCTTTTAAACAATAATAATCCTCAAATTCTGTCGTAATTTATAATTGAAGTGTATTCTGTTGATATAAATTAATTAATGAAAGTAGTTAAAATATAACTCCGGAGTAAATTTTATGTAAATATCTTTATATTTCTAGAGGTTTTTTTATTGGTATGCCATATCGCCCTTAATACTTCATACAAACCAATAACTGAACCATCGTTTTGCATATTACCTCAACCACCAAATGAAAAAATAAACAGACATGAAGAGCCATAAAATGATCATTTAATGGAATATTCTCACGTATTTAAGTATTAACGTGCTGGTGGTACCATCTTACAGTGACCAGTTAAACTAACTAAACACAGGGGATTGTCACTCCTGTTTTGAGTTGCGCAAGCAGCGCAAGTAGTGTTGAAAGGGGACTTTTGGCTCACTTGATTTATGGCTTCCGGTCACGTGACCGGAAGCGCTGAGTCATTAAATACGTCATCTGAGGCTGAGCCAGTGACGTAGGCGGTTTTGTGACGTAATGAGGTAAAGTTCAAGGTCACGGGGAGGGTGTTTTAAAAAAGTACTACCTCGCACGCGTAAAATTCGATTGTGATTCGATAGTTAATCGATAATAAATATCGAATGAAAATAATCGAATGAAACAATCGAATGATACGAGTGCGAGGTAGTACTATTACAAAATAACTTTATTTTATTAACAATGTGTGTTCTTAATTACAATACGAAGCTTCCGCCGATGTTGGTTAAAATCGAAGTTGATGATGCCGACGAGTCGCGATCATCGTGTTTTTTCCTGATGAAAGAAGGTAGATACTTCGATCCCTGCGCAGAGTCCATGTTGTTTTTTGTTGTGTAAAGTTCCAAAGATAAATCGTAACCGGACGCAATGAGAAGTCTTAACTCTTCATTAAAAACCTCGAGGTCTTGAAAAGTCGCCAGATGAATAGAGTCATAATGAATACACCTAATTTTGATGGACATTTCAACAGAGAGCTCGATGTACACTGGTCAAGAGCTGGAGGTTTACTGACTATTCGCTAGCTAGCGTTTTGGTATCAAACCAAATTGTGGGGGTAAAAGTGTTGTGGGGCGGAGCAGATGGCAGGCGGCAGGTGGTGCGAGGCAGATGGTTGCTACTACATCCACCATCATTAGTCAAACCCTATTAGAGATGACATTATTGCTTCTGCATCAGAAGATATTGTGCTATAAACTTCATGTACTTGTATTTCATCATTTGTATTGTTAGCTTGCTCAATATTAAAAGAAGAACATGTGGAAGAAACCGTAGTGCCTTGTATTGGCGAATCCATGTGAACTATGCAAGAGCCGCAGGTATACTGAAGTGATACAAGCATGTAGGATAGACACTCGTCTTTACCCCCCACCACACCAGTTTCCCCCACCAAGTTGTCACATCGCACAATAACTACGGGACATGCATTAGTTAGAGTCTAGCTCTGACTCTGTGAGGATCGGAGCTCCGTAACTAAAAACATTAACAATTCTTGCTCGACACTGTTTTTACGCAATCATAACAGTCACTGTGATCTAATTTATTGCATGTACTCATATGATGCATCTTGCGTAGCAGACAACTTGCTAAGAATGTTTCAGCCTGGAGTATTCTACGGCGAAATCGCTCACAATTTACTAACAGCGTAGACCTTCTATCTTCACAGTCGGAGAAGTAGAAGGTGGTGGCAGGCGGACTGTTGAAGGACACCTTCGTCATATTTCTGTAAAACTGTGACATCTTTAGAATAACACAAACTCTATAGGTAGATGTTAATCCTGCAAGGGTTGAAAGTATAATGATATAGCGCTAGCGTGTATGATACCCACCCAACGTTACCTCGATATACTTTAAACTACCATATAACACACAACTACCATATAACACTCAATATTAACTAAAACGTAGAACTGATCTTAAAGCATATTATATGATATTATAAAAAAGCATAAAGCATAAAGCATTATATGACTATTGTAACACAGTTTGTACAAATGCAAATTAAATTAAAATCGACGTCCAAAACATGAACTGTTATCTGACTTATTCTCGTGACGATCGGTAGATTTCTTGGAAACCGAGTGTCGGATATAAGTACAATACCCCGTCGCCCTACTTTTATTCATTGTTCAGAGATTTATAGGGAAAGTAATTGCCTCAATGGTTTAAATTCGGATTATAACGAGAAACAGTACTTTTATATCGCTGTTTATTTGAACTTTACTAGATTTGTAGATATTTTAGAGTTCAGACGTTTAGTACATCAAACAAAATCAAAATAACATCCAAGAACTCCATTTGCTAGCCTTACAATCAAAGAATCTAATCAAATTAGTTTTTAATATAAAAGGAAAAAAGCTATCGCCCTACACCTTTTTTAAAAATGTTCGTAATTTATTTTTCTTTAACACAGTGTTACAAGATTTATTGCAGTTTTACATGTTTTACCCAAGCGTCTTGATTTAATGTAACTAGTACAATGATTCGGCGTCAAGCGCTGTTAGAGCGGGCAAACAGCTTGTCAACTACGCGTGATGCTTATTGGTTTATTCAAGGTCACGCCGACTGCAGGCTCCGCCTCTAACGGAGTTCTCCGCCGCAGGGCACTGTACATTACTCACATCCTTAGACCTCAGCTTCGTAACTGAAAACTTCAATAATGTTTGCTCAACGCTGTATAATTATAACAGCTACTATGATCTAAACCAGTGCATGTATTCATGTGCTGCTTCTTGCGTACAAACAACTACTTGTTCGTCTGATCAATCCGCAAGTTGAGTATCCATTTGGTATATGTTAAACCATAACTTCGGGTCACCAGAGGAGAAGTCATCCCGGTGGTTCTGGGTGCTTACTACTTGAATTAAACCCATTGTTGATGCTGTTAACTTTGGAGAGGTTATTTCCATACAACTCGTTAAAAAAAAAAAATAATTGAAACGTGGAGAGCTATCGACCGTAAATCACTTCACCGTTTTTCAAATAAGTTGACGATTAAATTTGTTTATAGCTTTTAGTTAGAAGCAAACCTGCGTAATCAGCAGCTATATTGTTATTCTTATGGGGAATAAGAAACTTGTGATGTCTTGCTTGTTTATGAACATAAATTGGTATGTTACTTTATCCAGCGGTAATACATTGGTATTTAAATTAATATCTGATTTTTGTGGTACTTGATGTTTTTGTTATGGAGAATAAATAAAAATTAATATCTCGCTAGTTTATGAAGGTGCTTTGATGAAAGTTGGTAAGTGACTTTATGAGGTAGTGAAGTACCATTTGAAACTAGCTGAGTGTGCTGGTTTGCTGCAACGGGGGTATTTACAGTTTATACTTTTAACGTCCCACAAAACTAATCTTGTTGTTTGCAAAACTCTTCATTTTTTACATATAAATTTAGAAATAGTCAAATTGTAGTGTTTTCCATTGGATTCAGTTTAAAAGAACACACAATTTGGTATTTTGATAATTTCTCTACGTCAATTGGTTTCCGAGATATTGAAAGTGCTAAACACAGTACGTTGTCTATTTTACTGGCGTAGTTAGATACACCGCGGCATATTGCAAGCTATTTTACTGTGATTATTGTACTATGAGAAATTTTCACACATTTTGTATGTAAAACCTAATAATTTTTAGACACATACATTACTATAGATCATTTTCCGTACACGTTTTTCAAATAAGTTGTCGATTAAATTTGTTTATAGCTTTTAGTTAGAAGCAAACCTGCGTAATCAGCAGCTATATTGTTATTCTTATGGGGAATAAGAAACTTGTGATGTCTTGCTTGTTTATGAACATAAATTGGTATGTTACTTTATCTAGCGGTAATACATTGGTATTTAAATAAATATCTGATTTTTGTGGTCCTTGATGTTTTTGTTATGGAGAATAAATAAAAATTAATATCTCGCTAGTTTATTAAGGTGCTTTGATGAAAGTTGGTAAGTGACTTTATGAGGTAGTGAAGTACCATTTGAAACTAGCTGAGTGTGCAGGTTTGCTGCAACGGGGGTATTTACAGTTTATACTTTTAACGTCCCACAAAACTAATCTTGTTGTTTGCAAAACTCTTCATTTTTTACATATAAATTTGGAAATAGTCAAATTGTAGTTTTTCCATTGGATTCAGTTTAAAAGAACACACAATTTGGTATTTTGAAAATTTCTCTACGTCAATTGGTTTCCGAGATATTGAAAGTGCTAAACACAGTACGTTGTCTAATGTTATTCTTATGGAGGAAAAGTAAAATGTAATATCTCGCTTATTTATGAACGTATACTGACGAAACTTGGTATAGGCGACGTCCGACGTCTTGATCGTATCTCACAATGATATATAATGGGGGGCAGCTCACACTAAAGTAATAATACCCCCGTCGCAGCAAACCTGCATACTCAGCGAATTTCGAATGAACATATAACATAACACATTAAAACACTTCACAGGATTCGTAAGAAATGTATTCACAGACAAGCGATATTTAAAATATTAATTAATCTCCATAAGAATAACATTGGGGATGAGTACGCAGGTTTGCTGCAACAAGGCACGCAAAATAATGGGTTTTTATGCAAATACCAATAGATCTCATGTATGTGAAGTCACATACCAAGTTTCATCCATATACATTCATAAATAAGCGATATATAACATTTTAAGTATTTTCCATAAGAATAACATGGGGACCGAGTACCTAGGTTTGCTGCTACAGGAACCATAGGCGAAAAATAGTTTTTTTTTGTGCAAACAACAATAAACCACAACCATATGAAGCCATATACCAAATTTCTAGAGGTTTTTAGGAAAAGCTATAAATTTATTAAGTTTACCTACCTTGAAATCCTATATAGTTAACTGTTAAAGATAACAATCAACTTGTTTAATAAAAAAACATCCTGATACTTGTATTGCACTGTAGCGAAAATCAACCAATAATAGTTTACTATTGGGATTATAAATAAATTAAACATTTAACAAATTTAATACACCAGATTTTTATAAGGTTCTGATCATATAACCTGTCATATATGTAAATAAAAACGTGTATGAATTTAATGAGTAAATTAATGTAATCTAACATTTTTTATTATTGAAATATCATTGGAGCCCACGATTTTGAATAAGTGCAAATGAAAAACATTTGATATCGATTGTTCTTTAATGAAACTAACAAATATTTTGAAAATCAAGTTTGCTATTAAAGTTTGTACGCCAACACATCTACGTACAACTACTCCAAAATTTAGTATTGCAGGGTAATCCTATAGTATTTTTTCTTTACAAATTTAAAGTTGCAAAAAGTAGCAGCTAAAACACGAATTTTTGGATTGTGTACAATCCGCCCTTCATGGAAATATATAATATTCAAGGTTCTGGTAGGTTCCTTGAAACCTTTACTCTAAAACACTTTGTAACACATTTATTTTTAAATATTAAGGAAAAAAATCTTCACATTAAAAAAAAATAATCAAAACAGGAACACTGACTTACCTTTGTGTTTCTTATCCATTGTATTAATAATAAAATAATAACCTATTTGAAGAACATCACATACTGGGGTCCTACACAGCGACTAATTGACAGCGACAACTTTAACTACTGACCGGCTCCCGCATTATCTGAGTATTTGGCCTTATCTGCACTCCGCCCAATGACAATGCAATTATAATAATCATTGTTTTGACTCTTTTGACTATTTGTTTATTTATATTTTATGTCCTTTTGTTAAATAACAATATTTCTGATAGGCATTTTTGTCCAGCTAGATTATTAAAATTGGCCCACTATGCGACGTTCGACGTCTTGGCCGTATTTCACAATGATATATAATGAGGGCAGCTCACACTAAAGTAATAATACGAATACGTAAATGCAAAATACCTCAACTAGCTACACAACATAATTATTTTAGTTACAACAAAAGGTACCTAAATTAAATATGAATAGAGATAGAGAATCCCAACCTGTACTAGCGTTCAGCAAAACAAAACGAGTGGGAGAGTTAATTACCTAGTAGAATGCAACCGGTGCGCAACCCATTAAATCAAGCTGTCAAGGGAACGCCCCGCGCCAGCTGTTACACGCGAAATTAAAACCTCACTAAATCAGCCGAATTTGGTTTTTATGTCTAGAGCTGCATTACACAACAAAATGCCCAACCAAATTACCCTGTGTCGGGAAAATTACCCGCGCCCTCCCGCGGGCATATAAGCGAGTGCTCCGGACAGTTCCTTAGCAGTCGTCGATCTAAGTCGAGACTGCTCCCATGCAAGTGACCTGCGTATTAAAGTGCGAGGACAATTGCAGTAGCGGGGTAATGCGGGGGGAGGCGCCCCCCTCGTAAGATCTCGCTACCTGGGTTCTCTTTCTCTCTCTTTTCCTTCTCTTTCACTCTGTCTTTTCCTGCATGTTATATTGCTGCTTTATTAGTCTGGCTATAGTAGTTAGTTTCTTCCTTGTCTTTCTTTTCTTGCATGCTAGGGTCGCTGCTTTTGCTTTCAGCTTTTGTATTTAAAATCTTCCGCATGTCTTTGCTTTTCTTAACTGTATTGTAGTATGCTGATAAAAGCGAAATTAAAACCTCATCAAACTCAGCCGAGGTAATTTCGCGTCTCCTATATAAGCGAACCATGCAGTAACTGACATCAGTTGCTTGCTGTACAGTGGAGTGTTAACATGGTACCATCTCCACTGTTCAGTGCAACTGTCTAGTTGTTCTTTTTATAAGAACAACTGGAGAAATAAGGGGTTAATACTAAGTATGCGCACACTTTTTATTAATCCCTTATACTTTTGCATGTTGCATGTTGTATGTTTGGTTGAACTTTGCTTGCTTGTTTGCTTATTTTGTATTGTAGATAGTACTAACTCCTTTCTTTAAATTACTTTAAAGTTTGGCTAGGTTATTTATAAATTTTTTTAATTTATTAACATCTTACGCACACACACACACACACACACACACACACACACACACACACACACACACACACACACACACACACACACATATTAATGACACCCTTCAACTCCATCTCCTTTCCTTGCGAGTACAGCAAGAAAACCGGCTCTCCTTAGCTTTTAAGAGTACGGCCAGCAAACCGGCTCTTGCTTTGCAGTGTTTACGGCCCGCAAACCGATCACTGCACCTTCTTTGCATACCGGATGGGGTTTCACATTTCCCCGGTTTTTGCTAGACCTCAGTGAGAGGGGTCCTAAGGCTCCTCACTGACTCCTTTATTTTAGATTAGTACAATTTACATTTATAACACTTGTTAATTGAAATTAATTATTCATCATACAAATATGTAAGATACCCTTTAACTCCATCTCCTTTCCTTGCGAGTACGGCAAGAAAACCGGCTCTCCTTAGCTTTTAGGAGTACGGCCAACAAATCGGCTCTTGCTTTGCAGTGTTTACGGCCCGCAAACCGATCACTGCACCTTCTTTGCATACCGGATGGGGTTTCGCATTTCCCCGGTTTTCGCTAGACCTCGGTGAGAGGGGTCCTAAGGCTCCTCACCGACTCCTTTATTTTAGATTCGTACAATTTACATATTTGTTTGACTTTATATTTGTAAAATAATAACTCTTCATTGTGACTTGAACTTTAGCCAGACTTTACTGTAAATTATATCTACTTCCCTTTAGGTTTCCGGGGTGTGAGATTCTGTCAAATCTCACACCCCACCCCCCCATTTTTATCAGAAACGACCTTGACCCAGTTAGAAGATGTGGTAGAAGGGGTGATCACAGGCGGGGAATATATCAGTTTGTGCTTATAGTGAGAATCACTTACTGCTCTATTCCCCGTTTTGGTAATATAATCAGACGGCTTGACCCACTTGCATGATGGGTATTAAAGCGCGATGTTGCAGAGTCAATAATCACTTTGGTTGTGAACTGCATCAATAGAGCATCTACCATGGTATACCTCCACTATATTAACTCTACTACTAAAGCGGATATCTTTACCCAGCGTGTATACCAACTGCTTATGGAGTATCATGATGTTAAGGTCAAAGGATTGGGTATTCGTAAAACTGAAGAGGTAAAAATAGATGTGGAACCAATTCCTTTGAAGAGAGAAATTTACCGATTATTACAAGAGGGGTTTGTTTTGTGTCTTTATTACACTACACGTTAGGTTAGCGACTTTTTCCCGAACAAGACATTGAACCAGCTATATTCATTGTAAAAGGGTGGTGGTAGACATATATAAGGCAGTCGGCTTCGGAGTATAGTTATTGTTCAGCTATGGATAGCCCAGGAGGATCGTCTAACTTAGATGTTAAAGGCAATGTTGACTATTGAATATGTTAAAGATGAATCTACAACTGAAGATCCCTATTATTTTATGAAATTTTTAGTTGATCGAGATGCAATGTGTACAATCCGACTTCACATCCAAGTTTAAAAATCTATCAAATGTTCCTGTTGAAGAAAATTGTCCTTGTTAAATACAGAGCGGGGAATAGATCAATTTATGGTTTAAAATGAAATCATTTACTGCTTTATTCCCCGTTTTAGCAAATATGTTCAATGACCTTGAACTAAATACAAAAATTTTGTAGCCTCCAACTACAATAGTAAACAGAAAATGTAAAATATAGTAAACCTAACCTAATACTTACCCCCACCACTTCTTCTAGGGTATAAATAGAGGTGCATTTGCAGTGTTTTTTATTATTGCGTTGACCCTTGTGGAGAGCACACCTACATTATGAATCGCTGCAATATTTGTAAAGCTTCTTTCAGAGATGAATGGCTTTTAACCATTCATAAAGAATTGAAACATAACACCAATACAAATACAGAAGAGGAAGAACCAAATGAAGAAGAATTAGATTCAATCGACCAACAATTAGCAAAACATCAAGAAGAACAAAATGTAGAAGAAAAAGAAGAAAATGAAGAAAAAGAAGAAGAAAATGAAGTTTCAAGACCAAGTGTCATTCATTATGCGCCTGGACCATCAATAAATGTGGAACTACACGCCCGAGCACTTCCGGGTAATGTTGTAACCCACTTTAAAATTGACAATACAAAATTGAAACTTGAAGAATTTTTAAATAACGCAAAAGGATTGGTTAGCAAAACTCTGAAAAATGAATTAAAAAGATTAAATTTTATTAAATTTGGACTATTACTGGATGCTTTATTTACAAACATTCAAAATGAAACCTCACCGAGAGGTTTCTTAACAAAAAACCGAACTATTATGTTTTCGTCAGATATTGATTCAATCGTATCTGAATGTTTTGAAGAGCTAATGACAAAAATACAAGAACATGAAGGAAGAGGCTCTGGATGGAGTTTGTTAAGCATCACAGGGCTAGACTTAAGAGTACACAAACACGGCTATGGAATTCGAGGAAGTAGCTACATCCCTCTACCAACAAAGATTAGAAATACCTTATCCTGCGTCAACGTACAAAATCAAGATACTGAATGTTTTAAATATGCCATGTTGGTCAAATATGTAACAGACAATCCGATAAGACCAAGCCGCAAATATGAAGAAGTACAACATAGATATAATTTTCAAGGGATGACTTATCCTGTTGCTATAACAGACATTTCAAAATTTGAAAAGCAAAATCCTTCAGCTTCTGTCAACATTTTCGGCTTAGATTCGTCAAACAATGCGTACCCCTTGCGCATAACACCTATTGAGCGCAGAGATCATACGGATTTGCTATTGATCACTAAAGGGGACATATCCCACTATGTCTACATAAGAAACTTTGGAGCTCTTGTATCTAAACAAATATCAAAAAAACACGGAGAGAAAACCATTTGTAAAAGATGTTTTTGTCATGTAGGCAAACCATTAAGAAGGGGAGGTTCAGAATGGTTAGTAGAACATCAAAGGTTATGTAATGGAAACTATGAGGTTAGAATTAAATTGCCACATTCCAGCAGAGCGCAGATAAAATTTGACAAAGTAATACAACAATACCGTGTACCTGTTGCTGTTTACGCTGATTTCGAGTCTTCTTTACATCCGCTTGAACAACAAGAAGAGAACGTTACAAGAAGAAGCAAATACCAACTTCATTCACCAAACAGTTATTGCATACTAATTAAATCCACGTTGACTGAAGACCATCTTCAAAAATATGGACTATCATCTTCTACAAAGATTTATCGCGGTGAAGAAGCAGCCAAATACTTTGTCGATGATCTGTATGACATAGCTGCAAAGGTAGAAGAACTGTATAGAACAAAGGTACCCATGTCACCTATGGAAGAAGAAGAGCTTCAATATTATGATTCAACAACAACATGTTATCTGTGTAATAACACCTTTACACTGGATAACGTTAAAGTTCGTGACCACGATCATCTTACGGGAGCGTACAGAGGTGCAGCCTGTAACGCTTGCAACTTGAACTACAAACTACCATATTTCATCCCCGTAGTTCTGCACAATCTGAGTGGTTATGATTCGCACTTCATAATCCCCGAACTAGGAAGAGATAATGGAGCAATAGACGTTTTGGCTACTACAATGGAAAAACTTATAAGCTTTTCAAAAAAGGTGGGAAAAATTAAATTAAGGTTTGTTGATTCATTTAGATTTATGCCTTCAAGCCTCATGAAATTATCTGAAAATCTAAGAAGAACAGATTTGATAGAAACAAGCAAAATTGTACCCAATAGTAAAATGGATTTGGTTCTTCGAAAAGGAGTCTTCCCCTATGATTACATCGATGGACTGCATAGATTTGATGAAACATCACTACCTCCACCAGAACACTTCAAAAACAAACTTAATGAATCGGAAATATCACTTGAGGACTATCAACACGCACGTCGAGTATGGAACGAGTTAGATATGAAGACCTTAGGAGATTACTCGGACTTTTATGTCAAACTAGATGTAACTCTTCTTTGTGATGTAATGGAAGAATTCCGAAACACCTGTTTTGCTGCATACGGTTTGGACCCTCTACATTCGTATACTTCACCAGGATTAGCTTGGCAAGCCATGTTAAAAGAAACAAAATGCAAACTCCAACTTTTAACAGATATTGACATGGTTTTAATGGTTGAAGCTGGAGTAAGAGGCGGATTGACCCAAAGTGTTACCAGACATGTCAAAGCCAACAACAAATACCTTCCCGATTACGATGAAACCAAACCGTCAACCTATTTAGGATATTTCGATGCAAATAACCTGTACGGATGGGCAATGTCAAACCCACTTCCTTTTGATAACTTTAAATGGATTAATCCCGACTCTATTGGCGATATTTTACAAATTCCGAAACATGGTGACACTGGATATATTTTGGATTGCGATTTTGAATACCCAGAAAATTTACATGATCTTCATTATGACCTTCCACTTCTTGCTAAAACAGAAATTTCACCAATTGGAAAACACCCCAAATTAATGATGACATTAAATAATAAACAACGCTACGTGGCTCACTTTTGGGTGGTTCAAAAAGCTATCGAATTAGGACTACGTCTAACAAAAATTAATAGAGTTTTGGAATTTTCTCAATCATGCTGGTTGAAACCCTACATTGATTCAAATACCATCAGAAGAGCAGCAGCTACATCAGACTTTCAAAAAGATTTCTTTAAATTAATGAATAATGCGATATTTGGAAAAACTTTGGAAAACAAAAGAAGACATAAAAATGTTAAACTTGTTACCGACGCAAACAAATTACAGAAACTAGTACAGCAGCCAAATTTTGGAACATCTATAATTATTAATGAAAAACTTGTAGCAGTGTCCATGAAGAAGACGAGTGTGAAGATGGATCGTCCTTTGTATATAGGCATGTCAATCTTGGACATCTCAAAAACACACATGTACGACTTTCACTACAACAAAATGGTGGCGTTCTTCGGAAGAGAAAATATATCTATTACATATATGGACACTGACGCTTTCATATATCGCATAGTAACATTGGACATGTATAAAGACTTACGTACATTTATTTACAAGAACGACTTTGATTTCTCCGATTATCCAAAAGATCATCCAAACTACGACAATGGTAGAAACAAAAAAGTACTAGGCAAATTCAAGGATGAGGCTAATGGTGTTCTACTTGAAGAGATTGTTGCACTGATGTCTAAACTATATTCTTTGAAACTCTATAATGAAAAAGAAGAAGAAGAAAAGAACAATAGCTATATTAAGAAAGCTAAAGGTGTAAAGAGTTTATATTTAAAGCAGAAAGTGCATTTTGAACACTACAAGCAATGCTTATTTGAGGATAACATCATTACAGCTAAATTCAACACCATCAGAAGTTTTAACCATCAGCTGTACAGCGTGACTGAAGTTAAAAAGGCGCTATCCTGTAATGACGACAAAAGACAAACCCTTCCAGACAACATCCACACTTTACCATTCGGTCACTATTCCCTCAACCCTATTGACTAATAACCCTTTCATCGTCCTAGATCCTCTATCCTTTTCCTTTCCGTAAAAAAAGGGGAAACACAGCAATGTTAAGCTGTGTTTCCCCTTTTTTTACACAAGTTTTGAATGACCTTAAACTATATGTATATATAAGCAGATTTATACAAAAGAATATTTAATACCATATCAGCTGCCTTCGTGAAACCATCATGTCAGACCTGAAGGAGAAGATTATTAATGAACTACACAAACCTGCAAGAATAAAGTTTCTAAGAAGAAATACTGTTATAAAAGGGATAAATGATCTATATCAAGCGGGTTTAATTGAAATGCGACCGCATAGCAGAATAAACAAAGGATTTAAATATATACTCACAATTATTAATTGTTTTACAAAAGTTGCAGACGCTTTGCCTCTAAAGGACAAGACTGGTAAAACCGTAACAGAAGCCATGGAAATAGCCATAAAAAGAGATAAAAACAAAATTAAACATTTACAAACTGATGATGGAACAGAATACTTTAATACAAACTTTGCACAGTTAATGAATAAATATAAAATAAATCATTATTCTACAAATTCAGAGAAAAAAGCAGCTATTGTAGAAAGATTTAATAGAACCTTAAAAGGAGCACTGTATAAACAATTTTCAAAAAGAGGTTCTTACGTATGGTATGATGTTTTACCACAATTAATAAATGATTATAACAACAGGTTTCATAGAACTATTGGTATGAAACCTAACAAAGTAAATAGAAGAAATGCAAAAGATGTATTAAAACGCATAAAGAAAAATACAAAGCCTAAAGTAGAAAAAATGCAGCCAAGAAAATTTAATGTAAGTGATAAAGTACGGATTAGTAAATATAAGGGAGTGTTTACCAAGAAATACCTTCCCAATTGGACGAATGAAGTTTTTACAGTGTATAAAAAGCAACCGACTGTACCTGAGACGTATATTTTAAAAGATAACAAAGGAAATTTGTTGCAAGGTGCATTTTATGGACATGAAATGTTAAAATCAACAGTAGGTGATGTATATCTTGTTGAAAAAGTGTTACAAAGAAAAAAGGACGCCGTTAAAGTGCGGTGGTTGGGATTTAACAAAACTGAGGATTCATGGATACCTATAAAGGACTTGGTTTAATGCAAGCAACTCATTTCATCGTTAACCTTTGAGCAGGATGGAGATTATTCACCATAAAGATCGATTCAATATTAATAACATAGATGATTTAACTGTGGATAACGTTAAAATCAACAATGGTAAACACGGTAGTTTACTTCCAAGCACTGTTTGATGTATAGTAAGTGGTCCCTCAAACTGTGGAAAGACCAATGTTGTCTTTAATTTGATCACTAATCCGCAGGGATTAAGGTTTAATAACCTATATATTTTTTCAAAGTCTCTACATCAACCAAAGTATCAATTGCTGGATAAAATCCTATCTGATGTGTCTGATGTTAATTTTTACAAATTTAACGCTAGTGATAGCATTATGCAACCAAACGAAGCGAAACCGTATTCTGTATTTATATTTGACGATGTATCTTGTGAAAATCAGGATACTATTAGAAACTACTTTGCCATGGGAAGACATAATAACATTGACAGCATATATATAGGACAAACTTATAGCAAAATCCCAAAACAAAGCGACGAGTATGAAGAAAGCGGAGATATAGAGGATTTAAAGGAAAAGGACATTGCAGAAGATACAAGTACAGAAGATACAAGTGTAGAAGATACAAGAGCAGAAGAAGAGGATATTAACCCATCCAACTTAAGCAAATTAGGCACGGATATTATGTTTAAAGGAACACTTGGAAGAACATATACGTTAAAAATGTTACACGCCGCACATGCTAATCGAAATTATCATACCTATGGAGCTAGAATAGAGGATAAAGGATTAATGATTGGAGATAGCAAGTTAGATATAAACGAAAATGATGATATAGTTATTGGAGATAAGAAATATAAAGGTACAAAAGGTTTGTTTGAACTTATCTTTAAAAATAATCCTGGTAAATATACTAAAAGGGATTTGCAATTGTTTAAACATATATTAGAGTATACAAATGCACATAGAAAAAAGTATTCCAAAGACCTACCTATTCATAGAAATCGGTCAATAAAATATACAAGTATTATATCTAGTCTTTTCCCCTCAAAATCAAAAAAAGCTCAAATTAAAAGAAGAGCTTTATCTTCTGCTGAATTAAATGTTTTGCATAAAAAGAGAAAAACAACTGATCCTACCACATCTGGAAGGGGATTATTGAAAAACTTGTATAAAACTAATATAATATATTACAACGATATAAATAAGTTAGTTGATCGAATGAGGTTATTACATGAAGCAATGGAAGCCGGGCACACTGGTTTAGAAAACGAATGGGTAGCTTTGGTTGATGAACTGCGAAAACAAGGAATAATTTTTCAGTAGACGTATATATATATATATATATATATATATATATATATATATATATAATAAGAACCTAAACGATAGCGATTCAGTTACATCATGAGTGTGGACAAGTTTGGACGGTATTCCGAGATTGGAGTAAAATCTGGATATAGTGAAAAAAGAGCTGGGTTTCCGTTAACACCTGATGGCAACTATAATTTTGAAGGAAAAGTAATTCAAAATGTTGGTGATCCGCTTTTGTCTTCTGATGCGGTTACGGTAAAATACATGGATAAAAGAACCCCAACTGTACACGAAGATCATTGGGGGTTTTCCGGTAAAAGGTTAAGCAATATACAACATCCCGTTTATGATGGTGAAGCAGTAAATTTCGCTACTCTAAAATTGTTAACGATTTACAAAAGGAATGAAACTGACACAAGCTATGATGTAAAAAAATTAAAATTATCAAATGTAGGTGATTGTGAGCAGGATGGAGACGCTGTAAATAAGAAAATGTTTGATATTGTACACAAGAAATGGACTACGGAATATGAAAAACATTTGGAAAGGTTTGGTGCAGCTCTATTCCATTATATCCATCGGGCTTCAGGAAGAGATGCAGCTTCAGATGTTGACAGTCACAATTATTTAGACTGGAAAAGTATTCACAATCCAGAGAAACCTAATCAACGAGATAAACCGTCTGAGCCTTCTAAAGTCAAGACATTAGGAAAGGGGGATAAAGTGAATGTGATTAATGAACCAACAGAAAACGACGAAGATTACATAAGAGAAAAAAGAATTTAAAATACCCCATGATAAGGGATAAAGCATCAGTTATATTTGAGAGACGATACAGAGAGGATGATGGAATCCAATATTACTGCGTGGAGTTTAATATCTCAAGAGCCGAGATTTCCCCAAGGAGTGTTGACAGATGGTTTTGTTCAACGGTTTGATACATATATGGATTGGGAACAACTTTCCATACAATACCTCTTTACAATGACTATGTTAAGAATTTATTTTCACAGAGTTAACTGGATCCATATTTTACAAAGACAACAGTTTTCAGAAGACTTCCTCGTAGAGATGACATCAAATTTTAATAACTGTTGGGAAGTAATAAGTAAATATCAAAATCTCTCTGAGAATTACATTGACAATTTTAAAGATAAACTAGACTGGGATGTGTTATTCAATTACCAACGATTAAGTGGCAAGTTTCTAAGGGAACATGACATCTATTTAAAGTTTATTCATTTTACCGAAGACAACGATACCTTCACCAGCGGAGAAACATCTGGAACATCTTCAATTACACCTTATTTCTATTTGTACTACTTTTGTTTAATATGTCTACATTTAATTAATAAATCCATTTCTATATAATAAATTGATTTTAAACAGTATATAATACAAGAAACCAAAACTGATATTACATTCATTGTCAAACATTTAGAGAGTGCACCTACTGATTGTAAGTTTTGCTATAAATAGTCATGTCGAGGGTTAAACGCATCAGTCATAATCGAGAGAGATTACAGAGAGGAAGGGGAATAGCATCAACAGCATTTTCTCTATTGAGTAAACCGGTTGGAGCTATAGTTAACAAGGCGATTGATTTATTACCTGTGGAATTACATTTACCTGGAGGATATCAATATTGTGGTCCTGGAACCAAATTAGAGAAACGTCTAGCTAGAGGAGATCCTGGAATAAATAAGCTCGATCAGGCTTGTAAACAGCACGATATAGCGTATTCCAAATTTAGTGATACTAAAAATAGATCAATAGCAGATAGAGCACTTGCTGAGAAAGCCTGGCAAAGAGTAAAATCTAGTGACGCGAGTATTGGTGAAAAAGCAGCGTCTTTAGCAGTAACAGCAGCAATGAAAGCAAAAACTACGTTTGGAGGAGGAAAGAGAAGAAGGCGTGGGAAAAAACCCGCTAAGAAACAAGGAGGTAATATCAGAAGAAAACGTCGATCTACCAGTGGTAAAGCTAAAAAGAAACCAACAATATGGTCAATGATAAAAAAGGGAGGAAGATTATACCTAAGACCGTATCGTGTGTATTAAATAAGAAAGAGCAATTAATAATTAAAAACAAAGAATTAACCAACGAAGAACTGATTTCATATGCTTCTTGTTTGAAAATCCCATTTTTTAGAGGAGTATTTATGAAAGATGAATTACCGGTTAAAATGTGGAAAAATGAGACTGGTATTGTAAATTTGGATAATAGTGAAGGATTAGGCACTCATTGGGTGTGTTACAAGAAACTTGGTAAAACCATTTATTATTTCGACAGTTTTGGAGACCTTCCACCACCGAAAGAACTTCAACAATACTTTCGTGCGGCAGAAAATGTTTTTTACAATCATACAAGAAAACAACCTGATGATACATCCATTTGCGGTCATTTATGTTTAGACTTTTTAGCTAAAAGTGTTAGTCAACTTTAAGATGTCTTCGTATACAGTGTCATTAACCGGTAACTCATGTACTTTGCGCAGTATTCTGTTTCCAGCGCTACGTTTGCAAAAAGGAAGACTATGGGAAGCCGCATTATTGGATTTAACAACATATAACTCTATTCCAAACGTTAGTGAAGGAATTAATAACAAAATACATTATTACAAGACAAAAGATGATAAAGGAAAGTATTCAGCTTTGGAAGAATTCAGTTTACCAACAGGAGCTTATGAAATTGATAATATAAATGAAGTTATACAAAAACATATGGGAAAAGAAAATATAACGATAAAAGGCAATAACAATACAATGAAAGCCGAAATTACGTCTAAGTATTATATTGATTTTAGTCAAGAACATTCAATTGGTAGTTTATTGGGGTTTTCTAAGGAAACAAAAGTATTAGAACCTAATAAAACTCATTCTGGGAATAAAACTGTGACGATCATCAAAGTTAATAGCATAGACATTACATGTAACATTATACAAGGATCCTACAGAGATGGAGAAAATCGTCATATATTACACACATTCTACCCATCAGTTGCACCAGGTTTCAAGATAGTAGAAAAGCCTCAAAACCTTGTGTACCTACCGTTAAACACCAGTTTCATTTCAGACATCGTGCTGAACATAGTGGATCAAGACGGAAACCTTATTGACTTTAGAGGAGAAGCTATTACTGTAAGAATACATATAAAATCATCCGCTTAGACAATGGGGTTATCATTTAAAAAGAGAGAGCCAACCAGCAAAGAGGTCAGTAGCTCATCAGCTGTAGAAGGATTAACAAGTGACAACATTCGTTTTCTAGAAGAAATTGGATTAAGGGTCATTAACAATGGATATAATGGATATAGCGCAGGGTCCAACATTCGACGAGACCTTATGGGAAAAGGAATATCACACGCACAACCCTTACGCTTCGTCCAAATTAAACAATAACGATGAAATTAGGATTCCTATACAACAACAAGACATTTATACTCTTCCATGCGAAAGTTATTTATATATTGAAGGAAAAGTAACAAAAACTGATGGTACTGCTGGAAGCACTGTTCCGTTCATAAATAATCCTATGGCATTTTTATTTGACGAGATTAGATATGAAATTTCAGGAGTTACAGTCGATTCAACAAAAAAGGTTGGAATTTCCAGTACATTGAAAGGATTAGCGTCTTTAACACCAAATGAGAAGAATCTGTTAGCTGTTGCAGGATGGGTTGCACCAGACAAAAGTACAATCGCTCCTGACTCTTCGGGAAACTTTGATTTCTACGTACCTTTAAGATTACTCCTAGGATTTGCTGAAGACTACAGAAGAATAATAATAAATGTAAAACAAGAACTAGTTTTATTAAGATCATCAAACGATAATGATATTATTAAAGCAGCTGCTGGAACAACTGATGCCAATTTAGACTGGAAATTAACATTAGACAAGATTGTTTGGAGAGTACCACATGTGCGACTAAATGATGAACACAGGATTACATTATTAAGAAAGTTAAAATCAGATCGAGACATTGTAATGCCATTCAGAAGCTGGGAGTTTCATGAATACCCCGTTTTACCTACAACACAACGGCATACATGGACTGTAAAAACTTCTACTCATTTGGAAAAAGCGAGATATGTAATATTTGGATTACAAACGAAGAAAAAAGGTATATTAACTGAAAATGCTGGTGAATTTGACCATTGTAAATTAACTAACTGTAAAGTGTTCCTGAATTCACAATTCTTTCCCTACGACAACTTTAATATTTCTTTTGATAAAAAAAGGTACAGTGTTTTATACGATATGTACGCTAGGTTCCAAAATTCATATTACGGCAAAACAAATACACCTCTACTATCTCCCGTACAGTTTGAATCGAAAGCTCCGATTGTTGTAATTGATTGTTCCAAACAAAATGAATCTGTAAAATCGTCTAGTGTTGATATAAAAATAGAAATGGAATTTCAAGAAAACGTACCTGCAAATACATCTGCGTATTGTTTAATTTTGCACGATAAAATTGTTACATACACACCGTTGACCGGTATTGTAAAGACAGTATTGTAAAACGTTGTACCACCACCGGCACCGCCACAGTCGCTAACCTATAAATAGCGGAGCAACAATGCAGGTCTTCAGTTGATCGTCTATCGTCGCATGGGTAACATCTTCTACAAAATGAGTTCTCCATCTGTTGTACAAGGTGATGCAGAGGTAGCACCGTTATTGGAACGTGATAATACTAGTGAAGCAGAAATCATCAAGGAAATAACTGCATTTTTAAAGTTTGGTAAAAGAGATAGAGAGGAGGAAAGTAATGCAGACCCATCAAAGGTAGTACCAAAGAGGAAGAAGAAAGTTGAAGAAAATATTCCTCCTCACATTTTAACTGAAGATTTTTTGCGAATCTTTTACCCCATCTCAGCATGCATCAGTAAAAGTGTATCAGTTGGATTGATGAAATCATTGGATTATTCCCCTACAGTAATACTACACCATGGAACAAAAAAGGTTTTATTTTCGCAAAATGCTTGGGAGTCATTTTTGAAACATGTACATTTAATAGAATGTTATTTAACTAACAGTTTGTGTGGAAGGAAAACACATATTCGACTTTTGGATTGTGACAATGAAATCGATATTGTTAAACATCGCGGACAACTACAAGTGCGAATTAGAGACTTGACTCAACATGAAAATAAGATTCTACTATCACGTGAAGAATTCTACGTTTTAAACTATGCAACAGAACCTATTACAAGGTACATGAGACAGTTGGTATTTGCAAGCGCTATTATTAAAGAATATTTGGTCGATACTTTGGAAAAACAACCTTATAGCACCATCGTGTACGGACCTGTGGATACATCTATTTTTAATAGAATACCTCATGAAGTTTGCATGTGGAGAAAGTTAAAGGATTTTGAACCACTTGTATAAATCGCTACAGAAGCTACAGAAGAAACAACACGGGAAGAAGAAACAAAGAAACAAGAAGAAGAAGAAGAAGAAAACGAAACACAAGAAGAAGTTAAAAAAGACTAAAGTTTGACTTAGTAAAGAAGAACACACGTGGGGTAGGCCTATTGGGGACGGTGCCCACGTTAAATATACACCAACGCGCCTGCAACTGTACGGCCTGGTATTTAACCTACCGTGGTGTGGAAAACAGTTTAGTTGATCGTTAGGTGCCATGATGAGCGGAGGGGATGAAGAAGTGAGTGTAAAGCCTTGTGTAATAGAATTTCAAGCATTTCGAAATAATGATGATAGGTTTATTATCAAGGAATTAGTAATTTTAGACTTGCTTACATTTGTAGCCTACCCATTTACGTTTGAAGCTCCTTTTTCTTTTAACAAACTTAACGCCAAAGCAAAAATTACAAACAAATGGATAACAAACTACTTTCATCACATACACTGGTATGAAGGATTTATAAGCTACAGTAATCTGCACAGTATTATGTTTAACTTTTGCAAACAATATTCGCATATATACACAAAAGGATTAGAAAAAAAGAATTGGATACAAAAGTACACGCACGGTTATGTTTTCGATATAACTATCAGTAAGGATTTTAACATTAATCTCGGAAATATTTGTGTCGCTGCAAAGGATCTTAAACACGGTCAAACAAACTGTGCATTGTACAACGCATATCGTTTGGCTG
Organism: Allygus modestus; assembly: GCA_963675035.1. Taxonomy (NCBI): domain Eukaryota; kingdom Metazoa; phylum Arthropoda; class Insecta; order Hemiptera; family Cicadellidae; genus Allygus; species Allygus modestus. The sequence continues at coordinate 51,095,377 of OY776116.1, forward strand.
CTTACTTGAAACAAACGCAGGAATGTGGTGGGGGTAGCGGGGCCTATAAATACGAGGATACAACACCACCCCAGCACGAGTATTATTCGAGACTCCGAAGAGGCAACATCACAGAAGACACCACAACTACTGCTGACGAAGATGGCATCACAACAGTTTCTACAAACACTGGTTGATCAATTCAACACTCATTCAAAATCCGACCTTCTGCTAACTAAAAAGTGTTCAGAACTAAAAGAACAAAAACACTACATTATTCATAACATCAAGAAAGTGGAAACCACACATGGAGAAGCAATTCTAGTTTCATTGAGCGAAGGACCTTTCACTCCAGGAGATGAGCCGAAGTTTCAAGTATTTCTTCCAAAACGATTTGTTCAACTGCTACAAAATGAAGATTTGCGAGATATTCAACCGGGGACGTTGTATTTGGTATCACACGGTGTAAGCGGCAACAACTCTACGGAACTCACTCTGCACATCACGCATCTTTGTACATAATGTCTCTGTTTGTATTTCTCTGTTTGTATTTCTAGTCATTAATGTTAGACTTAAGCTTATTGTATTGTAAGATGTTTGTTTAATAAAGAAAAGAAAAAAAGAAAAACAGCAACACAGCAGTATATTATTTTATATACTGCTGTGTTGCTTTTTTTAAAATTCAAACGGATGACCTTGAACTTTCATTCAGGGTTAACTTATAAAGAGGTATAAAAGAGAGGGGAGCAGTGAAGTTAGTCTCAGTCTTGTCTAACACACGCTGCAGCTAACATGTCGGTGCCACCGATGAACAATTTATCATTCGATAACAATTTGAATACATATTGTTGCGAGTTACAATGTTTTAAAATACCAGGCGATCAAGTTGACGGGAAAGCTTGTCGTAAGTGCAGGTGTTTCAGCTATTGCATATGTAGATGTAAAACGTATCAAATGAACCGACAAGATAAAATACAAGAATTACGCCGACGGATTGCATTACTGTGGCGGCGAATGTAGTAGCAACCATCTGCCTCGCACCAGCTGCCTGCCATCTGCCGTCCACCATCTGCTCCGCCCCACCACACTTTTACCCCCACCATTTTGTTTGATACCAAAACGCTAGCTAGCGAATAGTTAGTACACCTCCAGCTCTTGACCAGTGTACATCGAGCTCTCTGTTGAAATGTCCATCAAAATTAGGTGTATTCATTATGAATCTATTCATCTGGCGACTTTCCAAGACCTCGAGGTTTTTAATGAAGAGTTAAGACTTCTTATTGCGTCCGGTTACGATTTATCTTTGGAACTTTACGCATCAAAAAACAACATGGACTCTGCGCAGGAATCAAAGTATCTGCCGTCTTTCATCAGAAAGCGAAGTGATGGTCGCAACTCGTCCGGATCAACAACATCGATGACAACGAACAACGGGGAACTATTGTAAACATGAATTATTGTAAATAAAATAAAGTAATATTTGTAATATGAATTATTGTAAATAAAATAAAGTAATATCTGTAATTGTACTACCTCGCACTCGTATCATTCGATTGCTTCATTCGATATTTCATTCGATATTTCTTATCGATTAACTATCGAATCACAATCGAATTTTACGAGTGCGAGGTAGATTTTTTTAAAAAACTTCACCGTGACCTTGAACTTTGAACTTTCCCTCATTACGTCACAAAACCGCCTACGTCACTGGCTCAGCCTCAGATGACGTATTTAATGACTCAGCGCTTCCGGTCACGTGACCGGAAGCCATAAATCAAGTGAGCCAAAAGTCCCCTTCCAACACTACTAGCGCACGATCTATTTTAGTGATAAAAAATAAATAAATACATCTTCATCAGGATATCTGCTTGATTAAAAAATTTAGAAAGATCGTACAACAGTTGAACTTAATTTTATAAGACTAAAATTTAATTTGTACTTATTTGTGGATCTGTTTTAAAACATGCAGTATGAAGCAAGTTTAAACTATGATCGTTTATCAGCCAATTGTTTTAAATGCTACCTAGAGCTTTAATTACTTCTCTCCTCTCTTTATTGAGTCATAAAAATGCAAGATTAAACCCATAATTAGAAAACAGTTTGTGAATCAGTTAAAACAGCCCAGACGTTTAAAACTATAGAAATCAAATTCACTAGTGAAATACTTAAAGAGAAGAAGTTATAAAGGGTTATCTTCTAACATTAGGAAATAGCATTGATCCAGACGGTGATGGGAGCAAGGTGAGTGCGAGAGGCAGTGCCATTCATCACTCAGCCGCAACGAGCGGCGAAGAGCTGCGATAGCGAGGAGATGTTGATAACTGCTGCGTTCCCCCAAGTGCTTCCTCCACTAGTCTTAAATCATCTTATAACACTTACTGGGAATAACTTCCCAACCTTTTACCGTTCAGTTCAGATTATAATATGGCGTAACTCGCGAGCAAATTTTCACATTTGGGATCGATATATATTTTATATCATTTAAACCATTTGTTGAACAAAAATTGTTTTATACATTTGACTTAGTAGAGTAATTAATAAGAGTTAAATGAAAAATGTAATTTAGCAAGTTCAATTGGTTGTGTTAAATTCGTTAAAACAACGTTAAACAATAAAAAACTGTCAACAAAATATATACATTGGTCGCTGAGAATAGTGTTAAAGGTCATGAAGAAACATATATTATATAACAATGAAAGTCACCTTAGGTAAACTTTTAACAAAACATTTGATAGTGTTTGAATATTTATGGATAAGACTCATTGATAACTGACATAGAAAGCTACCACTTCTTAACAGATACGATTTTTGCGACAACAATTACAATATCGTAATTAAATAGTTTGCAAATCAAACTTTTTTTGTAATTTCACATTTGATAAATGATAGTTAATACCAAAATCGAGCGAAATTTTGAATATTCTTTATGAATGCTATAGTTTTAAACTATTAACAAAAATTTTTAATCGATTCTAAATGAACTTTCACCATATTTTATGGGTGTAACACTAATAACATACTATTGTATTATTCCTATTATTTCTAATCTTCGTAATAATCCCTGTCACCATAGTAGTATAGTATTGTAAGTACAACTATTAAATTAGATTTACGTATTTATGAATTAATTTAATTAGTCTAAAATTAGTTAATATCAACTTCGCAACTGGTTATAGATAATAGGGTAACAGAAATGAAACACACTTATCAGTTTTAGACTCACTGCAAAAATATATATAAAGTAGAACGCTTATATTGGTAGCTCCAAACTCAAAGTGACGTAAAAGTTATCCAATAAAGTGAGACGCTTGTTCTCTTGCAGGCTTCTTTATAATTCTTTTTAGAATTTATTGATATAAAAAAGTTACATCGTCTAAAATAAACAATAGATAGACGATATAAAATGCTGTTAATTTAGTTTCTTGGTACTGGATTACCTTTGATTTTTTATCTTTTGGTATTGTTAAAATGTTTTATTTTACAAATCAGTTTAATTATAAATGTAATAATTAAAAAATTATAAACAATATTTAACGATAATAGGAACTAATCAATGGGTTTTATTATCACTATACTACGTTTAAACTTGCAGTAATTGAGTTTCATATTTAAACACAAACAATCCGTAGTAAAGTTAAACTTGACTCCTAATTGCACACGTGTAACATAATTTAATACTATACATAATAGAATAAAGATTTTAAATTAAAATAAGAACCTAGTTAAAATAAACTTCTAATTGCTTGGTCAAGGCCTTAACTCTTAAAGGAGCAATTCCAATGTTTAAAAGTAAAAGCCTTTGTTGATACAAATTACAAATTTTGTGGAGTTTGTTGTTTTTTCTTCTAAAGTAGAAAAAAGTTTAATATAAAATAATGTCTCCAATGTTTCGAACACATTACGGAGGAAATGTTCAAATGACTGCGTGTCATCCAATTATTTTCGACAAGAATTGGCCGCCTGTTCAGTCGTTAACACTTGACATGAGATGTCAGGGAGACAAAACTTCAGTCACCAATCTACATTTGTCTCTCACGCGATCTCAACATCTTTCTCTTTTCTATTCTTGAAACCATCTGCTGTTAAATTTAACTCGCATAGAATATAATGTCGTTTTTATTTTCATTGTTGTATTAATAACTACAGATATAATTATTAATAATATAGATTGACAGTAGGCAAAGATATACTACACGTTAAATCTACTTTCATTGTAATAATATTGATTATAGTTTAAAATTTTATATACTTTTTAAAAACAAGCTCCTTGAAGCCTAAATTTCTTAAAATTCTGCTTACTAAAATCGCTAAGTTTTTTCCCGTAGACTTCTCTAAATGTTAGGATTAATCAGACGGGAGAAGTGTGTTTAAGCCGGAATCTAGAGTCGCCTCTTAAGAGCATATAACGAAAATATGTTACATAAAAACTAAACTAATCTAACAAATACTATTTCAAATATTTTTAAATTTAGGATGTTGGAAAAACATAACATTTTCATACTGCTTATTGATATTAAGAATTCATGAACATAATAAAGATTATTTGTATTAAGCGGACATTTTTATTCATAGTTACATACGACATTTTTCTCAATGGTGGATTAGTGCTTGCGTTAACTGTTTTAATACGGTTTTTTAAATTCGACCCTGGAAAAATAATGTTTCCCGTAATAAAACAATTTTTAAATAACACTAGTATTTTTTATGATTGAAAGTCAACTGAATTACATTTCAAGACGAGATGACTTCAATTTAAATGATAAAAAGGTAGTTTCTCACATTTCCAGCAGAGAGCAATTCCGGGAAAACAACGAGGCCATTATCATAAGCTGCGGGACGGTATCTCATCAGCTGGTTATGTCGGGATGGTTGATTTCGCCACCAGGTGTCAAAACAATCACAGAATCCATTTTATCTCATATTAAACTATCTAATTAACCAGTGTTTACTAAAGAAGATTGCAACTTTCCTTTACACATAAGAAAATTGTAACTTTATTCTGTTTGCTTTTAATTGGGAGCAAATTCCCTTAATTTGTTCGTATTTATATGTAAAGGGCCAAATGCTACACTTATTCTTTCTCTGTTTTAAAAGTATTATTTTTACCGTATTCTACTACTGATGCAACAAAGATTATTTTAATTTTTTCTTTTACTTGTACAATATACAAAGCAACTATTATGCATTTTCTTTCTGCGAACCCCCTTATGAATTGTAAACGCATGGGGTTCGCGAACCTTAGGTTGAGAATCGCTGGTCTACGTCGTCGATGGCACTTTATTACTATTGACAAAAACTTCCAAAACACCAAACCATGTCAAAACCTCTAAATATAATGTGGGCATCCCGGGAATGAGATCCGTGAACTTATGCACCAAAATCCAGTACGCTAACTAATAAGCTAGTGCTAAGGTGTGCTCAATTTACTTTTGAATTTACTTTTTTATACAGGATATTTGTAGTTAAATTCGAGATTTTCACTTTTAGCAACTTTGATCTTTTAAAGTTTTAAGTAAGCAGTTACAACACTTTTATATTATACTTATCATATCATAGATTACTTTATCTCCTCCGAATCACGCTTTAAAATAATTCTAGTCTGTGGTTACCTATTTTAAAACATTGTCTTATCAGCTTTGGAAGCTTACAACCATGAGTAAGGTTGCACTTCTTCTATCTTAAAATCAATAGTTTTTTTTTATTAGGAAGGAAGGAGTTCCGATACTTCAAAATAACTCAAACTTTATTACAAAATTTAAACTAAAACGGTATGCTTGGTTTAATGTGAGTTAACGGTTACCCAAGACATTTACATGAATTAGCAACTTACTACGTCAAAGTGGAGCTTACCGCCAAAACGAAGAGACAAGATAAATGCTCCTGCTTAACCCCAGGATCAGGGGCTCCTTGAGATGAATGTTGAGACCGTTTATATTGACACAAACACGCGTCCCGGGGAGTAATGGGTCTGGGTGTGGGCGGTGGCGGGGTGGCGTAGACGCGGGGACAGATGGCGGCGACCGGCGATATTTGTGGTCGTGTGGGGAACCGTGGACAACTAACTGCCAGCCGTCAATCTGACAATACACTGCGTGACACATGGTTTGTGGAAATGGTCGTAAACGTAAGAAAAGGACAGGTTGATACAAATATGGTGAATAATGATAAATAGATAGCAAGAACAAGATGGATGAACAATTATTGATAACAGATTTTAAAATTAGAAGACGAATCAAAGTAAGTGTACGACGGGAAGAACACAAGTAAAAAAAGTGATAAAGCTGTTGCAAGAATATTAAAAAACAAGTGAATGTTGTTAATATTTACAGTAATATTTGTGGAAATGTTATCCAGTAAATCAATATTTCCCTTATATCAGTGTTTTGAGTGATAAAACTATCGGAAAAAGAGTACTCGATAAAAAGAAAATATTGCCAGTTATAGAACCACCAAGTTATATAAGGCCAATATACAACGTAAACTTTTATCGAGAAAGGTTCAAGTGCTACCAAACTTTGTTAACATATTTCATCTCTTCAAACATTGTACGAATTCCAGCGTCCCGTGTATCAAAGACATGACTGTAACTGTTAATACATTTGGTGAAGTATAAAAAAATTTATTGTGGTGTACCTTTGTTGCATTTAAGTAAATGGTGGTAAAAGTTTAATTGAATTTTTGAGTTTGGTCCTTAAGCTGATTTAACCCTATCGTAGTATAATAAAAGTAGTATATTTTACTACATCTTATACATTTATAAAAGAAAGGTAGTGTCTGTTTGTCTGTACGACGACTTGTATGTTACGTTTTAACGTAAAAACTACTGTACCAATTGAGCTGAAAATTTTCAAGTAGGAAGATAATTTATCTGGGTTTATTCCCATCTTGTAAATGCCTTAGGGCCCCGCCTCAGTTAAAGTTACAATGTTATTCTTATGGGCAGTAGGTTCAATGGATCAGATAATTACTTAAACAGATGTAGTTGTAGCAAGAATTTGAATCAGCTTTGTGAAGTACGAATATCAGCTAGTATAGGATAAAGCGGATAAATAGATAAATTAACTATAAATATGTCTTTACAATGTTACAGCATATTTTATTTAATTTATTACAAATGGAACCGATGTTAAACAAATAACAAAAACACTATTAATCCATTTTACGAGAAATGAAAACCTTGATTTAAATGTCTCTTCTGACACCTAAAAATAACGGCCCACTCTAAAAACATAATCAATGCATTTTACATTATTCAGCGTAAAAGAGGTTACTAAAAAACTGTTTATTCTAGTAAACCGAACGGATAATATGGTACAACTACCATGGCACTGACTAAATCAAAATAGTAAATAATTTATATGTTGGTAATAAGAATAATTTTGTTTAAGAAAACTGTTTAACAACATCCGGTGTTACAAATACTTAAGTAAGTTAAGTAAGTCCTTGTTCCTCTAAGCCACAGGGAAACCAGAGTATTTAGAGCACCTTAATACTGACGAGCTCGTGAAGAAACACTAGAGGCTGGACGTGATCACGAGGTGCATTAAATGTTTGCATTCCACAGCTGCTTGGTTGGTAAATAGCAAAGAAAAGTAACATTAAGAAAACTGACGTCATGATAAAAATAACTACTATATTGGCCCTTTTACCTCTTAATTTTCAGTAATAATGTTATATACTGAATTTCATTATTAAATTTTATATATTAAATTAATGGTTAGTTCGAATTGTTAAGACCATTTCTAAAAGTTCTTGTTTCCCTGTGGCTTATAGGAAAAAGAATTTTAAACTTTAGTTGCACTACCGGATGTGGTATAAAAATATTAATATTTATAATTATTTTAGACCATAATATTCTAAGAATACTTATGTTTTCTCTTAAGTTCTCCCTTACGTTTTCTCACAGTGACCTTACATGTTCAAGTGTTTGTTTGATGTGTTTAACCCATTGGCTCACAACCCCGAGTATACTCGTGGCCGCCGAAAGTAGCCCGGACGTGCAACCCCGAGTATACTCGGGATAGCACTTTTTATTAAAAAAAAAAAAAAAAAAAAAAAAAAAAATCTTTTTTGTTTATTTGTTGTTTTAACTTGTTTTCATATTTTGTTTGAATGTATTTTTTATGCATATGCCCATCCTTGGGGAAACTTAGTCAAATTTAGGAAAAATATGATTTTGGAAAATATGTTATAACTAAGTCAAATATAAATGTTTCACTAACATTTTTTATTTTCACGTAAAAAAATAAATAACCCACAAGTACATATTAGTTGTTGGGCTGAAACATTTTTTTTTTGTTATTTACATGTAACTCCTTTTAAAATTTATGTTTTTTATAAACTATATATATGTATATGATATATATACAATATTTACCATACATAAATGCTGTCAAAAGTATCTTCTTCTTGTAGATAATTTATTTCTCTAAAGGTTAGTGCAAAAATTAAGTAAATTGAGCAATAATTGTTGCTATAGTGACAGTTTTAGTAAAAGTCTACATTTATGTAATTTTTCTTAGGAAACTGAACGGCTTGTCAGGTGGCAAATTTCAGGTAAGCCAATGGGTTAAAACTTCAGAAGTTCTCGGTTCTTAGTATTTTTATAAATAAACGGTATCAGGAAACTGACACATACTTTTTCCCTTTTAGCCCAACTTTAATGAATAAATTACTTTTTATTTACTAAATATAGATTACAAAATGTCCAATGTGCAGAAAATCTTGTAAACAAGTTGTTTTCAAAAATATCCACCCAAATCCCTGTTTAGGAGGCACTACAGAATCCATCACTACACGCGTGGTGTTAAGAGGGGAAATGCCCCCTATTCTCTCCCCCTCAGGGTTATTAAGGGGCAACATATTTCGAATTTCCTCTGTTGGTCAATGCTAACTTGACAAGCATATCAAGTTTGAACGAAATCGATCAATAAATAAGCGAGAAATAGTAATTTTTGTATTCCCCATAATAATAACATTGGACAACGTACTGTGTTGACTGCAAAATGAATATTTAAATTTTCTCCGCAACCATTAAGCGTAGAATAGTAATCAAGAATACCTAATGATATAGTTTGTTGAGCTATTTTTAATGCTGAATAGTAATATTTTTTATTTATGTTTTTTTATGAAAACCCCAAAAATTGAATTTTTGATATTTTAAGTCTTGTAATTTCTGAACGCAAATTCTTACAGAAATGCGGATGGTGTCATTTTGTTAGAAAACTGAAGTTCTACAAAGGACTAAAGTTTAATCAAAATCGTTAGAGCCGTTTTTGAGAAATATTGATTTTACATGTTTTGTGGCGGTTTTGGGGGGATAATTACCCTTAAAAATACAAAAATACAAAAATTAAAACAAATACCTTGAGATATCGTGAATTAGTACCTACATACCAAATTTCATAAAAATCGGACGATTGTTTAGGGCTCTAGCTCTATACACATCCATACAGACAGACAAACAGACAGACTCACCGACATCACGTAAAAATCACTTTTTTGGGTTCAGGGAATATTTACACTTACGAATATTTACACTTACAACTCAAATTCTAAAATTTTGGCAAAAACAATACTTGCTCCATATACTAAGTATAAGGGGGAGAATGTAAAGAAATAATTGCAAATAAGATAGTGTAAGAGGGATACGACAAACAATGAGACCAATAAACATGTTAAGACATCATTAAACTATATTTTTGTTATATATAAAAGACAAAGCCCTCACTGTATATACTGACTCACTGACTAACTCACTCACCCACTCACTCATCACGAATTATCCTATTTCCCATTTACCTAGAGAGTTGAAATTTTGTACACTGACTCATTAGGCATACAATAGGAAAACTAAATAGTTTGTCCTGAACTGACCTTAGGGCTCCGCCAGAGGCCCCGACAAAGTTCTCATATATTCCTTATGGACATTCATTTTTATTTGAGCTGATGAAAATAAAAACAGCTGATCTAAATATTCCTAGTAGTTCCACGGGCTAACCACATAATGAAGCACACACGACTGTCATAGTTTATAAATAATTTTGCGTGGCGAAGCCTGCAGGTTACAGCTGGTTATATATATAAACAAACATTAATGTTCTGTCCCACTTTCGTTCTCCTAATTTACTTTATCTATAAATGTGTAACTTTTTTTCCAACATAAAATAGCTTCTAACAGATTTATGTAAATTAAAAAAATGTGTTAATTGTATATTACAATTTATAGCCTGCATTGTAATACACTATGTTTTACCTGTCCGTCTTCGTTGATTCCGTCACGCATATTCAGTACTAGCTGATCCTGCAGGTTTCGCCCGCAAATAATCTTAATATATAAATACCCTCGTCGCAGCAAACCTGCATACTCAGCGAATTTCCAATGAATATATAACATAACACATTAAAACGGTTAACAGGATTCATAAGAAATGTATTCACAAACAAGCGATATTTAAAATATTAATTATTCTCCATAAGAATAACATTGGGGATGAGTACGCAGGTTTGCTGCAACAAGGCACACAAAATAATGGGTTTTCATGCAAATATCATTAGAACTCATCTTAGTGAAGTCACATACCAAGTTTCATCCATATACATTCATAAATAAGCGATATATAACATTTTAAGTATTTTCCATAAGAATAACATGAGGACCAAGTACCTAGGTTTGCTGCTACAGAAACCATTGGCGAAAAATTGTTTTTTTGTGCAAACAACAATAAAACACAACCAGATCAAGCCATATAACAAATTTCGCCAGTTTATGTTCATAAATAAGCGAGATATACAATTTTTCTTTTTCTCCATAAGAATAACATTAGACAACGTACTGTGTTTAGCACTTATCTCGGCAACCAATTGACGTAGAGCAATGATCAAAATACCAAATTGTTTATTTTTTTAAGTTGAATTCAATGGTATAAATAAAAATTTGATTTAAAATATAATTACATGTGAAAACCCCAAAAAACACATTTTTGGGTACAAAACCCCCCAAAAACCCCCCTTTGGATGGTGCGATTCATCTGGTTTTCGAACTCGTTCAAATAAGTGGTACTTTATACATTTGTACCAAATTTCATTAAGATCGGACCTTTTTTACGAAAGTTATCGTGCTTACGGACACACACACACACACACACACACACACACACACACACACACACACACACACACATATATATATATATATATATATATATATATATATATATATATATATATACAAATTTGAACGAATGGTGTTTTTGGCATCTGAGACCTCAAAATGAAAAGTTATCATGGTCTCGGGCTTAAGTCTTACCATGAGACCTACGGTAATAGCTTCTTCCCTATAGGGGAAATTCGCTAATAATATATAATACCCCCGTAGCAGCAAACCTGCGTACTCAGCGAATCTCCAATGCATATAATGTATTTTAATACCACATAAAACCAAATACCAAGTTTCATCAATATACAGTCATAAACGATTTATGACATTTGAATTATTCTCCATAAGAAAAACATGGCGGCTGAGTATGCAGGTTTGCTGAAGCATGGAACACAAAAAAGTGGTGTGTTATACAAATATTAATATAACTCAATAAGGTAAAGCCACATACCTAATTTTATTAATTTATGTTCATAATTAAGGGAGATAACACGTTACTTATTCTCCATAAGAATAACATGGGGGCTGAGTACGCAGGTTTGCTGCTACGGGAACTATCGTCCAAAAAAAAGTTTTTTAGTGCAAATATCAATAGACCACAACGATATGAAGCGATATACCAAGTTTCATCAGGAAAATTTTATAAATAAGCGATATATATAATTTGTCTTGTTCACCATAAGAATAACATTGGACAACGTACTGTGTTTAGCACTTTCAATATCTCTGTAACCATTTGACGTAGAGCAATGATCAAAACACCAAATTGTGCGTCTTTTTAAGCTGATTCTAATGGAAAAAAATAAAATTTGACTTTAAAAAAAATTATATGTAAGAAATTCAAAAAACCATTTTTGGGGTAAAAAGCCCCCCCCCCCCCAAAATACCCCTTCGGATAAGTCGATCTGTCTGGTTTTCGAACTTAAAGTCATAAATTCTGCCTTACACGTTTATAATAAAGTTTGTCAAAATCGGATTATTTTTACGAGAGTTATCGTGCTCACGGACACACACACACACACACACACACACACACACACACACACACACACACACACACACACACACACACACACACACGCACGCACACACACACACACACACACACACACACACACACACACACACACACACACACATATATATATATATATACAGTTTTGAACGAATGGTGTTTTTGGGGTCTGGGGACATCAAAACGAAAAATTATCATGGTCCCGGCCTAGGTTTTTACCATGCCGACTACGGTAATAGCTTCTTCCCTATAGGGGAAATTCACTAAAAACTGACAGTTGGGTGTGCTGCATTTTGTGGTTATCCCGTAGAACTACCAAGAATCAAGATCAGCTGTTCATATTTTCATCAGCTCAAACTTAAAGTCGAGTCAGCCAGTCTGTGGTATTTGAGTTTTATATATTAAGATAATCATTAATAAAGTTGGTAGCACAATAGAACGTACTACAACTGTAATATTTTATTGAAACACATACAAATTATTATGTTTATAAACATATAGTTTTTATTGTTAATGCTATACATGTTACATATCAAGGAAAGTAAGATCGACCTGTAGGACTGAGCTGAGTTCTTGGGTAAGTCTACAAACTTGGTTTCAGCCGGCATTGTCCCACATTATAGTCCGCCCTACTTCACCTTGATTACCTGTCCCGATGTCATTGCTAAACGGATTCAACCTCTCATACTACCATAATACTAATTTTGATACAGTTCGGGTTACAGTGCTTAGCATCTGGTTAGCGTATGCTCTGGAATGACTTTTCACCTCTATTTGGCTAAGTACCGTTAGTGTGACAGTCTACCTTTGTCGACAGAAAGAAAAAATCACTTATTTAATTTTACAACATTTGTTTTGGTTGTTTTTGTTAATGTCTACTTTTATTTACGAGAAATTTCAGTAGTTTCTCGTCCTTCCCATGTGCCAAGCACCGTGAACCGAACTGTATTTATTATTTTTTAGTCAAATAAAAAATGTGAAAAGTTCAAAATCACCTCTCTTTAATGGAAGGATATGGCATTTCTCTATGTAACCGTCCCCATGAATTAGCTGTTCCTCTAAAGAAGTGGTACTTCATATTTTCAGAACTTAAAATTTATTAATGTTGAATTCGATTAACCTAAGAGGCTCTTTAAAAATACGTTAATTTGGCTAAATTGAATTAAATTCAATAAAACTCTTGTGTTGAAAAATAATTGTTGCAATAGAATGTATTATAAAAGATATAATATAATAATTATTATTGTTTTATTTAATATATATATATATAAAAACTCTTTATTTGTATAATAAATACATTTTTAATTGAAAAATCATTACCTTTATGCAATGATAATTAAACTAAAAATTTATTTGGTGTTTGGGATGATTTTTATGTAGAATTTGTACGGAATTGCATCGCTATTTTGTTTTTGCGAAAGTCCTCTCTTCGAGATTAATGTCGGCTTCTGTGCCGGAGTAATGTCAAAGTTACCCAATATCCAAAAACTTTTACTATAAGAAACCTTTTATTGTTGCTTTCTGAGAGAAAGTGATTTCGAGAGCTTAGGTATTTGGTAAAAAGTTTATGTCGCCACTGTTTTCACGTTTTCATTGTTAATATTTATGTTTACTGTAGTTGTTATTGCATTTATCCAGTTAGTAAAATTGTGTGACAGTTGTTAAATGATTATTTTGTGGGTTATTAACAAATTATGTGTAGAAGGTCTCATAAAATAATATATTAGCACATCGTCCGTACTAATGTTTTTTGAATGGCTGTCTTACTTTCTTCATACTATTCGTTACAAAACTTATTCAAATTTTTGTAAAGGTTTCAAAAAGGTTTTGTAAAGGTTTCATTTCTACTGTGATGGTATTTAAATGATTTGTTTAATAACATCTTAATTAAATGTTAGTTTAGAAAAACTTATGGTTTACGGATAACCCATCTGCACAGGCTTGGATCCATATCTGTAGGAAAATAAGGTTACATTGGGAAATTCTTACACTAAATAACTCGACGCAGTTGCCAAAGTATATTAATCTTTAATGCGGCTATACACTTAATCATAAACTAGATTAAGATTAAAACTACAATCACCGGAAATTTCCTTTAAAATACTTAAAATGTTACGGTAGCAATTCCTTGTGTTTGAGGATGTTATAACCAAATACATGATTTGATACAAATACAACACTGTAATGTAGAAAGTCGACTGTGTTCAGATATTAATTATGAAATATTTCTTCATGTTCTTCTTGGATGAATTGCATTAAATATTTTCCTCGGAAAACTGACTCAAATAAATTAAAGTTAAAATAAAATTGAAAATAATATTGAAAACAATATGAATACATTTTTTTTGTCTTAAGTTACGTTTATCTTTTCCAAAAATAACAAAGCTTGAAATGTCAAAAATATGCAAAGTGAATGCCACGCTTCCCCCACTTATTTTTGTTTATTTGAATTATTATTTGATTTTTAAAGGTTGACTTTGTTTTTTAGTTAAGGGTTGTGTTTTCTTTTCCTTTTTCATTGGGTTTTGGTTTTAGAAAAATTTAAGTTATAAGTTGAATAACCGGGTTGTTTTACTGAATGTAGAGATGCGAATGAGTAACATTTAGAATAATATTTGATTTTTGTTATGGAACTAAATGTCTTGTAAATGTTAAGCTAAATACAAGTACAATACGTTTTATGTCATAAATATAGCTTGTCGAGTTTAATGAAGGAAGGAATAAACAAGTGGCAGGTCCCTATCATACTTTTTGCCAAATAACCACAACAACAAAATTAAGGTGACACATTAATGACAGCAAAGGGCGTACAACAAGTTAGAGTAGTTTTTCATAATTATTTTGTAAAATAGATAGTAAATAAATAATAAATAAAACAGACAATTAGGAGGGCTTGAAATACATTCTACCTAAGGAGACGCTTTCACAAACAAGAGAATGTGAAAGACATGTCTGAACATAAAATTGCCTAAACCATATGTCAAACCCATTAAGTGTACCCGGCCCGTCTGCGGTTCCCCCCAACACCACAAATACCCACCAGGTGTCGTTCGTCACCAAGTCTACGCCCCCTCCCTCCACAACTGCAGTTACTTACCCGATACTCTGCCCGTGTCAATGTGAACGTTAATATAAAAGGTCTTCACATTTATTTAAGGAGCTTTAAAACCGGGGGTTAAGCTTGGATAGTTATCTTTCCATTTCTTTTTGGTTGCGTGTGGACTGAACGAGTTGTAAAACATCAAGGCAATTAGGAAATTACCAACGCTTCTTTTGATATGTGGCTAAGGCAATAGGGCAAAAATGTTATAGTTGGTGTTGCACGAGCCATTAAGAGTGTAAACGGTTTATTTCTAGGGTTATTTGTAAATTATTTTCTAAAAAGGTGGTGTTTATTTAACGATAGTGCGTGCGACCAAAAGAGGGTTCAATCTAAATTAAAAAACAAATAAAATATCCAATGATAGCGAAGCAGGGTAGTTTATAATGTACCACAAAACCATCCAGTATCGTTATAATGTGCATGGTTCACGTCTAATGGAACTAATTCATTTAAAACGATCTCGACCTCAATTAATATAAATTAAGTATGTAACTATTTTGAATCGTATAAAACAGGTATGGATCAATATAAGACAATATTCAGCTTTAATCATAATTCGAAGAGTCAGCTAGAAGATAGATTTTACTGACGTTTCACGACGTAGAAGTGAGTATTTGATGTTAGTCAAGCCTCAGCCTACACATCTATCATCGCAGACTGAGAGCTGACGTTGACTCATAATAACGTCAAAGACGTAGAGTATTGATGGAGTGTCTCTCTTAAGTGATTTCTGTAAGAAACCCTTTATTGAAACTTAATCTTTGGCTGTATATTTTAATCTTGAGAATATGCAAGAATTAATGCTGAATTAGCTTCAAGGTATTTTTAGGTATTTTAATAATAAGGAACATTTTAGTTCGTAATGTTTTGTATAAGTTAATATGATAAAATAATATTTTCTGCATCATAAACGTTTCCATAAACTATAACTAATACAGGCTTTCTTCTAAATTAAAATAAAATTCAGGTATCTGAATTAAGGATATTTAAAACCTAATTCAAACAAATTTGTATGTATTTAAGAAAAGCCTTGAAAGCATCTTATTAACTCTATTCTTTATTTGATTGATAGGCCATAGCGCAATAATACAATACTTAAACTAAAGCTGTCGAGTGGTATACCCATCGTAGGACGAGTGTCTTATACTGTGCTTAACTGTTGCCGCAAGGTGATTCACTTATCTTTATACCAACATAACATTTCAAATGTTTGTGGTATGCCTAATAGAGTACCGGTACAATAAGAACATATCAAAACTGTGATTAAACATTTTCTTAAAAAATCACCAACACAGTTTAAAGGTAAGCTGATTAAATGATAAGTTTAGCATATTAATATCACGTTTTTCAATGAGCAATGCCTAAGAAAAATATTAATTGTTCGTTTGAAAGAAATTACATGAATGTAAATCTTACCTAGCCTCGGTTCCCTATTTGGTGCCTTTTTCCACGGAGTTAACCCTTATAAATATATTAAACTTTTCGAAAACTTATCAACAATTGCGGAGTTTTGTACAACAAACAAGACTAGTAGTAAAACATATTAATATTTTAGATATTATTTATTGTTTTTATATAAAGACAAACAAATCTTGTGAAACTAAAATACTAAAATAAAAACCAAAATACACTTAACGTTTTTTGTTTTTATACTGATAAGTAATGCTTATTCAAGTCCAAGAGCAGAAAGAGAGTTTATACAAAAACTAACTTGATATGTTTGTCTTATTCAATACTCATAAATCAATTCTCCTCTGTTTTATAAAGAACAAAAAAGAGGCAGGATAAATACAATTGGAATTAAATGGAACGACATAAATAAACCGGAACAAAGAACTCCTCTTGTGGTTTCGTACTATTTCAAGGCCTATTTCCTGTTACGGCCTCGGAGGGAACGACAGGAATAAGTGTATCTAATACGATCGAAGCCTGCCGAGGAACAATAGAGTCCTACGTGATCTCGCAGTGTGTCCCCTATTTTCAAATTTTATTGCTTACAACTGATAGTATAAAAGGATTATTTTCAATGGATACGTCTAGAAAAACTTTTTTAATTGTATTATTAGCTTTGTGGTCCCATTAATATTTATTTGCTTAAGATGATTTTATATTCAAAAGTGATGTAGTATAACAAATCACAATATAAAACATATACAATCGACCTTACAAGCATTTAACGTATATTTAGTGAGTAAACAACAAATAGGGGACTACGAACTTATTTAGTTTACATAGAAAGGTATGTTCAGTTACCTACAATATTTTAATGCTACCCGCCCAGAACTACAGTCTCCAGCAGTCCTTGCTACGTGTGCAACTGTACGGTTTTGTTTTTTAAACGTGTATAGTAAATGTTTTATGTTTTGGGAATATTTTAACTTTGACAATTCTTATACCATAAACAGCTTTGACGTTTGCGTGCATTTAAGATTTTGATCATATGAAAGTTTCGAAACTGCAGGAATCCTGAACGTACTTTTAACTGAAGCGAACAGGTTCGTAAACCTCATTTTTCTGCT
The DNA here is from genome assembly GCA_963675035.1 of Allygus modestus. Lineage (NCBI taxonomy): Eukaryota > Metazoa > Arthropoda > Insecta > Hemiptera > Cicadellidae > Allygus > Allygus modestus. The sequence goes on from OY776116.1 coordinate 51,113,151, forward strand.
CAAATTCCGGTTCAAGGGTTTAATTATAAAAGTTAAAGTACTTAATTATTAAATTATTTAATTATCGTTTGCTGTATAAAGGCATAATACGTCCTTAAATTACATATTTATTATTAAAATCAATAATTTAGTAGCATATATATTATTTTCAGATGGATTTAGAATTTGTAAGATTATTATAATATTAACTACCTTTACGACATGACGAAACTCAAAAACTAAACAACGACAGGTTAATGAATAAATAAGTAAAATAAGTAATTTTAATTGTCAAGTTAATGAACCTAATACAAAATAATTATACAAAATAATAAAAACGAATATTTCCCAGTAGTGTGATACACGATTTAGTTACACCCCATGTTGGCGGCTTTGTGCGTCTAAAGCTAGTTGTTCCGTTAACTATTTACTTTGTTTTATATTCCGCATCCGGCAAACAACTAATACCACAGTCTCTTTACACTGACATTAACTAATAAAAATCCTCTTGTTACACTAAAGCTATTTAAGTTCTCATCATTTTAAAACTTTAGTGATGATGTAGCTGTGAAAACAATGCAACGCTTTAATTAACTGATAAGGTCGCTGACGGTTGTAACATTTTTCATACCTGATACTTCCATAATTACTGAAGTCCGAAATACTTTTATATTTTGAAATTCAAAATGAGAGTTATTCTTAATCCTACGTTTGGCCATTTCACAATTATAACATTTAATCAAAATATTAACCGAAATTACTATAACAGGCAAAATTAATAACAATCGACATTATTACTAATCAGTGAATTAATAATATCCAAGGGTTATCATTCCTATACCTATTTTTATGTGGACCTTTGTACAGATAAATATTGAAACTACTTTCAGCAAGTTTACTCTGAACCAATAATATAATATTGCCTCGGTTAAATACACGTATGCTTTATTGTAAACTATTTCAAAAGCTGACTTAACACAGTTTCCAGACATGGGGCATAAACTATAATACCGACAAAGCTAGTTACCTGAAATAGTTTTTTCCAAAATTGAGTTTTGGTTGCACATTAGTGATCTGTTCTATAACTAAATTTTCAATATGCCATATAATATATTTTAACATTGCAACACAATTCAAAGAAAACAATTAATTGAAAAAAAATAGTTTTAACGTTCAATGGTGATATTTTGTATTTGAAAATTATGTAACAACTCTTATATAAATCACAGACGTTATTTCGTGGAATTTATTCCAAAACTCTTTTATCTCCGAAGAGGCAATTTTTAAGTAAGTTATCAAATTATAAACATTCTTTTGTGCGTTTAAAAAAGATTAAATTCAATACACAGAATTCTCTGGGTCGTTTTTTCCCTTATGTGGTTTGATCTGATCGCTAGTGTAAATAGTCATCGCTTTCCTAACCTATTGCTGAAAATAGTTATTGCCATAAGATAAAGCCATAAGGCAACGTTATAGTATACGTGGTATAAAATCAAAGGTTAAAAAGATTATGTTACTATGTAAGTTGTAAATACACACTATATACATATACATCAATTATTCACAGGAGTTAGATACAAGTCTCGGTTGTGCGATTCATGTAACCAGGCGACACATTCCCTGCGACACACGTCGGCGTCAGCCTGGTTTAATGATATGTCATTATCAGGCCGCTCAACTCTGAAGCAGAGGTACCTTTCGCCTAACACAGCCTCACTAATTATTTAATGTAACGTTCGTTCAAAGATTAACCAAGAACAATACAAAGTTATAAAATACAATACAACTACAGTATTGCATACAACACATTTTAAGTTGTAACGTAAAAATGCAATAATAAGATTTAAAAGATCCCTTATTGTTGGTCTCATATAGATATTTGCAAATATTACAAGGAGTTTTATTAGGGCTTGAAATTGTCACCATTCTTTACCTTGCACATGAAAATGTTTGGGTGGAAAATGAATCTATTAAGTTTTATAGATAACAATTATGTTTATTAATTATATATTAATATATGTATTATATTTATATTTATAAAATTGTATATTTATTCTCTGTACCTATAGAAATATTTCATTATGTTCTTTTCATTTGCTAAGTAAAAAATTTTATCGCAATGAAAATGTTAAAAGCTTATTGAGAAGTTCAACAAGTGTAAATTTTCTTGAACCACCAAAAACCGTCAAAATTCGGCAAAAACAAATTTTCCACTCTAAGATCCAGTGAATATTTATTTTACAGTAAATCAAGCATTATTTTAATAGATTCAATTGGTGAGCAATAGTCTGACTTACAACGTTGCACTTTTAACGTTATCGGTAATTAAGTTTATAGGGTGCATGGATGTTTCAAAACGTTAGTTTTTAATTGAAGGCATATGCATATGATTTATGTGTTGAAAACTACATTACATACCTTATCGGCTAAATTGTCTCTCTTGCGAATTGTAGCTGAATTTCTATGCTATTGAATAAGAACAAATTATTTGACCTAAAAAATAGTTTGTGTTTATAATCAATAGTAGTGTACGTTTTATTAATAGATTTTTCGACTGAAAACCTAAATATGGTTGGTTGGGATGGTTTTAAACCAAACCCATACCTTACAAAGTTTTAATTGAGGTGCCTGACATTATATTACCTATCTATAATAGCGGACAAATAAATTGCCAGTTGAGGGCGTGGTTTGCCGGGCTATCAACCAAGATCAGCCAATAGTAGACGTGCTGCATTGCCAAAACTCCACACCAGCTGATCGGAATAACATTCCAGTGATATTTTTCTATGGAAAAATGAAAACAGTGACAGCGTACAGACGTGCTATTGGCTACAGTCCAACTGTCATTTTTTTTGTCCGCTATTATAGTAACCTAGTACCTGATAAACATCTTATAATTCACTAAAATACTAATATATGCTTGCAGTATATTTATAACTGTTTAATATAGGTATTTTTAGTATTTTTTACTTGTATTACACTTAGTTGCGTAAAATGGAACGTAAAAATATATCACTCACCATTATTTTATTACGACATTTCGTAGTTAAGATATTTGTACATAATTTGATTTTGGAATGCAAAGCACGAATTAAAAATAGTAAGGTCAGAAGATAAATTCATAATGGAAATTAATCGTTTTTATTCATCCTTATTTTAATATACATATTAATAATAAATATTTGACATTAAAAATATAAAAATATAAGGATTTATACCATGGACAAATTTAGTGTCTTGTAGTGTTTATTTTGTAAAACATGTCAGCTTCCACATCGAGATTGGGGTCGGCAGTAAAATGTCGTTGCTTTACGATGAAAACGTGGAAATTTTAATAACAAGAATCTGCCCTACGTGAAACATTTGTAATAAAAGATTAAGATCACTAAAAATTAAAAATAGAAGAATAAAATTCAACTATAATCTATATTACAGTTATGTTTACCTATAATCGATTACATTATAAGTATCATTATTAAAAAGTACATTATTACATTAATGTATTTACACAAGTATAGCTTTTAGAAACAACAGTACTTAATTTGTAATGTGTGAAGGAATCATTTGTTTAGGTTTTAACGGAAAAATAAGATGTTTAACAATTTTGTATAAAAACAAAATAAATGCATTGGACTACTGAAATTGTGTTAAAATATGTGTCCCTATGTTTGTAAAATGTAAAACTGTCGTTAAAACTTGTGTAATTTTAGTATTTTCATTATGAATGTTAACAAAATAGGTGTGCACTTATCTGAACATATAAAATTGACATTTATATTCTTCAATTAAAAATAGCTTGTACATCTAAACGTTAATACACAAAATTATCATCGGAAAAGTATGTTTATTCTGCTAAACTAAACCCTTATGTATACATCAAACATACATTTCCATTAACAAGTTGGATGAACTTGAAATGTTTGCAAAGTAACTAGGTACATTCATTAAATATGTCAATTTACATTTTATCCCTAGTATCTGCGTCAAAACCTTCTGAATGATGTGTAAAAACACAAAAATATTTTTAATGTAAGGAAAATGGTATATTAGACTTATTTTTCATTTTAAGAAAATATATGTAAATTTTTATTTCATGACAAAGTTTTAGAACTTGTTAACAAAACATTTATTTTTATTAAGTATTAAAAAGTAATTTAAAATAACATTCAACACATACATTTTATTTTTGATGGAAATGTGCAGCAGCTTAACAGTCAACATAATAACATATATGATTACTGTTATATATGATAAGCTAATACTAATTATCAATAATTACATCACACGTTTCTATAACATAGGATAACTTCAGGATCTCATAAATATTTCAAAACATACAATATATATTTGAATTGAAGTAAAACTCATTAGCTGAAACCAAAAGCTAACAGTTTCTTCTGTATTTAGATCAAAATACGTATTACATTTTAGTGTATTAATGACGAATTATAAATAACACAAAATATAAACACATTATTCAACATTTAAATCTCACAAAGCGAAATGAAATGGAATAATGGAGCAGTTTTGTGGCTGTGTTACTATTTTAAAGCACCTTTATTGTTATAGCCTTCTGGAAACGATACGGATAAGTGTATCAAAAGCAGTCGATGGCTGTCGATAAACAATAGCGGCTACGTGATCGTGCGGTAAATGTTGCGCCTTTCTAAGCACTCTTATCCAATTCGAATATCGGCAAACTCGCTGAACATTTCTTTGAAGTAATAAACTATCTCTATAAAGACAATCCCGACCAACCCCCAGTTTAAACCTCAAACCTGCGAAGATGACAATTTGAATATATACTCTTTTCATAATGTATTTAATCACAGTTTAGAAATAATATTTCTTTAAATATTTCTTGAGCTTAGTTAATTTATTTGCACCTATTGCTGCACATTTTTAAATGGCAATAATGTATTTACAACATTTTGCATGTCAAACCATTGGAATCGTTCCTTATGATTTTCATAAATTCATATTCTGTATATTTTATGAAGACAATTATTATCAAATATTATTATTATTATTATTGATTATAATTATAATTAATTTTAATGTTTATTATTATTAGTCATTACAACCATTAACAAAATCCAACATTGGAATTTAAGGACAGTACATCATAAAATTCAAAAAGGGAAACGTGGATATTGTTTTATTTTTCTTTGATAGTGGTCCACATAATAATTATTTTTTGGCTGAAAACCGTTTAATGCCATTGATATTTGTTCACTTTCCTCGTAAGCAAAGACTTGTCTTTAGAAGTTCCACACATGTTACTGATATGCTAAAACAATTTATTTGATAACATTTTAATAGAGAAGGTAAAGAGTGAAATCATTAATTAAATAACTGTCACATATAAATCGATCATAATTCCTGGAGACGTTTGTTATGGATGTAACAAAAATGTGTCCAGGCACCTATTTTACTCAGAATGGTAAATGATATTATAAATATGATAAATAAATATAAATAAATGCAAATTATTTACCGATCATAATATTAAAATCTAAACATCAAACTGCAGACTCATAACGGGGCTGTTCAACGTAAGGTCTTTTAACTCTGGCAGTTATGAGGGGTTTACTAATCATATCTATTATTCATTTGTGTTGTTATTTTGGTAAATATATATCATGAAAACGTTGAAATTAGAGTTTGAACACTTTTTTTATATCAAAATAATGTTTGTATATATGTATATTATGATTTTATGGACCGCAGACAGTTCGAAATAAATATCTAAAATGAGTGTGCCTATTTACGTTTAAATAGTTAAATAATTTTAGTATAAATCATTTAATCACGTAAAATTTTTATCCTATTAGTAATTTATAAGTATAACCTATAAATTAGGATTCAATGCGTATTCTATTTACAAGATGTTTGAAATTATATTTTGTGGAAAGATTAATTACTTCCTGATATGCCTTTTTATATCTTAAACAATTGCTCCAATCAACATGGATCTACAGTCTTGTTTTTAGACTAATGCGCATCATTGTCAGCCGCTTACATGCCTAACACATGCAGCGATCTCCGAGAATTTGAGAATTCCAATAGTTTTTCCTAAATCTCCGTATATTTTTGTCAGTACTTGTTTTGCATTGGTGGTATACAAATGTTAAAAAGAAATATTTTACAGGGTTACTAACAATCGTGTAAAGGGTTCATTGATAAACTCTTGCAATTACTGCAAAAACAGAGCTAATAAAAAAATTATAACAGTATACTAGCGTACAGTCTGCTTTATGTTTACATACAATGGGCCGTAACGTGCGAATAACGGGAACATATAGCGGTTTTTGGAGGCTGCAGTTAAAAGTAATTTACAAATGTACAAAGTAAAGATCATGAGTTAATGTTTTCAGTAAGTTTTTGATTAATGGGTAATTATTGAGTTCATTTTGTAAGTGTGATATTTATTTTATGGAACCGATACGTATTTTAGAATAATTTTAAATAATTGTCTTACTATTGACACGGATTAGAATTTAAATAATGCAACTATGTGTATTCCGTCAAATACAAACTTCCTATTATTGAAGTTCTTGTTCAAAACATTTATTATTTGTAGATATCAGCATTAAACATTTACAATGATTTTTCATCTATATTTATCAATAATAGTACACTCCTTTGACAGTTTACTGATTGATTATAAACAGCTGATACGATTATTTTATTTTGATTTGAAACTTCATAAGCCCAATGGACATTTTTTAACTTTTCAAATTCGTGTTTTTACTTGATTCGATTTTTCCATTAAACCTGTCTAGATATTATTTGTATCCCATAAATTACTTATTTCCAACCATTGAAAAAATTCATTGGAACCGTTTTTGAGATCAGAGTTGCAAGCATAAAATCAAGCAATCCTTAATCGTATTAGAGTAAAGGATAGGATAATGATATTGTTTGATAATAATAATAATAATAATTGTTGTTTATTTTTAATGGGTGTGACGCTAGTATATATATATATATATACTACATAAATTTGTCGTTTAAATACATCTAAAAATGTGAAATAATGTAAAACATGTGGAATAACATGAACACTTTACATTAGTTCCATTTATGGGGGAAATAGTCTACATCCCAAGATTGGACGAAATCCAAGCATTTCTTTGACTGTCCGAGGGTTTAGTTTGTGAGTTCCTTGAGAACACGCTCGGTGCTGAAATCAGAAAAAGAGGTTTCTTACATGTTTTCAGAAAATGCATTCAAATTATATTCTACATAAAAATACCCCCGTACCAATAAACCTGCGTACTCAGCAAATTTCCGAAGCATATATATGCATCTTAATACCACATAAAGCCACATACCAAGTTTCATCAATAAACATTCATAAATAAACGATTTATGAAATTTTAATTATTCTCCATAAGAATAACATGGCGGTTGAGAATGCAGGTTTGCTGAAGCAAAAAATGGGATTTTATACAAATATAAATGTAATTCAAGTAAAGCAACATACCAAATTGTATTAATTTATGTTCATAATTAAGGGAGATAAAACGTTACTTATTCTCCATAAGAATAACATGAGGGCTGAGTACGCAGGTTTACTGCTACGGGAACTATAGGCCAAAAACTGTTTTTTAGTGGAAATATCAATAGACCATAACGATATGAAGCAATATACCAAGTTTCATCAGGATTAGTTGATAAATAAGCGAGATATACAATTTTTCTTATTCTCCATAAGAATAACATTGGACAACATACTGTGTTTAGCACTTTCAATATATCTGTAACTGTAAATTTCGTCAAAATTGGGTTATTTTTATGAAAGTTATCGTGCTCACAGACACACACATACACACATATATATATATAGTTTTGAACAAATGGTGTTTTTGGCATCTGGGGACCTCAAAACGAAAAGTAAACAAGGCCCCGGACATAGGTCTTGCCATGCCGACTACAGTAATAGCTTCTTCACTAAAGGGAAAATTCGCTAAAAGAGAAATATATATATATATATATATATATATATATATATATATATATATATATATATATATATATATATATATATATATAAAATGCAATAACGTTTATGGATTTTAACTGAATTATAATCAATCATTTTACATGGGCTACCGGTGTCAGAATGAATAACCAATAACAGTACCCCAAAAATCTCTATCTGATATTCTGGATCTAGAGTGAAAAACAACATTTTTGGTGTTCACAGCTGATACAGAAAATAGCTACTTTTTATTGTTATGAAAAAGCTAAATTTCACCATTTTCCGCAATTTGATTACATACTATTACCAGTGTATATAGGAAACTCGACAAGGAACCCGATGCGAAAACACCTTGCACGGAATTGCAATGCGTGCACTCAAAATCAGCTGTTCTTAAATCTAGTTAGCAGATAAACACTACATTTGTAATTAGGTTTTGAGAAATATTGCCCAGAAAATCTGATACAAATGTATGAAAAATATGTTTTATTATTAACTGTATTAACTACAGTGAGATGAAAAGTATAGTTCATAACTCGTAAAGTGTTATTGCGGTATATGATCGAATTTACGTGCGAGGCGACCCAGAAAATACCACTTTCGTTAATAGTGATGAAATATATTATTCCACTAGTAAATTAATGTCGAACTAATGTAACAATGAAATAATATATTTAAAAATCACAGGTATAAACGGGACGAATACCGCATAGACTGGAAAATTTAGTATTTCGGCCTAACGAGAAGATTATTTCCTCTTGCCAGATAAAAAAACAGTTCTATGAACCTTCAACAATTGTACTCTCACTGCTTTATTCCATAATTCTATAGTCAATTAAGACTTACTTTTATTTGCCCTGGTTTCTGCAAAAGCTACAAAACGCAATATTATATTTATTTAAATACCACCAATAGTTGAAAAACAAACTGTTAGAAATTATGCAAAAGGCAAAGGCTGGGCATTACAACATGTTTGAAATCACAAATAGTTGCAAATAATATAAATTTCATTTGAGCTAAGGAAACAATAGTCAAAATAATACAATATCAATCTAGTTAAAACAATACAATAAGTGGCAATCATAAAATATATAAAAACTGGACTTATTGGTTTTACTTACTGTTGTATTGACCTTGTCGTGTTGTAATTTGTATTGTTATAAATCATTGAAATTACTATAAAGAAACCTAAAAGCATTACACATATTTACAGCATTATCTAGAGTAATCAGTCTTTAGACAATTAGTCATGTCATACATTTCTAGACCAAGTAGTGTTTACTTAGAGTAAAGGGGTATTATACAGTTAAAAATCATATTACTTACAAACCTCACATCTATGACTTAATGAAACACGATTTTTACTCCATTTTTGTATCTCCCATGTATGTCTTACTTTGGAATTTGTGTCACAAAAAACAATTTTTGTATTCAAATAATATTAGGTCCAAATACTTATGCTATAACTTTTATGTTGAAGCAAAGACATTTACAGAATTTCAACGACTCAAGTGTCCCTAAAACGACTTCTAATGTGAATCTTATAGGATAAAAAAGTTATCATTTGTTTAATAGCAAGTAAAATCGTTCCGACAAAGAACTCAACCGAGGTTGTGTCCTTTTATAATGTATAAATTCAAATGTTGAAGTGGAGCTGTAATGCTATTGTCAAGTTTATTTTATAAAAGCCATGCTCACTTATTTCGATATCCAGCTATTAGATTTCAGCTCCAAGTGTAGGTCAGTTATGTTTGGTATTTTTTTATAACCATCATAAGGTAAAGATGTGAGCTAGAATAAATAAATATTGTATATTTTAAAAGTTTGATGGTTTTTTCCTAAATAAATACTTTTGATAAGAGAATAATTATTTACAGATTAACAATAGTAACATAATTTTGTGTAACGTTAAAACAATAAACAGATTTATTTATACACATTTAAACTTATTAGCGTTATTTTAAACACACTTGACAGCAAATTTCAAACTGAAAATCCTAATCAAGTTTGATATATTAGGTTTTCACAAACGCTCTTATTTATTGCAGTTAAGTAAGGTTTAAGGTGAAAGTAAATTGTATGCAGCTATTTGAAGTTGAATATAACGGTATGCAGCACTCTTATATCACAAGACTGATATAACATTCATCATCGTTCTGTATAGATAATCGTGTACGGTATGTCTAAACGGGTACATGTATGGTTCTGGTATTCCACAAACGAATTAGGAGAGTTTCCAGTAATATAATGTGAGTATGTGTAAAACGAATCTACTAACTGTAACATTTAATGAGTTGGTAGACACTTTATGCGTAGGATGACAGCTAATTAATCTAAAATTGTTCTTAATGCAAATCAAAGCGATGCGACACGAATGGATGTGGTATAATGGCACTGTCACCATCAGACTTCTGACTCCACTCAGAAGCAGATAAACCCCTTACACATAATCGTTTCTGTGAACATAGTTTAAATTAAGAATGTTGTAAATACTCTTAGTTTAACTTAATTCATACTAAGTTTAGTGATAACATTAAAACAATATATTAACTATTAAACTAACACAAAACTTCGATTTTATAGACAGATTGTCATTGAAGTACTGGAATACAAATTACTTTTAACTTTTGTACATGTATAATACAAAATTACTCATCGATAGTTACGTTTAAATTTCATGTAAATAAACCAAATTTTAGACGACAGAGTTATACACGGTTTTAATTGGTTTGATTATAATTGTAATGCTTCCTGGATTCCTACTCACCTTAATAATAAAACTAGTTCGCCCGCAGCACGCTGACGTGAGGGAAGTGAATTTCCATATAACAAACTTTTAAAACTCAACATCAGTGTAAAACAAGCATTTATTAAAATTTTTTTTGAAATCTGAAAATATTGACTTTTTGGCTGTTCTTATGCTCCTGATTTTATTTACCTGCAATGCTGGGAATACGATTTTGCACATTATATGGTTAGGAGAGGATCCAGTCAGGCTTGAAAGTAGGTGTGAGGTTATTGGGGATGGGAAAAGTACACCAACAAATGAATAACAGGCTTTTCTAATGTAAAATCCCCATAAGACAACGTACTGTGTTTAGTCGATACACATTTACTTTAATAACTCCGTAAATATTTATGCTAGAATGACGAAAGAGGACTTAAAACTTTCGCCTCATTAATTTCCATCTTTGTACATGCATTAACTTTACATTCGGGGCTTCTCTGACCCTTTTTGGACCCAAAAACTCGAAATTTAAAAGATTGATCGCCAAAAAAGGGGTTTAGAGTTTTCTGATTGTTTTTCCCAACGAACTTGTCCAACTGATTATAGAAAGAAACGACCCTACCAAATTTGAAGTAAATCGGACAAAAAATGCGACCGCTAGACTGCACACACACAAACACACACACACACACACACACACACACACACACACACACACACACACACACACACACACAAATATATATGTATACATATATATATGTATATATATATATATGTATATATATATACATAAAATTTTGAACGACCCCCCAAAACGTGTTCAGGGGGTCACGTTAGGAACTTCTATGGTGGTCCCGGGTTTATGTTTCACCGTGCGGGTCATGCTAATAGTTCACTTTCCATAGGAAATTCACTAATCAGCAATACTTGTTTGTTAAAATTAAACAAAAAATTCTAAAAATGTTGGAGTTATAAATATCAATTTATCTACACCACATGACTAGTGTAGAAAAAAAATAAAAATAAAAATAAAAGCAGACAACAACAAAATAGTTACAAATAAATGTTAATTTTGCGTTAGCAAATTATTAATGTCAAATAATCAGAAACATAATAAGTTTATTTTTTAAAAAAAACGTTACCGTTTAACAAAATGTAGAACAAAAATTCATTTTATATCAGAGAAAATGTGAGCAATCAGACCCAGGCCACTAGTAAACAGCTAATGTTTATGAGTCAGACGTGAGGGGTTTAATAATAATTACCGTCCATAGCTTTGGCTGCTTGGAAGTCAAATTTTAATTAATTGTTATATATTACGATATAGTAAGTTGAGCAGTATATTTATTTTCCAACGGTTCAACCATTACAATTTATAATGGTTACACGTGTTTACAAGTTAGTTTTAACTACTATGCATTCTCCATATTGTATCAAACCTAGGAATAAAAAACTGGCTTGTATTTCTTATTAATTGTAATTATACGCAATATAAAATGTTTTGATACAATCCTACCGCAAAGAATGTTATGCTAACTCTCAATCCCAGTTCATTATGCTATACGTACGTACTGTACGTACTATAAGTACCTCTATAAGTTAGCAGTCACAGCACGCTCTATGAGTCACGTTTTGGGTCCGTTATGTTTACAAATTAGTTTGACTGTATTGGTTATAATAATCACCATAGGATGCAGAGGCTACCAGAAAATCTTTCAGGAGTATAATGATAACCTTTGTATTGTTTGAAGTTAGGTTAGGTTTGGTGACGCGTTGGCGTATTAGTCAAGGTGATGGATTTCGGAACAACGGAAAAAGCCTCAGCGTGGATTCTAATTTAAATCCTGGCAAGTAGATTTTAATGTCAGTGTTGTCTAGCTTGAATTACGAATTAGTGTTGTCTAGCTCGCCTCTTCCTTGATACGTTGTAAACACTTATTTTTAAACCTATGTGAACGGGCAAAGTGTAAGGAAAATTTAAAGGCAAGTTGTATCTTTCAGGTGTTTAGTACTAAGAAGAACTCGAAAGTTAATAGTTAAGTGACCCTCTTTTTATTGATCGTAACGATTAAATATAATTTTATTTCTAAAACAGACGATTTTTGCATCTGTCATATGACACCAACTAAAATGTTACTATTACAAATAAAATTTTGCATTAGATAAGACCAGTGTACAGGCATTGGAAAACAGTTTCGTTTACTCCTGGAACATTTTTGTGACTAAGGTGAATGTAACAAACCGAATATCAAAGTCGGTACAAAGTCTTTGTGCTTTAGCGAGACGAGCTGGGGTTAAATTTCAATATCTTGTTGACAAAAGATAAGTGAGAGGAGTGTCTCGCGCTTTCTGACGGGATGGAAGATCAAAGGACGTTCATCTGGCTACTGCAGACTGACGGAGTGTTCTCGCGGAAACGTAATTTCCGAGCTGAACATTTCGGGTCTATTTTTGGGCTTGGAAATTAATTTAATGTTGTTAGAGTTATTATGTAAAATTAAACTCGGAAAAAATTCTGCATTCGCATTCAATCGATGGATTAGGAACTTTGTTTTAAAGTTTTAAGCTTGTTTTAAACCTTGATAACTTTATACTACGCGAGTTACGCACACATACAACTGGTGTTAAACCATTGATTATACATCCTACGGAATAGATTAACTTAGTAATGCCGCTTTATGAAGCCGACCTTGGCGACCTCCTTTGGCACATTCTATCGGCTGACGTTTGAAACGCGCCGAGTTGGAGCGTCGTCAGCTACCGTACCGTAGCGCTCCAAGCGGCGAATCGATCAACTACCGTCCCCTCTTCCACCCCTCCTTTTAGGACGATTGTGCTCCGTGCGACTGGCGCGGCGAGTGCTACCTTGACAGCTCTAGTTTGAACCCATATATTAAATCTGGAACGGATCATTTGAACGAACGATTTGAATGAAATAAATGTTAAACTGAAGCTTATTTAAATATATTTAATTTGGTGACAGTAAAAAAGATTTGGGTCAAGCCGAGAAATTGTTATCTAGTAAAACCCATGAATTGTACCGGGTTTTCCGAAGGTCCGCATTGTAAGTGAAGTTTAAACATTTATTGTAAAATAACTGCTGTAGCAATCGTTCTCAAAGTTTTGTGGAGTAATATCTGGTTTAATGTAAATACAATATATATTAAATTTTCGTAATTTCATCGTTAATATTTTAAATGCTGTTGTTAATGTGGCATTAAGACATATATTATGCATTGGAAATTCTCTGAGTACGCAAGTTTGCTGTGACGGGGGTATTTTACGTTTTAAATATTAATTATATTTATACAATTATAGTTTTAAGTTCTCATATATCTCGGCTGAACTCCGGTATTTGATAATAATTAATAATAAATCATAATTTCATCCTAAATAGCGAAACATAACATGAAAGATAATGATTGGAGTATTTGTTTAAAGACATCACTCGCAATTATTTAATCGTTGTTGATTTATTTTATAACGGCAGATAATCATTAAAATTGTTAATATTTCAACCGGTGTTAAGCTAGTCACAATATGGTGACAGGTTGCATTGAGTCATAATTACTTCTACAATATGAACGCAACATTTATAAGGCATAGTTTACCAATAATTTTAGAAACATCATTAAATTCATTCGACTATTAGAGTGCTGGTCATGTGTATTTTTGACATACACAACGCATCAAGTGATGAGCGAAACCAACGGATGCAAAGAAAGTAAGTCAACGGACATCTCTGCTAGTGTTTCTCAAAAGCCGCGGTGACTCGAGCCGGCCTTGAGTGCTGTGGGGAGGGGTGGGGGCAAGTCGGCGGGGTGCCGTGTTTTCACGAGAAACAGCGCGAACATCCATCCCCCTTGGCAGTCGCTGAGACACTGACTTGACTGGCCTGGAGGGGTTGATCGGTGAGCAGGGAGAGTGAGGAGGGAAAGAGGGGAATAGCCGACTGGTAGCGCTCTGGCGGGATCTCAGACAAACTCATGGCCAGCGCAGCAATGCCGAGGCACGCCTGGCCCGTAAGCTAGGTTGATCTATTCCGTAGGATGTATAATCAATGGTTAAACGTAATTTATAGAAAAGAGTGCATTATTTTAATCATGCTATCTTAATGTAAGTTTTTACTATGCTTATTTTGGGAATTGTTATTTCATTTATTACAATGGAATGTTTACAATATTTAAATTAAATAAATACTTAAGTTATTTGAACATTAAATAGTACAAAGTAAAAGGTATTTGGTTCATTACAAATGGTTTAGTTAATTAAAATGTGACAATGAATGCAATATAATGTATATTAACTTATTAAACCAACTCCTCTTTAAGGCATGCAGTTGTTGTTAAGACGATGTTTACTAATTATGTATTTAAGTATGCTATTTTAATAACAATCCCACATTTTACTAAGAATTTTCTTAGAGCTTATATTTATTGCAACAACCAAATAGCTAAATTTCTCTCTAAATAACGGCCACGTTCATTTGTAAACATGAAGCGAGGCTATGGGACGTGCATTGAATGTTATGAATAAGCCGATACCTCCGCTGAGCTGGGTCTGTCATTACAGGGCAATAGAACCACACTTTTAACGTATAAGTAACGAGTGTGTCAAGGATATTTAAAATACCCCCGAAGCAGCAAACCTGCATACTCAGCGAATTCCCAATGTATATATATGTATATGTGTATAAATGGGTTTTTATGCAAATCTTTTTATAATTCAAGTAGGTAAAGCCACATACAAAATTTTACTAATTTATGTTCATAATTAAGGGAGATAACATTTTAATTATTTTCCATAAGAATAACATGGGGGCTGAGTACGCAGGTTTGCTGCTACGAGAACTATCGGCAAAAATCGTTTGTCGTGCAAATATCAATAGAACAACGGTATAAAGCAATATACCAAGTTTCGTCAAGATAAGTTGATAAATGAGCAAGATATACAATTTGGCTCCATTCATACTTCAGGTCAAAACCTTGCTCCTTTTAAAATTGATGTCCTTTTGATATAATTATTTTATCTACTATATAATTTGTCAAATCCACTGACTCACTCACTCACTCACTCCCTCACGTATCATCGCACAGCCTAAACTACTTGACCTAGAACCTTGAATTTTTGCATGGATGTTCCTTTTAGGGTGTAGGCACCCACTAAGAACGGGTTTTACAAAATTCAAAATTTTAGGGTGGTTTTCGGGGGGTTGAAGTTTTAGAAAACTAGGACTGTACTTCCTGTACATTATCACCTCTAGCGCCTAAACAAGTGAACCTACCTTCAATCTGATTCAAAAACTTTGGTGTGGAAATAAATTTTAAACTTTTTTTGTCCTATAAATTTTTTGTCTATCTCTTATGGTTTCCGAGTTATTTAGCTAAACGTGCCAACGTGAGCGTGCGGCGGCGGCCGGAATTGAAAACAGTGTCGATAATGTAGTCCATATAAGTTTAATCGCTGTCCACATTGCAGTGTGCAGACTTTTAGCTATTAAAATTAAATTAATTGCTAATTTTGATATTATTTGCTGACAAAAAATCTCTGTGTTTGGTCATAATTTGATTCATAACTAAAAATATACTTTTAATTCGTTTGGAAAAGTAAAATTCTTTATATTTATATTTAGTTCTCACCAGCGAGTAAATTACAACAATCATACATATTTGCCCAAGGATTGACGCACATTATTGGCTCTTATACCTCATCTAGCGTTTGTCTGTGCGTTTGTTTGTAGCGCTTTAAACCCTCATAGGGTTAATATTATACCTGGTGATGGCGCCAAGGCGAAACTGTATTCATACCCCGAATTCCTTTTATTCCATCAGACTACCCTTTTCAGTTTAAACGTCTGCAATTCCCTGTGAGGGTCTGTTATGCTATGACAATCAACAAGGCTCAGGGGCAGAGTTTGAAAGTAGCTGGTGTGCATCTGAGAAATGATTGTTTCGCTCATGGCCAACTGCATGTGGTGTGTTCAAGGGTGAGCTCTCCTGGCAGCTTGGTTATTTTGCAACCGGAAAGAAGAACAAAGAATGTAGTGTACAGAGGTTCTAAGCACCTAAGAGCTTTTTCTGTCGAGCATAAGCCCTGTACAGTACTGAAAGATAGTTTTGATTGCATGTAAATAGAGTGTGAATAATCTGTAAATATCTGCTAACATTTGTTAAGTTAATGAGGCAAGGGTGCCTGAAAAAAACTTTCTATGGGAAACGAGCATAGTTACCAGCACACCGGTTTCTTGGGAATTTCGTTTCCTGAAATAAATATATTGATAATGAAAAATTAAAGTACTATGTAAGTACCACAAATCGTCCGTTGCGAAGCACGCGTTCACAGCTAGTTCTCTATAAAGTTAACATTGGACAACGTACTGTGTTTAGCACTTTCAATATCTCGGTAACCAAATAACGTAGAGCAATGATCAAAACACCAGGTTGTTTGTTTTTTTAAGCTGAATTTAATAGTGAGAACCAAAATTGGATTTACTAAAATATTATTTGTATAAAACTCAAAAACCCCATTTTTGGGTACAAAACCTCCCCGAAATACCCCTTTTGATAGAGGGATCTGGCTGGTTTTCGAACTTAAGTCATAAATGTTGCTTTATATGTTTGTACCAAATTTCATCAAAATCGGACCATTTTAACGAGGGTTATCGCACCCACGGACACATATATATAGCGTCCGATTTATATTTTATATATATATATATATATATATATATATATATAAATCTCACCGTATTTATATTTATATACAGTTTTGAACGAATGGTGTTTTTGGCATCTGGGGACCTTAAAACTAAAAGTTATCATGGTCCCGGGCCTAGGTCTTACCATGCCGGCTACGGTAATAGCTTCTTCCCTATTGGGGAAATTCGCTAAAACAGAGTTGATTTCTAGTGATAAGTGGTAAATACAGGACCAAGTCACATTACATTACATGTTTAGTTTTGTAAAGAAACAGAACTGAAAGAAAAGTTTTAAATTACCTAGTTTTATTTTTAAATTTCGAAAAATCTTTAATTTAGATTTTACACTTTAAAACACTTTATATTTGTACTGTCTCATAACATGCACTTTTTATTTTGTACTTAAATTTAAATTTATGTAAATTATAAACCTGCAAAACAGTAAAAATAGAATACATTGGGACACAAAATTACCGTAGTTTTAACTACAAACTTCACATTATATATTTGTTATGTAATAATAATATCTATTTCAGATAAATGACAACGGTTTAACTGTTGTATTCTTTATACTTATAACTTTTTCCATTCCATAACTTAAAACAGTTTCCACGTTGTTTGGTATATTGAATTAATTCCTAGTATGAGGAAGACATAATATTCTTAATTTTCTATACTTAAGTTCAAGAAAATGGAAGAGTTCAATCGTAGATGATGGAAATCATAATAATGTTTATTTCATTTTTTACAATTATCTACCTGAATTAAAGTTAATTTATTTAACCCAACACTAACTGCGCTTTATGTTTTTTATATATATTTTTATAATCTCCAAAAACGTTTAGTGAAAATTAAAACAGTAAAGACGGTTACACTGGCCAATCATGTGACGCAATCCCGTCACCTAATCAAGTTGTGGGCTGCTCCAACAAGCGGCGCTTTCAATTGTCTTGCTTATTTTCTTGAGATATGCCATTTAAAATAATAATTAAACTTCTCTTTCTTTGTTTTTATGACATGTCTCAACAAAAAGTTAGCAGTTCTAAATTATGTTTAAAACTGTGATAAAGATCCTTGAAGATATTTTATATGATAGGATTGACCTTTTTCTGTGCTAAGATATAGGGTCAAATAAATGTTTTAAACAGTAATTTTTATAGCAGCTTTGCCCACTGTGTAAAAGTATCCTTTAAACTATTTAGCTAGAAGATAAAGAAGTTAGATAGTAATCATACACCATTGAATTTAAAAAATTAAAATAGCCTTGAAATAATATGTTTTTGTAACACATATAATATAATCATATATATTTTAACGATGTATCTTCAATGTTTTACTTCGCCCAAACATATTATGAATAATGAATTACACTATTACAACACTCACAAAACTTATTACACTCCTAACAATATATTCGCACTGCAATATTTGAACTCCATTGTAAAACAATAACACGACAAGGAATACCCAGTAACAGTCAGCAGTGATAAGCAATATCAATATCGATGAGTTTACAGCGCTGCGTACTGCTTACAGCTGATTGATATGCCTCAGCAGCACTTACTCAGCATTGTTATTGCTGAGTCGTAACACATTGTGTTGCCGCCTATAACAAGTGCGCTCTGATGTGTAATGCCTTAGGGAAATAATGTGCAAAATACGATCTATTACCTTAAAGCACAATTTATTTGTTACATTTCTTAATAGGTTTATCTTTGTCGTAATAATGTGCTACATTTATAGTACTATATCTGAGCTACCAAGTTTAAATATCCGAATAAAACAAAGAATAAAATTCTAAGAAATCTTATAATCATATTTATGAAAATACAAACAATTTGCATGTTAATTTTGTTGTTGAAGCTCAGAATCACTGTTTATTGAAACTACAATGAAGAAGTTAAATACAAAATAATTACAAAGAAAGCAAGATGTGAGTCGCTTGTTTTAGCGAATTTCCCCTATAGGGAAGAAGCTATTAGTAGGTCTCATGGTAAGATTTAAGCCCAAGACCATGATAGTTTTTTGTTTTGAAGTCCCCAGATGCCAAAAACTCTATTCGTTCAAATTACATACATATATGTATATATATACATGTGTGTGTGTGTGTGTGTGTGTGTGTATGTGTGTGTGTGTGTTTGTGTGTGTGTGTGTGTGTGTGTGTGTGTGTGTGTGTGTGTGTGAATGCGATAACTTGAGTAAAAAAGTCCGATTTCGATGAAATTTGGTCAAATGTGTAAAGTGACATTCATGACTTTAAGTTCGAAAACCAGAAAAATCGAACCATCGGAGGGGGGTTTATGGGGGTTTTAAATTTTCCAAAAATCTTGTTTTGAATTTTTTCCCCTAAAATAAAAAAAAAACTTAATTTTGGTTTTGACCATGTTATAGAGCTTAAAAAATAATATATTATTTTAAATTATTAACCTAGGTTAAGTGTTTTTGAATTAAATAAAAAAATACTTATAAAATCTCCCATGTTAATCTTATGGGAAAAAGGTTTTTGGCTTTTTCTCAGTTCATTTTAATGTAAACTTCACATTTGCTTTTACCAATCAGTTCAGCTCCACAAAAAATCATTTTGGTGTTTATTTTGTGATTCTACACCCAACCGTTGCAGTGGTATTCAAAGTGGTAAACACAGTACGTTGTCCAATGTTATCCTTATGGAGAATAAATAAAATTTGATATCTCGATTGTTTATGAATGTATATTGATGAAACTTGGTAGGTGGCTTCGCCTAGTTAAATTCTATTTGTATTCGCATAACAACCAACTTTTGTGTTGTTTTGTTTGTGTTGCTTGTTTCAGCAAACCTACGTACTCATCACCAATGTCATCCTTATGGAGAATAAATAAAATTTGATATCTCGATTATTTAAGAATGTATATTGATGAAACTTGGTATATGGATTCGCGTAGTACTGGTATATTTATATTTGCACAAACAATTTATTTTTTGTTGATTATCCCCGTAGAAGCAAACCTGCGTACTCAGCGCCCATGTCATTTGTATGGAGAATAAGTAAAATGTTACATAGCCTTATTTATGATTGAATATTGATGAAAATTGGTATGTGGCTTCGCCTAGTTAAATTCTATTTGTATTCGCATAAAAACCAACTGTTTGTGTTCCTTGTTTCAGCAAACCTACGTACTCATCACCAATGTCATCCTTATGGGGAATAATTTTAATTGTATATATCGCTTATATGTGAATATATTTTTATGAAACGTGGTATGCGGCTTTATGTGGTATTAAGACATATATTATGCATTGGAAATTCGCTGAGTACGCAGGTTTGCTACAACGGGGGTAATTTTGTTGTTTTTTTAATTAGTGTTTTTGTCCAGATTAAACGTTTTCGCAAGTGTTTTTGTGTATTTGTGTTACTTGGAAACGTTTTAAGTCATGACGACCTCAGATGAGTGATTACAGTCTTGTGGCCAGAAGATAAAGCTTTGAACAGGTTTTCAATCACGTGTTAGCAATTAACGATTACCATTTCCTGGATCACTCCGACGGAACAAAAGGTAATATTACCTTTCTTTGTAGTTTCAATTTCCAGGTAGTGTTAAATGTGTTAAAGGTAAAGTTTTTCAAACTGTTACGATTGTTTCCATACACAAACACTAAAATTATACAAATACACATTTATACGTATTAAATGAGCTGCAATTCATTAAAATTGTAGGTATTACTTTGAATTTAACCAACTGAATCGTTCAAGAATATCCGATCGGTATTAAAAGGAACCGCATATTAATGACATTTAAGCCACTTCACAAAGATCTTCCACATGCTGAGCTAATAATGACGGCACTTCACAATAGTTTGAAATCGTCTCATAACAGGAATATCCATATTAACTATTGTATTTTTTACTTTCCAATTATTGAGTTGCAAGTTGTTTCTACTATTTTCCCCTTCCCCATCTAAGGGTTAGGTGGCAGTACAATATTCTCTACTGATCAATGTAATGTAACCAATTGTTAACTGATTAACTTAAAACCAGTAAATAAGAGAGTATTTATAAATTTTGTATTCCTCGTAACAATAAAATTGAACAACGCACTGCATTTACCACTAAATTTAAATACATTTTCCCCAAACCATTATTCGTAAGATAATGAATAAATATCATATTTCTTGATATTTTTTAGTTGTTTTTAATGGACAGAAGTATTTTATTTTTAACTAAGGTTTTATACAGGAAGTGCAGCCTTGTCTGGTACACGGACGGCTCTCTCATTGAAGGAAAATCTGGCTACGGGGTGTACAGTGAATCACCTAGAACAGAACTCTGTGCAAGTCTGGGACAACACTGTACTATTTTTCAATCAGAAATTTGTGGCATCATGGTTTGTGCCAATCTAGGCATTGCCAGACGCTATTGCGACAAGCATATAGTAATCTTGTCAGATTGTCAGGCTGCCCTCAAGGCTCTTGACTCCAACGAAATCAAGTCAAAACTGGTTACAAGACACTCAGCAAACACGCAACACGCAACTCGGTGCATCTTGGTTGGGTACCTGGCCATGTAGGCATAGGTGGCAATGAGTGTGCAGATAAGCTTGCTAAAAGAGGTTCCGGTATGTCATTCTTTGGTCCAGAGCCAAGCTGTGGCATAAGCAAAACAACTGCTTTTCACACAATAAACAAATGGTACAGGGACTTACATCGCCAGCAATGGCAAGGTTACACTGGTCAAGCACTTGGCAAAAGGCTGCTAGCAGATACTAGCTCTTTCTTCACTAACTGGTTGGTGAGGTTGGGCAGAGGTCGGGTTAAGCAGTTGATTGCTTTGCTAACTGGACACGGCCATTTCAGGAAACATCTCCACACTCTCGGACTCAGAAATGAAATTCAGGAGTGTAGGCTTTGCAATCAGTCTGAAGAGACTGCCAAGCACATCATACTGGACTGCGAGAGACTCGGGGCAAGGAGAAGGGCTCTGTTTGGTTGTAAGCAACCAGGTGATGAAAGGGACGCTAGTATTGGTAAAAAACTCCTGGATCTCGTAAAGGGTACGGGCATTGGTTTGCCAAACTAACGTACACACAATAGGGACAATAGGGAGACACAATAAGCTTCGGTTGACGTGTGAGGATCTTTGAATCTTTGGATCTCTGAATCCGTCCCTTCAACAAAACATAAACATAAACATAAGGTTTTATAAAAAACATAATTAAGAAATATTTTATGCACTGTAATTCTCAGATTTGCGGGCGGTGTCGTTTTATTGGAGAGTTGAAGTACTATAAACCACCAAATGTTAATTAAAATCGATTAAGTCATCTCTGATGAATTTCGATTACTCAAGTTTCAAGTGGTTTTTGTGTGATTATTACCCTTAAAAATATAAAATGTATAAAAGAACCTGGAGATTACGTTGATTATTACTAAATACATACTAAACATAAACTTGTTTTATAGTTAACATGTACTCATTACCTTTAACTTCCTAAATTATAAGTAATACAGTTGACTGTAGTTGTTATTTAAATTTTTAATAAGATTTATGAATTTCTTGATAGTTTATTAAAATAAAAAAAACACATCTAAGTTTGTTGGAAAAGTAATAACATGTAATATGAGATGAAATGTCTCATCTTTGATGGATGTGTTTTGCTGAACGCAAGGGAGTAGGTCCTTCACCTCTCCTTATCCTCTGTTAATTTAAAGGTCTTATTATTACGTATAAACAGTATCAGTATTAATAGGTATATTATTATTATTTCGTATATTCGTAATAGCAGCCGTTAATTTATTAGTAAAAAAATCGAACATTTTAACGTTAATGATTACAAATTAGTCATATACAAAAATATTTCAAATATATTAACATATTAACGTGTATTAATATAAATATATTAATATACTATTATAATAAGTATATGTAAATTTGTTTCAAAGCTAAATATGAAAGAAATTCAGTTGATCAATGTCGGATTATTGAAACATTTTTTAACGACCAAAGATATTAACTTTGATAAATTATTTTCCTTGTCTATTATTACTTAAGCTTCTAATATACGTTTAGCAAAATGTAACAGATCTAATGGACTTTGAGTTTGCTAAGAATAAGTTGACTTAGTAATCGGTATTGCAAAATTTGCATCGTCTAATTGTCTTCCAACTTCCATTTTGAAAAGAATTAGCACAATATAACCTACGTTAAATTTGAATAATATAAAACTAAATACTTATAAGAATAGTTTTAATGGGTTGAAAAGGGTCTAGGAGTTAGAGTACAGGTTAATATAACTTAACTTGTGCAGCCTTTACGCAGGTGTTCTGGATTTTGAACTTTTAAGGCAGAATATGGTGTTTATATTATTGAAATACTCTATTGTAGTAGCTAAAACCAGTAACTATAGTCAATGCTAAAACTCTCTCATTGGTTCTGGAGGTCATTAACAGGTGAAGTAGGATAAAATTTGCTAATCTATTATTCAACTCTGAATACCTATACCAAATGTATAATTTAGGTTGATGATTGTAGTTGTAATGAAATTATATCGGGTTATAATATTTCAATTACATTATAAATAAATTGCAGTCATATGTTCTTATAAATTATGTATTGTATAAAATACACTATATTGTCACATATGTAAGTAGTTACAGTTTGTGTTATTAGACAGTGTTTTGGGTAACATTTCGCTTTACAAACAAAAAATCTGATTTTGATTATTTTAAGGAGAATTTTGTTTTTAATTATTAAATGAAATGAATTTATTTCAGTTTGGTTAATATTGGACAAAACAGAGTTAGCTTTGATCTAACGAAATCATAATATTTTGGCGCATTCTATTAAATACTACGAAATATTTTCACGTTTGATCGTATGAGCCAGACCTAAGCCAGTGTTACTATGACGTCCGGTATTAGCTCATTGAAATACTTAGTTTAAGGATAACAAAAATGTTTTTCAAGTCCAATATAAATTTAATATAATGTTTCATGCATAGAAGCGTCCTGGACGAACCGCATCAAGGGAGTAGTTCAGCGAGTCACAGCGGTAACGAGCTAATTATTCTCGGACTAAAGGTACCAACGATACTCAGCATCTTCCTCCAACCACCATTGTACACGAGTTTGTCGCGTTTAAATCTGTTCCCTACAGTGTACTAACCTAAAGCATGTACCTTTTGTGATCGTAATCAGACATTTACAATTCTTAAGAATACTTTGATTTGTAGATAAACAATTTAAAGAGTTTTTGTAAATGGCTTCTCCTTCCCTAAGAGTTGTTTTGCAATGCAGCACAAATATATTCACTTATTAGTGAATTTCCTTTGGTAAGTGAACTATTAGCATGACCCGCACAGTGAAACTTAAGCCCAGGACCACCATAGAAGTTCCTAACGTGAACCCCTGAACACGTTTTTGGGGGTCGTTCAAAATTGTATATATATATATATATATATATATTATGTATTTATATATACATATGTATATATATATATATGTGTGTTTGCACTGTAGCGGTCGAATTTTTTGTCCGATTAACTTAAAATTTGCTAGGAACGTTCCTTTATGTAATCATTTGGACAAGTTTGTTGGGCAAAATAATCGGAAATTTCTAAACCCTTTTTTGGGAATTATTCTTTCAAATTTTGAGTTTTTGGGCCCAAAAAGGGTCAAAAAAGCTCCGGATTTAAAATTATGGATTAAAAAGATGGTAATTAGTGTGGCGAAACTTTTAAGCCCTCTCTCGTCATTCTAGCATATATATTTACCGAGTTATTAAAGAAAATGTGTTTCGACAAAACACAGTATGTTGTCTTATGGGGGTTTTACACTAGAAAAGCCTGTTATTACTTTGTTAGAGTACTTTTATCATCCCCAGCAACTCACGCCTACTTTCAAGCCTGCCTGGACCTTCTAACATTATAATGCGTAAAATTGTATTCCCAGCTTTGCAGGTAAATACAAATTGGAATACATGTATGTTTTTACACAGATTTTGAGTTTTAAAAGTTGTTATGAGGAATTTCACTTTCCTCAGGTCAGCGTGCGAACTTGTTTAATTTAAAATGTTGGTATTAAAGGTAATATTAAATTATTTAGATTTATAAAAATAATAAAATGTAGTGTTTTGTAACTTTGTTCTTTGAATGTGCATATTTGTTCTTTGTTATATGATATTGTATATTTTTCATCTAAATACACTATATGTTACTTTCCGAACGCCCAATTACATTACTCAGCATGTTCTCTCAATTATTCCTGTACAAGAATTGTTGGTGTTTAAACTTATCAGTGGTACTTACAACGTAATTAAATGATTCTTGCATATTTAAAAGTTAGAAAGCACCCTGTAAAATAGTTAGTGTAATTTTAAATCACGTTCCAACAAGTTTTTTTTTTCGTTTGAATACTGACTTTATGAACAACTCAGCCCGTGTATTGTTTGTTAAAACTATCGTAGAAGAAAACAAACACTTATGAGTGAATTTAGAGCATACAACGTGAATCAATATAAACCCCTAAGTGAATTGAATAACATTTATCGTTTACTTAAGGTAAGTTTTTAATATAATGGCTCAATTATTATTTTTTTTTACAAAAAGGAGAAATTGATCATCGACAAAAAACTCCGTCGAGAAATAATATATAAAGATTAGGTTCTTTGATCTCTAAACTTGCACCCTGTTACGGTGACAAAACTTCCACACTTTGTTTAGAATTCGCAATTTCAGAAAACCGCAACACGTTTTTTACTGTTGTAAAAATACTCAACAGCAAGTTTAAATATAACTAGTGGCTTGCTGGGGCTATAGCCCCTAACAAGGGGGTTTTGAGTAAGTGAATAATCACAGCTGTTCATTTTGCTTATTAATAAAAACACTGAAGTGATATTTCCATAGTAAAATAATTGGATCTTTGAAGTCCAGTGGGGCGTAGCCCACGAAATTTTTGACATTTATGATATTTTTCTCACTGTCCTTGGACCTCAAGCTTTAAAATAAATCGTCATAACCTAATTTAACTTCTTCCTAGCTCAAGATATTTCGTGGGGACCGATTCGCTTACGGAATTAAATAAACTAGTTAACCGCCCGTGCTCCGCCACGGGAATAATGTCAGCAATAAAAGACATAATTAACAAATACTGTTTATCTTTGTATTTTATATTAGGCTGCTTTATTTTTGTACATAAAATAGAACTGATAGTTGGCCTGTATAAATTATTTATGCTAATCAAACCGATATATTAGTTTAACCAAATGAATGTTTTATATTAATTCGAGTTTCATTCGATAAATAAATAGTGTACGAACTGCGCAATGCTGATAACCTAATAAGCTACTTATGCTATGGAGATGTTAATTGTTCATGTATATTCCTACATTCGTTGTTTTTTTATTTATCCTGTAATAAAAACAACAAATATCGACCAAAACTGGTGAGGTTAAACGATTATAATTTTATTTTTCATATAGTAAAAACATTATAATATTTCTTAGTAATTATTATATTACAAATTAATACATAAATATATCAGATTATTGGAAGCACCTCTTAATAATTTTTTTGAATTTTAAGATCAAAATAGATTAAAACAAATTACGATTCATTTAAAGTGTGCAA
Source organism: Allygus modestus (assembly GCA_963675035.1). Classification (NCBI taxonomy): domain Eukaryota; kingdom Metazoa; phylum Arthropoda; class Insecta; order Hemiptera; family Cicadellidae; genus Allygus; species Allygus modestus. Next base: position 51,140,145 of record OY776116.1, read on the forward strand.
AAGTTCTTTGTATTTGTTGTATAGACATTTCGGTCATTTCTTAGGAGCCCTTGATCCTTTGTATCCGGTATGTAGAAACGTAAGCCAGTGATTGATCTTGCTCTACTGGCTGCAACGTAGAGCTGACCATGGGAAACATTTGGTAAGTATACACCTATTTTAGCGATTGATTGCCCTTGGGCCTTATTTATTGTCATTGCAAACGCAAGGATTATGGGAAACTGAGTTCTTTCAAGTTTGAATGACAATAAAGTTCCAGAAGTTATTAGATGAATTCGTGGGATAAGAATCCTTTGCCCAATCGAAGTCCCCGTCAGAATTTCACAATCTATTGAGTTGCGGTACAGGTTTTTCACTCGCATTCTTGTTCCGTTAATTATTGCTTTAGAGGAGTTCAGATTTCTGATTAGCATTACCGTATACAATAAATGATATTGATCGGAACAAACAGTTTCCGTCCCCTACTATGGGTATTATTTCACGTTCCATAATCAAACTTAAACTCAATTACCACTTTCCTTCAGATCACTTCGCAGGAAAACTAACACATTATTCGGTTATGTAGTTTCAAAAAAGAGAAAAAACATAAAAAGATAGAAACTACACATAAATTACATACTGAAAGTGAGGTTATAAAAATAATAACAAATGTCTCACAGCTGACAAACATTAAACAGCTGACGAATGATTCATAGTTATAACTGTATTTATTTTCCATAAGAATTGTATTGACTCGACCTTTGAAGGGCTTTAGGTCGTAGCCCTTAGGAAAATCGTAAATTCTAAGGAAATTCGGTAAATCTACACATTATCCCCTTTAATTTGACACATAAATGTTGTAGATCGGTCTAGTAGTCACTGAGAAAACAGACTTACAACTGTGTATTAAATATGTTGATAGATTATTCTCTTAAGCTTACAAACGTCATTGTGGTATTAGGAGTTTTTTCTTCTATTGTTCCTGTGCATTCAACAATCATACTAATTTAGTATAATATATGCTAGTATATTTTTAGTACACAAACTATTATTAAATTTATTTTACCCTAAATCAAAATGATTTGTTTATTTGTACATAACTAAACATAAAATAATAAACATTTTTTGCGAAATACGATAAAACACAATAACAGTTTGCAGACAGTGTGACAGTGTGACATTTTTTGCAGTTTGTTATTAGTGTTTACAAATATGTACTTTCATAACAAAATCTAGCATTGCAAAATAAGTTAATTAAGTTAATGTAAAAATGATTTTGGTAATGACGCAGCACTCCCAAGTGGCTTATTAATTTCCATTGCAAATTACATCACTGTAAGGTAAAAGTTAACTAAATCGGTACCTTACTTCTAATGTTATGCACTGTAATTAGTTTAGGAACTTTACTAACTTTACCTACGATGTAGCTTTAAAAGACTTAATATTTATGTAACCTAAAAATAAACCATGATAAACAAGACGTATTTAGGTAGGAGGTTAGATTAGTTCTTTGGCATTTGTTTGAAAATATGCTACAAACCAGCCATACTAAGAACATTATCAAACAAATCGAAATGTATAACTAAAATATTACTTCATTGTGACAAACTAGGTAGTTTTTAAAACGTAAGTCTAAATAGCCTGCTATAATAAAAATCCGTATTGGAACACTTCATTGTAGGAAGTGTTTTGAAAAAGTTGGTTCCTGTCAATATATTGCCTTGCAAAAAGTAATGCTGTGTAAAATATCTTGAGTGTCGTCTCTTTGCCAATAAAGAATTTGCTGGTGAAGGTATCAAGGTATCAGTGTCACGGCTCTTACAGTTTGATGTCCTGAACAATAAAGGCATTCTGTGACAGCACGTAATGGAACGACCTTTCCTCCCTCTAACCATCACTCTACAGGTTATTTTGTATTGACTTACATTAATACGACCGACGTAACCTAAAGACGATTCCAGAATCAATTACGTTTGTCTTCCCACCCTATACTCTCCACACGTGCATACCGTTCAAACAACAGCTTTTAAAACTTGTAGTAATGTTGTATTACTACATTTTATTTGAAAACGTATCCCTTCATTTTAGAAAATTACTGTTTCATTTTATTTTAGTAATACAAGTCTTTTTATCAATTACACTTACATATCCTTGTGTATATCAGCTTCTTTTTCAAACAACATATCTATGTAGGTTGTGTTGCTTTTACTTTAAAAAACAGAATTCGTCGATTTCTGCAATCATAATTTCGTTAATAGCCTTATATTTTAAATAAAGAAAACGCAAAAAATAGTTAAATTTTTCTGGTAAAGCGTGTATTTTAGATGCTTTTTTATTCTGTTTTGATAACCAGTTTCGATCCTTGTGTCGAGGAGTCTAAACATTTCCAGCCCAAGAGCTCATGAATTACATCACTGTACATTACAACCGTCAGGGCTGTGGCCACCCGTCCTTTTGTAAATAAATATACCATTAAAGTGGAGTAAAAAGGCTTGAAAAAGCCACTGAGGAAGATATTTATGACTGCAGGTGACCGTTGTAAAAAACCTCATGGTCTTTAAATAAAACTATACATACTGTATATATTTACAGTATGTGGGCCTTTGTTTTGAAAAATAAATGGGAATTTTGATAAATTAAAACTTATTACAAAAAATTAGAGTGAAGAGTTATAGCAACTATCAAAAAAATATTGAACATTGGGGTTAGCTGTAAGAGAGTGAATAAAAGATTAAGTTTTTTGCGTTAATGGTGACGCATGATAAAATAAATGAATATAAAATATAGTCAAGGGATGGAGTGAAGAGTCTTTTAAATATTCTAAAACCCTTCTTTGCTTACTTAGTTGTCGAAGGGACTTGCGTATTACATTCCACAGGTGTCCTAGTTTAATAAAACTAACTAAATATTATGGTGGCAATAATGTGAAACCATTGTTTCAATTATATATTTAAGTCCCTGAAATGGTCATAGCTAATATAACTTCTTCATAGATAGTTCGTATGGTAATTACAACTTTATATAACAGAGGTACAATAGGTTTAGAACAATATGATAAAATCAATGCACGTCTAATATTATTTTCACAAGAAACAACTACAAAACCTGTATGTGGTATGATTTACACATTTAGTTTTTGCACTAAATTAATTTTAAGCTGAATTTTATAAGCCCTTATATTCGTTTATCAATGTCTAACAATTCAAATGTAACAGAGTTAATTTAAATTTATATTCTAACTTTTTATCATATCAAAATAACTGCAAAGGTCATCACGTCCATAGCATTATCGTAACGTGTCATTTGTAACCATATAGTTATAAAATTTTGTTAAATATTCGGATTTATTATATAACTCTAAGGTATGCATGCGATGTTTGATAATACTTCAACTGCGGAGAGGAAACACAGTCATAAATATTCTGAAAGATATCAGCTTCATCTGTTACCCAGATATGCTCAGCATATATTATTTTTGTTATATTTTACATTTGAAATTAAATCTGAATACATTTCATATTTTTGAGTTTACGTAATTCTTATCTTAATATGTACTATGCAATTATTTCTTAGAGCCTGTATATTTTCTAATCACTCGATATTTTATGTTTCATACTTAATTTATCACAAATAAGTATAAGTACATATGTATACTTATTTAAATTAAATTAATTAAGAAGCTAAAAATAACGAGTGATTAGAAAATATGTAAGCTCTAGGAAAAACTTGTTATAGAAAGTAACTGTTTTCATCATCAAATAAAATTGTTTTAGTTTGAAAATAAAAAAATATATCCTTGATAATCCCGTAGGGGGAGGGGGTAGCTTGTGAGTTATTCCGAATGTTTGGCAAATAATTACAATTTGTAAAATCTAAAAAAAATACTTTTTGCAAATATTAATGTTTGAAATGGTGTTTAAATGTTTATTAATTACACTTCATATAACACTCATTTTCCTGAAGGCACGGTATTAAAACCATTTATACATAGCTAATCAGCAATATACAAATGTAAAATTCTTAAAAATAAAATAAAATAAAAACAATTGATATTGTATGAAAATACTGTACAAGACGCCTACATTCTGAAGTAGGTAATCTCCTGATCCACTATCACTTCACTGTACAAATTAAAACTAAAGGTTGTTATTGCAAAACAACTTTTGGTTATATTCAGTTTATAATAAAGTAATGGTATAAACTGAACATAATATAGGCATATCAATTACAAAACAGTGATTATTTCTTAGTAAAGAGAAATATAAATTAGGCTAGTAAATTACAAGTTTTAATTAAGTAGTGTTGCGGTTTTGACTACTTATAAAACTATTATTTGGTAAATTAAACGATCCAGGTTAGTAGCACTGTATTCTTTAGCCCAAGTGGCTTTGCTTTATTAACTATAAAAAAGCTGTTTGATTGTTAACTTTGTGTTTTAATGTAAACGAAATTATGTTTAGGTTTTAAATTTTTAACATCTCTAAAAGTTGTTTTCAGACCAAGTGAAAGTTAAGTGTGTGTTAAGTTCAGTAAATTTAAATTATTGGAGGGAATTTAAAATGCTCTGAAATGGGCATTTAGCAGGATATTTAATACAGCTTCATCTGATAAAAATAACATTCAACCTTGCAGTAGGCAATCAAAGAAACTTGATCGGTACAAATATAAAGTTCTGGAATCAAAATAAACAGTTCAATAGACCTTTCCTGTTCTAAAAACCTCTTTTACGTTGGAGTCTAGAACATCAAATCCCAATAACAACACTTCACGAAGTTGGAAAGAAGGTACAATTTACACACTTAAACAATTCAACTTTTACAGGAAATTAAGCCGATTGAAAAGAAATAATCTATAGAGTTTGCTATTTTTATCTTAAATCAAATTACCGCCAAAAATGAATAATTTTCGAACCATGTGATTTGTACAGGTTAGCGACTTTTTGGACCTATGGGCAAGTCCAGAAGACACAACGGACGAATATGGGGCTTTAACATCCTTATAACGCTTTTTTTAAATCCGAGACTCATTTAAAGTTAACGTATGGTGTTTGAAAAAAATATCAAGTGATTCTGCCATTTATTAGTGCTGAGATAAATGTGTTTACCTATATAAGATAGAGAACTATAGTTTTCCTAAGACTGACAAACTAGAAACTGGAATAGATTTTTTTCAACAATATGGATCCACTCCCTATTACTAGGATTATGATATGTCTTAGATAAAAGTTTTCAACAAAGGGTGATAGGTAGAGGTGATCTTATACTGGAGCTTTATAGAAAGTTATTAATATGCTCATAACAAAAAAATATGAAGCAGTATTTTCAGTAGCAAGAGACATGTTGACGGATTGTGTGTTGAATTAGACGATCGATTAGATGTTTCCAGAGCTACAAATAGCCGTCATGTTGAAATTTACTAGTCATTTATATTAAACTTTTCCTTATTATAAACCTGCCTTGGTTTGATTGGTATTTAATGCCAAAATTGCACCGATATTTTATGAAAATCCTGTATACAGATAAAAGATGTGTAGAAAGCCATTTTCTATGGATGATTAGTAATGAATGAATAAACCAGCAGAGTCAGAAACTGTTTGCATTCGATTAAAAACATAATATATCTTGCATTACTGTTTCAAATTTATGGGAAATAACTACAAAATGCAGTAAAGATAAGTAAACTTTTTGAAAATGATCCTCCAAAATAATGATCCTCTGCAGCTTGACCTTCTTCGTTATATTTAATATTAACAGTCAGGGGCAATAATTCAGTCACGTGTTGTGTTAGTTTAGCTTAGAAAAGTTTAACCATAGTAATTAATTACAAGCATGGATATATTTTTGCATAGCCAAAATTCACACAAAATAGATGATTGATAAGTATCACAATCGTCGTTAAACAAAAAGATCTGTCTATAGTTTCAATATTTTGGCAGGCCTCTAAAAGTACTCTCTAAGCAAGAATTTGTCCCGTGAAAATAAATTTGTGAAGATTATTTTTGAATTATCAACATCCGCCGTTTTGCCCTACTAGAATGCTCGTAAAAATGAAAACACAAATTTTAATAAAACTATCAAAACTACTACGCTTTGACAAGGAATATTCGTTAAATTCGAGAGTGTGTTTGTGACTAAGATACAAGTAACAAACCAAATATCAAAGATGTTCCAAACGCTTTGTGTTTTCAGCGGCAAGCGAGTGGGTGAAATTGCAATATCTCGTTGACAAAAGGTAGATATGGAGGAGGATCTCCGAATTTATAGCAGAAAGGAAGATCAAAGACAAACCGCGACAAACACCTACCAAAGACTCTGGGAGAACAGTGGTAGAAAACTAATTTCAACGGAAAAAATTACAACTATACAATTTGGAGCTTGAGAATAACTAACTGGTTTTAATAATGTTTGTTTAAAAATTTAACCATTTAAACATTTAATTTTAACATTTAACTTTTAAACATTTAATTTAAACATTTAACCAACTAAGTTTCGCATTCGTCCTCCCTCGAAATGTGAAATGGTATCATTTCAAATTTGTTAAATAGCTTACATGTACCACTGTACATTTACTGTAAAATTGCCTCTGTGGAATACACATTTCATTCGTCATAGATTTGAATCTTTCTTAATTACTCTGGGTGTTATTTATTATGAGTGAATTTACTGTTTTGTTCTAGCTCACTGTACATCAATGCTAGAGTTAGGTCATGCGATATATTCAAGGACAAATTAGCTTTACTGATAATATTTCTCACGCGTATACTCCGTTTTGTGAACTAACTAGTTTTTAAGGCCATAAAACCTTGTTAGTTATAAATACTAATATGTAGTTTAACATAAAATTAAAAATTTTAAAAGCGATTATAATTAATATAAGTAAAGTATTATTTTACAAAAACCATCATATTTATAACCTGCTAATACTGCCGATCTCCTTTTAACAAGTATTGATACTGAACCAATCCGGAATATAAAACCTAAGAAATATTGCATTTGTAGCGTTGCACTTATTGCGTTTCTTTATGCAATTATTTTAAACTGGAAAATTGTGGTTCCCAAATAAACGTACCGGAAATACAAGGGGGCAACCGAGGGCGTGATCATGACTAAATAAACAAGATCTCCTTTGACTTCCTTTCTGAAGCTTACCTTATCATTTAAAATCCAACGTACTCTTTAAGATTACTATTATCATCAGCTTATTCGTTAAAATGTTCCAAAATCTCATGGCGGGATTCGTAAATCAGTTAAAAGTCCTTACAGCATGTACTGCGATTTGTAACCTGCTGCGACATTCTCTGCGATAAGTGCTAATTAGACGGTAAAGGTCTCAGTATTTCTTAACCAATATTCCGAGTGTCTACAAAGTCTTGCTCTGCTTTTATGGCTTTGCTGTACGGAAACCATTGGAACCACCCAACTCCTTTACCATAGTTCACATACTTTTTGTGTGAACATTTAGAAGACCCTCACAAATTTAATTTAAGTGAGAAGGTAAACTGACACAATTATAGAATTTGGGTGAGTGAAAACCCCTGGCCCGTCTTTGAACACGAAAGGGACAGACCAAAAGCTGTTGGTGCGGTTTAATGCACGATAGAACCATTGGACACTTTTTTCTTTACGGAAGCAAATGTGACTACGTTTGTTTAATTAAATATGTTAGAGTTGTATGTAGTCCCTTAATTAGAAGAAATACAAACTATGATAATCTTTCAGCAAGATGGCGCCCCCTCTAAATTGGGCTTCATGTGTGTACCCAGGCCGCTGGATTGGGCGTGATGACCCAATACAATGGCCACCTCGTACACCAGGCTTAACCCCTCTGGATTTTTTGCTGTGGGAATTTGTCAGAAAATATTGTTTATTCTTCCCCGGTTCTTAATTCGGAAACACTAAAGGAGAGAATAAGTAATACTGTGACGTCCATGACCCAGAAAATGCTAACAAAAACCTGGGGCGAACTAAAAAGTCTACAGAATATCTACAGAACACCAGAGGCGCACACATAGGGGTGTACTGAGTTTGCATATAGTTACAAAAAACGTAATAAATAACTTCTTATGTATGTAAATAAAACGTTGTCCTACCATCATTTGTTTTTATATTATTTTGTTTCTTTATCAAGGCAAGGCTTGTGGACATCCGGTATTTTACATAAAATTTACAGATTACGGAAAATATGACCTAATTTAATTAAAGTAGTAAGTAGCCCGTTGTGGCTTCGCCCGCGATCACAGTACAATGTTGTGTTTGAGACGTTTGTTACATTTGTTAAAGCACCTGTAAACCGAGTTTTGCTTGAAAAGCCAGTCAGTTGGTTATCCTAGAGTACTTATCTTCACGGTTCCTTTCATTTGCTTTGATTATTTGCAAATGGTTCTTGCAATGGAAGTAAGTAATATATTCAAACTTCTGTGGTTTGTTGGAATTATTGATGGTGGACTTAAAACACATCAAATATTCAGTACTATAATCACAATGACTACCTAGATGAACTGAGATTTATATACCATTCTCCAAGGGCTTATTAGGTATTCCGTACCCAATGTTTCATTACCAGTCCTTTATCTGACCAGGTTTAGTATAATCACTTTGTAGAGTAGTAAAGCAGACGACTTTCCTTCGTTCGGTGATAAAAGATAATTAGTTGACTAAATGCTCATTAGAACAAATATGGTGCAGTCTGTGTAGTGAAAGTACTCAACCTTGTACCCTTAAAATCTACTGTGGAGCATAAGAAAGTACAAAATTGCACTTGCGTAGGTAATCAAAAGAAGAAGACAAACGAAGCAGTATATTCGCACTAATTTTGAATACTTAAATTTTAGTGTGTAATAACACCACAAGAAGCAATAACTAGTAAATGTCAGTAACAATTACCGATACCAATATCGATGAGTTTACAACATCGCATGCGGCTTGAAACTGATTGATGAGTTCCAGAATTTCCATAACTCAGCATTGTTATTGATAAATAGTAACCAATTGCGTTATTGCCAATACACGGTGCGTTCTAATATGTAATATCCAACGGAATCATATCGCATACAATTTTTTCCTGATGTTACGAAAAGTTTAAAGCCCGGTTGAAATGTGGTCACTAGTCTACCTCACAGCCTGAGTCAATGTTTATGTGTGATAACCGCCATGGGAAAATAATTCACACAGTCCCAGTTTTCCTCACTCACCAGATCTTCAGTCTTTGCCCACCAGCAATAACCCAAGGGACCACATAACCTCTTAGTAAAACCTTTCACGATGCGGACAGCGGAATAAAATGTGTTCCGCATTGACGGTACCAACCAGGTGGTAAATACAGTCTGATAAACCGGCATTTCCGATCCGATGCAGGTACACAGAAAATAGGAATGGCCAGAATATAAATAGGAATTGCGTGAGGTTAAATTCAATCTTTTCATTCCATCTTTTAACTTATAGTCTAACGTCCACAGGTGGTCTAAATTCCAGTTTCCCTGACGTTGCTGGTAGGTGCGGAAGCGCTCTAATTTGGTTTTGCAGCGTCCTTGGCAATTAAGATTTGTCTGATAGATCGCCTTCCATTTTAATTCTATTGGTTTACCAGCTATGACTCCAGAAACCACCGGGACGGCCCGGAGAGTAGTTTATACTCAAGAGATTCGCATTATATACACTTATTTCTTTACCAGGCACATCTCCAACCCCTCAACCTCCTACAGTAAAATTGACTGAACATTAAGAATATATGCATTAAGATCCCTTAAACTGGATCTTAGGCTAAACCATTGGTAATATGCTTATTAAGAGTAACTGTCCACTTATCAGCCAAGTTCGCTATACAAAAGATCTGCTCCCTTTAATTCACATTGTTATCCATCATGACTCCCGAGGCATGTGGGGGGATGATTGAATCCCCATTCGTTGCAGAAACGGTAATCGTCGCAGATTAAATCCATTCTCCATTTTTGATCATGATGACGAGCACAGTCTTGCTTACGGCAATACGGATAATGCGAATCTCTTGAGTGTAAACTACTCTCCGGGCCATCCCGGTGGTTTCTGGAGTCATAGCTGGTAAACCATTAGTATTAGAGTGGAAGGCGATGTACCAGACAAATCGAAATTGCCAAGGACGCTGCAAAAACCAAATTCGTTTCCGCTTCCGCACCTACCGGTAACGTCAGGGAAACTGGATTTTATCATGATGAACACGTTAAACTAAATAACTCGTCAATCTTAATTTACAATGATGTACTTATTAAGCAATTAAATTTACTGAGTGTCAGTTTAACAAAACAATTTAGTAGGCATGTGTTTTTATTGTAAGGAAGTTAATACTCTTTGCAAACCAAAGACATAGTGAAGAAATAAGGGTTTACAGTGTTTTTGCCAAAACGTCAGCCGTGTGGTTCTACTGAAAACACGCCTGAAAGGTAGATGCCAAATAAAAATACTCAGACAGTAAGCGAGAATTTCCTTGGCTAGATCCCAGCTTTGGTATTTAGTCTGAGAGTTTTCGGGAATATTTCTAAAAATTCTAAAATAAAACACTTAACTTACATCATTGCAGGTTGGTGTTCACGTTTAAAATATTTTAGGAGTATATTATAATTGTTTTTCTAAGAAAAATATTAAGTATTTTTAAAAAGGCTTATCAAGTATTTCCTTGATTCCTAGCCCAAATAATAATGATTTGGATCCATTTTATTATAAAATCACAATATTTGAATATATTGTTAGTAGTGTTATGTATCTTCCTACAAGTAATGGTATTTTTCTGGTATTTTTGGTGGATAAACATTTATTTTATTTGTTAAATTATATTTATAATAGTTGATTTGTTTTAATTGTTATATTGCTGTTTGTTATAATTTTTACTATAGATTTATGTAGATGTTATGTTCGCATGAATTTATCAAAAGCTTATGCTGTAGTTTTGGAGAAAGAAACGGTGTGATAAGTAACTCTGGATTTTATTATCCTGGAGAATAAATTAGACTTTAGAAATTATCACTAAACACTTTTGTTCGCATGGTAAACTTCGCACGAGCTCTGTGAGCTCTTGGAAAATTAAATGTAAAACATATTTTTTTAAATAAACGATTTATCTTATTGTTTAATAATAAATGCTTCATTCCAAATATTTCTGGTTTTTATAGTTTCCCCAGAAAGAATTAACGTACAAACACAATAAATGGCTATTTGATGCTAAAAGCCTTGTTCCCTAATCTTTTTTTATTTGTATAAGTGTATAAGACTACATTTATAAAGTGTTTTATGAACATTTAAGAATTGTATTATTACATTTTGAATATTACAAATGCTAAACTTGCAAGGTTACTTTAATTTATTATAATAATAAATTAATTAAATTTATATAATCACTTGTTCGGTTCATACATTTACCTTTGAATATATTTAAGTGTCGTGAATTAAATTTTACTATCGTTTTAGTTGTTAGGAAAGGTTTGGGGATTTAAGTTTGTTATATAACATCTTATCCATGTTTGTTCGGAAAGTAATAAAAAGATATATAAGATGAAACGTCCTCAATTTGATGGATGTGTTTGCTTGAAACGCAAGAGAGCCAGCCTCTTACCTTTTATCAACCGTTTATCTTTTGTTTTCATCAGTTTATATTTTATTTTTGAATAAATACGTCAGATACAGAACTGTTAGTTAAATTATTTCGTTATTTTCTCTTAAAAATGAATTCATCATGAACAATTAGTAATAAAACCAATGCATATTGGGAAAAATATTGAAATAACTAAGTTTATGTTTGTAATTTGAATCAAATTAGGTCGGAGTGGACACATTTTAAAACCAAAGTTTATTCTAAGACGTGTCAAAAATATCTGTCATCTGTAAAATATGCTTTATATACTGCAATATAATTTTAATTTGACACAACAATTTTATTTTACTGTTGCATTCTGGAGGTTTTTTTAAGTAAATAAAAATTATACATATAATTTATAATCGATAAAAAATTTATTTTGGTCAACATGTTCCTTGTTTAAGTTGCACTATATATCTTACAAAAAACCCACTTATAAGTAATATATAGTAGCAATAATAGTATTATTATCTTTAGGACCTAATCTTAATCCTAATAATACGGGATTAGTGCTACCAAGCCCTCTGTACATCTAAACTTGCAAGGGACATTTTGGAATTATTCTAGCACTTGCCTGTATGTGATGATGCCTTAGGGGTGTTTACACCTAACTCAGTATTGCAAGTTCAAGATTCGAACGCGGGACTCTCCGAATGTGAGACATAAGTGAGCCCCCAACGTGCTACCTTATAAATGTTCTTTTCATAAAGTAGAATATTGCTTGTGATTCAACAATACGAGATTGGGGAGTTTGTGTAAATAAACATTTGACTAATCACATATGAAATGCAAGTAAAGGAACCAACAGTTTCAGGTCTATAGTCCCTGATGATTTATTCATATGTGCAATCCATTGCACTGTGGTTCTACTTTCAGTTATTGCAGACTGTACACCATGTGAAAATTATATTAATTAAAGAACTAAAGAACTTTCAACAAAAAAAATTTAGACATCTAGTAAAAGAGTAGGGCTTTAAGTTAATCTCATTATGTAATTATGACGACAAAAATGTAAGTCATATTAAAATATTAAATTTGAATAATGTATTTTATAACAAAATACAAACCATTACAAATAAATACAGATTAGTTTAATGAAACTTATCGTAGCTTTGTGGAGCTTTATAACTTTCGATTTTAAATTAAACATTCACTAATTCTATTATTCTTTATGTCGTTGTAGAATATAAAATATTTTAGTTACTGTGTAGTTTTGAAATAATTTAAAGTATTTAAATTACAATGATAATCAAGATATGGTTATTTTTTATTACAATATAAGTTTACATCTTGTAAAGAACAGATTATGACGTAATACTTATATAAAATAACAACAACTATTAACCTTGTCAAAATGTAACTTGATTATTTTACAGTATGGAACTCATGCTGAAAGTAGCACGGATTTTGTAAAAACTCTCACGTAAACCTCGTAAAAAACTAATTTTACTGCTGTCCCAAATCTACCGCTGAAGGCACTGAAGTATCTTACTGTTGTGAATAACAAATCTAAGAACTGAGACCAATTTTCTGCCGTTTTCGTAAACAGTAGCACACTGACATTATCATATGTTAATGCAGTTTTGGTAATTTTCTTAACTTTCTTTAACGACATTGTATAACCCAATTAATAGTCTATTGACATACTTTGATCACCTTAAAAAGTACCAAAACAAATTTCGAAACTCAAGTTTGGGGGTCATTGTAAAGATTTGCTATAATTTAAATTATCTGTTGTGAGCAAACTCAACTTACATTATAAAGAAGATTGAGTTAATATTTCTAAATCTATGACTACATTGACTACCTTATATATTTTAAAATTATGACTGTGGTGATTTCTTATATGGTTTCTAATAATCACTGGACAACTTCATTTACAACTTTTTGATTATAAAAGCTGATAGAGTTGAACTTCTAAAAAAATGTAAAAAAAATTATTGTTGCCAACTTAAATTACATAAAATGGAGCTATGTTTTCAATAAATTAACATGTATTATTCCTACCACATTATTAAGCATTTGTCTTTGTCACAAAGCCACTTTTACAAATTAATCCAAGTTTGTAATTGTAATTAATACGGTAACATTATTTTGTATTTTGAAAATAAGTTACAGGTTGGTAAAAAAATAATTGAACGACCTTTTTGAAGCTAAAATATTTTATTTACGTCAATTACAGCTGCCATAATGAACAATACCCATAGTAGTTATAATAACAAACAACTTAAATTCAATAATATAGTACTTATTAAACACGGGTCTCCCTTTTGTTATTTCAATGCCTGCGTCATTTCTGTACAGAGCACATTACATATCCAAACCTCAGAAGTCTTTGTGAACACCCCGGAATTTGAACCCGTTACCTCTTTTACCAAAGTTTTAGAACCTGATTCTCTTGACAATAAATCATTATTGTAAAAATGTCAATGATGTAATTGAATTAGTATTTGTTCATATCCAGAACTTCCCAATTAGTGATTAGCTCGTTAACGTAATTAATGTAAATTAAGGAAGTAATAATTAACATAGCGATGTATAATAATGGGAATGTTGAGTGTAAATTGGCTGGGTATAGTGAGGCATACATCACAGGTCAAACTTCAAACGCTATGATGTATTGACTTATACAATTATTGGACACTGAACATATGTTATCCTTCTTACCCGTTTCTAATACCCAATCAATTAACCTCTGCAAATATGTTATTTAATTTTAAAAGTGTTTTATCAAGTAATTTTAATATAAAATTGATGTCTATCACAAAACTTTTTACATCTTAATTAAATGCAAAAACCAATTGTATACATTACGCGAATCACAACAGGATCAGTGACCACTCATTGTTTATATCTAATATTTGTTTAATTTATCTATATTCACTAAACTAAACTAAGCATTCTCTGTATTATTCTATATGCACTGTGAGCCACCGGGTATTGGCGGAATGATTGACCCAACCTTGAAACCTAAAATACTAAAGACATTGATAAATCAAAGGCAAAAATGTGTTTCGGACAAATAAATACAAACATAGTGTTTCATGCATACAGGATTTCCTTGACGACCGCAGCAAGGGAGTAATTCAGCGAGTCACAGCGGTAACGAGGTAATTACTCTCGGACTAAAGGTACCGACGTTCCAGGATTACTCAGCATCTTCCCCCAACCACCATTGTACACGTGTTTGTGGCGTTTAAATCAATTCGTGCCCCCTACAATGGACTTATAGGCTCCGTATAACATCCGAGATGATTTTCAATAAACATATTACGCTACATTTATATAGAAAATTATTGTAAATGTAAAGGTTATCATAAACATTATCCGTATGCAAATTTAAAGATTTTATCTCACACCAATTAAATTGTACTTTTCATATATTATGTCTAAAGGAGATTAATCAATGAAGTCAACTTAATATATAGTTTAATTATAACAACCGTTACTTATCACTGATACCCAAAACAGATTACTCTTGTGTTCTCGCAACTATATATAGCGAACGCCTGTTTTAAAATATATATATATAAAAACAAAAACATTTAATGAAATCATTTTTTGCGCTACAAGTAGATCATCTAAAACTAAAAATAAAATGATTAATTTTTAGTTGAAATAAAATGTTTGATGTTTTATTTTACCGCTTGTTTTCCTGCCAATATCGATCCTTGAGTTCCAAAGGTCCCATTTCCAGCCCAGGTGGACCTCCAACTGTTTCGTTTTAGATAAACATACGGTCCAGTAAAAGGGCTTAAACTAACCTCAGGGGGGGACATTAACGATTCCGGGTGACCACGTCAAACAAATCCTAGTCTTGTAATACATCTGTTTAGGCTTGAGCACGACATAATACAACTCAAGGTACAACGTAGACTTACTACTAAATCTGACAACATAAGGAGGTTGACACCACGGTTGTTTAAGATAACGCTGGCGTTTTAAAAACCAATATAAAATATATTCGTAACTGTTACTACATTATTTGCTTACGAGCCAGCTGGGTGACTTACGAGCCACACTTCAATGGCGTGTGGAAAAATCCGAAGGCGGCGAATTAAATTGGAAACCATGACCATGAAAAGGCCATAACCAATATTACGATTTCATAACTATTTTAGCTAGCACAACATTGATAGGATGACACGTTTAAGCTCCCATCACCTTCCTCATATGCCCATCAACAGTGCCAGTTGACAAAAATCCCATAATGTTGATAATGAAAGGAAATACTCCCGTTGCAGCAAACCTGCGTCCTCAGAAAATTTCCACTGCATATATATGTTTCTCACTACTACTACATAGAGCCACTTACCAAGTTTCACAAAAATACATTCCTAAATAAGTGATATATACTATTTTATTAATTCTCTATAAGAATAAAATTAGGGCTGAGTACGCAGGTTTGCTGCAACGAGGAAGATAAAAAATGTGTATTTATTCAATTATCAATATAACTAAACCAGGTGAAGCTACAAACCAAGTTTTATTAATTTATGTTCATAACTAAGAGAGATATACAACTTTACTTATTCTCCATACGAATAAGGTGGGGCCGAGTATGCAGGTTTGCTGCTAATGAGAAAATCAACAAAAAACCTTTTTTTTGCAAATATTAATATACCACAACTAGTTGAAGCCACATACCAAGTTTCATAAATATACATTCATAAATAATCGAGATATCAAATTTCATTTATCCACCATAAGGATAACATTGGACAACGTACTAAATTTAGTACTTTGAATATCTCTGCAACAGTTGGACGTAGAACAACAATTAAAACACCAAAATGATTGTTTTGTAGAGTTAAACTGATTGGTAAAAAGAAATGTGAAGTGTTTAGTAAAATTATCTGAGGAAAATCCCAACACCTTTTACCCATAAGATTAACATGGGAAATTTGATGGACCCGTTTTTTTTTTACTTTTATCTACAAGCACTTAACCTAGGTTAATGATTCAAAATACCAAATAATTTGTTTTTTTAGGCTCTATAAAATGTCTATAACCAAAATTAAGGGTTTGTAAAATTTTAGGGGAAAAAATTCCCATAGTCCGATCGATCTGGTTTTCGAACTTAAAGTCATAAATGTTACATCTGCGCCAAATTTCATCAAAATCGGGCGTTTCTTTCAAATGTTATCGCGGTAACGGACATAACAATGTCACAAGTCAATTTCACGAATTGATTTGAATATTAATTTAAGTATTTTGCCAATATCTAAGTCCGTAGGTATACATTTGAAATGTCCCAGGTTTTTTTGATGCTTTAATTGACTATGGTATTGTATTACGAAGATTGCCATTATTTAAGGTTAAAACATTTATGTATGGTATAATTTGGTATAGGTACGTTTTGCGATTCCGTTTTATAGTCAATAATAAAATGATCAAAGAGAAAATAAACAATTGTTTCGCAAGAGCATCCATTAATTTATATATATTTATATATACATATATAAATTTGAACGAATTGTGTTTTTGGCATTTGGGGACCTCAAAACAAAAATGTATCATGGTTTCTGGCTTAAGTCTTGCCATGCCACCTACGGTAATAGCTTCTTCCCTATAGGGGAAAATCGCTAAAAATACACCCAAAAGCTTCACACTTCTACGAACGACAATGTAACGAAATATTTTATTTAGTAATCACGGATTAAGTGGCTCTAGTTAATTGTAAGCAATATTATTTTAATATATGCCTAAAACACCAGGCCCTAAGCGAACAACAGATATTGGTTATTTCCGGTGATTCAGCATTAGCAATATATTTATTGATCATAAATACTTTGTTTAAACTAAATCTCTATCAGCCAAGACAGTCCCCTCTGTATAGTACATATCTTCTAAAGTTATTGCATTCTCCATCTATCTATTTTTGTCAATAGTACATAAATCACAATTCTTCTATGTAAGCCATATGAATCAGGCTTCATTCCAGAGCGGAATTCTCTGGTCTGGGCGCTAACCACCAAAAATAGCGCCACGTGTGCGTTGTAAACAAATGCGGCCCGCGTATCACACATTGTCTCGGAAATATGGCGGGTCCGATGCTATTTTTGAAACGGGCTCTTTATATTTTCAGTTTGACAAGGTCACTAACCTGGATGAGCGGCTGCTTTTTACTTTGGTTTCTAAGTCATCTTTAACCCATGCATACAATGGTAAGTCTTGATTTATATAATTGGAAATATTCTCTGCACACAGTTTTCTCGAAGTTTTTTAAATCTAGATATTATAGATAAGCATCACATATAATCCATGTGTAAATGATATAATATAAATATTAAATGACAGTTAATAAACATAATAAACCTTATATTATGATGTATGTTGTTATCTAGAGCGCAAAATGTTGATTAAATTGCTCCACACCCGCCCGGCTCAGTATAAGCTTGTCCGTCAAAACGTCCCCGTCAATAGATTAATCGATTTCAATGTCGCAAGTCAATTTCATGAATATTGAAACTTCATTTGAAAAGTAATTTAAGTATTTTGCCAATATCTAAGTCCGCAAGTATGCATTTGAAATGTCCCAGGTTTTTGTGATGCTTTAATTGACTATGGTATTGTATTAGGAAGATTGCAATTATTTAAGGTTAAAAGATTTATGTATGTATAGCTACGTTTTGCGATCCCGTTTTATAGTCAATAATACAATGATCAAAGAGAAAATAAAAAATTTTTTCGCAAGGGCATCCATTAATTTGTAATCTCTGTGTTCTAGTTTCCTCGTTTTTTACCTCCTGCTATTTTATATAAATTAATCCTTTATTAAATTTCAAAATTCCAGTTAAAACGATAACAAACAAAGTCAACCACTCTAATAAAAATACCGTTACCCGAACTGTGGTTAGAACAATTCCGCTCTCATATTCTATTAAAAATCGTTTAGTAAGTTGTAATAATGTAAAGTTTGAAGCTAAACATAACCAAACAAATTATGGAACTGATCCATTTAAACAGTTGAATTTCCATACATGTCAATTGTGTTTGATTCTACATATTAAATGTAGTATGTTAAAACACTCCAACTACTTCTATAATCTTAAAATATTAATGAGTAAAGATATATACATATACAAAGGATACAAAGGATTCAACAAAACATATTGCAACAACGTCGATGTGTGTTTGAACACCGCCGAGTGTGACACCACAGTTGTAAACAACCCGCATGTGGTTTGCCACATTTGACGACTTTACGAGTGGTAGACAAACTGAGAAATACATGTCTTTACTGTGACGTACTTTGTAGCGATCTTCCTGTGAGATAAAAACTCGAAGTAATAAAACTTAATCTTATTTAAGTTTTATAAAACGTAAACTAACTATTTAAAAGTATATTTACAAAATGTAGATCGTGTAATAAGATCGAGGTATGAACTTGTAAATACATGTAAAGCTGTCCAAGTTGTGAATGTTGTTGCTTACTGTAAACGTTACTGAGAACCATCACACACGTTCTACCGTTTGAATCGCTGCTCTACATTGCATTTGTATGTAAATTACTTTCGTACTTGATTCAACCACTTCTCATCTCTTCTGTTTATCAAATGAGAGTTCGAGAGTACGTTAATTCAGATCATTAATAATTAGCCCGTGTTAACTCGTATTATATGTTTGTGTTATTTATAATGAAACATAATATACATATAAGTCAGGATACTTACGTACTTGCAAATAACTGAAAATGTACCTAGGTTTTATGGATAAAAATGTATATAAAAATAGAGTATGGTACAAATATTGCTGAGAAAATCAATATTAACATATTTATTTGGAAGGAAGTGAAATTTTATCTCACACCACCATTCCACCATTCCTCACAGTTAAAGTGAAGACAACTTGACAGATACGGACCTTATATTTTTTTATATACTATACGCTAGACATATTATATTAAAAAATACGTATTAACGTAGGAACTTTTTTGCGACTCCCCTGAGTTCTAACTAACTAATCATTTTGTTTGGTAATCATAATTTATATTTTCTTTAAATATCCCAATAATTACCCGTTTGGTGTAACAACTATATATATATATTATATATATCTGAATGCATGTGACAACTTCAAAAAGAAAACGTATGTCAAATATGTTATTTAAGTTTCCAACATATATCAGACTGATAGATAAGAGATCATAAAACAAAACTGAATTTTAATTTATTTGGACTCCAAAGACCAAAGATAATAGATACGAATTTGCTATAGGTTAATTTGATATAATAGTTTTGAAAATTTGTTTTCTAAAGACACTCAAAATATAAAGACAATTAAACTACCACTACTACTCAGAACTACTAAAACCTGTTTAAAAACAGGGTTTGAACATGCGCATACATTTATCACATTTAAAATAAACTGCTGAGAAACAACTAAATAATTTTAAATTCTAGAATATATTTAATAATAAAGTAAAAATATTAAATCCAACCTGTTATTAGTTTTATAAATTAGGTAACCATTCCACTAAAATACAAGTTGGTAGAGTGTTTAAGTTAATTGTGCATTTAATTAAAATAAGAAGAGACGAGACGTTTCATTCCTTTGTTTCTTATGTTTCTGTTATTTCAGATGCCATTAATTTGGCAGGAATCTTATTATGTTGGTTTAACAAGCAGTTGAAAGGACTTTACCTTTTTAATATAGAAGTCATCATTAGTTCAACAAAAGAATGTAGTTTAGCTTTAGTTTTTTCGGTTGTAACCACATAATCAATTATGAGCAAAAGGTCAAAGTACCGCCCACCTTGTGATTACTGGGCAATTCTTAACTGTACGCATTACTCCCCAATACTATCGTCATTTTCAGATAATCCAAAATTTTCTTATATTTGCATTTACTTAACTGTTTGCTTTATCAACGTTAAACTAAAACAGACGAAAGAGGTAGAAGGAACAAAACATAGACCAGATGTGGTTTACAGAAATATATTTGCCTATTAGAAACTTTTTTGAAAATAAGCATACCTCGAGTTTGACAGTTTATGGCTTTATTGACGAGCTGCTAAAGTGTGTGGGGCTTAGTTGCATTACCTGAAATTTCTATAGTTGCATAAAATTGATAAAACCTTTAAACAAACCTACAAAGGTTGCATATTTTCCCGGCATCTCATGTTAGCTTACACGTAACCATTAATTGTAGAATACAAATTTAGTTTGCAGAGATGTATTTAGTTTTTGAGATGATTTAATAGTATGAATACATTTTATTTTAAGTCGGTGGTTTTATAAACATGAAATAGAATCAACCAAGCTGAATTCCTTTGAACCAAGTTTTTCCTGATATATAGGTGGTGTCACTATATTAGATACCTCAAGCACTATAACCCATTAAGGTTAATAAAATCGTTAAATAAATTATTTAGATATTTATATCTTTATGATTTTGCGGTTTTTTGGGACTAATTATTCTTCGGAATCAATCATGTTTTGCTCTCTGAGACACCATGGTGTAGTACCCAGATACCAAATTTGATATGTATAGGGGGAGAACGTAAAAAGGAATCATATTATACCAAATTTGCTCAAGCCTGTAAAACAGGCTGTAACTCAATCGACTTTATTAGCCACTTTCCAAATATTTCCTCGTAAAATTGTACCCATATTGATAAGGTCGGATCGTATTTATCTAAACGAGTTCGCACGCAGCACGCTGACGTGAGGGAAGTGAATTTCCATATAAAAAACTATAAAAACCCAAAATCAGTTAAAAACATACATTTATTCCAACTTTTATTCAAATCTGAAAACATTGATTTTTTGGCTGTTCTGATGCTCCTGGTTCTATTTACCTGCAATGCTGGGAATACAATTTTGCGCATTATAAGGTTAGGAGAAGGTCCAGTCAGGCTTTAAAGTAGGCGTGAGGTTGTTGGGGATGATAAAAGTACACCAACAAATGAATAACTGGCTTTTCTAATGTAAAATCCCCATAAGACAACGTACTGTGTTTGGTCGATACACATTTTCTTTAATAACTCAGTAAATATTTATGCTAGAATGACGAGAGAGGGCTTAAGACTTTTGCCTAACTAATTCCCATCTGTATTTCGGTTGCTGTAGGTAAGTTAACAAAAATTAGTTATAATAACTTTAAATTTCTTTTTTAATTCTTGGGTTTTAAAATGTACTCAATACCAACATACGAAGGAATCAAAAATAAATCAAACTTCGTGTTACAAAAAAATCTTCAATCATTTAATAAATGTTGAAATAACACACACAACTTACAGGCTTACCCCAGTTAAGGAAATGCTTTCAGGGATTCAACCTATTAATCTAAAATATACAAATTATTTTGACGTATAGACCATATTATATTTTTAAATACGTTTTACCATAGAATAAATAATACATAAGTTACGAATATTTAGAATAATACGTTTTGTACTATTTATTCTATGGTTTGACTATAGCAGGCTTTGAAACAGAAAGGTATCATGTTTTTGCGTTGGACAAACCGTTAAGCTAATTTTAAATGGACAACCATACAGTTAGTAGTGAAATAGTTTCAAAGAGTAAAGGAGATGAACAGTTTAAATAAAATAAAGTTTTGCTGGAGCCTAAATGCTAATTAAAAATTGACATTCTTATATAAGCTAACTGCATAGCAGCAAAAAAGTCTTAGTTTTGGTCAAGAACCTTTTAAATCACTTGTTTGAAATACTAATCATATTTAAATGTATATTAATGCACATAGGAATTAATTTTAATGGTTTCAAGTAACATAAAATTAAACCGCTACTTTGATGTCCATGTCGAATTAATATAAGCAAAAATTTTATCAATTGCGTACTTAAAATAAAAGCTTTTTAATGTATATATAAGTAATACTGATAATTTAAAAGGCAATTTAAGAGGGAAAAAATCACACGCAAAACAGTCCAACCCCATTTGCATTCATGACAAGTTTGGAAGAACTTTGCAAGTCATTACACGCTTGGCCAAATAAGGCCTATTTTACCTGCGGTCCCTCTCATCCTACTACCATCGTTACAAGTTGAAGTTTCATTTGGCCAAAATCTTATTATATAAGATGGTAACATAATTGAACAGCTGATTTTTCTGTACGTGTTTCACAATTTATTTTAATTATGATTATGAAACAAAGCCTGTTCAGTGTTTTTTTTACTCATCTAAATGTGTTGAAGCTGAAAAGAAAAACATTTAATTGTTTTTGTTTTCGTAACAATGAAGATGTATAACAGTTTTAAATTAATGCTAAGTAATGGTATTCAAACTTGTTTTATTTCAAAGTGTCAGTCTTTTTGAATGTAATAAAAACTCCGAGCTGTGCGATATTTAGTAAAAGCTGTGCGATATGGTTTTACATTCCTGCCTACGAAAATACAATAAATAAAACATACTGAAATAAACAGGTTTGAAAGCCAAAGGTTTGCGCTGAAAGTTACATCTTAATGCATAAATGTTTGTGAAGTAAATATCGCTTCTAATGCGATATTTATGTTAAATATTGGAGTTTCAGAACATCATGATTGCTAACTCCCACCCAAGACCATAAGGTTAATTTAAAAAACCTTGTTTTGTTATTGCTTTCCATTGCAAAGGATTTATAAGACCAGAAAATCTGATAATGAAATAAAGCACTTTTCCACCACGTCAAGGTCCCAAAACCTAACTATGTATAAAAGGAACTATATAAACTCTACTACTATCAAAAATGGATTATTTCCGAAGTTAATAACTATTCTAACGACTCACTAACTGAAATTCCCAAAAGTACATAAACTTAAAAATTGGCTACTGAGGATGTATTTCAATGAATATTCAACTCACACTAATAGACAGATAAGGACTAGATTCTATGCTTGGATGGGCGGGAGGACTCTGTTATTGAATCACTCATAGTCGTTGGGTCAACGTATTTATAATTGAAAAGATCTCTTTCTTCTTTTAAGCTTCTCACATGAAGTTAAGAGATAGGGTCGTAGTTAATAGTTTTTATCACACTATATTATTACTGATTGATTTATAAATTACACGAAATATGAAAATCACGGTCCAACCTCGGTGCCATGGTGAGAATTAACCGGTATTTGATTAAAGCTGGTTTGTGGTTAAGGTGGAATTCCTAAGCCTTACCACCACTGAACATGGGTCAGATGTCATCGATTCCGCTATAGAGGGAAATCGAGTTTGCAAATATAGTTTTATGATAACAAATCTCTTCAATAACAATAATACACAGGTTAACTGTAAAATAGAGTAAAGATTACATAAGTTGTATGAGAATATTAATGAGTAGCACTAACAAGAAAAATTTAACGGCTTAATCAACTGAAACAATTATTTATTGTGACTTAGCTAGTCAGGAAAATGAAGTAATCACTAGTTAGGTAAACGTTACCTGCCACGTAAAAGGCCTGTTCTGTCGTTTATATATATATATATATATATATATATATATATATATATATATATATATATATATATATATTCCGTTGTACTCTAAGTGCGTTTCGAAGACACTGGTTCGATGATTGGGTGGGATTTTGTTGAATAAATTCATAAAACAATAATTAGTTTGTTGGTATGGTGGTTGAAAAAGATTAATGTTACTTCACATTTGTTTGTTATCTGGTTTTAGGTCACTGATAATTATCTATCCTTGTTTAAGGACCGTTTCGAGGAATAAACCTATTCAATGAAGTTCAAATTACTTAAAACATAAACTTAACAACTGAGAATGTTTATATATGGAACAGGTTTAATTTATTTTTTAAGAGTGATATGTAATAAGTATGGAGAGACTTTTTAAAAAACAGCTCTCACCGCTCTCTTTTTAAGACGGAACACAATCCCATTGTAAACTCTTACAGCCCAAGACTGCGATTACAGTTACTTACTATTATATTAATAAGTATAAATTAGACAATAAAATGCAGCCAGAATTTATAGGCAATCCTAAACCTAGAAATACTTTTTAAATTAAATATACTCCTGAAATTAGCTTTTTGTATACATGATCTATGAGATGTGAAACTTCAGATAACTGTCCTAACCCAAACAAATATATTTAGAAGAAACCTCTTCATCTCCAAGAAGTTAACTCATTGGCCCAACTTAAATAGAGTTAGAAATAAAACATCTAACATGTTTTTCTTGTTTACTGTTCAAAATAAAATACTGTTTGTCAATGTCATTTGTAGAGTTTTCGTTTTAAAAGAGAAGCCTGGTCCCCTAATCTGATTTGATCAAGATTAAACCGTAATTTTGTTATGATTTACGATCCAGACAGTTTTCCCAACACCAAATATAAGCTGGGTCAGGTTTCTAACCGTAAAAATAATTTCAGATTCAATAAGGTCTGAAAAGTTAAAATATAAATTACGACTCACCTTCACCACCAGAGACGGTAACGAATATCCAAAAAATAAATGTGGCAAGTCGCCAGTCTTGTGCTCTGGGAACGACTTTTTAAGTCGAATTTAAAAGTTACGACTTGACTAGATGCCAATGTTTAATTATTCCTTTCTTTAACCAGGTGTACCGTTAGTCTGGGCTTGTTGTATTTAAGATTATTATACACGAGTATTTGATTCATAAAATGGAAAACAAATTAATGTTTTTAACATAATTAATATTAATTATATCATCAAAAGTTAAAAATTACCTAAGCTAGTCTAGAAAATTTCCATAAAATCTTATAAATATTTAACCAAATAGTTATATAAAACAGTAATATGTTATAAATAAAATTGTATAATCAACTTTAGATGCCATAAAATATGTACAAAACTATTCATCCGCTAATATTTTGTTCGATTACTTCCATATTTTTTGAAATAATTTATAGATTACAAAATATACAAATGTACGTGACATTGGTCAAGTACAATTGTAAAATAAAGAACTAACAAACAAAACAGGTGACACAGCAGTGCAAGGTGCTGAGTGCGGAGTCATTTCGGCAGGCGAGGGATCCGCTCAGTTGCGGCTCAATGTTCCATTTGGATGTAAATATTTTCTACACAAGGTTCAACAGTTGCTTTGTTTATATTATTTAAATATTAGTACCCATAAAATTAAAATATATTATCCATAGATTCAAATATGAAGAAGGTTAAATATTTCAGCTGTGTATATAACTCATTTCGCTGATTGGGCTTGATGATGACCGGTGTTATTAGTTTAAATCGATCACATTGTTCCATATTTTTGTATATTTGCCGTCTCGTATGTAAGTACAGTATACGTTTAAATATATTGTGTAGTGTTGTGAGACGTAGTTTAATTTTATCTTGTTAATTTATAACTCACATACTCCAATCTGTGTCCCATGCACAGTAATGCCACCTATGTGAGGCATTTGTCTGTTAATTCATGTTATTTGTGAACATGGTAATTGTACTGTGAAAATAAAAATGTATTAAGTAGTTTATGGCTATAGGAAGGTTAATATAGTTACGTTTGAAAACAAATTCCAGTAATTTACTAAAGTACTATGTAAACGAAGTTTCATAAGTACCTTAGTTTAATACTAATAATAATAGTTAATACTATCTCATATGCAGAACCGATCAAAGTGTAAAATAAAATTTTTAGTGTGTTTAAAAATCCATTTGACAAGTAGAACAAAATCGAGTATTAAATAAGTAATAAAATGATTTTTTTAAACCAAATACAAAGTGTGTATACATTGATTGCATACCAAGTGAGTATGCTATAAAGTTCTAAGGTCTTAAAAGATCGTACAAAGTCTGAAAAACTTCAATTATAAAACACATATACTCTTAAACTGTTGTAAAATCAAAACCATAACTTAAAATTGACGTAAATAATGTGTTAACCTATTTCCTATTTACAGAATATAAAAATAAATAGAAGAGAGCTGAATAACATTCGACATATAACATATCACAGTATTGCTACCAGTAAAAAAATAAAGTAATGCTGATAAAATAAGCTGATAAACTGTGCTACTTGCTACTTGCAACATTTTTAATAAGTCTAGGCTTAAAGGAACTCAAATTCCAAAATATGAAAAGTTATTTTAAAATAGCTTCGATCGAGAGGCTTTGCTGCAGTAGTCTATAGTAGCCACTTTGCAAAGTTTTTGTCGTAAAACTGTAGTGAATGTTGATGAGATTGTGCCCCGTTTCTCTTACGAGAGTCCCTTAGAGCAAGTTTCCTTTAACAGTCAAACACTTTTCTATATTACAGTTATTCGTTTGATACTTTTTGAAACAGTCTTCAAAGCAGCAAAACCCTTTGCGTCCCATTACTATTTGAAGATTCATATCAAATTTAATGATATGTTATAACGTGTTATTTTGCATTTATGAACGATTTACCCTTTAATGTTTCCTCGGTAAACTTTAAATAAAAATATAGGAAAACAGATTATTTAAATTTTACCAATAAATAACAAGCTTTCGGGTTTCCCCAAAATATATAATAAACATGTAGGCATTGAAAACATTTACCGGCAGCCATTTTTTGATTGATTTGACTTTTAAGTTGTGGCATTGAGTTAAAATATATAAACAGAAGTATAAAGGTACTTAAGTTGAAGAAAGGCATGACTTATACTGTTTGGTATCCTCTACTGACGGATGGTGGTTAATATTAGTTTAATGTTTTGATTAAAATATTTCAGCCTTAACCTTTTTGCAAAAATTCAGCTATTACCCAAATTATCAGCTTGAAAAACATCTAATTCCTGATAGATCCTCAATTGCTATCAGTTTAAAAATATGTCTACTGACTGTATAAAAAGAACCATAATGTTTAATAGAACAAACAACTGAATGTTTAACAATTTTTAGTACTACACAAGAGAAATAGCTTATATAGATTGTTTGCACAACAACATGCATTAAAAAAAAATACAGACCCATTATGAGAGTATTACTGTCATTAAAATTTTAGTATTCTGTAATGATAAAATGAGAATTACAATTTATGTAAATCAGAGATGCATTAGATTTAAGATACGGTTAAATGAATTAAATATATTACAACTAATTATATATTTAACATATTATTTAAATATAAATTAAATAATAATTCATTATAATTAATAATCGAAATTAATTGTTGATGCATAATTTATATAAAGTTTATATTGGGCACAAAGATTAGTACATTAATAAATTATCATGAATGTATCTTTATATTAGAATATGTAAAAGGTAATCTTCAAATCAACTGTTTGAACGACAATATTAGGTTATTGCATAAGTCAAGTGTACTTGTTAAACACTCCGTGGTATTTTGCTTTTATGTTTTACCCTTCTGCAAGGTTTATCAATGAATTCCTGCACTAAGTTACCAATGATAAAAATATATACTACACTAATTAATAGCACGCATTAATAAGTATTTTAGAAATGTGTAATAATAGGAACATATTTAACGATTTTGTTCTTCTTTGGGGGAGGGGGAAGCAGTAAATATTTTGCTTACAGGAACTTAATTTCGCGAATAGGAAAAAGTACATAGATTCTGAAGATGTATAGATTTTATGGCAAATTAAATATTAGCAAAACATACAATATATTCTACCAAACTTGTATAGCTCAATATTTCCCCTATTTTAGAATTGTCATATATATATGATGTATTTAATGTGCTCACACCGAATATAATTACCGATTTGTAGGATTTAAACAGAATACTTACGGTAACCGGTAATCATCTTGTTTAAAAACTTAAGAATGACTGATAGTTGTTACATAGTATATTAAGTTGTTGTTAACTGCTTGTAAAATATAATTATACTGTATTTAATAACAGAAGTGACGGATAAGGGTGATTCAATACCCATATATCTTTTAACAGATTAAATTTGAGAGGGATAATAATGTTTTTTGCTTCTTTGATAAACAAAATTAGGTTTACCTTTCGTGAAGAGGGTCATGGACCTTTTACAACTAAATGTTAAAAACAATATAATTGAGAAAAGTCATAAGTCAGGTGTGAATAAAATTAAATGTGCATGTTGCCGGAGTTTTATATAGGAAAATAGGACGTTCATTTGGAACTAAGTACAAAGAGCACCATTCGAACCCAAGAGCCGACAAGCAAAAGTCATCTTTCGCACCACACCTGGTTGATGAAAACCACAACATCAATGATCTGAATACTGGCTTAAAATTCTTTAGACCTGCAAGAAAGGCAATATTTTGGACACCCTGGAAGAAGTCGAGATTTACAAGGCCTACTCAAAAAATAACCAGTATAATTTACCGGTCGTAACATAAGTTACAATTTGTTGGGGCTGCTGACGGAAGGTAAACCCTTATTTAATTATATATTCATATTAAAAATAGTAATGCAAAGTTATATAACTTCCAAATACAACGTAAGCAATACTTACGTCTTCTTAATCCTGAATGTTTTAAATGCCTAACTACATTATAATTTTAAAAGTTTAATAATACATTTTACAAACGTGACATTCTATCAGAGTTCATCCACCTGTCTTAGAATGTTTATATTTAGAGGCATCCCGGAGGTTTACACTATTTAACGGGTGGACGAATGGCCACAGCCCTGCGGTCATTTATGTCATTCACTTCCTGAAATGTTGATATTATCTTTACTGCTTGTTGATCGTAACCGCCTTTGAACGGTCTTTCTGTAGAAAACGTTTCATATACAGTGTGTCCCAAAAGTCCCGGAACAGCTTAACAACTTCAAACCAGAAAAAAAGAAATGTATTTTGCACATCTGCACACATATGCAGACAATCGAAACCTACTTTTCCTGTCTGTGTCCCCAAATACACCGACAATATTATACGTTATACAATTTTTTTTATGTAAACCCCCAAACTTCAGTCAAGAAACCATTCATTTTAAAGAGATAGTTGAGTAATACACAACCATGCATACTTTAGGTCAATACTTTGCTCCTTTAAAAATTTACAGCCATTTGAAACAGTTGTTACTTCATTATTTATCTAATTAAACATAGGCACCTGCTTATTATATCAAGGCATAGTCAAACGTTGAAAATCAAATTAACTATTTGCATTTTTACTATTCAAACAAATATTTTAGTTTTTATTCCGTATTTATAGTAAATGAATACTAAGATAAATAATAAAGGTAAAGGTTTAGTTAAGTATAGTAGAATACTTTGATTTAAATAAAAGTATTTAATTTAAACACAAATACCTAGGTTAGATAGCTTTCTTACCTTGAAAAATGAAGCATTTACGTCATGTGATTTTCTCTGTTAAATATGTAAAATATAACAGATGTATGTTTTACATATTTATTATAAATAGCTATGGCTAAACCCATAATTATTTCGTAAAATAGGATTATAAAAATTCAAGTTTGGTTGATAGACTTCTTGGATTATTGACAAACATTTTCAAGCATCGTAACCTTTTTATTCTTTCAACTATTACTCACATTATACAAAAAGCACAAAAGTCACATAGAATTGGGAACTTTGAGCAGAAGAATAAAGACTTCCTAAATGTGTCTACCTCTTTAGGTAGCTTTGTTATAAAGACTGTAATGCAGTAGACTTCAATAGCCAGTTTGCAAAGTTTTTGTCGTAAAGCTGTCGTGAATTTTGATGAGATTGCGTTCCGTTTTTCTAAACGAGCGTCCCTTAGTGCAAGAAGCCTTTCAACACTGAAACACTATTCTGCGGTACAGTAATATGATTTTCCACTCTACACATATTTACAGTGTTTTTTTTTCAATTTATTTTTCAAAATTGTGTAAATCACTGCAGAAAAACTGCCATGAATCGTTTAGTTCTAACAGAAAATAAGAGAGAATATACAAAATCTGTCGTGTAAGAAAAACTATTTACTAATGATCTTGTCATAATTTCATTACAAATATTATTTCTACAGTTGTTTTATTACAAAATTCTGGCCCCAATCTATTCAAAGTAGTTGGGTATCAATAAACAAGATTATTTGCTCGGAAAAAAGTATTTATCTTAGTCCTACTTGGATAAGAGTGGCTTTAACAATACTGAAACACGGAAATACATTTCTGCCAAAGAGAAATCTAATGTTACAAGAATTGATAAGAGTTAAAATTTGAGTTTACAATTTGTCCGTCCCTAAATTATAAAATTGATAATTCAAAATTAAATAACACTAAGAGATAACATTAGAAATATAAACAATTTGTTAGTACATTAAGCTTTTTTACCTAAGATGTTATTACAATTATTGTACCAATTAATATAGTGAATATTATTTTTTAGATATTTTTAGCTTATCAATTAAACAGTTGAGAAGTGTTTAAATAATTGAACTTTTTATTTCGTATAATAAACGCTAGTGGGTTACATATGGAGAGTAACATTACAACCACCAAACTTTGAAGCAAACGCCACTTCCAGTAATGGAAAGCATTAGATGCAAAATCCTTGAGCTATAATATTGAGTGCTTTAAACTAAAAAGATTAAACAGGCATATGAAAAAAACATGTTGACTAAAGCGTGATGTTTTTATTGTATTTTTGTCTATGATGGAGTTTACTTAAATTATTTTAAGTATGATTTGTAAATTGAGTACATTACTTTACTATAAATTACAAAAAATGTATTGTGGTATTACAAGATAACAAATATTGTAAGGACTGGTACGTGTAATAAAACGTGTGTAATCATGCAAATAATTGAATTCCACTAACTCTAAAGAGAGTAAATTAACCGTGCTTTCATTAGTACATAAAAACATTATTCGTAAATAATGGTAAGTTTCCTAAAATCTCACGATCAATATATTTCAAATAATTTAGGTAACTTCCATAACAAGCATTTGACCAGATATTGATCTGATATTGTTTCTTGGGGAAAATATGTATTTGTGCCTTAACCACTGTAATGACATTTTTATTGTCTAAGTTATCAATACCATATAATGGAGTATCAATTAGTCAAAATTACATTAATTACTTATAGTTAGATTTCACCAATTTTCGTAAACCATAGAAAACCTTACGAAACATTTAAGTAAAATGATGGAGGTAAATGACGTGGTAGGAAGTAGACTCATGCTCTCTTACTTTTTATATTCGAAAAGGTTAAAACATTCGTAATAATGTGAGTATACTTAAGTTTATGTAACGTATCTGGTGTTCATGCACTAATTTTTTTAACACTAATACGGTTTTAGAGGCATTATTTTAGCCCATTTGCAGACCATTTTGTGCAAAGTACGGGTCTTTACTCAATCGAAGGTATAATAATTGATACATTATTAAAGTTTCTTTAGTAATAATTATCGTATAGCATTTTCGAGGCATTAGTAAGTTCACTAGTTAATGTCAAACTATTTATACCTTGCTTACTATCGGAGTAAGGCTGGCGAAGGGTCCTGCCCCAGCCCCACTTACGGGCTGTGTGAGTGTGAGAGCCTGACCCTCCGCCATCCGCACTCCGAGAGTAATCAAATTATTAAGTAATACAACTTTTTCAGCAAACAGAGCGGTCTGGTGTGGTAGACTGAGCTCAAGAAGATGGACTGCAGAGTTCTTGGTTCGATCCCCCGAATGACCAGTGGTAGTTCACCATGATAAACTAACGAGAAACCGGAAGTTTATAACCAATCTTAAGCTGTAGGTTGTCTCCACACCATTCACTTTCAAACGCTACCACAATGGATATTTTCAGTAAACTATATCCGAAGCTGTCACCAAACACTTAAGTCTTACATGCTTAATGCTTAATGCTTAAGTCATGCATTTCAACTCATTAAATGGTAGTCTGAATAAATAGTTGTATATCAGGTGAAAATAAAACATGAACAAGTTAAGAAAAGGGTTGTCATGATGTTTTAGGACGTTGGTTATCTCCAGCGCAATTTATTTCGCACAATGTAAGGACGAGGGTCTTTGTTGACGTTAATAAGCAGTTAACGAGCATTTTGCTCTTTACTAATCTAAGGACCGTTCTTAACTGCCAGAGAAGCTTTTTGTTTAAATCTCAAGCTTTCAAAGTGATCCTACGTGAGATAATGACCTATTTATGTGGAATGTACAAAATCAATAAAAATTATTCATAGTAAGTGGATAATACACTTTAGAGAAAGCTATGAGTGGTTTAATTAAGCATTTTCATGTTTCTGTTCATTTCGGATGGATATTGCAAATTGATAAAAAAACAAACAATAAAAATATATAAAAAAGCAATATACGATTTGATTTATAATAATATGTATACAGTTTTATGTGGAACACATTCCCCCCCCCCAATCATTACTTAAATTAGTCTTACTATAAAATATGAAATAATTAATTTTCCATTTTACGAAAAATGTATCTGAGCGTGAATACACTATTTTAAACAAAAGTGAGGGTATTACGCAAATGGGCAAACCAGTGGTGACAGCCCATGTAAAGGTACCCTAGCAATTAGCGGGGATCAATCCTACACTTGACCAAGCCTGACTTGAGAGGCCAACGTCCTGACTCTGAGTTGCTGTGGATCTACCCTCTGTGATTTCCTTCATCTCAATGGCGGTTCGTCAGTGCATCTACGTAAGTTCACAACTAATAGTAACAATAATTAATATAATTTACCGTTTCGTTTATTATTATTGCTTTAAGACAAACAGAAATAGAAAATTCGAACTTTAAATGTATTTGTTTACAGTTTGCGGTATTTACGATACACTGTGACAAAACACTTGCGTGTTGCGAGTTGCGTCACTGCAGTCCTGAGACTTGTGAGCTGCGTCAGAGGCAGTCCATCGCTATTCTCCTTTAGCAGCTCGTTGACATATGTCCTCCGCTCTACCTTGATAAAATGGACTCCCCCGACCATTTCATATCCTCTGTGTACAGCATTAAAAAAACAAGATCGAGCTGGTCATCAAGTGTGCTCCTGCCAATGGCACGAGAGACGCGTCACTACAATCAGCCTTACTTGGTGTGCTCTACGTTGTAGTTCAGTACTGGATCAATGAATATGTAATATGTATATAATATAATTAATTGTATAACGCAGTGGCAAATGCTCCTGTGCTCTTATGGACGAGCCGCCATTGCTTTACCTACGAGTTCTCAGATAGTTAGGATCACTAAAATACCAATGTCCCACTTTAACATGTTAATGAGGAACTGACCAGAACATAATTAAAATAAAAATAAACACTTCGGGTGGAATGAATAAAGCTTAGCAAAATCTTTTACTCAATATTAAGTAAATGGGGAAATTTAAATGTTATTTTATTGTTCACATTACCCATTGTGATTTTCCACACAATTTAATTCTGCTCTCTGTTATACAAACCATAACTTTCAAAGAACATGCACCTATGAATATAATAAATAGGAGGATAGTAATTTTCTTGTAATGCGTTGTTTAGATGAATAGATTACTTTCATATGTATATGTAACTATAAAGTAGAATCTGCAAAAACGTGAATAAGTTATTTGGCCTTACTGTAAGATTGTCTTTCAGCCCATTCTCAATGATCATACTTTTTCTCCTTTGCTGTTTCTTGTTACCAGCAAGAGTACCGTTGAACAGTATACCTTATTTACTAAGAGAAACTTTGAATAATATAATATAAAGGTTTTTCAGTAGGCTGAATGATACGATGTGTTAGCATTAGAATGACTCCCCATCTATCATGATCATTGAATACACCGGGGTTGGCATCCCTCACATTCATCGAGATCGAGATGTTTTTGATCTGTTTTCTACAGATAACTGACTAGTAGGATGCTCCAAACTGCTTTTCTACATTGACTTCAGCATTACCAGCCATGCAAGGTCGGAGATACTTTTATTTAACAGATTAAATTATAACCAATAGTTACCTAACAAAAATTATTGAAGGCTTATATTCAATGGTGTTATTTATGTCCATTAACTATACATTTTTATTGACCCAATTACATTTTGTTCATAAATAAATAAATAATATTATGTAAAATTATTAAAAGTGAACTTTCTTTAATATAATTGCTACAGAAGCCGTTTAAATTGGGCTGAAACATTGTTTTAACTGATTATTATGATTATTGAGAATATATTAACGATATTTGATCAACAACTTTTTTAAATTTCCCCAACCATACTTCATTTGTCTATATAAGTTGGCATTAAAAATATACACATTGTAAAATATAAATGTCACTAGTTTATCATCCATCTTGCTGAACGATTTTGATACACCATAACACTATTCCTAAATTATAATTTACATAACTGTCTATATATTTTGGATAAATTCTAATCTACTTTTTAAGTCAACGTTCAAAGTAAAAGAAAATAATTTGGATAAGCTAGAATTTAATTGTAAAAGAATAAAGTTAATAAAGATTAATATAATTTTAAAACAAGGAGGACTAAATGTATTTTCTTATACGTAAACATCGAGGGATGGTAGGATTATAAGGGCGAGAGGGAACGTGTTCTGATCACAACTGGTAAAAACTCGGTGACAAAACCCGGCGCCAAAACATCACCCCTTTAATTCCGCTCAGAGATACACGTTGGAATTTACATTTATTACAATTAGGCGGTATTTAGAGACTCTAATAACTCTAATTTAATTTAAGTTATTTTACATAGTTGTTTTTATTTAAAATATTTACATTCAGAACAGCTTCCTCGGCTAATATAAAATGTCAATAAATTTGCTCTCATAAATAAAAATTAGTTTATTATCTTGGCTAGTCTGTATTCCCGGGTCCAACGTCTTTTATTCAAACGAAGTGAAAACTATATTTTCTTATTATATTGCAGTATTTACGTCAAATGACATTTTATTGAAACATTAGAATAATATAAAAGTGGGCCTAATACAAAGTTTATTTTGAAATAAATTTATTACATAAATTCTATGAAATGTTATTTTAGGTTAGGTCCAATCTGTTACTGTCACGATATGAATATAAATGTGTCCTATATGAATATATCGCGAGTGATCAGGTCCTATATATGGTATCATAAATAATTTATAACAAAAAAATAAGACTACGGTATATCCTGTCTTAGTAAAATAAAAATAGCTCGTCAAAAGGTCATAAAATGAAAAGTTGGATGAAAATACAAAAAATACTAAAATAATTATTAACTATTCATTAAAAAAATTATTTAATATTTCAACTATTTCCTAATTAAAAAAAATAACAAGTAAAGAAAAACCAATATGAGTCTTGTAAAGTAGTTTGCAGTTACCCTCAAACCTATGTCACCGGAAATACCCCAGAAAGGGTACGGGAAACAGGGAAACCTTATTTGTTGTTTTGCTAGCAGAGGGATTACATTTTAACTGCGTTTTGTCTTTTAAGGTGTGTATGTATGCATTACATTTTGTTTTTACTGCTTACATAAATTCAACCATTTCCAAATTTTATTTATTTATAGTGTTTACGTTACTAAACCCCAAAATATAACTTCACAAAGTCTTCAGCCCGTTGCCCCAGATTAATAGTGCATCGAATACGTCAGGATTTGAGTTTAATTTAAAACTTTGAATTTTCTGACAAACTATAGATTTTGAAAAAACTACCCATTTACTGAAAACATTTCAACACGTCGGATACAATTTTTCTATCAGGAAAGATTCTTCTATCAGAACCACATATCACTTCGATCACTTGACATCGGCTCGCGGACATCATCCTCGTTGGTTTTAGCCAAAATTCTTTAGAAAAACAATATAATATATATATTTTGTTTACAATATACCCATACATTAAGCGGTAATCATGAATAATAAATGTTAAAACCCATAACATGTCAAAGCTAATAGTATATTATACAGCCACGACAATATTGTCCTACACGTCTGTATGGTTTTGGCTATGTTTCGATAATGGGTTTTTACAGCTAATGACAAAGTAATTTAAGTAATCCTACTAATATTATAAATGTGAAAGTATGGATGTTTGTGCGTAACTCTGAACTTCCATCACGTGAAAACTACTGCACCGATTGAGCTTAAATTTTGCAGAGAGGTACTTGATAGTCCTGAGTAACATATAGGCATATTAAAGTTGTGAAAATCCTATAGGGCTATGCCCCACGGGGGTTCAAATTTCCGATGTATTCCTTATGGACATTCATTTTTGTTTGAGCTGATGAAAATATAAGCAGCTGATCTTGATTCGTATTAATTCCACACGCTAACCACAGAATGCAGCACACAAAACTGTCATATAGTTGTTATAAATAATTCGCGGGGCGAAGCCTGCGGGTAACAGCTAGTATTAAATAATTTGTTGAGAAGCGTGATATTTGTTACAATTAAACTGAATATAACGCAAATTACGTCCCATAACACAACAAAATATTTAAACTTATACTACATTCACATACAAGGCGATACCCAAAATATGATACAAAGTGATCGATTTCAACCAATTACAGCGATAATCATCAGGCCCAGTCAAAGAGTGACAGATTAAAAATGGCGTCACAGCTTATACATTACCGTTTGCATGCTTACATATTAAAGAATATGAAGCACCAAGAATGGCTCCAAAGCTTATCAACAAACAGGAGAAGAAAAGTACGAAAAATTCCGCCTCTAAATTCACCGGTGATGCCTGATATTGTTAATAATGTTAGTAATAGCTTGTGCATTGATACATTTTGCTTATGCATGATAATGACTCATGAAATTGATTTTTCGGAATTTTTGCTTAGTGTTATAATTATTATTACTATCAACATATTTATTTTTGAATTGTATCTTAATTTTTTATTATACTATTTTATTCAATGTTGTTAAAAGAATGTTATTTTAGCACTACATCAATGTGTTAGATTCAAGCCATCTGAACCTGATATAATTATTGTATGATAAATTAAATTTCTTGGGTTTATCGTTGAAATAAACAATTATAACCTAATAATAAAACATACTAAGATGTACACGGATATAAATAAAAAGTTAATGACAGCCAAATTGATTTGAAAAAGTATAAGACAAAATTAAATCACGAATTACTTAATTTTTACACATCAACACAATGGCTATAAGATCATTTACTCACTGTTCAAAACACCCAGTACACCATCATCCTCATTGAAAATGCTTGCTACTTGCCTGAAAAATAAAACAGAAACATCACTTTATACGTATTCAATTATAGATAATGTTATTTTTTAAAGTTAATTAACTCATTTAACTTGATATCCTGATTAATAGCATTATAAAGGTTTGAAAAATAATCGAAATGATGTAATTGTATAAACTACGCATTTACTGAAAACATTTCAACACGTCGGATACAATTTTTCTATCAGGAAAGATTCTTCTATCAGAACCACAGATCACTTCGATCACTTGACATCGGCTCGCGGACATCATCCTCGTTGGTTTTAGCCAAAATTCTTTAGAAAAACAATATAATATATATATTTTGTTTACAATATACCCATACATTAAGCGGTAATCATGAATAATAAATGTTAAAACCCATAACATGTCAAAGCTAATAGTATATTATACAGCCACGACAATATTGTCCTACACGTCTGTATGGTTTTGGCTATGTTTCGATAATGGGTTTGTACAGCTAATGACAAAGTAATTTAAGTAATCCTACTAACATTATAAATGTGAAAGTATGGATGTTTGTGCGTAACTCTGAACTTCCATCACGTGAAAACTACTGCACCGATTGAGCTTAAATTTTGCAGAGAGGTACTTGATAGTCCTGAGTAACATATAGGCATATTAAAGTTGTGAAAATCCTATAGGGCTATGCCCCACGGGGGTTCAAATTTCCGATGTATTCCTTATGGACATTCATTTTTGTTTGAGCTGATGAAAATATAAGCAGCTGATCTTAACTCATTTAACTTGATATCCTGATTAATAGCATTATAAAGGTTTGAAAAATAATCGAAATTATGTAATTGTGATATATAATAATTTCAAGCTATATCGTTTGACGGAAACCGTTTGATCCTAAAAATTATTATTAACCTTCAGTTTATATTTGTTACTAAGTCACATTAAGCGAATCAACAATGTTTACCGGTTTGATGAAACCATAAATCTTTAATTTTGTGTTACGTTAAAACGTTATAGCATATAATATCGGACTAATAATTTAAAAACTTGAAATTCCAAAATATTTTCTGTATAGTTTAGTTTCTTTGATGAAATTTTTAAACATAAAATACAAAAGTATTTATATTTTTCGTATGTCATTTAGGACAATTCTTGTGTAGTTTCGTGTCACCAGTTTGTTGAATTTATACATCGTATTTATTTAATAAAACACACATTTCTAGTAATTAGTTAATTTTGAAGATCCTATATATTTTTTTTTTTTTTACGTAGGAGGAACGCTTAATGCGCGAACCCAAAGGAACAGTGTGGGACTCCCTCTTACGAGGTATACCCACTAAACCTCCTACGGAGCCGCGGGGGAAAAACCAGGCCGGAACCCTTATCGGACAACTTCGGCACTGGCCCGCGTGTCTTGCGCCCAGACGGGTCACGTCACCGTTTCGGGAAACTTAGAGGTCACCTAAGCATCCCTCGTCTCGCTTTCCCCGAAGAACGGATTGCACGAAGAGCGCAACCGCTCTCCAGGAGTCTTCATTTCGAAGCATCGCCCCCACCACGACGTCCGGGGACAGATCGCCGACAGCAGAGACGAGCCTCCTCCTGTCTTCAGCGAAATGACTGCACCGGAAGAAAGTATGATGAGCATCATCCACCTCCTCCGGGCAGTAACTACACTGAGGTGACCTCACCTTCCCCATGCGGAAAAGGTATTCCCTGAAGTACCCGTGGCCCGTCAGGAATTGACACAAGAAAAAGTCAATTTCCCCAAATGCACGGCTCAACCACGGGCTTATGTCTCTGATGAGACGAAACGTCCATCGCCCTTCCAGTCCACCGTTCCAACGCTCTTGCCAAACTCGCAGAGTTTCGAGTCTGGCTTCCACAGCAGCTTGGTCTCTTCCGAGATCAGGAGCATGGCGAAAGATGTTCTGCCTCTCAGCGGCGAGCAGATCAAGGGGAAACACTCCAGCCACAACCATTACAGCCAGTCCAGACACAGTGCGATACGCACAGGCAACTCTAAGAGCCGCCCTGCGCTGAACGGAGAGAATTCTCTTGCTGTGTTTTTTGACTCTCATGGCACCCGCCCACACTTCTGCGCCGTACAGGAGAGTGGCGTTGACGGTGGACATGAGAAGTCGCCTCTTGCTGGACCTCGGGCCTCCGACATTCCCCATCAATTTGCTGAGCGACAGAACAACCCTCGTCGCCTTGTTGCAAACCGCCTGGATGTGCTCCCACCATGTGAGGCGGTGGTCAAGCACCACTCCCAGATACTTCGCCGCAGTCTTCGTCTGGACCTCCACGTCACCAACAGTCATAGGGATTACTGTTTGGATCCTCCGTCGCGTGAGCATGACGATCTCGGTCTTGGCGACCGCCAGCTCAAGTCCATGACCGCTCATCCATCTGTTGACCCGAAACATCACCTGGTTGAGGCGAAGCTGGGCTAACTCCGGATTCCGAGCCGTGATGACTGCGGCTACATCATCTGCGTAGCCCACGAGATAGGCTTGTGGTGGCATCTCGAGGCGAAGCACTCCGTCATATGCCACGTTCCAAAGGTCAGGGCCAAGGATCGACCCTTGTGCCGCGCCGGCGGTGACCACTTTGGAACGGACCCCTGCTTCTGTGCTATATAGCAGCCTGCGCTCCTTCAGGTAGTCCTGTACCACGACCAAGAGATAGTCGGGTACCCTGAAGTCCCGCTGCAACGCCTCGAGCATGTCCACCCAACGGGCCGAGTTAAAAGCGTTTTTAACGTCCAGGGTGACCAGCAGCACGATCGGCCTGGCCTGATGGCAGGCCGTGTCAGCCCGCTGGACGGCGCCCAGGACTTCAGCCACGGCATTCAAGGTTGAGTGGCCCTTCCGAAAGCCGTGCTGCCGGGGGGACAAGTCCCCAGCGGCTTCGACGGCCAACCTCAACCTGGGTTTCAGCAACCTCTCAAAGAGTTTACCCGCCGTGTCCAACATACAGAGTGGTCTGTATGCCGACGGGGACTCCGGGTCACCTTTGCCTTTGCTGATGAGCGCCAGTCTAGCTGTCTTCCAGCGTGACGGAAACACACCCGCCGCCAAACACGCGTTGAACATGCGCAGCAGCAGATGTGGGTGACTTCCCGCCACAACCTTCAGATCCTCAACCGGAATGCCATCGGGGCCTGGAGCTCTGTTGTTGTGCATGCAGACGACGCTGCCACGAGCTCCTGTTCCGTGAACAAAGAAACATCAGGCACCGGCCCCGTTACTCTTTCCTCTCGCCTCACAGGGTGACTTGGGAAGAGAGCATCGACGATGGCCGTGATCGTGCCTGCAGGCATAGAGGCACTGCTGGCCCCCATTCCCCCGAGCTTTCTCGTGACGAGCTTGTACCCTTTTCCCCATGGATTGGAGTCCACGTCCCGGCACAGCTCCTTCCAGCAGCGAGCCTTGCTCAGGCGAATTGCACTGGCAAGAGCTTTTTTCGCAGTCTTGTGCTCTGCCGACCTGGCCAAAGCCTCCGGTCGGTTTCGAGTTCTCTGCGCTCTTCTGCGAAGCATCAGTGCCGTTCTCCTGAGCTCCGCGATTTCGTCCGTCCACCAGTACACGTGGCGACGACCCCGGACAGGTTTTTTTCCGAGGCATCGACGAGTCGCATGCACGCTCGATCAGCTGCATTGTGGAACCCACGAGAGCTTCGACCCGATCTCGATCAGCGGAGTCAAAGCGCTCCGTCAAACCGGCCTCGGGGCTACGACTGAGCCGCTCGACGAATTTTCCCCTGTCCAGTTTGGCCTGATTCCAGCCAATTGGGTTTCGGGTACTGCATCGACGAGACAACTCGTTTTCTTCCAGATTGAAGGAGATGAATTCGTGGTCACTGGCCGTGTACACGTCCATCACCCCCCACCCCGCTACCAGAGGAAACAACCCTGCCGATACCAGCGTGGCACCTGGTATGGAGTCACCAAAACCAGGTCTTCGGTATGTCGGCATGTCCCCTCTGTTCGCCACTTCCAGGTCGAGCCTCGAGGCCATCTTCAAGATTCGTCTCCCCCGGGCGTTAGTGACTGGCATGCCCCACTCAACGGCACGCGCGTTGAAGTCCCCAGCAACTATTACGCCCCCCGAGACACCCTGAAGACTGTCTTCCAGCGCCTCCAGCCTCTCCCGGTACTCCTCGGCGGAATAGTTGGGAGAGAGGTAGACACTGTATACGTTGACTCGCCGAAGTCTCACCCAGACGTAACCGTCACCGGATCCGTGACCCAACACCTGAATCCCCCGACTGTCCGAAATCCAGAGAGCCGCGGTGCCAAGCCGGTCATAAAAACAAGATGGACTGGTTTTGATCCGGTAGGGCTCGCTGACGATCACGATCTGGGCTTTGACCTCACAAGCAAGCTGCTCAAGAATGGCGTCAGCTGCTCGACTCCGCTGCAGGTTTGCCTGGACGAAACGGATCATTTCGTGGCAGATCGAGCCCTCTTAGCGTCTAGGGCTTTCCTGAAAGCCCTGCACGCCCCTGAGCCCGGAATGTGGTCCGCGGACGCTCCAGGTGTACCGGTGCAGAGAACGCAAGAAGCGGCCGCTGTGCAAGCAGCGGCCTTATGTTCGCCGCTACCGCACTTCCAACAATTGTTCCCGTGGTCGGGACCGGAGCAACTCCGACGCGTATGGCCGTACCTGAGGCACCGAAAACAGCGTTCTACCCCAAGGCGCTGCCGAACTCGGCAGACGACCCAGCCAATCTTGATCTTCCCAGACCGAAGAAAGAGAAGACCGTCTTTCTCTTCCATCTCAACGACAGCCTTTCTCTGCTCCCGCTTGTTTGGCGAGAACAGGGTGACCTTAGGCACACCGGAGATTGTCGGAAGGTCTCTTGTGATAGCCGCAATGACATCGGCCTCGGAAGACAGGGCGTCTAGATCCAAGATCTCTACCCTCAGCTTCGGGATGATGGAGCGGACCTCGCCCTTGTCCCCTATAGCTCTCTGAAGTGCTTCCTGGAGTTTCCCCCGGTCGTCACACTTCGAGAGCTCAAGGAGAACCCCCCCCCGGCCTCCGTCTTCCGGATCTGCCGAACCACAGTTCCGGAGTCCTCTGGCGTCACCTCACTCTTCAAAAATCCGAGGATCTCCGAGTAGGTCTTGCCGGTGGACGGATTGATCAGGACCACCTGGTTCCTGGTCTTCCTATATTAAGATAAGATCCTATATTAAATTGATTAATGATGAGATTAATATTTTCCGTATTATCAGTCCATACACTGTTACACATTTAAAATTAATTAAATACGTATGTTACGCATTTAATCATAGAAGACTATACTTAATATAATGTAATTAAATTGTTTCTCATTGCAAGCCTTTAAGAGCATTTAAATTAATCAATTTGTTTACGACTTTTGAACTATTCTTACTCAAAATATACTAATAATGAATATTCTCTTATCTTCGCACTGGCTATGTAACTAGTAAATTCGATAAGCAAAAGAGTTCGTGGTTTACAGATAAAATTAAAAAAAAAAAACTTTTTGTATTCAGTTCAAATAACTAACGAGGCAGGCTTACCGAATGTTTGCCTAACAAACAGGAGTGTTTGTGTTTGTGACCCAATCCAAATCAAAGGCTCGTCAGCACTCTGCGTGACTCATTGACGAGGTAATTACCCAGTTCTGCAGCCCCGCGTTGGCCCAATGACTAGGCTGGTGTTTACATTACGCTTGCGGTCCAGTTCTAATAAGCTTTCAAACATATTACAT
Organism: Allygus modestus; assembly: GCA_963675035.1. Lineage (NCBI taxonomy): Eukaryota > Metazoa > Arthropoda > Insecta > Hemiptera > Cicadellidae > Allygus > Allygus modestus. The sequence goes on from OY776116.1 coordinate 51,183,470, forward strand.
TTATAGAACCGATAAACTCTGAGTTTAAATTATCAATGACTCGTATTGATTTAACCTTTTAGTTAAATCATAAGTTTATATATTGTTATAATAAAAGTTGTACTACCATATGTAATAATTTTAGAATAGGTTCCAATTGTGTGAGCTAAATCGGGTTGAAACATAATTATCTGTTGGTTAAGCTTCCAGGATAACTAATTGATCAATCATTACCTGTGAAAATATTGTGAGAGGTCCAATATTGGGTGCGTGGTGCGAGGCGTGCATTTAATCTTATAATTAACTGTAAAAAGGAGTATGTTTTTCTGACAAATCAAATAGTTTTAAATGGTTAAAAAGTGTGTAAGTTATCGTTTATTTTTAAATTTTAGATAATCACTAGAAGTATCTTTGTGTTAACACACCAAATGTTTAAAACCATTTAACGAAATTTCAATTCTCATATTTTAATAAACCATTTTTATTAATATTATAACCCGATTTTGTAACCTTCCTACCGATGGCAAGTCCAAAGTGACATTAAAAAGTGTAGGATAAGATAAACATAGTTTAAGTAAGCGTTGTATTGCTAAACACGATATTATTAATACAGTATTAACATTTTCAGATGGTATGTTTTACAAATATGTAACCAGCAAAACTGGTAAAGAATATTAGTGCGAATGATGTTTTTTTGTAAGATTTGTCTGGCAGTAAGTAAACCAAGTAAATGAAAAGGTTATTTACCAGCTATTTTTGGTTTGTACTCTATAATAAACCTTTTTGTACTCATAGGAATCATGATTAAAAAACATAAGATGAAAAAGGTAGGGAAAATAAAAAATTCTTAACGTGCTCATTAAGTAAGTAACTTTATATTTGTCATATTAAATTATGTTTATATAAGCTAGCATACTCGAAGTTTATAAAAGAGTGAGCCTATTTCAAGTGTATTTAAGTTTATTTTACTGAGAGTCAATGAACCTTCAAAGGTCTAGTGATCCCAGTAACAATTTCGTGACCGACTTTGGATTGTTACCAAAGTTCTAAAGCCACAAGGTAGTGTTAGGCTTCGCAAATGGACCCAAGTTCAAAGTACCAAGTTCATTATTCATTATTGTTGGGATCAGACCTATTTTATGTTACAATTTAGTTATTCCGAACGATTGTAACATTTCTTCCAGAGATCCCACTTGAGGATTGTATCATGAGCAGATACACTCAAGTAGTTTTTAAATACGACGATTTGTATTCACCGGGAGAATAATGTAATCTCATTATTATGAGACTGGGAACGAAATACATTATCGATCCACTACATATAATTACATACGTCTTACATATTATTAGTTTTGCATATACGACAAACTGTTTGAGCTATAGGCTATGATTAGTAATGCCAATTAGCTCATTTATTTACGCAATCTTAAAAAATTCATGTTTTCTAGATTGTAAGGTTAACGTAATAATAACAGTGTAAATATCAAATCAAAGTTACCCATTGACGATCTCATTTAGACTATGGAAAATAACAAACCCTGTTAAAATATATTATTTCCTAAGAAGACATTTAAAACTTATACATTTTCAGTTATTAGTTTAAAATAAATTCTAATTGGATAAATTTAAGTGAGAGGAGAGAAAGACTAATCCAGTTCGTACAACGAAAATAGTAAGTAACAACTAGCCTTTGGTGAAACCTTTCATTGATTGATGGAATATTAACACCGTTAATGGAATTAACTAATTCAGAATGGAAAATAGATGCCAATGTTTAAAAATGGCAGGTTTAAATTGTTAAATATTAATATATTCATTACTCTATAAAGTAACTAAATCACATCAATTAATGTGACATACATTGATACACATTGATTGATTGACATACATTGATTGTGCATACATTGATACATTATGCATTATTGAATATATGGTTCTATATTTATGATAGAATAGTGTTATATATTAGCCATAACGCAATTTAAACAGGAAATACAATTGAATGTTAAAATTATTCCCGAACAAAGTGAAGTAAAATTGGGAGCGCAGAATTGGAACAGTCAGGAACTCCCGCAGCGCCGTCCTCGCGCAGTAATAATGTTTGGCGGGGAACTGGCGCTGTACCCCACCCCGCAGCCGCGAGTACTGCACCAGTGAGCCACGCCATTTTCCCCACTCCATACATAACAACAGCAGTTCTGCCAACTGACATAAACATCAGAATTGTCGTATACTCCTAAAATATTATAATTTAAACCACGAATCCTGTAAATTCCAGAATCTTATATATTACTACGCTAAGGCGATTGTTGTCTTTATCTATATAAATAAAATAAATGTTGTTTCTACTTGTAGCAGTGAAATGTTGTATGCAGCGAAGCTGTTTAAATATGGGTTACAATTTGCTTATCTGTCTGTCTGTTTATAAGCCAGATTTTTTCCGCGTTTCACAAAAAAGATTGTACTGAATGAAATAAAACATTTTCGTGTGGAGGAGGAAACGTTTAGGCTAAAAACTTATACAGCGCGCTGCGGCGGTTAGGTTACTATAATTGCCGTACACAACACTATTGTTTCTGAGGGTCCCATAATTTTTCGCTGGATACTGGAAGTTGGCAGAACTGCTGTTGTTATGTATGGAGTGGGAAAGAGGGCGTGGATCCCTGGTGTAGTACTCGTGGTTGCGGAGTGGGGGGACAGCGCTAGTTCCCGGCCAAACATTTTTACTGCGCGAGGACGGCACTGCGGGAGGTCCTTACTGTTCCATTTCTATCGTCTCGTAAAATTATAATTATTTTATTTAAATTGAATAATATAGAGACCTAGTTTGATAAACGTCTAAGTAGGTACGCGGTATGGATGCAATTAGTTGGTATAAATTAATGTGTTTAGGACGTAGGATGCACGAAGGTTCAGCAAAATTAGATAATATCCTCTCCGTTATCCACAGCCACCCACAACTGTCAGTTCAGTTGTAATTGGTAAAAGCATCTACCCACTCACAGAACATTCTGCTCCAGTAAAGGAGTTTGTACAAATACAAAGTCATATCAAGAACGTTTACCGCGTCAAAATATTTTACGTGGTTTGTAGGTTATTAGTTGAAGATATACCTTTATAACTAACTAGCTATTACCCGGCAGACGTTGCCATGCCTTTGACTATTACCAACAAAAACCAATATTACCAAGATCACCTGTTCAAGTAAACATGTAATTAGCTTTTATGTAAACAACAATATCTTTCCATAAGGTTTATATGGGAACCCTTTTGGGCCTCTTTGGAGGAACCCAATTGGGTTAGGACGAAAAGGATGGCTTAAAAACCTTCTCCGTGAAATTTTACATATATATATATATATATATATACCAAGTTTCATGGCAAACGGTATAAGGGTGTCCAAGTCCATAAACTTTTAATATATACACAAACAAACCAGCATCCTTTTTTATAAATATAGAAGATTTCAAAACACCTTAATTAGTTAGTGTTAAAATAAAAATACGAAACTGTTGATATCTTTAAATAACTAACAAAACATGCTTTATATTACACAAAAAAAACTAAATTTCTTAAATTAAAAAATTTGTTAATTGTTACCTATTCCTAATTTAAATTATCTCGTTTATTGAGCGTTTATTCTTAAAAATTATTTAGGAAAATAAACAAAAAAAATGAAAAAATAGATATGACTGAAATAAAAAATCATTACTGTAGTTTTACTAATGAAATAAAGTAATAATAGTAACTAAGACCACCAACAATGTATTTTAAATCACTGAAAATAAACACCGCAAAAATTGATTGAAAGGATTTTGCTTTGCAACAAGTATTAGTGCAACGATTAGGATATTGCTTTAAAACTATTTTTTAGAATGTTATCATAAAAACCACTCTTATATGGAGTTTGTATCAAAATAACTCTTGGTAGTTAAAAAGTAAATTTTTACAATAAAATGCAACAGAAAAACAGGCTGCATGACCGCAATATGAAATTTGATCTTTTTGTAAACGATAATTACTATTAGTATTAACATTTTAGACTGTTAGACATCTATGAAATACTTTATAAACAATTTCTTAGGGATTACAAGTGAAGTAGTAAGTAAAGAAAGGTCAGCTATGAAACATTCACGGTATACTCCAAAATATTAGTTTGTTTACAGTGGGAGGTGATACCATTTTTATGACATGACAATGGTGCACTGATGGTAAGTACCTCAATTTAATAGTTGAATAATGTAACTAATATATTAGCGTGTCATCTTTTCAATGATTTTTATGCAAAATATTAGATATACTTTAATATATAGTAGACTAATAGCGTAAATACTACCATCCATAACAAAACTGTAATAAATTAATTTTAATTGTGGTATAACTTTTTGGATGTTTTATTTCATAGAACAATGTTATTAGTACCTCAAGTTATTAGTACGGTTCTAAAAACAATTCGTTGCAAAAGCGATCTGTAAAAAGCATCTCAAAACAGTTACACAAATGAAAAGTGTCACTCCTGTCCACAAAGAACTTGATTTATTGAAGTCGCGTATTCTTTGCTTTCTGATGTAACCATTTCTTTTCTTTTACGGGATTCAGAAACTTTATTTTATAAAAGAAAGTTATTTTCAGCACTATTTCGTATAGCAATGTTACTTTTTGAAATTGGCTTAGTTGGGCCCAACCTCCCTAAACAACAAATAAAATAATAACGTAATCATGGAATTTTTTAATGCACTTTCTTTATTAATATTGTTTTATTCCATGTAGTTAAAAAATGTAACTAGTCACCATCGTTCATGAATTTTAAAATAATTAGACGGACTTCTAAATATGGACGCACACCTACTCTCGGTTATGCTTGATTGAGTATCACAGCAACTTAGAAAGAATAGTTATACGAAAAAGGCTATTACAAATTTTTAGCAAAGAAATGGTACGAAATGACAAGTTTAGTTCTACAATGACATAAATTATATGTAAATTTAATATATAAAGTATAATTTTGATACTGTTTTAACTTTTTATGCTTATGGTTTTAGGATTTCCATGGACTTTGTTTTGGTCACCAGAGTAAAATATTGGTTCAGGACTGTAGTGTTTTCCAATATAAAAATATGTTTATTTTTAATGAGTTAATCACAGTCTAGAATCACATGGTCCTCAAGTCTCCCTTGGAAATTTTCCTAGAAATTTCATTAACTAGTATCAGATACTTTATACATCAGATATATCAGATACATCAGATACATCAGATACATCAGATACTTTCATGTTCTGTCGGTGAAAAAGATTCTACTGTATAGAGAGGAGGAGAGTTATCCAGTATCAAATATGCGTCAGTCCGTGAAAGTATAAAAAAATTGAGTTAACGAAACTTCTGGGAGGGCTTGAGGACCATGTGATCGCAGACTACATAAACTCATTAGGAAAGTAGATTATGCCGACGAGCTAATCAGACTCCAGCAGTTAATTGAGTTTCGCAGTTAATTGACTAGTTTCAATAGCAATGGGTGCTTTTGGTTACAATACATCAGTAGACAATTTTAACGCATTACAGGCTAGGTTATAACATTTAATAATAACAATAAACATACTAAACAGGGAAGGGACAGTCCGTTGAGTCTTACAAATTTAAAGAGGGCAATCAAAACCATTTAGTGAGAAATGACTTCAGTGATATCCAAAATCAATCTAGATGTTTCATTATTGAAGTTTAGTTTTGTTTTAGTGGTGGGTTACTACGACCACCATTTCATACCACCCTAACACCAAATATCATCGACCCGAAAATAGAAAGGAATAAACGTGTATAACATGGTTACTTGTTGGAGAATGCGGAAAAGGTAAAGGTCTTGCACCGGGAAACGATTTTACACTTAGGAGAAAAGTAAGCCGGCAGAGAATCTTATTAAAGGTACAAAAATAGTATCTTAATTAGGATTTTTTTAACTACAAACTAAAAGTACCCAACTTATCTATAATTATAATCTTCCAGGTAACTTTAAATAATGATCTGCCTGATAAATCTTTGGACCCTGAGTTTTCACTTGATGTATTAACCATTAAATAATAACCTGTCTTTAAAATTATCCTGATTAAAATATACCTTTTAAAAGTTGAATCTAAAATAACGAGCGTTAGACCTAACTTTAAAAAATATACAAAACAAAATAAATAATAACGTACTTATTAATAATTAAATTCATGCAAATTGGAGAGAGAGAGAGAGAGAGAGAGAGAGAGAGAGAGAGAGAGAGAGAGAGAGAGAGAGAGAGAGAGAGAGAGAGAGAGAGAGAGAGAGAGAGAGAGAGAGAGAGAGAGAGAGAGAGAGAGAGTGAGAGAGAGAGACCTTCATGACACTCTGATCACAAACACCACAACCGCGGCCCCGACTGTTTGTAAGGACGTCGGCATTTTGCTTGATTGGCATATTTGTGAAGAGGACTATATGTTTACAAGCCATCCTGGTTAAGTAAACCTATTATTAAGTAAGCCTATTAAGTAAACCAGTGACTCGTGGTATCTATTTGTATTTGTCGTAAACTCTTACAAGCTAAAATATTAATGTATTTTAGGACGGACAATGAATGGTATTTCATTAGAATATAAACATGTTCGACCCAAATGCGTGGCAATATTAAAACATACATTTAAAACTTTCCTTTATCACAAAAAAACACACAAAGTTGGCAGGATAAATTTACCAGTTAAAATATTTGATATGACATTGCATTTATTATTTAACTGTGAAAGATAAAACTAGCAATTATCAAGTACAATAGCAGAAAAAATACAAAGGATTTAAAGGATTTCAAACGCAAACGTACTAGCGTTTACAAGTAAGACTCGCAATCTTATATTCCACGAATGTGAATAATAAAATTGGTCGGTTACAATTGATGATTCATATAATCCCAGCAGAATGAATATGGAACACTTGGTCGCATCTCGCGTTCATTTGCATCAACAAAGCTCATTGGTTTGTGGCTGTGGAACTTTGCCAACGCTACGGAGTCACTCTCCCGTTAACCGCACAGAGGGAACTTTGGGGGCTCTAATATCAATGACGACAACGTACAGATTAAAATCCGAGGACTGAATACGATTAAACCAAAAATAAAACGTACTGATCAATGATAAAATACAAAAAATGAACCACATCGATCTTTGGTAAGGTGTAAAGTTATTCTTTTTGTTTTGTGTTTTTTTTTCAAATTGATTTTAAAAAACTGACTCAGATAAAGTGTTTATTTTAAAAATGATTTTCCTCCGCATATTGTCATATGTCGATTCTTCCAAATTACAAATTTACTATCCATATCCATGAGTGTCAAGTGTACTGTGAATAATCCAGATAACATACACTGATCTTTGTAGACGGTCTGTAAATTATAGCCATAATAGAAACAACTTTAAAACATTCTAAACAATCATGAAATTACATTATATTTTAACTAAAAAAGATCCAAATTATATTTTAAAAACGATTGGTTAAAAATATACACTGCATATTTCTATTCAAAGTTTTATTTTCTCAGTATAAGAGTAGACAGACGCCAATCATGCTCTGACAGTGGCACTTGCAAATTGAATACTTCTTGAGTCAGTCATGCGAAACCTTTTTCCTTGATTACAGTCTAAATATATAACATCATTACAGGTCATAAAAATCGCTGCATTTGGCGATGTAAATAAAGCATAGCAACCGTTTTACTCAATTTTAAGTAAATGGGAACAGAAAATGCTATTTTATTATTTAAATCAACCACTGAATAATAAAACTATACAAAAACAAGTACTCATTGTAATAGAGGTGCATTTATAATAATGTAATGAACAATTAAGTACATAGTATGTCTATCAGAAAATACCTCATTAAACGTAATGTACATGGAAATTACAGTTATAATGTGTAGTTTTATTTTGTTCGCTGTCATGGCTGTTAATTTTTTGTATTTTCTTTTAGGATTAAACACTTTTATTATTTGTCTTATGTTGGCCAAATAACATAATATCATAGTTTTATTTTCATTGTTCATGTTACGATTGGTATTATATAATGAACAATTATTCCTAAATATTTTGACTTTAACAAAAACAATTATTTAATTTTCATTTTATTTTCATTACTAAAATAATTAATGAGTAGTAACACAACTTTATAGAAACCTTAGTTGCAACACCAGAACAAAAACGAAAGATGTCACTGACTTGCACAAAGAACATGATTTATTAAACTTTGCTCTTTGCCACCCTTCAACGACGGGTCGATGGTATTGTGGGGCTCTTTTGTAAACTCTAGTGAATGGATAAAATGAATGCTGCGTATCAAATAACTGTTACGATTTAAAAAAAAAACACGCCATCACAGCAATCCTGCGTACTCAGCGAATTTAATTTAATATGTATATGTCTTAGTAACACATTAAGCCACTTAACAGGATTAAAAATAAATATATTCACAAATAAGAGATTTTTAAAATATTAATTATTCTCTATAAGAATAACATTGGGGATGAGTACGCAAGTTTGTTGAAACAATGAACACAAAATAATGTTTTTTTTGTAAATATCAAAATAACTCACCAAAGTGAAGTCACAAACTGAGTTTCATCCATATACATTCATAAATAAGCGATATATAACATTTTAATTACTCTCCATAAGAATAATATGGGGACCGAGTACCTAGGTTTGCTGTCACGGGAACCATACGTGAAACAATGTTTTTTTTTTAAAACAACAACAAACCACGACCAGATGAAGCCATATTCGAATATTCGTCGGTTTATGTTAATAAATAAGCAAGATATACAATTTTTATTTTTTTCCTTAAGAATAGCGTTAGACAACGTACTGTGATTCGCACTTTCAATATCTCAGTAATCAATTGACGTAGCGTAGTGATAAAAATACCAAATTGTTTGTTTTTTAAAGATGAACTCAATGGTATAAATTACAATTGGATTTACATACAAATTACATGTAAAAACCCCAAAAAACCTATTTTTTGGGTACAAGACCCCCCGAAACCCCCTTCGAATTGTGCGATTCGTCTGGTTTTCGAACTCGTTTAAATAAATGGTGCTTTACACATTTTTAACAAATTTTATTAAGATCAGACCTTTTTTACGAGAGATCGTGCTTACGGACACACACAAACACACACACACACACACACACACACACACACACACACACACTCACACACACACACACACACACACACACACACACACACACACACACACACACACACACACACACACGCACGCACGCACGCACGCACACACACACATATGTATAATTTATATACATGTATACAAATATGAACGAATGGTGTTTTTGACATCTGGGGGCCTCAAAACAAAAAGTTATCACAGTCTCGGGCTTAAATCTTAACATGAGACCTACGGTAACAGCTTCTTCCCTTTAGGGTAAATTCGCTAAAAAAAGTTTTGAATTAAATATATTTTTCCTTAGTATTATTTTTACTGATTAGTACAAGAGAAATCCAAGAAACACATTCTTTAAACAAAAAAGTAGTTTTGAATACCATTGTACTGTTCTAGTTTTTATTATTCCGTTCTATTTTTTATACCGTGTTATGCCCAAAATTTCTCTTACTCTATATGTGTTTTGGAAACCATTAACTTGAGTTAATGAAAATAAATGCTTAAACTGTATTTATCGCAAGTTCACGCTTTAAATAAATCCAAGTGGTTTTTTCACCGTACATTTTTTTTATTATTTTAAGATGTGAGAGAGTACTTACAATTTAGAGTAATTCGGTTGAGGTTTAAATATTATTTAACAAAACATCAAAATAACTTGACTCCTAATTTGAAAAATACGTGAAAGTCGTTCAAGTTTTTCCCGCCAATCTGCGGAGGATCGTTAACAACTGAGAACAGCTAAATCACATGTTACTGGCTGTGAAAGACAATTGAAGCATAACAAATCAGCCAAAAATAACGATGGTAAACATGAATCTATCATAAACTACAACAGAACCGAATTTAATCGGCTGAAAATTACGCCTGGACCAAGAACCCTTGTCATAAATTATGACAGGAACTTGTCATATCGACCTAAATAAATATTTAACCAAATAGTATTGACCGTAAACGACGATTTGGTATGTGATAGTGACCAAATGGCAACCAAAATGCATTTCATTAGCCAAAAATCACGGCCAATTCAAGTGTTATTTGTCGATTGGTCAATCAAGTGTAATTAGATTGTTAGATTGTACTAGCAACAAAATTTAATTCTATTAATCCTGCAATGAGACTTATATTATTCATTAGAAACTATCATCGAACTAAGAAGTTCAAACTAGAGTGGTGTTCAAATGCCACATTACTATATGCAACCACTTACTAACAATAAATAATGCTACTTGCTCATCAAAAATACTCGAAACGCGGGAGTATTTAAATAAAGACGGTTTGACTCAATTCAATCAAAAAAACACTACTCGCACACCTAAGGCGAGTAGGAGCTCGGCCTATAGGCCTAAGGAGTAGTTCGGCTCTATAGGAGCCGAACCAAGATCGTGATCCTAGCTAATAATTGATTGACACCGTCGTTCCGATGCGAGAGGGACATGTTGTCGTCCAGGCCACACGTGCTCCCAGGTGTAACCTCGGGGTTTACCTCGGTTATACCTCAAGGTTATGGTTGACAATAATGTTAGCTGAAGAAACCAGATCAGTTAGACGGTGTAAAAGCTTCTAAGAGCGTCGGTTTTCTTAGCAGGCTGAAAAATTCCAATCTTGGATGTCCCAGGCCTAGCAGAAGACGTTCACAGTCCGCAGTCCAGTCCTCTCTCCGGTTCGGAGCTCCTGTTCAGATAAGCAGAACAAAGAAAATGCCATGTTGCAGCTTGCCATGGTGTCCGCATTGGCTGTTCTGGTTATCGCTGGACTCATTTATGTGAAGCTTTTGACAGCGGAAAAGATGACAATTTACCGGAGGCAAAGAGAGATCAGCAGGAGGCGGCCAAAGCCTAGGTGCGCTCCCGCCCCTACCAGCACTCGCAGGAGACCTGGGAGCACGATACCTGATAACGCTGGACTGACAGACCCATCCCAGAGGTCACCCATGGGTTAAATGGTAATACAGAGAGGTGGTCTACCAAACACAATTATTGTCAAGTCCCGGCTATTTTGGTCGTACTGTACGCAATGGTCAAGACCGGTTGACCGGACTGCATTTCTCCGGGGCACGACGCACAGCCCACTTTCTTCTGCTGCCTGCATTATTAAAAACCACGCATTGAGGCCACAATACAGCTTGGTGTGTGATTGGTGGATACGTCTGTACGAATATAACGGAGGGCTAAGGCAACTGGGACTGCGTGTCACGGCTAACGCAGGGCATCCTCCGCACAATGAAGGTACACCAGGATGTGGGTCTTTTGAAGGTTTGTTGGACAGAAAGGAGTCAGCCCTGGGCGCGTAAGGTAACGTAGGCCTAACCTGAAGCCTTGAGATAAACAGTTCCCCGGTAGTAATTAGAGGAGGTTTTCCAGGGTGTGAATGAACGAATTTTTTCTCCTCTCTATAAAAAAGGTTAAAAATAAATAATTAGTACTTCCTACACCAATAATTAATTCAATACCATACACTTAAACCCAAACATTATCGCTGTATACTAACTATTAATACAAATTAATTGCATACAATATCTGTTGGAGGGTACATGATATACGTCAACCAAAAACCTAATATTTTAAGTGGGGTCATCTCGGTAATAATTTTAAAGAACAATATTCGCAAACAAGGACACTTGACCTGGTTTTACTTGCTGTCGACCAGAGTAATCCCGTTCAAGTTTAATGTAACTTTTAATTTATTATCACTATCTGACTCTGGCAGTTATTAATATTGGTTAAGCTGCATTCTGGCTAAGCATTTAGTTTTATAGAAGACTTGAATTGCTATTTAGTTTTTTTATTGACTGCAGTAACTCTGTTAATACATAAAATTGTTTGTAGATATAGTAAAGGTATATTGTTATCTTATCAGTGATAATAATAAAGAAATTTTAATGCTTCAACATAATTAAAAAGTTTAGTTTCACGTACACAATGGACAAATACGAAATACAAATGCAAAATACAGTCAGATCCAATTTTATGTAATAAAGTGTATACATATTTTTGTTACAATACGATCTTCAGCCAAAAACATACTTCCCTTCAAATGTAACCTTATTGTAAGTTGGTATAAAAAAGCCTACTTTGTCATGTTTCATTCAACATATCAGTTTCAAACACATTACTCAGGGATGTTGAAAATTTATTTTGCACCGCTATGAAAAATATGGCTGAGTTACACAAAGGCAATGATTTATTGAACTTTTCTCTGTTTTAAAACTCAAAAATCCATGTGTACAATGAGCGCTCTTTTTTATTCCGTGCTTGCAGACCAACACATGCTGCATTCCTAAGTGTGACGCAGCACATTAACAATTAATTTAGATTTTAAGGAAATCAATCTCAAAACGTGTAAAAAACTACGTTTGTATATTAAATTCCGAGGCGCGAGCTGTATTTTTAAACATTTTACAACTTTTCCATTAAATGACCGCTAAGCCTACACATTTTACTTTCTCATTATTAACATTTTGGGTTTATAAAGAATAAAAAATAACGATTTGATAACGATAAACCATTACATTTAGCGATACATTATTATGATTGTTTTATAACAGAAAATTTTGGTTTTTTAACTGCTTTATTATTTTGTTTCTTTGATGATAATACCAAAGTATTGAAAATACTCGATTTATCACGAAACCTCCTTATCGTCTGGAATAATCGAAGTGGTATGGTATATTGATTTGCAATGCGTTTCTTAAAAATAACTTATAAATGTAGACGAGTTGATAGCTATTTATAAATAACAAACCATAGTAGTAACAAAACATTCACATTTTTGAATTGTTACTATAATTAACCGCTTGTATTGAGTGACAATTAAACGTATAGTACAACTCCCTCAACATTGAAGGAAACGAATTAGAAGTTTAAATAGAGAATATAGAATCTGAAGTTTAAATATGAATTTTAATTATGATTAATTTTTTGATACTTTTAAACAGTATTATAAATTCTATTTACACTCAGCATATAATTTGTGTTGCTTATTGCCTGTCAATTTCAATCCAAAAACCAAATTGAATTAAGAATAGTTGTCTGCTTTGTTTACATACACAACTTGCTCAACTTGCTAACTTTACTCAGCTGTCGTATTGGCTTTGGATGCAAAGAAGGGAAAGTGAACACATGGTACGGTAAACAAAATGATTGATGAAAAATTTCCAAAAGAAAAACTGTGTTTTTTTGGTATTTACAATTTTATAACTAAATAAATGTTGGATATCGTATTTTTTCATCATTCTGGGCCTAAGGGAAATCTTTTGACACCAACCTGGCCTCTCTACGTTTAGTAGTTTACTTGGAATAGGTGGTTACACGTTGCCTTGTACACGCTATTATTATATAGGATCTTAATTTAAACACGTAATTTGCATAACCATCTAATAAATGAACAACTCTTTAACCTCAATAACATTTAATCAACTGAAACTAATAAATGAAGTACCAATACCATGTTTGAATAGCAAAACAATAACGCAGTAATTATTTTAAAATTAAAATATAACTTTAAAAAACAATAATGCAAGCAGGAACGAATCGGGATCTGTATAATTCGTTTACATTCGCCTCTTTAATTCCGGATTAGTGATCCTGAACCGAGCGTTAAGGATTGGGGAATGAGAGGGATTAGTGCGTCCTCTCTCTCTCTTCCACCTATTCATTCCATTGCCAATATATTCTGTCCCGCCAACTCGGCCTAACATAAACTTGATAAATCGTTAAATCTCATTTTAAAAATATGTTTTTGAATGTTGTTAGTTTTTGTGGTTGAATAAGTTGGTTTTATTAGTTATTTGACATTTATAGTATGAGATTATTTAATAGTTCTAACAACCCTGTGATGTCACTGTAGTCACATACATGATCTTAAACATGTTTTAAAAATATGAGATCTGGTACTTGACAGTCGGTTTCGATTAATCTCTGTGTTCATCACGAGATCAAATGAGACGTTCTATTTATAGTGGTCTACTTATGAAAACCTAATATGACAATTACTACTAAGTAATATGAAAAACTAAGACCTTAATATGAAATTATTTTACGTACTACGTGTGATTAATAATAATTAATTTTTTGACTAATTTGTATTGTTTAAACGTTATGTCGCACAAATACCTAATTACTCAGGTTAAATTAGATATATTATTTTGTCATCAATTTATAAATACAATAACTCCCTTTAAATTAGCATCAAAAATCTCAGAAGCTTAAATTGTCTTAAAAAATATTCAGAAAGCAAGTTATACTATTAAAAAATGTCATACATACACATGTGTGTTGCATAAATAATTAATTATATATTATACTTTATTATTTTCTTGCCTGTTGTTTTATTAGTGTTTAGCACAAATGTAAACTTGTATCATGAACATTTACAAGCAAAAAGGTTTAATTTTTTGAGAAAGTTATACATATACTTTCAATCATAGACAAACTAAAATATCTTTTCTCAATCCGTATATACATCCGGGATCCATAAAATACATACATTACTTTTGAGGTAGGAAAACAATATTGAGTCGGGGATTTTTTTTAAAGGCGGACATTGTGGAAACACCTGACGGCTTGATAGTTAAAGTGGCTCACCCGGGCTAGCAATCTTCCAAACACATTGATAAAATATTGATCTATTGTTCGTACTTCCAAGCAACTAACATTAAATTGATTACAAGAACATTTTATGAATGTTTTTCAAACTGAGTTTTTATAGAAATATTTGTTTTAATGCATCTTGAAATTTAGAGTCTTTATGTACCTCTTTACAAGCTATATTTTAATTACTGCTAATGTAGCTGAATATTTAGTTATAGTAAGCAAAATTATGTTATGTATATGAGTCTGTTTAAGTTGTTGAATAAAAACTTCTGATTTGAGAATAATATGAAACCCAAAATTAATTTGTTGGGCAGTTGGATTGAAATTTATAAAGGATAAATTAACAAGCAGTTTGTACAAAGTAAAAAGGAACGGTTTTAAATTTGTACATTTAAAATCAATAAATATTGAAATTTTTATAATGACCCATTTAAACGTAAACACACGAAGAGAAATGTCATACTTTTGCAATTTTGAGACAGTTTTAAATTTCCACTGGACCGGTTTACACGTGGTTTTAAGCAAATACTGATGTATTTATACGGACAATTATATTAAATAATCAGTTTTAGAGAATAATCTGTAGTCATTAGGTGGAATAAGAATATTTATTATTTTGAATACAAAATTCGATTCTCTTCGTGTGGATACTATAAGGAGTTTTATTCCTACAGGTCTTCTGAGGTTTCCATAGGCTGAGATTTCCTTAGCCTTAAGCAGGTTGGATATCTTTGCTGTCAATGTATCCGAGTATTTGATTAACCTCGAAGAGGTTAATGAGTTGAAATAATAATACAAATTTAGTAAGTTACATATTTTAATAAATTCTTTTATATTATCATGTTTATGATGAATTATATTTGTATCTTTGGCTAATTGTTTGTGTATAAGTGTGGCATAATTCAATTCGTCAGTTTCAAGACTTTAAAAAATATATTATGTATTACAATCATAATCGTTGCTCCAGGTAACCAAGAAAGTCGTACACCGTTTATGAGGATCTAAGTCAATCCTTTGCATATTGATTATCTTGGTATATTTTAAAGAAAATATTAGACTCAGAACATTTGAGAGAGCGTGGTGTGAATGTTCACCACGTTCCCGGACTCGAGGGACCGAAGCTCTGGCACGACTGTGTGTTGCTGGTGAGCATTACGCGAAGTCTCTACATTTACATTTTGGCCCAATACAAACCTTGGTTACCTAAAGTGTACAGTTCTTGCTTGAAATTCAGTTTTTCTTTTATACTTTTATTTTATTATAAGAGTAATTTATGTCATAAAAATACTCTTATAATATCATTGTTTTACGTGACCTTGGTTACCTAAAGTGTACAGTTCTTGCTTGAAATTGAGTTTTTCTTTTATATTTTTATTTTATTATAAGAGTAATTTGTATCATAAAAATACTCTTATAATATCACTATTTTATGTGACTTATGAATTTACGATTTAAAAAACCGTATGTACATTAACGTATATTTAAATATATTTTATGTATACTTTTGTTTTCTAGGACTCGTAGTTTTCAAACATAACTATCTGCAAAAAAAAATTAAAAAATTTGTATAAGGTAAACCTTACCTACTTTATGGTTGGTGATTGATTTTCCAGCTAGATTTAATTTAATATAATATTTGTAAAAGGTGTGTCTGTAAATTGTAGTAGATAAATGTGGAGCTTGATTTAAAAACCGGTTATGCTAAAAATAATTGCAGTTTACATGTAAATATTACACTTTCATGTTCTTAAGGTATAATTTATTTAAGTAAGGTTATAATCTGAAAAATCATCTCATCATCATAGTATAAGATTTTTTTTTAAATCGTTCCATAATTTGTATTAGTTTGCAAACAGTGCTACTAGAGGGACTAATTGTGCATACAAACATATAGAAAGGCAGACAACAAAATGAGGCAATGTAAAACATATGTTTAGTAAGCTTGTACTTCAACACGTTCAATCTCCATTTTATCATATTTTCAGGGGCATCCTAAACTTCTTTTGCGAGCTTTAGATTTATTAAACCGAAGATAAAGTCCAGAGAATTAAAAAAAATGATTACCAGTCCAAAACCCGTATTCCCTTCTAATTTTATTGGACAGTGAACGACAATTTTACTATTATGTGCCACAAAATAACTAAATCAAAGTAGGGCACTACCCACGTCCAGGATTCAGTTAAAAAGACTCCTTAAACACTGCGGTCCCTGTGACCGTTAATTAGAACTTCCTTTGGCACGAGGAAATCTATTTTCATCATTTTGTATAGTGTTTTTTAATTTAAAGCTCTAACTATAAATGTAATTAAAATTGAGTAGTTGTTATAATTTTATATTTAACTAACTAATAATTTAACTATGTCCATATGACTTTATCTCTTAGAGTTTGTATAGTGCTGTTCAGGCAATATTACACATTTTGTGACACTGAATAAATGTTTAACAGCGAATTGAAGTGTAGGCATTGGTTTTATGGTAAATATCGTTATACTGTGCATTAATGGGCAATTATTTTAACATATCTGTGGTAATAAAGGATGAAAATATAATATTTAGATGTAAAATTATTTAAAACGTTTAATAAAAAAAGTTATAAGTAGGTTTACTTTTACCGTTATAAGTGACAGAGAACTTTTGAGTATGCTTTCACAAATTTCCAAAAGATGAATCAGCTGTTAAATTAAACTGCAAATTAAAACTATTAAATTTATTTATGATTTCCTAATACAAAAATAATAAAAAAATTTTAAACATATATTTTTCACACGGCAAGAAAATTAAGATTTAAGGTGTAATGTATTATAACAGCCTGAGCTATAAACAACAAAATAATATTGTCAAATCGAAAGTAATAATAGTCGCAGATCAACGTTGTATTCCTCTACCAGGATAAAAGAAACTATCATGTTTACGGCTTTAATAAACATGTTATTTAACACTTTAATTACAGCACAAGAGCCTGGGTTTTCGGCCTCACATTTAATCAACTGTCGAGAGCATAATGAAAGGCAGGCTTTAGTCTCCCCGGCGCGGGGCATGTACCACACTTATTAGTCGCTTTGTTACACTTTTACAATAACTTTGGTCCATGGAATTAGGGGTATTTAAAATACATTTTGATGGTTACTAAGGTATTCATAGCAAGGATACCTCGTTCATTTAATATTGCTATTGAGAAACAACCATTCATCGAATCTTAATAATACTGGTGACTTTTAAGACAATTTGTTTCCCATCTAACATACTGTATATGCCAAATTGTTTCCAAAACCGCGTATATTCGTTTTACAATGTTACAAAATATGTTTATCAATCTACCATACACAATAAATAATTTATGTATATTTTATATAAAAATATTATTAAATCTTTATAAACTCGGTTTGTCATATGTTGTTGCTGTTTCCTATCAAATGTTGATTGGTGTACACCGTTTAACGGATAGACAAAACTGCATGCTTTTAAACGTGTAATTATAACCAGGCTGACAACTAAACAAAATAAATAAATAAAGGCTGAGCTAATTATCATCAAAATGCAGTGTTTCTATAACTATACTAAGATCAGAATATTTTAAGGTCATGATATAATAACAGCTTGTAAGTTAATCCAGTTTAACTAATAAACGAGTTCGCACGCAGCACGCTGACGTGAGGGAAGTGAATTTCCACATAAAAAACTATACAAACTCAAAATCAGTTAAAAACATACAATTATTACAATTTTTATTCAAATCTGAAAATATTGATTTTTTTAATGTTCTGATACTCCTGGTTCTATTTACCTGCTATGCTGGGAATACAATTTGGTGCATTATAAGGTTAGGAGAAGGTCCAGTCAGGCTTTAAAGTAGGCGTGAGGTTGTTGGGGATGATAAAAGTACACCAAAAAATGATTAACAGGCTTTTCTAATGTAAAATCCCCAAAATACAACGTACTGTGTTTGGTCAATACACATTTCCATTAATAAATCGGTAAATATATATGCTAGAATGACGAGAGAGGGTTTAAAAGATTTGCCACACTAATTCCCATCTTTTTACATTCGTTAATTTCACATCAGGGGCTTTTCTGACCCTTTTTGGGCCCAAAAACTCGAAATTTGAAAGATTAATCCCCAAAAAAGGGGTTTAGAGTTTTCCGATTGTTTTGCCCAACGAACTTGTCCAACTGATTATAGAAAGGAAGGTCTCTACCAAATTTGAAGTAAATCGGACAAAAATTGCGACCACTAGAGTGCCTGCACATATATAAATACTCTTTATGTTTCTATATATATGTCTATATATATACATATATATATATGTATAAAATTTTGAACGAACCCCCAAAACGTGTTCAGGGGGTCACGTTAGAAACTTCTATGGTGGTCCCGGGCTTAAGTTTCACCGTGTGGGTCATACTAATAGTTTACTTTCCATAGGAAATTCACTAATAAGACTACTTATAAGAGTAGTTTATAGCTTATTTTAAATTTGTTTACTTTATTTTATTTTATAAAAACCCAACCAGTTTACTTTTAGCAAATTTCCTCTATAGGGAAGAAGCTGTTACCGTAGTCGGCATGATACGACCTAGGCCCGGGACCATGATAACTTTTCGTTTTGAGGTCCCCAGACCCCAAAATAACCATTTGTTCGAAACTGTATATATATATGTACAAAATTAAAAAAAAAACTTTAAATTGACTTTAAATGACTTTAATTCGAAAACCAGCCAGATTGCTCTATCCGAAGGGGTATTTTGGGGGGTTTTGTACCCAAAAATGTTTTTTTTGAATTTTATACATATAAATTTGGAAAAATCAAATATTAGTTTTTACCATTGGATTCAGCTTAAAAACACACAATTAGGTGTTTTGATCATTCCTCTTCGTCAATTGGTTACCAAGATATTGAAAGTGCTAAACACAGTACGTTGTCTAATGTTATTCTTATGGAGGAAAAGAAACATGTTATATCTCGCTTATTTATGAACGTATACTGACGAAACTTGGTGTACGGGTTCATCTGGTTGTGTTCTATTGTTATTTGCTCCAAAAAATTTTTTGCCAAGGGCTCCCGTAGCAACAAACCTACGTACTCAGCCCACATGTTATTCTTATGTAGAATAATTAAGTGCTAGGTCGCCCTTAATTATAAACATAAATGAATAAAAACTGGCATACGACTTCTCCTAGTTGATTTATATTGATAATATCATAAAAACCCATTTGTTGTGTTCCTTGTTGCAGCAAACCTGCGTACTAAGCCCCATTGTTATTTTTATGGAGAATAATTAAAATTGTATATATTGCTTATTTCTGAATATATTTTTATGAAACTTGGTAAGTGGCTTTATATAGTATTAAGGCATTTATATCTCCATTGGAAATTTGCTGAGTATGCAGGTTTGCTGCGATGGGGTTTTATATGTGTGTGTGTGTGTGTGTGTGTGGGTGTGTGTGTGTGTGTGTGTGTGTGTGTGTGTGTGTGTGTGTGTGTGCGTGAGCATGATAACTCTCGTAAAAATAATCCGATTTTGACGAAATTTGGTATAAACGTCTAAAGTAGCATTTATTACTTTAAGTTCGAAAACCAGACAGATCGACCTATCCAAAGGGGTATTTTGGGGGGGGGGAGTTTTGTACCCAAAAATACGTTTTTTGAGTTTTTACATTTAATTTTTTTAAACTCAGATTTTAGTTTTTTCCATTGGTATCAGCTTAAAAAGACGCACAAGTTGATGTTTTTATCATTGCTCTGCGTCAAATGGTTACAGAGATATTGAAAGTGCTAAACACAGTACGTTGCCCAATGTTATTCTTATGGAGAGTAATAAATATTCTATATCTCGCTTATTTATCAACTTATCCTGATGAAACTTAGTATTAAAAAGACCAAAATGGATGTAAATGTATGTGAGTATTGGATACTCTTAATATCGTTGTGGTCTATTGATCTCTGCAATATAAAAATTTGTTTGCCTATAGTTCCCGTAGCAGCAAACCTATGTACTCAGCCCCAATGTTATTCTTATGGAGAATAAGTAACGTGTTATCTCCCTAATTATGAACATAAATTAATAAAATTTGGTATGTGGCTTTACCTACTTGAGATATATCTGTATAAAACCCCATTTTTGTGTCCCTTGCTTCAGAAAACCTGCAGACTCAGCCGCCATATTATTCTTATGGAGAATAATTAATATGTAATAAATCGTTTATTTATAAATGTATATTGATGAAACTTGGCATTTGGTTTTATGAGGTATTAAGATACATATATATTCCAATGCATAATTTCCAATGCATATATATATATATATATATATATATATATATATATATATATATATTGGACATTTTCTGAGTACGCAGGTTTGCTGCTACGGGGTATTTACATTAAAGATAATATTTCTTACAACCTAATCTCTTACAACTGGGTTGTTGCGGACATTTAAAATGAGTAATCCCCCAATTGGCTCTGATCCTACTAATTATTTGCTCATTCTCACTCCGTATACCACTTTGTTGGACGTCAGCCATTAACGATATTTTGTTATTGTTTTTTTACATTCATTAATACAATTTCATAAAGACTGTATTTAACGACGCGCAAATTATTGATTTTAAAGTAGCTACATTATTTCATCATCGATCATTCGACAGTAGCTCAGGTAACATAAACCTGTATTTTGCTTGATTTAATGATCCGGAGGCTATCCTACCATAGTATAATAATAGGTCGTAAATTTGTTGCGCTATATTCTAAAAATCTGCCTTACCACTTTAATGTATATGTTAAACATCTAACTTATTTACTTGCTTTTGATACTTTTTACATAAACAGTTATAGTGTTACTTAAAAAATTATACTTTTACCGCAGTTATTTATTTCATAAAGTTAGGTGCTGATAATTACAGTAAAGATATAATTTTAAGAAAATTATTTAAATCCTGCTATTGTTTTTTATGATTATGTACTCTTTATTTGAATGCAACGTAAAGCTGTTGAAATACTTAAATGATTTTAAAAGTTATTAAATCAAATCACTATGATAGATTATTTTTGTACTAACTTTATTTGTGTTAACGTAAATATAATTAACCCCTATTTTGTTTTATTTTGTTATAGATTGACCAGAATCAACTTGATATGGTTTCTTGTTTCCTTTCTTATTGAGTTGTTAATTTCGGGTAGGTTACATTATAGGTCTTACTCATATTCCAAATATCTTTAATATAAAATATGTAATTATAAAAGCTAAAATAAACACAAATAAATCGTCTACTAACTTATATTACCAACTGATCTTACAATAGGTCAGGAATTTATGGATATATTGTTACGGCCAAAACGAAGAGAAAAAATCCAAGTTTGCACAAACGGAGACCTTGTAAAATAATTCTCCAGCAAGAAAACGAAGAAACGTTAAAACTTTTTTGTTTTGGCTCAAAATATTGGTTTTTATCTATCGGAGAGCATGACATATAATATTGCGAAATAAAAAAAAAGCCAACTCTTCCTACAACTTTTAAGGCACTTGATCTGTTTGACACAGGCAATACTTTTCGAGCTACAGGTTGTGCATGTGAGGTAGTTTATGTTAAATGACTAAATACCCTTGTTGAAGTAAATCTGCGTACCCCGTGAAACAACTTGATATGCCTTGTCACTACTTGAAGCCATGATTCAGGTTTTATTATAATATATTAAGCGAGATATAAATACCCCCGTCGCAGCAAACCTGCGTACTCAGCGAATTTCCAATGCATATATCTTAATACCACATACATCCGCAAACCAAGTTTCATAACAATATATTCACATATAAGGCATTTTAATTATTCTCCATAAGAATAACATTGGTAATGAGTACGTAGGTTTGCTGAAACAAGGAACAGAAACAATTGGTTTTTATGCAAATATAAATAGAATTTAACTAGGCGAAGCCACATACTAAGTTTCATCAATATTCAATCATAAATAAGCGCTATATAATATTTTAGTTATTCTCCATAAGAATAACATGGGGGCTGAGAAAGCAGGTTTGCTGCAACAAGGAACAGAAAAATGGGTTTTTATATAATAATTATCAATATAACTCAACCAAGTGAAGCTACATACCAAGTTTTATTAATTTATGTTCATAATTAAGCGAGTCATTACATTTTACTTATTCTCTATAACAATAACATGGGGTCTGAGTACGCAGGTTTGCTGCTACGGGAATAATAAACAAAATACCCCCGTCGCAGCAAACCTGCATACTCAGCGAATTTCCAATGCATATATATGTATCTTAATACCACATAAAGCCACATACCAAGATTCATCAATATACATTCATAAACAAACGATTTATGACATTTTAATTATTCTACATAAGAATAACATGGCGGCTGAGTATGCAGGTTTGCTGAAGCAAGGAACACAAAAAATGGGGTTTTATACAAATATCAATATAACTCATGTAGGTAAAGCCACATACCAAATTTCATTAATTTATTTTCATTATTAAGGGAGATAACACGTTGCTTATTCTCCATAAGAATAACATTGGGCTGAGTACGCAGGTTTGCTGCTACGGGAGCCTTTGGAAAAAAATTGTTTTTTGAGCAAATATCAATGGTCCACAACCAAATGAAGCCGTATACCAAGTTTCGTCAGTATACGTTCATAAATAAGCGAGATATAAAATTTTTCTTTTCATCCATAAGAATAACATTAGACAACGTACTGTGTTTAGCACTTTTAATATCTCGGTAACCAATTGACGCAGAGAAATGATCAAAATACCAAATTGTGTGTTTTTTTAAGCTGAATCCAATGGAAAAAACTAAAATTTGACTATTTCCAAAATTATATGTAAAAAATTCGAAAAACCCATTTTTGGGGTACAAAACCCCCCCAAAATACCTCTTTGGATGGAGCGATCTGGCTGGTTTTCGAACTTAAAGTCATAAATGTTGCTTTACACGTTTATACCAAATTTCATCAAAATCGGATAATTTTTACGAGAGTTATCGTGCTCACGGACACACATATATATATATATATATATATATATATATATATATATATATATATATACAGTTTCGAACGAATGGTGTTTTTTGGGTCTGGGGACCTCAAAACGAAAAGTTATCATGGTCCCGGGCCTAGGTCTTACCATGCCGACTACGGTAATAGATTCTTCCCTATAGGGGAAATTCGCTAAAATCAATGTGTTGTGCAAATATCAATATACCAGTACTAAATGAAGGCACATACCAACGTATGTTTCATCAACGTACATTTATAAATAATCTATATATCAAATTTTATTTATTCTCCATAAGGATAACATTGGACAACGTACTGTGTTTAGCACTTTGAATATCTCTGCAACGGTTGGGCGTAGAATCATAAATTTAAACACCAAAATGATTGTTTTGTGGAACTGAACAGATTGGTAAAAGCAAATGTGCAGTTTACATTAAAATAAACTGAGGAAAAGCCAAAAACCTTTTTTCCATAAGATTAACATGGGAGATTTTATGAGCAGGGTTTTTTTTGATTTTCTCCGCAACCACTTAACCTAGGTTAATAATTCAAAATACTAAATTATTTGTTTTTTAAGCTCTATAACATAGTCAAAACCAAAACTAAGTTTTTTAAAAATTGTAGAGTGAAAAATGCAAAAGACTGATTTTTGGAAAATTTAAAACCCCTATAAACCCCCCTTTCCATGGTCCGATTTTTCTGGTTTTCGAACTTAAAGTCATGAATGTCATTTTAAACATTTGAGCCAAATTTCATCAAAATCGGACGTTTTTTACTCAAGTTATCGTGTTAACGGACACATATATACATATATATAAATTTGAACGAATAGTGTTTTTGGCATCTGGGGACCTCAAAAAAAAGTTATCACGGTCTCGGGCTTAAGTCTTAGCATGAGATCTGCGGTAATAGCTTCTTCCCTATAGGGGAAATTCGCTAAAACAAGTATTTATGCTTAAAAAAATAGACGACGCACATTGATTTAACTTTCAATTTATTTGGAACTGATTAACATGGCCTAATTAAAACATAAAAAATGTCTTTTGAGATAAAATCATTTGTAAATACAGAAGCTAGGTGTTCAATAAAATTAACTGTAAAAAAGCTTTACACCTTTTTGCTATACAATGATTAGGGGACCTTTCTCAAATATGTTTTTTGAATGCTATTCCAACAACGTAATCGAGGTTATTGTTTCCAAATACACGATTATTTCTTTTTTAAAGCTATAAACAAAGTCAAAACAAAAATTTTGTGTTATACAAATATTAGGGTAACGAATAAAAAAACGATAAACCCCATTAAATGTCTTTCCCAGTTTACGTCCTAATAAATAACAATAAAAGTAGGCCTACAATGTTATAGTATAATTTTAGTATTTTAACAACGACGTATTCTTAGTAAGACATTTTAGTTTTGCTCAAAAACAATAAATTCATCAATAATTCACAAAAACGTGAAAACTATAACCATATGCAAACTATGCTTAATAAGGACGTTTATACAGTTCAATAAATAAATAAATTGTTTTGCCCAATAAATAAAGATAATAATTAATTCACCTTAGCCAAAAACATGTCGTTCAAGAATATACTTATTCGGTTTTGTAGCTGGAAAACTATTACCCACAGAAAAGAGTCAAACATACTAAATATGTGGAGGATTTTGTTTAATTTATTTTTAAAGATATTTTTGTTCTCTACGGTGTGTATAAAAGAAGATATTGAACCAAACAAATGTAGTGGTGGGAGTAGAATGTTTTATGTGTAGGTAGCAATAGGATAACTAGCTAAATCTGCAGTAACCGGCAGTAGGCGGCTGCGGGGGTGGGTGCAGTATTATCTAATCCCTCTCAATCTGTGCTTGCCAACAGCTCATGTTGTTAGATCTAGAAGTTAAACCGTTTTCTTACAATGAAAGTTATGTTTAGCCAACCTTAGCAAGATATAAAATGCTTTATGCAATCAAAAATGTTTACACACTTAATAAACAATTTATTCTCACAACATCAAAAATCGAATAGAATATTAAATAAACTACCAAACATTATTATATCGAAAAATTTTAACAGCAAAGCAGCTTTAGTAGTTTATGATGAATTGATAGGCTGTATTTTGTTGAATGTGAATGTTTTTTGTATAACCTACAAAAGTAACAGAAGTTTGATTACTAAATTTCAATCAAAAGGAAGCAATCCTGGGGGTTAACCATATACTTATTATTATTATTACTTCATCGTGAAAAATATATCAATCATGCACTACACAATGCTTAGACAAGTGAAAAATAAGTCGAATTCCCAGAATTACCAACAAAACAATAATATTATATTTGGAAATCGGACAAAGAATGTTTCGAATATTGCAATACAAAACTATGCATATACATTAATGGCAAAAACTTTACATATGAACACCAAGCCTTGCAGTGATAATTTTAACACACCATCTCCTCATATTTGATGGATCAAAGAGAAAGGATTCCACCTGTTTTTACTTTTTTATTGGATTTAGGTGAGAATAATAACATTGATAATGTTTTTATGATAATAAATTGTTACCGATGAATTTGAAATTGTTTGTTTTAGTGCCAATTTGGCGACATATTCCTTTTTTCTTAGCTACATTAACATTGTTTGATACAGCATTAGTATTCTTCAAGTAAAAATATTAGGTCTTATTACACTTCAAACACTTCACATATTATTCTGGCAGAGGTGCGAAGGAGGAGGATGTGGGCTGAGTAAACCGTGGGGAAATCTTACGAGTTGATGATGAAAGTGGCTCACCCCTTTTGGCAATCTTACAAACAAACTTTGAAGAGGATAAAGTCACGTGTCAAAGTAAAGTTTACGAAAAAACTAAGATAATAACATTTAACTGCAAGAAGATACAACTAAAGATGTTGTGCGCATGCATCACCAAACATAATTTTTTAAGTATTTAAAAAAGTGCTTTGCCACGGTTTACTATGAGACGTAGTTTAGTTTAGCCTTGTAATTCATTTATAGTCAGTAAATAAGGGAACTAAACTTAATGAGCAAGCAGAACCCTGTAAAATATGTTCTACAAACGACTTATTACAGAATTAATATTTTCATCCTATTATTAAAATATAAATATATCCCTTACATAAGAATATTGAATTGCTTGGGCATTCTTCTCTTTGTTGCGTAATCGGAAATTTGTAAGCTATTTATAATACTAAACAAAGATATTAGCTGTTTTACTGTTAACAAAATGATATATTTTTTATGAGATTATACTTATACAGTTGTTGTTATACTTTGTATTGTGCCTATTAATTTGTATACATTTCAATAAACTGTTACTGGATGATGTTTGGCCAATATAATTTAGGAAATTTAAGTTGTCATTACTTACATTAGATATCTACTTTGAATGGAACATACCTGGAATAGAAAAGAACATATGTATTATTAACATGTGTGAGGTATTACCACGCTATTTTACTTAGGCTCTATCATGAAAACATTATTAGTAATCTGTGTTGCCCTTTTAAAGCTTTCTTCCACCTCTTTTTTGATGATGTGAAATAACTTGAGGAAAGCTGGTGATTGGTTGTGATATATATATTTTTTTCTGCACAAATATTATTGTCTTTGTATTGTATTGTATTTTTGTTGATCTAGTGCCTTTATGTATTGTTTTTAAGATTTTTTCATAGTTTATTAGCTAGTTTTAGTATTATAGTCAAAAATAACCTTTGTAATATTTAAATTTTTCAGGCAATAGTCATTGTTCACTTATATTTACTATACAATTAACATTTTAAAATCCCTAGCTTAAGATCCAATATTTTTCAAAATTGTGTTTGCCGTGGAGACCAAAAAAATAAACTAAATAAAAAATATACACTCGTAGCCAGTATAGCACTAGTACCCGCTACTTCCTTGATCATCTTACTTAAAGAAGGAAGAAGGACAGAACTTCCAGAAACAAAGATGATATACAAATAAACTAACTTGGAAAGTAGAATTACTGACCGTGACTGTATATTACAATCAAGCCCCAGGTCATATTCTTTGTTTTTTCCTGATTTCGACACGTCATGAAACTTAGTTTTTACTAAACAATTATGTCCGTAATCATTCCTTAAAAAATAGCCACTCATAGGTTCGTTCACATTAATAAATAAGATGAAGAAAGTATATATTTTGTGTACTATATGTCCTAAAATATTAAATATAACTAACCAAAAGATTAACCTGTTTCTTTATAAAAAAGTATATTTATGGAGCATGGCCAAGCATAGGTTTCAGTTAAATTTTGAAACAAAAAGAAAGAGTTGCGGGATAAAATTACGTTTGTTTTACCCGGAATGTAACTCTAAAAGGTGGAAATAACCTTATTTCAAGCTCTTAGTAATCCAAAACATAATTAGAGGTAAGTTTTCAAAGGATTACCAAGCGAGTTGTGATATGACCTTACAAGCTCTATCCCATTCTCAACATAAGTAGTAGTTGTATTTTTGTAACTCATTAAATCTTGTTGTTTATTTTTCAGATTAATTTGAACTGTACCCATCCCGTCAAATGTGTATAACTAAAACTATAGACTACGTTTTGAGGAGGAAGGAAACTCCATCGGTTATCAAATGATTCCTTCTCAATTATATTTTACATTAAAAACGTAATGTAAGGAAACTGCATGTTTCGCCTTTTTTCCATTAGTATTATTAGTATTTATTTTACATTAATATTAATTAATAACAGAACTCGCTAATAATATCAAAATAATTCGTATCAACAGGACTAAATATTCATCTTGTATTAGAATTTTACTTTTCAAACATCTAACCTCACAATATCTTTATTGCATCGATTAATTAAAATTTTAAATATTAGAAGAACATGAAACAGAATAACATTAGAAGAATATTAGAAGAACATGAATAACAAAGGTAATTTAATGAAGATGTCATAAACAATAAGAATAAAAGGGAAGAGCTTATGGATTTAACAGTAAAACTACTTATTACTGGTAAAATTCTTAATTCAATGAAAATTAAAATACGCAGTCCCACATTAAAAGTCTGTATTTTAGAATATTTGTATTACATGGACGTTTTATAAAATCAATTGGATTTCAGGACTTATAGTTTTATATTTTATGTAGGTAATTTTTATTTTGTTGACTTGTAAAACAGATCACTACTTTCGATTGTGATCGTTTGCTAAAGATAAATGGTTAAATCGATTTAAAATATTGGGATTTCAATAATAGAAAAAAGACAAATAATGTTACCAGGTGTATGAAAACTTTGGAAAAAGTAATACAAAGAAAAAGAAAACTCATATGAAAAACTGATGAATAGCTGGATTTATTTCATTTTTTATTTTTTGTCAATCTTGCGGTTGCGGTCGATAGAATTTTTAAACTATCTTAAAAAGTAAACCAATAAAATATATATTTTTTTATAAATAAACCATTTTAAACTTTTTAAATTAAGTGGTATTGATACTATGGATGGTATTATTGTTTAGGTTTGTCGTCGTAATATTAACAAAAGAACAATCAAACAATAATTTATGTTTTAGAAAACCATCATAAATAAAAAATGAAAAGTTAAGTCTCTTACATAATTTTAGAATAACATCTTACATCTTACATCCGGCGTCCTCTTCAAAATCCATAGGAATCTATAACAATTGGGGAATAGTCGAGTTTTCTTTCCTCGGTGGGGGCTTCGCGAAGTGGGCTCACCTCAAGTGTTGGAAAGTATGTTCCTGGGTAAAGTCAGAGAGTGCATAGTAGGGCCTATCCAAAACTTAATTTAAAAAACTATAGTTATCATTGCTTAGAAAATGAAGTGTGTATAAATACAAATGTTACATCCCAACAAGTCACCTTGCCACGTTCAAACCACAGCAACTTGTTCATCGTGAGGTTTGCTTTGTGCTTCAGTGATAATTCCTGCGCTTCCATACCTCCACAGTTTGCAAAGTTAGTGACATAAAGCTTACGTATCCCACTAATCCTGGGGGCTGCTCAATTACCGAATAATTATCACAGCATGATTGGACAAGATTTCCAGGATATTTACAATAAAATAGTTATATGGGTGACTCAAAACATGACAAATCTTGGGTTTAAAATAATTTAAAATTAGTCGTAATAATCTTTAGTTTATGTGATGTCTGGTAACAAAAGAGAACAATTCATACATTGGGAAGGGCAGACAGTTTAACTTTAGTCTTCACGGAAATTTTATGGAAGAAAAGAGTCACTTATAAGACATTCTTCATTTATATCCACTAATCTTCATATTGGATAAAGTGAATTTCAAAATTATCGAAAAAGAAAATAAATTACTTAAAATCTATGAATATCATAAAATATTTATCAGTCAATTAAGGTAAACTATATTAATTGTACATAACATTTTTATACTGACGAACTTTCCAAAGAATATATATAAATGACGGATAAATATGATAACCGATTATGTTCATTCAATTAAATCACAACAGAAAATGTATAAGTAGCTTATGATTTTCCAAAGTCATTTTAATTTACTTTATACTCTGTACTGTAATGAAATGATTTACTGAATATTGAAAGCTAAAAAATTTTGAAAATTTATGTATTGTATTATATTTATTAAACTATAGTTTACTGTGTTTATAGTATCAAGTGTATCAAGTATATTTCCCTGTTTTAACTCTGTGACATTTTAATGACCATTTGTTTTCAGCCATATATCTTTCGACGAATTTATTTTGCCTTTGATTGTTGTTTGAAACTTTTTTAGATTGAAGTGATATGTTTTAAAACGTTTACAGATGTTATTGTTTTAGAATATACCATTTTAAATACGGTTGATGCCCAAAAGCATAAAGTACAGCTAGATGTAATAAGATGAGTTCTAAATAATTTAGATTTTAAACTTTTACTTATAGCTTAAGATAAACATATTAAGAAGTTAGCAGTAATACTATTTTTAAACTTACAATGCTATTTACAATGAAAAGGAAAATAATCAAAAGCTTTACTAATAAAAATAAATAAATAAAGTAATCACTGTAATGCACACATATAGTAGTTTAATAAATCCCAAACCTTTTTCTTTACACTGATGACACTGATTAACCGATAAAATTTACAAAGCGTCATTGTTAGCGTTTGTTATTGTAGTAGCTTACTACTGGGGGCTGTTACTAACTTCAACGGACAAAGTTGGTTTACAGATGTGCAGGAATGTAACATGGTATGTAAATGTGTTGGAATTCACTGTATGGTTAGGAGGCTAATCATTGAATTTTGGATTATTGATATAATAATAACTCTACTTACTACTTATCAATGAACTCTACTTACTGCATATCAATGAACACTGCTTACTACTTATCAATAAACTCTACTTACTACTTATCAATGAACTCTACTTACTACTTATCAATGAACTCTACTTAATAATTAACCCTAGTTCATAGTGTTAAATGGTACTTAGCAATTAATTATAATTAATAAAGCTAATTGATAAATAGAATTAATAAAAACGGCAGGTAACATTAGTAATAAATTTGAATAATATTATTTGCAAACAAAGACTCTTGACCTGCTTGCTCTTGATGTCGACCCAGATTAACAAGCTCAATTATATTTTAACATATAATTAATTGTGATTAAAACATATAAGACATTGTGTCTGAAACAACGTTGACCATTTCTGTGACGATCTAATAACCATTTTAAGTTTTTGGTTATATAATGGGACATTGTCGCTCAATCTATTTATATCATTGATACACCTATAACGAATTTGCTTATATGTTTTGTATACGCAAATATATTTCATTAATCGATAGTAAAACTTTGATCATTAAATTAAGATACATGTGGTTTTCTATTAAATGATTTAATGGACGAATTTATCCATATTTACCTGAAACATTACAAAGAATTATCAAAATAACTGTTTGAAAAATTCCAAACGTAGATTAATCAAACTGTTTATGTCTATGTCTATGAAAAAGTACAAATCAATATATATATATACGACTCAATCTCCAACTAAATTTAGTGAAATTAAAAATCTAAATTACTGGACATAAAATGAAGGATTACATAGTCACGAGGTGTTGGACAAATATAATTTTAAACAGATTACTCACAAATGGGTGACAATTACTTTTTACACCGCTGGAAAATATGGCAAAGTTACACAAAGGCGCTGATTTATTGAACTTTTCTCACTTTTGAAACGCAAAAATATCTTGCTCCATAGCAATAAATTTATTTAGGTATGAACAGTTTGAAATATGTATGGTTTAAAGTAGTAACATGTTATTTTTACCACCACTTTCTGCAGTTGAAACTAATAAAAAAATAATAATGATTCCTAGCATGTAAACGTTTCCATGTAAATAGCCAGTGTAAGTTAGAAACACGTTAGTAACACGTTCATTTTTTGGAAATAAATTGCAGTAATATTTATAATTTGAGTTACGATAGCTCTTAGTTTGTATTTGGTGAGGTTTGCATTTAAATAGTGAGGTTAACACTAATTATACACCATGAATACACTATATATACACACTTTTGTGCTGTTCCAAATAGTAGCTAAGCTTTCTAATTTGATTAATAAGTATAGTATATAATATTAGCTAGAAACAATGATTTATTACCACGAATTTATGACATTTTGTCTTAAAAGAACCAGGGTTTTTAAAATATTTTTGTTTTTAAATAATTATTTTTCGTTTTTTTTTTATAATTTAAGGGGTGCGAAACATTGTTTAAAATAATAAAGTCGGCAGCATTAGTAGAATTACGAACGTAATTCATTGAAAAGAAGGGAAACGTTTTTCTCAGTTCAGGGAAGCAAGAAGAAACACTGAATATTTTAAAACTTGTATATTGTATTACCAAAATATTATATATTTCACGTTAAAAGAAGAACACCTTAGTTTATACTTTGGTTTTTAACTTCTTTAAATGTAGATAGTGAATCTTAGTGTATTATTAGTGTTTTACTAAATAAAATGAGAAAATGTTGTATTGTTTACAATAAAATAATATGTTTAGGTTTTTTTATGGCGTATTACTTACTTTTTATACAACCACACTCCATATCGAGGGCTTCATGCCAAAAGGGCGGATCCACCAAAACACATATTTTCAGGACAGGTGATTAAAGCTTTGTAGTAATTTAAACAGTTCTTATTTAAACACCTGTGCACTTAATAACACTTTTAATATGTTATTTTGTATCGATTTAAAGGGATATTAGTGATGGAACATTTAATTAATATGTACATTTTATTTATTTACGAGTCATGGTTCAAAATAGGCAAATTGGTTGATACGCCCTTTTGACATGAATCCCTCGATTCATGTTATCAATGGCATTCTCATTTTCTATAAATAACGTCGTATAGGAAATATTTGCAAATATATTTTGTGGACGTTAAAGATGGTCTCAAACTAGCATGCTACAAATCTTCACCAATATTGTGACGGACTGGCAATCTCAGTTAAATTGGGAAGACAAGAACAGATATGTTTAACTAATCACATGAATAAATAAAATCGATCATCGGCTGTCGTTGCTAAGCATTGAAAGTTCAAAGACCAATAGGTCCAATCGAGGCCTTAGGCATTTTCGATCACTTTGTGAGTTGTGTGACATTTCGAAAATTGTGTAAGCTATATGATGCAGGTTGTTCACGAGAACACACTCAAATTTGGTAAGGAGGATTTCCAATTTGATCACTTGTTTTTAAAAACCAGGGTTTCAAAAATAGATATGGACAATTATTAGTTTATTGTTTTTGTTTGTTTAAGGATAAGTTAATTTGTTCAATGTATTGAAACATCTCAGACACGAATGTAAACGAATGAAAACTCAAATAAGAAGTCTGTTTATAATATAATAATAATAATCATAATAATAATACTATCTGGTATCAGCGACTTCGTGGTCTTTTATTATTCCTGTTTCTTTTCCCGTTGTACAAAATATTGTTATGGCAAAAAAATAAAACCAATACTCCATAAGGATATAGCTGAT
Source organism: Allygus modestus (assembly GCA_963675035.1). NCBI lineage: Eukaryota > Metazoa > Arthropoda > Insecta > Hemiptera > Cicadellidae > Allygus > Allygus modestus. The sequence goes on from OY776116.1 coordinate 51,217,280, forward strand.
GGTTTAAAAGTATAACGCAGCGAACTTTGATTTATGCATTGAAACCTTACAGAAAACTTGAATTCGGTACCAAAGCAAGAAATAAACAAAAAAATATATTTTTATATATTGAGATAATTTTATTCGAATCAATGTAATGTGTTGAACAGTTATAGATATTTTTGGAAATTATTAATCTTTTTTGGCTTTAACCATTTGCTACAATGGACAAGAATGTTACATTTTGCATTTATGTAACATTTTAAACGACTGTAAACTACAGGGAATACAAGAAAGGATGAAATGGGTCCGTACCATAGTTTCCATTGGCCTGTTTTCTTTAAACTCTGGATTAGTGATTCTAAACCAAGCGTTAAGGGTTGGGAATGAGAGGGATTATATAACTCCCCTTCTTTCTCACAACCTCCTTTTAAGACCAATAACTTCACCAGTGCCACCGACTCGCCGAAATATAAACTTGCCGCATTCGTTAATCTCATCGTAATAAACATGTATCCTTTTGAATTTAATTGACTACCGTTTTTTTCTAATGGTGGTAATATACAGTATGGAAGTCTTCGTTTTGAATTACATTTCTAATTAGTGCGTCAAATCATCCGATCATTACAAGGCCGATTGATAATTTCAACAAATCTAACTGGAATAAGGCATTGTTTGTTAAGCTACTAAATTGTAGGAGTTATATGTTATAAGGCTTAAAGGTTTTTTAACATAAGTTTAAAACCTGTATAAGGGCATTATTGTGTTTACTTTCAAGCCAATTTTGGAATATTTGTCACACTACTTCTTTAAACTATAGAATATAAATTCATCTGTTACCTGGAAAAGGTTTGCAACAATTTTAAATCTTAAAATTGAAACAGGGCCACACTGAAATAAAAAAAATTGAATCAGGGCCACACTGAAATAAAAAAAATTGAAACAGGGCCACACTGAAATAAAAAAATTGAATCAGGGCCACACTGAAATAAAAAAAATTGAATCCGTTTATAGCTGGAAAGTTTTAGTAAACGGTCTGGTAAGAGAGTTTGTATAACCTCTCTATGAGTTGAGTCCAAACCATCATTTTTATATCGGTGAAAAACCTTGACAGAAACTGCTTTTGCAGATAGCCGTCATGTTGTAGGTAATTCAATATTTAAAAAGTGCTCACAACTAATTTCCATGGTTTAAATTTACATAGTATCATAATCAAACCCTGAACTAATTTAATTTAATAATCTCTTATTTAAATTTATGTGACGCGGAAACAGCACATTATTTAGTAAACGATGAAGAATACCTGAAATTCATAAAATGTATGTTATGCTTCACTATCATATGATTAAACTAATGTAAATAATTTCTGACCCTACAGTAAAGTAAAAAGTTAGTATTAAGTTGAATATACAGTAAAGGTAAACTAAATTATTTAATCTATAAATTAATACCCATTTCTGCTTTTTCCTGCAGGCACCTCATTGCAGAACGTACATATTTAATCAATACTTAACTTCCATACACCAGTAAACCATTTAAACCACAGTACGCCACTTATATTCTAGTTTAAAAACATTGTGCTGATAACGTAAGCGATGAAGAATTTCAGACACACGGTAACACGTACAAAGAACAAATTCCTCTGTGATATACCTTTAATAATTTTAACAACGTTAGCACGCTGAATCTCAACTGTACTAAAACTCCTTATTTTAGCTGGATAAATAATGTTTGTTAGAGTAAAGGATATTTACGCCCAAATTACCGACAGCTACTCTGTCTTATTTCTCAGGATAAAAATCTACAAGCAAAATTAATGGGACGCTGACTAATCATACTAAAAAAGAAACATTAATACCATTAATTATTTTAATGGTCGTAACCCTTTATCTACCTCCAACGAAACGACTTAAACATAATATTTTCATATGAGGGAAATAATCCACACAAATATGGATTATAAGATTGTTATTAAATTAGGAATAAAACTAATTTATTTCCAATTAGTAAATATTATTTTACTTAACTGCCGTTTTTATTACACCAAATTACATTTGTGGGTGGAGAAGGATTTGTTGGAGGGTGAACATTGTGGAAACACCTGACGAGTTGATAATTAAAGTGGCTCACCCGGGCTGGCAATCTTCCAAAAACTTTGGGCTAGCGAAATTATCCTTTACTTAAAAGATTTATGCATAATTTCTACGCAAGTACAACTCCTTGAAATCTTGCATATGAAATTGCAGGCGTATTTAAAAAATTAATTGGTTACAATAATATTGTTTCTTTTACCTCTAAATCTAAGTATATTCCTCCTGGATTATAAAACTCTGTACATAGTGTACAACCAGTACCGTCCCCAAGCTCGTGCGAAATGGAATAGTGAAAATGTATAAAAACGGAATGTTGCAATTCTGTATCCTGGAGAGTAGAGCGCTATCGTTGTGCGAGGGTGGAACGACTTTTCTAAGCAAATACCTCCATTGACATGATCAGTAGCACTGTAGACCAAAATAAGGTTGATAATATTTAAGTCGAAACTCAAATGAACATTGACAAATACAATATAATTTAAATTTTAAACATGTTCAACCGGCATCAGATCTTTGTAAATCGGAATCAGCACTGGTATATATAATCTATTCAAATTTTGAGGCAAGATATAAACAATGCAAAACCTTGGAATAACTATGATAATTAAATATGAATTAACTGTGGGTACACATAATGAACAAAATTATCGGATATTTAGTGCACTCAAAACTTCCTCGGATTGGAAAAATGCAGGTTAACTAAAATTGTTAATTGTAGTCTCAGTCAAACAATAAAAAACCATAAAGAAAATATACTCCAAATTAAGTTAAATAACCTGCATTGCTTATGAAATATTATGAATATTTATTATACAAAATTGATACATCAAATTATTGAATTTTAGTTTAAATTATAACAATGCATAACCATAACCATAACCATAAACGAGCTCGTACACAGCACGCTGACGTGAGGGAAGTGAATTTTCACATGAAAACTTTTGAAACACAAATTAAGTGTAAAAACATACATTTATTGCAATTTTTATTAAAATCTGAAAACAGCGATTTTTGGTTGTTCTAATGCCTTAGTTTCATTTACCTGCAATGCTGGGAGTACAATTTTGCGCATTATAATGTTAGGAGAAGGTTCAGGCAGGCCTTAAAGTAGCGTGAGTTGCTGAGGATGGTAAATGTACTCTAGCAAAGGAATAACAGGTTTTTATAGTGTAAAACTCCCATAGTCGACACACATTTTCTTTAATAACTTGGTAAATATGTAAGCTGGAATGACGAGAGAGGGCTTAAAACTTTCGCCTCACTAATTCCAATCTTATTACGTGCATTAATTTTACATTTGGAGCTTTTCTGGTCCTTTTTGGGCCCAAAATCTGACATTTGAAATATTAATCCAAAAAAAGGGGTTTAGAGTTTTCCTATTGTTTTGTCCAACGAATTTGTCTAACTGATTACAGAAAGGAATGTCCCTACTAAATATGAAGTAAATCGGACAAAAATGCGACCACTAGAGTGCAAACACACACACACACACACACACACACATATATATACATATATACACATATATATATATATAAATATAAATACAATTTTGAACGACCCCCAAATCGTGTTCAGGGCGTCACGTTAGGAACTTCTATGGTGGTCCCGAGCTTAAGTTTCACCTTGTGGGTCATGCTAATAGTTCATTTTCCAAAGGAAATTCTCTAATAACAACATTAAGAGCCAGCCTTATGTTCGGCAAGCTTCATACTATTGGGACAATTACTGGTTTAAATCTGCACACACAGTTTTAAAATTAGCGTTGTAAACTTAATTTAAAAATAGTTATAAGCTCAGAGTTAAAATAAACTTGTGTATTTAAAAATTATACGGAAAAACGTTTTAATATTCAACAGAGATAAAGGTAGTGAACACTTGTGTTATGCGGGACATGGCTCTGTCGATTAAGGTCACAGGACACTCGTTTTATAACTAGAACTGCACTACGAGTTGTATTGAAGGCTACTGTTTTCCTTCACTTTCATACACTTCGATCCCTCTATAATGTTACAGGGTGTCCAATATGATATAATGAAATACGTAGAAAAGCCCAGTAGAAAGCCCAGTAGAAATATTTGTTATTGCTTTATCACTATTTTTTTTATAACATTTACAAATATTCACCAATCGTGAGTAACCATGCTCAATATTTAACACGTATTTTTCTATTGACCTATCGTTATAACAATATTAAATCAAATATATCATACAATTTTAAAATAATTTTAATGTTTTTTCTTTATAAATTGTTTTTATTTTCAATTTTTATTTGTCAGACTTTATCTTATGATTATTACAAACATTAAAATAATAAACTATAATGAATAAGTGGTCAAGTACGTTGTTCTAACAATTCAATAAAGTCTAAACGGTATTACGAAAATGACAAATACTTTCAGTCATTTACTTCTTTGTAAAGAACAAATTTTTTTATCCTACTATACATAGTACAAATTATAGAGAATAGAGACCAAAGAGACAATTTCAACCAAAGAAACGGTTTTCAACCATTGTTTTATATGTTTTTTTAATTATGTAACATCTCTATGTTAATAACTCCTATTGTGTGTTATTATAAAGCACTTTCAATTGCTTAGTTGCTTATTTTTTTAAATGTAATTGTATAGTGTAAAACACTAGTAATACAATTTTTTAATCTATAGTATTATAAAGAAGAGGTGGTTTCTGTCTGTCTGTCTATATGTATGTCTGTCTGATGTTCGGGGTGAACGCAAAACTACTGAAACGACTGGGCTGAAATTGTACTCAAAGGTAGATCTTGAACCCAATCAACATATAGAGCTGTTAGGCCGGGCACACACGGTCCGGATAAACGCCCGGACCGGGTTTCGCCCATGTCCGCATGAAGTAGAAGTACATTGAGAGGCATGAGTCAGGACACACGGCGCACAGACGGGCAAACGTCCGGTCCGGGCGCAAAAGTGTCCGGGGGTTCGCTCGGGTATTCTCTACTTGTTCTCTCGGGGTTTTCCCGGAAAGCAGGTAGCGGGGCATTGTAGCAAATGGACGTGAACACACGAGCCGGGTGATCTCCCGGCCGTGGCGTCTACCAGTCCACCACTCCAGTCGTGGTTCAACCCTCGTAGATAGTGTGTCGCATATTTTTTAATTATGTTTTTCAGTTGTGCAGTTGAAGCTGTCAGGAGCTAGTTAGCAAGGATTTGACCTTAAAACAATACCTTAAAGTTACTGCCAGCATCTCTTGTGGTTGTATGCAGTTCCTCATGTTCGTGTCTTCACCTTGAATCTGCAGTTTTATCTTCTCTAGGAGTTCATCAAATGTAGTCACTGACATACGGAAGTAATTAAAAACTTACTCTCGTCTTCTCTCAACTGGAGAAACAAACAGTAAAAGGCACCATGAAGCGGCCTTTTCTCCATAATAGGATGCACCCACATACTCCGGCGTTTTTTCTTCCGTAAATGGCGGAGCAAGCAGAGCACAGCCAGTTTCTTGCGTCTTGACAGCAACATATCTCCAAGACAACTAACAAACTTTTCAATAAAAAATGCGAATATTGCATAATCCGGACAATACCCGGGTCAGTGTGTTCTCACACTCAAATATCGCCCGGATCCGGTAAAATAACAGGCCGGGCGTCTACCCGGACCGTGTGTCCCCGGCCTTAACTTCCTTAAAATCTCCTCAGGCTACGCCCCGCAAACGTCCTAAGTTTCAATGTGTACATTTCAGAAGAAGGTAAACATTCAGAAACTGTAATGCGAACAGCTGAGGAAACTTCCATTTGACAGCTTAAAGAGCAGAAGCAAGAACAGCCAGTTTAACCTAACTAAAATGCAAATTGCATTGACCAAAGAACGGATAAAGAAAACCCCTGTGTGAAGAACGGGTACGTCAGCTAATTTGTTATTATTGCAATAGCAAAACATACCGAATTTGTCTAAGTTTTCGATTTAAACTGTAGAGAAATATTACACATGTTTTAAGACTATCTGCACACATTTGTTTAAATAAACAAAAGGAATTGATTCCTTTCAAATTATTTGGAATCAGGTTACTCAGAACATTCGTATGTCAATAATTTCTTAGCAAATTGTTGTACATAATGTACCATGATGAAATGTATATAACAAGCTTCAATAGAAGACCTGGAACTGACAGTCGTGATGTCTGTGATGTAGCATTTCTTGTCAACTAAACGATATTAGATAAAATATACTAACAAGATGTTATCGCAAGCCACATAAACCAGTGATGTTATTCTCCTTGGTGGTAAACAAAATAGGTAATACAAAATATTGTTAAACATAGAGTGAAATGTTATAAAGTGATTAGTTTCAGTCATGTAATAATACGAACTAAGGCTTTTAATACCGAAAATAAATTTCAAATACTAAGATCTCCAAGGAATTCTTAAACCCCGTGTAACTTAACAATACGACGGAATATTAATTTGATCTATGTGCTAAACCATATGACTTTTTATAACTTATTGTAAAACAATACTAAGGGTTTTTAAGTCCAATCTTTGGTCCTTATCTGCTGCGACATATTACTGAAAGGATTAAAAACCAAACTACTTTTGTTTGTCTCCGGTGTACATTCAAGATAATGTGTTGCATAGTACATTACATAATGTACCACTTTTTTACTCATGCTTTGTAGTACTGAACATATTATTTCAATAATTGGTAATAATTTCACTGACAATAATACTTCAATTGTATTAGGAATGTTTACTTATATCATATCTAATTTTAATCCAATTATTTTAATACCCACGTATTTGTTAAATTTTGACTGATTACAATGAATTCAGAGTATAGAAAAATAGCTAAGTAAACATTAATATGTTTCGCTGGCATATTGTTCAGGAAGGCGAACCAAGTTTGCAGTAGCGGCCATAGACGTGAGTACAGATTCAGTCTTTATAAACATATTTAATCCCAGAGGATTACCTAAGTACTGTAAACCGTGTTTGTGTACCCCCTAGTTTCACTGGATCTTTTCACATGCCTTGGGCCTTAAGCCTTGAGGATTATGTGAACAGGTAAGGAAGCCGTAAACTTCTCAACAAATAATGGCAAAGTAGACCTATTTTAAAACAAACAATGAGTTATAAATACTCATATTTCCTTCTTCGTGAATACAAGCAAATATTGTTTATACCTAGAACATCATACAACACAGTGTTGCGGACTTTCAGATGATTTATCAACCAATTGGCTCTGCTCCCACTAATATTTTGCTCATTCTCCTTCCGTATGTCATTTAGTGGACCCCGCCAAAATCATTTTGGTTTTATTTTATCAAACTGTCAATGGCACTATTAATTGTTTTAACATTCAATTACTTATAAATAACTGCTTACAACGATTCATTTACAAATTAGACGTTTTTAAAAACATTTTCCTGTAAAACTTCTTCACATTGCTGCATTTCTATGAACGATACTGCCAGTGTCTTAAGGCTTTTCGTTCAATAACATCCGACGCCTGATGAAGATTTCATAGGAGTCGAAACTGCGGTAGCCTAAACAAGACTCAATTATTGCTTTGGCAGTAGAGGTATGTCATCTAATTTGATTTAAATACAAGTGATCCGGTAGCAGAAAACATGGAATATCAATATATATAATTATATATATAAAACATTTTAATCATCAGCCGTAATTATATAGAATATAAATTATCCGTAAATCAACAAGTTTTTTTCAGTTTGATATATAACCATTTTGGCTTGACTTGTTCAATTTCTAGGAAAGTATTCGTAATAAGGCATTCCACCACAAAAGCTGCAATAGAAGTTACAAGTAAGGCCACAGTACATGTCAAAGAAGAAACGTTTCTTCGAGGATGAGTAATTACTAAACTGACCCACTTTCTTTAGTTGTTGTTGGCTTAGGGTAAGTCAGCAAGCTTGATTAATATATTTAGTTTAACGTTCCGTAAAAATATACTGAACAAATTTTATATATTCGATTTAATAATTAGTTCTACTAATATTTTTATTTTAATAAACAATATCAACAAAGTAATTTTGTAATACTTTCAATAGTAAAATAAAAATCTGAAAACGGTTCTTTGTTTAAATAACCATATAAATTATTTGTCATTATTCTAATATGGTTCGAATAATATGTGTTTGACGCATCAACAGTTCGATTAAAAAAGGAAGTTTTAAAAATATGAATATTTTGTAATATAACAGTTAGCTATCCAAGGTAGAAAACATTACAATTATTACTTGAAAACAAACTTTGGAAGGATTTAAAGAAGTTTTAAGTGTGGATAGCCTAACAATCTAAATCTAGAATAACAGTAGGTGGCTATAGTGGAGGTGATGGAAGCATTATCTAATCTCAATCAATAATCAATAATCAACGTTTATTGTCAGACGGCACTAAAATTATGCAAAAACATGGTTAGGCAATATACATACAATGGCAATGAAAACAAGCAGTAAAAACAAGCAATACAACAAGCAATAAGCCTGGATAGTAAAATAATGACCTGAATCCATGCATAAAAATTCATAAGCCGAAATAAGCAATTACAATCATAAAGTCAACATTACAATTTCAAAAGAGAACAGTCAAGCACTCTACAATTAACAAACTAAATTGTGCAATTAAAACTTAGGACAAACATTCATAATAAAAAATACAGGTAAATTAGCTATAACAATAACATGCAAAATCCATAAGCATAAATACTGAACAATAAAAACATACTGATTTGCTTGGCAAGTCTTCTAAAACTGCCAATATTAACTCAAGTGGGTTATACCTGTAATCTTGTTATATCTTAGTATATCTTGGGTAATGTGGGCTTTGTAATTTTGTTATAGCTGGGATCAAATGGATATATTTAATAGAACCACAACATTGTACATGCATATATTATAACTTTAAACAGTTAATTATAAAAACATCCTAACTGAAAAAGTTGTATATTAGAACAATTTAAACACGGTAAAACATATTTTGTGAAAAATCGTAACATTACCTTACTCAGATTATTTATTGTGATGAAAAAAACCATTAGTTCGGACTGCGTCGACCAGGAAAAGATGTTTAGATCATGGACTAACAAAACATTACAAACATGACCAAGTTATGAAGAAGAAGACCACCGAGGACTGGTGAACATGTTCTTTTTGTATTTGTAAATCTAGCAACAACATCTGACACGATTGATCGTCTAAATAATGAAATACCGTATAACTTAAAACGGCATGATGTATTATTTAAAATATTATGTAAGTATAAAATATATATATTTAAAATAATAACAAACATGCTAAATAAGTTGTTAGACAGTGTTAAGCCATTAACAAGTTTACAAAAAAAGTCCCACTCAGTTTACACTCACAATTATTATATTTACTTTAAAATGCGTCTTAGAATTGTAATAGATATATAGTGAAATAGTTAGTATAAAGAGATTTACGTTACCCAGTCAAGATTGCAAGTAACATCACGTCCGTCGTTGCGGAATTTCATTCACATTGTATTATTGCGGTGACCTCACTTTCTTCGAAAACACGTCTGATGTGAAATGAATAGGAAGCATTTTAATAAGTGTCCGTCCTTTCGTTTGCTTTTATATCAAAATGTACTTTAGTATTGATAAATTCAATTACAATTTAGTCGCATAATAATCTTTGTTTATATTTATAAACTTAAATGGACGTTACATAATATACTGTTACTATGTGTATCTATCTGTTTTTTGGAAAAGTTAATAAAACATAGTTTGCGTAACAAATAAGTGGTCATAACAGTGGCGTGAAACGAAAGCATATTTATCTTTCAGACCAGAGAAGGCAACGGAGGTGAAGCAGAAGGGTGTGGGGTACAACAAACTGTGTGGAAGGAAAGTGACGAGTTGATAATGGAAGGGTCTCATCCTGCATTCGCCAACATACAGTTTGCTGGTGAAAGTCACATGGGGTGAAACATTCCTCATTTAATAAATTACTTACTTAATTTCATGAATTTTGTATCCATATTGTTTTACAATATTCATTTGGATAACATATTTGTTTATTAAGAAAACGTTTAAATCTGAATACTTATAATTAAAGTCTGAAAACTAGAAATCAGGTAATACATGGTGTTATATGGTTGGTAAATGATGCCGTAATCTTGCTAAATAATTTGAATAGTTAAATTATACCAAACTATGTAATTTACGTAGGTTAAAGTGTTACTAAATAAGAGTACAACCTAAAGCTGTTACTTGCAAGTTATGTATTTTGTTATCTTTATTGAAGAAAATAAACCTGGAAAAATAAAATTAAAGTTATTATTCACATAGTTCATCTTATAAAGCTGAATTCCACTTAGAAACAATTGTACCTGAATTTTGTATGTGAAAATTAATTAATTAAAATAGTTATACTCCCCGCCGTGCCATTTAAATTGAATGTTATTCAATTTTACTTATTTCTTATGGCAAACTCTATTTTACATTATAAAGTATATAATTTTAATACAATATAATAACAAAATCATTTCACGTGGACATTCTTATAAACATTTACACCCATTATATTATAATGAATTAATTGTTATAAAACATAATCCATCATCTATATATATTAGTATATTGAAAATTGAACCTGAAATATTTTGAATTTTAGAGTTATAAATTTTGTCTGTATAACGGATTTGGGATTTTATATACACTTATAAAACACATAATTCTGTTATCGTTTACCTCGGTTTCAGCTTTAGAAGATGAATATAAATATATGGAAGGCACTTTGTAATCTAAAACGCCTCCGAGGAGGTAAGTTATCAAAGGGATTATTGAAAGAGTTGTAGTTTGGCTTAACAAGCTCTCTGACCGTTTCCAACTCCAGTAGCAGCTAGTATATTTCCTTGTTAAAGCGACGAGTATAATTCATATTTTTATAAGTATTGTATACCAACGAGGTTTTTAAGGTTAAGTATACTGCTAGTTATAAAACTTTGAATAATTTGTATTGAAAAATTGAGAGAGAAATCATTTTGTTTTTATTCAATAATCAGTTAACCTGTTATTTTTCCCTAACTTTCTTTCTAAATTTGTAAATTCTCAACATTAAAAAACATTTGATATTGTGCTCATTCATTGCAAACAAGTATAATCTAGGTTTTTTCGAACTTAGATTATAAAGTTGGATAGGTAACACCAAGTATCAAGAATACTTTCATGAATACATCTTAAATTTTATTGAATGTATCGATGTAAATATTATTTAATTGCTTATTGGTGGCCTCTACCTGTTTAAATAAGGTCAAACGAATCATTGGCTAAATTTAATTGCTTCATTAAATTTGAGGGAAACTTAGTTTATTGTTATTATCGATTATGTTTATACAAAATTGTTCAACGTCTTAAAGACCTATGTCAGTGTATAAACATAATACTGACATAGAAAACACATAAACGGCTAAATATAACTTCTGCACCATTTAACAAAGATCCTCAGCAATAAATTAGCTCTTTATAAAGCTGTGTTTGACACTGCAATAGCAATTAATTTCTTTTCCGAAACTCTACTTTATCTTACAAAATACCCAATGTACACTACCACTCTTCAACATATCTATTGATGTCATGTTAATCATGATTCGTTATCCCTTGCTAAAAATTATGAAGCTCAAAAAATCACTAGGGTACGGAACATTATCATCAAGCAATTCTAAATAAATGCATGAAACGTGTAACAAGCGTGTGTACAACTGGCAACCACTTTAGTAAAGCGCATAAGCTATGTAAAAGTTATAATTAATCAGATAAACGAAATAATTTTGTGCATTTCGTTATATAAGCGTTGAAGTTTGCACAGAGGTGCCTTATTATATTCTGGGGGATTCTTTTAAATTTTTGGCTGACTAATTTTGTCTACACAAAGGGATGTTATATGAGGATTTAAAAAATAATTATTAAGTGAATATTTGAAATAAACTTACAATGGTTATCACTATTAAAAGTAGCTTAAACAACAATTCAGCTTCTTAATTTCTTTCTAATTCAAATGCAAAAATACTTTTGAGGTAATAATTCCACAACCCTCTTTACAGCCCCCCCCCACTCCCTGGATGAAATCAATTGGTTAAGTGGTTTACTAGGTATTAATTTTTTGTCAGAAGAGTTTTTTTACATTGCTATACAATAGTAGAGCTTAGAGAAAATAGTTTTTCAAATTAGGTTTACGTCATAAGTAGCTCCAGAGAAAAGCACCAGAAAACGTGCCAGTTACAAAACCAGTATGTCGCGTATCAATTATATTGCTTTGAGAAACAATACATTTTTACATCTACGTTTGTTAAGCGTTTAATAATTTGTGTGATAAATAAATCTCCTTAGCACTCATATTAATTTGCACTAAATCTATTTTAAACGGATAGTTAGGAGAAACTACAGTGAAACAACTTATTTGAATAAGTAATTATGAATTTTTTACTAACGTTTTATATAAACCAATTATCATAGCATTATTATTTTAAGAAATCCCCAAGGAATCAAAAAACCCTTTTTCATTAATTTAATAAAATATGAGGAAAAATAAAACAATTGTGTTTTGGGTTAGAAATTATCTTAATTCTAAGTTGTGGGTCACCTACATGCCTTTTTCTTTTACTGATGCAAGACAATCACCGCATACCGTCTAAAACTGATCATAACTGGATGACCTTTAAACATTTACAATCAATTGATAACAGGGTAATTAAAATATGGGAAAATTACGAAAAAGTGGGGACAATTTTACGAAAGCTCACTTCAACCAAAGTGAAAATTTTTATTTTATTTAATGGACTTGAAGAAACATTCTCCAGCAAAAAACTTCTGCCAGCAACTTTTTAAGTTATTTGCAACTTTTAGACAAATGATAATATATTTCGCTGGATCAGTTTGCTATAAATATCCATAACAAAGTTTCTGTTAATACTCCCCTAAATATAAGTAAGTAATTGCAACACGCCCAATTATTTATGAGGCTTTGTTCAAAGACAGTTCGTAATGACTTTTGTAACAATAAAATAAAGCAAAATTGCTTTTCTCCTTGAAGTTTTACCCTAATACCTCCGTAGCAGCATCTTTTACTTCACTAACAATAAATCTTGGAGCCAGTTCAAATAGCAACTGCTGTAACGGGGTAGAGCGGGAGGAATCAAAGATGAATGAGAGAGGGGAATCACCTAATCCCTCTTATTCCGAGATCCTTGACGCTTCGTTTAAAAGAAAGAATCTTTCAGAATAAAAATTTCCACAGTTAAAGATCTCGTATACTCTGTTGTATCAAACCCCTATTAGTAAAAGATAGTGCTCATCGGCACTATCGGTAAACACGGGACGGAACATTTTGATATACTAATGATTCAATTACATTCGTCTCACGTCTCTTAAAACCTTAAGTACCCTACCTGTCCTCTTACGTCTTTACAGCAACACGCTTGGCGTCCAGTTCTCATCGATTATCACGTTTCCCTTCGCATGTTATTATAATAGTTTTATTCATTGCATGGTTTTAAATAACTGTAACAAACCTTGATAAAAAACACGGTTAATTTATTTCGAATTTATTTCAGTCCATCCCTTTGCCAGTCTACATCAAGTTGTGCAAGTAAAGCCAGGGATGGACTGGACGGTGAACAAATATTGGTTTTGGCCTCGAAATCGTGCGTAGGTCGGCTTACGCGGATTCAGAAATCGTTACCTTGAACTACTCTAAGCTCAGTTCACCAGGTAAACATAATAGTTTTAACACCTAGTGTTATCTATACATATATTTATACGTTTTTTGCTATGGTTATGGCAAATAAACAATGATCTTATGCCTAGCCACGAAAAAAAGGGAAAAGAAGGAAATAATATCGGGAAGTTATAATGGGATTTGCTGGACATTAAGGGACAACATATTTGCATGAAAATCAAACGAGTACAATTTCTCTACTCGAAATTAGAAAAGTTACGTAAACAAATACTACTAATACAATGTCGGAAAATTTTGTTTTTGTTATTTCTTAAAAACGATGTATCATTAGTTACTAATAATCATCACTAAAATTCAAATAAATGTCACTTTATTCCGATTGACCATGTAAAGATTATAATTTATTTGACTTAAGATTACTAGGATCTTCGTAAACAATACATATTATGATAAATAATATTAACTGTTATTTGGTTACTTTAATCGGTGTGATTGTTATATTTTATTGCAAATAGTAAATTCATCCAGTTTATGTTTACTTTCAATATTGACTTAAGTCATAATGGCCTTAACAGATTTTAGTGTACAACTACAACTATATCTTTAAGTAATTTATTCTTCAATAAAATAAATTGAAGTTATTTTATTAATTGCATTCGTTTAATTAATCAAGTAAAGTGCTACTTATTGATACTTCACCGTTTATTACCCCCACATTTGTTACATTTGTTAAATAATAACCAAGAAACTTATTACCTAGATTACTTTTAATTTTTTTCTACTGCGCAGATTGGAGAGATGTCACAAGGAACAAAATAATTCTTAAGTGAAGCATAGTCAATGTTTATGTATCATGATTATCTATATATATTATACTAACTCATAAGTATTGTTTTTCATCAAACTTTCCATACTCAATTATTTATGCATGTTAAATTATATTACGAAATATATTGACACTGTTTATTTTTATAAATAAATAAGAATAACACATGTTAAACAAACACTAAATAATGGTCCACAAACAATATCAACATTTCTACCCGTCGATTTTAGAGAGGCTTTTCAGAGATACAAGGAGAACGGTAGAGGGAGGCTTCACTTAATCTCTCTTATTCTGAGATCCTTGACGCTCGGCGCAGAAACACCCCTCCAACGCTTAGGATAAGAATAGGACCCCTTTATATAAACATAATTCGGGATTTCAATCTGTTAACGTTAGTTTTAATATTGCAAGTTATCATGAGCTGAGCAAGTAATATTCATGTTCTTTGTACCTTGTGTCTTAAAGTGAATACCAATAGTAGTGTTGTAATTTACTTGTTCTTTGTACATTGGGTCTTAAAGTGAATACCGACAAGTAGAGGTCACAATTTATTTACAGTACGTTTTACTTTAATATTAAATATGTCCCATGGTATAGTTTAAAATTACAAATAAAAATATGACATTATACATTACGGAATATAACAACTTTAAAATATACATTCAAATAATACATACTGAGGTTTTAAAAAATTACTGTTCATGTTATTTTATTTAATGATCTAGGATTTTAAGTACTAATCGTTAATTGTACAAAAATTATTTCAAATAAATTAACCTATAACTACTATTTTTACTAGGTTTTCACTCAATAAAATTAATTTAAAAAATCAAATAACTATCAAACAAGATTATTATAATAAATATCGCATGATATTTTGATAATAACATATTTATAATAATTAAAATGTGTATTGTTAAACTTCTCATTTTAGAACATCAAGATAATTTATTTACCGATTGAATAAATAAATGTTGCCCAAAGAAGATACAATTTTTCCATCTGAATAATAACCGATGTTATAAAGTACGGTAATTGAATAATAATCAATAACAATAAAATAACTTGCTATGCCCTAAAACAACTGTTGATGAGAATTATCTTGACATGAATGTTATCTGTAATAGTTGTGACAGTCTTATATAGATCAATAAACATTCTCGATATCTTAGTTTACTTTTTGATCATCTTAGTACTATCATAGGCTTTAGCTGTACCAACCTGAGCATGATGTCAATGAAATAACCAGTGCGATCACGCTACCGAAGTTTTAAAAAGAACTAAAAGCGTACATCTTCATTAACAAAATTTTTAATAAATTGTTATATATAGATGAATTACTAATTAGCTGCACGGTCGTGGATTACAGTGTTGTATAGGTAATGGCTCAGTCGATTAAGGTCAGAGAACATTAGCTGTACAGCGAAGAAGATAATATAAATTAAACTATGAACGAGTTATGTTTCTGTATTCTTTAAACTTTTCTAACTCAACTGTAACCAGAAATATGTTGGAAAAGGAACGTTCATATTGTATGAACATTCTTCTTCATGTAACAATTATGTAACAAATTATAAACAAAAGCCAAGTTTCATCAATATCCAATCATAAATAAGCGCCATATAACATTTTAGTTATTCTCCATAAGAATAACATGGGGGCTGAGTAAGCAGGTTTGCTGCAACGAGGGAACAAAAAAATGGGTTTTTATGCAATTATCAATATAACTCAACCAAGTGAAGCTACATACCAAGTTTTATTAATTTATGTTCATAATTAAGGGAGTCATTACATATTATTTATTCTCCATAAGAATAACATGGGGGCTGTGTATGCAGGTTTGCTGCTATGGGAATAATCAACAAAAAATCAATTTTTTGTGCAAATATCAATATACCAGTACTACGTAAAGCCACATACCAAGTTTCATCAACATACATTCATAAATAATCGAGATATAAAATTTTATTTATTCTCCATAAGGATAACATTGGACAACGTACTGTGTTTAGCACTTTGAATATCTCAGCAACGGTTGGGCGTAGAATCACAATTTAAAAACCAAAATGATCGTTTTATGGAACTGAACAGATTGGTAAAAGCAAATGTGAAGTTTACATTAAAATAAATTGAGGAAAAGCCAAAAACCTTTTTCCCATAAGATTAACATGGGCGATTTTATGAGCAGGTTTTTTTGGATTTTCTCCGCAACCACTTAACCTAGGTTAATAATTGAAAACACTATATTATTTGTTTTTTTAAGGTTTATAACATGGTCAAAACCAAAATTAAGTTGTTCAAAAATTTTAGGGTGAAAAATGCAAAAACTGATTTTTGAACAATTTAAAACCCCCATAAACCCCCCTTCCCATGGTCTGATTTTTCTGGTTTTCGAACTTAAAGTCATGAATGTCTTTTTACACATTTGAGCCAAATTTCATCAAAATCGGACGTTTTTTACTCAAGTTATCGCATTCACGGACACACATATATATATATATAACGCTTTAATAAGTAAAGCGTTTTCCACTATGTCAATACGCCAGAAAAAACTACCAATATCATTTTATGGCAATATATCAATTTATATTCGTATACAAATCAAAATACTGGAACAAGTCATAGTTTACCGGCTAACACCTTGAAATTATTTTTAATTCCATAATACCCATTGTATGCATTTGGATAATTTATTTATGTGGAATTTTTAACGGAACTAGTTGTTAAGATGCCTCACTATCCTAACGGTAAGCGTCTTGGACTACGGTGCAAGAGGTCACGGGTTAAAATCCCGGAGATGCCCGTGAGACTGAGAGGTTTGGCCCGTTGTCCTCAACAACACTAAATACAACATGCCACTGGCGAATTGAAGCAAGCAAAAATAAGGTTATTTAGTTGTTAAAAAGGATCCTGATGGGATTTGAGGTGGTAAATTAAGCAGTAGCCTAACCACAACTAGACGAGTTGTGTGTCATCATCCGGGCTCGGCCAGCGCTAATTAAATGTTGGACATGTACCTCTATTTCATGAGTGGGAGTGTGTTATATTAAAGTTTGAAGTTTATTTAGTCCAGACAAGTTTGAAAAGTTTTGTTAAATCGTTTGGCAAAAAGATTAATAATAGTTATTGAAATTAATTAACTATATTAAGAAATGAAAAGTAATAAAAATGATTTAATTAGTTGAAAAATCGCAAAAAAAATCCTAAACAGATTTGATTGATATAAGGTTTTAATTATTATTATAATTAATTTTATATAATTTTATTTTATTACAATTATTTTATGTATGAATAATTCCCTTAACGTATATCTAGTAGTTTTATGGTGATCTACATATTGATATATGTTTTTTTCTCTGTCACTTCTCCTTTTAAAATCTATATTCTTTTCTACGGTATGTAAATGAAAAACATCTTACAAAACTTCAAAATATATTTATACTTATACTGTATCCATCTGCAAGACGGTTTTGTGGATAACATTTTAAGTATAAATATAGTTTTAAGTGTTGTAAGATGTTTTTTATTTACATCCCTAAATTAAAACAACACGAATGACGCTTGTCTCATGTTGCTAGCACACAGACATAGCTTGCGTATTTCTTACCACTAGCTTATACACGTAGTTAGCTTACTTGTCTCTTGCCACTAGGACGCAAACTTAGCTTGCTTTTATCAGTGAAAGTCTGCATTCAAAATCATTTCACTTAGACATTTTACTTTACATTTTTGAGCAGAAGTTAACACACAACGAAAAACATACATTCCGCAATGAAATAATATGGTAAGTAATACAAACTAATAATGCATCAACACATATTTTTGTGGAATTTTAAAATTGTAAAACTACTTTGATCTATGATTTTCAGAACATTTAGAAGTTTATTGTAAAACGATGAAAGAAAATATTTAACATAACAATGAAAGATGATTGGATAGGAGAGTACAATTTACATATATCCGGACACACTAGATTCAACAGCTCAGGCAGTGTTTTAATTTACCTCTGATATTCTTTGTATTTTTACAGCATGACGCAATTATTATTGCATATCAATCTATAAGTACACTATGAATTCTGTTTACATCCACATTTCAGTTTGTTGCCGAGTCATTAACTCGTTCATTTAAAATTTAAAATGATGTAAACATTTTGCTGGAAAACATTTTGTTGGGGATACGAAAATAATCAGTAACCAAGCATTGATATCATATTTAAAAATTTGATTTTTTGTTTGAATTGACACGAAAGATACTTAAATGAAAAACTAGCACTTTGCCATAAACTCATAAGATAGTCGTAGAATGCAATAAGGCATAACGCAAATACTATAAGCCCTCTCTAATTATTCTAATATATATATATTTACAGTTATTCAAGAAAATTCAAATCGACTAAACACAGTACGTTAAACGTTCAGTAGGTCTTATTTAAAACTCTGGTTTTGTTACTTGGCATATTTTTGTCATTTCCAGTACTCCCATACCTACCTTTGCACCTCACAGCTCCTGATACACAACATTTAATATAATTTCATATAATTTCAAATAAATAGAACCAGCTGTAATAGAACAGCAAACAACAGAAGTAACCCAATTTTCACAAAAACTCTCAGAAGTTTACGTTCAAATATATAATATATTCTGTATAAACTCGTTTAACTTTCACCTTGCTAAACAAGGGGACACCCAAATAAATTAAAAAAATCTATCAAAGTTAAATAATTTTGTTACGTACATAAAGTAGAATTACATTGCTCTGATTATTTCAGACAACACAGAATGAAACACTAATGAAGCCTCAGAGGGGCCGTAGTGTTTAAGAACTCTCTTTATCTTTGTCACTGGGTGTGGGCTGGGCCCACTTGATGAAAAATGGGCTCGTTACAGAGAGAAGAGGTACACATTTGAAATTCATTAGGCAAATTTGCACAAAACATCACCTTTGATGGAACTGATGTGCCCATTAAACGTTTTCAGTTTCATCCTGAGGATGTTGTTTAATACAAATTTGTATTGAATGATTAGTTTTATTAATGCTGTTATTAGTATTTACAGTTATATCAGATAACCGCACGTAAAATTTTTTATTTTAAATTAAATTAACACTTGTTCACAATGAATAGTTAATAAAAGCATAAAACGCATTAATATGGCTTTGTATCCAGGATAACTGTAAGGATGTTAAATACCTAGCTGGCATCGATCTGCTAATTTATCGTAAACTATTAGTTCCCTTATTACATCGACCTTTGGTTTTTCTTTTTTTTAGGGGAGGAAGATTTCATAATAGAGATTATCACACTTGATTTGACAAGTTATTTTTTGAAACTTTTTTGCTACACTTGGGAATGTTTTTCATGTGGTGCTGCACTCTGTAGTAAAACTAATTAACAGCCTGTAAACAATATGTTTAAGTAACCATCTGATCAAATAAATTCCACATTTCCAGATAAACATAGCAATGTTTAAAGCTAATGGGGTTAAGCCATAAGGGATAATTAAAAAAGTAACATGTATCCACTTTGTAGGTATTAAACAAATATATTGGTGTGCAGCATGAAATCAATTTATTACAATAACACTTTGTGGTACAGGGAATATTCAATCCCCGTGACACCGAGAAGATTTATTAATGCAAAACAAATCTGTTCGTGCTGCATTCTATTGTAGGGCTGGTCCATCCCTCTAGCTGATGAATGATTAAATAACCATGTAACCAAATAAAAACATCGTTTACAGTAAGTTATCATAAAAAATGTAAATGCTAATCGTGAGAAGCCTAAAGATATTTTGTAAATATTGTTCTGAATGCATGTAGGAATTGTAACGATAATTTTGATAAGCTAAGCCTTATGGTTAGTTTTTGTCACGATAACAACCTGAAATTTGGTGCAGTGGAAGTTTGTTAATTTATTTAAAACCAGGTTTACATACCTTTTCCGTCCAAACAGAACCGTATTTTTGAACTGTTTGGACGGAAAAGGTATGTAAACCTGGTTTTAAATTCTAAACAACAGTTCAGGAGGCATTTTCAAAATGAATTGTTAATTTAATTGCATACATTTTAAAATTAGAATTTAGAAATTAGAATTGGAAATTAGAATTTAAAAATTAGAATTAAATACAAATTTAAGAAATTCAAGCAAACGACAGATTAATTATATTGTATGACCTAGTTCGTGTGGCATCTTAAGTAAATTGTTCAATAACTAACATTGGTTGGTCGATGTAATTTTGTTCCTCGTGACTATTTGAATTTGATCAACCAAAAATGATTACACCCTTAAGCAACAAGTTATAATGTAACTACTTTCACCTGCGTGGATAATGAACTAAAATGTATGACGATATATTAGCAATATAGGATACAAGGATTGGTTACACTTTGCACATTTTATACGTTGGCTATACTTATATATATATATATATATATATATATATATATATATATATAAGACAAAAACATGTGGTATTAGATCAAATAGAGGACACTGTTTTACGACAATTATATCAAAAGATGAATTAATATGTCATAGCCAACTAGATAGTGTCCCACGGGAATCATTCAGATGTATTAAACATTTTACAATCATTAGCCATAGATAAATCAACATCCATAAGAATAACTGAGTAACTTTAAACCAACATTGGACAGAGTTATAAATAATTTCTTAAACGTGACCAAGCATATGTATAGAGTAGATACCTTCATGTGAAATTGCAGACGACTAACTTCGGAGTTTTTCGTTACAACGACAGAGATGATGGCAGGAACACACCATGTTTCTTTTACTCTAGTATGGAGGGATAACCACTTGTCAAAAGTTAGATAATTCCTACAGTATTTGTTGGAAAACCTTTGTAAGTTCAGTTATGATCCGAGGTTGTAAGTACATTGTACACTAAGGGAAATGGAAGAGCAAACATGCCGAGTTGTTAGATCACTTAACCGAGTTCCAAGTTCGTATAATGTTGAATAAACTACTTCTCTTACAGTTGCCACTGCATTTGCACATAATACACAAAATACCCATAAACTCATGCAATTAGTAAAACTATCATGGTTAAAACATTCATCAAGAAAGTTTATTCACTTTATAGTGAAAAACAGCTTATAACTTATGAGACATTTTTCTTTAGTTGATTAAGATAAAAACAATACTTTCTCTTTACTCACCATCAATAGGTTTATTCGTTAATCCAAACATACCTGGAAAAAATTAAAGCGATTGTAAGAAACCTATCAATAAAACTCAGAGTCTGTTCAAACTATATACACAAACGTCTGCATATCGTTCCCTGGGTAAAAAAACAAAAAAACAAGAAAAATGTTGTGTAAACATAGAGACTATTCCACTACGCTTTCTGACTATGTGCCTTACGCGCATTTTAATGATACCATAATATCTTTAGAACAAATTTAGATGTTGACTTATAACTCAATGCATGTACATTTTTGTTATAACTTTCTTTTGTGTGTGGTATTTCCAGGTTTTACCTTTTAAAACTTGTTTTGTTTTGCGCTTAACAAATTATAAATTTTAGAACAAAATATTTAAACATAAAGCAGATGCACCATATAAAAGTTGCATATGCAATTAATTAAAATAACATAGCTTATTTATCCAAGTTGTTATGCTTATGTGATTTTCCAAAAATAAACGCACTTACTCATTATTCCAGATTATTACTCCAAACCACCACATACAAGATCCAATAAATTCAAATAATAGGAATATTCAAACGCCTACCTTATCCGTCCATAAATAAAAAACTGATCATAATTAAATATGAGTGAGATTATGGCATTACTTGACATACAAAACAAAGGATACAAAATGGATATTCATGAAGCGTTTATATTAAGATAAATATGAGTTTTAAAAATGACAAAATTATTATATAAACAGGGGAGACATTATTTTAACTCGATGCAAGTTCAGACCGAAACCCTTATTGTCTACAAACAAATTATACATCAGAATTGCTTCCCTATCACATGTGAGTCTCTCCCTTATTACTCTCGTTGATAAATATTTGTTTTAGAATAATACACAGTATTTTAACTAGCACAGTGAACATGGCCTAAGAGACGAAACACGTGCTAGTAAAATAAAAATTCCTTTACCAGTCTATTCCATTTTATTTCCTTCTTATTTATTATATTTATCAGTAGTCCTTATCTGGGAATTTAATTTACTGAAGAACGGCATGTAACCTCCATCCGAATCCCCAATGGTAAATTGCTCGGTGCCTCTGTAATTTTTGCGATTTTGCGATTTTAGGAAATGTATAATTTAATTGTAAGTCTGGTTTTAATCTGTTTATAGTTTGTAGCCCTGTAAAAATGCAATATAAGTCAAAACTACCCATAATAAATAGCACAGTTGTTGCAGTCTGATTTGCATGAATAGCTCTGCTGTGTTTTGGTATCTTCTAGGAATTCACTTTCTACAGCACAGAGACAGAGGAGAGTGTTTTTGCGTTCTCAAATGTCCAATAAAGCCTCATGAATATGAAGCAGACAGTGGGAGGCCCCCAAAACCTCTTACCTCCTAATTCCTTGGAAGGTAAAAATTAGTTTTGAAAAATGGAAAATGGGTGATTGACGTGTTTTACACGTACATTATGCACTTATCCACTGTAACCTGGGTTGATATATTTATTATTTTTCTTTAAAACCTTTTAGTGTAATGTAGTAAAGATTATGTGTATTATCAAAGCGCATATGATACATTACATTTGTCAAAAGTATTTTCGTAACAGAAAATAATGCGTTTATAAAACGACCATGCAAGAATAATGTAAAATAACATATGTATTTATTTTTAAGATTTTTGAATTTCGATTTTGTATATATTACATAAATAAGAAACCTAATCAATTTTAACTTTATTCATGTTAGTTTTGCATGTAATCCATTTTCTTTCAGTTGTTATTTTTTATAAATGAATTGTATTTATACCCAGTGATCATATTTTATCAACAAAAAAATATATCTATATATAAAAGTTAAAAGGTCCTTTGAGTTCCAACAAAGCTTATTTATTTTTATGTTAGACATAAATTAATAAACTGTAATGCTTTATTAAAGCATTAACTACGTTGATGTAGTAGTTGTTGTTAATTATGTTAGTTAATTAAACCAATTCCAACAATATTTATTTTTCAGATGTACAATTAAAAACAATTCCTGCAGGTTCAACTCTATTGTGTATGATAGATGTTTAATTATTAGTGCCAATAATAAGATAAATATATACAACTTGTGCTACTGTACTAGTATTACTAGTATTGCTATATTATTTATACTTATTGATGTACCACTACTGTCAAGTAACTAATAACTAAAAACAATTAAAAAACTAAACAACCAAACTCCCTCGTCACATAAATCCTGCATACTCGGTGAACCTCCATGCAAGTATGTAGCTCACCCAAAACAACAACCATCTTACCTAGAGTTATCAAAATTCATACATTTATAAATTAATGAAATATAAAATTGTAGTCACTCTCAAAAAATGCAATCCATGTAGAAGGCATTTCGGTTTCAATAGCATATTGAAACCGATACTACTGATAATAGCCACTGAAATACTTCGAGCGGCATCGTGAAAGGGGTTGGAAAATCACAGGCCAGTAAGTTTTTTCCCTAAAATTAGCTTTGTTTTACATTACAGAGAGTTACTGAAAATAATCTTTACCATAATGTTGCAAACTAATGCAATTAAACACTATTTTAATAGGTTTTCAACACTATAAAATTAATACTTAAACCTACGCTGTACTTAAAACGTAGACAGAAATAATGTTTCACAAATTATCTTTACAATAGTCATCACGAGATCAACTCCACTAAATGACTCATGATTACCGGCGCGTGGCGTGCCAGTGCGGAATCAATCACCTTGTACTAAAATCCATGTATATTTTAACCATATTATATACGTGTAAAACATGTTGTATAGTTTTTAAATGAGTATTTTTTTAAAGAAAAATAATTTGTAAAATATGTTCAACGAGGTAAGAATTAAATTATCAAAGTTATATGCTTAGGATTGCTGCTGTGCAAGTGCATTTGCAAAATATGAGCCTTGATCAGAGCGACGTGTATTTACAATAACAATCCACGCAGAATCCCACGAACAATATTTGAAACGGAGTTCTTTATTAAAAAGTCAAAAGAGCAGTTTACGTAAGATACAAATCCTAAGCTGGAATCTATTGCAGTAAAAATACTTGGACTTGGATTTTGTTTAATTACGCTCATTTCACTCTTTAAAACCTTTCACGACTATATCCGATGCGAATCATTCTGTTGGAAATTAATGCACGAGTGAGGATTGAAATTCTACAAGAATATGCTTTTCTTGATGTAGGAGAGAGTCAAAAGTGGTTTTGTGTTTTCAGTGCCTTCACTGCCGCATGAATACTAGATACCAGATAGGTTCAAAGGGAATCAGGATTTTTCTCGTTTTCTTACAGACAAAAAATTATGGGAGAAACGGTTCAATACAAATAAATATACTAACTTCTAGGGTTTTTTAAGTCAAATAAAAAACTTCTTCATTCCAAAAATAACAATACCCCCGTCACAGCAAACCTGCATACTCAGCGAATTTCCAATGAATATATAACATAGCACATTAAATCGCTGAACAGGATTCATAAGAAATATATTCACAAACAAGCGATATTTAAAATATGAATTATTCTCCATAAGAATAACATTGGAGAACGTAGGTTTGCTGCAACAAGGAACGTAAAAAAAAGGTTTTTTATGCAAATATCAATAGAACTCATCTTAGTGAAGTCACATACCAATTTTCGTCCATACACATTCATAAATAAGCAATATATATTATTTTAATTATTTTCCATAAGAATAATACGGGGACCAAGTACCTTGGTTTGCTGCTACAGGAACCATAGGCGAAACATTTGTTTTGTGCAAACAACAATAAACCACAACCAAATGAAGCCATTTACCAAATTTCGTAAGTTTATGTTCATAAATAAGCGAGATATACAATTTTTCTTTTTCTCCATAAGAATAACATTAGATATTGATTAGACATTTGTTTTGATATTTTATATTTTAAATAATTCATTTGTGTAGCTTAGTTATAGGTTATAGGTTGTGTTATAGGTTTATTTACGAATTCGATTTCCAAGCAAAGAAATAGTGTAAGTTTTCATGGCTAAAATTCTTTCCACAAGTCAGAGCAAACAATGTGTTGTTGCTTTGATCTGAAAAAAGCGGCAATCTCTCACATATACGAAACTAGATAAACCTATTTCGTATTGTTTTACAAATTGTAGTTTTGTAGGATTTGTGATAGATTTTTGTCTAATATTGTTAGATCTAAAAACATTACATGAGTTTTGTTCTTTTCATCCCACCAGCATACAATATACTTATTTTCAAAGACACTCGTTTATTACTGACAAACATAACGTAAATGCAATAGTTGATCGACGAGCTCTACCATTACCTCAGTGAGTTCACCTGTTTTACCCTGGTTTCATCAGGTTCAACTTCACCTTAATTGAATCGAACGAAAACAGGGAATGATAAACCAAAAAGTAATAAAACAGACTGCGTTATATTGCATTCAATAACCATATTTGAATTTGGGAACTGTTTTTTAATGTTAGATTTTGCTTAATGTATCGGTTCGTAAGTTACATTTACCACTCTATATCTTCCCCCACTTCAACAATTTACTTACCTATCAACACCTAGTTTTTTCTTTTAATTTACTTTCAAAATTAATAAACAGTTATAGCAATAAAGTACATAATCTAATTTGTACCAAGCGTAATCAAGTAACTGCTAAAAATCTAACTCTAGTTATACTTCATTTACCTAAAATTGTACTCGTTTACATATTTTTCTTACTTTTTATTTAAACAATTTGTTATTTTATAGTTTAAATTATAACTAGAATAACGTCAGTTTGAAAAAGGTTATGAATAATTATTTACATATTACATCGTCGTATTTTTCTCACAATACGATTTTTGTATATGAAAATCCAAAGCTGGTATGTAGTTATGTTTTTAGCATTTACAATGGTATGTCTTGAATTACACTGCACTTAACGTTTCAGATACTCAGCACCCCGTAAAATTATTCAGTAATGTATAATTTTTGGCCACTGTAAAACCAGAGACCGATTCGTTTTATGACACGACAACAAGGTTGTAAATCAAGCAATATTGTCATCCCAGTGAAGGACTGGCCTCGCATAGCCGTCGACTGTGATTGTAACACGTTATAATAATTTGTCTCTATTTTTTATGTAGAAGAAAAATATACATACATTTTATTCCAACATTTAATTTTTATCTAAGGTAACTAAGATTATTGGTAATGAAGTGTAAGTTTTTTCCAGATTTTATGATGAGCCGTTTCGTGGAAAAATGATAATTCAGTGTTACATAATCACTTTTTATTGTATCAGGATGATCTTAATAGTAATCATATTATAACACATTTGAGATTTTCAAAATAACAACAACGTCGAAATAAAATGAGTAGAGTGCACTTTTGTACTTAAAATTTAAAATAATCTTGAATATTTATGAGAAGAATATAATTTAGGATTTATCATTACAGCTTGCCGGTTACGTTTGTTATACAATATTACATATTATTAGTATTATTATATTAAGAGTATATCATTAGTATCAATATAGAAAGTATTGTTCTGTTAAAGATGACGGCAGCTTTTGGTATGGGGAGTAAAGTCCGATCTACATTAATATGGTTTTCATTCCAGCAAACCTCCAGAAACTCACTCTACCTTTACTTCCCAGTGGTTTCGTTAAAATAGTACATACTAGCAATGACATATCCAATTCTGTATATGTTAATTCATTATAACATTATACTAGTAACGCAGGAAACGCAGGAAAGCATTAATACACTATCACTCGTTCTAAGAGTCGTGTAACATTTGGAAAAGGTTTTATAGTTTCAGTTAGGGTTGAAATACAATTATAATAAGCAAAGAACAAAAATGAATTAAAGTGAAACAATCCTGAATTCACAAACCTGAATCAATCCTGATACAATCCTGAATCCTTATTCATAGTTTTTAACTAAAATTAAAGTACTTCTACTGAATTTCAATTGGTTTTGGCCTTTTAGCGAATTTCCCTTATAGGGAAGAAGCTATTACCGTAGTCGGCATGGTAAGACCTAGGCCCGGGACCATGATTACTTTTCGTTTTGAGGTCCTTAGATGCCAAAAACACCACCCGTTCAAAACTGTATATACCGTATGTATATATGTATGTATGTGTATGTGTCCGTGGGTGCGATAACTCTCGTAAAAATGATCCGATTTTGATGAAATTTGGTACAAACATGTAAAGAAACATTTATGACTTTAAGTTCGAAAACCAGCCAGATCCTAAGGGTTATTTTCGGGGTGGTTTTCTACCCCAAAAATGGGTTTTTTGAGTTTTTACATATAATATTTTAGTAAATCAAATTTTACTTTTCACCATTGAATTCAACTTAAGAAAAAAACAATTTGGTGTTTTGATCATTGCTACACGTCAATTGGTTACAAAAATATTAAAAGTGCTAAACACAGAACGTTGTCCAATGTTATTCTTATGGAGGATAAGACAAATTTTATATCTCACCCATTTACCAACAAACTTAGCCTGACGAAACTTGGTATATTGCTTCATATCCTTGTGGTCTATTGATATTTGCAAAAAAAAACATTTATTGATTGATAGTTTCCGTAACAGCAAACTTGCGTACTTATTATTCTTATGGAGAATAAGTAAAGGGATATACCCGTTAATTATGAACATGAATTAATAAAACTTGGTATGTGGCTTTACCTAGTTGAGTTATATTGATATTTGTATTAAAACCCATTTTTTGTGTTCTTTGTTTCAGTAAACCTGCATACTCAGCCGCCGTGTTATTCTTATGGAGAATAATTAAAATGTCATAAATAGTTTATTTTTGAATGTATTTTGATGAAACTTGGTATGTGGCTCTTTGTGGTATTAAGATACATATATAGGCATTGGAAATTCACTGAGTACGCAGGTTTTCTGCTATGGGGGTATTTTCTTATATGCCTTTGAGACCCATTATTTAGTTGACATTGAGGTACTCGTAACATTTGTCCAAAACACAGCCGTTTCAACAGAAAAACAACTTTGAAACCGGGAACACGTCGAAGAGAGGGAAAGAGCAAACTTTAATAAATCAAGCTCTTTGTGGAAGTCAGTGACATCTTTCATTTGTGCAGCGCTACAAATGGCTCTCAAAGACACATTGGGTTTTTCCAGGTGATCATAGCCCAGGTTACTTTATAGATAATATAAATTTAGTACAATGTATTAAATCAAACTCTAGCCATTTACAATTAAAGTTTCTAAATACTGATTTACTTAAAAGCTAATGAAAGGATAAACCTGATCGTAAATTCATTAAAAAACTGGTCAAATATTTTACTTTTTATTACCATTTTGTTATTATTTTTAAAGCAGTGTAATTTGACATATTAGTAACTAATTCTCCAATATAATTTACAAAGCATATGAAACAAAAGCTATTTTTTAAGTCATTACGCCTCTTTTAACGACAGATTTTGTACTCCAAATATTTATTTTTTACTTTTTACCAAAACATTAAAAACTAATTTTAGTTTACAATCTTGAATTCAGCGTGAAAACCAATTTTGTATCTTCAAATATTGCTCCAAATGTTATTTTTATTGAAAGTCATAGAAAAACAATATCTTCCTTATTTATACACACATAATGATGCCACTTTGTTTGCGGCATGTTTTGTTTCATTGGAATTTTAATTAAAGCAATTTATGTGGTCAGCAAAGATATGTACCCGGCCATAATGTTAATACTAAGGAGAATGAATAAAACTGTATATTACCATTACAGTTATGCTGGATATATTTAATACGACTTGGTAAGTGGCTTTATGTGGTAGTGAGATACGTATACCTGTATAGGCATTGAACTGAGTACGCAGGTGTTTTTGCGACGGAGGTATTTATTTATTGCAATTTCACACTATACATAACAATTTTTAATGCACTGGACGACCTAGTTAGGGAAACAAAACTGTTCTAACCGTCCATAATTGTCATTCAGCTGATTACAATTGCGACAG
Source organism: Allygus modestus (assembly GCA_963675035.1). NCBI lineage: Eukaryota > Metazoa > Arthropoda > Insecta > Hemiptera > Cicadellidae > Allygus > Allygus modestus. The sequence goes on from OY776116.1 coordinate 51,247,048, forward strand.
CTCAAGAGGCGACATCATCCTTTGATAAATTAACTAATTAAACATTATACAATTAGTAATTGTTGATCGAATGGTCAGAGGGCCAAATAACTCTTTTATTCATTGTTGTATGGATGAAAGTAGTTTTATTGTTACTTAAATTCGTATAAGCTGAAAGGTAAAGTTTATTGATCAACAAAACACAAATATAAACATTAGGTAAATCATTTATTTGCCTTATATGTTCAAACAATAAATTAAAATTATCAAAATTGTTTATTGAGAATTTCATCAAATGCATATTATGTTAGTTGGGTTTATTAGAGTATTTATGTATTAATTGCACGTTATTAATTCAACAACTTAAAAAACCTAATCATTTATTACTTAGACTGAAACAAATATACTTCACCAATATTTAAATTTATGTCACTGTGTTTAACAGATTTGTTTGTGAATGAAGTACAAACACTGTTAATTTTACAGTTGTAATAGCCTGTACTTAGACGAAGGCTATATAGAGTAGATCTATCGGGGTTGTCCAAGTACATTTATAAACATGGAGTGCAGTATCACAGAACTGCTTGCTTAGCAAAATAAACACTATTCAAAGGATGTGGGGTGGGGACTCACTGAGGTATTTAACATGGTTTTATAATGTGAAAGCCTATATGGGCAGTGGCGAATCCTCATGCACGTTCTAAAAAAGTTGTACATTTTATTTTTTACATTTAATTCCCACCAGGAAATGTTTAAGCAGCCATTTAAAACCTTTTACAGAATTTGGGGTGTAGATAAGATGTACCGAGGTATATGATGAAAACCTCTACTTCAATTTCCCTCTATTGATGCAAATAGTCCACTCAAAATTTCATATGGACTTCTGCTATCTTAACACCTTTCTGCTTTATTCAGGAACAAAAATACGAGTATTAGTGTCAAAAGTGACCAAAATAATCAAAATATAATTTTGACCAATGCATATCGGTAAGCTGCTTAAGAAGGCATTAACACGTTAATGTGCAAACCAGCCACCACGTATTGTGAATGGAGTTAGCTCTTGAAAATGAGTTGTACATACGTAAACTAACATCCGGCTCTGCTGGTCTTATTTTTTATTTTTTTTATACCTAAGGCATTTTTTAAGTTTTGATACTGAACGGTCCAAACCCTGGTCTTGTTACTATCTAAGGTCGACCTGTTCTTAGAAAGCATAATCAATTAATAACCCAATGACAAATGGCAACAATTCTTGAATTACTTAACACCTGAATTTAAAACAGTTATAGAGTTATTAAAAAGTGGCTGATGATTTTATTCAAGAATATTTATATTTATGTTAAACTTACCGTGATAGGTCAAAACATTGTAAAAGTTTTGGTGAAATCATCGGAAAGTTCAAGTAAATTAATTTAGAATTATATTATGTTTTACAGATAAATCTTTAAAATTAAAAAGCCAAATACATTTAAATAACTGAGACTACATTTTTTATTAATGTAAAAGTCAAGAATGAAATGTACAGTATACTAAAAGTATCTAGCAGCAAATTTTAATGTTTGATACATATCTACAAATAGAAATCCCCAGACGACACATGGTTCATATCTTCAAGATGATTGATGCACTGCATTACTTCAGCAATACTCATCTACTGCTCCAATACTATGATACATATGAATACCCCTCATCGATATTCATCATACATCGTGATCAGTACGTAAATAGACATTTATTATAAAAGTCCAAAAAAATAACAGAATGCATCGTGTATTGATAAAAATACGGGATGTAATAAAAGACGTCTTACAGTACTTAAGAATATATTTACACTTATACTGATTCATATACAGACGTGAATATATATTGGCCTGATGATGGCTGGTGTGACTGGTCAAAATCGATAGCCTTATACCATCTTTTATATATGTTTACCGTTTGCATGTGAATCAGTATAAGTATAAATATATTCTTAAGTGTTGTAAGACGTCTTTTATTATATCCTGTAAGTAATAACAACACGTAATATGGTAATCAAAAAGTTGTTTGATATATATCTAAAACAAAATAAGTGACCTTTGAAAAATGTACAGCTTACATTTATCGGACATTGTATTTTAACTCCTTGTTTCTATAAAAATATGTCCTTGAAGGTTTTTTCGGCCAAACTCTGTTGTTAAGGTATCACAAGATAATAAGAGTTGAATCTGGTTTACCTTCCCGTATAAGGTGAGCAATACAAGGTTAATCCTTAATCCGTCTTAGATGACACATTAGTTTCCTACCAATTATTCTCTGACCGTTCGATAAAAGTCGATTGGCCGATTTCATAACAACGTAGAAGCTCAGAAATTCGATAATATATTTTTCTGCGAAACGAGCTTTTTCAGCTCACATATCAATAATTCAAAGCTTGAGTACAAACCATCGGTATAAGCAGTCTAGTTGCTTAGTTTGTGTATATGCTTGTATAATATTTAATATAGTTTTAATATGTATTTAATACGTATTTTTCTATACAATAGATTTATTATGAAATAAAATAGACATTAATTTATATTTTATATATAATTAATACGAATAAACCTATGTATTATATAAATTGTAATACTATTCATAAATAAAATGTTCGATTTTAGATTTAAAATCCATAATAGTATTTATATTATAATAATAGTATTTAGTCCTAAAAGATTATTTATAATGTATGGCAATTTCCACATAAATACTTTATGAGGAATTCTTCAACCAGGTTGGAAATGCCTGAACTCCATCATCTCGGCGAGATGCGGCCCTTTTTGGGAACTATTCCGGCATTTGCCTTAGTGAGATGAGAAACCAAATAAACTCATTTCAGAAAGTCTGGCCTAGAATGAAACCTAAGAAAGAGAGGTATGTTAGGTGTAATAACAGCCACTTCACTCGGTTGGAATTTTGTCCATTTTGATAATACATTTTTCAAATTTTAATACTGTATTATATTGTTTATAAAGTCTTCATGCGTTGAGTAGTATTATTAAAATATAAATTAATGTAAATCTGCCAAGTGGTTGTCTGAAAAAGAAATTAAAACCATTTATTTGATAAAAATTTTTTATTATAAATCACTAACTTAAGAAGTATGTGCTTTGTAAACCAAATGTAAGACAACGTGCATGTATTTATTTACTATTTGCAACAACTCTTATTTGGAATTTGTTTAACAATATCACATGTCTTTCACCTACAAGTATTTACCTTTCTAAAAATAACTTGGTACCAATTAAAACTATGCAAAAGCTAACCGAGGGTCTATAGAATCACTATAACCCAAAAAGTGGCGTTGGAAAAAAATTAAAACTAAGTTTTGATGGCGCATTCTAGTGTGTCGTCTGGTGCTGTTTACTTTATTATAAAACCTATAACAGGATTTTCTTATAAACTAATTTTTCTAAACTATGTATTGAACACCAAACAAAACCTATAACAGGATATTTTTTTATAAACTAATTTTTCTAAACTGTGTATTGGACACCAAACAGTAGTTAGTATTCATAGTAAGAAGGTTAGTTATTATGATGGTAATTAAATAAGCCCACAGTTCTGAATGTATAGAACTGAGTTTATTGGCAGCAGTACAGAAATCTAACCAAAACCAATGAAGATAGAACATTTTTTCTTCAAGGTTTTAGCATTAGGGGTATGTAATCATTGTGTTATGAAATAGAATAACCAAACATTTTACGGTGTCAACTTTAGACCAGGACCTGGACTTAAAACTGGTATGATAAAATGTAGGTACTTTATTCTTCCGCTATGGATAAAATAAGTTCTGAAATCAAGTTACTAATATGCAAGAATTGACTTGAGAAAATCCGTTCATAGCTTCATTAAAAGATTGGCGTAAATATGGCTTCTTATCTAAAAAAATCAGATCTTGAAAAATGCTCAACAAGTTCAAGATTATTAAAATAAGAAGAGTCAAGAAAGAATACCATAACTAATTTAACAGACACTCAATTCACCCTCTTAAGAATAGACTTAAATTAGACTTTAAAATAGATGTAATTTGAATTTTGTGAATTGGTATACATGGGCATCCAATTAATATTGTAATTATTTAGACTATCATATTATAATTTAAAACTGTAGTACCTTCGTGGTATTCCTGATCGTTCTAAATACTAACGCGTAATACTAGTTAAAATTGTACAGATATCCAACTGATTTGTTCACCCTAATAAAGACCTTGAACAACCAATTAAGGAAATAGGTTTCTCAAATTTACGAAAATACTTACTTAATCGTTCAAAGACGGATTGTACCTTACAAACAAACTAGCAAAAACTAGCATTTATGAATTATTCAGTAATCGTGTTTAGCTAAAATTGCAGTGTTTTAATTTCAGCATGTCAGAGATCCTTTTGCGATAAAAGCATAAACACATATGAAACCACAGACAAAGTGGTTCTTTGCCCTTTCAAGCTCAATATCTGGTGTATAACCTAGCTTACCTGACCCAGTGTGACCCAGTTCTATATATTATCCAGTTATACCCTCCTATATACTATTTATGGTTTGTTTTCTATTTACCTTATTTATGGTTTATAATTATTTATATTAAGAATTTTAAACTGTGAACAAAAACACACTCACTCTAATGCCTTTAAAATGTACAAATTCCTAATTTTATCTAGATACTTATCAACCAGATATAATACACTGTACCTACAACCAGCTTCACTTATTTGTATTTTAAGTCCTTCTTTCAAAGAGGTAATAGATATGAAGTCAAGTCATAGAAAAATTACAGAACTAATTGATCCAAAATTGTATTTGTCAAGTTAAAGTTCATTCAGTTGTTAAAATATCATTGAGTTTCTATATTCGAATTTTTAAGGATGGGATTTCTAAAAATTTTACAAATTCGTATAAAAATATAGGTTTAGTAACTTTGGAAGCCTTATCTCATTCACCTTACGCTTCAATTTTGTTCTTGCTTTTTATTTTGCCTATCTCTGAATATTCTGTTTGTTTAAAATCTGACTATTTATGATTTTTCACCGTCTATGTTTTGTAACTCTTGTTATTTATAGGAATCATTATAATTTTTTTGTTATTTACTATTTTATTTTGTCAAATATAATACATGGAAAAAGTACGTTGAAATAAATAAATAATAAAATCTAATTTTATCCTTACTTGAAATGTAATTTGAAGATTAATTTTAATTTATGAATTAACTTTTTTAATATTTATCTGAACATGTATTTATTTTACTAAGCATATTTCTGGTGTTGATGACTGTTGAACTCTTCCTTACGCTAGAAGTATGGTCTTATGAGGAATATTTTTCCATGTAAATGTTGGAAAATGTTAATATTATTTTGGAAATAAATATGTTTACTGTTGAAAATAGTATGGGTTTTGATTGCATAATTGAATTAAACTGATAGTAAATGCTGATTCGAACGTGGTATCAGCTGGTTATATGGCAAACCCAGCCACCAACTTAGTACTCAGCAGCACTGCTACACAACAATAATTAGTTACCTCTTTCTTTCGGTTCCACACTAAACGTTATAAAAAGACTTTTAAGTAAAAACGTGTTGCTCAAGTCTCTATAATGACGCAAAATATTGATTAAGTGTAGGGGGCCTATACTTACTTTTTGTATAGGAAAAATGTTGAATCTCAAAAGATCAATAGTCAATTAAAACATTACCATCATAATTCAAACTCATAACTCAAACTCATAATTCAAGCTCATAATTCAAACATTATTATGAGCTTTCCGTAATATGGAGTTATTATAACTAAATCCTTAATTTTTTACTTTCTCCCCCTATACACATAGTATATTGAGAAAGTATTGTTTTCGTCAACATTTTCGAATTTCAGTTGTTATTTGAAATATTCGTTTTGGTGCTCCCTGAACCCAAAAAAGTGGTTTTTACGTGATGTCTGTTTGTGTGTGTGTGTGTGTGTGTGTGTGTGTGTGTGTGTGTGTGTGTGTGTGTGTGTGTGTGTGTGTGTGTGTGTCTGTCTGTCTGTGTGGATGTGTACAGAGCTAGAGCCCTGAACAATGGACCGATTTTATGAAATTTGGTATATAGGTACTATCCTCGATATCTACAGGCATTTTTTTCATTTTTTGAATTTTTCATTTTTAAGGGTAACTATCCCCCCAAAAAAGCCAAAAAACATATAAAATCCAAATTTCTCAAAAACGGCTCTAACGATTTTGGTTAAACTTTAGCAGTTTGTAGAGCTTCAGGTTTCCAACAAAATGACACCACCCGCATTCATGGAAACATTCGGGTTCAGAAATTACAGGACTTAAAACATCCAAAATTCAGTTTTTTGGATTTTTCGTAAAAAAATATAAATGTTAAAAAGATTACTATCCACTATTAAAAAGAGCTCAAAAAACTAAATAAATTAGTATTTTGAATTACTATTCTACGATTTCTGGTCGGGGAGAAAATTTTAATTTTCATTTAGCAGTAAACGCAGTACTTGTTCAATGTTATTCTTATGAGGAATACAAAAATAACTATTTCTCTCTTATTTACTGAGCAATTTCATTACAACTTGATATACAGATCAAGTTAGCATTGACCAACAGAGGATGTTCGAAATATGATGCCATTTAACCCTGGGGGGACAAGGGGGCATTTCCCCTCTCAAAACCACTGTGAGTAGCAACGGATTCTATAGTGCCTCCCAAAAAGGGATTTGGGTGGATATTTCTGAAAACAGCTATTTTAGACAATGTTCTGTACATTTATCTGTACTTCATAGTATACAGGGTGTTCAAAAAAGGTGGGGACATAATTTACGTAGTGATTCCTTGGGTCAAAATAAGCAAAAAGTTTATATAAACATATGTCCTATCTCCTTTCGTTTAGCGTCTGTCTGTCTGTATGTGTTTTTTACAAAAAAAGTCATAACTCCTTAACGGTTTGAGCTACAGTGTTGAGATTTTGCACAAATGTTTATCTTATTGGCCGCTTTCTTTGTGCAAAATGTGAATAAAAACTCTTAACCCTTACTATGCCAAAATGGCGGCTATTTTAAATATTTGACGCCAAATTTCACGAAAACCGTTAATTTTACCAAAAAATTGCAAGATACATAAAATTTAGTAAATTTTATGGAGATTTCAACGGTATCTTATACAGCTTAGTTTGGACAAAAAATAACTGAGAAATTAATTTCTTTCTTGCTATACCTACAGTTTTCTCCATTTAAACAATGTTAAAACTATAACAAATATCATTAATAAAATTAATTTCTCCGTTATTCTTTGTCCAAACTAAGCTTAATAAGATATCGATCAAATTTCCATAAAATTTACTAAATTTTATGTATCTTGCAATTTCTTTGTAAAATTAACGGTTTTCGTGAAATTTGGCGTCAAATATTTAAAATAGCCGCCATTTTTGCATAGTGAGGGTTAAAGAGTTTTTATTCACATTTTGTACAAAGAAAGCGGCCAATAAGATAAACATTTGTGCAAAATCTCAACACCGTAGCTCAAACCGTTATGGAGTTATGACTTTTTTTGTAAAAAACACAGACAGACAGACGCTAAACGAAAGGGGATATGACATATGTTTACATAAACCTTTTTGCTTATTTTGACCCAAGGAATCACTATGTAAATTATGTCCCCACCTATTTTGAACACCCTGTATATTTAGTAAATAAAAAATAATTGTTTCATTAAAGTTTAACTAAAAGTAAGAAAGTATGTGTCAGTTTCCTGATACCGTTTATTGTATAATATGTAGGTGTATAATGAGATGTACTCTGCTTTCACTGTGTCACGCAGTTTTATAAATGTACACATTTACTTAATTTTAAAGTACGATGACTATTGTTACAATTCAACATAACAGGAAAGTGGTTTCTGATCGATACTTTCAGTATCACAATGTGATAACTATGTGCAGCCAATCATGGTTTTCACTTTCTATATGCTGAACTAAAAAATAATATAATTGTATTACAATAAATATAGGCTGTATGAACTATTATATTGTAATATTTTTTGGCCTGTAATAAGATTTTTATAAGATTAGTAAGCCATTAAAAATATCGAAGTAGTCTAGAGTTAATAAAAATGAAGGGGTTTTCAACAAAGCCCGCACTTACGTATTACATACTATATTCTAAAACGCAATAGCCCTATAATATAAGGAAAATAACAACTGTTAGTTATTTTCAGGCTACAGATTTCGTTCTTGAAGTTAAATAAACGTTCTTGATTTAATAAAAAATAATAAAACTAAATAAACTTGATTTGCTTTCCTGTAAATCAAAATAAAATAATCATGCTCACTCAAATAAAATTAAAATTAAATAAAACTTAGAAATTATTGCTGGTTTTGCTTGCCTTTGTTTACTTGAAACATTGTGTTCCCTTTAAATTCAACTTTAACTAAACCTAACACTTGACATACTTCATTACTCAGCACTTAATCAGTCTGCTTCAAGTTAGTTTCCCCGTTAATCTTTACCCTACCGCAGTTTAAAAAGGCTTCGAATCCCTGGAAAATAAATAATTATTTACAGACTGATTCCCCTATTTTGATCTTTGTTTTGAGAAAAACCTGGAGTGATGGAATGAATAATAGCTACTTTTAAAAAACTGAACTCGTTATAGAAGAAATTCACGTCCCGTGGGTCCCGCGGGTCTCGTAGCGTCCGTGTGGACTTCGACACTTTCTACACTAGAACTATAGGAAAAACGGATGCAGACCCCAACCGAGACGTAATTTATAACCTCGGACTGACCTCACTAGAGTCCAGACTCACCGGCCGGTACATGACCGAACTCATTCTACTTTCAGTCCAAGGACACTTCAAACCATTATCTCCAGTTCTCTTCTGACCTCATGGGACATGAACATCGCTATTTCGTTTGACTTGCAAAAGCAACTTCCACCAGTGATTCTAAATTTTCCTGTTTGCCTTTTGTCCTGAATTTCTACTTTACAAAATTATTTGTACAAAATAATTAATACATTACAATCCAAAAATTTTAACATAAATTACATAGTGTTTTATCAATGATTAAATGCTATACTACAAAGTAAAAAAAATTAAAGTCAATAAATTTTTATTAATTTCGTACAGTTTTTTTTTTTTTTTTTTTGTAAAAATTATTAACCATTCAAAATTATTTTATAAAAATAATTAACTATGACAGTAAACTATTAAAATTTAAAATAATCTCCCATTTTTTCACACGTGTTTCGTCGCAGTCTTATGCCTTATAACATTTTAAATTAATGTTTCAGGTAAAATATTTTCTTACAAAATATTTAATGTATGTATATAATATCAATGATATAACATTATATATTAATGTATTAATGTATTCGTCTAAAATAAATTATTTTAAGTTCAAATTTTCACAACAAATAATGGCATAGAAAGTTTAACTGAGCGAATTAGAAAAGGACTATTCATGATAATAAAATTACGTGAACCGTAAAAAATTGTGCTATAGCAAGTAGTAACTGCATTGACTGCATTGACAAATGGTGGTGAATATTTTCATACCACCTCAACAAAGCAAATCCCCTCACATTTTATTGAAGGGTTCAACGCACTCTGAATATTTGATATCCTTCCATAAAACATGTGACAACGCATTAAGCCAAAAGAGAGTTTGTTGCATATCGAAAGCACAACTAAATTAAAAGTCTTTTTATATTCCATTATACATTTTGGAATTAATGTATTTTTAAAGTAATAGTACAAATATATAACGAAATAACATACAGCTAAGGACAGAGTATATATTTTCGGTTTATTTTGAAGCATTTAAGCTTATATAGCTGTTATTAGGGAATCCTCAGAAACGTGTATCTATCTAGTAATACTGCTAATCACAATAATTAAGTATAAAATTAATGTGTATACTCTAACTAATAAAATTTTAAAACTTCTTTCAGTTTTACCAGTGATTTTTTTATTGAAATGATTAAAAAGTATTTTGAAACGAATTTATCCCAATCTTTGTTTAGGAAGAACTATCTTGCAGACTACCCTACCTCCTGCACCAATGTACTCACTGGCCTGTGTTGGTGCAGAAACGGTGCAGAAAACAGCCAGGTAAATCAGAACAGTGTGGCCCTAAAATGATGCATCTTGCCTCTAAAGATCATGATAGCTCTTAAGACATGAACTAGCCGATCATAAATTCAATCAACAACATGTATGTGTGTTCTGTTTGTGTTGTAGTAAAAGTTTTTATCACAGGCTTATGCCATTGACGACAGATAGTAGCCTTATAACATTATAAATTAATGTTTCAAGTAAAATGTTTTCTTATAGGTGCATTCGTCTAAAATAAATTATTTCAACAAGCTGCTTTGGTTATTATGACAAATTGTCAAGTGTATACTGTCAACGTCTGTAAAAGAGATAAAACCGTTTTCAACGATTGGTGAAAGAAGTTATTTTTAGCGAAACTTGCATCAGAGTTAAATGAACGTTAAAATTAATTTAAATAAATAAATTGTCTAATAGCGACGCATCACATCTCTCGAACGGTTCTCAACCCAGCACTATGGAGCATCATGGTCACGATATCTTCCGTGAGATTTTAGGCAATTTCTAGAGAATGTTGCTTTGGGATAGGTTCCAGGGCCTGGGACCCGTGTGACGACACACGTCCTGAACGTCCTGAGTGGGACAATTTTGAGTCGTCCTCAACCCCCCTTCCTTCCACACCCCACTGAAGTGCACGTACCGTCTCTTATGACTTGTGTTATAACGCCTATTCGTCAACATGGAAACGGTGCTTGAGGTGAGGGTTGCATTATCTAATCTGCTCCCTCAAAGGTAACAAACATATTTAACTGCAAAGCGGTGAGTTAAATTTAATTATTTAAATAGTCATCGTTTAACTTCGTTGTAATAGAGAGTATTTAAAAAATTTAGGCAGTTAGTTTAAGAATAACTTGTTAACAGCTATGAAAATATATCTAAAATTTTTGGAGATGCACAAAATTCTATCAGAATATTCCCTGGCACAACTAGGCGCAATCACGGCAAGACTAGACACTTTATTCTTTGGTAAGGAATATCAATGTAACAGTTTGTTCTTTGGTAAAAGTTTCATATTTTTAAATTTATAAGGGATTTCTTTCTACTCAATACTGCAGTCATTTCGAGGTTCAGAGGAGTGTGGACCTCGGGGAGTTTTGAGCTGACTAAATTTTAGTTAATAGAGAATTTTAAACTTCTACCTTCGTAATGATCATAGCTAATTCATATATTAAATGAAATGTTGGAAATCAACTTCTCCAAAACATTGAAATCGTTTGGCTAGAGACAAAATCAGTACATTGATAAACATTTAAATGTTAATTATAAAATGGTTTATAGAAAAATTATAACATAAAATAATTCCAAACTAAACTATAATCTATATTACTTGAAACATAATCTAAGTGAACGATATAACACAAATCAATCCATCAATTTAAAATTATTACTAATTTATGAAGATTCTACTTAATTTACACTATTGATTAACATCGTGGTACTACTGCAGAACGCTTTAATTTAGAATAACAATGTTTCTCATTGATTTATTTTTCTATCATTTTTATTTTATAAGAACGAACCAGTTTGTCTCAATTTCAAATAAGGGAGATTTTTTCCTTTTATATTTGGGTATTCTTTTAAAAAATCATACAGCTATTGTCCCACTAAAAAGTGATACTAAGGGAATTCCTATAGGGTGTTCCTATGTAGAATTCAAGCCTACATAAGTCATTAAGCCTCTAAAGTCCAATGCCAACTAATCCATATTCAACGTCCCTGACTTGGATTACTCGAAAACGGGCTTTGGCCAAGTAATATTGTCCATTGATTGCTAATGGAAGATGATTTATTAAAGTTATCGCTTACCTATTCCAAAGATGACGTCACAAATAAATGTACAGACATTTGCATTTATGATTATACTTACGGTACGTAAGACACTTTAAACGAGATAGCGTTTTAATTCTTATAAATTATTTTGTTGTAAATGAGATGAATACTCATTAGCTCACTAAAGGGTTATTAAAGACTAGCTGTTCCCGCAGGCTTCGCCCCGCAAATAATTCATAAAAACTATGACAGTTGTGTGTGCTTAGCTGTGCTTATTCTGTGGTTAGCTCGTGGAACTACTACGAATCAAAATCAGCTGTTTGTATTTTCATTGGCTCAAACAAAAAAGAATGTCCACAAGAAATACATGGGAACTTTGTCGGGATCTCTGGTGGAGCCCTAAGGTCAGATCAGGTTGAAAACCATTTAGTTTTCCTATTTTATGCCTAAAGAATCAGTGTACAAAATTTCAGCTCTCTACCTACATGGGAAGGTGAAGAATTAGTGATGATTGAGTCAGTCAGTCAGTAAGCCAGGGCTTTGCCTTTTATAGATATAGATTATAATGTGTGTTTAAACGTCAGCTACAAGGATTTGGCCCATAAAATACGCGATTAGGTGGTTGTTTTGTTGGACGGTCATGCATTAAATCAATCAATATTGTCTAACTAAACGTGATATTCGTTAAGTAAACTAACTAAATGCTCTAGCTGATCATCGTTATTAATCATCTATGGCATTACTGACACCCCGTTATTTGGCACTATGTTTCAATATATGACATTTATGTCGATGAATATTCTGCATACAGAATATTATAACCTGGTCTTATTGGTTAGAAGCAGTATTTCTTTATATTAAATTTACATCGTAAGTATGTGATAGTTCTAAGGATCTCTTGGTATAGTTTATGCAGGAATGAAACGTTGTTTTGGGTAATCATTACACCACCACGACACACAGTTTTTAGACGATCTACAACTTTGGTCCTATGAATTTTTGTCGTATTTCGTCTCCTTCATCCTTAGGTAGCGCTAGATTTTTAAAATTTCAGCATATTTTCGAGATTTTGTAGCGGTTTTTAATTTGTAATCACGTTAATATACTTGGTGGAGGCATACTATTGGGCAAGCAGTATGTCTATATCAGTCTTAGTAAATAGCAGCAGTCATAGGACCAGTTTTTATTACTTAAACCTGTCGGAAAATCTAAAACTTTAAATATCTTTAGGTTTTACCGTTTTAATAGTATAAGTAGGTAGGAAATGCTCGTTCTGGGCTAGTTGTTATTAATTAGAATGATTGTGACACCATTTATACTTGAGTTATGAACGTGATATTTGGCATGCATGTTCTTTGCACCTTTTAACGCCTGGGACAATTTACAAATCCTACTATTTTTAGTTTTAACTATCTCAAAAAAAAAAAAATAATTGTGAATAAAAAATCAAAATAAAGCGTTATTTTTATTTGAGCTCTAGCTGCCGAACGGATTGTCATATCGAAAAACAAAGACCACCACGTGCCCTGGATTCAGATGAACTACAACTTCAGTCATAAGAACTTTTGCCATAACTCAACCCCTTCACCCTTAGGTGGCGCTAGATTTTTTTTAATTTCGGCAATTTTTTCAAGATTTCTTCGCAGTTTTTAGTTTTCTGTCTCTCTAATATAGTACCTGGAGACTTAATATTTGTCACACACTGTTTGTTAACCACACGTAGTATGTAGCTGCATTCATACACCCTGTTTTGACCACATAAACCTCTCAAACAATCAAAATCTTTTAATTTGTTAGTGTTTTTTGGTAATTATTTCATGTTAGGCTCCCAGCAAGGGTAAAATACCTTACAAATGATGTTATATTTTTTGAAGGAGGTTTTTAGGCATTTAAATAAATCATAATTTTGGGTTTTAATGCTGGTTTAATCCCTATGTAAATTAAAAGTTCGTATTTTTACAAATAATTTTTAAACATTTAATACGATTTTAATTATTTCCAAGCACTTCGATACTATCTGGTAACCTATAAATTAACTCACACCACTGCTCCATATGAAATACCATTTAAAAGCAAGTATATGGCCAGTTTTGATGCTTTAAACCCTTTAAAAGTAATCAAAGCCTCCGATGTCTTTGAATAATTATGTATTAAATAGAATTTGGCCCAAGATAGATCCTTGAGGGACTCCATATTAAATTTGTTGAAGATTAAATGACATTATTTGTTTAGTAGAATTATCCACCGGTTTTAGTTTTTGGTATTCTTAGTATGAGTAGTAGTAATAATATCTCGGTTATGGACCACTTGATGTGAGACCTACTACTAGAGCTAGGATCGTGATATTTAGCATCCATGTAAGTTGTACCCTCAAATTTCCTTAAATATTCCCAAAACCTACTATTTCAATTGTTGTTATACTATTAAATTAAAATATCTGCTGATCCGTCTGTATTCTTAGTATGAGTAGAAGTGATATGCCGGTTCAGGGCCACTTAATTAACCACTACTTCTACTTGAGCTAGGAACGTGAGATTTGGCATTGTTAACCGAGGACAGCAAGCAATTTGGGGACGAAGCCCTCCACAGGGGTCTGGGGGCGGAGCCCCCAGCGTGCAAAGCAAGTGAACTATTATACAGTAATATGACTGGTCCTTTAATAAGATAAGACTACCTTTAAAAATAACGCAAAAGTCTAAAGTGGTTAAGAAATACTAAATTAAACAATTGAAGACAAATTCCGTTATTGGATATATGCCAACTTAATGCACAGACCGAAATTAATTCCTGATTTAATGAGTTGATTTAGTAGAGAATGTAGTTTAACTATCACTTTACGCAGAACACTGAGATTTTGTTAAAAAATGATGCTTTGTTTACACTACACATTTTAGCGTCTGCTATTGGGTTATATAGTTATGGTAGGGTGATATTGGCAACATGTTACGAATGTAGATTCTGGAATGGAATTCTACATATTTAACGTAGCTAGATAAATAAGTAATAACTATCCAAAAAGAAAGCAATTTAATACATACATATTGATCCTACAGAAGATAAACACTTAATGATCTGGCCATCGGAAAATAGTTTTCCGTGAGAGAGGCCAGCTGTTACCTGGCGGGCAACATTTACTGATGTTATCCTGACGATGTATTTATTTATGGACCTCAAATGCTGACATATATTACAAAACCATGAATCAATACAATTGTTTACTAAAGACCATAGTAACTATGAATCCAATATAGTACACACATAATATAGTGCATGTACACTCATACACACATACATAGTACATAAACTACATATAGTACATATATATTGTGTGTACATAAATTTAGTGTTGCACATATAGTACCAATGTGCGTTTTAATAAAATTCCTGGCAACTTGTAACCAATGAAATTCAGTTTGTCTCTATTATTACATAAATTGGTTTTACTATGCCAAATAAACTAATGAATACTTTCAGCCAGGTAATACCAATTTCAACAACCATTTATTCTCCATTGTCATTTGTATATTATGTTTATAAATGTATATCATAGCTTTCTTCTTCACCTTCCCATGTAGGTAGAGAGCTGAAATATCTCAGTGAATATTTTGTACATTGAATCATTATTGTGAACGTTCTTAAAATAAACCAGTACTAATAAATTGGCCTATCCCACTACCCCATAATAAAACTATAAAGAAATTAGCATTTTAAACTTCGGTTAAAAAGCAGATACAGGTTCGATTTCCGGATTAAATAATTTAGAAAATTACTATTTGTGAAAAAATGCAGGAACAAGTTATTTTAAATAACTTACCCTGAAATGCTTAGTTTTACAGTTATCTGCTTGCATGGCATTTTCAACTAAAATTGTATCATCATAGGACTAAATGGAGTAAAAATATGAAACTTTGCAATAAAATATTCCCACCCAACTGAAACAAAGTTTAGCAATTTAAAGTACAATTGCCAATCAGCAAATATAGAGGTTACACAAATATTTTGAGAGCCGGATGGAGTAAAATAAAGTATTTTCAGACAGATTTCGATTTATAAACTAATTTATTCAGAGAATTTACTATAATAAGCTGAATATCACTTAACTGCAACACTTAACGATAATGTTAAGTAGACAAAACTGGGTCAAAGTAATTGTTATGTCGATTTTGCACGGTTCTCGACTGTTCGGAATGTACATAACGGAAATGTAGGTCGTACGTAAGTTTGCTTTGTATTGTGTCGATCAAACTGCTTTTCAATCGTTTGCGCACGTTATTCACTATATAACTCACACATTTGTTCTATTCGTGCAACACTACATTTATGTACACACATTTATATGTACTATATGTAATTTATGTACTATGTATGTGTGTGAGTGTACATGCACTTTATTATGTGCGTGCTTTACTGGGTTCATAGTTACCATGGTTTTTAGTAAACAATTTTATTGAGTCTTTTTTACACACTAGTACCGTGTTATAAAAATATGTAATTTTTAAAACACGTCTTGTACAATAAATTAACCCCACACCTTCCTCATGCCTGGTTTTAATCCGGTGGCAGAAAAGTGAAGTAAAATAGTACCACCTGGCACACAGGTAACAAATAGTGAGACATTGGTTTAACTATAAAATTATTACAATTGAACTAACCCTTTAACCATGACTATGTGAGTTTCTTCTGTGAGTTCTCTTTTAGTAAATTATTTTACTTGCAGATTTTCCTTAAGTATACGCACACTTTACTAGTTCCAAACTAGATAAATACACAGCTAACACGAAAGTATTTGAGCTGATTTTAACTTTGATGACACCTATCGTATATTATATGTTTATAGTAAAGTATAATTAATAAAAAACCATATATATATATATTTAACGTAGCTAAATTAATAAGTAATGAATATCCAAAAGGAAAAAAATAACACATACAGGTATTGATCCTACAGAAGATAAACACTTAACGATCTGGCCATCGGAAAATGTTTTCCATGAAGAGAGGCCAGCTGTTACCTGGCGGGCAACATTTACTGATGTTATCCTGACGATTTATTTATGGACATCAAATGCTGAATTATATTACAAAACCATTTCTCTACGATGCACACTGTCACCTGTAATGTATATCACATTTAAATCGTTTTTTTTTGTAATTTTTATAGCCAGTTAAATTCGTTTATACACTTAGTGTTATTGAGAAAAAAAACACAAATTCAGCTAATTACTCATTAGCTCAGTAAAGATAAAGGTTATAAAGATTATAATAGGCGATTAAACATCATAAACAAGGATTTGGCCCATTCAATACGCAATTAGGTGGATGTTTAGTTGGTTTGACATGCATTAAATCATGTAAATTTAATTTGTCTAATTAAACTTATTATTCCTTACTACTATTAATCATCTAACATTACTACTGCGTTGTTGTTTGCCATTATGTCTCATTAGATAGCACTTATTTTTATTAATATGCTGGGAACTATCCCTTAGTATTAATGTGAAAAGAGCACAAATAATATCAACCTATAATTAATGTTATATAGTTTTAAGTGTAAGTGTGGTTAATAAAATATATATTGATTCTAGGAAACTATATTTAACATATATAAATATATGTTTTTTTACTAATGTACGTCCAGCGTAGCTAAAGTTGAGAAGAATTATCTAGCTGCGAAATCCATCAAGACGTTAGCTATATCTTATAGTTATGGAGACAACTTTATATCGTCTTAACTTACCCTTGTAAGTTAAAACTTTTTTTGAATTTATTTTAATAAAATCCCTGGTAACTTGTAACCAATGAAATTCAGTTTGTCTCTATAATGTATATCAATTGGTTTTACTATGCCATTTAAACTAATTGAATACTTTTAGCCAGGTAATACCAATTTCAACAACCATTTATTCTCCATTGTTATTTGTATATTATGTTTATAAATGTATATTGTGAAAATAATTATTTTTTGCATAAAACAATTTATATAATCCGGTAATCAAAACATTATAAACAATTAAAATGGCATAAAAAGGCCACTTTTGGTATTTAAAAACCATTCCAGAATCTACATTCGTAACATGTTGCCAATATCACCCTACCATAACTATATAACCCAATAGCAGACACTAAAACGTGTAGTGTAAACATCTTTTAACAAAATCCCAGTGTTCTACGTAAAGTATTAGTTTGTTATTTATACTTACTTTTTGGAACTTACCTCGTTTATAACTTATACATCCTTGGTTTAGTTTAACACAAAAACTTTATTCACATGAATGTCCTACTTAAAACTTCAGTTACTATGAGTACCCACAATGTGTTTTTGGTAGAAAAAATAAATTCCCGTTTCCTGATTTCAGGGTTTCCTAAATTCTCCGACGGGAAAGAATGATTTCAAGACTTTTTTAATTCAATTTATCTATTTATAGTACAATCATTTTATAATATTTATCATTAATTGCATGCTCAAGAATGTATACAAGATATTAATACATAGTAACTCTTAATTAATATAACAACAATACAATATAGACATAAGATTCAAATTTAAGACTGAGGATGTTAATTAAGACATATTTGTACAATGTGTTAAATTATGGTAGTTATTATGGCCAGGACGTTTACTTAACGACCGATTTAATTAATTCCATTTCTGATTCAATATCTCATCAACGCCGTGGGTATTATCCAGTAATCCACTGATGACGATAACCGTAGTTCAGCAGGTGACGTCATTCTCTACTAAATCAACTCATTAAATCAGGAATCAATTTGAGTCTGTTTATTCAGTGGGCATATTTCCAATGACGGATTTTGTCTTCAATTGTTTCATTTCTGTTGGCCTTAAAGCTTGGACTGTCAAACATCTAATATAATTAATATATTGCAGTTTTTGTATTCAATGCACAATATGTGTACCAAATCTTTACTCTATTATATAAAATGTAACTATTACTTTTTCATGACATTTTTTTCAATAATCGACTTAAAATAAACGGTATCAGGAAACTGACACATACTTTCTCCCTTTTAGCCCAATTTTAATGAATAAATTACTTTTTATTTACTAAATACAGAATACAAAGCACGGTCGAATGTACAGAACACCTTATAAACAAGTTGTTTTCAAAAATATCCACCCAAATCCCTGTTATGGAGGCACTACAGAATCCATTGCTACACTCGTGGTTTTAAGAGGGGAAATGCCCCCTATTCCCCCCTGGGTTATTAAGGGGCAACATATTTCGAATTTCCTCTGTTGGTCAATGCTAACTTGACAAGAATATCAAGTTTGAATGAAATTGATCAGTAAATAAGAGAGAAATTGTAATTTTTGTACTCCCCATAAGAATAACATTGGACAACGTACTGCGTTTACCGCAAAATGAAAATTTCAATTTTCTCCGAAACCAGGAGTCGTAGAATAGTAATTCAAAATATTAAATTATTTAGTTTTTTAGCTCTTTTTAATGGTGAATAGTATTTTTTTTATATTTATGTCTTTTTATAAAAAATCAAAAAACTGAATTTTTGATGTTTTCCTGTTATTTCTGAACCCGATTTTTTACAGAAATGCGGGTGGTGTCATTTTGTTGGGAAACTAAAGTTCTACAAACAACTGAAGTTTAATCAAAATCGTTAGAGCCGTTTTTGAGAAGATTTGCTTTTTCATGTTTTTTGGCGGTTTTTGGGGGGTAATTACCCTTAAAAATCAAAAATTCAAAAATATTAAAAATGCTTGGAGATATCGTGGATTAATACCTACATACCAAATTTCATAAAAATCGGCCCATTGGTTAGGGCTCTAGCTCTGTACACATCCACACAGACACACACACACACACACACACACACACACACACACACACACACACACACACACACACACACACACACACACACACACACACACACACACACACACACACACACACACACACACACACACAAACAGACATCACGTAAAAACCACTTTTTTGGGTTCAGGGAGCACCAAAACGAATATTTCCACTAACAACTGAAATTCGAAAATTTTGACGAAAACAATACTTTCTCCATATACGATGTACAGAGGGAGAAAGTAAAAAGATAAAGATTCTTATGTATTTAATTCACGTCACTACTGTTAGTTGAATATATAAAAATAAATTACCAGACTACATACTTTAAAAAAATACAAATACCTTCAAATTATTAGTATCGCGTAAGGGGGTGATCTCACATTTACAGTTACAAACACGTAAGGAATGAATAAAAGTGATCAAAATAAATAAATTCACTAACAGAACTATTTGAGGTAAGCCTAGGCTCAATTATTACAATGAAGTTAAACTATTTTTACACAACCACATTTAGCAAACAATACTTCCAAATTATTGCATCATAACTATCACTGTGTCCATTTTCAGTTATGTATAACAATTAGTCTACGTAATAAAAAGCTAGCTGTAAATGTGTTATCTCAATTATCATAGCCAATCTTAAAAAAAATAACATGTCTGCAGTACGAGTCTTATAATACCTTTTTGTTTTTTATTAACAAGCGATGTGCATTTTTTTTATAAATCTAACGTAAAAATGTTAATGCGGTGAATAAGAGTTGGTTACAAAAATAGTGATAAGTTATACAAGGTTATAAATGTTATACAAGTTATACATGTTTTATTTTTGAGGTATTCGAAAGAAGGTTTTCCATTTTTTACAAGTGAAAAGTGTCCAGTTGTAAATAAGTAACTGTAATGCAACTTTGAATATTTAAGAATATTTCTTGTTATCTTTCGTATCGGTTGTTTATTCGACACGTGGCATATATACTGTTTTGGTTGTCTGATGTTAACGCTTGTTAAAAGACTATACAGTTTACACAGAGTACCAATAAAGTTATTTATATAATAATACTTAACAAATAATAATCCCTATTTATTCTGTTTAATGTAATAAACAATTATATACTATTAAAAAATAATAACATTTAAATCTTCTTTGTGTGTTTTAATAATTAAAATGGGGTTTTACCTAGTTCTAACAAAAACGTGATCAAGTGTTAAGATACTCTCGTTTTGAAACAGAGACGTTGGTTAAATATCAACGATTTATACCACTACGACCGCTCCCGATGTTAATAATAGTGAAGAAATATTTTCTTGTTTTATAAAGATCATTTTATTAATAATAAAAACCACTCTATTAACGATATCGATCGAGACCAGAAAATAATTAACAAATTTATTTGCCAAATTCAAGTACAGCTGTGGAAGTCATTTTAATATATCGTGAGCAAAGGCACTCTAGTTTGAATCACTGTCGTTAGCATTACTCAACACTTACCCAATAATTCTAACTCAACTTTGTAGACTCAAAGTAATTTTGTATTTATTACAAAAATACATAATTCCACCATTTTATCTTCATATTAACTAATCATAGTGGCTGTAGTAAAATGTTATAGAAAAAAACCCCGGTTATTGAAAACCTTTTTATTTTTTATAATTTTTTGTTTGTAAATAAAATTACCATTTAATCTAATAGAAGTAACTTAAAATTAATAAAAAGTGTTGTATAACTGGTAATATTAAACTATGAATTAATTAATTACGATTATACTATATAAAATTAATTTCAAAATTTACAGTTCAATATGGCAAGGAATATACCGTACAAGCATTTATATCTATTTATTTCACTAAGATCACCGTGACGTCAAAAAAAACATCAAAGGCCAATGGAGTCCCAAATAAATATGTGTTGAATACTTCACTGAACATAATAAAAGAATAATCACTCTCTGTTATATAAACTTATGTTAGTTTTATCGTCAATATAATTTAGTTTTATTCAAAGACGGCTAAAACGTAGAACCAAATAACGACTATTTTTTTCTAGTACTTTCAACTTATATGCATACCTAAATTTGGCTGGGCCCAGACTCTTTTGTTAGTTTTATCCTTAACCATTCACCCGAATATTTGTATAACCATCACCATGTTGTTACGTAAAATTATATTAATCGTCAATACTCACTAAATACCAGTGATCGTCAATGTTGTGACCAGTCTCACTGCTTCAAACACAATTTACCAGCCACTTCGAGCAAAAAGTTCACAAATGCACAACTGCAGATAAAACTCCCCTGTTTGAGATTTAGTGTGTTAAAAAAAGTGTTGCCAACAGAAATAAATAGATTTCAAGATATAATAGAAGTTTTTCAAGATGTTGGGACCGATGTTTGGTTTGTATATTGGTGATACCTGTTGAAAAACTAACGTAATAATAAAAATGCATGGTATAAAAAAAATCAATCAGTTCAAAGTCTTTATATCAGAGGTTAAAACACTAATAAAATTGAAGCTTCTGGCAATCCATAACCTGGTAGCATATGGTAAGAGGTCTGAAATGAAATGCCTTTCTGCTAACAACAAATCGTAGGTTTCAGCGAATAGTGCAAGTGCTGATAACAACGAATTCCCCTTTTACGTACAACATGTAGAATGTAAACACCAAATGCGTTCCTTAGTTTGAATTTCATGTCCTTTCAAAACTCCACTTTGTTTACATTATAACATACTACGTTACTCTATTACAATACATCGTCCATTAATTTATCTATCCATCTGGTCGTAATACATCCATGAGGCTATTAGCTAAAACCTATAAACGCCACAGATACATCAATAATATTTCACTAGCTACTTATTACAATTTCAATCCGGGATTAAAGGGACTGTTTCCAGGTTGGACTCAAACCTACATAAGTCATTAACTGCCAAAGTTCAATGTCAACTAATCCGTATAAAACGGCACTAACTTGGATTAGTTAAAAACAGGCCATGTAAATTAATACTGACTGAGATTGACTTAAAATTACGTGATTCGTAGAACTAAGAACAATCGAGTATCTAAACAATAATTACGCCAGATAGCCAACCAAAACTCACATAATTTCAGACATTGATATGTAATTCATCTTACATATAAAATAAGTCGTGGAAATGAGTCGTTTATTTGTAATGTTAAAATTGATGTTAAAGATAATATTGTTTATTCTTAATGTTAAAGATACAATTTTAGGAAGTATTCCACTATTAGGAATAATTTATTCGGCCTCAAATTCCCACAAAATTAATATTATTATATGATATTTAATTGTTGTACTTTGTCTAAAAGGGGCATTCCCGATTATTGTAAAAGCGTTGCTCTGTTGAATAAAATTTAGAATTATAATGTCGCCATTATGTAATTTTATGTGTATTTTATGGGTATAGCATGCGATAATAAAATGAATAAACCATTATACCTTGTAATTACGTTTTTAATTATATTTACTCTAATCAAATATAAGAGGACATGTTAAATAAAACTAACAAATAACCCACAATATTATACCTAAATAATTTAAATTACTTTATAGTTTTAAGCTTCAAGTAACCAAATCATCTTTAACATCGATCTATAAGTTTTTTAATAAAACATAAAATAAGATGCAACAAAATGTAATATGTGTTTATTTTTAATATGTTAGTCAAATCGACAACATGATAGAAATATTTTGTTTTGATAAAAATGTTTTTATATACATTTTTGTTTATAGAATCTGATGAATCAAGATTAAAAGGAAATATAAACGAATTTTGTATGTAAGAAACGACATAGATAAGGTTAAAACTACTGAGCTCAACGCTGTTCCCTTGATAAAGCCACGCAAGTCACGTTCCTTAACTATCATGTAATTAGCAAGGATAGAGTGTGAGTCATTCTGTGACTCGGTGACTTGCAAGGCTCACGCTTCAATAATGCCTACTTGTTAGGATAATTGGTCAGTTTTAATTTCCGTACTCTAATATGAAAATGTTAGATGCAAATAATTATGGTTTTTACTTATTAAATTTAACATAATCTAGTTTAATTACATTTTTTAAATTTATACATAAAATTCACAGGATAAGACTTTTGATGAGTGTAAAAAACAATAAGTAAAAATTAAATCACCCTGGAAAAATCATGTTAATTCACTGCACGTGCTTTGGTTTTTCGGTAATTTTTACTTCAGTTCAAGCAACAAACAAATATTTTAGACCAGGTATTAAACTCTGAAATATTTCTAACAACCTGCATGGTTTAAAGACATTCATGATATTGTATTCTTATGGTACTGATCTATTTATATTATTTTCCTTGTTAAACATAATAAATTTGAATAAGGTCAAGGGTTTCCTAGCACTGAGCACAACGTAGGAGACGAAACACGTTTTAATTCAGTTAAAATGGTTTTACAAATGTACTCTAGCTTGTTTATCGACATATAAACTGCACGTAAAGAGTATAAAAGATTTACAAAGAGTATTTTCGAAGGAGTTTGGTTTGTTGTATTCATTTTGTTTGAGTATCTAAAAATACAAAACACGTTGACGTCCCGAAGTAAAGATATTGACATTGCTGTAGTCATAGCTTTAAAAATAACGAGTTATACAAATTTTAACACCAAATGCATATTGTTTAAGTACATTCCTTTGCCTTTTAAACAGCATTAATCAAATCTGATGATCCCTGTTAAATGCAATAGCTTGACCTAGTTACTATAATTAAATTCAATTTGTTAAAGCTGATAATCATAATCATGCCTGCAAGTGCTGCAGAACAAATTCTCAAATAAAAGAAAGAGGAATTACTGATAGTAATTTGTTGTCTTAAAATATGCAACCGAAATATAATCTTCTAAATTAAGGTGAAATATATCTTAAACTAAGCCAAAACGTTTACATCAACGGTATGGGTAGAGCAGTGGTTACAGAACTCGCCTTGTAATCCAAGGTTCACTGGATCGACCCTGAACTAAAGTTGAAAACTTGTTGAAGGTTCGATGTCCATTTGTCATTGGTTTTATAGCGCTATTACACAGGCTATAATTTTTCTTGTGGATTTAAAGAAGTGGTGGTCATAAATAAAATAAAAGAAATGAATAAACTTTTCTTGTATTTATTTAAATAAATTAAATCAAACTTTTCTTGTCAAATAAAACAGTTCAAAATTCAAAATAAAATTTAACTTGGTTTTGCTTATCACTTCTGTCTTTCAAAATAAAACATTAACTGTTCGATCTTTATTTTTATATTACTGGACTTTAATTTTTAATCTTCCTTTAAAGATAAATCCAAGAAACCATGAAACCAAGAAACCATGAAACCAAGAAACCAAGAAACGCTTCGAACCCTGAAAAAGAAATAATTGTTTTACTAACTGTTCCCCTTTTTGAAAAACAACAAATGAGAAATTGGAGCAATTATTTAAATCGAAACTCTAAATTTTAAAACAACTTTGTACCTTCAAATCTGAAGAGATTCACGTTTCGTTGGGCGACGTACGACACACACACAAGACCAATGGTCAACGTAAAAAAATGCCGTAGCCTCCCAGCGATCGTGAATATATACCCCTTGGCTAAGAAACTTCCAGAACCCGCCCACGCCGGCCGTCACGTGACCCAGCTCCGGTTCAATCCAGCCAAGGAAGAATTTAAATCATTGTCTCCAACTCTCAGTCTTACAAACCCGAACAAGAAAATCGCGATCTTGCCTTGACTTGCAAAACCAAGTAGCACCAGCAATTCTTATTTGCAACTGCCAGCAATTATTCACAAAACATCTTTTATATTTTTTATACATTAATTATTTTATTACATAACAAATAGTATATTTAATTATATATAGCGTTTCAATTACAATTGGGACGCTATAGTTTATTAATTAATAATACTTTCAAACTAAAGGTTGACGTTAGCTAGTAACAAAACCAGGGTCTGGACTGATCAGTACCAACACTTTAAAAAAGTGTCATTTGCGAGTATTGATGTAAATGTATATCCTCCTAAATAAGATTAACGTTGTGAACTTTATTCGTTACTTACATATATTTTTAAAAATAGGAACCCATTTTTTATATCAACTTGTATCGAGTGACACGTTGTTTTAAAGGTCCTGTTTTACATACAGTAATAACAGTCTGGTTTAATTTGGATACAGTATTATAAACTGTAGCTCATTTAAGAATTAAAGCTTGTTTTTATTGTGTGTACATGTCCATCCGTAAATATAATATTGTTAAAGAATAAATGTCTGATTTGTTTTCAAAATCAACCTTAAACTCATTTTGTCATTTGTCACTCATTTGTGGTGTTAAAAACAAAATTATCAAAAGTGCTGAAAAAACGTATAAAATAAATGTAGTATATATCTGTAGTATAGTGTGTTTTTCTGTTCGTTCTTGGGCTAAACAAAAGCTATTCATCATTCTACGATTAATAGTTTTTTTTCTCTGGAAGTGGTTAAATAACATCACCAGTTTGATGACATAACTATAAATTATATTATCTAGTTTACACTTTTTATTATATAATGAAGTTTTTCTTAACTGTTTTCATAAATAATACTACAACTTTTTTATAAACATATTATAAATTATCTCTTACTTTTTTGTCAAATGAAGGCCTGCTTCGAACACCATTTTCTATTTAGGTGGCCAACATTTAAATCAGTGAATCTAAAATCAATGCTTATCAGAAACAGTACTATGCAGTCCCAATTTAGTAGCTATTTGGTTTATATGCTGGTTTGATCTAGATTAGATGTATTAACACGTGCTCCAATCGAAGGATGTAATTGGGGCATGACGTAGCAACTAAGTCTATAATTATTTCAATAACCATAGTATTTTCAATAGGTTGATACATTCATTAGTAGTGTAATAAATAAATAAGTTTACAATTTATAAAATTGTTTTGCCAATTTAATACCTCCATATTATATGATGATGATGATTTTACACAAATAAAATCTATAAACAATCCATTTATATGTACCTTTTATGTGTTTAATTTTAGGTTTATTTAACGCAAAAACATCCGTTTTTATTGCACATTTGCCCTTATAATCAATGGTAGCTCATATAACAAGATACATAATAACAACAATTCATAATGTTGTATAATTTATGTGTTGTTTATAGATACAAACCTATAATGTCGCATTGCATTCACGTTAGATTGTGTGACCAGATTGTATTTTTCATTATAACAACTTGGTGCACAATTTACAATTTTCATATTGAAAACTTAATTTGTACAGCCATTATTACAAAATTCTAAAAACTACCTCGTATTTTGTAAAAATGTTAAACTTGTTACTGCTGGATTCTCAGCTTCTAAAAGAGTAGCCTTTTACGCATTATGAATTGAATATCTTTAACAGACTTCAGACCTTTCTCATTAAATCATGAAGGCTGTAAAAATATGAAGGTCGCAAAACAAGGCAAAATAATTTTTCTTTTCTTTAAGACTTGTTAAAACTTGTCTTTATGACGTCTGGGTTTGCAACGTTGAATATTTAGGGTATTCCTGAAATAGGAAATGGAAAATTATTTGTTCCACCAAAATAGGGAACAACCAGCACGTAATAACGAGTGACAGTAAAAAAAATATATTACAAATGTCAAGTCATCTCAAAATTTTTCAAAGTTTAAATAAAACAAAAAAATTAAAATATAAAACAGTTTATTTTCATTACAAACGCTAATTATTGGATGTGTTTATTTCGATTAAAGCTATGAATATGAAATGAATTATGTTATTGTATGAATTATTAATATGAATAAATATGAAATTACGGCAGTAGCACAATTTTAAACTGTTGAAAATATGGAATTTATAGTTTATTTTCAGTAGCCTGTAAATTGGTAACCTAGTTTGCAAATTCGAATCACTTACTACGTTATTCAAAGATATGTAAAAAACTTGCAACAACTTTCATTGAATTAACAAAACATGTTTTTGTGCCACGTAACAATTAATCATATAAATATATTTATAACCAAAGTATTAAAACCACTTGTTTAATAATGTGTTGTCATCCACTCCCTTCAACACATTATTGCTATACAAGATACAGTGATTAGTATCCTACAAAATATATTTATAGGATAATTTATTTACTAAAGTTGTACTCTTGACACTACTCTCGCTAATACCTTCTCAATTATCTTCCCGTATAAAAAGCATAACAATGTTTCTCCACTTTCAAAATATTTGAAAAAGCAATTTGTTACTAAACAATGTTAAACATTGTTGTATACATGCATGTGTTGTTATTTGTCTGTTGTGCTGCTAAACTGAATACATTTAAAGTTCAGTAATACAAAGTTATTTTGAAATATCGCAATTGCTCTTGATTATTCGTAAAAGCGTATTTTTACTTGATATACAATCATGTACAAATTTGGTTTTTAAATTAATTAGCTGCAATTAAAACATTTCAAAATACCTTTGTAATATTTCCGAAGGAGTTCGAGAACCAGGCAGGTTCCTCTATTTTAAGGGGTGTTTTGGGGATTTTGAACCCCAAAAATGGGTTTTTGACTTTTTACACAATTTTTTTAACCCAAATTTTGGTTCACACCACTAAATTCAGCTTAAAAAACAAAAATTTGGTATTTTGAACATCGCTCAACGTCAATTGGTTACCGAGATATTGAAAGTGCTAAACACAGTACATTGTCCAATGATAATCTTATGGAGAATAAGTAAAATGCTATATCTCGCTTGTTAATGAACATATAAAAATGCAACTTGGTATGTGGCTTTATATGGTTGGGGTTTACTGATATTTGCATAAAAAAAATTGTTGTGGGCAGCAAACCTGCGTACTCACCAGCTAGATGTATCCTTAAGGAAAATAAGAAACATGTGATATCTTGCTTTTTTATGAATACAAATTGGTAAAATTTGGAGAGTTGCTTCACCTCGTGATGATCCATTGGTATTTAAATAAAAACCAGATTTGTGCGGTCCTTGATACAGCAAACCTGCATACTTATTCCTAATGTTTTTATTATAGAGAATAAATCAAATGTCATATCTCGCTTATTTATGAGTATGCTTTGATGAAAGTTGTTAAGTGGCTTAATGACGTGGTGAAGAAACATTTGAAATTCGCTGAGTATGTAGGTTTGCTGCAATGTTTTTTTTTATGTAAATAAACGGTGAAAAAAGTTGCACGGTAAAAGTATGTGAGAAACCCAAATTAAATTAAATAATCTTGACTCCCAATAAACAAACACGTTTATCAATTGTATTTCTAATAAACATAAAAATATTATTAATTTTAAACTCAGAACTAATATTGTCATTTTCGTTTTGAACCGATTAATAAAAGGTAATTTGGTTTGTGTACTCCTCATTTCTGGTGTGGTTTGTGTTCAATAAAATGGATCACATTTGATCAAATCCTAAACCTCAGATAGTCCAACGACCTCTAGAGGAACAAACGCAATCAATTAGTTGTGACAACGACCGCTGCGCACCACTGTCGCCACAGACCCGCTACAGCATGGCGACATTAATTAATTTGTGGGCTGCGATTGTTGTTTTAACGAATGTTCCCAACAATTTACCACAAGTCTGGGCAAATAACATAAGTAAGTAATTTCTTATATAATTTAATTTAATTATTGGCTACAGTACTTATTCTAACTTTGGGTCGAACTTCTGAAACCGCGGTCGTTCAATTCGGATTGAAAAACGCTGAATGCGGAGGTACTATAACCTTGATTAAAACTGTATTGTCAGCTTTGGAGGGCTATAAACTTTGAAATAAGTATATCATTTAAATATATTACAAGAAATTTCCTTCCTTGGAAGATATAATTTTTTCAGCCTAGGCCAAACATTTTTTTCAGGGTGGTGAATTCCAAACGTCTTTGATTTGCTTCACCTAATTTGCAAATTTGCTTTTACCGTGATTCGGTATCGAATTTTAGATATGTGTTTTACACTGTATGCTCAGGATACCTTCAAAATATAATAAAGTAAAACAAATCAGATTGTTAGAGAATTAATTTAGAGCTACATACAAATCAATAATAACCTTTGCATTTAAATATGTGGATTTTAATTTTAAAAAGGTCAATAATGCATTTAGCGCAGGTCAAACACAACCTTGTAGAGGAAATAAGAGATCCAAAAGTACCCATAAAACCTGTCACAAATTCCATTTTATGTCTTGGGCTACAGGCTGTAAATGTTTCATTTCGGTCAGCCATATAAAATATTCACTTGGCCAGGTCAGACTTGTCATAATTAACTCTCAAGACTTTAAAAGTTAATGGACGTTCCTTAGACGTCACCATTTTTGACTTTATGCAGAGCGGTAGTAGGAAAAGTCTGTTATTATACTCAGTACTGTTAAATTGTGTAATATTAGAACATAGATATACAAATTGTACGATAAGATTGAACGTTAAATAACAAAATGTAAGTTTGAATTTATTTTATTTGCCTAATCTTAGAATGGTTTGTTGAAGTATTACTATTTTGAACTAACTTTCATGTTCATTAATAGGTTTGAAATCATTAGTGACATTTTCCCCACCAATAAACTTCGTAAGTTACGCAAAATTGTTCTCGGCAAACTTTGTAAACTATTTAGACTCATAATAAATTTTAATTTAAAATCTGTGTTTTTAGTTGTTTTTAGCGAATTTCCCCTATAGGGAAGAAGCTATTACCGTAGGTCATAGCTATTACCAGTCATGGTAAGACTTAAGTCCGAGACCATGATAATTTTTTGTTTTGAGGTCCCCAGATGACAAAAACACTATTCGTTCAAATTTATAGATATATGTATACATATATATATATATATATATATATATGTGTGTGTCCGTGAATGCGATAACTTGAGTAAAAAACGTCCGATTTCGATGAAATTTGGCTCAAATGTGTAAAATGACATTCATGACTTTAAGTTCGAAAACCAGAAAAATCGGACCATGGGAAGGGGGGTTTATGGGGGTTTTAAATTTTCCAAAAATCAGTTTTTTGCATTTTTTACAATACAATTTTTTAAAAACTTAATTTTGCTTTCGACCATGTTATAGAGCTTAAAAAAAAATAATATAGTATTTTGAATTATTAACCTAGGTTAAGTGGTTGCGGAGAAAATCCAAAAAAACCTACTCGTAAAATCTCCCATGTTAATCTTAAGGGAAAAAGGTTTTTGGCATTTCCTCAGTTTATTTTAATTTAAACTTCACATTTGCTTTTAGAAATCTGTTCAGTTCCACAAAACAATCATTTTGGTGTTTAAATTGTGATTCTACGCCCAACCGTTGCTGAGATATTCAAAGTGCTAAACACAGTACGTTGTCCAATGTTATCCTTATGGAGAATAAATAAAATTTGATATCTCGATTATTTATTATTTATTATTTATTATTTATTTTGTATGTTGATGAAACTTGGTATGTGGCTTCACATAGTACTGGTATATTGATATTTGCACAAAAAATTGAATTTTTATTGGTTATTCCCGTAGCAGCGTACCTGCATACTCAGCCCCCATGTTATTCTTCTGGAGAATAAGTAAAATGCAATGACTCCCTTAATTTTAAACATAAATTAATAAAACTTGGTATGTAGCTTCACTTGGTTGAGCTATATTCATAATTGCATGAAAACCCATTTTTTTGTTCCTTGTTGCAGCAAACCTGCTTACTCAGCCCCCATGTTATTCTTATGGAGAATAACTAAAATGATATATAGAGCTTATTTATGATTGAATATTGATGAAACTTGGTATGTGGCTTCGCCTAGTTAAATTATATTTATATTAGCATAAAAATCAATTGTTTGTGTTCCTTGTTTCAGCAAACCTAGGTACTCATTACCAATGCCATTCTTATGGAGAATAATTAAAATCGCTTATATGTGAATATATTTTTATGAAACTTGGTACGCGGCTTTATGTGGAATTCAGACAAATATTATGCATTGGAAATTCACTGAGTACGCAGGTTTGCTGCGACGGGGGTATTTTCTTATTATTTAGTCTGTTTTAAAGTGCTCCTCAAGTCCATTCATGAAATAGATAAATATAACGTAATAAATTTGACGCTAAAATATTTTGTATTCTCTCACCAGAATGGAGTAACATTTTCTCAAAAAATGTATTTTTTATTGAGTTAAGTTTTTTTAAATAAGAAATAATCAACCCTTTTATAGTCATCTAAAAATAATAATATAAAAGTTAATAGTATAAAATTTGTTATCGTAAAGGAGGTCCCACACTTTTTGCGAACACGCCTGAACATTTGGCCGAACATTCTCCCGAATGTTCAGTGAACTTTTGGTCCCGTATCTTCCCGCATGTATTCAAAAGTTCGTGCAGCTCCCACAATTCTCGCGAATACTCCGAACATTCGGAGTTCGGCCGAATTTTCGGTCGACTGTGAGAAATGAACAAACGATTATTCAAGTGTCCATCATTAGTATAAAAAGCCCGGGTTGCTGTGAACGCCCGTCCGTGGATGTCCTTAGTAATCTTAGTAGACTGAAAAAAATAGAGAATTTGGTTTGTTTTTCATAGCAACTGTTATTGAAATAGGTACTAATAAACGGTATCAGGAAACTGACACATACTTTCTCCCTTTTAGCCAAACTTTAATGACAAAAATATTTGTTATTTACTAAATATAGAATATGAAGTATAGATAAATGTACAGAAAATTGTCTAAAATAGTTGTTCTCAGAAATATCCACCCAAATTGCTTTTTTGGAGGCACTATAGAGTCCGTTGCTACACACAGTAGTTTTGAGAGGGGAAATGCCCCCTTGCCCCCCCCAGGGTTAAATAGCAACACATTTCGAACATCATCTGTTGGTCAATGCTAACTTGACCTGCATATCAAATGAAATTGATCAGTAAATAAGAGAGAAATAGTTATTTTTGTATTCCCCATAAGAATAACATTGGACAACGTACTGTGTTTACCGCTAAATGAAAATTTCAATTTTCTCCGCAACTAGCAATCGTAGAATAGTAATTTAAAATACTAATTTATTTAGTTTTTTGAGCTCTTTTTAATGGTGAATAGTAATCTTTTTTAACATTTATGATTTTTTACGAAAAATCCAAAAAACTGAATTTTTGATGTTTTAAGTCCTGTAATTTCTGAACCCGCATTTTTCCAGAAATGCGGGTGGTGTCATTTTGTTGGAAACCTAAAGTTCTACAAACCACGAAAGTTTAATCAAAATCCTTAGAGCCGTTTTTGAGAAATTTGGATTTTTCATGTTTTTTGGCGGTTTTTGGGGGATAATTACCCTTAAAAATCAAAAATTCAAAAAAATGAAAAAAATGCCTGGAGATATCGTGGATTAGTACCTACATACCAAATTTCATAAAAATTGGCCCATGGGTTAGGGCTCTAGCTCTGTACACATCCACACAGACACACACACACACACACACACGGACACACACACACACACACACAGACAGACATCACGTAAAAACCACTTTTTTGGGTTCAGGGAGCACCAAAACGAATATTTACACTAACAACTCAAATTCGAAAATTTTTACGAAAACAATACTTTCTCCATATACTATGTATAGGGGGAGAAAGTAAAAATTAAACATAAACGACATATTATTAGTTTTTTAAACTCTGGTTTCAATAAATTCGAATTTATCTGGTAGTAAACTTCTTTGTTAAATCTTCCAAAACTAATAAGAAGACAATTAATTTAATAATATTTTTATCTTACTATATAATCACCAGCATTTTTTCCGATGTCCGGATGAAAATTTCTCAGTAACCAGAGGTGCCTCAATTACAAGAGTTAAAACATAAATAGTTTGTAAGTCGTTGGGGTGTAGGAATTTTATAAAGTTTATAATTTACTTTATAATATTATTTAAAGTTAGAAATTTCAAGAATAACAATGTGTTTTTATACCATATTCGTTAGTTGGCTGTAAAATGTTGTAATCAACAAATACGTTTAACTATTTTTAGAAGATACTTGTGGCTTGAAGGGGCCAAAGCCCCTAACTTTGCTTCAATACTCTGTCTCTTCTAATTTGAACACATGTCTGTTTGTAAACAAAGTACACGCTTTATCACATGTTTTAATGTAAACAAATGAAGACGTTTTTCAATTCCCATGCTTTTCTTATGGGGGATGTTTTACGTTATTTCTGGTTTGCTGGTAACTTTTAAGAAATACTGTTATTTTTCCCGAGTACCTGGGATCGAGACCTTTAATTTGAGCCGTCTCCCATAAACCTGCGATTTGCCAAACTCTCTCAATTTTGGCTTAAAATGTCGCTTATAGAATTATATATAAAGATTTTCCGTTTAAAGGAAACATCCGTTTAAAGGAAAGGAAACAGCTGATTTATATAATGAAAATTTCATAGTGGTAATTTACATTAGCCATATGGATTTCAGTTTTATACTGGCCGGTACATAATATTGAAGCATATTTAAAAACAACCAGTTTCAATTAGTTGGTAGATATAAGTAAACTGTAGCCTATTTATGACAGTTTACGATTGGAACTGCTGTTTAAAAATATTTTCTCATTATAACAATTTTCTTATATACTAATTTTATTACACTGTAATCATCAGTTTTGAAATATGTCTGATGTCCGAATGAAAATTTCTCAGAAACCAGAAGCGCCCCAAGAACAAGATTTAAAACATAGTTTTTAGGTCATAGGGGTGCAGGAATATAATTTCAGTTCAATATCAAAGTCCCCGTACGGAAAAAATACCAATTAAAGCTCGAAATGTTGCTATTAATAATAACAAGAAACATATGTTTTTTTTAAATTCCACATGTGTTAGTTGGTCGTAGTCATGGAGGTATATTGGTAATCCTGGAGGCAACACTAATGAACAAAATCTCCACATGGTTCTCTGCCAAGTTTGAGTGAGGAAAATAACTACTTTCTGAAATCGAACAAGTCGGCAAAGTGAATTAAACTAATAATTATTCATTATTTGAAATTTAATAAAGTTATATTTGTTAATTTGTTTTTAGTTTAAAATTTCATAGCAAGAATAGATAAATAAATCAAACAGACCAAATTAATGTGTCCGAACTTTGTTTAGTTTTATTCCAGTCATTTGCATGAATAGATTCACTTAGCTTCTCTTAGATTCACTTAATTGTTTAAAGAATAAAACAACCAATTAGGACAGTTCAAAGAACGATAAATGTGCCTCACCAGTGTACTAACATGACAAAATCACGGGCTCGCTTTTTCGACAAAAACCGTTAAGCAATGTTCTTTCCAGTATCACCAATAGACCTACTTGGTTGTAGTAAACAAATACGTTTCGCTATATTTATTTATTACAAATATATTTTACGTATATAGATAAACCAGCTGATTGGTGTAGCAAAAATGTTATACTTCAGCTAGCAGCAGTAATTTTTTTAAGGTTGTTTTCAGTTTTTACTGGCCGGTATATAATTCCGATTATATCATAAATATATGGTCTATAATAATTCTGAAGTGTATATTAAGCTAAATCACAATTTCTCTCTGTAATTGGAAGTTTAATTCTTAATAAATCTCCAATAAAAAAAAATTCTATTGTACTGAACATTTCTCAAAAGTCAGAATTGGATCAATTACAATTTAATCAAAATATTTTGTAGATCGTAGAGATGCAGGAATATATTTAAAAATCAAACGTCCCGCACAGGAAAGAACTGATTTTAGATAAGAGTCTCACCAGTTACCATGTTTTGTAACACCTCTTGAGTTAGGTGGTTCCTAAAGGTACAACACCTCTCCATATTTAAGAATATATTTGCAGTTTTTAAGGGGACAGCTGACTCGGGCAATTTAAATTTTCATTTATTTTACAAATTTCAGGTACTTAATATATTTTAACTATGTGGTTTTCTGTTATTAATTTCAAGTAGCAAAATACGATACGATTATGCTTACGTTTAATAGTAATGCACCTAGTTTAATGTAAAATTGGTTAATTTACTCATTTAACTTAACACTTTCACCGATGTAATAATTTCAGCGTTGTTAGATCGGTCTTAAACACTGAGCTCTAACTAAATATTGGAGGCAACAAATATCAAGGAAACTGCGTGCCGGTTCTCTTTGGTTAGTATTTTACTGTTGTATGGCAATCATAAATACATTAACATAATGTGTAAAATAAGTTGGTTACAGTTTTAGCGAATTTCCCCTATAGGGAAGAAGCTATTACCGTAGGTG
Organism: Allygus modestus; assembly: GCA_963675035.1. NCBI lineage: Eukaryota > Metazoa > Arthropoda > Insecta > Hemiptera > Cicadellidae > Allygus > Allygus modestus. The sequence goes on from OY776116.1 coordinate 51,282,979, forward strand.
GCATAGTAAGACTTAAGCCCGAGACCATGATAACTTTTCGTTTTGAGGTCCCCAGATGCCAAAAACACTATTCGTTCAAATTTATATATATATATATATATTTATATATATGTGTTTGTGTGTGTGTGTGTGTGTGTGTGTGTGTGTGTGTGTGTGTGTGTGTGTGTGTGCCCGTTACCGCGATAACTTTTGAAAAAACACCCGAATTGATGAGATTTGGCAACAATGTGGAGAGTAGCATTTATGACTTTAAGTTCGAAAACCAGATCGATCGCACTATGGGAAGGGGGTTTTATGGGGGTTTACAATTTTCCAAAAACCGGTTTTTTGCAAATTTGACCCCAAAATTTTAAATACACTCAATTTTGGTTATAGCCATTTTATAGAGCATAAAAAACAAATAATTTAGTACATTGAATCATTAACCTAGGTTAAGTGGTTGCGGAGAAAATCCAAAAAAAACGTGTCCCATGTTAATCTTATGGGAAAAAGGTTTTTTATTTTTTTTTTTCAGATAGTTTTACTAAAAACTTCACATTTCTGTTTATTAATGTGTTTAGCTCAACAAAACAAATATTTTGGTGTTTTAATCGTTGTTCTACGTCCAACCGTTGCAGAGATATTCAAAGTGCTAAACATAGTAAGTTGTCAAATGTTATCCTTATGGAGAATAAATAAAATTCTATATCTAGATTATTTTTGAATGTATATTGATGAAACTTGGTATGTGGCTTCAACTAGTATATTGATATTAGCACAAAAACAAGTTTTTTGTTGATAGTCCCCATAGCAGCAAACCTGCATACTCGGCCCCATGTTATTCATATGGAGAATAAGTAAAGTTGTATATCTCCCTTAATTATGAACCTAAATTAATAAAATTTGTTATATAGCTTCATCTGGTTCAGTTATATTGATAATTGCAAAAAAATACTTATCTTCCTCGTTGCAGCAAACCTGTGTCCTCAACCCTAATGTTATTCTTATGGAGTATAAATAAAATGCTATACATCACTTATTTATGGATGTATTTTTGTGAAACTTGGTAAGTAGCTCTATGTAGTAGTGAGTCACATATACAGAGTGTCACAAAAATGCGTAGCGCGCTACGCGGATTCTAAATACAAAAATAAGTCGAAAATGTACAGTAACATAATTGCGATTTCGGATTAGTTTAGTCGTAATCCGCCATTTTGTATTTTTTTGAAAATAATTAATAATTCAAAAACCCTTCGAGATATTTTTTTGAAACTTGGTATGAACTTTAAGTTTCTGGTTTTTAACATTTTCCAAAAACAATTTTTATTTAACTTATCAAATTTCAAAATGGCGGCCATTTAAATATTTCAAAGACAAATTCCATGAAAAATAGCAACTAAAACAAAATTTTACAGGACATAAAATATAAAGCACTTTGTAATCCAAATCTAATGGCATTTTTATTGTAAAAATCGGTTAATAAATAAAAAAGTTATGGTAATTTTGTTATAATAAATTCCAAAATGGCGGCCATATACAAATTTCAAAGTCAAATTCCTGGAAAACTAGCAACTAAAACAAAATTTTACAAGACATAAAATTTAAAGGACTTGGTCAAATGCACTAAGGAATTTGACTTTGAAAATTTTATATGGCCGCCATTTTGAAACTTATTATAAAAAATTGCCATAACTTTTTGTTTATTAACCGATTTTTACAATACAAATGTCATTGGATTTAGATTACAAAGTGCTTTAAATTGTATGTCTTGTACAATTTTGTTTCAGTTGCTAGTTTTCGTGGAATTTGACTTTGAAATATTTAAATGGCCGCCATTTTGAAATTTGATAAGTTTAATAAAAATTATTTTTGGAAAATGTTAAAAACCAGAAACTTAATGTTTATACCAAGTTTAAAAAAATATCTGGAAGGGTTTTTAAATTATTAATTATTTTCAACAAAATACAAAATGGCGGATTACACCTAAACTAAGCCGAAATCGAACAAATTTTACTCTACATTTTCAACTTGTTTTTGTATTTAGAATATGGTTCTGCATAGCGCGCTACGCATTTTTGTGACACCCTGTATATGCATTGGAAATTCGCTGAGTACGCAGGTTTTCTGCGACTGGGGTATTAGTTCTTGTAAAGTAATTAGAATTCTTAATTATAGAGGAACATTTTTAATAATTTATAACATCAAGCAGCATCCCTAATAACCAGTCATATATCTGGTAGAAGTAAACAGAACGAATGAAAACATTACAAATATTGAACATATGATTTTTTTCCTTTACACCCTCTTTCCCAAGGAAGTAAAATAATCTTAACATTCGTTGTAGCGTCTTGATGGTTTTACCTCTCTTCCTGATCTAGTGATATATCAACCATTTGACATTCGACCATGCGGGTGATTTTCATTTCTTGATTGTTCTAGTCTCACTTCTGTTTCTTCTAAATCTCCTCTTCTCTCTGTCTTTCGCTCATTCTTATTTCCATCACATTTCTCAACTGGAGCATACGGTATCTAAGAAGAGTCAAGCTGTTGCGTTTTGTTTGCAGGTATTAGAATATTCTGCTTCTTCTTAGCTGACTTTCATTAGATTTTATTTTGTAATCTCATTCATTAGGACCTTGACCAACAACTGTTCCGTATCGCCTCAGATCCGTAATTCATACTGTATCTTCCTTCTTGAGTATACTAAGGTCTCGTGCTCTGTGACGACGATCGTAATAAAGTATATTCTTCGTACCTTTCTCATTGCAGGTAGTTCGATATTTATCCAAATAGGGCCATCCAGGTTTTAGTTTCCCTGGAATAGAAGGAAGTGTAGTTCTTATCTTTCTTCCAAAAAATAACTCTGCAGGAGAAACACCAGCGTCTAAGGCGACGCACGATGAACCGTAGCCTCTGTGACTGGTTCAATAACATTTGAATCAACCATATTTTACAGTTCAATTTTGACATCCTCCTTTAAATGAACTAGACTTCTTTGAGGGGCATCTACAGCAACAGGTTCGTAACCATTCTTAAGTTTAATGGAATAAGGTTCACTGAATTTACCCAAGCCAGAAAAAGGTCGTGGATACTTATTAATCCGATCTTGTGTTAATTTAACCTCACCGAGGTCTTTTAACAAGCCAAACGCAGATATTCCTACCCTACCCAAGAGAGGCTCTTTTTGATTATTGAGGATAAAAATCTCCTCTACATTTATCATGTCACCCCTTTGAATTTTAACATTTAACTTCCCCAAAACTTCCAAAGTTACATTACCTGGACCTTCCAACTTAACATCTGTCTTTTTATTTCGATACCAAGGCTCTTTGCATCATCTAAACCCATACAACTTACATCTGCACCCGTGTCGATTTCGAAATTTAGGGCCTCTAAGCAGTTTGTTCGTAGTTTAACATACAAGGGTTCACATTTACTTGCTTCTGAAACGTTTTCTTCGATTCAAATTGAACCAAGTGCTTCTTACTTGGAAGTGATAAGCAAGGATAAGAGTACGGGTTCTCTTATCCCTTTTATCATATTTAATGACTCTACCTCGACTACTGTAACTCTACTAGTATTTTTGAAAAACCGACCAAAGTGATCTTTTAAACAACCTTTAAAGCATACCTTGTCACTCGCAGGACACCTTTCCTTAGAGTGGAACTGGCTGGAACCACAACGACTGCATCCTCGTCTGAGATTAACAAATTTCGATGACTTCCCAGCTGTTTATCCTCTCCCTGGCTGTCCAATTGTATGCTTAACTCTCTGTTTATGACGTCTTGTAGCTTCCATCACAGTTGAATCCGTGACATTCTGAAGAATTGTTGTTTGTTCATCCAAAGCTTCGGCTTGACGTACTGTATGTACTGCTTTATTTAGAGTCAATCCTTCCTGGAGTTGAATATCTTTTGACAAACTTTTATCCTTAATACTCGTTACTAGTTTGGGTAATATCATCTCAACATTAAAGCTTCTACTTTTACAATTATTGCATATCCACTCACACCACTCAGATATCTTATGAAGTTCATTAATATAAGGGTCAATCTTTTCTTCAGATCCTTGAATTTGTTGCAAGAATATGGCACGATGATAGAAAATATTCTTTTTAGTAGAGAAATAGTCTTCTAATTTGTCTACAACTGAGTCAAAGGTAGTTATTTCCTCCTCTGGCATTCATATTGAGGTCAGTATCTCATCAGATTCTTTACCCATAGCATACAGGAGCATATTAATCTGCTGATCTTCTGATTTACAGAATAATCCTGTAGCACTTCGGAACATCTTAAATCGCTTGATCCAACTCGTCCATGTAGATTGATCTTGAAAATTGAATAGCTCTGGAGGCTTGACTTGAAACTTGGTTTCCTTTTTTGTATTGTTTTGTGCATTATTTGCTGCTATAACTGTACTAATTATTTCTTTCAGCAATTCTGGTGTTAAATCCATCTCATAAACTGTTTAGTACACCGCTTCCACCATGTAAAGTAATTAGAATACTTAATTATGAAGGAAAACTTTTAATAATTGATAACATCAAGCAGCATCTCCAATAACCAGTCATACATCTGGTAGAAGTAAACAAGAACGAATGAAAACATAACAAATATTGAAAATATGATTGGTTTCCTTTAAAGTTCTTTTAATGTTTTAAAGATCCCGCTCATCACTGTTACAGAAGAAAAATAAATAATAATCACTGGAATAACCAACGGCCCGACATTCCAACGTAAATCGTTTTGAAGTTTTGTGGTTTTGCCTTCAGTATTCGTAATTAGACTTCAGTGGTTGCAATTAAATAACTATGACGTAAACAAATGATTTAGCTTTTTTCGTAGAATGAATCAGCTGATTGGAGCAAAAACATTGAAGTAATCAATATAGTTTTAGTGTTATATTGAGATTATTCTCTGTATGTTAGAAGTTTTTGCGAAATAACTAAGTTACCACGGTGCTTACATCATAACTATTGATAGCAGTAGTTAGTAATAATAATTACCGTTGATTTTTCACTGGGTGTTACGCTAGTTATTAAATAATTGTTGGTGACTAGTGGTGAAAGGCATATGAGTGGCACGTACATTGTGCAATGGAACATAAGTGCAGACCTCCTCATTAAACTGTAGAGTTGCATGGCCTGCGACATGAATATTTTATGAGGGTGTGTCAACTTCTGAGTGTTTGCGTTAATTTAACTTCTGAACACGTGTTTTTTAGAGGTCAATTTATATTATATATATATAAATAAATATATACATATATATTATATTATATTATTATTAGATATATATAATATTATATATCTCTCTTCTATGATAAAACCAAGTATACTGCCAAATATATGTGGTTATTGTATATATATATATATATATATATAGTATACTTGGTTTTATCACAGAAGAGTGATATATTTGTTTCGGAAATTTATTATCTTGGATGGTTTTGTATGAGAATAGGGATACATTTTTAAAAGTAATCTGGCTGTAAATGAAAACGTCTAGAAATAAAGAGGAGCCCCATAACATCGTTTAATATATTTGAAGTTATACATTTTTTTGTTATCATAATTAAATACAACGACACACTAAAAATTACCAAATTGGATAATATGGAAAACATAAAAGTCATTTTTTGATTATCAGTGTTCATATTTTCGAATATCCAAAATATAGTTTTGCTTTTACTAAAACCTTGAGTTGTAAACAGAAACAAATTGTATAATTAATTGCAAGTGTGCTATGTTATGCTTGTAGTAAAAACAAAAGTACAACTCGTTTTGTTTGTATGCATGTTAATAACTTATCATGTCAAAATGGTTGTCTTGCTTTTATATATATATATATATATATTATGTAATAATATAATAATGTAATAATATGTAATATAATATGTAATTTATATATATATTACTACAAATAAAATAAGCAGGGCTGATAAATGTGAAAGTTTTAAACACTTATGTCAATAAAAAAATACTGCTGGGGTTCACTACAAAAACTGCTAAAATTGACATATTTAAAGATTTTTTTAACTGAGTGGCTTACTATTTCAACATTGGTTTCATCCCATTTCACAGTTACTTAAGTACTTGTTAAAGAAGTTTTGTAACAAAGCGATTTCACAATTTTGTCAGAACTCTTCCAACAACGAATTACATTCAAACCTCTAGGGAAATATTGTAAAGCCAAGGAGAAGCCGCAGGGATTATGCATCCTACTCTTCTGCATATATTGATTCAGAACGTGCAACTTCATCCAGAAATAGTTTTAATCAATATCTACAAATTTATAACTTTTACTTACAGTAACAATAATTATCGGAACAAATTCATTTGTATTAACAATTATCGTACCAAAATTGTACTATTGTACAAATGTACAACTGTATTACAGTATTGCACCATCGTTCAATTTCTTACACTGTGATTTATCGTGTTATCAGTGTGTTACAATTAAATTGTTTACATTTACTAGATTTGTCTGTACTTGACTATCATGAAACTCGCATGTGAATATTGTATTCATAGCAAGAAATAAATTTCAAATTATAATAGTTACAAACCCCTGGTTATCAGAGAAAGCTACTATTCTAAATCACACTGACGAGAGCCTGTATTGTCTAAAGATAAATTACTTAAAAATATTTTAATTTACAGTTTACAAGTTCACAGTATTCTAAAAGAATAACAAACAACATGTGTTATACTTCTAAAGTTAAATGCTGTTATAAATTTGTTTTCTCCAGAAGCTCAATGATTGTAGGATTGTTTCAATCGTCCCTGAATCATAATACTGCCTGTTATATATTACATATTGACCGATATTGTGTCGTCTTCCTAGAATGACTTGAGAGTTTGCCTTCCGACGAGTATTCTTTTACCATAGAAGAGGTGACTATACGAAATATGCGATAAAAGCAGTTATGTTCTAATCAACATTTTTTGGAAGATGGCTAACAATTATTCACTCAATGACGCACAAATGTGTGTGTGCCTGCGTGCTTACGTGCTGCTTTTCTTCCCGTTGACTCGATGTGAGCATGGGACAGGCCCACTAAACAGTGAAACATTAAACTTCATTTCCTCTTGGTCTATTTATTTCTAATCTAATATATCCCCCACCATAAGGAGGATAAAAAGAGCTTTGCCAAGCAAATAATACCTACAAAATAGCCTATACAGTAGTATTCCATCTTACCGTAGGGAAATGTGTGGAGTTGTGAGATGTTTTGAGCTATTTGCGTGAAAAATATTTTAACAATTAATTTGTACTAGAATTGCCCATGCTCAGCTTGTAAATTAGAACACCTGTATTGAGATAGTTGAACTTCAACGAAAAAACACACTTGAGAAACAATATATAAAATTGAGAGCGTTTTAATTACGAAACATTGTACGAATTGCATTTGGGTATAAGGTTACTGTTGTGTACTAGAAGCAATATTGTTAAATGTTTTCAATTACGATTAAAGCGTAACTAAACCAATATTTATGATTACGGCAGATCAGCTATCATTAATAATAAATTAAGTAGTAGTGAAAGGTCCTGCAGTTTCACTATCATTCTAATCAGGAATATTCTGACATCGAAAGAAACAAATTTTTATTTTTTTATGGAGAAAGATTTCAATAATGTGTTCTGCTTACCAATGTAGGTGTAGGTTGAACGTTGTTCCCCCTTACCTGTAAAAAATCAAAACGTATTGATACTGTGAAAATATTGATTACTCTTTTATACAGCGTAAATTTTTGTCTAAAACTGGGTTGCCATCAGGTTGCACGCATTAAGGTACGGGAATTAAAACAGAGGTATTAAGTAGAAGAAGTGCACGGTAGCAGTAACTATCTACTATATAGACAATACCTCAGTTCCTCAAGAACAAGGCAGCTAGGTCAGACCTGGATCATTCCGTAGACATACTGAAATAAAAAATTGTGGGGGTGAACCTAAATGTCCTAATACTTCCAAACTAGCTTGGTATTTCACAGCGACGCTATTATGTGGTAAGCAGAGGTCTTGGAAAATCATAAGTAGGCATATATATCAAACTAGTATCATTCTTGGTTATAATGTGTTATATTGTTGCATTGAAATTGTTATAATTATACTCTTATTGTTATAGTTATAATCGTTGGGTATTTTCTGCCGGTATAAATATCCCAAAACGTAAAATTTAAAAAATATTTAATGTGATTCCTATACTCACATTAACAACTATTTAAGATTAGAAGTCAAATGTTAAAATAAGTTAAGGAAGGTTAGGTTTGCGTGTAATCAGAAACACTCAAGTGCCGTAGGATCCGTAATAAGGAAGTGAAGTTGTTGATTGAGCGCCTTTACCTAGCCTTCGCCTCTCCGCTAGTGATTGAATAGGAATCTAATATCATTCGAAACTAAGGAACAATTTAATCCAGATGCAAGACCTAGAATTATGTCTGGAAATATTTCGTCTGTTAGTTCAACACATCTTCTTAAAAAAAAAAAACCGAACGAAATTAATTTGTTATATCCGTTGTAAGTTAAAATAAATATAAAATGGATCTACGGGATAATGGAAATTTATAAATGCAGTTCTACTTTGCTTTTAAAAGTAATTCATACACATAAGGAGCATTTCTTATAAGCCACACTTATAAAATATAGTGTGTCGGTTATCATACAAATACCTTTTGAAAATTTACGATAACAATAAAAGTTAGTTACAGTATATTTATATATATTTATATTGTAACTAAATTATATGAATTTAATTTTACTTCTGAAATAAAAATAAGTTTTTAGAGTACGCGTTATAACTATGGGGATTATTTTTATACTTTAGTTAACAACACAATTGTTCATATTATGGATGTAGATAGAGTAACTTTAACATATGTTTGAAAGTACTAATGATAAGGATTTAAGGTTATTGGGATTTTGTTCCTTTGGTAAATAGTTTTGAGGATAAATATACATTGTATAAATGGTCTCTATATAATAAGAATCAAGATTTTTAATGGCACTCTACACAAAACCTACAGATATCATAAAATAGGACAATTATGACTAAGGCACAAAACCATATTAGCTCTAATGCATAACTTAATTTATACAACATTTTAAAGTAGCAAACTTTAAAAATAGATGAGAAATGTTTTCTGTAATATGAAGGTTGTGATAATTGACAGAGTACTGTTTTTGCAAAGAGTGTAATATAATAAATTGTAGATATTCTAATAGTTAAACGGGATTTCAATTAATTAGTTTCACGACAAAATTATCCTCCCTTGAAATATAGAAAATAACAAAGGCAGAGACAAAGGAATATTCAAACTTAATTGCTAATTAAAGTCTCACCAGGGTCGTAGTTTCATAGTATATTTCTTGTTGAGACATACATTTCATACACAATATCGTTGAAGCATGGCTTTATCTTTTGGTTGTCATGAAGGGTTTAAGACGGATCGCAGTTAGTGAAACGTTAAGAATGTATCGATTTAAAACCATCTTAGATGAGTTTGCAGTAGTTGGTACTTCAGTGACACCCCAAAGCGTGTATACTAATGTACACATGTTTTTATTATATAGAAAACAATGGGGACCAAAGTTACAGTACACTAGTGGCTTTAAGAGGCAACAAATACAACACACTTGTTTGTTACAATACATTTGCTCCGATTCTCCGCCTTATCGGATTTGTTTACTCTTTACATGCTGAGGAAAATAAAACAATATAAGTAGGAACAGATGCAGTTCGTAAACGAAGTAGACATTAACCAAATGTTTTAATTCAAACAAAGTAGACGTTTTTAAATTTCTATGCTTTTCTTATGAGGAGTGTTTTCCGTTATTTCTCGTTTGCTGGCAACTTTTTGGAAATACTGCTATTTTGCCCAAGTCCTTGAGATCGAAACCAATAATTTGAGCCTTTTCCCATCATCCTGCAATTTTCCAGACTCCCACAATTTTGATTACAAAATTTTGCTTACATAAATATATATAACAGTTTTAAAGAAGACATTTGCAACCTTTCACAAGTAGGTAGTGAGATTATATTCAACAATCCTTAACATGGAACGTTAGATTTTTTACATTATGGAACATTATCGTAGAATATTAAATACCACCTCATACCTCATACTCCTCACACCTCACACTACACACTCCTCATTTTTCGTTTTTAGGTATTGGATATACGCATGTATTTATTATAGAATAAGTTCCAAATGACTGCATGATTTTGTATACAATGCATTTATTTATTTCTGTAATAAACATATTTTGATTTTGATACCTTCCTCTTCATCTTTTACTCGCGAAGTCAGTTTAACAGCGTCGCGTCATGTATTTACACACAAACTAAGCTTAAAAACTCACACAAAAAACATAGTCCTATAACTACTAAAACTATAAGTTCTCAATTTACTGAAACATGATGAATACAGCCCGTTAAACCACAGTGATAACCTCCTTTTAGCTAAAGAAAATTAACGACTGTAATTTTTATCTCCGAACAAGGATCCAATAAAAGTTTAAATTACTTGGTCAAGACCGCAGTATCAATCACGCTTCAGAAGTCATTTAACTTTTATTAGTGTCTCTCGAACTCCAGGTCTAACAGATTGGCCAGTGTCTGTACTGAAAGAACAACTTCCCAACTGTCCTCGCTTGGAGAATAAAGAATATTTAACAAAATATGAGTCGATTTATTTCATGTAAAATTTGTTATTTTACCAATAAGTTCACCTCTCTAATTTACGTTCTTAATCATCTTTTATGAACTTTATCGTTTCTTTGCCCTCTTTGTACAGTTTACATTGGCTTAATAATACCTATGTATTTGGTGTAATCGTAACCATACATAAGGGTGACGAGTAGTTGGTGTTATCAAACGATTAGATAAATTGAAGAGCCAAGTCAATTTTATTAAAATGAAAGTTTCTGCCAATTTTGTTTGACCATCAATTATACTTTTTTAATTTTAAAACAGTTGTACTGCCTATAAGGTTCTTTTTTTTAAGAAATGTCTGTATTTTCATAAATAAATTAATAAACTAAAGTTTAACATCGTAACACGTTTCCTGTTTAAAATTACTTACAGATAAGATTTATTATCAGATTTTATTGATTTAAACTGTAATATGTTACATATTGAGTTTAAAATTCAATACATTAATAGAATGAATAGAGTAATAGAGTATACAAATAAAACTATAGTAGTCATTAATATCAAGTCTTTAGTTATAAGCAAAATAACCGTTGTGTTGGAAGTAGTCTAGAGCCAAATGCATGTACAAATTTAATCAGACAGGATAAACAGTTCAGTGACCAATAACATTGACAAGAGGTGGAAGTCAATTTGTTGGGTTAAATTCTTAATCATGTAAAAAAACTCATGTAAACTCAACAAGGGGGTTTTATATTTTATCTTCCGCATAATTTTATCTTGTAAAATTGTATTTAACCAACAAATGCATGGTTCTATTTTATTTTAGTTTTTATGGTCCTACAAGAGAACCAACGATCAAATTTAAATAGCTGAATTTACTTTTTGTTTATTCCTGAAACAACGTATTAAGCTTAAGAATATAATTGATAGAGAGCTTTGTAGAGGGTATACAGAATCTATTATGAATGTAAAACTCTAATCAGAATAACGAGTTATTTTGGGTGTGGCTAATTATTATTTTGTAGAATGGATAATTTAGTTGTTAATTAAATTTCACTTATTTATTACAAACAAATTACTTTGAGTACTTAAAATCAAAAGTTATCAACGGGCAAACATTATTAACAATGTATGACAGAATAATTTGTATTCTGCAATAAGTTGGCATGCCAAAGTTATAGTTATGTTATTTAATTCCACTATTGTAAAATTAATTATTTAGAAATATAAATAATACAAAGATTCTCACTGTTTAAAATATATTGGCTTACTTAGATATTATTTTTTAATTTCTAAGAGATAAATAATGTATAAATTCTTCTTAAATAAAATATAATAAACGGTATCAGGAAACTGACACATACTTTCTCCCTTTTAGCCAAACTTTAATGACAAAAATATTTGTTATTTACTAAATATAGAATATGAAGTATAGATAAATGTACAGAAAATTGTCTAAAATAGTTGTTTTCAGAAATATCCACCCAAATCCCTTTTTGGGAGGCACTATAGAGTCCGTTGCTACACACAGTGGTTTTGAGAGGGGAAATGCCCCCTTGCCCCCCCAGGGTTAAATAGCAACACATTTCGAACATCATCTGTTGGTCAATGCTAACTTGACCTGCATATCAAATTTTAATGAAATTGATCAGTAAATAAGAGAGAAATAGTTATATTTGTATTCCCCATAAGAATAACATTGGACAACGTACTGTGTTTACCGCTAAATGAAAATTTCAATTTTCTCCGTAACTAGCAATCATAGAATAGTAATTTAAAATACCAATTTATTTAGTTTTTTGAGCTCTTTTTAATGGTGAATAGTAATCTTTTTTAACATTTATGATTTTTTATAAAAAATCCAAAAAATTGAATTTTGGATGTTTTAAGTCCTGTAATTTCTGAACCCGAATTTTTCAAGAAATGCGGGTGGTGTCATTTTGTTGCAAACCTAAAGTTCTACAAACCACGAAAGTTTAATCAAAATCGTTAGAGCCGTTTTTGAGAAATTGGGATTTTTCATGTTTTTTGGCGGTTTTTTGGGGATACTTACCCTTAAAAATCAAAAATCCAAAAAAATCAAAAAAATACCTGGAGATATCGTGGATTAGTACCCACATACCAAATTTCATAAAAATCGGCCCTTAGGTTAGGGCTCTAGCTCTGTAAACATCCACACAGACACACACACACACACACACACACACACACACACACACACACACACACACACACACACACACACACACACACACACACACACACGGACACACACACACACAGACAGACATCACGTAAAAACCACTTTTTTGGGTTCAGGGAGCACCAAAACGAATATTTCCACTAACAACTCAAATTCGAAAATTTTTACGAAAAAAATACCTTCTACATATACTATGTATAGGGGGAGAAAGTAAAAAATTATCCGTCGTATTTATTTAAGGGGTAAAACTTCGTTTGTAAAAGGTCCGTTTATGTGTAAATTATAGTTATAAACTCCAAAATTTATTCCCATTATTCAGTCCCGTTTTAAGATCATAATACCATCAGATGTGTTGGGCATGTTGGTTCCAATTATGTTTTTATAAGTCACCAATATTTTGAGAACGAACAATGGTGTTTTAAAGCGGATTGCGACATTGTGTTCACCGTAAAATATAGTTCTCTATAATGGATAGTACATCACAAACCCAACTTTACATTTGAATCCAATATGGCGGATCTAAGATGACATAAAAAGTATGAAATAAATCAAAATGTAGAGTAAGTTGATCAATAATGATCGGTGGCGGTCCAGAATCGATATCTCAAGAAATGTAAAAAAGAGGGGGACCCATTTAAAACTCACTCTGTATGTAATGTTATTTATTAATTTATTCCATCGGTTACACTATTTTTACAGTTGAAGACTTTGCTTCCAAGATGGCTTATCAGTAAAAGTTAAGTTAAACAATATACAAATAATCACATTGCAGTGCAAGAAAAAAATAGTTTTGATTGTTGCTACATGCTAAACTAAGAAACTTTAATAGCAGAAATAACAATCTAAACTTTGGATGGTTTAACACATGCAAAATTCAACAAACACTCAACAACAAACAGGCATCCAAAACAATATATGACAAATTTTTCAAGAAACGAGCAAAATTAATATGGATTATGCAAGATAACATTTATTTATATAGACTTTGAATGTATAACAGGAGATAGTAACTATAGGCTACTTCGGGTATATTAAATAATTGTAGCTATATAAATCAATAAATACCAAGAAAACAAGGATAAATCACATGTCAATCAATGTCAATAACCCAGGAAATAAAGAACAAATACAGAACAATATAACAATATAACATGACCTCTTATGTGGCCCTTTAAAGGTACCACTAGGAACGGCTCATGGGAGACACAGGCACCAGCATAAAATGATTGAGAAAATATGTTGTGGCCCTCTAAAGGCACCACCTAAAATTCACTTAAATCACTTATTCACTGGATCAGTTCACATAACTGGGTGTAAAATTAACTAAACAACATCTGCTTGGCCTCCCGATTAAAGGATACTGGTGATAGCCCGAAGAAGTTGATGGATGGAGAAGCATTAGCACCAATCCCCAGGAGCCTGGAGATTCCATGGTTGAGGGCATAGTTTGTAGGACGATACCCCTCCAGAAAGCTGATTTAGATCTAGTGTTCCTAGGGATAGAAAGGTCTAATTGACTCAGTATATCTGGACAGTCTATGATGCCTTCGACCAGTTTATGTAAGAAGAGCAGATCAGTAAACCTTCGTCTCAGGGGAAGTGGTTGGATATTATTGAGCTCCTCCAGTTCTGCGAGGAACTAATGGTATACAAGGAAGCTAGCAATTATATAAATTCTTAGCCATTGGTAGAACATATTTCAGGATGCTGTCGCACGTTCTGAATCAATATATACAGATGAGCAAGCGATGCATAATCCCTGCGGCTTCACCTCGGCTTTAGAATATTTCCCCAGAGTTTTGAATGTAACTCGTTGTTGGGAATTTTCCTGCTAAGTTGAGAAATTCATACAAAACTCCTTTATAAGTGTTTATGAAACTTCAACGATTATTTACATACTTTCCATGGTTATTTTTTATGTATTTAGCATGCTTAGCATTTTCAAGTAAAGCTCAGCCTTATTTAATATAATATTTTAGCGATTTCCTTTTCAATTTTAGGTGTTTTCAGTTGTCAGACTTATCATTCCCCATAAATTAATTTATATATGAACTGAATACCAAACTATTGAAATTGATAAAACTACGAAATATAAATGACCCGACTTTTACCCGTAAAGTTATAAGGTCACCACTCACCATTCACTCTGTAAACGTTTTGCGAGGTATTTAAACTTTTCATCATCTGAGTTAAACAAAGCATAACGAGGTAAGTGCCATTTACAACTCACAAGTTGCGTATGTGTTTAGAAATAATAATGACATTACGTGTTGACACATACTCATTAACTATTCATGTCGCAGTCCTTGAACTCTACAGCCTGATGAGGAAGTATTTATTAATGTTCCAGTTCACAATATACGTACTATGCATATTCCTCCTCAACTAATAATACAGTTATTAGCGAATTTAATATTGAACTTTGTTTTACCTGGAGCAGTCGTAATAATTTATGTGGTACTATTACTGTTTGATTGTTTGAAAATTAATTAATCATGAGTGATATTTTGTCTTTTGTTTTTTGTTTATTTGTTATCCCTGACCTAATTTAGTCCGCTTATTCACTTGTTTGTCCATTGGTTCTATCGTTTGCTTCTTTTCCGTTTTACATTATGTGCAGTAAAGGTTATTATGCATGCCTCTTTTATCGATGTAAAATACAAAAGCATTTCCGATTTATCATTAAGATTGACGAGTTACAAGGTGACAAGCGTTATTCATTTACAGACTTGATAGCTAACTGAAAAAATCCATAGTTAAATTTACTGTTACTGTATACAAACAAAAATGTATACTGTATTAAAAAGGCATAGACCAACTGGAATAGTTAAATTTGTACTTGTCTTATTATGTTTATATATAAATAGATGTAGGAAAGTAGAGGAAATTCAAGAGATTTTTGTTTCTTATTAAGTCAAGTAATTGGAAGTAAAAAAACGGTAAATTTATCCGCGGCCACGCGAGAAGCAGATACAAATTGATCCTTCCTTTAATTAGTTAATTTAGCGGAGAGGAACGTTGGCCTTTTAAATTGTGGCTGTTGTAATTAATTGTCTGCTAACAAGAGATAATTAGTATTTTACCAAGTCTGGTTCAAATTAAACTTAAATAGTATATTTCAAAATTATATTTTGAAATCATAGGTGTTATTCTCACAAAAGGTCACTAAGTTATGTCGAAATGGTAAAACACCCTTTTTATAATATAAAATGGAATAAATTTTAAATCCCCTAGGATTATTTCCCGATATAAAAGTTCGTCTAAGTGGGCCATACATCATATTATTTCTCTTTAGTTAAATTTATACTGTTGTATCATTGTATTGATAACATTGTATCTTATAAACAATAATATAACATTTTATATTTTGAGACACTCAATTTTCAAAATTAAACTTACTTAGATGACCCAAAATACATCTAATCGAACTTAAATTATTTAAAAATATAACATAATAATGTGGTACATACGTTGCGTACGGTGACACGGTGATAATGATGTAGTACGTACGTAGTGGTGGTGGTAGTGTGGTATGGAGTGTAAATCTAAGTTGTGTGTGTTGGATGATTGAGGTGGACGTAACATATATTGCCGCATAATGCGACACGGCTATTGTCCCCATAGACCAAGAAGCTGCAACAACTTGGCCTTAACTTCAGTTTGGCCGCGCCGCGAATATTTACAAGGGGGAGTTCTATAAGAAAACTTATTTCTATAATATTTTTAATGTCAATAGTTTTTGTTTAATACATTTGTTGTATACTTACTAAACTTTACTTAATTTAGTAAATTGAACATACTGCTCACGTACCAAAACGAACAAATTTAAAATAATAATTTTAATGAGATAGACACATTTAAGGATTACTTTTTTTCAAATTTGGGTTACACAAACTCTAGTCCATTTATACCTGTACGTATTATAAATTGCAATGGTAATCATATAATATTCGGTTTATTGCATATTTAATTACTAAACCAATTTTTGATTTGTACTTTTAACTAATTATTTTCCAGGGAACTAAAAAAGTAAACTTGAACAAACATATTTTTTACCTCTGTTTGAAGATTTAATAAACTTATTTTTCTTTAATCATATAATTCACTAGTGATATATAAAATAAAAATGTTTGCTCAGTATTCAGAAATCATAGTTTAAAATACCTGTGAACCCATTTGTTTTATAAACTCTTTGAGCAACAGTAATCTAAGATCAAATTGAGAGCATATAATTAATCTATCTGATTTAATTAATTATTAACTTTACTATGATCAGACTAATATCAATATAAAAAGCAACTAAAAAACAGATATAAAATAGTTTAGCACGTTCAATGGTATAACATAAACTGTACTCTAAACTACCTTACAACTAACTATACATACTCTAGAATAAAATTGCAACATTAATTATTGCAGTCAAGTATGAGAATGTGCCAGGAACTAGCTACCTTTTCGTCAGTATCCAAGCTAATGTAATACGGACTATTTTAGACTTGTTATTACTAAAGTAATATCTTTACACATCATAATAATAGTAGAAGAATTTTATTACAACATAACTTTGTTAAACTGATGTGTTATATATGTGTTTATAAAAACAAAAAATGTATTTCAAGGCATCTGCTGTTATTAATGACATTTAAAAAAATAGAGCATACTTTTTTTGTTTCTTGGAGAGTAATACAACTTTAAAAACATACTCTTAGAAACTAGTAGTTTAGAAAATACTATAGTGTTCCTTGTAAGAGTTGTCAGCGTAGCAGGACAACATGTCTTAGAAACCAACATCTCTTGAAGCCGTTGTTTGTGTCAAAGAATGCGCAACCCGTCTGGGACCACAAGCAGATAAATGACGACACTTTCTCTGTCGCTGCTTTCATTTATAGTTTGCAGCCGCTATGGCTTACTAGAGTAATCTTCATAAATCTGGTGGAGTTTATCAGATTTAACGATGTAGACAATATCCTTGTAATACAATTCCTAAAAAATAAGTAGTAATTTAGTTTAATTTACCTTAGTACTTGAAAAATAACCGGCATTTCAATATGACATTTCTATGTCAAGTATCACGTTTTAGGCGAACGAATCTTGTTTTTCTACGTTCCGTCTTTTTATGTTAAAACCGACAAAAAAATACAGGTTGCTATTTTTATACGTTTTTCTTCTGTTGTGATTACAGTACAAATTAACCTTCACATCCATATCAT
This sequence comes from Allygus modestus, assembly GCA_963675035.1. NCBI lineage: Eukaryota > Metazoa > Arthropoda > Insecta > Hemiptera > Cicadellidae > Allygus > Allygus modestus. Next base: position 51,301,024 of record OY776116.1, read on the forward strand.
ATAGTATAAAACAATAGATTTTGCCCAATAAACTGGCAATACATGTGAAAGTAAGTAGTGGTTACGTTATCAACGATGGTAGAAGTTAAAACCTCTTACAGTTGTTGCAGATATCACATATTTTTTAAATCAGCAAGCCCCAATAATATTGTCGAAGTGAAGCACGGTGGAGGTGACCTAGATTTCAACCAAAACCTACAAGTAACTCTCACAACCATATTGTACTCAGTGAAGGAGGTTTTAAGGAGAAATGCAAATTTGTTACCACCGGAGTGACGTGTATTTACTTTTAACCTGTGGGTTCTGTAAAGCAAGCAACGAGATACGTTTGGCTGATTGAAATTTCAGTGCTGAAAAAACAAAATGATCTGAAGTAGACACGCGCCACTGTGGTGATGGGTTTTTCCATAGTAGATTGTTTTACCAGGTGCTCAAACCAGCGTGACTCTGTTATTTTTTCGGTTTTTATTGTTTTATTTGTTTACTATTTTATATTATTATAATATAAAATAATATGTGTTAATATTTTGGTTAGATTAGATATTAGATATTAGAAGTTTATAAATGGACTTTTACTTTACTCTCAGAAGTAACACATACACAACACATTTCTTATAAGTCCAACTTTTAAAATGTAGTGTTTTGATTATCATACATATTGCTACACCAGATTAGCTTTAATCCTTATTTTTAAATTTTACAATATTTTAAAGAAGCAACTTATAGCACAAACTACTCAAAAATAGCCTAGACATACTTTGTGTAATATGAAAGTTTTGATAATTGACAGAGCACTAGTTTTGAAATTAGGTGAGAGAATTAGTTTTGGAATTAGTTTTATATAATACAGTGCAGTACATATTATAATCGTTAAAAAGGCTTTCAAATAAAAATTTCCATGTTAAGCTGATCTTTATACTTGAAATACAAAAAATGTCAAAGGAGTTTTTAATTGTCAAACTGTTTTTCAATTGCTGATTCGTCTAATAAAGGTCAAACGTGTCCTAGTATGTTTCTTGTTTGGACATAAATTGCATTCGCAATAACGTTTAAGCCTATTGGTTTATTTTTTGGATGTAATGAAGAATTTTCAGAGGGATAGTAGTTGATAGATTGGTGAGAATTGGTTTATTGAAAATAATCTAGATGTAGTTAGCAGCTAGTATCAGTACAACCTGGAGCACTTCAGTAACAACGTGGGTGGTAACACTGAAGTGACTGTATTAATGTACACACGTTTTTATTAGATAGAAAAAAAGGTTTAGAAGACAAAACAAGGCAAAGAAGACATTTTTAATCTTCCACATCAAACCTTCCTCTTCGCCTTTTAAAAACAACGTAGAATTTACAGCGTCAAGTTGTTACACACACATAAAAATTTAAAAACTCACACACAACATATGTAGTCTTATAAGTACTAAAAATATAAGTAATAAATTTACTAAACCATGATTAATGTGGTCAGATCAACCACTGTGATAATCTCCGGTTGCCTACAGAAAATTAACGACTGTCATATTTTTTATCTCCGAACAAAGATGTAATAAAAGTTTAAATGACTTGGTCAAGACCGCAGTATCAATCACACTTCAGAAGTCGTTTAACTTTTCTCAGTGTTTCTCGAACTCCAGGTCTAACAGATTGGACAGTGTCTGTAGGGAAAGGACTACTTCCTAACTGCCCTCGCTTGGAGAATAAAGAATATTTAACAATAAATGTGTTGATGTCTATTTATTTCATATAACATTTGTATGGCTAAACTAAACTTTGTTTCTACAACAACTACTGTATTTTCAGAAATGATTCAATGATCTAACTTTTTCTATTGTTAATTTTTTCCTGTTTGGAATTACTTTCAGTTAAATTAAGATTTCTAATTACATTTTTTTGTGTTGTAACTTAACATTTTATATATTGAGTTTAATAATGCAACACCTTAAAATCAAGAAAAGATTATACAAATAAAACTATAGCAGCATTAATAACAGTCGTATGGTTGTAAGTTAAACACCCGTTTTGTTGGAAGTAGTCAAGAGCCAAATACATGTTCACATTTAACCAGACAGGATAAACAGTTCAGTGACCAATAACCTCGGCAAGAGGCGGAAGTCGAGTTGTTGGATTAAATTGCGACTCCACTGGCGTTTGATATTTTAAGACTTACTTAAGTTTAAGTTACTTTTGAATTATTTCTTATGCAGCATATTAAGCATATGAATAGAACCGATAGAGGGCTTTGAAAAGGGTATACGGAATGTATGTAAAACTCTAAACAGAATAACGAGTCATTCTGAGTGTGGCATTGTTATTGTTTTGTAGAATGGATATTTTAGTTGTTAATTGAATTGCAGTTATTCCTCACAAAAAATATACTTTGTGTAAATAAAACTAAAAGTTATCAACGTATGAATATCGTTAATAATATTGTATGGCAGTATAATTTGTAAAAGTTATCAAGCAAAAAATATAGTTATACTATTTAATTCCACTATTGTAAAAATAATTATTTTGAAATATAAATAGTAAATAAGTTCTCATGGATTAAAATATATATGCTTAGCTTGATATTATTTTTGAATTTCCAAGAGATAAATAATTTATACAGTCTTCTTATAATAAAATAAAAAATAATCTGTCATATTTATTCAAGAGTTAAAACTTTTCTCGTACAAGGTACGTTTTTGGGTATATTATAGTTATAAACTCCACAATTTATTTCCATGTTTCAGTCCCGTTTTAAGATAATAATACTTTCAGTTGAGTTGAGTGTGTTGATTCAAATGATTTTTTTTAATATTTTGAGAACGAATAATAAAGTACAAGAGCAGATTGTGGCATTGTGTTTACCGTAATATGTAGTTCTATATGAAGGGTAGTGGATCACAACCCCGATTTTACATTTGAAAAACATATTTGAATGCAATAGGTGGATATAAGATGACGGAAAAATATATGAAATAGGTCAAAATGAAGTATAAGTTGATCAACAATGATCGGCGGTGGTCCAGAGTCGCTATCTCAAGAAATGTAAAAAAGTGGGACTCATTTAAAAATCACCCTGTATGTTCATATTTTAAGGAAGTAATAATAGAAATTCTTAGCCATTGGTAGAACATATTTTAGGATACGGTCGCACGTTCTGAATCAATATATACAGATGAGCAAGCGATGCATAATCCCTGCGGCTTCACCTCGGCTTTAGAATATTTCCCCAGAGTTTTGAATGTAACTCGTTGTTGGGAATTTTCCTGCTAAATTGAGAAATTACTTTTACAAAATTATAACTATTTGTCAAACTAAGGTATAGTTAGGTTTTGTGAACTCCTCCTTTATGTGTATTTTGCTTGAATGTTTAAATATTCTTATTTTATTTTTAAATTAATTAAAGAAAAATAATCAAATTTTTCTCTATTGGAAAAATACAGTTACTACGTAAAAGGTTAGACGGTAAATTTAGAACATTAATGAGCTACATATATGGTTATAATGGCTAAAACACCTACCCGAACCTAGCGTACTATTTGCGAGAATATGCAATATGGACACATAACATAGTTCGCCACCACAGCACGCTTCAATGTATTTCTGTTTTAATTTTTTTTTATAAACTAAGAATACATTTTCGTCGCATTTTGGATTATTTCAGATGTATTAAAAGCACTTACAATTCTTAATGAAATGTTGTTCAAAAGAAGAGTTTGCATAATTCAACGATTATTTGCATACCTACCATCGGTTTATTTTTGCATTTTGCTTGCTTAGCATTTTGAAGTAAAGCTCGGCCAGTCAACCTTATGTAATCTACATTTGAATTGAATACCAATCTATTACAATTTAAAAAAATACGAAATATAAATGCCCAAACCTTTACCCGGAAATTTATAATGCCACCACTCACCCTGTAAACCTATTGCGAGGTATTTAAACTAATCAACATCTGAGTTAAATCAAAATTACGGTGAAAATGTCATTTTCCACTTAAAAGTTGTGTATGTGTTTAGAAAAAATAATGACATTATTTGTTGACGCTTACTCTATTCACAGTCCTTGAGTTCCACAGCTTAATGAAGATGTATTTATTAATGTTCCAGTTCACAATATTCGTGTTATTCATATTCCTCGTCAACTATTGTTACACAACAGTTATTAGTGAATTTTGTACTGAACCTTGTTTTAACTGGAGTATTTGGAATAATTTATATAGTAATATAACAGCTCGATTGATTAAAAATTAATTAATGTTCATTATTATGTTTTTCATATGTTTGTTGTTTTTTTATCTCTGACCTTATTCCGTCCATTTATTCACTTGTTTCTCCATTTGTTCTATCGTTTGCTTCTTTTCAGACTTACGTTATGTACAGTAAAGGTTCTAATTTCCTCTTTTATCAATGTAAAAAACAAAAGAATTTCTGATTTATTATTAGGATTAACAAGATAAATAGAAAGTGACAAGTGTTATTTGCTTTACAGATTTGATAATTAACTGAGCAAGTCATAGTTATGTTTACTGTGACTGTATATAAACCACATAAAAGAGTGTATTAAACAGACATGGTATCGTTGTTTACTTGTCTAAATACGTTTATATAAATGTATTTATAGAAAAACTGGTCACAAACTGTAAAAAACCCTTTATATAATATAAAATATAAAATTTCATAATCTCCTAACATTACTTAACGCTATAAAACTTTGTCTAAGTGGGCAATATATAATATTATTTCTCTTCAGTTAATTATGTAACAATCTTATAAAAAATAATAAAAAATGTGTTTATTTTGTAATTTGAGACACTCTATTATGAAAACTAAACTTAATTAGATTAAACTATGTATTAAAATTGTAGAAAACTGAGGAAATTCCAGATTTCTTTATTAAGTCAAGTAATTGGCAGGAAACATAAGCGTTAATTTTATCCTCGGCCACACGAGAAGCATATACAAATTGATCCTTCCTTTAATAAGATAATTTAGCGGGTAATAACATCGGCCCTTTAAATAGTGGCTGTTGTAATTAACAGACTACTAACAAGAGAAAATTGTATTAATTAAACTATGACTTTGCTCAGTTAATTATAAAATCTGTAAAGCAAATAACACTTGCCACTTTCTATTTATCTCGTTAATCCTAATAATAAATCAGAAATGCTTTTGTTTTTTACATTGATAAGAGAGGAAATAATAATCTTTACTGCACATAACGTAAGACGGAAAAGAAGCAAACGATAGAACCAATGGAGAAACAAGTGAATAAATGGACGGAATAAGGTCAGAGATAAAAAACAAACGAAAACATAATACTCAACATTAATTAATGTTTAATTAATTGAGCTGTTATATTACTACATGAATAACTACGAATACTCTATGCATATTTTTAATAAACATATGTAGTGTGGTATGGAGGGTAAATTTATGTTGTATGTGTTGGAAGAGTGAGGTCGGTAACATATATTGCCGCATAATGCGACACGCCTATTGTCGCCATAGAACAAGCAGCTGCTACAACTTGTCCTGAACTTTAGCTACGCCGCACCGGCAATATTTATAAGGGGGAGTTCCATAAGAAAACTTAAATCTATATTTTTTTATGTTATTAATTTTCGATTAATAAATTGTTCTTTTACTTTTTAAACTTTATATAATTTAGTAAACTTGTCCTAAACAACTGCTACAACTTGTCCTGTACTTTAGCTACGCCGCACCGACAATATTTATAAGGGGGAGTTCCATAAGAAAGCTTAAATCTATATTTTTTTATGTTATTAATTTTCGATTAATAAATTGTTCTTTTACTTTTTAAACTTTATATAATTTAGTAAACTTAAAAACATACTCATCACAAACCAAAACAAATAAATACAATACCTGTTTTCACAAAACTGTTGGAATTTATTTAATATGTTTTTTTTTCATACTATAACAAATATTTAATTTAATCTGAAAAAAGGAAATTGTTTTCTTTGAGGATAATATGTTGCTTCTCAAATTTCCAGTTATACAAAACCCTCCCCTGATCCTCACCTTTAAGACTTGAAAATTACAATGGTAATCATATAATATTTGCGAAAATGTCTTCAATTCTCTGTACATAAAACTTACTATTTTCCAATGAACTGAAAAATCAAACTTTAAGAGTCATATTTTTCGATCTCTATGTGAAGCTTTAATATAATGTCCGTGTATTTTTTTTACTCTCATATAATGAGTGCTACAGTGCTATGTATTTTTAATAACTACGTCTTAGGCTAGGTGACAAATACTTTTCGGAAATCTGTATTGAACTTTTGGTACGTCAGGAGAGATTTTTTTTCTGGTTATTTTAAAGGTTTTCTAGAATTATGGAGGAACAATACTCCAAAGAGGGAATTTAATATTGAATACCGTTTCTATTAAAAGGCTACTTTAGGAATTTTATCTAAATGTTAGAATAAAAGAGTTTATATGGAGAGCATTCAAACAAGAAAATCAGTGAAGCTATTCATTAAGTGTTTTTACGCGTATACTACAAAATAACAAAAAAACATATTAAAACCAAACAGTACATTATTTCATGAGTATTATACAGTTTACAATATTCAAACCTATTACTTTATTTATTTTTTACGGATTCTCCGTTTTACAATAAGGTACATTTAGGATAAACACTCATCTAGAAGGTACATAACAATTAACAGTTACAATAAACAAATCTATATAAATATTTGAAATTTATATATATAAATATTTGATAACAAAGATAATTTCTAATTAACAAATGACAATAAAAACATACAATTTATAGCTATAAAACGAAGAAGTGCAAAGGAACTCTTTCAAAATACAAAAGCAATTACAAATAACACCGTAATAGAATTAAATATTTCTAGTTCTGAAAAATGTTTAATGATTTGATACACTTGTATGATAAAAAAAATAATTAATGCAGCTGTTTACGACAGCAACAATGATAGAGATTATAGAAATAATATTACAGAACATCAGGTCAAACATATCAATATACAATATAACAGCGTGCAATGAATATGCTAATTTAACCGAAACAATTAACAATGATAAATTAATAGACATATTTAAACAAAATAACATGCTACAAATTATGAATAATCAATCACTATTAAATACAAATCATTACATAAGTACTATTGGTTGACAAGAAATATTGTTGTAACTGTTCAATGCTGCAGTTGAATTGGTCTACTTTTTCACAAACCGTATTTACACAATCTATGAGCCTTGGAAAGGTGCTATTGAAATCATAGATTGGTGTTGCAGGGGCGTCGGCTAAAGAGGATAATGTCTTCTATTACAACGAGGTGACGGAAGATCAATCTTAGCCAGTAAGTAGGGCAATCAACTTCATTATTGATCAACTTGTGCAGGAAAACAACATTCAGTTTCCTGTGTTTCCCCAAGGAATCCATCCGCTAAGCTTCTACGATGTCATCAATTGGCACGGAGCAGTAATCGTATCCTCAGGCCAATCAAGCGAATGAAACGAGATTGAAGCCTCTCAATCCTGTCAATGTGATTTTGCTTAAATGGTGTTCAAAAAGGACAGGCGTATTCAAGTATAGGTCTGAACAAGGCTATATAAAGTGCTCTCAGAGCATCAACACTCAGGCTTCTTCTAGACCCTCTAAAAATGAAACCCAAAACTTTAGAGGATTTGTCAGTATGGGCGGATGGATTCAAGGAGTCCCTGAGTACCACGCTAAGGTAATTCAGACTGCATTTCCTCGTGATGACATTATTATTGAGCTTATACTAAAAAATTAATTGGTTGAGTAGTATACTGATATGTCGTTTTATACAAAATATTTAATTACATATAATTATGTTAAAGGTATTAACAACCAAGAGAGTAATTTTATTTTAGTATAGTGGGATGGTGGCAACACTGTCATTTCAAACTAGACACTTAGACTTTAAAATACGTTAGAGTTGGTGTGGCCATATAACTGGAATGTCGTAGATAATTGTAAGTTGTATTTAATTATTATTTAAACATTGATATCTTGAATTTGTATAACTTTTGACTGTTAAAAATTTAATAAATTAATATTGTTTCACCTTAAAGTAAAGACAAATGTTGAAGAGTTCCATAAAATAGGAAATAGTCAAATCTAATCAAACTTGCATTTTTCAACAGGAAAAACTCATATTGTAACGTAACATTTATATGCATTTTATTTTATTTTACTTTAATTTGTTTTATATAATTTAACATTACCTGATTGTAATTCCATTGTTTTACTTTCTGTACAGACGTAGATCATTCCATCCCAGTTGGCCAGATACACCCAAAGTAAAGTAAGACCAAACCATTATATCTTATTATATAGTAGCTGATATAGCTAAGGATCATTTTATTTATAATTTGTATATTTGAAGCGCACCGTCAGTAAACCATATTAAGTTACAACGATGTCAGATTGTTTTTATTAAATCCTGTAGTAAAGTATCTCAAGTGGTTGGTTATGTATTCCCAAAATTTAAACAATGTTTATACTTAATTGGCACCCTCGGTATAGATATTTTGCGCAACTCTGCTAATACATAAACCTAACCTCCATTGAGTAAATGAAGAAATTTAAATCAAGCCGAAATGGCTAATTATAATTTAAATTATCTTTTGAAGGACGAGTTGTCATATGAGCTTATCTCCAGAGGATAAGATATAAGCAATGATAACGTGGAAGCCTTGCGGAAACAACTTCGCAAATGTCTTCAGATTTCTCCCGATGTACGAAATATAACCGGAAAATTTGAATTGAAAACTGAAATTGACACAGTCGAAACTAAATTAAATTCACTTGACTTGTTACAAGAACAATGCCTAGAAAACGCTTCTAACCTACAAGTAGCAAAAATAAATGCCAAGTTAAATCACTTACAGTTAAGGATAAATAATCTAAATAAGTGCAAAATTGATGGAACTTACCGCAAAGCCTTAGAAGACATGTCTGCCAAAATTTCAGGATGCATTGAAAAATTTAACGTCATGAAAGGGAAAATTTCAGAAGAGGAGTTAAGTTTATCTGAGGAAAACCTCAATAAATACCTTGTTGAAGAAGAGGAAGAAAACGCCAAGATGGAACAATTTGTAACCCCCACAGCGGAAACATCTACGCCTATTCAAAAGGAACCTACTACGAATGTTGCTTCATCTATACCTCCCCAAGAGTTAAATATTTGTCCTATGCAGAACCCAGAATTACAAACCCAGAGATACCCGCAAGAAAACTTTAGTTTATTTAATAAATTATCAAATCCTGTGGAAATATATTTAAATAAATTCACAACTTGCAACGGACTCGAAATAAATGAACTACTGAAATTTTTAAGAAATTTAACTGAAATAAGGAACCAAACTAACCTAACTCAAGGTCAAATTTATGAGATTCTACCCAGTTATACTGCACCCCCGTTGTTAAACAAAATTCTAGAATCAAAATCAGCACATCAAACCCTGGATGAACTGCATCATGAAATTATTACTACCTACATACCTATCACCCTTAGAGAAAAACTAAAACAAGATTTGATTTTTAGACCACAGAAACCACATGAACCATTGGCCATATATATTAATGAAATAAAAATAAATCAGCAAATCCTCCAAACTAATCTAACTGAAACCGAGTTAGTAGCCTTCATTAAAAATGGCATAAATCCTGAAATCCGAAACAAACTTGTATTTGAAAGCAACCCCCAATCATTTAAAGATCTTGACAGACTATGCATAAATTTAAACAATGTTCAATACAATGATTACATGAGAAATCACCTATATCAAAATCCCGCTACTCAAAGGCAAAATCCAAATTATAACCCTCAAAGTTATATTCGTCATATACCCCGATCCCAACCAACGCAACGCAGTTATGCATCACCAGAGCCAATTGTTATAATTGTAACCGTAAGGGCCATATCGCAAAACATTGCCACAGACCTAGGAACCAAAAAAACTAATAAATTCGGGAGTTATAGTCCAACCCGAAATTCATCACTATACTCCCGAGAAAACCGAATCAACCCACAATTTAAAGTCTCTGAACCACACAAACGAATGTAAAGGCGAACTTCGTAGATTAGTTAAAGGCTGGAATAAATTCAAATCACCTCAGCTAACTAAAGTTAAGGGTAAAATAATGGAAACATTACCTTGTATAAAAGTGTCAGTAGATAAACAGTTAAATATAAATGCTTTACTAGACACAGGCGCAAGTAAGAATTTTATCAGTAAAAATCTTTTTGACAGCTTATCAACCCGACAGCTAGTTAAGCAAAATAATAATTGGTCCGGAACGATTTTAGCCGCCAACGATAGTCAGATAAATATATTGTCAGAATGCAAAATTAAAATCAGGATTGACAAGTATACATGGGATGAAAAATTTTTAGTCATAGAACAAAATCATTATGATATGATTTTAGGTACACCATTTATGAGTAAAAAAGGACTGAATCTAGACTTACAGCGTAAAATTTGTTATTTTAAGTTTGCTCCTAGCAATAAGATAAGCATGCATGTTGAGGAAAAAGCGGATTTATCTTTAAATAACATCAAGATTGGAACACCGGAAATGACAGCCGACGTGGAGTGTCTTATTGAACAATACCCCGATGTTTTCACTGATAAAATCGGCGAAGCACTTGATCTCCAAGTCGAACTACATTTATTAGATAATGAACCTGTTTGTATTCGCCCATATTATTTAAGTCCACCCGCCTTGCAAAAAATGAAAACTATAATCGAAGAATGGTTATCTCAGGACATAATTGAACCATCCACTAGTAAATACAGCAGCCCGGCATTTTTAACAAAATCGGACCGATTAGTAGTGAATTATGCTGAGTTAAATAAAAAGTTAGTACAAATGAATTACCCAATCGGAGACTTACAAAATATGTATCAGCATTTACGAGGAGGAAACTATTTCACTATTATTGACCTCAACAAAGCCTTTTTACAATGCCCACTCGCTGAGAATTCTCGCGACATCACCTCCTTTAGTACAATATTCGGCAAATACAGAATGAAAAGGGTATGTTTTGGATTACAAGTAGGCAGCTCAGTTTTATCAAGCTACCTGGATAAAATATTTCATGGCATAAAATTTCAATATTTAATAGATTTCTGCGATGATATTGTGATCCACAGCCCAGATAAGAAATCACACTTAGAGCATATCAAAGAGGTAATTAAGAGATTATCAGACCACAAGCTTACCGTAAATGTAAACAAAGCAAAGTTTTTCTGCAAACAAATTAGTTTTTTGGGACATGTTATAAAAAATAATACTCTTACCATTGATCCCGAGCGAACGGTAAATATTAAGAATTTTCCTACACCCAAGAACCTAAGAGAAGTTAAACGATTTACCGGGATGTGTTCTTACTGGAGTAAATACATACCTAAGTATGCGGAGATATGTATTCCGTTACACGCACTGAAGAAGAAAGGCGTAAAATTTAAGTGGTCACCTGATTGTCAAAAAGCCTTCGAAATACTGAAAGAAAAAATTTCAAACCCCCCCATCTTACAACTGGCCGATTGTAATAAACAATTTATAGTTCAATGTGACGCATCAAAATTTGGAGCCGCTGGTGTACTTTTGCAAGCTAACGATCAAGGAGATCTTTTACCGATAGCATATTACTCCAAAAAATTCACGGATGCCGAAATGAAATATAGTATTTATGAGAAGGAAGCATACAGCGCTATTTTATGCATAGAAAATGGCACGAATTTCTAGAGGTGCAGCCATTTAAATTAATTACCGATAATTTAGCCCTTTCTTTCCTAATTAGCTCAAAACGAAAGATCGGTAGATTATCGAGATGGACGGAACGACTTCTAAATTTACCATTTACCATAGAACACTGTAAAGGAGCAGACAATGTCATAGCGGACGCATTATCTAGATTGTATGGAGAGGAAAACGCCGAAGATTGTGAATCACCGGAGATAACGCCCGATTTAAACAACGCTTTAAAAAGTCTGTTAACCACACCGAAAAAGGAAGAACATGTAAATATTGTATATAGTAATTTTAAGTCAACGAAACATGAGAAAAACGAGGACAGATATTTTTGCAATTTAATAAATGAAATACCTATGGCATTTACGGACCTGCAAAAACATCAGAACGAAGACGCTGATTGCATTAAAATAATTGAAAGTGTAAATAATAAAACCAATCAAGATTGTTTCTTCTTAAACAAAGGATTATTAATGTATAATAATGGCAAGGGTAAATCTCGAATTTATTTACCAACACGATTAGTAAACATGGTATATACATTTTATCATAATACCATATTTGGTGGACACTTAGGCATAGCACGAACCCAAGCTAAAATCAATGAATATTTTTATAATCCTCATTTAGATACCCTAGTGAAAGAAAAAGTCAAGACCTGTAAAATATGTCAAATATCTAAAACCGCCCAGAGAAAATATGAGGGAAAATTAATCTCCATTCCGATTGAACACGCTATGAATACAATTTTCATTGATATTTTAGGTCCATTACCACGAAGCAAATCAGGAAACCAATATTTATTAATAGTTGTGGACGGATTTACCCGATTTTTATGGATACATGCATTGAGAGACTGTAATTCTCGACTAATTATTCAGAAACTACAAAATACATTTTCTGAATTCTCTACACCCCGAATAATTGTCTCTGATAAAGCCTCATACTTCACTTCTAAGGAATTTAAAAGTTATTTATTTAAAACTACATTCAGCACAGGAGAATAGCAGCATACAGAGCAAATGGGAATAAATCAGAAAAATTCATACGTGACGTATCGACTCTATTACGTTGTTTTTACAATCAAAATCAAACTTATTGGGACCAAGAAATAGGCAATATACAAATATGTCTTAACACAGCCCGAAATTCATCCACCGGAACTACTGCATTTAAATTAATGTTCTTTCACGATTGTAACAATGCGTTGTCAAATATTTGGAACCTCCAAGACTTCATATCCAACGAGATCAGCGTAGACGACAAGCGAGAAAATTTGAAAAAGGCGTTAATTAACGTGAAGAAAAATATTCAAGCTAACCGGAAGCGTCTTAAATATCAAGACCCCAAGTCAAGACATCCCTACAAGATCGGCGACGCAGTCCTCATCAAGACTCACTTTATAAGCAAGAAAATTAACAGATTTTCTAAGAAACTAGCAATCAAATACACTGGTCCATACAGAATATTGTATTTCATCACCGACGTGACAGTGTTAGTGCAAAATATTGAAAGTGTTTCAGATGTCAAGAAAGTGCACATAATCGATTTAAAGCTATTTCGCAGCTAAAGTGTACATGTTTAGTAAAGGAAATTTGTAAACACGGATAAATAAATGTATTAGGTATTTTAAAACCAGTTTAACGAGGTAAAAAAGGAGATTTCTTTTGTATATAATAAAAAAAAAACTTGAGAAAACTGAGATTTAAGTTAAGGAACTTATATTCGCTAATATGGTCGGCAAAATTAAATTTAATGTAGTTAAGCAACATGGTTTTATTTTAACGTAGGTTTTAGAAGCAAATGTGAAACGGTAATATATGAGAACGGAAGGTTTGGCGATTCTGAGAATAAAAAATACTCAGGCTTCTTCTAGACTCTCTAAAAATGAAACCCAAAACTTTAGAGGATTTGTCAATATGGGCGGATGGTTTCAAGGAGTCCCTGAGTACCACGCTAAGGTAATTCAGACTGCATTTCCTCGTGATGACATTATTATTGAGCTTATAATAAAAAATTAATTGGTTGAGTAGATAGAATTAGTTTAGAGAAAACGCTTTCCAGTGTGCTTTTATCGGAGGGTTTTCTGAACAATATATAAAAATAAGTAAATTAAAAATGTTTATGTTGTACCTTCTTTTGGTCAGTATTCAACATGCAAAGTTCCACACAGGTATAGAAAATGTATACCCGTCAACACATATGTGACGAATAGACAATTTCAGTTACAGTAATATAAATTAGATTTTTCTTATTTTAAGCGTTTAATTTTCACTAAGTTGAAAATGATAACATACAATAACTTATGGATTATATTAATTACTTCACTTTGATCCGACCTTTATAATTCTTTGAAAGAATGACATAACTGAAAGATATACAGCCTTATACGTCCACTAGTTAAAAAGATTTGTGACGGGTATTATTGGTTCTATCGGATTTTCATCTCTACTGCAAGGTTTAATACCTATTCTGATGGTAAACCTAATAGGAAGAATAGTCCGTTTTCAAATGACAATTGTACCTGTTAATAAGCCTTTAAAATATTATCTTAATTGATAGGTGATAAGCATTTTATTTATTAAATAGCAAACCTAATTTTACTACTTAATAAAAATGTAAGTACTGCATAGTGAAAAACTGATCATCGATTATAAATTAGGTACGATATAGTGAATTCGGTATTTATAAACACAATTACTGCCAATCCTTTATGAATTTAAATTTTTTCACACCTCAACTGACCAAATAAAAGGAAGAGAGTTGGAAAACAATTAGTATTTAAAAGAAAACTATCAACACATTTTATCCTTGGAGTCAATATTTTGCTAGTTTTCTTTGCTTTTTGTTAAATATAGGCAATATTCGTCGAAGCAACAATCGCAGTCTACAATTAATTATTGCCGCCATGCTGTAGCGGGTCTGTGGCGACAGTGGCGCGCAGCGGTCTTTGTCACAACTAATTGATTACGTTTGTTCTCTAGGGGTCCTTGGATTATCTGAGGTTCAGGATTTGATCAAATGTTATTTATTTTATTTATATAAAGCTCACTCAAATGAGGTGTACTTTAACCAAACTAAAGCCCTTTAAGTAAACAGTGGAATATTTGTCTCAATCATTGTGTGTTCTATGCCTAACTATTTTTATTTCTTAGTACGGGTAATTCAAAATGTGTATATTGGAAGTAAAATAGACGATGTGTTTTGTTACAGTTAAAGTTGTTTAACCACATTGGAGTTTATAAGCATTATCAAGTGATACTTACTAATAAATTACATACATTTGTAAAACCAATTATTTCAAATTGGTAAAATACTAATAATCAATAAATGTCTTAAACGTAGGAAGAGATAGGTAAAGTAACAATTAATATGAAGTTCTCACTATCATGACTATTTTATACGTTTGGTCATACGTACAGGTTGACTAGCCAGATTATAAATGCACAAATATACAACCTAACTTAAAATAATAATCAATAAACTTTGGATAAAAAATACTAAAATTGATGGTAATTTTGTTGGAAAAACACGTATTTTACGTTTATATGTAATATTTAGTGGACCATAGTCGGCTTTGAATTATTAAAACTTGTTAACCGTTTAATTTATATAACTACTAGCTGATGTACCCGTTCTTCGC
Organism: Allygus modestus; assembly: GCA_963675035.1. NCBI lineage: Eukaryota > Metazoa > Arthropoda > Insecta > Hemiptera > Cicadellidae > Allygus > Allygus modestus. The sequence continues at coordinate 51,316,437 of OY776116.1, forward strand.
ACGGGTTAGAAAGGTTGAGATCTTGAAACAGTTGTTCTTGCTTCTGCTCTTTAAGCTGTCAAATGGAAGTATCCACAGCTGTTCGCATCACAGTTTCTGAATGTTTACTTTCTTTTGCTACCTTTGTGTAAAGTTTCAGCCCAGTCGGTTCAGTAGTTGTTGCGTTTACTCGGAACATCAGACACACAGACAGAGAGACAGACGGAAACCACCTCTTCTTTATAATATTATATATAATGTGTACCAAGAAAGTAAAAACAACATAGGAAGACGATAATCTGAACCTCGAATTAAATACATTTAAGATTTGTTTTCAAATAAACATTAGTAACACGACTCATTTCTATGTAGTGGCAGTTAAATAAAGACATATAAAAAACCTTTTAAATAATTTCAAGCTTTCGCTTGGAAAACAAATTAAAGCAGGCTTAAAAGAAATTAGTTTTTTTAAATAACAATGTTAGCGCTCTATACTACCGTACAACTATACAAATTCTAGAAGACAATTACAACTTCAATTATTGCAAGTCAATCAAAGTAAAGAAATAAAAACTGCTTGTTTATCCGTAGTCAAACTTTAAAGAAATATTCTTAGAATATTCTTAGTCAGCGTAGGAGGAAAACATGTCTAAGAAACCAACATCTCTTGAAGCCGTTGTTTGTGTCAAAGTATGCGCAACCCGTCTGGGACCACAAGCAGATAAATGACGACACTTTTCTCTGTCGCTGCTTTCATTTATACTTTGAAGCCGCTTTACTAGTGTCAAAAGTCATAAATCTGTTGGGAGTTCATAAAATTTAAAGATGCACGTTTTTCTTAATTTATGATTACTGTAAAAATCAACTACCACATCTACATTTAGTAGTATATAAACGTAGACTTTGTCCAATAAACTATCAGTACATGTGGTAATCTATTTTAATGTTATCGACGATGGTATAAGTTGTACAATACAATAACAACACTTTTTGTTGTTGTTGTATCACATAATTTATTAAATCACCAACCCCTAACTATATTGTTCAAGTGAAGCACATGTTAATTGGTACATGTGACCTAGATCATGATTTGAACCGATAAAGTAGTTGACCTAGATAAAAACAATACATACTAACACGCTACTTAAGATAAATAAGGTAATTTAAAAGTTACTGATTATACTAACAGCTGAGGATTCTGGGTATTTCGATTAAGAAGGCACATGTCATATTCTTAGAAGCACACTCCAACCCAGGTAACTACATGCTGATTAAAATGCATGACTCTCTCGGCTTTAACAAGGTAACACTGTTGACTTCATTCATGGTCTTTTGAAGCAATTAAGTCTACATGTTTCAAGTGATATTGGATTTGTATAATAGTCTAGCTTTTTCCATGCACCCCACCCACAGTTAATGAAGTAATATGGTATCCGTAAATGTATACCTCATAATGTACAACTTAAAAAATAAAATAAATATTTTGCAATAGAATTGTATGAAATATTATGTCTCTAAATGGTTGTGTTCTAAAAGGTAAGAGGGACATCTCAAAATAGGAACGCCGAATCTAAAACTACATTACCATCACAAAAAGAAAGATACGTGTTAAAGTCACTATCCGTCACTGTGTAGACATTTTAATCAAATTTTTAGTGAATTTCCTATGGAAAGTGAACTATTAGTATGGCCGGCACGGTGAAACTTAAGCCCGGGACCACCATATAAGTTCCTAACGTGACCCCCTGAACACGTTTTGGGGGGTCGTTCAAGATGATTGATATATATATATAAGTATATAACGTATAATAATAAGTGTATATATATATGTGTGTGTGTGTGTGTGTATGTGTGTGTGTATGTATGCACTATAGCGGTCGCATTTCTTGTATGTTTTACTTCAAATTTGGTAAGGACGTTCTTTTCTATAATCAGTTGGACAAGTTCGTTGGGCATAATAATCGGAAAACTCTAAACCCATTTTTTGGCGATTAATCTTTCAAATTTTGAGTTTTTGGGCCATTAAAGGGTCAGAAAAACCCCTGGTGTAACATTAATGCATGTAAAAGATGATAATTAGTGACGTAAAAGTTTTAAGCCATCTCTCGTCATTCTAACATAAACAGTTACCAAATTATTAAAGAAAATATGTATTGACTAAACACAGTACGTTGTCTTATGGGGTTTTCATTAGAAACGCCTGTTAATCATTTGGTGTACTTTCATCATTCCCAGCAACCTCACGCCTACTTTCAATCCTGACTGGACCTTCTCCTAACCTTATAATGGGCAAAATTGTATTCCCAGCATTGCAGGTAAATGAACCTATGAGCATCAGAACAGCCAAAATATCAATATTTTCAGATTTAAATAAAATTGGAATAAATGTATGTTTTTACACTGATTTTGAGTTTTAAAAGTTTTGTGTGCGGAAATTCATCTCCCTCACGTCAGCGTGCTGCGTGCGAATTCGTTTGTGGTTATCGTTACTACAATCGTTACTACAATAATTAGTGGCATTTTTAAATGAGATATTTATTTTTAACGAATATAATGGTACATTTTATTTGAAAATAATAGTGTAACACTACTTTTATAGTAATTTTAATATACTTATATATTCTAATTAAACTTATATGAACTTATTAACCTTAACATAAGTCATATGTATGAAATAAGTCTCTTCATGATGTCCTTTTTACTAGTTTCAGTAGTTTGAGTAAATTCGTTTTGCAATGTTTGGTTGATAAATTTCTTGACATAAACAAAGTATACATAAGAATTTATTTTACGGAAACACGCGATTACGAATAAACCATGTTTTACTTTTCCTTCCACTTAGACATTAACCTTAGGTGCACTTATATTACCCTGTAATTTTACAAATGCCTTCTAAATTTGCATATTTATGAATATATATTGTTTTAATTTAATGCAAGACGTCTAAATGAAATATAAAAAACGGTAATTGATTTACCGTATTGCAGTTTCTTTTATAAGTAATAAAATCAAACGTGTAAATACTCATATATTATTAAAAGTCGAACATCTTTATAAGTCAAATGATCATTTCGCTTTATGAATTTTAGTTTACTCCAAGTGTGTGGATTATTTAAAATTTTTATAATTATTGTTAAAGAATCTTAGAAAATAATTAATAAAAATGTAAAACAGTTTTTAATTAAATGCATGGTTTTAATGAAAGACACAAGATAATAAAAAAAATCTCAGAACAACTGACTAGTAAAAACTAAAATAATATCAGCTTTTAATAATATTTCACGTTTCTTGGATGTAGCAATTTTCGATTTGGACCATCTAAAATACAAAAATATATGTTAATTTTATCTCTGCCCTAAAATAACACAAGATCAAACGCTAGCTCAAACGCAGTGAAAAAGTAAATCATTTATTGGTTCTTCGCTTTAGCCACCCCTAATTGGTTTCGCAAAGCATAACGACGAAGAAACCAAGACAATTTAATATAGAAGGTGGTAGAATTATTAATTCAATAGATTCACTGGAGCATTCAACACATAATCCTGAAGGTCTCTGTGGGGCTTCAACGAACGCATTAATGACAGGGCAATATAAGTGAAATAAATAGTAGGCCTATAAATGTTTGTCCTCTCTTCAAGCTAGTTTTATTAAACTAAATTTATTGTAATTGATGTGATACCTTATAAATAAAGATTAAACTGATGCGTAAAAAGTATGATCAATTAATTGTAGTGTAATGTTATTTTTTTCTTTCCTTTCTGACTTCCTGCAATCAGATGCCATTAAGGAATTAGTGACAACGAAAATGCATATAAGACTATTATAAAGTAAATGGATTAAGTGTAAAAGTACATTTATGAAACAAACATCAAGGTAGAAAAAAATTACTAAGAAAACAATAAACGCTTAAACGGAATAAATAAGTTGTATTGATTAAGGTTTTTGAGTTAATGTATTTTAATAGAATAACAAAGCTACTGTAAGATTGAATATGTGATGGATATGTACGATATAACATCATAATGTAACGAAAATTTTGAAGACACAATCTGTTATTGTATCCATTGAAACAGACACTAATTGGTTTATTCTTTGAAGAGGTGGCAGTCATAGCTGAGTGGGTTGAGTACTGGCCGACCACCCTAAAGACCCGGGTTCAATTCCTGGTGAAATATCCATATGAATTTTGAAACTCAGACTGCCACCGTGCTTGGGAAGAACGTTAAGCCGTTGGTCCCGGCTACATAAGTAGGCGACAGGTCATGTCAGAGGCACTAGTGCGACCTGAAAACTGAAGACAGAACTTGACAAGAAGATTACACGAACTTTACATTACTTTGAAGAGTTAAATTTATTGGAGTTTGGCGCCGTTTCCCGCACCACCAATAAGGACTGTCGTCTTGAGCTAATTATTGGCTTCTGTGTGATAAAATACACCATATATGGATGTTATTAAATTAATCATTAATTAATTTATCCTGGGTCAGGATATATTACCTGTTAGTGTAGAACTGGTTGAGCTTTAAACTTTGCAGTAGTATCCGGTATTTTGGTATTTAAATAAATTTACATTCTATTTGAATACAAATACTGAATAACCACTTACAAAATGATGGGCAGCTAATATACAAAACGCTTTACTGTAATTTATGGCATAGCAAGAGTAGATGTAGTATTAGTACTATTTATACAAATATATAATATATTTATACCATAAATAGTACAAGTTTGGTCATATAGAGGTGTTCTATTTAGACCAATAGTATACCACTACAAATGTGTGTTGTTTAATGACCCATGCACAATTTTAATTATTTTAACTACAAACAACTACACGATGAATTCTTTGCTTTCAGCATAAGTGTAAAGTTATTTGTTTTTAGGAAAACTGGAATTTTAAGGGATTTTAGCTTCATTGGTATTGTAATCTAGCAAAGTTGAAGATAAATATTGATAAAAACTATATTCATCTATGTACAAACACGATATACATGTCGATACACAAGAGATAGTGTTAAAAACTGCCTTTACGTGATCAACTATATTCAAGCGGTACTCAAAGCCTTGTTTACTGACCTGGTGTATGATGATTTGTGTTTCTTTTATACATCATGGAAACAGAATATTGTGTTTGTCTAATTATAAGTCACAATTTTTCAAAATATATAAAAAAGGTTCTAACCTTTGACGTTGTAGGCAAGGCGTGTTATAATTTTCCGCAACAATTTGCGACATTGCTAATGTCCCGATGGACCTCGCAGCTGCAACATCCTATGCTGAACTTTCCCTGCTAAGTTGTGTTGGGAATAATTTTACCAAAACTCATTTCATAAAAATAGCTTCCTAAAATCATAATTTTTTCCCCTATTCACCTCACACGCATAATGAACTATATCATATTAAGGTAAAGTATTATATAAATATAAGAAATCTCCTCTGTAATAAATGCTTTGAAATAATTTTAATAAATAACCCTTTTGAAAATAAAGTAAGATTATTGTATATATTAAATGTATTGCATATTTGAGTATTTTGAGGTTAAACATAGTTAAGAAAACCCCAGCAAACATTGACCACCAAGTAACAATTTTCCGATAAACACATCGTTAAGTGTTTACCGTCGATAGGATCAACTTCTGGATGAGATGAGTTATTCATGGTGATTATGTATCATGCAATTTATAAAGGTTGTTAGAACGCTATATTTTGTTTTAAAATTTTATTTAATTTATTTAAATAGAGGACATAAACAATTAAATTGTGCCGTCTTTGAATTTTACTAACTTTTTTAACATTGGGATGCAGAACATCTTTTTTATGGTCTTAAGTATTTAAATTTTTACAACATATGAATATTTAAATAATGTAGGACTGTTAATGGAATACAATGTTATTTTAAATTTGTAATAGTTTTTCAAATGTTCACCGTCCAATAGTATTCGTATTCTCAATTAGGATTAATTCTTCTACTAAACGCTTTTTGTAGAGTTGCGGTAAACATGAAAGTAGAATTGTTTGAAGTTCATGATAATACAAATTATTAGATGAATCGAATTTATGCAGGTTTGGTAAACAATTTTAATTAAATTGTTTTAAACCAAATAATATTTACCATATCTGATGACATTTACATTTTAGCGTCCACGATTCTGAAGTTCCGGAAAATAATTGTCATGTATGTAAATCTAATTAGTGACGACAAAAGTTAGAATGACTGAGTTCTAGCTAGTAAACAGTCGGAACAGTTAAAGAGAAAGCACACAGGTTAGATAACATTCTATCATCGAATAAAACACACTGTTAAATGGTTCATTTGAATAATTAGCCAATATTATACTCCTAGTCTTGTTTTCAACAAGTAAAGACCGTTGAATATGGATTAGTTCACATTGGACTTTGGTGGCTTAGTGACTTATGTAGGGTAGAGCCCAACCCGGAAACGATCCCTTTAATATTATTCTAGTGAAAGCAACAGTGATTAAACTATATGCTACCACCATAACTAGACTTTAAAATAAGTTATGGTGGTTTATCATAATACAAACTTTTAATTTGATCGGTTTTCACTTTTCTGATATGTGGGAAGTGATAAGGGCGAGTAGAAATTGTAAATCTTAGTAGCTTTAATTGGAATTTAAATTATACACATAAAATATGCATGAGGTTTCTTTGGAATGTTTTTTTAATTGAAATTGAATTTCAATAAATCGACCCATTATTCAAGCGAAATTACACTATTAAAATAAATAATTAATTTTATATGATTGGATAGGAATCGTAATTTTAACAATTAAAAAGCCTTTACCTTTTTTTTGTATTTCAAGTATGAGGATCAGCTTAGCATGTGCCTTTTCATTTGATAGCCGATTTTACGATTAGAATATCTGCAATGTATTGTATGTACCTCTTTGCAAAACTAGTGCTCTGTCAATTATCAAAATCTTCATATCACAGAAAATATGTCTAAGCTATTTTTAAGTTTGTTTATTTAAAATATTGTATAAATTAAGTTAAGCATTAACGCTAATCTGGTGTTGCAACATGTACGATAATCGAAACACTATATTTTAAAAGTTTTACTAATAAGAAATGTGTATGTGAATGTGTTACTTTTTACAGTAAATAAAAAATCCACTTATAAACTTATAATATTATATAATATCTAATCTTCTAATATGCATAATTACAAGTTTCATTTTTAACTCTTGATGTAAAAAGTATTGAAACAAACTAAATACCAATACACACTTGTTTTTCCTTCGTTTGTATTAAAATCACAACAATAGCTCTGTTAAGTTTTTTTCCATGACACAGACCATAAATACCAACTCTGAAAACTTAATTTTGAGAGCAAAGGAGAAGTACTTTTATAAACTTCTACTATCCGTAATTTAATTTTATATTTATTTTAATTTATAAGGGAAATAACTAATTGATTTCGTACACTTTTTTCAATAAGATGTGTTGAACTAACGGATATATTTACAGGACAAATTCTAGGTCTTGCATCTGGATTAAATTGTTCCTTAGTTTCGAATGATATTAGATTCCTATTCAATCAGTAGCGAAGAGGCGAAGGCTAAGTAAAGGCGCTCAATCAACAACTTCACTTCCTTATAACGGATCCTACGGCTCTTAAGTGTTTCTGTCTGATTACACGCAAACCCAACCTTCCTAAAGATATTTTAATATTTGACTTTATAATCAGAAAAAAAGCAGAAAGATAAAACATAAATAATTATGTTTATACGATTAGATAATAGTCTAACTTTAATGTAAGATTTTTAAGACGTTTTATATGATTTGTTTAACATATATTATTGAAAGCACGTACTTTAACGTAATAAAATATTGCCTTTTCCCGATGTCTTACATTTTTGGTAAGGTGGGGAGATACTAAGCTGAAATAAAATTATATAATCATCAATAACATTTGTAACCTAACGTTACATTTAAATAATGTACAGCCCCCTTTGTTAGGTTATATCCTCATAACACCCATTTTTGTAAGGCTTTCTTTCTGATTTTTAACCGAAAGAAAATAAACTATATTGCACTATATTTTTGGAAAGGAGTTTCATAAGAATCTGACAGTTTTAATAGCAATTTATGTATTAACAAACACCATTATTACATTCATGTAAACTTGAATTAAAATAGTAATGACAGCTACAAATTTAAGATACCGCAGGGAGTTTTTTCTAGTCTTGCCATATGGCAGGACTCGTTAATTTAGGGAATCCACAGAACAGTAATATACAACGTTATAAGTAACAGTACTAACAACATTATCCTGTGCAGAAAGTATAGTGCGTGACGACACGTGTTGCAGGTGTACCTTATGCTCCGAGCCTACGTCACGTACTGTGTTATCTGCCAGCCTCCGATAACACATGGTAACGAGCAACGTGGCTCTTGCAGCTTAATTATGAAAACGAGGTCGTTAATAAGTTCGAATCATTACTAGATGTTACTTTTATACATGACTATCTAAGTATACATATTAAATATTTACACAAAAATTATCGTCTTAAATCAAAAAAACTAACTGTTTAAATTAGTAATATAGTTTGTTTACGCTTTGTATGTTTTTTAAATTTTTGTTTTAGCCTATTTACTTCATATATATTAAGGATAGTACACGCAACACATTGACCATACCTAATGATGTCCCGGACCGAGTTTTCAACATTCCCAACTTAAGCTTTTTCGCTATAGTGAATCCTCTAAAAGCTATTGAATATGGAATATTTCTGGTAGGATCGAGAAAACTGTATTTAAAATGTACCAAGCATTCACATGTAAAACCAATATAATTAGAGTATAGAACTCAAGTTGTAGTGAAACCGAATAATTCAACTATTTTTTAAATACACTATAGTTGCACAATTCGTTACAAATTAAATATATTACTGTAAAAGATGTTATAACTCCTATGAATTCAATTCGATACACGATTAAGCGCTCCCAGTAAATAAGAGCATTTAATTAGCTGCCAATAGTGAAACTTTTAATTTGTTCTAACAGTCTTTACGACAAACTGTTAATTACTTTGCAGAACAACTTCCTCGAATAAGAATTTTATTAAAATTAGTTTTGTTTAGTTTTTAAGTAACTATTAAATACTGGTACAAAATCAAATAAATTGTGCTGACAAAATAACTAGAATTTGAAAGTATGTAAGGATACTGACCAAACAGAACTATTATCACTTACGAATTGCATCATTTTTTGAGCAAATTGCCTGCATTTTGAATATACGTATGTGAAAGTTTGCTTAATTAAAGTGATCCTATCCATATTTTAATTTACTCTTTTATGATTAAAAGATGTAACTGTTTTGTATTCTGTTTAGTTTTGCAATTTAACTACAGTAATCTGAATAAATATAATATTATATAATTTAATGTTCATATGAATATAAGTAAATCGGTTAATTTTATTTTGTGGACTTTTATCTGCATATTCAATTAATAAATTTGTTTTACTTTTTCTTTTACTTTAGTTTGCCACAGTAAGCCTGTTTTGCTCTTGGGTGATGACGTTTATCTTTTTGCTGTACTAAATGCAGTTTGCCTTTTTATACGTTAAGTAAGTTATTCATAAAAGAGTTAACATTTCAAAGAATTTGGATTAATTCAAGTGACCATATAAGTGACCATTGCTTCAATGTGTAATTGCTCCGTTAACATTATGAACACTTTTAAGTTAAAGATTTTGCTTTATATTTGCTAATCATTTATATTTTATGTTTAGTGTGGTTTTCTTTTGTTCGTTTAATGTGAAGTAAAGGCACCATTCTTGTTCTATGTCAGTGATAATATCAATAACATTTTTTTACTATTTACCATAAACAATAACCCAAGAATTATATAAATAACGGGCTATCTTCAATTATAAGTTAAATGCTGTAAAGGTTGGCTAAATTTTGTTCAACATGTCATAACTGGATATTAAAACAATTTTTTTCGAACATATACTTACCCTTAAGGTTCATTGGGATAACTAAAGTCTCAAAGGCAGACAAAAATAAATGGCTGCTGAGACAGAACAAAGTGGCATCGTTTGTCAGCTGTTGGCCTTACACGTGCTGCGTCTGCATGTGTATGAATTGCTGAGATGAGACCTTGTGTTACAGGTTTTATTTAATATTCCTTTAGATTATTTAGTCGTTTTATCATGCAAAACGAACTACATAATTCATATTAGCGTTATAGTAGCTTCGTTAATAACTCTAGAACCAAAATCTATTTTATACTGAGTGTCATATAATAATTTGAATAACCTGTTAGGGTCATGTTCTATTTTTCTAAAACATAATGATTGGAAGAGTTTGGTACGGTATTTAAATTCTGTATAACTTATTCAATTCCAATTCTAGTTAAGGAAGCATCCGATATTTTAGATATGAGTAAGTTTTAAAACAATAAAAATAAACGCAAACTTCCTAGGTGAACCAAAATCGTGTACCAACTACAAGGTAATACACGTTTTAGAAACTGCTTTACATTTCTAGTGAGAAATAACTTTTCCAAAGCACATTTGGTATTAGAGTCACTGCAAACAATTACAAAATTAAGGTAGGATCAAGTTATATTTAAAACATTGTTGAGTTAGCAAATTAGCTGTTCGCTAAACTAAAACCAAAATGACCAAAATGACTTGCTACAATTTGTTCAATTAAGGTGTGAACCAATTTAAAATCATAAGGGATTTGAAATAATGTTGTATATAAATACCGAAATTCACTATATTACTCCCCATTGATATTCGATGTTCGGTATTTCATTATTCAGTATTTACATTTTTGTTAAGTAGTCAAATTATGTTTGCTATTGACTAAATGAAATGCTTATCATTTATCAATTAATATAATAGTTTATAGGCCTATTAACAGATACAATTGTCATTTTAAAACGGACTATTCTTCCTATTAGGTTTACCATCTGTGTAGGTAAAAAACCTTTCAGTAGAGATGAAAATCCGATAGAGCCAATAAAACCCGTCACCAAATTTCATTTTATGAGTAGGCGTGCAAGGTTGTATATCTTTCAGTTCTGTCAGTATCACAAAGAATTATATTGGTCAGATCGCAGTAAAGTTATTAATTAATATAATCCACAGGTTAATTTTATGTTAACATTTTCAAATTTGTGAAAAAAACTATTAAAATAAGAAATATTTAATTTATACTATGATAACTCAAATTGTCCATTTTTTTTAAAGTCTTGTATACCTGTGTGGAAGTTTGCATGTTAAATAATGACCAAAAGAAGAAAAAATGTAACAAACATTTTTAATTTACTTGTTTTGATATTTTTTCAGTAAACCCTCAGATAATAGCAAACAGAAAAGTATTTGTTCTATACTAGCAATAGGTTTGAACATGGTAAACTGTATAACACTCATAAAATAATGAACTGTTTAATTTTGGTATGAATTCTTGTTATTTTAGTAGTCTAGTCCTACGCATTAAAAACACAAGAATAGTCTCACGGATTTTCTTGTTTGCATTTTCTCCAAAAAATCAGTTTGTATTCTAAAATTGATATAAAATGCCTAAAAGAGCCTTTTTATAGAAACGGTATAGTATCACATTCAGTCTTTAGTTGAAGTAACTGTATTTGTCCTCCTATGATTCTAGAAAATCTTTTAAAAAACCTAGACAAAAATAATCCCCCCTGACGTACCAAAAGTTTAATACAGATTGCCGGTAAAGTATTTATCGCCTAAGACGTTAGTAGCGTAGCACTGTAGCACTACTTAAATGGAATTAAAGAAAAAACCTATATTAAAGCTTCAAATAGAGATCGAAAAATATGTTTGTTCAGGTTTAGTTTTAGCAAATTTCCACTATAGGGAAGAAGCTATTACCGTAGTCGGCATTGTAAGACCTAAGCCCGGGACCATGTTCATTTTTCGTTCTGAGGTCCCCAGACCCGAAAAACACCATTAGTTCGAAACTGTAGATATATATATATATATATATATATATATATATATATATATATATATGTGTCCGTGAGCACGATAACTCTCGTAAACATTATCCGATTTTGATGAAATTTGGTATACACGTGTAAAGCAACATTTATGACTTTAAGTTCGAAAACCAGCCAGATCGCTTTATCCGAAAGGGTATTTTTGGGGGGTTTTGTACCCCAAAAATGTTTATTTTTTTATTTTTTACATAACATTTTGGAAATAGTCAAATTTTAGTTTTACCATTGCATTCAGCTTAAAAACCACACAATTTGGTATTTTGATCATTCCTCTACGTCAATTGGTTACCGAGATATTGAAAGTGCTGAACACTGTACGTTGTCTAATGTTATTCTTATGGAGGAAAAGAAAAATTGTATATCTCGCTGATTTATGAACGTACACTGATGAAACTTGGTATACGGCTTCATCTAGTGGTGGTGCATTGGTATTTACTAAAAAAAACGATTTTTTGTTAAGGGCTCTTGTAGCAGCAAACCTGTGTACTCAGCCCCATGTTATTCTTATGGATAATAATTAAATGCTATGTCTCCCTTAATTATGAACATAAATGAATAAAAACTGGTATATGACTTCACCTAGTGGAGTTATATTGACATTAGCATAACAATCTATTTTTTGTGTTCCATGATGCAGCAAACCTGCGTACTCAGCCCCAATGTTATTCTTATGGGGAATAATTAAAATTGTATATATTGCTTATTTGTGAATATATTTTTATGATAACATGGTAAGTGACTTTATTTAGTATTAAGACATTTATATCGCCATTGGAAATTCGCTGAGTATGCAGGTTTGCTGTGACGGGGGTATTTAAGTTCATTTGCAAATAGTGGGTTAGACTTATAGAGAATTTAAGAAACTGTAGAGAATATTACATAATTACCACAAAATTTATAAGACTTAGAATTGAGAATCAGAGTAGAGTTTGGTATAACAAGAAATTTGAGAAGCAGCTAATTATCCTCAAAGAAATCAATTTCCTTTTTCTCTGCGGAAGTTAAAGATTTTGTTATTTTATTTTATTTTATTTTATTTTATTTTATTTTATTTTAAAAAGCTATCTAATAATTAGCTTTTAAGACATATCAAAATAGTTAACATTAGAGATGTTATTTTGAAAATGCCTTTTTTATATTAGTTTTGTTAGGTGATGAGTAAGAATTAAATTTACTAAATTATATAAAGTTTAAAAAGTAAAGAACAATTTACTAAACGAAATCTAGTGATATAAAAAATTATAGAATTAAGTTTTCGTATAGAAATCCTCCTTGTAAATATTCCAGCCGAAGCGTAGCTGAAATTCAGGACAAGTTGTTGTTGTTGCTTGGTCTATGGGGACGCTAGCCTTGTCGCATTATGCGGCAATATATGTTCCGTCCACCTCAATCATCCAACACACACAACTTAGATTTACACTCCATACTACACTACCACCACCTCTTCGTACGTACTTTATCATTATCACCGTATCACCATACGTGAAGTATTTGTACCACATTATTATGTTATTATTATAAATAATTTAAGTTCGGTTAGATGTATTTTAGGTCATCTAATTAAGTTTAATTTTGGAAAACTGAGTGTCTCAAATTGCAAAATAAATACATTGTCTATTATTTCTTATAAGATTTTTACATAAATAACTGAAGAGAAATAATATTATATATTGCCCACTTAGAGAAAGTTTTATAGCGGTAAGTAATGTTAGGCGATTTATAACATTTTATATTATATAAAGGGTTGTTTACTGTTTGGATATGACTTTGTGACCTGTATGTGAGAATAACACCCATGATTTCAACATATAATTGGGAATTATAAAAATTAAGCTTAATTTAAACCAGATCTTGTAAAATAGCAATTATCTCTTGCTAGTAGTCTGTTAATTACAACAGCCAAAATTTAAAAGACCGACATTATTCTCTGCTAAATTATCTAATTAAAGGAAGGATCAATTCGTATCTGCTTCTCACGGGCCGAGGATAAAATTAACGCTTTTGTTTCCTGCCGATTACTTGACTTAATAAAAACAACTCTTGAGTTTTCTCTACTTTCTACATCTATTTATACATACAAACATAACTAGACAAGTTCAAATTTAACTATTTCATGTGGTCCATGCATTTTCAATACAGTACATATTTTTGTTTGTATACACTCACAGTAAATTAAAATATGCATTTTTTCAGTTGGATATCAAGTCTGTAAATGAATAACGCTTGTCACCTTGTAACTCGTCAATATTAATAATAACTCGGAAATTATTTTGTCTTTTAAATCGATAAAAGCATAACATAACGATTATTGTACATAACGTAAAACGGAAAAAAGTAAACGATAGAACTAATGGACAAACAAGAGAATAAGTGGACTAAATTAGTTCAGAGATAAAAAATAAACAAAAAACAAAATAAAAATATTACTCATGAATAATTATTTTTTAATTAATCTAACTGTAATAGTACTACATAAATTATTACGAATACTCCAGGTGAAACAAGTTTCAGTATTAAATTCCTAATAACTACCGTTTATCATTAGTTGAGGAGGAATATGAATAGCACGTATAATGTGAACTGGAACTTTAATAAATACATCCTCATCAAGCTGTAGAGTTCAAGGACTGCGAATTGAATAGTTAATAAGTATGTGTCAACACGAAATGTCATTATTGTCTGTTAACACAAACACGACTTGTAAATTGTAAATGGCACTTACACCGTAATGCTTTATTTCACTCAGATGTTGATTAGTTTAAATAACTCGCAAAACGTTTACAGGATGAGTGGTGAGTTGTGACCTCATAATTTTAGAGGTAAAGTTTGGGACATTTATATTTCGTAGTTTTATAGAATTCAATAGTTTGGTATTCAGTTCAAATACAAATTAATTTATGGGGAATGATATGTCTGGCAACTGAAAACACCTAAAATTGAAAAGTAAATCGCTAAAACATAAGGTTGACAGGCTGAGCTTTACATGAAAATGCTAAGGATGTCAAATACAAAAAACTATGGAAAGAATGCAAATAATCGTTGAATTATGCAAACTCCTCTTTTGAATAACATGTTATTCAGGATTGTAATTGCTTTTAATACATCTCAAATAATACAAAATATAATATAAATGTATTCACATTTGACATAAAAATAAAAAAACAGATATACAATGAAGCGTGCTGAGGGAGTGTGCGATGTTATGAGCCCATATTGACTATACTCGCATTGAGTACTGTAGGTACGAGTAGGCGATGTTAGCTATCATATCAAAATATGTAGTTCATTAATGTTCTAAATTTATTATTACATAGTTTTTATTTAATATATTTTAAATTCATTATTATTTTATAGTTTTTACGTAGTAACGGTTTCCTCACTGTATTTTTCCTATAGAGAAAGATTTAATTTAATTTTCTTTAATTAATCTAACAATAAGAATGTTTAAACATTCAAACGAAATACACATAATGGAGGAGTTCAAAAACCATAACTATAAATTAGTTTCAAAAATACTTATAAAAGTAATTTCTCAATTTAGCAGGAACATTCCCAACAACGAGTTACATTCAAAACTCTGGGGAAATATCCTAAAGCCGAGGTAAAGCCACAGGGATTATGCATCGCTTGATCATCTGCATATATTGATTCAGAACGTGCGACAACATCCTGAAATATGTTCTACCAATGGCTAAGAATTTATATTATTACTTTCTTAAAATATGAACATACAGGGTGATTTTTAAATGAGTCCCCCCATTATTTTTTACATATATCTTGGAATATAGACTCTGGATCACCACCGATCATTGTTGATCAACGAATACTTAATTTTGACTTGGTTTATATTTATTTCCGCTATATTGGATACTTCATGTTGGATTTAAATTTTGGATTCAGAGTATTTTTAATTTATTTTTTATATTTTATAAATAATTTACCTCATAGAAATTCAAAAATAATATCAAGCTAAGACTATATATTTTAAACTACGAGAATTTTTTTATTTATTTTTCTAGTTAATAGTTTTTATAATAGTGGAATAAATAGCAGAACTATATCTTTTGCATGCTAACTTATGGCAGAATACAAATTATTCTGTCATACATTATTTACAATATTTACACGTTGATAAGTTTTGGTATATTATTTGTAAGGAATACCTACAATTTAAGCAACGACTAAAATATCCATCTACAAAATAATAATAATGAAAATCAACTCAAAATAACTTGTTATTCTGTTTAGAGTTTTACATTCATAATACATTGTGTATACCCTCTACAAAACTATCTATCAATTATTTTATTAATGTTCCTAATACGATGTATGAGGAATAAATTAAAAGTAGCTTCAACTATTTAAATTCGATTGTTTATTCTCTCATTAGACCATAAAAACCAAAATAAAATATAATCATACAATTTTGGATTAAACATAATTTTACTAGATTCCTCGACACAGAAGATAAAATATAAAACACTAGTGGAGTCATGAGTAATAATTTAACCCAACAAATCGACTGTCGCCTCTTGCCGAGGTTATTGCTCGCTGAACTGTTTATCCTGTCTGATTAAATGTGTACATGCATTTGGATCTAGACTATTTCCAACAGAACTGAGTTTTCTTTACAACTAAAGACTTGCTATTAATGACTACTTTAGTTTTATTTATTTACTATATTACTCTATTCATAGTATTCATTTATTGCATTTTAAACTCAATATATCATGTTACAGTCAATAAAATGAAATGCGACATCTTAACTTATATGTAAGTAATTCCAAACAGGAAAGGTTGTACGATATAATTATTTCTGAAAAACAGAAGTGTGTATTGGGTAAAAATACTGTATAGGCAATACAACTAGTAGTCAACGCGAGAGATGGGCCGTAACATGGGGCTTATGGGCTTAAAATCTGGCTTCTGATTGGTCTAATTAGGTCACGTGATTCAAGATGGCGGCGCCCATGGTGGCGTTCCCGCCAAATTTGCGCGCCAAAAAAAAATTGGCGCCAAACCTAACCTCACTTTTCATCCCTCCAAAGTGTTACCAACCTAGCAGAGCTAATGTACCATACATAATTATATGTATAATTATATGTACCATATATAACGCTACAGTGTATAATCATATATGTACCATAATAATATACCATCACCTAATTATATGTACCATACATAATTAAATATACCATATATAACGCCACAGTGTATAATCATAAATATATATATATATATATATATGTACCATATATAACGCCACAGAGTATAATCATATATATATATATATATGTACCATAATAGTGTATAATATACCATCACCAGAAAGGTAAGTGAAATAATACTCTGTTAACAACTCAGTTTAGTTAATACAGAGAAACTCAATACACATTACCTTGGGCCGTGCGCTCGCGTGCCATGATTGCCTAACCACGGCACGTCCTGAGCGGTTACACCTACTGCGAGCGGTAACCGCTGCACGTACAACGAGCGTCTTTGAGTCCGTGACACACCGCTCGTCCTGAATAGCCAATGAGGCAGTGAAACATGCATAATAAATACTCTGATGTCCAGTCTACATTCATGTCCGGTGATGTGTGCAGTGCTCACTCCGCTTCTATGCACAGGGTGAGTAAAAATCAAATTCATTTCAAATAAACTATATTTATTTATTTAAAACCAATTAAATACTTGATTCATTACTGATTCAAAGAAAACAATTTTACAGTAGAAACAATATTAATACAGAATGATTTTTCATCTTCACTTGTTAAATAATAATTAAATCTTTTTAAAATTTACCAATTCTGATAACAAAAATAAAACGACTCTACTTGTTGAATTATTATTGTACAAAATCAACTTCAAATAAAATGTTCTTACTTTAAGTTTAAACAAAATAATTACTCTTTTAAATACTATTTTAAATCAATCAACCACAATTAACTCAAAACATGCACTTCTTTAAAAACTTTATAGCTTAAAAACAATTACAGTTAGGACAATTTCAAATATTATCTCAAAAAAACAGTGACTTTAAAAACATTTACTTTACAAAATAATTACCTTTCAAAAAATCCTAAGTCTACTTATTATCCTACATTTCCCGAACATTACGCTGAAACGATTGACAGATCCGTTAGTTTGTTAATTTATAATCAAACCTAAATTATCATATTAAGTGAGAATATATTAAACCTACCAATACAGCTCGAGGCTCGCAGGGCCCGCAGCAGCTGGCCCATCCGCGCCAGCATAGGGTTGCTCAAGCCTTTCCCAGCCTTTCAGAGCTGTTCATCCTTGCAGAGCTGCTGGCTACGTTCGGCACCTGAAAATTATATAATTATTATTATTATTATTAAAATAATAGTTTTAAATCTAAAAATGCAAATGTTATCCTATCTTAATTAAACCTTACTTTATACTTACATGATTTTCCTGCCGAAAGCCACGCTGCCGCCAAGCGGTCATCCAGGTAGGAAGCACCCTGACCCGATCATGAGTAGCAGCCTCTTGCTGTGCCGCCCTGAATGATGGGAGCTCCATTGGCTGCGACCCCGGGGTTGGAGTGTTAGGGCGAGCAACTGGAGAGCGCTCCCTAACCTGAAAACAAAAGGTACATAAACTATATATACTAACATATTTGTTAAAGTAGCCATTTTAATTTGAAACCGAATGCACGCCTATTATAAAAAAAACAGCCTTAAAAAGTTTTGCAAACACTGTAATTTACTAACCTGAGATAGAGGTCGCAGCTCGGTCAAACTCGCTGTAGAGCTACTGGCCTAAAAAGGAAACAAATAAAATATATTAATATATGAATACGAATCAATCAATATTAAAAGAAATACTTAAATAATAATGTCAACTCAAAATCAGTGTAAAAACAATACCTGGAAAAGGTGGTGAAGGTCCGTAATAATATTCAAGGAAACTGCAGTTCCACTCTGAAAATAAACAAATAAATGTATAAAAACATAACCTCAGTCCAAATAACAGCAAACAATCTATAAAACCCCAACACACAAACACACACACACACACACACACACACACACACACACACAAACACACACACACACACACACACACACACACACACACACACACACACACACACACACACACACACACACACACACACACACACACACAATCACTCTGCTCCTCTCTCAGTCGTTCGTCATGTCGCCTCCGAGCCTTACTCAACTTTGCCTTCAGCGATATTTATTCCTACACGAAATTCAAAATTTAAACCTTCCGTTCCTAATCAGACGACAGTTAATATTTGAACACAGAACCAACTGTTACTCAATACATCACATTGGGTATAAACTTGGGCTCAGAAAACGATACTGTTTTGATTGCTTTATGGTAAGTACGGTAAGGTAGTAAATGATATTTGTTATTATTTAATAACTGCTGCTTATCTTAATACTGTTTCTTTGTTGTGCAGATATACATACCCCAAGGTGGATGTTACGACATCGAAGCCCATGAAGTCAGCTTCTGGGAGCCGCTCGGGTATTCCACCAGCCCGCCAGACCATCCACGGCCCCTGTACTGTAGGTGTGGAAGACCAACAACTGTTGGACCGTTGATCACCTGCTCTTGTGTGTGAGTACAACTATTTACTTATTTATTTGCCTATAATATTTTTAATGTCCCGGCACTGCCCCGAGTACGGGAGGTTCCAAGGATCCTGCCAGCATCTATCACTGCAGGAGCTGGATGAGAGGCCTCCACGCCTCCTCTTCTGTGATCATGTCGAGCTGTAAGTACGCATAGTAACATTTTAACTTAGATACTCCCAATTTTCGGTAATATTCTCATGACCCTCAGTCTTTCTATTAATTAGGGCTAGGCGGGAACCTGTCAAAGTTTTAAGCCATTTATGTCTAATCCCCCCCGGTAATACAATTTCTCGGTCAAGTTTACTTTATCATGCGGAAGTTGTTGCGATTAGCTCACGCTTTTGGCACTGCTCGGCGGCAGCCCTATATCTCAAGGCCAGTATTTTATCATGCGGAAGTGGTCGCGATTAGCTCACGCTCTTGGCACTGCTCGGCGGCAGCCTTATATCTCAAGGTCAGTATTTTATCATGCGGAAGTTGTTGCGATTAGCTCATGCTCTCGGCACTGCTCAGCGTCAGTCGTAGCTATGGAGCCCTTCTGCATTGACTTCCCAGTGATTTCCTCCCGCCTCATGCCTTTGTGGGTGCATGATGCTTGTGATCGGGGGCACTTGGTACAAGCGACCCCGATCATAGATATCATGTACCATTATTGCATATACCCTAGGCTGCACGCGTGGTTGAAACATGAGTGGCGTATCTTGTATACATGTCACTCATGTATGTCTAGTGAGATCACTGGTTCAAGTAAGTACACTTTTTACGTTACATAACCGCAACATCCGCAACATTATTTGTCAGTAAACCTTCCGTTACCTGTTAAAATACTGTTCTGTGATTGGCCGGAATAAGCTCGCACCCCATTGGTTGTAATTAAGCGTCCTGCCCTCTGATTGGTCCATACACCCGCAACAAACAACACTATTGCATCAGCCACCTCCCCACCACCCCCAATTACCGCTATTTTCCTCTCACTTTGCTCTCAGCTTTCATTGCGATCAGACGTGTACCCGTGTTGCTCTGTTTGCTGCGTTTTTCTAACCTCAATCTTGAGCGTTTGCTGACCCTATCTTACGTGTAACATAACCTCACTTTTTATTTGTATTATTGTATTCTGTGTAACATAACCTCACTTTTGATTTATATTATTGTATTCTGTGTAACATAACCTCACTTTTGATTTGTATTATATATTTTTGAGTAACATAACCTCACTTTTTAATTTGTATTATTGTATTCTGTGTACCTTACTTTGTACTATAGTAATCCTTCCAAAATGGCTGTAAATCCTGTCGAGATACTCAGTTCTGACGATACTTATGTAAAACACTTTAGACTTTACGGTACAAGAACCATTTTTAAATTTTCTAATCCTCCTCCTGAAACAACCGAAATTGATTGGCTACGACAAGGTTTTGCCAAAATTGTCAATGACATGAAAGAGCGGGCCCATGAAAACGATCAGCTTGGTTTCACCTTGCACAGTTTAAATTTAAAATCAAAAGAACCTGGTTTTGTAGCTTTCCGGCCCGCGAACGAAGTAAATGAAGACATCCTTTGGCAAATTTTCGGGGGTATTGTTCAAAGTAACTCAGAATCAATTAAATCCACTGATACGTTTCAAGTTGAATGCACCCGAGTTAATCTCCCTGTAGGTTCTGGAAAAGTAAGGCCTGGCTTGTATAATACTTTTGAAGAGGAGTGTAAAGCTAGACGGGGAATAGTTGTAATCAATAACAAAGATAATTTGTGTCTCCCTCGGGCTTTGGTGGTGGCCATAGCAAACTTGACTAAAGACCCTCAGTATAAGGCAATACGCCAGGATATGGGTAAAAGACAAAGTTTAGGGCCAGAGAACTTGTTCAGCGGGCTAGGGTAGAGATCTCAGAGGAAGGCGCCGGTATTCCCGAATTGGAAAAGTTTCAGGACCTGCTAAAAGATTTCAAAATCACGGTCTACAACTACGACAGAAAAGGCCGTGATGTTTACTTTGAAGGAGCTGTTGAAAATCCTAAATTTAAAATAAACCTTCTGTTCCACAATCGGCACTATAACGTAATCAACAGTTTGACCGCGGCTTTCGCCTGTGCTTACTTTTGCGAAGCTTGCCATGTCCCTTTTGAACACAAAGCATATCACAGATGCTCAAACATCTGCCCCTACTGCCAAACCATCTCGCCTCCCTGTAAAGAGGAGCATGGGGGAATAGTTTGCCCGGACTGTAACATGACTATGAGAAACCAGCGGTGTTTTATTGCCCATAAGGTTGACAGATGCAAAACAGTAAAAAAGTGTCTTGACTGTGAAAAATTAATTAACTTAAAAGAGAGATCAGGACCTCACAGATGCGGGGAAGTTTTTTGTAAACCCTGCAATGCATTCAAAGATCCCAATCATAAATGCTACATGCAACCCAATGAAGGAAAACCTAAAACTAAAGACTACCTTTTCATTTTCTTTGACTTGGAGACTCGCCAAGACGAGTCTTTTCCCTCTGACCCTGAACAAAAAGTACATCAAGTTAACCTGTGCGTCTCACAACAATTTTGCTTTAATTGTATCGATGGTAAATTTTGCATGACATGTAGAAACCGTACAAGAGTCTTCAACTCTGACCCGGTTCACCAATTCATGGAGTATGTGATGCAAGTTCGTAAACAGTTCAAAAATGTCTGTGTAATTGCCCACAACGGGCAGGGCTTTGATTTTCAGTTTTTACTAAAACATATAATGGAAGAAACAAAATTCACGCCTGAGCTGGTAATGAGGGGAACTAAAATTATTTTGATGGAAATGGACAATGTCAGATTCATTGACTCCCTAAGTTATTTCCCCATGGCCCTCTCTGCGCTCCCTAAAGCCTTTGACCTGCCTCCCGAGAAAAAGAAGGGCTACTTCCCGCATCTTTTCAATACATTGGCAAACCAAAATTATGTAGGCCCTATGCCCGACAAAAAATACTATTGCCCCGAGTCTATGTTTGAGAAACCACACAAGGCCTTTGAGATTTGGTACGAGGAACAAGTAGCGAGTAACTATATTTTTGATTTTCAAAGAGAAATCTTGGAGTACTGTATTTCAGACGTAGAAATCCTAGCTCAGTCCTGTCTTAAATTCAGAAGTATTTTCTTGAAAGAATGTAACGTAGACCCTTTCCTCGAGGCCGTAACTATTGCTAGTGCCTGTAACTTGGCCTTCCGCCGCAATTTTCTAAAACCAGACACAATCGGACTTATACCAAAATCAGGGTACAGACTGACTGACAACCAATCTACAGCGGCCCTTCAATGGCTAAGCTGGGAAGAGGAGGAACGGGGAGTGAGGATTGAGCACGCTGGCCGAGGCAAAGAAGTTAAAATTAACGGGGTAAAAGTAGACGGGTTTGATGGTGAGCGAATTTACGAGTTCCACGGGTGTTATTGGCACGGGTGTCCAAAATGTTTCCCTTACAATCGAGAGGCTCCTCTGAAGGAGGATCCCTCAGATTCACTTAATTTAAGATATGAAAGAACTTTGAAAAAGATGTCAAAAATCAGTGACTACGAAGTTGCAGTAATGTGGGAGTGTGAGTTCCGTAAACTAAAGAAAGATAAAAACCTTAAACACTTGAACAGCCTGCCGATCCTCAACAACCTTCCCCTTGACCCTAGACAAGCGTTCTTTGGAGGCAGAACGGGCAATGCAAAAACCTATTGTAAATGTGAAGGGGGAGAAACAATTCAATATGTTGATGTATGTTCTCTCTATCCATATGTAAATAAATATGGCAAATATCCTTTGGGCCACCCTACAATCTATGTGGGAGATAGGGAGTGCAGGCAGCGAGGACTAAATGTAGATGGTTTGTTGAAATGTAAAATTCTGCCACCTCGGGATCTCTACCACCCGGTTCTCCCAACAAAAATGAATAATAAATTGATGTTTGTGTTGTGTAAAACTTGCGGGGAAACTCAAAATCAGGGGGATTGTGAACATGAGAGTAGTGAAAGGGCGTTAGTTGGGACATGGACTATGGATTAAATCAGGAAATCTGTAGAGAAAGGATACGTTGTGCTTGATATGTATGAGTTGTGGGAGTATGAGGTCGCCACATACGAGAAAGGGGGACTTTTTACAGATTTTATTAATAAATTCTTGAAAATGAAGCAGGAAGCCTCAGGCTATCCTAGCTGGTGTAAGACAGAAGAGGATAAAGATAAATACATTTCAGACTATTTCCAACATGAGGGCATTAAATTGGACAAAGACAGAATCGTTAAGAACGGGGGTTTGAGACAATTGGCAAAATTAATGTTAAATTCATTCTGGGGAAAATTCGGACAGAGGGAGAACCAAACTAAAGCAACAATTGTAAGGGAATCTAAAGTTTTGTTTAACATGTTAATAAGTCCAGAAGTACAAGTCAACAGGATCCAGCTTGTTAACGAAGAGGTTGTTGTTGTAAACTGGGAATATATTGAGGAAGTTGGGGAACCTTTGAGAAATGTAAATGTTGTAATTGCGGCCTACACCACTGCCCAGGCGAGACTTAAACTTTATGAACACTTGGAGGCTTTGGGTGGGCAAGTCCTTTACTATGACACGGACTCATGTATTTATTTCTACCGGGGAGGGTTGTACAGGGTCCCTACGGGAGATTACCTCGGGGAAATGACCGATGAATTGGCAAGCGAGTACGGACCCGGCTCTTATATTGTTGAATTCGTTTCTGGGGGGCCTAAAACTTATGCATACCTTGTTTGGTCAACCAACAAACAAAAACTAGAATCTGTGTGTAAAATCAAAGGCCTCACCCTCAACCTAAAAACCTCCGAAACATTAAATTTTGAACAGTTAAAAAAGATGGTCCTTAGTGAAGCTGCTGAAATTTTAGAAATTGAAGAGAATAGAATCAGGAGGACTAAAGACAGAGATATTGTAACAGTAAGCGAAATTAAAAAGTTTAAAATCACAGGACCTAAAAGGAGGCTCGAGGGTGAGTACGACACCTTACCATTTGGCTATAAAAAGATACAAAGACTCGAGTAACCCGACAGGAATTACGGGAGGAGCGATTCACTCCCTGCGCTGCTCTTTGCGTAACATAATCCGATTTGTTTGTTTAAAATGTCTCATATAGCCTCCTATATATTTAATGATCTGCCCGTATGGTGCTGTACAGTATCAGTAAATATTGATGAGGAAGTTAAGTGTAGTAATATACTCTCTGAACTGCACTGACTTCCCCTTAGTAATATATTGTAATATATATATTGAATAAAGCTAAAGAGGTTATGAGGAGTTATGGTAATCACTTTTAATCTGCCCATAACAATATCCTCACCTCTGTAAATATAGTTGAGCAAGTCTTGAATAATGCAAAAATCCCCACTGTATGAATGGAGGTCTCTGGCGCGGGTGACGAAAAGCCCCGTAAACCTGAATGAAGGTCACTGGCGCGGGTGACGAAAAGCCCCGTAAACCTGAAAGGGGGCCAAGTAGATTGAGACGCTGGGCTAACACCCCGGCTACTCCTTCGAACGGCCCATGTGTGAATGAGGGGTCCAGTAGATTGCGACGCCGGGGTAACAACCCGGCTACTCCTTCGAAAAGACCTCGGGTGAAAGAAGGACCTTGTACATTGAGGCGCCTGGCTAACACCCGGGCTACTCCTTGGAACGGTCCGGTGGGTGAAACAAAAAAAATATAAAAGTAAAATACAAAAAAAGTATAAAAGTAAAAATAAAAAAAAACGGGGGAGACAGCTAGTTTGTTTTTGGAAGGTCTCCACGGACCATGGCGGTGGAGGGGCCATGGTTTGTCTTTAAAAAAATCTCTATCCTTTGTTTGCTCAAAGGGAGAGGACATTAGTCTGTACTGGCAATCAACCAGGTAATCTGGATTGGCTCACGCACGGAATAATGTTTAACCTGGGTGCACATGCACGGATGGTCTCAAACCCCATCCAAGCAAACATTCAGTATAAAACTAGTGACATCTGAATAAACTTACCATTTTGACAATGGACGCTATAGCTAATGAACTACATCGTCCTGCCAGGAGAAACTATACTAGGCGTAAAGTTACCCTTAAGGGGCTAACGGACCTTTACCAGGCTGATCTCGTTGAAATGAAGCCTTATGCGAAGATTAACAAAGGCTACAAGTATATTCTCACGATAATTAACTGTTTGTCAAAACTAGCTTTTGCTATTCCGTTAAAAGACAAGTCAGGGCCGCAAGTCGCTAAAGCTTTAGAACCCATCTTAGCTAAATATAAAATAAAAAATTTTCAAACAGATCAAGGTACCGACTTTTTTAATAAACATGTAAATGCTTTAATGAAAAAGTATAAAATCAATCACTATTTTACGTATTCAGAACTAAAAGCAAGTATAGTGGAAAGATTAAACAGAACTCTCAAGACAAAAATGTACAAGTTATTTACTGCCAGAGGTAGTTATGAGTGGGTAAGTTTATTGCCAGAAATTGTAAATTCTTACAATCACACAAAGCACAGGACTATAGGTATGAAACCCCAGGATGTTAAACAAAAACATGTCAAAGACATTCTAAATAAAATAAATAAAGTTAAAAAACCAAAACATAAAATTCTTAAACAAAAAATAAAATTAGGTGACAGTGTTAGAATCAGTAAAGTAAAAAGAGTGTTTAAGAAAGGGTATTTGCCTAATTGGACAAATGAGACGTTTACAGTATACGCGATTAAACCGACAAAACCAATAACATACATATTAAAAGATAACAGGGGGGAAATACTTAAAGGTGGGTTTTATGCTGAAGAAATTAGCAAGTCAAAAACCGGTGACATTTATTTAGTTGACAAAGTATTAAAAAGGAAAGGAGACAGACTCTTTGTACGATGGAGGGGGTATGATAGCAGCCATGACAGTTGGATTGATGCCAAGGACTTGGTGTGATAGAGGCTGGTCACGACTTCCGTGGAAGGCCACAGGATGTATAAATCTGTTTGCGGGTATGGTGATGTAATCAGTCATTATGCGGGTTGAGAAACAGGAAGTCGGTTTTCCTGTAGTGAATCTTGATGATTATTTCTCGGGAACGGGCATGGTTAAGAATAATAAACACGGTGTATTACTGCCTGATTCAATACGTTGTATAATCGCAGGGCCGAGTTCCTGTGGGAAGACCAATGTTTTATTCAATTTATTGTTTGACCCAAACGGTTTAAGATTTGAAAATATCTATGTTTTTTCAAAGTCCCTCTATCAACCTAAATACAAATTACTTAAACAGGTTATGCCTAAGGAGGTTGGGTATCATGAATTTGACGATAATAGTTTAGTTATACACCCAAATCAAGCTAAACCAAACTCTATAATGATCTTTGACGATATTTCCTGCGAAAAACATAACAATATACGTAACTTTTTTACCATGGGTAGACATAACAATTTAGATACATTTTATTTAGGGCAGACATACAGTGCTATACCCAAACAGTTGGTGAGGGATAACTGTAACTTTATTATTTTATTTAAACAAGACGAGAAGAACCTAAGACATGTATACACCGATCATGTCACTACAGACATGTCATTTGAAAAATTTAAAGAAATATGCGCTCAAGCGTGGCGAGACAACTTTGGATTCCTTGTAATTGACAAAACACTGGACCCTTATAAGGGAAGGTACAGGGTAGGAATGGACAGTTTTGTAACTGAACTATAATAGTACGCACCTACACGTACAACGATTTAAGAGGTTTTGACGGTCAACTTCATAATGTTAAATCAAACTTGTGCTCTTTCTATTTCAAGGACAAGAATAAATTTTGCTGAAAATACTGCAGTAAGAAAGCCCCTGTTTTTCAGGCAAGTCGGAATGCCTTATATCTAGATGTGTTGATTGAAAGTTATCATTTATGATTATGAAGCGAAGCAGTAAACAGCAACTGACAAACCGGCTCATAGAGCTGCGTAATGCTATTAAGAGAAAGTATAAAATGTTTAAGGAAGGATCCGAGGAAAGTGATATTTTGCTTGAGAAGCAGTATAAACCAATTATTCAAGAACTTAGAAAAACGACAACAAACACAGCCGACATAAAAACTGAACCCGTAACCTTTAAAGAAGAGCCAATGGAATACTATACTACAGATGATGAAGGAGAAATAGCTGAATTTATTCCGCAGAGTGTATCTACACCTGAAACCAGCGGGTTAAAGCAAATTGTATCGACCCCTTCGGGACTGGAAACAGCGTCCCAATATATTGAAAGTCAGTTTAGTAACCCCATGACAGTGAGATATATGACACTGCTTTTAAAAGATGCTAGCGGTAAGGTCCGAGTTATTGATCATGACTACGGCCCTAGATACGAAGGCAGTAATTTAATGATGGGAGATAAGGTGTTAGACTTTGACAACGATGGAACTATTCTAATAAACAACACAAGATATAGACCTACTGAAGGCTTGTATGAGCTCATATTTAAGAGAACCCCTGACGAGGATATATACGATGAAGACGATCTTAATACCTATAAGAGTATTATTATCGCCACCAACGCTCACAAGAAAGGATACAAATTCCAAAATCAAATTAGAAGGGACAACAATCTAAAGTACAGACGAATTATTAAAGACCTATTCCCGGTCAGAGTGGGCAAGGGTCTAGCGTGGAAGAATGCAAGATCCCGTGATATTATACTCTGGGACGACGCCAATGAATTGGTAAGTAGACTAAGACACATAGCCATGTCAACAGAGACTGGAAACAGAGTCCATGGCAATGAAATACTGAGTATCGTCGAGGAACTGAGAGAGGCCGGCTATATAAAAGGGGCTGGTAACAGTAGGTTTAAAGCATTATTAAAATGACCATTGACAAGTTTGGACGTAGTAGCCGGAAATCCCGAGGTGAGGCCGTCAAAGGTCCCAAGGGAGAGGGTTTCAATTTAACACCCCAAGGTGACTATGATATGCAAAATAAACGGTTATGTAAATTGGCTACACCGGTACAGCCGCTCGACGCTGCTACAAAGAATTATGTTGACCATAAATCTATACCTTCTGACGTTCAGAGATTCAATATGCAAAACAAAAGACTATGGAGTGTAGCTAACCCTGTAGATTCCTTGGACGCAGTTAATTTGGGCACACTAAAAAAACTTAGTATGACTATCTCCAACGATAAATATGACGCTAATAATAAACAAATAACTAATTTAGCTTTACCAACAGGACCCAGCGATGCAGTGACAAAGGCATACGTGGAAAAAGAGATATTGCCTATAACCACTAACCTCGCTAATCAACAGTTTGACTTAACCGGTCTCAAGGCCAGACTGTCAAAATGCGAAGGTCTAATAACTAGTAATAAAGATTTTCACGAGAAACGGTTGAACAAATTTGGTACAATGCTCTTTAATTATATTAACAAAAAACAAACTGGTAGGGCTGCCACGCCGGGTGAAAATTATGACTTAAACTGGGAAGTTTTGTTTGCTGACGGGTTAAAAGGTGGTGAAGAGCCTAAAGTAGAAGACGTCAAACCTCTTCCGCCTGATACTTATGATCTCTTTATGACTGAAGAGGGACTGAGTGGAGCTTCTCTTGAAACAAATTAAAGAGAATTTTCGTCTTGAGCCAACGGGGATATTTGATGATACTGTTTCTCTCCCCAATCTCCTCAGGACGGAAGCTGAATATATAAAGCCACTTAAACCGAGGAACACTGATTAGTCTACTCCGAACCGTCGAAGATGTTGGTTCTCTTACTGTTTATGCTGCCTCTTGCCTCGTGCAACAAGTCAGTAGATTATTTGACTTATTATGGTTATCTCGAGAAAAACGCTTTGACACAGGACATTACTTCTGCAGTGAAACAATTTCAAGAGAATTTTCGTCTTGAGCCAACGGGCATATTTGATGATGCCACTCTGAAGCTTATGAAAACTCCCAGATGTGGACATAAAGACAATATACTACCATTCTCGGCTTTACCCAATAGAAAGTGGAATACATCGGTAATAACGTGGTACCAATACGGGACACCACAGTACCCCCACCTAATTCAAAAAGCGTTCGATTTATGGGCCAAACACGCTAATATTACTTTTAAAAAGAATATTAAAAACCCCACAATAATAATATCGTTCTCAGCATCTAGACAACATGTATTTTACTCTAGACAAGATACTTGCCCTTATGACTTTGACGGTCCTGGGTTAGTTTTGGCTCACGCCTATCTCCCCAACACCGGTTATAACCAAACGGACATACACTTTGATTCGGAAGAAAACTGGGATTTCACTATGGATTTACCACGATATGGAAACGTTTCATTCTTTCTAACTTTGGTTCATGAGATTGGTCACGCCCTAGGCTTGGACCATTCCGGCGATGATAAATCTGTAATGTTTCCCTTCAATAGGGATCCTGCAGGAATTGTTGACTTGAACGAATATGAACTAAGTAGAGATGACAGACTCGCTATGGAGTTTTTGTATGGTCGGCCCCCTACATCACCCAAACCATCGTCTACCACTACTACTACCACCACTACGACAACTACAACAACCTCTACCACACCAAGCAGTACAACACCTGAGACACCACCCGAAACATTTGAAAAACGCGATATTTGCGAATTAAAAGGTCAAATTGATACGTACGTTATTGTGAACAAAAGGATATTTGCTTTCTTTAGGGATTATGTATGGATTATAAGTCTGGACCCTGCAGACAGGATTCCTGAGGATTCAACACGGCCAAGAAGAATATCACACTGGCTCAAATTCTTACCACGAAACTTTACTGAAATATCGGCCATTTACCAGAGGCCGAATGGGGATATCGCGTTGTTTGTGGGCAATGAAGTATTTTTATTTAGATACCCCTCACTGTCCTTGATTACAATGTATAATGTCAATAACATAGCCGGTAGAACGGTACACAAAGTTAACGCGGCCTTTGCAACTAACACGGGGAAGAGCTACATGATTATTAACGATTGGTATCTGATTGAAATTAACGAGTGCGACTTTACTGGGGTGTTTATGGGTATGGTTTCGTCTACACTGTACGGTATCCCCGCCCACAGTCGTGGTGCCTTTAGATATATAAATGGAATGATTTACTTTATAACTGACAGTGGGGTCTTGGAGTACAACGAGTTCACAAACGCTGTGTCTCGTACGGTGCCTGACATTTTTGAAGTTTTAAAAATTCCGTGTATACGTGAGACTCTGCTGAATAGACTGTACGAGGTGATTAAATATTTACAATAAAATGGCTAAGACTAGAAGGAAACCTCTCAGACGTAAACTAGCGGTCGTGCGAGGCGGAGGTATTGTTTCATCGGTGTTGAACAAAGCTATAGATTTACTACCTGTCGAATTACACATCCCCGGTTATCAGTACTGTGGACCTGGCACGAGGTTAAAAGAGAGATTGGCACGAGGAGACAAAGGAATAAACGGGCTAGACGAAGCCTGTAAGGTCCACGATATAGCATACTCGCGTTACTCCGATAGTGAGAGGCGAAGGCAAGCTGATAAAGAGTTGGCGGAACGCGCTTGGCAGAGATTCAAGTCTAGTGACGCCAGTGTTGGTGAGAAAGCCGCTGCTTGGGCAGTCACCACAGCCATGAAGGCAAAAACAAAATTTGGAGGAGGCCGTAAGAAGAAACGCCCCGCTAAACGTACCAGAGGCCGAGGATTGTATCTAAGACCCTATAGAAAGGAAGGTGCGGGTACTAAGAAAGGTGCAGGTAGAAGAAAGAAAAGGAGAACGAAAAAAAAAGCATCTCAATACCGATAAAACCACTTACAAATTATGATTTAATCAAATACGCGAGATTATTAAAAATTCCAAACTTTAGAGGGATATACATGCGGGACAGTTTACCGAAACGTCCGAGAAAATGTGAATCTGCTATAGTTAACTTGGACAGTACAACTGGGCAGGGTACTCACTGGGTTTGTTACAAGAAGATTGATAAAGAAGTCTATTACTATGACAGTTTTGGAAACTTAAGACCACCACAGGAGATCTCACGATACCTGAGTGGATGTGAACTGTACTATAATTATGAAAGGCAACAGAAGTTTGACTCAGTTGTTTGTGGACATTTGTGCTTAAAGTTTCTCTGTAGTAATGTTTTGTCTCACGGGAGCTACTAGTGTTTTATCGCACGAGCTAGCGTTTCCCATAGATGTTAGCAAGGGTGAATGGGAGCTTGGTTTAATTGAACTGACCACTTATAATTCTATACCAAACATTGAGAAAGACATTAATGATAAGTTTTACTACGGTGATGATAAAAGTATTACAATCCCTGAAGGGTCTTACGAAATTGAGGACATTGAAAAATATATACAATCTCAACTGTCGAAAGAAATCCAGTTTACATTAAAACCAAATAACAACACTTTAAAGGTTACGATATATTGTTCTAAGAAAATTGACTTTACTAAAGAGCAATCGTTGGGGACACTCTTGGGTTACAAAAAACAAATATACAAGGCTAATAAACAACATGTTTCGGAACTACCTGTAGATATAATAAAAGTTAATTCTATACGGGTCGAATGTAATGTCACACGCGGGTCATACTTGAACGGAGTCGAGGGTCATGTTATACACGAGTTCTACCCGGCCGAACCACCGGGCTATAAAATAATAGAATTACCGAGGAATGTCATTTATTTACCGGTCATCAGTCAAAGGATCAACAACTTGACAGTGTCTCTAAAAGACCAGGACGGTAATCTTGTTAACTTTCGCGGAGAAAGAATTTCTGTTAGACTACATCTCAGGCGCAGTAATGGGACTACTATTTAGGGGAATGCCCGCGGGGCAGCAAGTCAGTAGTGTTCAGAAAGTCAAGGTGTTAACTTGTAAAAACGTGTCGTTCCTTCGTTCTCTCGGTTTTAAAGTATTAAAAAATGGCGCTACTAGCGATAGACAGCCAGGCTGTGTACGATGACTTGATAACAGGGATGGAGTTGCACTCACATCAGCCGTATGCAAGTACAACTTACAATAATAATGATGAAATTAGAATACCGATATTACAACAGGACATAATTACAGCTCCGTTTGAGAGCTTTATTGTAATTCACGGTAAAGTCAGCGCTAAAAAGGCGGATGGGGCTGCTCTGGACGTATCCTTTGTAAATAACGCAGTGGCCTTTATGTTTGAAGAAATTCGCTACGAGGTTTGTGGCAAGGAGATTGATAGAACAAAAAATGTCGGTATTACTACTACTTTAAAAAATATCCTATCCATTCGCTCGGAAGAAACAAACACTCTCAAGAACGCCTGCTGGCTAGGCCCTGGTAACTCTGAAAAAGTGACCAATTTTATATATTCTATACCTCTAAAACTCTTGCTAGGTTTCGCCGAAGACTACAGGCGGGTGTTGGTGAACGTAAAACAAGAATTAATATTTTTACGCTCGGCTACAGATAATAATGCTGTAAAAACTACGGAGGCCGGGGCTTTAGAATTAAAAATTGAAAAAATCTACTGGCGTATGCCTCATATAACAGTAAATGACGCTCAAAAATTAAAATTGTATAAATTTATTGAGAAAGATCCCGCGATCCATCTCCCATTCCGTCAATGGGAAATGATTGAATACCCAAACCTTCCGAATACTGAAACATTATCTTGGACACTGAAAACGTCCAACCAAACGGAAAAACCCCGGTATGTTGTTCTGGCTTTCCAGACAGGCAGAAAGAACGACTTAACAAAGGACATGTCACAATTTGACGCTTGCGACCTAACTGATGTAAAACTTTATTTAAACTCAAACTTTTACCCGTACGATAACCTTCGTGGGAACACCACCTTGTTCTATGACATGTTTGCTACCTTCCAAAACTCGTATTACGGAAGAATTGGTTCACCTATATTAAACTTTGACGATTTTAAAACCAAGTGCCCTTTATACGTAATTGACTGTTCAAAACAGGACGATACTATTAAAACAGGGCCAGTGGACGTCAGGCTTGAGAATCAAGCTAAAACTCCCATCCCAGCCAATACTTGGGCATACTGTCTCATAATCCACGACTGTCACTACACATACACACCGATCACGGGAGATGTCAGGAAAATCTCGAGTTAGTTTCTCCGACCCGGTAGTTACAAAAATATACAGTTTGCCTGAAGAAGACAGGAAATCAGAATGGGAACAAATGGCGCGGGACAGAGCCAGGTTTTTAAGACGTATAAAATTAACGGAAGAAAAGATTTCCAGTGTAATTTCTAAACTGTGGGCCCAGAGAGTCACGTGACTCGTATTGTAATCAAAGGGGTGGGGGTAAAAAAGAATACATCCGTACGTCCGTTAGTTCAGTCTCTGGCTAGTAGTCGTTGAGTAAACATGCGTCGTTACGATTGGGTTGAAGTAGAATATTACAAAAACTGGGTTTTAGTTAGAAGGGAAATATTAGACAGTTATACATTTGATAGCTCTGAAGAAAACTTTCAATTACCCCCGGGGGCCGATAGCGTTATAGTTAAACGGTGTACAGAGTTTGACAATAGCGATTGTAAGACAGAGTCTGAAGACTCTGAAGACGATCAGTAGCAGAGATGACTTCACCGGAGGCAGACGCTGTGCCGCTCCCTCGGTCGGTCGAGCCTATTAATTTAATGACCGGTGTATTTTTAAAGTCAGTCCATTTCTTGGACCCCGAATTAACTAAATGTGTCGTGTCGGGTATTTTTAAAAATCGAGAATATAGTTTGGGTGTATTGATTAAAGGGAGAAAAGGCGTTGTATTTTGGAGTTACGATTCTTACTGTCAGCTAGTTGACAGGTTCAATGAAATAACTTTAGCACTCTTGGGTAAATATCAGTGTTGTATATCGGTAGAAGGCAGGGCGGTTATAAGGGTCACTACAATTTTTGGTCAGCAGTACGTTTGTGTCTCTGACGGTGAGCACTCCTTGGCTCTAAACTTTAATGAGTGGGATCAACTTGTAAGAAATATTCCTTTAATCGGCCGCTCTCTTTTAGAATTATTTTATATAGAGGATATTATTAAAGTTTTTATTAATCAAGTATTAACCGATGCTGAACAGTGTACGGATCAATTACCGCCTCACGTAGCTGACCGTCTATATCAAGAGGTTTCATTATGGAAGCTATAGTTCAATTTCACGGCTTCAAAAGCAATAATAACAGATTTATTATTAAAGAACTTGCTATAGTTGGGAGGTCGTATAGAACACAGATTGTGTTCCGACCTCCATACAGCTTTGATTGTTTAAATAGTAAAATGCAAAGGACAGCCCGTTGGCTGACCCGTCATTATCACCACATTAAGTGGGACGATGGCGAAGTAGAGTATAGTGAGGAGCTTTTAAGCTCACTCTGTAAACCTTTTGAAACTATTTATACAAAGGGTCATGAAAAGGCTCAATTCCTTCGGGAATTTCACCCTAATGTTAAAGAGATTAATATTGTAAATAGTAGCGATAGTTATGAACTTGTAGATTGTATTGTACATAGAAATAAAAATGAAAACTGCGCCTTGATGTCCGCGAAGTACTACGCTCGAAAAATATTTTCGAGTGGGGTCTAAAAAAAAAAAAGACCCGGCAGTCGCTCACCCATCAGGCTGGGCTAAACCCTTTGTAAGTCCAGGGGTGTGGGGAGGTTGGCCTAAAAAACCGTGAAACCGTTTGTCGTAATCCTCCGACTGTCAGGGAAAACCGGATGGAAAGGCGCAACAAAAAAAAATATAAAAATAAAAATAAAAAAAATATAAAAAACAAAAGATTCTCTGTTTATCTTAGTAAATGTAGAGTTGAAAGGTGTTAAAATGAACGGACTTTGTCTTAGTAAATGACTACCTTCCTCATACACAATGAACGGATTGACAGAGAATACAAAAAAAAATAAAAGGAGGTAGCATTTTGTTATGGAGTGGCTACCACTGTGAGAGGCGATGGTTGGGGCCTCTCACCCCAGAGGTTAGGCCTCCAGGGGAAGCTCTGGGTAACCAAAAAGAACGCGCCGACGCTCCTACGGCCTAGCCTAAAAGCTTACCGTGGTGGGGAAACGTGAGCGTTCAAAATTTTATTTAACGATAGATTATGGTCAGGTTAAGTAGAGGCAGTGGCTAACCGTAATTTTTTCTGTTACAGTTGACGGGGGAAGGCTGTGGCTGGCGGGACCTGAGGAGAGGTGGAGAGGAGACGGAGGAGCGGAGCCTGGAGAGATGGAGAGAGGAGCGGAACCTGGAGAGCTGGGGAGTGAAGGCGGAGGAAGTGAGGATGAAGAGATGGGGAGTGGAGTCGGAGGAGGTGAAGAAGAAGAAGAGATGGGGAGTGGGGTCGGAGGAGGTGAAGAAGAAGAAGAATATTAATAGCCTTCTTAAATACAGATATCATTATACAGCATATTTCGTGAGTATTATTTCACTTACCTTTCTGGTGATGGTATATTAACAGTAGACACCCTAGAGTGAAGTAGTATAGGCACTGTGGTCCACTGTAGGTCACTACTGTCTTTCACTGTAGGTTTGGGTTCAATACTTAAAAACTAATGTTTGATTTGAAATGCACTACATATACGTTCAAGACACAGAGTGATGGTACCATAGACACTGCCTGGCTATATAATCGCCACCACTCCTCTCGGATTTATTTTGGCTTGTATTTTTCTTTGTTCTATTACAGGTTAGTTTGTAGTTTTAAAAAAGTTCCCCCTGTGAGAGTATGCCTTACTTAGCCTAGATCATGCTATGTTCCCTGCGATGTCCTTTGGGAAGTTTTTGGAGGTATTCTTCAATAAAATTCAGAATCTATTAAGTCTACCGACACGTTTAGAGTAGATGTAGCACGGATAAACATTCCAGTAGGTAAAGGAAGGGCAAGACCCGACTTTTACAATACCTTTGATGAAGAACCTAAAGAGGGAATCGAACCCGGGGCCTCCTGAACCGTAGTCCAAGACGCTAACCACTAGACCACCGCGTTCCCCCCCGATTATGCTGCGAGATTTAAGGTATTTATTAGTACCCCTTCAATTATTTTGATACTTGCCCGCAGTACAGAGGTTAAGTTTTTTGTAAGATGTAAAGGATGTTAACAGGTACATACATACCAAATTTCATTAAAATCGGCCAAGCCGTTCTTGGGATATTGATTTTTAAAATATAGCTCCTTCAATTGTTTTGATACTTCCCGCGGTACAGAGTTTAAGTTTTTTTAAATAGTAGCGGAGGTTAACAGGTACCTATATACCAAGTTTCATTAGAATCGGCCAAGCCGTTCTCAATATATTAAATTTTAAAGTTTTACACCCTCCATCATCCCCTAAACAACCCTTTCCTACCCTCCTACAAAATTGAAGGTTAGAGGATGTTAACAAGTATCCACATGTCAAGTTTCAATTATATCGTCTCACCCGTTCTTAAGATATTGATTTTTAAAGTATGACTCCTTAAATTATTTTGATGCTACCTGCAGTACAGAGTTTAGGTTTTTGTAATATGTAGCGGAGGTTAACAGATACATACATGCCAAGTTTCATTAAAATCGGCCAAGCCGTTCTCGAGATATTTAATTTTGAAAATTTGCCCCTTCATTTTTTGAGATGCAACCCGCAACATTTTAGTTAAGATTTTTCATATGGGTAGATACCCCCCTGGAGTGCCTACACTACGTAGTAGGCAGTTTTCCGGGGTCAAAATGACCCTAGGACTTACCGTTTTCGAGATATTAGCGATTTTTAGTTTTTTGCAACGCTTTCTTGCGATATATACATGTAATAGTTTTATATTTTGAGTTA
Source organism: Allygus modestus (assembly GCA_963675035.1). Taxonomy (NCBI): domain Eukaryota; kingdom Metazoa; phylum Arthropoda; class Insecta; order Hemiptera; family Cicadellidae; genus Allygus; species Allygus modestus. The sequence continues at coordinate 51,353,835 of OY776116.1, forward strand.
GCGGTACTTTCTGGTACATATACATGTAATGGTTTTATATAATGGTTTGGCTGTACTTGCTTGCGAAATATACATTGCCATAGGTTGGTAACACATCATAGCGTGACGTAATATATACATATAATTATGTATGGTACATATAAATATTTATGATTATACACTGTGGCGTTATATATGGTATATTTAATTATGTATGGTACATATAATTAGGTGATGGTATATTATTATGGTACATATATGATTATACACTGTAGCGTTATATATGGTACATATAATTATACATATAATTATGTATGGTACATTAGCTCTGCTAGGTTGGTAACACTTTGGAGGGATGAAAAGTGAGGTTAGGTTTGGCGCCAATTTTTTTTTGGCGCGCAAATTTGGCGGGAACGCCACCATGGGCGCCGCCATCTTGAATCACGTGACCTAATTAGACCAATCAGAAGCCAGATTTTAAGCCCATAAGCCCCATGTTACGGCCCATCTCTCGCGTTGACTACTACAACTGTTTAAAATTTAGATGATGTATGATTAATGTTAAAACAATAATGGCAGAAACATTCCTTTTAATTAATTAGATGTGTCTCTCCAACTGATCTTATCGTATCATAACAAAACTACTCAAAATATTACCCATATGTATAGTTGCTGTTATACCCAGTACATAGTTGTTAATGAGCTCCAGTAAACTTTTTAAACTGTACAAAGAAGTTTATAAACAATAAGGTCCCTGTGATGAAAGATACGTAGGAACATTAATGATCTTATTGTTAAATTAACAAAGATTACATGAAATAAATATACATCTAGACATGTTTTGTTAAATATTCTTTATTCTTCGAGCGAGGACAATTGGGAAGTTGTTCTTTCCCTACAGACACTAGCCAATCTGTTAGATCTGGAGTTCGAGAAACACTGAGAAAAGTTAAATGACTTCTGAAGCGTGATTGATACTGCGGTCTTGACCAAGTAATTTAAACTTTTATTAGATCTTTGTTCGGAGATAACAAGATTACAGTCGTTTATTTTCTGTAGGCAACCGGAGGTATTCACTGTGGTTGATATGATTGTATTTATCATGTTTTAGTAAATTTGGTACTTATAGGACCGTGTTTGGTCTGAGTTTTTAAGTTTTGAATTGTGTGTAAAAACGTGACGCTGTCAATCCTACATCGTGGGTCAAAGACGAAGTGAAAGTTTAGAGATTGAAGATTACAAATGTCTCCTTTACAGTGAATAGTAATCGTAGTAAGTTTTTTTAAATTTTTCCTCCATAATAAAACTTGTGTACTAGACACATACTAGCAAACGTAAAACCCTGGCGAGACGAATTAGCAACTGAAATACAGTTTAAAAATTCAAAACGCCTTTGTAATTTTCTAAGGATCAGCTTAGCATGGTATAACCTTTAAGCTTGAAAGCCTGTTAAACTATTAGAATATCTGAATTATATTAAACTCTTTTCTAAAAAAGTGCTCTGTCAATTATCAGTACCTTGATATTACTGAAAATTACTAGGTTATTTTCAAAGTTCTCTTCTTTAAAATGTTGTATAAAGTAAGAAGGCATTAATCGAGTGGTTTAACTCAGTAATAACTGTAATATGTTAAGATATCTGAAGGTTTGGTGTAGACGTATCGTTCCAAATCCTGCTTTATTTTATATGGGGACTATTTAGAGCATGTAAACTTTATCCTGAAAATCATTAACCAAATGAACAAATTCCAATAACGTTAAATCATTATAAACCATTAGTTCTGTAAAACATATACTACTGTAATCTATCTACATAAATAATATGTACAATTACATTATAATGAAATTGTCTATGTATTCCTCATAGTTAAAAGAAAACGCTTTGTGAGTTCAAATAAATAAAAATCTATAAATTAATGATTTAAATAATGTGATCATAGATCAAATAAACACTTAGCAAAATAAAAATATAATTGACGAATTTTCAAGTATTTCATTAACAATTTCAAACATTTTGCTTTCTATAAGCTGACGAGTTATATAATTATAAACTTTGAATAAGTACTTTTAATATATTTTACTAACATAAACCTAATCGTTTGTTTGGTTTTAATCCCGTTTAATTCCCCGTTTTATGATGTGACCTTTCTGAATTTAGATTGAATATAAATAATCTATATTTCACTAAATTTAAAGGAAGTTCAAAAAACTTTGACAGTTTTTACATCGTTTTCTGCATTAACGAACACCATTATTACATTTATACAAATATGAATGCCAATTTTATGACGGCTAGAAAACTAAGACCCCGTACTCCCGTTATATATATCTTTATGTATGTGTGTGTGAGTGAGTTTTACAACATAATCCTGTGCAGAAGGTACTGTGCGTGACAACACGTGCTGAAGGTGTTCCGAGCCTAGGTCACGTTCTGTGTTATCTGCCCGCCTACGATAACGACATGGTAACGAGCAACGCGGCTCTTGCAGCTTAATTATGAAAACAAGGTCGTTAACAAGTTTGAATAATTACTAGATATTACTTTTTTACTTGACTAGCTAGGTATAAACGTAAAATATGTAAAATAAATTTATGTCAACCTAATTTTATTGCGAAATACCCCGTAGCAGCAAACCTGCGTATTCAGCGAATTTCTGATACATATATATGTATATTAATACTACGTAAAGCCACATACCAAATTTAATCAATATAATTCATAAAACGATTTATGATATTTTAATTATTCTCCATAAGAACAACATGACGGCTGAGGATGCAGGGTTGCTGAAGCAGGGAACACAAAAATGGGGTTTTATACAAATATCAATATAAGTCAAGAAGGTAAAGCCACATACCAAATTTTATTAATTTATGTTCACAATTAAGGGAGATAACACGTTACTTATTCTCCATAAGAATAACATGAGAGCTGAGTATATATATTTTTATGATAACATATAATATATTTATTATATTTATTATAAAACAGGTTTGCTGCTACGGTAACTATCAGCCAAAAAATGTTTTTTAAGGCAAATATCAATAGACCACAACGATAGAAAGCAATATACCAAGTTTTACCAGGATAAGTTGATAAATAAGCGAGATATACAATTTTTCTTATTCTCCATAAGAAAAACATTGGATAACGTACTATGTTTAGCACTTTCAATATCTCTGTAACCGTTTGACGTACAGCAATGATTAATACACCAAATTGTGCGTCTTTTTAAGCTGATTCAAATGAAAACAAAATTAAAAATTTGACTTTTAAATGTAAAAATTCAAAAACCCATTTTTGGGGTACAAACCTCCCCCCCAAAATACCCCTTCGGAATGGTTGATCTGTCTGGTTTTCGAACTTAAAGTCATAAATGCTGCTTTACACGTACCAAATTTAATCAAAATTGGATAATTTTTACGAGAGTTATCGTGCTCACGGACACATATATCCGTACATAAACAGTGCATATATATACAGTTTCAAACGAATGGTGTTTTTGGGGTCTGGGGACCTCAAAACGAAAAGTTATCATGGTCCCAGGCCTAGGTCTTACCATACTGACTACGGTAATAGCTTCTTCCCTATAGGGGAAATTCGCTAAAACTGTTTAAATAGGTAAACATTTATAGTTTAGTAATAAAAAAAGTGTTGAATGTTGATTTTTTTTAAATTATTCTATTTACTTTAGATTATGAAGGGTGGTAAACACAACACATTGACCATTCTCAAAGATAAAAATTGTAGGTAATACGGGACCGAGTTCTCAACATTCCCTAGTTACAGCTTCTTTGTTTTAGGGAATTCCTTAAAAGCTATTGAATATGGAATATTGCTGGTAGGATCAAGAAAAATGTATTTAAAATGTACCAAGCATTCACATGCAAAACCAATATGATTATAGTATAGAACTCAAGTCGGAGTGAAACCGAATAAATAAAATATTATTTAAATACACTATAGTTGCACAATACGTTTACAAAGTAAAATTATACCTGTAAAAGATTTAAGAACTCCTACAAACTCAATAAGATACGACATTAAGCGCTCCTAGTAAATAAGAGCATTTAATTAGCTGCCAATAGTGAAACTTTCGATTTGATCCAACAGTCTTTACGACGAACTGTTAATTACTTTACAGAACAACTTCTTAGAATAAGAATTTCATCAAAATTAGTTGGTTCATCATAATATCCGTGGCTTCACCACAACACCATTACACACCTATGAAACTTTTAATTAAGGGCTTCGATTGACCCCGAATAAATAGCAATAGGATATAAACTATGTACATTATGTTTTGAGTAAATTGCTTGCATTTTCAATATACTTATGTGAAAGTTTACTTAAACAAGTGATACTACTCATATTTTTATTTACTCTTTTATAATTAAAATATGTAACTCTTTCGTCTTCTGTTTAGTTTTGGAATTTAACTACAGTAATCTGAATAAATGTAATATATCTAATTTCATGAACATATAAATATTGGTAAATCGGTTGATTATACGAATTTTGGTACTAAGAGTAGGTAAGACATGAAGATTGTTTTAAAGGGCTTACAGGATCTAATAGTTAATAGATATGAATAGTTTAGAGTATGATAACAAGATACTACTTGGGTTCTACGATCACGCTAATAGTAAACGCAGGTGATATAGGGGACAAATCAACGGTCTTATACCGAAATATCTAGCTTATACACACACACACACACACAAATAAATAAATAAAATAATAAATGTAACAGATAACTAAGCGTTCAAATAACAATCAAATAAGCGTTACGATTTATGTCAATGAGGTTAGTTTTCCCAACTGGTCAAATTAACTGCAATTTTAGCTGACTTCATGTTTGAAAAATCATCAAAAATGTAGACTGTAATTCCTTAGGAATTCACTTTATTGGCCTAACAAGTTCCATAAAATGTTAATCTTATTTTACGGACATTTACCTCAATAAAATATCCAATTACAAATATTGATGTAACTTTTTTTGGTTTACTTTGGTTTGCCACGAAACCTGTTTTACTCTTGTGTGTTTACGTTTATATTTTCGCTCTACTAAATACATTTGACGAGTGGAATCAGTTTTAGTTTTATGATCAGTTTCAAAACCAGCAAAACACCGAAATAAAATGTTTGCCATTTTACGGACTTAGGTTATTAATGTAACACGTACCCGTTCAAAGATTTTTGATTAATATAAGTGCTAACGCATTTTGATAACTTTTAGCCAAAGATTTTGCTTCATAATTGCTATAAACTTTGTATTTTATGTTTAGCGTATTCATATATTCCTAGTTTAGTACGAATTAAAGGAAACATTCTTGTACTATGTCAGTGCTAATATTAATAATGAATGTTTGACTATTGAGTATTGACCATACCCAATAACCGAAGACAGTAACGGATTTTGAATAACACAATATTTAATTGTAAGCTAAAGTGCGTAATGGTTAGCTAAATTGCATTTAACATGTCATTACCGGATATTGAAACAATTGTTTTCGAACATATACTTACCCTTAAGGTTTACTCGGAGAACTCAAGTCTCAAAGGCAGACAAAAATAAATGGCTGCTGCGAAAGAACAAAGTGGCATCGTTTGTCAGCTGTTGGCCTTACACGTGCTACGTCTGCATGTGTATGAATTGCTGGGATGAGATCTTACGTGTTAACGTTTTATGATAAAATTCCTTTAAATTATTTAGAGGATGTATGATGCAAAACGAACTACATAATTTTTATTAGTGTTATAGTTGCATTCGTTTGCAACTCTAGCACAAAAATCTATTTAATACGGCGTTGGATAATGATTAGAATTAATAACCTGTTAGGGTCATGTCCTAATTTTCTAAAATTCATGGAGTTTGGTACGATATTTAAATTATCTATTAAATTATTCAATTAGGTTTTATCACTCCTGCTAGTTAAGAAAACATCCGATATCTTAGATATGAGCAAGTTTCAAAACCTGAAAAACAATTAAAATAAACGCAAACTTCCTAAGTGAACAAAGGTCATGTTCCAAATACAAGGGAATACACTTTTTAGAAACTGATAAACGTTTTAAGCAGAAGATAACTTTTTCGAAGCAAATGTGGAATGTGAGTCACTGCAAACATTTGCAAAACTAAGGTAGGATGAAATTGTATTTAAACATTGGTAAGTTAGTAAGCTTAGCTATTTGCAAACTAAATTGCCAAAATGAAATCAATTTAACGATAAAACTAATTGCTACAGAAGTGCACTCTTCGCATTGTAAAATATTTCACGATATGCATCCGATACATTGATGTTTCATTAGCCAATTCCATAACAATAGGAATCGTATTGATTTATTTTTATGAGAAACGTATAATCATAATCAATTTTGGATAAGCATCAAAATGAAAAAAACTTATATATAATAATGGATTCATACCTTATGCAATGATTGCTTAGTATGCGTGATTCATTAAAATACAAAACGGCTGTTCCCGGCATATAACAGAGTCCCCAAGAGGACAGACGTAATCAATTAGTTGTGACAATAGCACCTCAGTGCGACCGTGGCTTCACCACAACACCGTTACACAGCTTTGAAATAATTTTAATTAAAGGCTTCGATTGTCCTCCGAATAAATAGAAATAGGATATAAACCCTTGTCAATGAATGATTTCACCCAAATTCATCTAAAATTTCAATAGAAATCACCTTTATTTCCTCAATTTTATTTTACTATTACACTATTACTTAGAAGAGATAACATCATCTTGTATTTGGTTTTGTTTCAACGCTACCAGTTTTTTTGTTAATAATGCATTACAAACGCTTTTATAAGAAAGTGGTTCAAAACGTTCAAATTTGTGTGGACACTCAGGCATTTGAACCCATTACCCTTCAAACCGGAGTAGAGATGCCAACTGCTAGGCTAGCGAGAAGCCCAACGGCATCCCAGTGGCTTTTTCTGAGTGTTCGCTTGATTAATTGATATATAATAAAAACTTTAACTGCAGTTTTATCATTCACAAATGCACATATACAAATATGGTTTAAAACCAGTACCTCCATATAAAGTGATCAGTATATACTTTTGTCGCAGAATAACCACCTCTTTAGGCAAGTGCTGATTTGTGCCTGATTTACGGCAATTGGCAGGGAACAATCAGTCTTAAATGTTGTCTTATATCAGATCCTAAAAATTTACATAGGTACACGTTTACTTAACTGTACAAATCTCATTGACTTTACACCTGCAAGTTTCACCTAATCATAACCATTTATATACGGAACAATTTAATCACTGTCTACGTTAAGGTTAAGCCACACACTCTTAGGCAATGCATCCAAAACTAACTACTTCCATGTCATACAACTGCTTCGCACACAACTTAATCCTGACAAACATCACTTAAGTAACAATCTTAAAAATCAAGTAGATGTAAGACTGATTTTCATAAACATAAATTCAAACACAAAATTATAACACTTATTAATTTAGAATACTCGATAGTAAAAAGTAAATCAATACAAACAGAAAAAACTTAACTATGAAGTATTTCCTCGGGTTTTCATCCCGATTTGAGCACCTGGTAAAACAATCTCCAATGGGAAACCCCATCACCACAGTGGCGTGAGTCTACTTCAGATCATTCTTTTTGTTTTACAACACTGAAATTTCAATCAGCCAGACGTATCTCGCTGCTGGATTTACAGAGCCAGCAGGTAAACACACCTCACTCCGGTAGCGAAATTGCACTTCTGTTTTAATCTTTCTTCATTGAGAATTACTAGTACATTTTGGTGATAATTACAAGTAGGTTATTGAATTTACTAAGATTTTCCCTGGAAAAATCTTTGACTGGTTCATTTTTGTACAAATAAATACAATAAATTTGTATTATATGTTATATGACTTAACTTTTTATTCAGTTTGATTAATATTTTACTAACAACTTGTTTTAACTACGGAGGATTTTGAATACAAATCTAATAACAATCCATCATGCAAAGACTGTAAGTTTACCATTTTTGTATTAAGTACCCACACCCCCACTTCCCACTATCCACTCCTTGGGCCAAGGAACTCCACTATATCGACATTAATTCACCACAACGAACAACGTTAATGTCACATAATTGAACATTGGTTAACAAAAGGTTTACTAACCTTGCAAAAGATACTGTTTAGTGTGTAATAATTAGAATATACTACCTTGATACGAAGTTCACTTTAACAGTAAAGTTATGCTCACATACAACTGGAAGCGTGCTCCTTTTTAATTATTGTCTGTTTAAAAGCATACTCATTTTATTTAAATTCAGTAAAGGTATTGTTAGAGTAACGGCAATGCCACGCAACGTTATGGCAACGTTTTACGGATGAAGTTTTCCGATTATTAACTAAAAAGATTTGTTCTAATCCTTGCTATTGTTAAACATTAAATTAGACCCTAATATAGTTTTCATGTGACCTGATTATTATTTTATTGATTTCAATGAAATGGCAATAGGAGCCACTCATTTTCTAATTAGGTTACTTTAATAATATTAAAATAATTATAATTAGTATTTATCATCCCTTGATTGTGAATATAACTATCAAAAGATTAATTTAATTAGTAAAACCTTTACAGAAGATAATATATGCCAACTTATGACAAGTGAATCCCATTGTTTTTATTATAATCTGTGATAGAATGAAACAAAATATTATTGAGGTCAAAATCTAAGTTTTTTATTAACTTACAGTCTATTATTTAATGCTTAATTGGTTTTATTCTGTGACTAAAACAACGTTTTATACCCTAAGGCCTTTGACTCAAGGACAATTTCAGATGACAACCCATCCATTAAACTGACAGGCAACATAAACTTTATCTAAACTTAATACGATAGAAATCATTATTTTGTGTTCTGTCTGTTGTTTTTATTTTTAAAACTCACGTTATCATTAAACTCTTCTTAAAATTAGGATTTATTTTATAAAAAAAATACTGTTGACAGACATCTAAAATACTTAGTTAACTCAGGTATTTTTAGCCAGAAAAATACACTTTTGTTTAAAAGAATTAAAGGTTTAATACAGTTTTACAGCCTGATAAATATTTTTTATTGAATATTATTTAAAATACATTATTGACACTGTATGTTTTTGGACATATCAGATGAAAAAAACACTTGTACCACAGTTGTATTCATTATTCAAATACGGAATGAGGATAATAAGTAGAATTCATTACTAACATTAAAAACTTGGTTTTCTCAAAAATGTGATTTCAATCATCTGAGAAGGGACGGAATCAATTATTAACTCTTTTTGATATCATTATTTTCGAGAGTTCAATCATGAAAACACAGTTTATTCACCAGTATCCGAGAATTCCCTAAAGGGGTGGAGGGGTGGGGGTGTATCTTATAAGAAGACACTGTTTCAATAAAACACACATTTTAAATGATTCTTCAAATTTTAAGTTTTGTGTAGACAGTTTGTTTATACTGTACTTCATTTGTTTGAACTAGGACGTATATTTTTAGGTACCTTCTATGTAAAGTCTATCCTTCTTTCCTTCTTCTCAGAAGGTATGATGATGATAGACATGGCATGATGGTATTCTTGGTTCTGCCGACAGGTACCAATTCAGCTATGGGAGCGAAAGTACTGTATAAATCTAAGGTTTATATTTCTAATTAATCTTTAATAGCTCGGCTAGAAATACATTACGCAATTTAATGCGGAATGCCTCCTTAACTACATGGCTTCTGACAATTTCTGCAAAATCCCCAGACTTTCTCCATTTTCTATCAAAGATTCCTGGCTTCTGATTTATTCAGGTTTCCCAGAACTTTCAGGTGTGGTGATGGTAATCTATTTAGATCAGGCACGGTGTCATCATCAGGGGCGATGAGGGAATGACAGCTAATTTCCGTCATCCTTACATTGGATCTAAAGATGACTGGTTGAAACAGTTTGGCTTTTATCTTATTCAAGGATTATTTACCGTGTCTCAAATGAGCACGGAATTGATTTGAATAATGTTAAGACTTAATTATTTGATTCTTTCTTAAGTGTAAGCTGTCCTTGAAAAATGTTTTCCTTAAATAATACGCGCTAATAGCTTATCTTCATTCTAGGTATTACCTTTCGATCCGTGATAAAGTGCTAAGCATATTTTAAGTCTGTTTGTTTTAAAAACTTAGGACTTTCATAAAAAATGTTTATTACAGTTTATTGTTTATTTATGGGGGAAGTAATAATTGTATTTATGTATATTGTATTTATATTTATGGGGGAAGTAATAATTAATTTTTTTCACAAACATAAACTGATTCGAACGAGTCTGATGCACGACCTTTGTTTATACGTGCCCATTGTGGGTAGTAACAATTCACTGAACATTGGCAAACTAGAATTTTTAAATGACAAGAGAGGATTCAATCCCATTTGTTGATCCAATGTTTTGTTATGACAACTGAGCATTGCCTGTCATGAATTTTCTTGTTATGTTATTGTTAACCCATCACATCACAATTGTTGTTTTCGTCTATAGTAGAATGTGTTCGGAGAACCTTTACAAAACTATTTTGTTTATTATCAACTCGATAACAAAACATAAACATTTGTTCATGAGTATAAGTATGAGTTGAATAGTAGACAAATGCTATGTTTAGACTAGGCAGAGTGTTGATTTGCTATACAAAACATAAACATTTGTTCATGAGTATAAGTATGAGTTGAATAGTAGACAAATGCTATGTTTAGACTAGGCAGAGTGTTGATTTGCTATACAAAACATAAACATTTGTTCATGAGTATAAGTATGAGTTGAATAGTAGACAAATGCTATGTTTAGACTAGGCAGAGTGTTGATTTGCTATACAAAACATAAACATTTGTTCATGAGTATAAGTATGAGTTGAATAGTAGACAAATGCTATGTTTAGACTAGGCAGAGTGTTGATTTGCTATACAAAACATAAACATTTGTTCATGAGTATAAGTATGAGTTGAATAGTAGACAAATGCTATGTTTAGACTAGGCAGAGTGTTGATTTGCTATACAAAACATAAACATTTGTTCATGAGTATAAGTATGAGTTGAATAGTAGACAAATGCTATGTTTAGACTAGGCAGAGTGTTGATTTGCTATACAAAACATAAACATTTGTTCATGAGTATAAGTATGAGTTGAATAGTAGACAAATGCTATGTTTAGACTAGGCAGAGTGTTGATTTGCTATACAAAACATAAACATTTGTTCATGAGTATAAGTATGAGTTGAATAGTAGACAAATGCTATGTTTAGACTAGGCAGAGTGTTGATTTGCTACACAAAACATAAACATTTGTTCATGAGTATAAGTATGAGTTGAATAGTAGACAAATGCTATGTTTAGACTAGGCAGAGTGTTGATTTGCTACACAAAACATAAACATTTGTTCATGAGTATAAGTATGAGTTGAATAGTAGACAAATGCTATGTTTAGACTAGGCAGAGTGTTGATTTGCTACACAAAACAAATACTAGATTTATAACGTTATGAAAGCAATTGTTTAAAGTACTAGATATTTGTGTTAACTTAAACAACCTTTTACTTTGACATTTTATTGCAAAATATGATTAAAGTAAACTTACGTTTAAATTTTTCATAATTGAAAACAAAATATTATATCAGGACTCGCAAACCGATTACAAGCTCGGTTGGTTAAATTGACATTTAGGATTCATTTTGAAAAGGGTTATGATATGATCTTATTATTTAAAAGTTATGGAATAACATAATATTGCACATTACTCAAAAACACTAATTCCAAACGCAATACAAAATCACAATTTTAACAGCACATTGATATACACTTAACCTTAATAGCACTATGAGGATATTTTGGCATATCAGTTCCAATTCGGGAGTTACGTGCACTAACGTATCAAAAACTGTGATTGGCTAAATGTCATACACAGACACTGTCAACTATGTGTGCTGTGTTCCCCAGCACTGTCAGACTACAGTGACATTTGGTATGTTTAACATGATGTTGCATCATAAAGTTTTGTGACACAGCATGTCGCAGCTGTGACAATTACCTCGTACAACGCAACGGCTTCGGCAGTACGTCATTTACTGAAACTGCTTTGTGACTTGTGTCTCGTAGTATTGCTGGGGTTCATTGGTGAGGTTGGGGACGCTTGTAAAAGTTAGTCTCTCTGGCTTGATTAAATGTTGTTTACAAATATTACTTAAATGGTTTGTTAAATGTGCCATTAGAAGTTATTTTGCAATATTTAGTCACAAGACATTTTTACAATGCAAGGAAGAAGGTTCCAGTCTTGTAACTTGACAAAAAGGTTATCGATTATTTTTCAGTGATATCAAGGTTAGAGTGAAAAATAAAGTTTGACAACTATCTGAAATTTTGGTGTGTACCCATGTGGTTTATTGTGACTTTAGATATAACTGTGTCTTTAGATATTGTTTTTAATTGACCTTCATGTAACGCAAGCTTTGAAGATATGAACTATGTTATAACAACGGACACATTAGCAGTACAGATCTTGATCACATTAGTATTTTTTTCATAAAACTAATTGTAAAACTCAACTATCACAGATGTATGTAAACCATAATTGATCCTTTTATATGTGTAAGTTATAAATATTAATACGTGAGCAGGTACCTCACTGATTAATACTTTTTAATTAGAGTCACCTAAATACAATTAAACTATTAATAGGATATATTAAAATGATATATTGTTTTAGATATAAAATAAAATCCTAAATTTTAAAATAACGTTAAAAGTTTTCAGCAAAAAAATTAAGGTTTTTAGGTTATTGTCGGTTGAATAAATCGTTTAAAATGTTAGGATAATAGACTAGATGGTTATTAAATTTAAATCATTGTTTTATTACTACTTTTTGTTTTGCAAGCGTCTTCAAAAAATGTACGAGACCTACAACACCTGACTTTTGACCACTTTAGATACCATGGAGTCACTTTAGAAGTTAAGGCACCCTTTAACAGGGGAGAGTACGATTTGCAACAAAGGTCATGATAATTAAGACAAGGCGGACTGTAAATATTGTAAGCACTTAGTGTAAAATCCAAGACCAACTCTTTAATCTTCAGTATTTACTTTTAAATTAATACATACATTAATCAATAAAATGTAATAAGAAGATCTATAGAAGATGAATGAATAAATATTTACGTCTTAAGTTTTGGTTGATCATATTTCTTACATTTAATGGCCGACAATTGTACTAAAAAAAGTACTTCCCAGTCTACTCCCAGTATCTACTCCCTTTCCCTGCCTTAAATTACCATTAACAGCTGTTTCTGTAGAAACAAGATTTAAACTGTTGTCAACTAATTACAATAAGAATATACAATGTTATATTATAAATTAGTTTTCCCATATATTGTTTTAATTCAAAACTTCTTACACGATTACTCACCATTTGAATACGTGGCAGTTAAAGTCCTGAGTAACAAATGACTACAGTCATCTCACGGTTTATAGCTAGTATAAAATCCCCCCATGTCAATATAAGTCAGCGTTAACACGTGCAATATAAGGTTTAATTACATTATTAATTCAATTACGTGGGTATTATCGTATTTGTATCAAGCTAGATTCATAATCCTTGTTCAATAAACATATTTTATACAAAGTTTGTATTGGAGAAAAAAAATACTTATAACTCATTAGTAGTTATTAATTTGTGTATACATATAATATAATAAGAAACTAAATTTATTAATTTTAAAGAATAAGAACCTATTGTATTGTAAAACATACATTTTAATTCAATACAGGTCTCAAAACTATTTCTATTAAACACCTCTCCAACTTAAAACATAACATATTTCAAGATAAGTAAATAACAATTATCTATAGCAATAATTATCAACTGTCAATATGTCATTTGTTGTGTTTATTTAAGGTTTATAATTTCAGTAAGAATCTTAACTAGCAATAGTTTGTTTATATAAATATTGAATGAATATTTAGTAAAGCTATTAATTTATTAAAAACTCTGTTAATGCATAACAGTGATTAAAGTGCTTTAATAATTGAAATATTTTAAAAAACAATCCTAAAATTCAACCTTCCGTCGGTACTTGATCACGAAACCGAACAGAACTTGTAATTATTTGTTGTTACTTATTTTACACTCTGGCCACCAAGTTTGAGTTTCTTTCTTCTCTACACAAACTTTAAAGCCATTACAAAGAGATAGTTTGGACTGTGTAATGAATTTAGAACAACATCCACATCTCCATCGGTTTTCTAAAAAAAAAAAAAAAAAAAAACCGTGAGTCAGAACACACTTACAGATTCTTATAGACTGTGATTTAAAAAAAGGCTAAATTCTTTTTATTCTTTACTATATATATATATATAATATATATATATATAGTACTATATATTAGTTTCACTAAACATTACCTATTTTCTTTTTGGGAAGGTTCAAAACGTCTCATTCGTGTTATTACTTAATCAAAAAAATCTACCCTTCCCCTTGACACTTATTGAAAGGCCCTTGTCTCTACGTATATGGTATTTCAATCCTAGAAGTTGAGGGAGTTATAAGTTGGTTCTCAGTGTTTGAGGTTTTAGATCTAGAGTATCTTCTTATAACTTTGAATGAAAACACAATCAGGTGCAGTGAGATAACATATTTAACTGTAAAATAATTATAATGAAAATTTAAAATATACTTTTGTATCGATCCAGGTAAAAAGTACATGAAGCAGTTCCTTCGCAATAATAGATCATTGATATGTCACAACACAATGAATTCCTTAACTGCAAAATGTGAGTTTTTTAACAGCTCCAAACGAGTATGTGTTTCAAAATATCGAATAATAACAAGATCAAAAATCAAAACCGTGTTATAGCGCCGAAAAGTGAAAAAGTCTTATGGCTCAAGGGTTGTTGCAGTTTACCAAAATGAATATGTGTTACACTCGATCGAAATCAATTCTTATTATAATTGGCCGAAATCAAACGATGTTAGGATCAACTGAAATCTCACAATGTTGGTCTCGACCAAATTATGGGAGGTGTCAGCTTAGTGACGAAGTACTTAACCTAAACTATAGGCTAAGTCCTAATTGTTTTCCCTTGCAATTCATCGAAAACAATTCGTGTTCGTTTTTAAGGTGCACAAAGGCCGAACTTACATGTTAGGAGTTAGTAATAAACAAAAACATAGTTTGTTTAATTCCATTAAAATTGTAAACTGTTCAACTCAAACAAAAACATTGTTTATTCAACTTGACCTGAGTGAGTGAGTTTGAAGAATTTCCTGTTCTTACTACACCTCTGGAAGTGACAAAATGTATTCTGAGCAAAAACACAGATTTTATTTTTGGCCTAGATGATCATTTACAAAGGGTTTGGTGGTTTAAGACCCCACAAATATAATTCTGCAGACAACCGACAGGCACCGTAAACAAACTGCTGAGTATGACAACAATACGTAGTTATTACATTTTCGGTATATCATGAAGAAAACTAACAAATACTTTTTATCATGCAATCATATATAGCACACTATTTACAAATTAAATATATAATTACGAATACAAAATATTTTGATAATTCGTTACAATTTTAGTATGCTTTATCTCTAATTGCATTTATTATATTCACATAATACAAAAAAATATCCATGTAATTATTCTGAAGTAAGAAGTTACTTAGGAAAAAACATTCCAGGTAAGACACGTTTCCTTAAAGCAAATTACAAGTTAATTATCTTGTACAGGAGGCGCGCCCTGGCTTAATTAACTAAAACTAAGCCGACTTACAATGCTGAATTACTAAGCCCTACGCACTGAAATCTTTTGATATAAAGCTCTTAATACATTATAGGCAATTTAATATAGTATTATTTCCAAAAGGTGCATACGAATTTATACGTATATATTACTTAATTCATTATAAAATTAGGTTTATTTATATTTATTTTTAAGTTGTTAATTTTGGGAAAGTTTGTTTTCCCACATTTTTCTTGAAGAAGCAATTAAAATACAACAAAAATAAAGGCCATAAATATGGGGACTAAAAACAGCTGATGTTGACCATACACTAGTAAATGATTAAATTACCTTTTTTGGACAAATATGTATTATTTTAAGTGTAAACAAAAATAAAATGATCTCATTAATTTTATGATGGGATTTAAATATCAGTTGAACAAAGGCATATTAGGACGCTAAGAGATATAGGGTTTAATATTGTATCGAAAGAGAAAAACGGAAAATGTATCGTTGAAGTTCCTACGATTAAAAAATGGAAATGGAAATTAAAAATGCAATTAAAACATAGAATAAGTTTAAAGTGAGGTATATATATATTTGGAAAATTCTCTAAACGAGTAAAACAATTTCAAAAGTACTGAATATTAATGCTTACTGTTTCCTTGGCTTCCACCTTAAGAAGCCCTCTGAGTTCGAAGGAAAGTCACCAACAACCTTTTTTTTTCGAAACACCATTGATAATTCACTTAATCTTTTGTCTAAAAAGATAAAAACCTCATTCATAATTAACAATATGCAAGAAACACAAATATTTTTTCAACAACAAAAATTATGTTTTTAATATTTTAATTCATAGAGAAGAACATAATTTTAAATTTGGTTTATTTGCCCTTATATGGACTTTTTATCTTATAAGGCCACGTTTGTGTTTGTCAAAAAAAGTATTTAGTGAAAATATTTCACTAGGTAAATACTCATTGATTGTATACTTATCTTATTCTATGTGATATTTGTAGAACAAGGTCATTGATGATATATAATTATTTTTAATTCGCTCGTACAAGCCACCCGCTTTGTAAGCGATGTTTTACAAAAAAAGAAAAGGAAAAATAATAAAGATTCCAAGACTTGGTATATAATTTATACAAATATTTATAGCTTGGTTGGCTAAATATATAAGATCATTGGTTCATAAGATCAGAAACAAACAGTTTTATTTCATAGTGACCAATCAAAATTGCATATATGTTATTTAGAATTTTATTTAATGGGGAATGACAAATTGTATTACTTTTAAGGATCTTTATACTGAAGATCGTTTTAAATCATACGATATAGTCATTGGAGGGTATTAATGTTGAGGAGGCCTATGGCATTTTATCATACTAAAGAGGGATAAATAGGCTCATAAATAAAGATTATCAGGTGATAAGAGCTTTCTGCAGACTTGGGATCATAACTTAGATTATCTCTCCTTGTTCACAGTATTCTGTGACTTAGTTGTACTTTATATCCACATTTAACAAAAATACTGTATTTAACTGAGGATATTAAAAGTACGTGGTAAAATAAATCAGCATTTAATAAGTACACTATAAATATTATTATATCAAAGTATAGCAAAAATATGGTATATCTATTATATAAATGTATTAGTAAGACAACTTTATAACCATGATCGTTTATACCAGGCACTAACAATATCCATTTCAGTATAATTAAAATGTAATAAATCGTGTAAAACTTGCGATGAAAATTGCAAAACAAAAAACATTACTTCTAAGCCTTAGGTTAAAGGCTCTGAGGAAATAAAATGGTAACTTTCTATCACAACTTCAACTCTGTTATTTGCCACGTAAGTCCTCGTTCACCGTTTTTCCTTATGCGTATTTGACCCTGATTTTATCTACCACGTATCTGATCTGACCTTTGGCAATATAACTGCTTTTACCAATATTTTCTCATATTTTACTATCACCACTTTTACGTAGTTTGATTTGACAAATTTATTCAAGGAGTAAAAATACCTAAAAATATAACTTTTATATTCATCCATTTAATTTTAGATTGTTCTAAATACAGTACTTCTACTATTCGTTTGATTAATGTTCTATGACGTTGCTTGAATTTGTATATTTGATTTAAATAAGATTATATTGTTCAAAAAGATCATATATAACATTATTAAAATGTTTTATTGCCCGTTTTGAAAGATAAAATCAATATAAATACTCTAACATTATCATAGCTTTTGGCAAATAACTTAATTTTTTAAAATTACAAATATAAACTTCTAAAATATATTATACAAAGTTACTTTATTAATATTTTTATACGTCCTCAAAGTTTCGTGGTTTTTATACAGTCTCGTGGTAAGGCTGTTTACAGTCGTAAGATACAAGTTGTTTTTAGCAAAATAAACGACTCTATCCAATGATACTCCGCCATAAACTACCGAACTGGCATCCTGCTTAATGGACTGGAGCAATTATCGCTGGGTCCATTGGACTCACCAAGTTACAACAGGGCATGGTACTGGTTATACTTTTTACAGGATAACGATTTATCAAGGACGCAAATCAATACAAAATATAAATAGGTTTGATAACTTGGAATTTTGATCTGGTATCAAATGTGATGGTATTTATTTTATAGGGAAACAATTTTAACAAATACATTTTAAAGCTAAACATGTGAAATGTCACATAGGGTGTGTCAGACCACCGTCCACCATGTATAACGGGAGAAAAATTTTGGTCTAAAGTCATCAAACGAAATTATTTCCGACAAAAACGCATTTGGCTATCTATTAAAATATTTTGATCAAAATCTATGTACAGAATATGCCAAAACTGAAGGTCACGGGTTCGAATCTCAAACTTTTCTTATGTAAACATAGGAAATATTATACATAATTTTAAAGGTCTCGTTAAAATAAACATGTTGGCGAAAACAGAATTAACTTACCTTTATTCGTTATAAAATGGCGATTTTTGTGTAAAATATTGCCATTTCCGGAATACCCTGTATTTTTTATACCACTACTCGTATCATTTTTCCGACTTAAATTCTCCTTACTCGTGATAAACTCAGCTTTACTCTGGTATGCTACAAGACAGGCTTTTGGAGAAAATCTATATTTCAAAAAAATATTTATTTTGAAAATGACTATAAGCACAAAATTATAAAATTCAAACGGTAGTGTATGTCAAAAAGCATACCATTGAAAAGGTCTCTTTAATCCTAGCAACTTTCTAATTCACACCAACCTTGTATTTTATGTTTTTTGCTGATTGCAGAAAAACAAAAACAAAAATACAAGGTTGGTGTAAGTTAGAAAGTTGCAAGGATTTACAAGACCTTTTCAATGGTACGCTTTTTCACATACGCCACCAATGTACTTTTTAAAATATTGGGCACATAGGTATTTTCCAAATAACTATTTTTTTTAAATATAGATTTTCTCAAAAAGAACCTGTCATGTAGCATACTAGAGGAAAAGCTGAGTTTATCACGAGTAGGAAATTCACGTCGGAATTAAGATACGAGTAGTGGTGTATAAAATACATGGTATTTCGTAAATGTCAATATTTAACACCGAAAGGGCCACAATTTTAAACCGGATAAAGATAAGAAAGAAAGAAAGAAAAGAAATAAAAATAAATACCCCCGTCACAGCAAACCTGTGTACTCAGCGAATTTTCCATGCATAATATATGTCTTAATACCACTTAAAGCCGCATACCAAGTTTCATAAAAATATATTCACATATAAGCGATATATACAATTTTAATTATTCTCCATAAAGAATAACATTGATAATGAGGACGAAGGATTGCTGAAACAAGAAACAAAACTAATTGGTTTTTATGCAAATATAAATAGAATTTAATAAATAGAAGCCACATACCTGTTTCATTAATATTAAATCATAAATAAGTGCTATATTACATTTTAATTATTCTCCATAAGAAAACATGGGGCTGAGTAAGCAGGTTTGCTGCAGCAAGGAACAAAAAAATGGGTTTTTATGCACATATCAATATAACTCAACAAGGTGAAGCCACATACCAAGTTTTATTAATTTATGTTCTTAATTAAGGGAGTGATTACATTTTTCTTGTTCTCCATAAGAATAACATGGGGGCTGAGTACGCAGGTTTGCTGCTACGGGGATGGTAAAAAATATCATTTTTTGTGTGCAAATATCAATATACCAGAACTACGTGAAGCCACATACCAAGTTTCATCAATATACATTCATAAATATTCGAGATGTCAAATTTTATTTATTCTCCATAAGGATAATATTGGACAACGTGCTGTGTTTAGCACTTTGAATATCTCTGTAACGGTTGGACGTAGAATCACAATTTAAAACCAAAGTGATTGTTTTGTGGAGCTGAACTGATTGGTAATAGCAAATGTGAAGTTTACATTGAAATGAACTGAGGAAAAACCAAAAACCTTTTTCCCATCAGATTAACATGGGATATGTTATGAGTAGGTTTTTTTGATTTTCTCCGCAACCCCTCAACCTAGGTTAATAATTCAAAAAACTATATTATTTGTTTTTTGAAGCTCTATAACATAGTAAAAACCAATTTTTTTTATTTCAGGGCGAAAGATGTAAAATACAGATTTTTTGAAAATTTAAAACCCCCATAAAACCCCCTTCCCATAGTCCGATTTTTCTGATTTTCGAACTTAAAGTCATGAATGTCACTTTACACATTCAAGCCAAATTTCATCGAAATCGGACGTATTTTACTAAAGTTATCGCATTCACGACACACACTAAACAATATATAATATAAACAGTATATATATACATGTATATAAATTTGAACGAATAGTGTTTTTGACATCTGGGGACCTCAAAACAAAAATTTATCATGGTCTCGGGCTTAAGTCTTACCATGAGACCTACGGTAATAGCTTCTTCCGTATAGGATAAATTCGCTAAAAAGAAAAAAAATATGTTTTATTTTCTTATACACACAAATTACATAAAACCAAGGAAAAACATAAATAAACAATGGTTAATCAGTAACCGTCTGTCGTGGTTGGCAAAACCAACAAAAAAAACTTATCAAAATATGTAAAAGTTGTGAAGTGAATATGTTTTTAAAACTTGTTTACAATTATAAATATTTAAGCCTTGAAACTAAAAAAAATCACAAAATACTAATTATTTTATTTTATCTTTTTTCTTATATAATTATAACTTAAAAGACCATTTAAATTTGCACATTAAATACAGATTATTTAATTTATCATCTATAATTGCTGCACAATTAATTCTAAAATGAGGTAAATAAAACCCTAATTTATAAAATAAATCAAGACTACTATTATATTCTGGTCAAAATTAAACTCATTAATTAACTCCCATCTATATATCCATGCGGCCTTCAGAAATTTTGTGAGCACCCGCAAATTCCTACCGATTCCAATTCCTTACATTCCAATTTGATTAAGAATCCTTTACCGGGATAAATATCTCTTAAATGCATAAAAACCGGACATATGGCCATAAAATAAAACGCTGTCTTATTTTCGTTCAATTTGCATAGCAAATATGAATAATTTCTTTCAAGTCACGGCTTGAAGTTTAAATCTAAAAGTTCTGCTCTGGCTTTAATGGCCCAAGATATAACGCCTATATCGTTATTGTGTAGTGGACTCCTCTCGCCGAGGTCAAGGTCAAGGGACAGCAGCTGTTTGTGGTACAATGAAGTACGGGCCCTACCGACACACTTAGTCCATCACGTGGCTTTTAGCTCTCCTACCACTCTTGCCAATTGCAACGCTAAATCTCTCTTTAAATTTTGATCATATTTTTGGCCAAACATTTTCCAATCACGAATCAAATAAATGTTTTTCCTAATAAATTGTTTAACTAGGGCGTATGGAAGACGGTAATTTGGTAAAGATAGCACTTTCATAATATAATTTAAATTTAAAGCCAGAGTATGCAAGAATAACTTTTCTAACCCCGTTTCTAAGTAGAGAACATAGTTCGGTGTATATTGTAAGGAAGACGAAATAATTTTGTGATGAACAATTTTAGTACAGATTCCACGCACTCGCTTTCCTTAAACCCCCAAACCTCACTACTCAGTAGCCCTCAGTAGTAAGGACCGTAACAATTAATTTACCTTACTACTGAATTAAAACACAAGATTTTTTTGCTAAGAGGAATTTTATGATTTTTTATAAAATTTTCTATACTGAATTTAAAGCAAATGTTGCGACGCTTGACTTTTCTTTTAAATGAAGATTACATGACAATGTACTTGTAACGGTGATCCCTAAATACTTATAATTATTTACCACCTCAATTTTCTCACCCTTTTATCACTACTTGTCACCTTCCTGGAGCTTTCCACCATTCCTAAAAACCATTACTTTTGATATGTTTAAATTTACTTGTAAACTCCAAGTTTCACAATACCTCTCTGTTTGTAATCATAAGCTGCAATACCGATAAAGATATCTGAATTCTGTTTTCGCCAAATTGTTTATTTTAACAAGACCTTTAAGATTATGTATAATGTTCCCTATGTTTACATTACAAAATTTTAAGATTCGAACCCGTGACCTTCCATTTTGGAATATTCTGCACATAGATTTTGGTAACAATATTTTTAATAAATAGCCCATATGCGTTTTAAAGGGGAAGAATTTTGTTTGATGACTTCAGACCAAACCGTTCTCCCGTTGCTGGACTTGTGGTCTGACTCACCCTGTATATTTGTGAAGTATAAAATGTATAGAATGTCAATAATTGTTTATTACTCACCAACAAAACAATTTAATATTATGTTTATTTGATAAATCATTGATATTAAATGTATAGGTATCATGAATTAAATTTAATAGTTATTTTATTTACTAACCATTAAACTGCTAATCCTTCCATTACCAAAGAATTGTCTTTTAATCGTTTGAATTTGCAACTACTAAACTGTCTTCTAAATATAATTAGTATGTACACATAGTACTAACGGATGGTGAAAACTAGTTTCCTGTTCCTTTTTATTGCTATTATTCCTTATTTATAGATACGGAATAGTTTATCAATTTTGTCTTTAACAAATGCAAATAAACATATTTTTCTCTCTCTAAACACGTAATTGAATACAGTTGTGGTTTATCAATCGGATAAACAAACTTTAAAATTTATTTATTTTTGTTTTAGAAGCGGTTGGTGTTCCATTTTTTTTATACTTTACCCATTCGCAAGAGCCTCACGCATGTGCGTGGATCGTATTAAGCTAGAGGTGAGCCGGTACTGTACAATCCAGGCAGCACTGATAAAGTGTACTAGCCAGGGCCGGTAACCATTTATTATAAGGTGTGTGCTGCATTAGAAATACTACGAATCGAGATCACCTGATTGAATTTTCCATTTTGACCAACTATATCATCATAGATACAAATTAAATATATATAATTTCTTACAAATTTCTTGATTACCATGATACATGTTAGAATTAAACAGGATGTAATTAATTTTGACTCGCAACACTACAAGTATATAGGTATTTACACTTATACTGTTGGCCTCTACCTATATACAAGACCATAAGGCATGACATTTCAAACAGTTACACAGAAGTTCATCCCAGTACGTCCCAGTTGCTGAATTTATTTTTAACAGTCGTCCTGGTAGTGTCTATAACCAAGCCAGCCTCCGACCCGGTTGGTCTGTAAAGATACACCACCACCAAAGAACCACTACAACGGGACCCTGGTCGGGATGAAGTAGAGATGTGCCAAGCAGTTACTTGAGCGAAACAGCTGCAGCTAGTTCCACAGCGGCCGCGGAACTCGTTCCAAAAGTAGTTCCAGCTGCAGCTAGTTTGACCCTTGTTACTCAATTCTTCAAACCAGTCAGACGCTGCAGCTGTTTTCGGAACTAAACGTTGTAGCCCTACTTTAAATTTCTTTAATATGTTGTTAGTAACTGGTTATTAAAATTAATATCTTTGCTAAAGAGCTGTTTTAATCTTTATAGATAACAATGACCTGTTGTAATGTAAATTTATTTTTAGGGTTCAACACTACAAAACACATAACTTATGAAGTTGTAATATCCTAATATTTAGATAAATTGGAAAAAATAGAATTGAGTAAAATATTTAACACATTATTGTGGTTGATTTTTTAAGAAAACATTTTCAAATTCGAATGTACACTAGGAATACACAATAAAATTTCAACACGGAAGCATTAAACTATAAAATAGGTGGAATGCAGCAGGGAAACCAAACCAAAATTTTAAAACACATTTTAGCTATGTATTCACGATCAGTATCCTATTGAGACTGGACAGGAGGGATGTACAGAAATAAATCAGATAAATCATTTTCTGTCTCAACATGAAAGAGTAGGCCCAGGCCTGGGGTTACGCTGCAGCTGTTTTGGTTTCTCGGTAACTCAGAAACAGTTTCAGAAAATGAGCTGCAGCTAACATCTAGTTTCAGTTTCAGAAAATGGGCTGCAGCTGGTTTTAAAATTAGTTCCGATCGGTTAATCCGATTAAGGGTCTACTACCTGCTTACATAAAAAAGGCATAAAATCATTTTTATTAAAAACTAGCCATTCCTGACAAATCTTCCAAGGCAGTGTAGACCATCTGACAGACAACAGTATGCTGTCTACTTCCAAATTACATTTTGTCATATTTTCAATTAGGCCTACTCGAATAAAAATCTAGCCGTTACACAAATTTCCCAAAGCGGCGGAGTTCAGAAGTATTATTAGTAGCGGATTAATAGTAGCGTTGCTCTGAAGCCAGTGAGCAACCCTGAATGCTGTGCAAATTGTTTAAATAGTCTCTATATAAAACAACATATTTTGTATGGCTTTTTATTAAAGTAAATCAGTTGGTAAATTTGTTTGTTGGTCAAAGTCTTATTACTAGTACAGTTCTAATAAAACTAAGAGCAACTTATTTTTTTTTTTCAAAATCTCAAGGGGGTGATGGAATTTCTCTTGATATAATGTATGCAAACTGAAATCAAACCTATATATAAAGGCAATTACATAAAAGACAACTTGGCATTATGACAAGCTGACATGAGGTCTTGGTGCCCAAAGAACTTCGAGGATATTCTTGAAAAATATTTGGAAAGTAGCCTTAATACCGAATCTAATGACACTTAGCGGAATGTTATAACATGATAACAGTCAAAAAATAAACTGTATCAGGAAACTGACACATACTTTCTCCCTTTTAGCCCAACTTTAATGAATAAATTACTTTTTATTTACTAAATATAGAATACAAAGCACGGTCGAATGTACAGAAAATCTTGTAAACAAGTTGTTTTAAAAAAACATCCACCCAAATCCCTGCTTTGGAGACACTACAGAATCCATTGCTACACTCGTGGTTTTAAGAGGGGAAATGCCCCCTATTCCCCCCCAGGGTTAGTAAGGGCAACATATTTCGAATTTCCTCTGTTGGTCAATGCTAACTTGACAAGCATATCAAGTTTGAATGAAATTGACCAGTAAATAAGAGAGAAATAGTATTTTTTTATTCCCCATAAGAATAACATTGGACAACGTACTGCGTTTACCGCAGAATGAAAATTTCAGTTTTCTCCGAAACCAGCTATCGTAGAATAGTAATTCAAAATACTAAATTATTTAGTTTTTTGAGCTCTTTTTAATGGTGAATAGTAATATTTGTTTACATTTATGTCTTTTTATGAAAAATCCAAAAAACTGAATTTTGGGTGTTTTAAGTCCTGTAATTTCTGAACCCGAATTTTTAAAGGAATGCGGGTGGTGCCGTTTTGTTGGAAAACTAAAGTTCTACAAACGACTAAAGTTTAATGAAAATCGTTATAGCCGTTTTTGAGAAATTTGGATTTTTCATGTTTTTTGGCGGTTTTGGGGGGATAATTACCCTTAAAAATCAAAAATTCAAAAAAATTAAAAAAGGAGATATCGTGGATTAGTACCTACATGCCAAATTTCATAAAAATCGGCCCATTGGTTAAGGCTGAAGCTCTGTACACATCCACACAGACACACACACGGACACACACACACACACACACACACACACACACACACACACACACACACACACACACACACACACACACACACACACATACAGACATCACGTAAAAACCACTTTTTGGGTTCAGGGAGCACCAAAACGAATATTTACACTAACAACTCAAATTCGAAAATTTTTACGAAAACAATACTTTCTCCATATACTATGTATAAGGGGAGAAAGTAATAAACGGTATCAGGAAACTGACACATACTTACTCCCTTTTAGCCCAACTTTAACGAATAAATTACTTTTTATTTACTAAATATAGAATACAAAGCACGGTCAAATGTACAGAAAATCTTGTAAACAAGTTGTTTTAAAAAAAACATCCACCCAAATCCCTGCTTTGGAGGCACTACAGAATCCATTACTACACTCGTGGTTTTAAGAGGGGAAATGCCCCCTATACCCCCCCAGGGTTATTAAGGGGCAACATATTTCGATTTAACTCTGTTGGTCAATGCTAAATTGACAAGCATATCAAGTTTGAATGAAATTGATCAGTAAATAAGAGAGAAATAGTAATTTTTGTATTCCCCATAATAATAACATTGGACAACGTACTGCGTTTACCGCTAAATGAAAATTTCAATTTTCTCCGAAACCAGCAATCGTAGAATAGTAATTCAAAATACTAAATTATTTAGTTTTTTGAGCTCTTTTTAATGGGGAATAGTAATATTTTTTATATTTATGTCTTTTTATGAAAAATCCAAAAAACTGAATTTTGGATGTTTTAAGCCCTGTAATTTCTGAACCCGAATTTTTACAGGAATTCAAGTGGTGTCATTTTGTTGGAAAACTAAAGTTCTACTAACGACTAAAGTTTAATCAAAATCGTTAGAGCCGTTTTTGAGAAATTTTGATTTTTCATGTTTTTTGGCGGTTTTTGGGAGATAATTACCCTTAAAAATCAAAAATTCCAAAAAATGAAAAAAATACCTGGAGATATCGTAGATTAGTACCTACATACCAAATTTCATAAAAATCGGCCCATTGGTTAGGGCTCTAGCTCTGTACACACCCACACAGACACACCCACACACACACACACACACACACACACACACACACACACACACACACACACACACACACACACACACACACACACACACACACACACACACACACACACACACACACACACACACACACACACACACACACACAGACATCACGTAAAAACCACTTTTTTGGGTTCAGGGAGCACTAAAACGAATATTTCCACTAACAACTCAAATTCTAAAATTTTGACGAAAACAATACTTTCTCCATATAAGGGGAGAAAGCAAAAAGGGAATTAAATTGTCGATAGAGAATTTAACTTAAAATAGTTTACTTTTCTCAGCAATGGATTTTGTTGTGGAGTGAACATGGTTAATAAACAAAAGTGAATGGCCATAAGCGAAGCCCAAAGGGGCAAAGCTCTATAGTTGAATCGGTATGGAAATAGTTTAACCTTCGTATTTTAGACCTAAAGACTCAATGTACCAAATGTCACCACTCTAGCATGCCCGGAAGTTGGAGACTTAGTGATGAGTAGGTAGTGAATTTGCCTTTTATACAAAACGATTTAATTTTTTCCCACTTTTGAAGATCATTGCATTTTACTAATGATTTGTATTTACTTTCTGTAGCATTTATTTTAGTTAATTGAGTCAATTAAATACTTTGCAATTCGAATTTTGTTTTGATTTTTCTTAACACAATTCTTAAATTCAAAGATTGGTTGATGTGTTTGTATTTTTAACGGATATAACACTAGTTGTTTGATATTTATTGACAATGCCCATATAATATATGGTATATGAATGTGTGTAAATAAAATCAAGGAGACTGATACATTTACATGCTAATTAGTCAAAATACATTTATATTAAAAATATATTACAAATATTCCATATGTGGAAACTTTGCACCTGAGAAACTTGAGGGCCGTACTCATATCAAAGGGCAAGTATTGGGAATTCAAACTTTCTGTCACGTATTTGGGAAAAATTTTCATCTGAGTTTTGAGAGAAACTTTCGCAAGCCACTTTAAAGTTTAGTTATCAATTTTGTTTGGTAACCTGCACCCGGGATGAACAATCATAACAACATTTTTACTGTTACCATGCAAACCGTACCAAGACCCTATAATCTTTTACGTTACATCCGTGTTAATAATTGTAAACCTTACACACTCACTCACACATAATTGTTAATCACCGTATGTCTTTTTAGCGAATTTCCCCTATAGGGAAGAAGCTATTACCGTAGGTCTCATGGTAAGATTTAAGCCCGAGACCATGATAACTTTTCATTTTGAGGTCCCCAGATGCCAAAAACACCATTCGTTCAAATTTTTATATATGTATATATATAAATAAATATATATATATATATATATATATATATATATATATATATATATATATATATATATATGTGTGTGTGTGTGTCCGTAAGCACGATAACTCTCGTAAAAAAGGTCCGATCTTAATGAAATTTGGTACAAACGTGTAAAGTACCATTTATTTGAACGAGTTCGAAAACCAGACGAATCGCACCATCCGAAGGGGGGTTTTTGGGGGGTTTTGTACCCCAAAAATGTGTTTTTTGGGGATTTCACATGTAATTTTAATTTAAATCAAATTTTAATTTTCACCATTGAATTCAGCATAAAAAAATAAATAATTTTGTATCTTGATCATTGCCCTACGTCAATTTGTTACTGAGATATTGAAAGTGCTAAACACAGTACGTTGTCTAATGTTATTCTTATGGAGAACAAGAAAAATTGTATATCTCGCTTATTTATGAACATAAACTGACGAAATTTGGTATATGGCTTCATCTGGTTGTGGTTTATTGTTGTTTGCACAAAAAAACAATTTTTCGCCAATGTTTCCTGTAGCAGCAAACCTAGGTACTCGGTCCCCATGTTATTCTTATGGAAAATACTTAAAATGTTATATATCGCTTATTTATGAATGTACAGGGTGTTTCAAAAAGAATCATCCGATTTTAAAGGTTTATAATTTCAAAACTAATGATCATATGGACATGAGGTTAATTTCATATTAAAGGACAACTAATAAAGTTTTTTTACATACCATTTACAGGTGCTCAATATGGCCCCCTTTAGATGCACAGCATATGTCTATACGATATTCAAATTCGTCCCACACCTTAGCTAGCATATCTTGAGTGATGGATTCGATGGCTGCTCTAATGCGGTTCTTCAGTTCAACCAATGTTGATGGAAGGGGAGGGATATAAACATTGTCTTTTACAAACCCCCACAAAAAGAAATCACAAACAGTAAGGTCCGGTGACCTTGGAGGCCAGTGACTTAACACGGAATCATTAGGTCCAGTACGGCCGATCCATCTTTGAGGAAGCCTACCATTTAAAAACTCTCTCACATGAAGATTCCAGTGTGGTGGGGCACCGTCCTGTTGGTATATGAAGTCATCAGAATCTGTTTCCAATTGAGGGAAGAGATAGTTTTCTAACATATCGAGATATGTTATTCCCGTAACAGTGTTCTCAGCAAAGAAAAAGGGACCATACACTTTATTCCGTGAGATTGCACAAAAAACATTAACTTTTGGGGAATCTCGCTCATGCTGTACAATTTGGTGTGGTTGCTCGGTCCCCCATATTCTCACATTGTGGCGGTTAACTTTTCTACTCAAATGGAAAGTTGCCTCGTCACTAAACACTATGCGTGATACCAAATCTCGATCATCATTTTCCTCATCATCTACTGCCATCTGGCTTTGGATAAACTCACAAAACTGAACACGTCGTACTTTGTCACCTTCATGCAAAGCTTGTAGTAATTGAATCCTGTACGGTTTAAAACGCAAACGGCGGCGCAAAACACGCCATACAGATGTCGAAGGAATGTTAAGTTCCCTACCAGCACGGCGAGTGGATTTTTGCGGGCTACGGGTGAAACTCTGGTGGATGCGCTCCACGTCTTCATTGGACACACGGGGACGACCTGATGATTTGCCTTTACAGAGACAGCCTGTATCACTAAATTGCTTATACCATCTTCTTATGCTCTGGGCTGTAGGAGGATCAACACCATATGTGGTACGAAATTCGCGTTGCACGGAAATCACAAACTCGCATCTAGCAAACCGTATAACACAAAACGCTTTCTGTTGTGCAGACGCCATTTTGACAACTACTGAGCTGGGCGTTGACAGAAGCGCGCTACTGCTACCTGGCGGAAACGACGTTAAACTCCAGAGCTTCCTCTTTCTAACAGTACATTGTTCGAGCACATCGGATTCACAGATAAATAGCTATGATTTTTCTAAATCGGATGATTCTTTTTGAAACACCCTGTATATGGATGAAACTTGGTATGTGACTTCACTAAGATGAGTTCTATTGATATTTGCATAAAAAAAACATTATTTTGTGTGCCTTGTTGCAGCAAACCTGCGTACTCATCCCCAATGTTATTCTTATAGAGAATAATTAATATTTTAAATATCGCTTGTTTGTGAATACATTTCTTATGAATCTTGTTAAGTGGCTTAATGTGTTATAATTCATTGGAAATTCGCTGAGTATGCAGGTTTGCTGCGACGGGGGTATTATAGTAATGTCATTATTTAAAGTTGTATTTATATTTGTTGTCAGTATTAATGCGCAAATGCTCATGCACACATTATTTTTGTAATAATTTTATTTATTTGTTACATTTTTAAATTGTTTGAATTGTAAATTATATTATTGTCATTATCAAAATTTAATTTGTATTATTTTCTAAAGTTTATTGCCTATATACTATACTTGCAAATAGTTGTTACAAAACGTATTCCATTGTTATTAGTTTCTTTGTTTATCTAGAGGTTTTTCTACGGTTTTTGTTATGTTATGCTTGTTCCTGTTAATGACTTACTTTCTTGTCATCTACTAACATTATATGGACCAACATGTTGTAATTGTACTGGTTATTATTGTATAAATAAATAAACTGGCATTCATGTTTCCTTAAACTAATATAAAACAATCTCTCAATGTAGTAAACACATACATCATTATCGTTATTTATTTGTGTGTATTTATTTCATATAACAGAGAGTTCATAAATTGACTTATAATTTAAGATGGATTAATAGTTCTTGGTAACAAGGGTAAATCACATTATTCAAGTTAAGGATATCTTGAACCGTTCATCGTGACTCAATGGTTGAGATGAAGTACTGATCCAAGGTTACTAGTCTCAATTAGGTGTTGCCAGTTTTAAACATATGCACACTACTTGAGTGACACGTGCCAGAAAACCATATAATATCAGCAAAAGCCTAAGAGGCCTCGTTTTCATACAAAATATTAATTGTGTATTTTTAACTAACGTCCTACCCACTTGCATTTTGCTATAATGTCATTATAGAGATAAGAACAAACTATAATATGCAGGTAAAAAATCCTATAAATTATTCTGATGCTAGACAGATAGCTAGTTAGGCTGGAGTGGGCTGCATATTTAATATACGTGGTATTTTGGAATTTTATTTAGTAACATAAAGTGTTATAAGATTGGTTTTTAGTAAAAGCACATTGCGCGTGTGTTTTATGCCTTTTCGTTTAAACTAAGATCGTAAAACAATTCATAAGCATTTTATAAAATAATTCTTACAGGCAAACAGCTAATTATTTGTTTTTAACCTGAGCAGTAGTCTAAGAAAATTAGGAACTAATTTAAGAAAGCTTCAACAATATTCAAAATGAAATATTTTATTTATAACTTGCTGACAGTATTTTTATTTATTGCAAAAAGGCAAGCGTGAGTACATCGGAATAGCTTTGCTAACCGAAAAAATCATCTATATAATGGTTGTAACTGAATAATAACAGAGCGAAAATTTAATCAAGATCCTCCAAACTTTGCTCAAGTATAGGGTTGGATCCTTCAAACATGAACAGATCCTCGTTTAAGGGTATATTTGTTAGCTGTTTGATATAGCACTTTCCCATTATACGAGGCAAATATTAGCATTGTAATATCTCGTACACTTGTAATAACAGGTTGATTTAACCTTATCAATCCCCTTTAATCGCGCAGTACCAAAGAAATCAGTAATGAGAATTGATATATAACTATTTTAATATAATAAATAAGAGTATAAATATACAATAATATATATTAATATAATAATATATAATATAAGTATATAAATAATAGACAAAAATAAAAAAAAATTATTTTACATCCAATTTACATTTTTAAGAATTTTCCAATTTTCGTTGAAAAAACTAAATGAAACCAAGTTTATAAAACTATTGATTATTTTTTACTACACAAGTACACCTATCTTAAATACTAACGATACATACGACTCTAGTAGGTATTATTCTACGTATTTTAGTACTATTAGTTGCAACTTTGTTCGTTCAATTCATGTTCGTATAGACAATATTATGAATTACATAGGTATTATTGTATTAGGCTTATTATTATTAATACGGTGGTATGGTTTTCGCTAACTAAACTCACCGTGGATATTTTGCGCATGAAATACAACTAATACTGTACATAATTATAGAAATTACTTAAATAAGCTATTCACCGATGAGTAGTGTTAAAATGTGTAATAATATTAAATTATTAAAAAAATTAATTCTTAAAAACAATGCAATGCAATAGGAACGTGACTACAGTATATTTAAAATACCCCGTTGTAGCAAGCCTGTATACTCAACGAATTTTGAATGGTATATCACTAAGTCATAAACCCATTTACCAAATGTAATCAAATCACATTCATAAATAAACGAGATATGACATTTTATTTATTCTCCATAAGAAAAACATTGGGACTGAGTTTGCAGGTTTGCTCAATCAAGGACGACAAAAATCTGGTTTTTATGCCAATACCATTGGATCACCACTAGGTGAATCAACATACCAGGTTTTATCAATTTATATTCACAAACATACAATATATTACATGTTTCTCATTCTCGTTAATAATAACATTATAGCTGCTGAGTACACAGGTTAGCTGCCATGGGAACTAAAAAATAGGGTTTTGTATGCAAATATCCCAACCATATGATGCCACATACCAAGTTGCATTAGTATTTATTTATTTATTTATTCCAATGGATACACCAATATTTTACAGGATAATATACAGCATCAGAAGCAGATGAAAAACAGAGAAGACAATACAATAGTAATATCAAAGGTAACAAGCAATAATGACCTTAATATAATAATATGTTAATTAATAAGATAGATATACAATTTTACTTACTCTCCATAAGATTAACATTGGACAACGTACTGTGTTTAGCTCTTTCAATATCTTGGTAACCAATTGACGTAGAGCGATGAGCAAAATACCAAATTGATTGTTTTTTAAGTTAAATCCAATAGTGTAAACTCAAATTTAGGTTTACAAATAATTACATGTAAAAAGTTTTAAAAATCCCAGTATTTGGATACAAAACTCTGCCATAACCCCTCTCTTATTGGGGCGATCTGTCTGATTTTCAAACTCATGAAAATAGATGCTGCCTTACGCCATTGACTATAAATACTGAAGTATTTATAGTCAATGCTTACTCATACCAAATTTCATCAACATCGGACCATTTTTACGAAAGTTATCGTGCCTACGGACATATATATATATATATATACATATATATATATATATATATATATATATATATATGGTACAACCACATAACCTAGCTTAATGATTCAAAAGAATAAATTGTTTGTTTTTTAAGCTCTATAAATGGTTATAACCAAAATCTAGTATTTTTAGCATTTTAGGGTATAAAGTTCAAAAAACAGATTTTTTTGAAAATTTTAAACCCCCATAAAACCCCCTTCCCATAGACCGATCGATCTGGTTTTCGAACTTAAAGTCATAAATAGTCCTCTTCATATGTGTGCCAAATTCCATCAAAATCGGGCGCTTCTCTCAAAGGTTATCGCGGTAACGGACACACACACACACACACACACACACACACACACACACACACACACACACATATATATATGTAAATTTGAACGAATAGTGTTTTTGGCATCTGCGGACCTTAAAACAAAAAGTTATCATGGTCTCGGGCTTAAGACTTACCATGAGACCTACGGTAATAGCTTCTTCCCTATAGGGGAAATTCGCTAAAACGCGTGATGCTCTTTTAATAAATGAAATAAGTCTATTATTTTCAAACTTATCAATATCTTTTTGTATATTAATTAGACCATCTTGTTTTTGATCACCGCTTCACAAGAGCTCAAAACTAAGAAGACAGCATTACGTAATAGATGAGATTCTTGCTGAAGTTTCCCACTTATAAATAGTTAAAACGTTTGATATCCAAGGAAACTCCTCAAAACTAAGCTATCAACACTGCATCACAAAGAAACCCAATATTTATATTATCCATCGCCTTTCTTTGTTTGTAAACGAAACATTCTTGATTAATAAAAAAATACATAATTGATATATAACATTTGCTCGGTCTCTTAACTGTCCGACACAAACAGCCCTGTGCTAAATACTCTACATACCAATCTCAAGAAATAATACTAACTGTACTTAATAGTAATCAGATTATGTAACTGTGTTCCATTATGTGTGAACATAAATGCTGTCATTAACGGGATAACAGCAATTAGTTATTTTTAATTTACTAAACATAGAGTGTATTTAATTAGAAATGCACAACGTATATGAATAGACATCATGTGCGTGTTAATAATTACGTCCAATCCAGTTACTGAAATAGCTTTTATCAGTAGTGATGTACAGATTGCTCCAACACTTTCACACTATAAAACTGTTCGTTTTAGCGAATTTTACCCATAGGGAAGAAGCTATTACCGTAGGTGGCATGGTAATACCTAGGCCCGGGACCATGATAACTTTTCGTTTTGAGGCCCCTAGATGTCAAAAGCACCATTCGTGCTTGTGTGTGTGTGTGTGTGTGTGTGTGTGTGTGTGTGTGTGTGTGTGTGTGTGAGTGTGCGTCCGTTACCGCGATAACCTTTGAAAGAAGCGCCCGATTTTGATGGAATTTGGCACAAATATGAAGAGTAATATTTATGACTTTAAGTTCGAAAACCAGATCTCGATCGGTCTATGGGAAGGGGGTTTTATGGGGGTTTAAAATTTTCAAAAAATCAGTTTTGTGAACTTTATACCCTAAAATGTTAAAAACACTAGATTTTGGTTATAACCATTTTATAGAGCTTAAAAAACAAACAATTTATTATTTTGAATCATTAAGCTAGGTTATGTGGTTGTGGAGAAAAGTAAAAAAATGTGTCCAAAAAATTTCCTATAGCCCTATACCAAAATTTCCTATTTCCCTCTTATGGGAATACAGTTCTTAGATTTTCCTCAGATAATTTCACTAAAAACTCCACATTTCTACCAATCAGTGGAAATTTTTCAGGATCAGTTTTCTTCTCTACAAAACAATCACTTTGGCGTTTTAATTGTTGTTTTACGTCCAACCGTTGCAGTGATGATCAAAGTGCTAAACACAGTACTTTTTCCAAATTTATCCTTGTGGAGAATGAATAAAATGTTATATTTCGATTATTTATGTATGTATACTGATGAAACTTGGTATGTGACTTCAACTAGTTGTGGTACATTGATATTAGCACCAAAAAATGTTTTTTGTTGATTTTTCCCGTTAGCAGCAAACCTGCATACTCGGCCCCCATGTTATTCATATGGAGAATAAGTAAAGTTTTGCATCTCCCTTAGTTATGAACCTAAATTAATAAAACTTGGTATGTAGCTTCACCTGCTTGAGTTATATTGATAATTGCAAAATACCCCCATCGCAGCAAACCTGCGTACTCAGCGAATTTCCAATGCAAATTTATGGGTATCACTACTACCTAAAGCCGCTTACCAAGTTTGAGAAAAATACATACATTAATAAGTGATATATAGTATTTGATTTATTCCCTATAAGAATAACATTATAATTGAGTACGCAGGTTTGCTGCAACAAGGAAGATAATATATGTGTTTTTTTTGCAATTATCAATATAACTCAACCAGGTGAAGCTACATACCAAGTTTTATTAATTTAGGTTCATAACTAAAGGAGATATTAAACTTTACTTATTCTCCATATGAATAACATGGGGGCCGAGTATGCAGGTTTACTGCTACCACGAAAAATCAACAAAAACAATTTTTTTGTGCTCATATCAATATTCCACAACTAGTTGAAGCCACATACCAAGTTTCATCAATATACATACATAAATAATCTAAATATAACATTTTATTCATTCTCCATAAGGATAACATTGGACAACGTACTGTGTTTAGCACTTTGAATATCACTGCAACGGTTGGACGTAAAACAACAATTACAGCACCAAAATGATTGTTTTGTAGAGCTAAACTGATTGGTAGAAAGAAATGTGGAGTTTTTAGTGAAATTATCTGAGTAAAATTTAAAAAACCATATTCCCATAAGATTAACATGGGAAATTTTATGGACACATATTTTGACTTTTCTCCACAACCACTAACCCTAGCTTAATGATTCAAAAAACAAATTTTTTTAAGCTCTATATAATGGCTATAACCAAAATCTAGCGTTTTTTTAAATTTTAGGGTAAAAAGTTCAAAAAACTGATTTTTGGAAAGTTTTAAACCCCCATAAAACCCCCTTCCCATAGACTGATCGATCTGATTTTCGAACTTAAAGTCATAAATATTACTCTCCACATTTGTGCCAAATTTCATAAAAATCGGGCGCTTCTTTCAAAAGTTATCGCGGTAACGGACATATATTATAAATTTGAACGAATAGTGTTTTAGGCATCTGGGGACCTCAAAACAAAAAGTTATCATGATCTCGGGCTTAATTCTTACCATGAGACCTACGGTAATAGCTTCTTCCCTATAGGGGAAATTCGCTAAAACACAATTTTTATCTTCCTTTTTGCAGCAAACCTGCGTACTCAATTATAATGTTATTCTTATGGAGAATAAATAAAATGCTATATATCACTTATTAATAAATGTATTTTTGTGAAACTTGGTAAGTGGCTCTAGGTAGTTGTGATAACAATATATATGCATTGCAAATTCGCTGAGTACGCAGGTTTGCTGCAGCAAGGAAGATAAGAAATGTGTTTTTTTGCAATTGTCAATATAACTCAAGCAGGTAAAGCTACATACCAAGTTTTATTATATTTAGGTAATTTAGCTAAACACAGTACGTTGTCTAATTATCCTTATGGAGAATGAAAAAAATGTTATATTTCGATTATTTATGTTTGTATATTGATGAAACTTGGTATGTGACTTCAACTAGTTGTGGTATATTTATATTAGCACAAAAAAAGATTTTTGTTGATATTTCCCGGTAGCATCAAACCTGCATACTCGGCCCCCATGTTATTCATATGAAGAATAAGTCAATTTTTATAATATCCCTTAGTTATGAACCTAAATTAATAAAACTTGGTATGTAGCTTCACCTGCTTGAGTTATATTGATAATTGCAAAAAAAACACATTTTTTATCTTCCTTGTTTCAGCAAACCTGCGTACTCAATTATAATGTTATTCTTATGGAGAATAAATAGAATGCTACATATCACTTGTTAATGAATGTATTTTTGTGAATCTTGGTAAGTGGCTCTAGGTAGTTGTGATACTATATATATGCATTGAAAATTCGCTGAGTAGGCAGGTTTGCTGCGACAGGTGTATTTCACTTACAAGTTTCTTTTATATACATTGAAAGTTAATGGATCCAATACATGTTTACGAACTGACAGAGTAATTTAAATTTGGTTACACAATCCATGAACCTATCCGTGAACTAATTTAAGCAATAAGAAGATTAATTTATTATTTCACAGCAACGCAGCAGACGCACAGGCTATGCTGCCTATGTCAGCTGATTCCCATGACCATATTTTTATATTTTTATTACAACAGCTTATTTTAAATTTTCTTTTTATGTTTTCACAGTAGTATATATTTTAGTAATAATTGTATCATACAAGTGAAATTGTAAGAGTTGTAACTTTGTTGGAATAAACGTTTGTTTATTGTTTTGTTCATTATTATAGGTCATTAAGGAATGCATCTCGTACTTTAGTAAGACAACCTATACCAGGACTTTGCCACT
Source organism: Allygus modestus (assembly GCA_963675035.1). Lineage (NCBI taxonomy): Eukaryota > Metazoa > Arthropoda > Insecta > Hemiptera > Cicadellidae > Allygus > Allygus modestus. Next base: position 51,391,820 of record OY776116.1, read on the forward strand.
GTTTTGTCTTGTCAAACAAACATAAATGGTTCGTCAACGTGGTTCTTCTCATTAGTACTTTTACTTAATAATTTATGTGTTTTAAAACCAAATTTCCATATGTTTTTAAATATATATCATTTTTTATATAAAATATAATTTTAAGTCTTATAAAAACCGGTAAAAATGTTATTATTCCAGACTTTATATAACAATATTATAAATATTCAGTAGCCATTGTGTATACTATAAAATTGTTTCTATACTCAGCTGTTGAATACATAAAACTTTAAAATATTTCAGCAAATAAAATATAAAAAATATAAAATTAATTGCATGAAGTAGTCGGGCTAAATATATTAAATGCAAATTCCCAATTATAATACAACAGAGAGCTGTCTAAAGTGCATAGCCACGTCATTAGGAGAAACATAATGGCCTTAATAAGGAGGCCAGCTAGTGACTGCAATTAACTTGAGTTCTCCTTAATAGCGCCGCATTGGTAAACATTTATACCCTTTAAGGTTGGTATTGCTGATTAGGCAAGACTCAGTTTGTGTTTGTGAATTTGTTGAATGCAATTGATAACGTATAACGGTTAGTCACTTGTGAGATAATATATATTCGGTTTAACGGTTCTCGCCAGTGGTGTAGATATGGGGGGAGGATTAGGGGGATATATCCCCCCCGTGTAACTTGGAAAAATTTAAATTTCTATCCTCCTGAAATGAAGCTTATATACCTTTTGATAAAAAAGAATTGCTGTTCCTGAAAAACATAATTATATGTGTGTGTATGTGCAATATCACTAAAATTTCTAATTTATATTAAGAATGATATTTGAGTTCAATAAATAGTAGGCCTAGCAGACGAACTGCACCGGTACAGTATTGGGTTCTGGCGCCATGTGTGACGTGAGTCCATCGAGGTAAAACTACTGAAGAGATCGCTATGTGAGCTAAAAACGGTCCGCGTGGGACTGTGCGGAACAGAAATGGTGGGCCACTGTGTGCTCAGAGCTGTTACTGGCGTTGAACGCGCTGTCGTTTACACGCTCCTGGACTTCACTGCCATGTTTGAATTGTAATGAAATTTATATATCCTTTGTGTACGTGAACTACGGAATCCGAAAGTATAAATATTGTTTTATTTTACCGTGTTTTAATATTTTTAATAATTAAAAACTCTTACGTGTTATTAAAGAGGGACATGAAAAAGTTACTCAGCGAGAAAGTTTTTTATTTTTAGGTTAGAAGCAAACTTCCAGCGGGAAAGTTGTAGATAATTAGTTTCTCTAAAACTTGTATTCAGAACATTTGTCGGTAAAGTTGTTGGTTTGCCTACAATTCGTTTGGAAAGATGCTGAAACCTTTCGCCGCGCTCTATCCAAGACGCGCCGTGCCGCGCTGTTAAATTCAACTCAGTGATGCTGTGTTACAACATGGCCTAGTTTTTTTATAAAATACATAGTTATACGACTTTTGTTTTAGTCGTCGAATTCGGGTTACGTTTTAGTATCGCTTTTACTGTTCCCAATTAACTAAGTAAATTAAGAAACCAACATTCAATTTAATCACATTTGATCAACGAAATTTAGTTATAGATGTAATAGTAACGTTTAACGTTGGTAACCATGTTGGTAATTAATGTTTATTAAGAATACATTTGCTATTAAAAAGTATTTGTCTTGTATGGTTTTCATTCATCAACAAAGTTTTATGATATAGGCCAATTAACTTTCATGCAATCTACAACTTTTGGCGAACGTCGAAGTTTATATGCTAAAATTCAAAGTTTCACTGCCCAAAGAACGATATTACTGCTCATAAAAAAATTCATTCCAGTACCAAAAACTTCAAAACATCATTATTGAACAACACCTAAAGCCTAGTGGATCGTACATAAATTCATATGACTGTAAATATGAAAGAATCAGCCATCGAGAAGATTATTTTACAAAACTCCCAACTTTCTGTTCTTTTTACGCAACTAACCCTGGTCGGATATAGTTACTTTTGGTATTAAAAATTCGAGAAACTATTCAGGAATACGGATCAGAAGGCCATTCAACCATAAAAAATGTTCCCTGGCTGAAAATTCAATTCAAGTGAGCGCGCGTCGTGTTTTCCCTATATCTCCCATGCTAAGCGCTGCCGCGGTGGCCCACCATTTGCAGCGCGACCTCGAACGCGGCCGGACCGAAATTTGGTTCGCTTCACCACGGGCGCGAGCGGTCCAGTAGTTTTAAGTCTTTGCGTGAGTCACCGAACAGTCTATCCTCACCCCCAACGGCCAGATCGTCAACTAGTGCACCTGACATCGACCTTGACGTTTAGACGGTGTTAGTGACATGCTTAACGGTTACTTTCCAGTACCACTAATGATTACAACTGATTACTTTGTAATCATGATTACTCTCTGTAACAATGGTTCATGGCTCGGATGTGTTGGCCTATCAATAACTATGGTTAGAAATAATTTTGGTACTCCATCAACTAAGCCCGAGGTACGAATGTTTTAGGATAAAACAACTGCTTTAAATTAGGTAAACTAAACCATAAAAGTAAATTTAATTTACTACAAATATTTATTTATTAAGTAACAATTTCAGACGTTATGCAATCATTTAAAGTCATATGTGTTTGAGTCTAGCGCTCCTATTGGCCCAAAAGTATCTAGTTACTTTATCAATGAGTCCCAGCTGCCATTTCTGATTCCTTAGTATTCAGTACTCGTTAGTACCTGGTAGGTTAGTCTGATATCAGTTACTGAATGTACTCATGCTTTCTCTGTACTTGATAATTTTATTTTCGGGTATCTGATACTTTTGCTGGCGATTAAGTTACCTACTGAAAGTGAAGGTATTGCTATAGATAGTGGCAAAAAAAATCAGTGCTTTAGGTGACAATGATGCATGTATTACTGGTACCGCTCCCTATAGTATGGCCACACAGCCCCATTAAAGTCAACCAGCACGTGAGTGTGGGAGCTTATCACCATCTGCAGAACTTGAGTGTAAGGGGCACGTCAATGATGTCTCCAATTTTGTATTCTGTCATCCGCACTAATCACGAACACAGTTTATTGTTTTGTATTCCCTAATGAGATACCCCCCCCCTTGACAAAGGTCTATCTACGCCACTGTTCGCTTTTTATATATGCATGGTGTTCATTGGTAAGAAATTTTAATATTTTAAGTGTAGCATTTGAATAATTATTGTTAATGCAAAAATAAACTATCACTAACTCACCAACTTTCCATGAAAGAGTACGAAATTTGAATATTTGCGTTCGAATGAATCTAAAAATATCTCTAAAAAATGTAAATATCGGTGCAGGTGGTCTGATACCAATAAATAATACATTATTACAAACAGTCGCAAACCAAGCAATAATAAATAACTAGATAATCAAATATGAAAATCATAATTATTATTGCCAGGAACAAGTATTACGTGTGCTCAGCCAGGACTACAAGCAACTTCTTTCTTGCCAGATGGTCTAAAAATAAATGGACCTCACGGGAGACGGTATTACACAAGTTGAGCCTAACATTTACTTTATTATTTATTTAATAGGCTATGCATGAACATTAAAGACCCCCGTGAAGGTTCAAGTAATAAGAATGTTTTACTGTTGTGGCTAAAATTTTATTACCATGTTATTCTATGGTAAAACAGTGGTTTTTATAATTCATTTTGCCAAATTCTAACTAATAAAACGAAATATTTTCTATTAAATAAAACTACCATATAATAACAGCCTGCTTGAGGGAAAAATACAAATTCATACAAATTAAATATTAAACAATTGGAAAGGCAAAACGTTTACTTCTCAACGAAGAAAGTACACTTGCTATTCCGTAATAAAACACTAAATAAAAGTTTATTGTTTAAAACGAATGAACCTTGGCTTATAATTAAAATATTATTATTGCACAGATATACACAGAGGTATTAATTATGACCTCGTGCAAGTAATTACTCATGCATTATATTATTTTGTGGTCAACGTATTTTATATTTTCAAAACTATTTCAACGCACACCACTAAAAAAAAACACAGAGTAGGTTTTGCCAAGTTATGTATTAGTAACAATAAATGTGCAAATCTCTGTCAGAGAAGGTAATTCCTCCCTCTGAGGTTCTCGAATCGATCCCAACCCCGGGGCGTTGTAAATATGACCTGAGTTACAAACAAATATATCCGTCCGTGTATATCTTTTATAAGGAAACCGTCTAACAAATCCTCGTGATCTGGTTGCACTCGACCATTTGTCTCGGCTTGGGATGTCGTAACTGCTCAGTCCAGTGTTCTTCCACAGTTTCATCAACTAATATCTTATGGGAGTTGAGGCTGGCGAGGTCAACTTCTTTGCTGATGTCACGTCCATAGCCCTGACTAGCTCGAGCACGGAAAAATTGAAATAAAGACCTTTTAGCGACTTTCGCTAATAGGGATGAAGCTATTACCGTAGTCGACATGGTAAGACTTAGGCCCGGGACCATGATAACTTTTCGTTTCGAGGTCCCCAGACCCCAAAAACACCATTCGTTCAAAACTGTATATGTGTGTGTGTGTGTTCAAGTTCAAGTTCAAGTTCAAGTTCAAGCAATTTTATTCATGAAATTTATTGTTTATTACAAAATCCCATGTGTCACATAGGACGCGTGGGACAGAAAAATATACATTTTCTTTAATACAATAATTTTTTACTGACAGCTGTACAGTTCTTTTACACTTCTGTCACATTCTAAGGAACAGTTCATGAATAATGATGACAAATTTCAGAATTTTTAGAATCACAGACAACAGCCACCATTTGTATTAATCATGCTCTGGTAACAACATTCACCAGTATAAATATGTTACCTATATTCAATAATTAAAAAAAAATACTAACTCTAAATTCATAACAAGAAATAGACTATATTAGATGCAATAATTATCAGGCTTCCATAAAAATTCATGCAAACTATAATGCTAGCAAGTGAAAGATGAAATGACTAGATTCATTAATCAAATATTCAGGCAGAATCGTGAGCACGATAACTCTCGTAAGAAAGGTCCGATTTTGGTGAAATTTGGTAAAATAGTGTAAAGCAACATTTATGTCTTTAAGTTCAAAACCCGGATAGATCGACCCATCCGAAGTGCTATTTTGGGGGGGTTTTGTACCCCAAAAATGGGTTTTTTGAAGTTTTTCATGCAATATATTAAAAAGTCAAATTTTAGTTTTTTCATTGGTATCAGCTTTAAAAAAACACACAATTTGGTATTTTGATCATTTCTCTATGTCAACTGGTTACAGAGACATTAAAAGTGCTAAACACAGTACTTTGTTCAATGTTACTCTTATGGAGGATGGAGGATTTTATATCTCGTGTATTTATGAATTTACACTAACAAAACTTGGTATACGGCTTCATCTGGGTGTGGTCTATTGTTATTTGCACAAATATCAATTTTCACGGGTGATTCCCGTTGCAGCAAACCTGCGTACTCAGCCCCTATGTTATTCTTATGGAGAACTCGATATAAGTAGGAATCTATATCTATAAAAGGCAAAGCCCTGGCTGCCTGACTCACTTAATGACTCACTCATCACTAATTCTCTACCTTCCCATGTAGGTAGAGAGCTGGGATTTTGTACATTAATTCTTTAGTTATAAAATAGGAAAACTAAATGGTTTTCATCCTGATCTGACCTTTCGGCTCCGCAAGAGACCCCGGCAAAGTTCCCATGTATTCCTTATGGATATTCAATTTTGTTTGAGCTGATGAAAATACAAACAGCTGATTTTGATTCGTAGTAATTCCACAGGCTAACCACAGAATGCAACACACACAACTGTAATAATTTGTATAAATCATTTGCGGGGCGAAGCCTGCGGCTGATTAATAAAAACTATGACAGTTGTGTGTGCTGCATTCTGTGGTTAGCCCGTGGAACTACTACGAATAAATATCAGCTGTGTGTATTTTCATCAGCTCAAACAAAATTGAATGCCCATAAGGAATACATGGGAACTTTGCCGGGGTCTCTTGAGTGTCACATGGTAACATTGAACCCCCGTGGAGCAAAGCCCTATAGGATTTTCGTATCTTTGATATGCATATATATGTTACCCAGGACTATCAAGAATCTCTCTGCCAAATTTCAGCTCAATCAGTCCAGTTTTTAGAGCGTGATTGAGCAAAAAATATCTGAACAAACGTACAAAGCTACAAACTTTCACATTTATAATATTAGTAGGATAAGTAAAATGTAATGACTCACTTAATTATGAACATAAATTAATAAAATGTGGTATGTGATTTCACCTTGTTGAGTTATATTAATATTTTCATATAACCTCATTTTTTATGTTGCTTGTTGCATCAAACCTGCGTACTCATCCCCCTCATCCCCAATGTTTTTCTTATGGAGAATAATCAAAATGGTATTTATCGCTTATTTATGAATGTATATTGATAAAACTTGGTATATGTGGCTTCATCTAGTTGAGCTATATTGATAATTGCATGAAAACTCATATTTCGTGTTCCTTGTTGCTGCAAATCTGCTTACTCAGCCCTCATGTTATTCTTAAGGAGAATTATTAAAATGTTATACATCGCTTATTTAGGAAACTAGGTATATGGCTTCACTTAGTTAAATTATATTTATATTTGCGTAAAAGCCAATTGTTTGTGTTCCTTGTTTCAGCAAACCTAGTACTCATCCCCAAATGTTATTCTTATTGAGATTAATTACAATTTTATATATCGCTTATTTGTAAATATATTTGTATGCGGCTTTATGTGATATTAAGACATATATTATGCATTGAAAGTTCTCTGAGTACGCAGGTTTACTGCAACGGGGGTATTTTGAAACTTAAGAGGTGATATTACTCTAGTGTGTTTAAATTTAAACCCATGTAAAATTCGACTGCTCAGTTATGTATATTTATTCTATACATTATTTTTTAACTTAAGTTAATTAAACTTGTTCTGGTACCTGCACATCTTCAGAGGTGTTAGTGAAAGTGTGTGTACAGGTTTCGCATTCAGCCTTAATGATGTAAACTAAGTAGCTGAGTAAACGGACTAAGGGAGCGCATTCACATTATTTTATTAACAATTCTCATGTTTCGACGACAAACACTTAGTAAGGTATTTATAATATTAAATTCAGGAAACAAACAAAATTTGTTTATCTTTCCAAATATACTAAAATAGCCGTTAATATTGTTCAAATAAAGATTTTTTTGAAGATAAAATGTATGTTTTTATTTCCAAATCCACGTATGCCGATGATCAGTAGTTTTTATACATAGCCCATACATAGCTTTTTATTTACGTCCGTGTAAATTATTTGACTAATAAGCACTTTAGAACCAGACTTAGGTATTTTAGTTATACAAATTGCCCACGTAAAATAATAACATTCAATATATTTACTTATTTTCTCTATAGTATTTTATATTTGGAAGATAGGGGTTTAAGACAGAAATTTGTTTATTTATGTATAGTACTGGACCATACCAGATATTTTTGTTTAATGAAACCGTATCTAAATGTTCATGAATCTGACACATGCAAACCTCTAATTGAAGTCTCTGGTGAGAAAATCTAAGGAAAATATTCGTTTCGTTTAACCTCCTAATAGCCTCTAAGTACATGAACAATTTTAACGAGTCCTATTTTAAGGGTCCGGTCTTCGCTTGCTACGGAGAGTAATGCAAGTGGCTACAGAAACACTATAAATAAAGTTGAAGTGCTTCTTTTCATTTTATATTTTTTACTGACCCATATTTACAAACCGTTTTAAATGTAGACGAAAAAATGTGTTTAGACTAAACGTAGAAGAAGAAATATGTTTAGACTTTAACTTAACGCAGTTAGATTATTTTGAAGTTCTGCAAAAACTGCAAGTATAGCGTCGAGTCTATTTTTGTAATTCTCTTTATCTCTTGTGGATACGGTCAAAATTTTAGCCATCAACTTTAAACCGAGGGGTCACTGCGATACTCCAACTTCTTACCTTTATCATGTATTTACATGTAGTCAGGCAAATATTTCCTTATTGTAATCAAATCAAATCAAAACCATTTTATTGCCAATAGAATATATACATAGCAGATACAACAACTCATCATTTGTTACATTGTGCAAGAGCTTAAAATAAAATCAATATTCAAATAGAAATACCAGAACCGGCACCTTAACACATAACGGAAAAATTTCTGTTTAAGTTGGATAGACTGTGTTTCTTTTGAACTTGAATCAGAAACTTCACCAGGGGAAACCCACAACGATGTAGCCAATGTGAGGCACTTAGTATATGTGAGGTTATTAAAAATCTGTTAGTCTGAGTAAACATGTTAAGTCTTATATGTGGGCATGTCTTACATAATATAGCGGTCCCGGTTTGCTCAGCCTAGGGGGTGGGATAAATGGTCTTGCAAAATGGTCCAAATCACTAAGGTATTTTGTTATATTTAAATATTTAAAGAGGGCGCCACCTTGTTTCCAGACGTGGTTGTGTTCACTGGGTCAGAACAAGGAAAAGACCCATTTCTTAATTAGCTGAGGTAAGTTTATCAATACCAACCAATATGAAAAGCGTCAATAAACAATCACAACAAAATAACACTATAAATTATAACCAAAAAAAAGTATTACATGTTCAACATACCCAGATTTAAAACCATTGACTTTCAAAAATAACTTGGTTCTATAAAACATTAAATCTACAAATCAAGAATTTAGCCTATAGATTATTTTTGAGAATTCAAAATATTTCAATTAGTATGTCTTTTGGTAACTGTCAATTATATTCTAAGTTTCTCAAGATTAAGCTGGCTGATAAATGAAGACAACTGAATTTTACAGAGCCTGATTTATTATAATAAGACAAAAATCAATAACTATAACAAGATATCAGCCCATTTTAAATTACAAGAAAACACTATTACATCATGAGGCCTTCTCAAATGTCCAGGGGTTTTATCAATGACCCAAATTCAAATACAAAATATCTTAATACTAAACAAATGATTTTCCCAATTCAAATACCTTGGCCGGCCACTAAGTCCCTGAAATGATTACACATACACATATAATACACACTAAACATACAAAAATCTACAAATAAATAAATAAATTGTTGAATATATTACACATATTTTAATTAATTAGTCTGACCCAATAAATATTTCACAAGAGTCGCAATGCGCTTGTTGATTCCTGATGGGAGTCGGAGGTATGATTCGCATTTAAGTTTTCCCTCGAAAGCGAAGAAATAATCCGGCACTCCGATGGTCGTCGAGTCAAAGAAAACTTTCAAAGACAGTTTTGAGTCCAATTGAATTTATAAATATTACTGGTACCAGTTAAAATTTCACAATTTAGAGGTAAGTGAAATTCCATTCAAATAATAATTAAAGAGCCACTTATCGGTACGTAAGACCACATCCAATGACGGTCGACACTCGAGAAGGCAAGGTAGCTACTTCCGGTTGACACCAGGCGAGGTAAGGCAGCAGCCTCCTGACAACTCCAGTGCAGTGACAAGTCACCGGCCGGGAGATTCAGGTCCACTCAGGTAGGCGCATACACATGTACACGGCACAGGCAGCAGGTACAGACAGTGCAGCCGACACGTACAGACAGGCACAGGTAGGCACAGACAGCTCCCGCAGGAATCCCTGAGCACATTATGGCAATAAAATCTAGGCCTAATAAATCATAACTAAGTTAACTTATAAATCCAGAAAATCGTCCTCCTCAGATTAACCGTTACTTTTTAACAAGAGAACATAATCTATTTTACAATCACATAATTAATTCATTAATTTTTACCATGAGCTATTCTGATAAATAATATAATAAGCTCATTATTCAAATTTAAAACATACAAGAAATATTACAAAAGAGCAGTATTAAACAATAATTATGTACAGCTCAAGCCTCATATTAAATATGTTTACTGGCAAATTCAACTGCTAAGTTCAATAAGAATGCTATTTTTAATACCTCCAGTAAAATATTTTATACATCTGCTTAATGAAAGTAGATGACTGAAAACATTTAACACTAACAACATAATTATTTACTGTAACACATTTAGTCTGGTTCAACAAATTTTTTTATATTTAACACCTAATATTAATTTACATAAAAATATCTACTTCAAATTAATCATGTCTATAAGTTCATATTTGCTTGGTGAAAATATTTTGAGAAATAATATATTGTAATAATATTATTTTGTTACATCCTATCTATTAAAACAATATCCTGAAATAAACTAAGATAAAACATTACCAGAATTAACATTCAGGAAGGTGACTCATGTTTTAGCTTTGCTTGAACATGAAAGTAGTAAGTTTGTCTGTTAAATTATTTCACACAGAATTCCATCCCCAAATTATGCTTGGCTTTAAAATTATAACAATTATTTAAATAAATAATACCAAATACCAAATATGTTTTTACAAATTATATGTATAAATTAATATTAAAGTTAACATTGTTTTACAGTACACATGTGCATTTCACATTTTAGAAGTTTCATTATGGTTGGTCAAAATTACTTTATTAATCTCTGGCAAAACTAATTTCTCAAAATTCAATATTAAAAGGTATTTAAATGTTCATCAAATTAAATTAAAAACAGTTATTCCTAAAGAAAATTAAATACCTCACCTCAGCTAAAATCCAGAAATGAGCAAGGAGGGAGCTTATGTCGTGCAGGAACTGGAGAACATGTGGTCCTTGTAGATGCCAAACTTACACTCACAGTATTAAACTTCAGAAACTGAGGGAGGGAGGGCGGAGCAAGGTACAGCCTGTCAGGCAATTGTTGTAGTTCAACAGGAATGTAGAGCTGAATTCTTTGTTGGGCCGGCTGGAGCTGCAGCTTTGTTTCCTTATCCAGCTGATAAGATACTATACAGGTTGATCAGGCCTGTATGCCCAAGGAATAAAATACAACTTCCTTACCTGTTGAATTATTTGAAAAATAAAAATGTTACAACACCCCCTCTCCTCTGAGAAAATTTCCCAAATTTTCTTCTGTTACTGAATGAACGGTTTCAAATCTGCTGTATGCCAGGTGCCCATGGGCTGTCCATCTTCAGTCTGAAGTTGATAGGTGACTGGAGATATCTTCTTCTTGATTAGGTAGGGCCCAACAAATTTGGAAAAGAGCTTAGATGACTTGAAGTTGGCAGCATCCGCCTGAGCAAAGTTTCGCTTCCATACTCGTTGACCTTCGGCAAATTGCTGGTCTCTTCTCCGTAGGTTGTATCGTTGAGTGTTCTTTTCATGTGCCTTCTTCATCCGCTCCTTGACCTCTCTGAAGACTTCATTCATGCGGGTCAGCTTCTGGAGATGTTCACCTGTATCGGTAAGTTGAGGCAAGACTTCTTCAGGAAGTATTTCAGATCCCTCTCCCGATAAGTTGATCTCATGACCAAAAACAAGAAACGCTGGGGAATGACCAGTGGTCTCATGAACTGCAGTTCGCAAGGCACAGCCGATATGTGGGAGCTTAGCATCCCAGTTGCGGTGGTTGTCACCAACGTAGGATCTCAACATGTTTCCTATGGTTCGGTTTACTCGTTCCGTAGGATTTGCTTGAGGATGATGGCTCGGTGTATAGATAGTCTTCACCTTATACTCTTTGAGCAAGTCTCTGAATGGTTGTCCAATGAACTCCGAACCATTATCGCAAATGACAAGTTTGGGAACGCCATACACCAAGAACACATCTTCTTCCAGATGTTTTGACACCAATCTCGCTGTAGCAGCTCTCAACGGATATAGCAATGAATATTTGCTGAAGTAATCAACAACTACCATGAGGTACTTGAATCCCCTTGAAGACCTTACAAAAGGGCCCATCAAATCCAGACTGATAGTCTGCCAGGGTCGGTCCACTATTCGTTGAGCTCCCATAAGTCCTGCTGGTTTCAAAGCATTAGCCTTTGACTGCTGACATATCTTACACCGAGAAACATAGGTTGCTGTGTCCTTTCTCATCTTAGGCCAGTAATAATTCTTCAGAAGTCTGTGATAGGTCTTGTATGTTCCCAAATGTCCAGAAGTTGGGGCGTCGTGACATTCCTTGAAGACTTCTATACGCCGATCCTTAGGTACAACAAGTTTCCAATCTTCTCGTTCATCACCAACTGAAGTAGATGATGGTACGCACTTCCAGAGTTGGTTGTCAACTACCTTCCAGGAGGAGTAGAGGTCGGGCTTCTTCTTTGTTGACTCGATCATCCGCAAGTACCACTTGTCTTTTATCGGTGTGTCAATAATGAGAGAGTCAATAGTTGGTTCTGCTGGCATGGATTTCATAGGATTTCTAGATAATATATCAGGAACTACATGTTCTTTACCTTTTCGATGAACTAAGGTAAAATCAAAAGGTTGAAGCCTTAGTGACCATCGAGCCAATCTGCCTTGTGGGTCCTTTAAGTTATGAAGCCACAGGAGGCTGTGGTGATCAGTAATTACTTCAAAATGAGTCCCTTCTATGTATGGACGGAATTTTTCAACTGACCAAATTACAGCAAGACACTCCCTTTCTGTTGCTGAGAATTTTTGTTCAGTCTTGCTCAAAGTTCGACTAGCATATGCAATAACCTTTTCACCACTGTCAGAGTTTTGTGAGAGTACACATCCAATTCCGATACCTGAAGCATCACAAGAGATAGTGAATTGTTTCCCAAAATCCGGGCATGAAAGAATGGGGGACTGTACTAGGCTTGTTCGTATGTCATCAAAAGCTGCTTGGGCGGCTTCCGACCATTTGAATTGTTGATTCTTCTTAAGCAATGAAGTCAAGGGGTACAGACGAGAAGCAAAATTTGGTATGAATCTCCTATACCAACTGGCAGTACCACAGAACTGTCTTACCTCCTTGACGGTGCGAGGGACAGGAATTTCAAGAATAGCATTGACCTTATCTGGATCCACCCGTAATCCTTGTCTGTCAACAACATAGCCAAGATAACGTAGTTCCATTTTACAAAAGTGACACTTGTCTCGGTTGAGGGTAAGATTAGCAGCAGACAGACGTTTAAAGATTTCTTCTAATATTTCAATGTGCTTCTCGAAAGTCTGAGTAACGACAATAACATCATCCAAATAGACAAAAACATATGGTTCGAGGTCCATACCCAAAACTGTGTCAACCAGGCGTTGCCATGTTGCTGGGGCATTATGTAACCCAAAAGGTAACACATTGAAATGAAATAATCCTCGGCCCTGGATTGTAAAGGCAGTCTTCTCCTTACTAGACTCCTCTAAGGCTATCTGCCAATAAGCACTTTTAATGTCTAAGGCTGAGAGAAATCGTGCATCCCTTAATCGATCAAGAATTGAGGTGACATGTGGAAGTGGGTAAGCGTCTCTTCTGGTTACTGCATTAACCTTGCGAAAGTCGACACAAAAGCGTTTTCCTCCATCCGGCTTATCGATCAAGATTATCGGGGAGGACCAGGCACTCTTAGATGGTGAAACTATGCCTTGTTCCAACATCTTGTCAAGTTCTTCATAAACCTGTTTCAACCTGGTGGGGGACATTGGGTAGTAACGCTGCTTTATTGGAGCAGCATCTCCAGTGTCTATGATGTGTTCTACCAAGTGTGTTCTTCCAAGAGTAGCAGCTGGTTTATCACCAAGGTGTTTACTCAGAAGATTCTTTAATGTCTCCTTTTCGAATTCCGATAAGTTGTTCTCGTCCAACAGTCCAACGGAGAAGATATGGGCAGTCGACTTAAGTTCATGCGAGAATTCCCAACTTTTGTTGTAGGCATCCATGACTATATGCATCTGGTTCCAGAAATCAATTCCTAAAATTATTCCCTGAGCCAAAGAGGGAACCACCAAAATCGTCAGACACTTGGTTTTATGTGCAAGAGTAAGAGGCAGGGTAACTTTACCTACAACAAGATGTTTATTCTGATCAGCAGTCAAAATATATTGATTAGAGAGATGTTCTAGCCTTGCTGGAAATTTATCAAAGACCCACATGAGTTCTCCACCCATAACTGTGTGAGATGCCCCTGAGTCCAGCAATGCCTTGTAGGGCGTTCCAAAAATGCGAATGGTAAGGTAAGGTCGAGGGTCATACTCCTGGGAATCCAGAAGAAAATTTAATTCTATAGGTTCAGCAACTAATTGAGAAGTAGTATTTTGGTTTTGTAATTCATCAAAAGATTTATTATGGAGCAATCCACCATTGCTTGCGGAAAGCCCCAAACCTACAAGTTTTTTGGCTTGCATTTAGTACAGGCGGTCTTCTTAACTCCGATTTCCCCACATCCAAAGCAGAATATTTTCCTATCTTCTTGGCAGTTTCTAAAAGTGTGATTTTCTTTCCTGCAGTTCCAACACTTGAGTGGTCGAGCAGAGTGATGATAAGATGAGGAAGGATCTCTACTTGTGTTCAAGTAGGCTATGTTTCCCTGAGTTGGCTTCCGGCGACTTGAAGTCCAGGCAAGGTCAGGTTCCAAAACACCAGTTGGTCGAGGAGGTGGTTGATGAGTCGATGAGCGCAATCTCCCAACTTCAGCTCTTCTACCGAGGCGTCGAAGATCATCAAGAGACATGATGCTGAACATGCAGAGTTTATCTTGTAGAAAGGTATTTACATTTCTCAAAATGCGTTGAAGTTTTGTTTCTTCAGATACAGGCGTTGAAAGTCGGCCAAACAATCCATCCATTGCCGCAAGATAAAGATCCAAACTCTCTGCTTCTCCTTGAGTACGATGTAAAATTTCCAATTGCAGGCGATCATCATAATCAGCACTCTGAAAAACTATCTTCAACTCTTCCTTAAGCTGCTCCCAAGAAAATATCCTTCGACAAGCTGAGCGGTACCATATTAGTGCAGTTCCACTAAAGAGATCCACAGCACTTTCATAAAGTTCCTGAAATGAGACACCTCTAGCCATACTAAGTTCTTCCGCTCTCTCAATAAAAGATGCAACGCTTTGACTACCTTCACCATCATACTTCAGATTCCACTTGTATACGGGTACCATTTTAGACTGAGGACGATCAATTTTATGAACCTTTATTGAATGTTGTTTAGTAGGTAAAGACTGAGTGTTGGTTCTTATTAAGCCACTTGGTATCATCAAATGTTGCTGAAGAGTGTGATCCTGTTGAAAAGTGGAGTCCTTATCAAGATAAGACTGGGCCGCTGGGCGATTAGTAGAAACTTCCCTTTCAGTATCTTGAAGGTCATCAGTAGCCATGTTTATGAGATTTCCAGCTCCAGATTCTAACTTATCTTCAATATCTTCCAATTTCTTCAAGGGACCCTTGAGTTCAGCAAAAGAATCTAAAAGGTCCTTAATCTGGCCAAGCAATTTCCTTTGTCTGTCTTCCAGGTCAGTGTCAGATGTTGCAGGCATAGGGATTCTCTCCACTCGCCAGTACCAATGCCACAACCTTGCTTGGATACGCTTGTACTCATTATCTTCGGTATTCCCTTCATAATCACTCACCAATTTATTTAGGTCAGAAAATTTCTCTTCACAAGTTTCCATTTCTTCAAAAGAGTCTAGATTTGCAATAATTTTGTCATCAGCCTTTAAATTCTTTGAAAAACAAGAATTCAATTTTTTCCTCAACTCATCAGCATTTCCCTCAATAGCAATGCCTCTAATCTTCAATTCATATTCTATCTCCGACCGACGCAAATGATGAGAATTCATGTTAATGACAGACACCAAATTCCACAAAGAGAAAGAACTGCTCATAAATTGATCAAGTTCTCAATTTTTCTAATAATAATTTTTTTTTTTTTTTTTTTTTTTTTTTTTGCACAGACAATGTAGACAACACACCACAAGACAACGTCCAATAAAATTCAAAAATTATTTATAATTACGATCACATTGAGGGCAGTAGAACACTTCAAGAAATACAAATTTTAAATAGGTACCAGCTTATTTGCAAGTTCACAGAAAAAGGTTTGTTGGTAAAATATTAAATTCTTCAGCAGTTGGCAGGTACGAACTCAAAAGGTTTTAAAGGCCCCACGTTGCGAGCGCCAAATATAGCGGTCCCGGTTTGCTCAGCCTAGGGGGTGGGATAAATGGTCTTGCAAAATGGTCCAAATCACTAAGGTATTTTGTTATATTTAAATATTTAAAGAGGGCGCCACCTTGTTTCCAGACGTGGTTGTGTTCACTGGGTCAGAACAAGGAAAAGACCCATTTCTTAATTAGCTGAGGTAAGTTTATCAATACCAACCAATATGAAAAGCGTCAATAAACAATCACAACAAAATAACACTATAAATTATAACCAAAAAAAAGTATTACATGTTCAACATACCCAGATTTAAAACCATTGACTTTCAAAAATAACTTGGTTCTATAAAACATTAAATCTACAAATCAAGAATTTAGCCTATAGATTATTTTTGAGAATTCAAAATATTTCAATTAGTATGTCTTTTGGTAACTGTCAATTATATTCTAAGTTTCTCAAGATTAAGCTGGCTGATAAATGAAGACAACTGAATTTTACAGAGCCTGATTTATTATAATAAGACAAAAATCAATAACTATAACAAGATATCAGCCCATTTTAAATTACAAGAAAACACTATTACATCATGAGGCCTTCTCAAATGTCCAGGGGTTTTATCAATGACCCAAATTCAAATACAAAATATCTTAATACTAAACAAATGATTTTCCCAATTCAAATACCTTGGCCGGCCACTAAGTCCCTGAAATGATTACACATACACATATAATACACACTAAACATACAAAAATCTACAAATAAATAAATAAATTGTTGAATATATTACACATATTTTAATTAATTAGTCTGACCCAATAAATATTTCACAAGAGTCGCAATGCGCTTGTTGATTCCTGATGGGAGTCGGAGGTATGATTCGCATTTAAGTTTTCCCTCGAAAGCGAAGAAATAATCCGGCACTCCGATGGTCGTCGAGTCAAAGAAAACTTTCAAAGACAGTTTTGAGTCCAATTGAATTTATAAATATTACTGGTACCAGTTAAAATTTCACAATTTAGAGGTAAGTGAAATTCCATTCAAATAATAATTAAAGAGCCACTTATCGGTACGTAAGACCACATCCAATGACGGTCGACACTCGAGAAGGCAAGGTAGCTACTTCCGGTTGACACCAGGCGAGGTAAGGCAGCAGCCTCCTGACAACTCCAGTGCAGTGACAAGTCACCGGCCGGGAGATTCAGGTCCACTCAGGTAGGCGCATACACATGTACACGGCACAGGCAGCAGGTACAGACAGTGCAGCCGACACGTACAGACAGGCACAGGTAGGCACAGACAGCTCCCGCAGGAATCCCTGAGCACATTATGGCAATAAAATCTAGGCCTAATAAATCATAACTAAGTTAACTTATAAATCCAGAAAATCGTCCTCCTCAGATTAACCGTTACTTTTTAACAAGAGAACATAATCTATTTTACAATCACATAATTAATTCATTAATTTTTACCATGAGCTATTCTGATAAATAATATAATAAGCTCATTATTCAAATTTAAAACATACAAGAAATATTACAAAAGAGCAGTATTAAACAATAATTATGTACAGCTCAAGCCTCATATTAAATATGTTTACTGGCAAATTCAACTGCTAAGTTCAATAAGAATGCTATTTTTAATACCTCCAGTAAAATATTTTATACATCTGCTTAATGAAAGTAGATGACTGAAAACATTTAACACTAACAACATAATTATTTACTGTAACACATTTAGTCTGGTTCAACAAATTTTTTTATATTTAACACCTAATATTAATTTACATAAAAATATCTACTTCAAATTAATCATGTCTATAAGTTCATATTTGCTTGGTGAAAATATTTTGAGAAATAATATATTGTAATAATATTATTTTGTTACATCCTATCTATTAAAACAATATCCTGAAATAAACTAAGATAAAACATTACCAGAATTAACATTCAGGAAGGTGACTCATGTTTTAGCTTTGCTTGAACATGAAAGTAGTAAGTTTGTCTGTTAAATTATTTCACACAGAATTCCATCCCCAAATTATGCTTGGCTTTAAAATTATAACAATTATTTAAATAAATAATACCAAATACCAAATATGTTTTTACAAATTATATGTATAAATTAATATTAAAGTTAACATTGTTTTACAGTACACATGTGCATTTCACATTTTAGAAGTTTCATTATGGTTGGTCAAAATTACTTTATTAATCTCTGGCAAAACTAATTTCTCAAAATTCAATATTAAAAGGTATTTAAATGTTCATCAAATTAAATTAAAAACAGTTATTCCTAAAGAAAATTAAATACCTCACCTCAGCTAAAATCCAGAAATGAGCAAGGAGGGAGCTTATGTCGTGCAGGAACTGGAGAACATGTGGTCCTTGTAGATGCCAAACTTACACTCACAGTATTAAACTTCAGAAACTGAGGGAGGGAGGGCGGAGCAAGGTACAGCCTGTCAGGCAATTGTTGTAGTTCAACAGGAATGTAGAGCTGAATTCTTTGTTGGGCCGGCTGGAGCTGCAGCTTTGTTTCCTTATCCAGCTGATAAGATACTATACAGGTTGATCAGGCCTGTATGCCCAAGGAATAAAATACAACTTCCTTACCTGTTGAATTATTTGAAAAATAAAAATGTTACAATAATTTCGATGGTTAGTAGTCCAAGCTGCATGGATACAGCCAGTGAGTAAAGCATCCGATAAATGGCTTATTATTTCATATGGGAGTTTATTGCCATTTTCTAAGGTAGCTTCATATGTTTATATATTTCACTCAGGTTTTATGACTCTAATTGAATTTTTAGAGTAAAATCTATCAGTTAAAGCTTTATTGAATGTTTCTCCAGGCTTTTTTTTAATTTTTAAGGGTAATTATCTCCGAAAAACCACACATATACATAAAACGATTCACATAACTTCCTAACTGCATTGTAAATGAACATGATATGTTTAAACATTTTATTAAATAAATTATTGAGTGGTTTGTATTTTGTAACGCATGTATGTCCATTATGTTAAAATAATTACACGGATGATTGATAATACGCTTGAAAAATATATATTCGAAATGCATGTCTTCCATATTCTGAAATTTAGTTTTGAAGGGGAAAATATCAACAGTTACAAAAGAAGATATAATAATTTAGGTTCAATACCATCTTAGCTTCTGTATTGCTTCAGCGTATATATTAATGATATACAGGGTGATTCACGAAGATGTACAGAAATGTCTGGAGCTCATTCTACATGAATAATCAAAGAAACAAATGTAACATAGGTCCGGCATTGTCTAGTTTTCCATTTTTCTGTCTGTTTTTGTAAAGATATATGTCTTTTAATACATGCACCAAGTATGAAGATATCATCTTCATACTTGGTGCATGTATTAAATATATAATACCCTAGTTCATTTTGGTATTGAATATGAAGTTTCTACTTAGTCCCATTAAAAAATGTCAGCCATTTTTCTTTGTCAAAGCTAAATATCTTAATAACAATAATATTTAAGAGGAATTTGTGAATACCAAAAACATTGTGTAATTTGTTCATAAAAATAATGATTTGATGGTTTTAACAGTGTGATATTAAATAACTATTGTGATTTTTACATATTAAAATAAGCTTTTTGTGCCACTTTTGGACTAAAACATTATTTTTTAACTTGTAAAAATCACAATTACTCAATTGTTTAAAATCCTACAGTTAAAACCTTCATATAATTATTTTTAGGACAAAATGACACAACTTTTTTGATACTTACAGATTCTTCCTAAATATTACGGATTTTAAGATATTTATCTTTGAAAAATAAAATGGCCGACATTTTGAAATAGTACAAAGTACTATTCTTAACTTATAACTTGATATTCTATACAAAATGGTTCTTATTTTATGTAGCATGTACCAAGTTTAAAGATAATGTCTTCATATGTTCCTAGGATATAAGTATTAAGTAAAAAATACAAACAGACAGAAAGACGGCAAACGAAGCATTTCCGGACCTATGTTTATATACATTTATTTATTTAATTTTACATGTAGGATGAGATCCCGTATTTGCTGCATATCTTCGTGAATCACCCTGTATATAATTTGGTTGACCGAGTTTGACCCAGGCCAAGACCGAGCTTCCTATATTTATATGATAATAAGTCAGTTACCGAGGTCAAATAGCAGCTGGAGAATGGGTACAATGGGAGAATGGGAGAATGTTTGGTTTACCGAATAAATAAATATTGCAATAGTTGGTTGCGTTAAATATAGCAATATTACACAAAAATACAGTTATCTCTAAATTATAATAATTTAGTTTTCTAATTATAATTATTTGGGTTATATTGAATAGTTCTATTGATACCGAATAATACTATAAAACCTTAAGGGTTTGAGGATAACTCACATTAGAAAAAAAAATTAGAAAAAACATAGTGTAATTCAATACTTCACAGTTATCAAATTCGTATGTAAAATGTTGAATGATTCTACTACTCTTAATAAAAAAAACAATTAATAATATTAATATCTTAGGTAATATGGAATCAATTGTATTGACGAGATCAAATAGTCTACACGTATCAATCGACTATTTACACATCTATGTTCAGAAACATCGTTTGGAAACGTTAAGCCCATCACAATGACAATGCAATATAAATGTCCTGTTTACCAAACGACTGTATTCCCCATTACACGCTAGTAAATACCGAGGTGACGAGCAGTCGAATGGGCTATAATAATCAACACGCCATTGGTCTGTTAATTCTTCTAGTTTTGCTCACGAATAAATTCATATGCGTATTGTTTAAGTTCATATTCTATATATAAATATCTGAACTCCGTATGCTCAATTAGTGTAAACTAGCTTTTAAGTAAGTACGTAAATAGAAAATCTTATGTAGAACAATTTCCAAAATGAAGTTTAAATAAAAAAACGTACATTAAGTTAAAGTTGTTTTACAAAATCCAAGTGGTAGAAATGTGATGCATGTTTACATACTTGTACATGTTTACATTGATATAAATCACTTTACTTAGAGAAACTCTGAATCGTAGTTTTAGTACTTACAAATTATAACATTCAATCATTATGTTTATGTTTAAGTGTTGCTTCAAAAAGTATCTACTGAGGTTTTTACTTTACGGTAGTACTGCTTTTTACCTTAAAATATTAAACGTATTCAATTCTGATATTTGCAAAATTAACGTAGTTAGAAATAGTACACTTTTGATTCAAATTACATATGTATATAGCTGCCTATTTGTATAAGGTTGACTAGTTTTAACTTTCGTTAGTTTCCTTATTCTTATCTCACCTTTATATTGTCATTTAATAGGGCTTGCGATTGAAATATTACCCCATTTTCATTCCTCTTAGTAAAAGTTTTTTTTATAGAACATTGTCCATATTAAACATTCGCTATCAATGATATAAGGCCATCAATTTTGATGGGTTGGACCCTGAGTTATGAATAAAATAAATCAAACCCTAAATACAAATGAATGATTAAATTATAACAATTTTGTTACATATCAATTATGTAACAATTATGCTACAATTAATTATGGTTTTCATTTTAGCGTGCGTTCCATTATCGACACTTTGATCTGAAATAGACACCTAATTGTATTTCCACAGATCCTCTTAGTTTCATACCACATCGATGATTAATAAACTAATGCCTCCACCGTGCTGGTTACAACTGCAATGTCACCATAAAGTATCCCTCTGTCAAGAGCCTAATGGATGGGAACAATTAACTTAGGTGCGGGTCCAATGGGCCCTGTGGCTTAGCCTAACTGCCTTCAGATTGAGTTAAGTGTGTTTTTGCCACCATAGATTATATTTCAATGAAGATAGTAGCTTTTGAAATCCGAGCATGCCCGAGATTATAATATTTTATATTAATCTGTTTTATTGTATAAGCTTTTATATACCATTATTTTAACTATTACGAAATAAAATATTAGTTTTTAGTTGCACTAAATAAATAATTCAATTATAAAAGTAATGTGTTCCACGTTCTTAAATTCCATGCAAGTGGAATTGTGAAATTTAATGTTTTTCTTTACCTGTGGTATACGTTAAAAATTGAACATAAATAAGTAAATATAATTAAGTATTAAAGGTCTTACATGACAGATCGCATGGGTGTAACTGTAATTTAACTATCTTATTCTATAGCCTTACAGTTTGTGAGGTATGTTGAGTGCCTAACGCACCCTAACTTCACCTATCACTACATATTGATGTAATTTACTGAAATTTATGTAGAAAGGTAATTCTCAGTGCAATCTTCAAACTTACATCTATTAACAGGAATAATTTTGTCATAATTTGGGCATTTCCTGTGATTTGAAACTGGCAAGATTTGCATGGCAAATAAATTATGTAACTAGTGATTTTTATATAAATCCTCAATTACGAGGTTTTTTCATCCTTAAATTCATGTCACTTTTCATTTATGATGTTTTCGTGGTGTGAATTGAGAATCATTTTGTTTACGAGTGAAACGCAAAAAACTGGAAAACAAAATAACAGAGATTGATAGCAGGAATATTTATGGGTCTACGTTTTACCTATAGTTTTACATACTAAGATACAAATAATACTGTTCAGACTCATACACATGTGTCTATTCGGGAATAAACCTATTAGTAGACCCCATTTATGCATGTATTTTTTCAAGGACAAGGAATCTGATGATTATAAGTACATACAGATTAGCGCGTTTGTGCACCACTGTCCGTTGTTTGGGGCATCTCGTCCGTTTCTAAAAAATTGTGCAGTATTTCAGAAACCAGGTCAAACCCAGTGTCGATAAAAGTAGTACATCTAATCACAATGGTGTATGGCCGCGTTTATGCAGACGCACCTCGCTCCCTCCAGGCGGCAGTGCAGCCAACCTCCCGCACTTGAGTCAAAACCACTCAGTTAAACATGTTGTATTGTGTCGTAGTGAACCTGTTGGTTTGACCATATTTTATAACGCCTTTCTTTATAGTGATTCACAGCATATCCGATACTGAAAAAGAGAATCCCTGCAGCAACTCCAGCCGAACCGCAATAATGTCTTTGAGTTTTTCAGCTAGCTCGTAAAATGAACTAATTATCATTCTAAGGTAGATAAGACATTTGCCTCCCCTTTCTCTTAGTAATACGTATATATTTCTATAAGCCCGCCTGTGAATTTTCCTTTTTACGTATGTTTTACAAAATACCTGTTAGCAGATGTTAGCAAAATACACAACAGAAACCAGGACACTTAAAATATGCTGGTAGCAATGCCACAAAAACACCTCATTTTCAAATGCAAGTCTCATGCAAGACAGAATATTAGCTCGCACAACAAAGAATCAACTTGTAGGTTCGAACAACAATTTCCAGTACATTAGTTGTCGTCCGCTTAAAATGCAAGCATATACCCCATGAATATGTATGCTAGAGACTAAAACCCATGTGTTACGCCCTACGACGTCTCTCAAAGGTGTGTAGTATTGAGATCTTGCGAGCAGTTTATTCTTCACGTAACATACGTAATTTATATGTTTGCTTTCTTAAACCATAAAAACATTTTATTGTAACTATCATGTACGTTACAATTTCCTTATAAAGTACTCAATCGTCAAATAAAACTTATTTTGTCTTTGAACATTTTACTAGCCAAAGACAAATTTATTAAATATTGTTTTGATTTTTGTGTGACGTAATTCTGTTAAAATTAGCTTAATGTTAGTGTCCTTAGCAACTTTACTCATTTTAAAGCTCGAACTAGGTGTTTATGGTTAATAGATGGATGCCACATCAATTTGGAATATATTATTATATAAGTGTTGTTTTATAAACTAAATTAATGTACTAGAAACACAAAAAGAACGGAACTTTATTTCTTTGAATCGGTATAAAAAAGAGTTTAGTTTCTTAATTTTTACTTTAACAGCATTAAAGGAAATATTTTTTTCCTTTGGGTAAGTGCGATCCTAAAACTGGAATAATTAAAATTGTTAATCTTATGGAAAGTAAAGTAACATCAGCTACGACGTTGGCGGCAAAGTTACTAACTAGATTAATCGCATTGTCATACTCATGTTACAGTTCAGTTGTTACATCAAACTTTGTGGAAATTCTTCCACTGTATTTTAGTATTTCGGTTAATAGAAAAGAAAGAGAATAACAATAAGATTTATTTTATATCTTAATTTACCTGTTTTATGTATACTAGTTCGTAGTTACAGGATAAAACAACATCTAAAAGTAGAATCTGTCCAACGTAAAATTTAGCTAACCGGGTATCAAACAATAGTTACTTCAAATTTATCATTGTTGTACTTATTATGAATATATCAAAGTGTCGTAATTCGTCTCATCATTACATTTTAGAGAAAAAATTACTTGCATAGTATTAAATTTAGTGTACAAATAAATCTAACGTCATTCGAAGAGAGAAAGTAAACTTTATAAGACCCCATTATGTACGACCAGCAAAATTCACATCAGCAAAATAAATGATAATAGTTCCTTGGCACTCTAAAAGATAAAGGAAGCAAGAAAAAAAACTCCTTCACTACCTAATTATTTAAGATGCGTGTAACAAAATTAATATTTACCAGACGAGAGAGAAACTAATATCTGGATTTGAAGAACACGGGGAAAACTTTAAGAATTACCAACAAATCTACTAGTAAATATGCTGTCGAAGAATGAATAATTTTCTTAAGTAAAATTGTTTTTATGCCTGAAAAGTCAATCAGCTGGATGAAAATAAAATGATATTTAATGAAAACCCTACCACTTCGTAGGAAACAGTATTTTCGGTTTACCTCAAAATTCTCAGTTGGGTATGCAACTTTTTATTCTATAACATAATATGACATTTCACATTATATTACAATATTTTATCTAATATTGAATTATGTTAAATTGTTAGATTCAAGTATTTAATATATAATACAAAGTTACAATTATTTCCTATAAGAAAATTATTTTTGCAACATGGATACATGAACTTAGTTACATTCCTGTACAGTATTCAAATACATTCGATGATTAGAACGTACGCAATTCCTACGATTGTTATTGAAGTTTGCATATCCTTGGCTTTATCATAACACCCCAAACAAATAAAACTTCTTAAAATTAAGTAATATTCCATTTTAAATTTAATTACTCTTCCTTATTTAGTAGATTGCATATTTGAATATAAAACATTACACAATTACGCTTTTACACTACTTTTATTATATTTCGTGGCTTAAGACAAATTATTGATTTTCTTAGTAATCTACCAACATTTGTACTGTTGTGTTCTGTTCAAAAAACGTTGTCATAGTTTGTATACATTAATACTTTAAGAAATATTTAATTTATTGAGTTTTATAAGTATAGCCTAACTAAAACTTCCATTTTTTGAAGAATCTAGAGGACTTCTATTTCTTTTTTGGGGGAGGCGGAGTTAAGAGCTTATCATCAGCTAATCGTGTTGATGTATACACACTAGTATTCAAGTACTTTTATCCAATTGTTTCCACTTTTACAAATGTGTTATGTTATTAATAAGACCATAAATGTTATCGTAAGTATTCTCTAAGATAAATTTTATCGTAAATTAGCGTTTCTAAGAGTATGTGTAACTTTAAATTTGCTAGAACATCCTATGATAAACATAAACCAATCAAAGGGAAGAATTCCAGGTCCACATAGTAGGCATCTGGTCCAACACGTGGAAGATATCCATCGTCACATTCACTGTTTACCGTTGCATCTGTTGCAGCCGCCTATAACGTGGTGGAAAACTTCATCTGTCAGGGCATGATAATATGTTATTATGATATCCCTTTAATATGTTTAAGTAATTATTACTTAATGAGTATACTTAAGAGATTTACTTTGTTTTAATTATAAGACCAATTCCATGTGCTCAAAGCGCTAACATTATTTTTACAATTTTATTGGTTGCATTATTAGTTTTATAAGAACCGGATGTTTAAGAAATAAATAAGTTATTAAGAATCCTAAAATCAAACATCTCAAAATTGTTTAGGTTATTTTAAAGACATTTCTGTATATGAGCTAATTTCTTGTATTTCCAGCTTAAAATCTACATTTTAACGTGTAACAAAAACTACCTATTGCTGTTAGCTGTTACTCCTTGCATTAAGTCTAAGTATTTTTCTAATTTAACAAAATACAAATATTCTTATGATTTTAAATGTTGGATTCTTTAATAGTTCAAGAATTTTAAGTTCAAGATTATAGGTTAGATATAATAAAAACACATTCCGGAACGTAACTGATGAAATATTTGTTCATGATAACGCGATTTAAACGTGTGTTTTGTTAAGATTAAAACGAAATTACCGAATTAACGAATTATCTGTTATCTAGCCTAACAGATAGAGTTGATGTATGATAAGAAATATGTAGCATTTTTCGTTAGAGGGCTTTCACTCAAGTAATGAAGTGCTAGCGAGTTCACAGCTCAGGGGTTTAATAAAGTGGTGAAAGTGTTAGGGCCACCACCCTTATTTGACAACAATGCCTTCTTTGATGCTTTACGATGTTCATGAAGTTTATTAAGTAAAGCTTTATGGTACATCGTATTTAATTATAAGTTAAAAGGAAGTAATTTCATTAAAAAAGGTTAATTATAACTATCGAAGAATGTTTATTGAAAAATAGAATAAACTATATACAATCAATCTACTTCCTACCGTTTGGCACAGATTATCAAACTTGTCATTTGATAAATAATTTTGGATTGCCATTCTGTAATTGATGCATTCTATTAATTTTTAAATCAGTAGTTAATATTAAAAAAAGACCAACTACAATTCTTAAAATTTAGGTATTTGGAAAAAACCATTTAGGTGTTTTCTTATTTTTTCATTACAGTAAAGAATTACATTTGGTAACCCTATTCGAATACGAATACACTGTAACCTATTTACCAAACTTGTTAAGCCAATTAAAAATTAAATTATGTTTAATGTTTACTCCCGATCAGCCTTAGAGAATTGGTTAAGACAACAACACCGAAAGCTCGACGTTCTAGCTCCAGTTTTTGTATAGTGTATGCAGAGGGCATATTTCACTCCTGCTCTCCCTTATGCAACTTCCTCTTCCGTCGGCAGATTTGCTGACAAGTTTATTGTTTCCGACAGTTCTCACCTGCCTTACACGAAATTTGAATTCCTTGTTAGTAATTTATAAATGTTACTTTTTAACTATATTATGTTGCACAGTAATTTTATCTCTAAAAATATTAAAATGTATGGTTGAAAATTATACTTATTTTTGATACCCACCCATTGAAGTCACAGTTGGTACATTTCACCCGTTATTAGTGAGTGTTTGATACGTAACGTCACAGTTATATATTATCATCTAGTTATATTGCAATCTCCTACGCTACTCTGTGGTTAGTAATCGACTGTCTTGCTCGATGTAATCGTCTGTACACACATGCAACATGATTACAGACAACCTGGTGGCCCTACGTGCAAGTGATAGCACATCAGAGGAAATTGACACACCGGTTGTCATGCCGTATTGGCAGTCTTGTTTGCCTACGTCGTTGTAGTGTTAGAAACTCCATAGAGTGAAAAATTAATATTATTTCTGATTCAAGCGTCTTTCATTTTTTGCATGACTAAAAATAAAGACAACATAAATTAAACCTATTTAAGGAATGACTCATTGATTAATCTTACTGTAGTTAAATGACAATTATAAAGTTTTATAAGGTAAGTAAAAGTTGCAATAGTACTTAGTATTGTTATGTATTTGCTAGATTATGCCATTATAATATATTATCCTCCTTCAATTATTTAACTGCTACAAAACACATGGAGATGTATTACGTTTTATAATTTTAAATATGTAGGGTGTGCAAATGCTATTTTTTATGTTATTCCCACACTTGTGTTTTAATGCCTCTTTGGCTTCAAAAGATTGAATATCAGTTCCTCTCATGACAAATTCTGAACCTTGAAACATAAGTGGATGAATATAAGTAATTAATAAAACTAAAGACACCCATTAAATTTGTAATCGTAGTTATAACTTGGCCTACGGCTTTTTCAAGAAATATTAGGAACAATATCAAAGATTTTCTTTTTTAACTAGTTATATTTTACACATTGTTACAAACATAGTTATGAAAAGTTATTTCTTTGTTGCTACCGAAAATCGATTTGGAAAATAAAGGATACATGTTGTTAACTAGAAATATGCAAATCTTACTTATTACAACAACAAAAAAACTTTCTTTACACAGTAACATATTGTTTTACTCAATTACCTCTCTGGTTTTAACACTGAATATTTAAATAATAATGTCCGAACCATTTAACGAATAATTTGTATTTCCATAGGAACAAATGAAATTGGAATTATAAACATAAATACTGGGTACATATTATGTAAATGACATTCATAATGTGATTACCAAAGCAAAAAACAGTTTAAAGAACATTGTTCAAAATCAAAGTCGTATTCGTCGCTACTGACATAGTATTATGGGAGAGAGATGCCGTTGTTACTGAGATGACTCATATATTATTAACGATGCATTACGGTCGACGTGCTAACTCCGGATTTAATACAGTATTCAGATGACGCGACTTGGGGTTACTTTACAGGAAGGGTAGAGATAAAAAGAAATGGTGGCATCTAATTAGGAATAAATTAACTTGGTAAATGTAATCGTGTGGTGAGTTTTCCAAAATTTCACTTATCGACCTTTTATTCTACTTCGATACTTAACATTATTTATTTAATTCTTATAAATAAGAGAAAACTGTTAATAGGTTGTCGATTTTGCTATTCGTAATATATTTATCCCCCCTATCTAAGCCATATTTAGGTTATTCCAAACCAGCTGTTTAAAAGGGAAATCACCTTGTTACAAAACATCAACAACACAAAACAATTATAATTACTGGATTTTTCCTAATGCAATGCCATTACCCATTCATTAATAACACCCAACATTGAATCCTCCTGATTTTAAAACTATACTTCTATGATACATAACAAAATATTGGTGGCCCATTTAAATTTCATCTCGTGCATTAAATTAAGTTTAAAAAATTAAGACACCATCATCAACGTTTCATATTAATTTTAATGGAAAATACTTTCACTTGTAATTCATAAAATTAATTTTCTTAACCGCATACGAAAGGGGGCTTTACGTATTTTTCATTAATTTGGACACTGTTAGGGTCGCTAATAGCTATGATCTGTTAGATATATTTGGAGAATAATAATACAATTTATATTCCAGCACTAAGATTGGAGCCCAAGTCAGGACCATTGTTAGAGTTCCGCGTCTTAATCCACTGTATAAACAATAAAATATAAACAAAATTAAATAAACCAAATAAATAAATTATTATAAAACAATTTAATGAATTTATACAATAAGAAAATATTTCTAGTTTATGATTTCCAAAGGGTCCCAAAAATGGTATTTCTATTGGAATTAAAAATCAATGTCTTCCCGTTTTAATTAACGGGATCAACAAGTTTAACTAACGTATTCAAGTGTTACAAACGCCGGTAGCTTATCTTTGTATCCTGGGATGTGAGGGAATCAGTCACTAAGATGACTAATCTATTATTAATCGATGCCACGCCTCAGGGAACCGGACTTTGCCTTATAGTATAAAATCTTCATTGGTAGCGTCATAGAGATGTCAATAATGCACAACGCTTTATGATGGCAGATAACTAATAAGACGAAATAGATACCACTTACCAGTACCCTTACCATTTACCATTTAGATTACTATCTAAATAACAAATTAAAGTTATCACTGTTAGCTAAAACTTTTAATGAATTTTAAGTATTCATGGCCCTTCTTCCTTAGCTTTTTATATTATTCAACAAAAAAAATATTTTGCATGGTTAGCCTCAAATTGACCTAGGACTATCATAAAAAAACACACTTAAAGATGAACTGACAATTTAAGCCACCGTTTAGACATGCATAAACGGTAACGGAAGCAGACAAAATAGTTCACGTTAGAGATATATTCATCTTTTTAAATGAAATCTTTTATTTAAGAATTTGTCCATCATTTGTCAAAGAATTATGCTCTGTAACTTACAGTAAGGTAGTTGTTCAAAACTGTATAAAGTAACTGATGATTGCTAATAACTAGTGGACGCACCTAAGCTAAGAGCAATCCTGAACTATCATACGAACTGTGTTAGTACTTAAATACAACTTTCTAGGTAACCAAACTTGGAACCCCAATTATAATATATATAAACAAAATTAAACTAATAAAATGTATAAAATATATAAATATTTAAAATTAGTTAACATTTTATCGTTTGATGTAAAACATATATGTACTTACATCCCTATAAACAAAAGATTGATTATCATTAAATATTGATTATCTCACTAAAAGTAAGCAAGTACTCTGACGATGGCCTCTGGTCAGTACACATTACAAATATTGAAAGGGTATTTGTTTGACTTTTTCTAATATAAATTATGAAAACTATTTTTTTAATTGTCTACTAACAAAAGTGTGATCTGATACACTGCTATCATTACCAAACCATAAATCGCTAAAAGTTTACAAATTAATCTTATTTATAATCTTTCTAGGAAGTACTGGACTTGCCCATAGAACATTAGTATAAGGAGAGAAACAGATGAAAATTCGAGTTATTCCACAACCATTGCCCCTCTTTAAAGAATAATTTTAAATTACAACTTTGACACAATAATAAGTTAGGGAAATACAATGTTACATATTAAATTATTATATACGTCAGTAGTCGAAAGGTTACGTATTAATTCACGTCTTATTCGATTTCTGAATATCCGTTAAAATGAAAAATTTTGTTTTAAGTGAGATTAAAATAGAACATCCATTCTGAACAAAGAAGAAGCTGCTCAATAAAAGGGGATTTTCCCGCGTAAACGATGAGGGGTAAGTGTCGTAAACTTTTTCCTTTTGCCAAAGCCTCTACGACGTTATCTACTTAAAATTATTACAGAAGGTGGTGTTCCTCTCAATACCTTCGCCTTGCTTTTCTCATTACTTGGCATTAGAGAATTTTGAGAGACATAATGATTCCATAATGATATAGCGATGTATAATAATTTTGTAATATCATTGTACTAAATAATTCTTTACAATTATATTCTACTTTTTCTAATCTGGCTGAGTGGTTTGACCACATCAATATTTCAAAATGTAATTATTAGTTATACTTTTTGGTGAGAGTTAAAATTAGAAATTACATTCCTACTTTCAGATTTATCGGTCCGGTAGTTGTATTTGGGAACATTTAAGTACAATTGGGAATAGGGCTAAAGATTTATTGGAACGTGAGGCTATGTTTAACGCTTGAAGAATATTTAATTTTTTTGTTAAATTTTACTCTAATGGTAAAACCCTGCCTTACTGGATTATGAACAAAAATTAATATTTGTGAAATACTTTAAATTTGTTTGTAAATAATTGTATTTGGCTAAAAATTATGTCAACCTATGTTCTATAGATTGGAATGTAAAAACACCCCGTCCCAGCAAACCTGCGTACTCAGCGAATATCCATTGAATATAAATGTCTTAATATATGCCACTTACCAGGATTCATAAGATATGTATTCCAAAATAAGCGAAATTTAAAATATTAATTCCTCTCCATAAAAATAACATTGGGGATAAGTACGCAGGTTTGCTGCAACCAGGAACACAAAATAATGGGATTTTATGCAAATATCAATAGAACACTTCTAAGTGAAGTCACATACTAAGTTTCATCCATATACATTCATAAGTAAGTAGTGGGCATTTGGGGCTTCTGGGCCAAGT
This sequence comes from Allygus modestus, assembly GCA_963675035.1. Taxonomy (NCBI): domain Eukaryota; kingdom Metazoa; phylum Arthropoda; class Insecta; order Hemiptera; family Cicadellidae; genus Allygus; species Allygus modestus. Next base: position 51,423,691 of record OY776116.1, read on the forward strand.
GATTTATGGCTTCCGGTCACGTGACCGGAAGTGCTGAGTCATGAAAGACGTCATCTGAGGCTGAGCCAGTGACGTAGGCGGTTTTGTGACGTAATGAGTGAAAGTTCAAAGTTCAAGGTCACTGGGAGGTAATTTTAAAAAAGTACTACCTCGCACTCGTAAAATCCGATTGTGATTCGATAGTTGTCATTCGATAAAATATCGAATGAAAACAATCGAATGAAGCAATCGAATGAAACTAGTGCGAGGTAGTACTAATACAAATATTACTTTATTTTATTTACAATAATTCATATTACAAATATTACTTTATTTACAATAATTCATGTTTACAATAGTTCCCCGTTGTTGGTTGTCATCGATGTTGTTGATCCGGACGAGTTGCGGCCATCAATTTGCTTTCTGAAGAAAGACGGTAGATACTTCGATCCCTGCGCAGAGTCCATGTTGTTTTTTGATGCGTAAAGTTCCAAAGATAAATCGTAACCGGACGCAATAAGAAGTCTTAACTCTTCACTAAACACCTCGAGGTCTTGGTAAGTCGCAAGATGAATAGAGTCATAATGAATACACCTAATTTTAATGGACATTTTAATATAATGTTTTACGTTTGTGAAAAGCACTTGATGTTCACCAGTCGAGAGCCGGAGGTGTACTGACTATTCGCTAGCTAGCGTTTTGGTATCAAACAAAATGGTGGGGGTAAAAGTGTGGTGGGGCGGAGCAGATGGCGGGCGGCAGGTGGCAGCTGGTGCGAGGCAGATGGTTGCTACTACATTCGCCGCCACAGTAATGCAATCCTTCGGCGTAATTCTTGTATTTTATCTTGTCGGTTCATTTGATACGTTTTACATCTACATATGCAATAGCTAAAACACTTGCACTTACGACAAGCTTTCCCGTCAACTTGATCGCCTGGTATTTTAAAACATTGTAACTCGCAACAATATGTCTTCAAATTGTTATCGAAAAATAAATTGTTCATAGGTGGCACCGACATGTTAGCTGCAGCGTGTGTTAGACAAGACTGAGACTAACTTCACTGCTCCCTCTCTTTTATACCTCTTCATAAGTTAACCCTGAATGAAAGTTCAAGGTCACCCATTCGAATTTTAAAAAAAAGCAACACAGCAGTATATAAAATAATATACTGCTGTGTTGCTGTTTTCTTTATGTTTTTTTCATATTTTTTTTTCTATTTTTCTTTTCTTTATTAAACAAACATTTTACAATACAATAAACTTAAGTTTAACATTGATGACTAGAAATACAAACAATAAAATACAAACAGAGAAATACAAACAGAGACATTATGTACAAGGATGCATGATGTGCAGAGTGAGTTCCGTTGAGTTGTTGCCGCTTACACCGTGTGATACCAAATACAACGTCCCCGGTTGAATATCTCGCAAATCTTCATTCTGTAGCAGTTGAACAAATCGTTTTGGAAGAAATACTTGAAACTTCGGCTCATCTCCTGAAGTTAAAGGTGCTTCGCTCAATGAAACTAGAATTGCTTCTCCATGTGTGGTTTCCACTTTCTTGATGTTATGAATAATGTAGTGTTTTTGTTCTTTTAATTCTGAACACTTTTTAGTTAGCAGAAGGTCGGATTTTGAATGAGTGTTGAATTGATCAACCAGTGTTTGTAGAAACTGTTGTGATGCCATCTTCGTCAGTGGTGGTTGCGATGTCTTCTGTGATGTTGCCTCTTCGGAGTCTCGAATAATACTCGTGCCGGAGCGGTGTTGGCTCCTCGTATTTATAGGCCCCGCTACCCCCACCACATTCCGGTTCTTTGCTACCCCCACCACATTTCTGCGTTTGTTCCAAGTAAGCAGCCAAACGATATGCGTTGTGCAATGCGCAGTTTAATTGTCCGTGTTTAGGATCTTTTGCAGCAACACAAATATTACCGAGATTAATGTTAAAGTCCTTACCGATGGTTATATCGAAAACATCACCGTGCGTGTACTTTTGTATCCAGTTCCTTTTTTCTAATCCTCTTGTGTATATATGTGAATATTGTTTGCAAAAGTTAAACATAATACTGTGCAGATTACTGTAGCTTATAAATCCTTCATACCAATGTATGTGATGAAAGTAGTTTGTTATCCATTTGTTTGTACTTTTTGCTTTGGCGTTAAGGTTGTTAAAAGAAAAAGGAGCTTCAAACGTGAATGGGTAAACTACAAATGTAAGCAAGTCTAAAATTACTAATTCCTTGATAATAAACCTATCATTATTATTTCGAAATGCTTGAAATTCTATTACACAAGGCTTTACACTCACTTCTTCATCCCCTCCGCTCATCATGGCACCTAGCGATCAACTAAACTGTTTTCCACACCACGGTAGGTTAAATACCAGGCCGTACAGTTGCAGGCGCGTTGGTGTATATTTAACGTGGGCACCGTCCCCAATAGGCCTACCCCACGTGTGTTCTTCTTTACTTAGTCAAACTTTAGTCTTTTTTAACTTCTTCTTCTTGTGTTTCGTTTTCTTCTTCTTCTTGTTTCTCCGTTTCTTCTTCCTGTGTTGTTTCTTCTGTAGCTTCTGTAGCGATTTCTACAAGTGGTTCAAAATCCTTTAACTTTCTCCACATGCAAACTTCATGAGGTATTCTATTAAAAATAGATGTATCCACAGGTCCGTACACGATGGTGCTATCAGGTTGTTTTTCCAAAGTATCGACCAAATATTCTTTAATAATAGCGCTTGCAAATACCAACTGTCTCATGTACCTTGTAATAGGTTCTGTTGCGTAGTTTAAAACGTAGAATTCTTCACGTGACAGTAGAATCTTATTTTCATGTTGAGTCAAGTCTCTAATTCGCACTTGTAGTTGTCCACGATGTTTAACAATATCGATTTCATTGTCACAATCCAAAAGTCGAATATGTGTTTTCCTTCCACACAAACTGTTAGTTAAATAACATTCTATTAAATGTACATGTTTCAAAAATGACTCCCAAGCATTTTGCGAAAATAAAACCTTTTTTGTTCCATGGTGTAGTATTACTGTAGGGGAATAATCCAATGACTTCATCAATCCAACTGATACACTTTTACTGATGCATGCTGAGATGGGGTAAAAGATTCGCAAAAACACTTCAGTTAAAATGTGAGGAGGAATATTTTCTTCAACTTTCTTCTTCCTTTTTGGTACTACCTTTGATGGGTCTGCATTACTTTCCTCCTCTCTATCTCTTTTACCAAACTTTAAAAATGCAGTTATTTCCTTGATAATTTCTGCTTCGCTGGTATTATCACGTTCCAATAACGGTGCTATTTCTGCATCACCTTGTACAACAGATGGAGAACTCATTTTGTAGAAGATGTTGCCCATGCGACGATAGACGATCAACTGAAGACCTGCATTGTTGCTCCGCTATTTATAGGTTAGCGACAGTGGCGGTGCCGGTGGTGGTACAACGTTTTACAATACCGTCTTTACGATACCAGTCAACGGTGTGTATGTAACAATTTTATCGTGCAAAATTAAACAATACGCAGATGTATTTGCAGGTACGTTTTCTTGAAATTCCATTTCTATCTTTATATCAACACTAGACGATTTTACAGATTCGTTTTGTTTGGAGCAATCAATTACAACAATTGGAGCTTTCGATTCAAACTGTACGGGAGATAGTAGAGGTGTGTTTGTTTTGCCGTAATATGAATTTTGGAACCTAGCGTACATATCGTATAAAACACTGTACCTTTTTTTATCAAAAGAGATATTAAAGTTGTCGTAGGGAAAGAATTGTGAATTCAGGAACACTTTACAGTTTGTTAATTTACAATGGTCAAATTCACCAGCATTTTCAGTTAATATACTTTTTTTCTTTGTTTGTAATCCAAAGATTACATATCTCGCTTTTTCCAAATGAGTAGAAGTTTTTACAGTCCATGTATGCCGTTGTGTTGAAGGTAAAACGGGGTATTCATGAAACTCCCAGCTTCTGAATGGCATTACAATGTCTCGATCTGATTTTAACTTTCTTAATAATGTAATCCTGTGTTCATCATTTAGTCGCACATGTGGTACTCTCCAAACAATCTTGTCTAATGTTAGTTTCCAGTCTAAATTGGCTTCAGTTGTTCCAGCAGATGCTTTAATAATATCATTATCGTTTGATGACCTTAATAAAACTAGTTCTTGTTTTACATTTATTATTATTCTTCTGTAATCTTCAGCAAATCCTAAAAGTAATCTTAAAGGTACGTAAAAATCAAAGTTTCCCGAAGCGTCAGGAGTAATTATACTTTTGTCTGGTGCAACCCATCCTGCAACAGCTAACAGATTCTTCTCATTTGGTGTTAAAGACGCTAATCCTTTTAATGTACTGGAAATTCCAACCTTTTTTGTTGAATCGACTGTAACTCCTGAAATTTCATATCTAATCTCGTCAAACAAAAATGCCATAGGATTATTTATGAACGGAACAGTGGTTCCAACAGTACCGTCAGCTTTTGTTACTTTTCCTTCAATATATAAATAACTTTCGCATGGAAGAGTATAAATGTCTTGTTGTTGTATAGGAATCCTAATTTCATCGTTATTGTTTAATTTGGACGAAGCGTAAGGGTTGTGCGTGTGATATTCCTTTTCCCATAAGGTCTCGTCGAATGTTGGGCCCTGCGCTATATCCAGTATATCCATTGTTAATGACCTTTAATCCAATTTCTTCTAGAAAACGAATGTTGTCACTTGTTAATCCTTCTACAGCTGATGAGCTACTGACCTCTTTGCTGGTTGGCTCTCTCTTTTTAAATGATAACCCCATTATCTAAGCGGATGATTTTATATGTATTCTTACAGTAATAGCTTCTCCTCGAAAGTCAATAAGGTTTCCGTCTTGATCCACTATGTTCAGCACGATGTCTGAAATGAAACTGGTGTTTAACGGTAGGTACACAAGGTTTTGAGGCTTTTCTACTATCTTGAAACCCGGTGCGACTGATGGGTAAAATGTGTGTAATATATGCCGATTTTCTCCATCTCTGTAGGATCCTTGTATAATGTTACATGTAATGTCTATGCTGTTTACTTTGATGATCGTCACAGTTCTATTCCCAGAATGAGTTGTATTAGGTTCTAATACCTTTGTTTCCTTAGAAAACCCCAATAAACTACCAATTGAACGTTCTTGGCCAAAATCAATATAATACTTAGAAGTAATTTCGGCTTTCATTGTATTGTTATTGCCTTTTATCGTTATATTTTCTTTTCCCATATGTTTTTGTATAACTTCATTTATATTATCAATTTCATAAGCTCCTGTTGGTAAACTGAATTCTTCCAAAGCTGAATATTTTCCTTTATTATCTTTTGTCTTGTAATAATGTATTTTGTTATTAATTCCTTCACTAACGTTTGGAATAGAGTTATATGTTGTTAAATCCAATAATGCGGCTTCCCATAGTCTTCCTTTTTGCAAACGTAGCGCTGGAAACAGAATACTGCGCAAAGTACATGAGTTACCGGTTAATGACACTGTATACGAAGACATCTTAAAGTTGACTAACACTTTTAGCTAAAAAGTCTAAACATAAATGACCGCAAATGGATGTATCATCAGGTTGTTTTCTTGTATAATTGTAAAAAACATTTTCTGCCGCACGAAAGTATTGTTGAAGTTCTTTCGGTGGTGGAAGGTTTCCAAAACTGTCGAAATAATAAATCGTTTCACCAAGTTTCTTGTAACACACCCAATGAGTGCCTAATCCTTCACTATTATCCAAATTTACTATACCAGTCTCATTTTTCCACATTTTAACCGGTAATTCATCTTTCATAAATACTCCTCTAAAAAATGGGATTTTCAAACAAGAAGCATATGTAATCAGTTCTTCATTGGTTAATTCTTTGTTTTTAATTATTAATTGCTCTTTCTTATTTAATACACACGATACGGTCTTAGGTATAGTCCTCCTCCCTTTTTTATCATTGACCATATTGTTGGTTTCTTTTTACCTTTACCACTAGTAGATCGACGTTTTCTTCTGATATTACCTCCTTGTTTCTTAGCGGGTCTTTTCCCACGCCTTCTTCTCTTTCCTCCTCCAAACGTAGTTTTTGCTTTCATTGCTGCTGTTACTGCTAAAGACGCTGCTTTTTCACCAATACTCGCGTCACTAGATTTTACTCTTTGCCAAGCTTTCTCAGAAAGTGCTCTATCCGCTATTGATCTATTTTTTGTATCACCAAATTTGGAATACGCTATATCGTGCTGTTTACAGGCCTGATCAAGCTTATTTATTCCAGGATCTCCTCTAGCAAGCCGTTTCTCTAATTTGGTTCCAGGACCACAATATTGATATCCTCCAGGTAAATGTAATTCCACAGGTAATAAATCAATCGCCTTGTTAACTATAGCTCCAACCGGTTTACTTAATAGAGAAAATGCTGTTGATGCTATTCCCCTTCCTCTCTGTAATCTCTCTCGATTATGACTGATGCGTTTAGCCCTCGGCATGACTATTTATAGCCAAACTTACAATCAGTAGGTGCACTCTATAAATGTTTTACAATGAATGTAATATTAGTCTTGGCTTCTTGTATTATATATACTGTTTAAAATCCATTTATTATATAGAAATGGATTAATTAATTAAATGTAGACATAATAAATAAAAGTAGTAAAAATAGAAATAAGGTGTAATTGAAGATGTTTCAAATGTTTCTCCGCTGGTGATGGTATCGTTGTTTTCGGTAAAATGAATAAAATCTAAATAGTTGTCATGTTCCCTTAGAAACTTGCCACTTAATCGTTGATAATTAAATAACACATTCCAGTCTAGTTTATCTTTAAAATTGTCAATGTAATTTTCAGAGAGATTTTGATATTTACTTATTACTTCCCAACAGTTATTAAAATTTGATGTCATCTCTACAAGGAAGTCTTCTGAAAACTGTTGTCTTTGTAAAATATGAATCCAGTTAACTCTGTGAAAATAAATTCTTAACATAGTCATTGTGAAGAGGTAGTGTATGGAAAGTTGTTCCCAATCCATATATCTATCAAACCGTTGAACAAAACCATCTGTCAGCACTCCTTGGGGAAATCTCGGCTCTTGAGATATTAAACTCCACGCAGTAATATTGGATTCCATCATCCTCTCTGTATCATCTCTCGAATATGACTGATGCTTTATCCCTTATCATGGGTATTTAAATTCTTTTTTCTCTTATGTAATCTTCATCGTTTTCTGTTGGTTCATTAATCACATTCACTTTATCCCCCTTTCCTAATGTCTTGACTTTAGAAGGCTCAGACGGTTTATCTAATTGATTAGGTTTTTCTGGATTGTGTATCTTTTTCCAGTCTAAATAATTGTGGCTGTCAACATCTGAAGCTACAGCTCTTCCTGAAGCCCGATGGATATAATTAAATAAAGCTGCACCAAACCTTTCCATATGTTTTTCATATTCTGTAGTCCATTTCTTGTGTACTATATCAAATATTTTCTTATTTACAGCGTCTCCATCCTGCTCACAATCACCTACATTTGACAATTTTAATTTTTTTACATCATAGCTTGTATCAGTTTCATTCTTTTTGTAAATCGTTAACAATTTTAAAGTCGCTAAATTTACTGCTTCACCATCATAAATGGGATGTTTTATATTGCTTAACCTTTTACCGGAAAACCCCCAATGGTCTTCGTGTACAATCGGGGTTCTTTTATCCATGTATTGTACCGTAACCGCATCAGAAGACAAAAGCGGATCACCAACATTTTGAATTACTTTTCCTTCAAAATTATAATTACCATCAGGTGTTAACGGAAACCCAGCTCTTTTTTCACTATATCCAGATTTTACTCCAAACTCGGAATACCGTCCAAACTTGTCCACACTCATGATGTAACTGAATCGCTATCGTTTAGGTTCTTACTATATATATACGTCTACTGAACAATTATTTCTCGTTTTCGCAGTTCATCAACCAAAGCTACCCATTCGTTTTCTAAACCAGTGTGCCCGGCTTCCATAGCTTCATGTAATAACCTCATTCGATCAACTAACTTATTTATATCGTTGTAATATATTATATTGGTTTTATACAAATTTTTTAATAATCCCCTTCCAGATGTAGTAGGATCAGTTGTTTTTCTTTTTTTATGCAAAACATTTAATTCAGCAGAAGATAAAGCTCTTCTTTTAATTGGAGCTTTATTTGATTTCGAGGGGAAAAGACTAGATATAATGTTTGTGTATTTTATTGACCTGTTTCTATAAATAGGTAGGTCTTTGGAATATTTTTTTCTATGTGCATTTGTATACTCTAGTATATTTTTAAACAATTGTAAATCCTTTTTAGTATATTTACCAGGATTATTTTTAAAGATGAGTTCAAACAAACCTGTTGTACCTTTATATTTCTTATCACCAATAACTATATCATCATTTTCGTTTATATCTAACTTTCTATCTCCAATCATTAATCCTTTATCCTCTATTCTAGCTCCATATGTATGATAATTTCGATTAGCATGTGTGCCATGTAACATTTTTAATGTATATTTTCTTCCAAGTGTTCCTTTAAACATAATATCTGTGCCTAATTTGCTTAAGTTGGATGGGTTGATATCCTCTTCTTCTGCTCTTGTATCTTCCGCACTTGTATCTTCTGTACTTGTATCTCCTGCAATGTTCTTTTCCCTTAAATCTCCTATATCTCCGCTTTCTTCATACTCGTCGCTTTCTTCAGATGTTTGTAACTGGTCAAAACTTTCATCATTCTGAAATTCTTCTTCATATTTGGAAATTGGTAGCATTTTGTCTCCTTCGAAGCGAATTGAAGGTTTTTCCATATTTTGTGCTAATCGCTTTAAAGGTTCAGTAACAGGTTTAAATGTTGTTTCTAAAAATTGCTCTCTTTCATTTATACCTGATTTTAAAGCTCGGTTTTTTTGTCTAATAGAATCACTAAGTGATTTTATTTCTTTTAGTAGCTTTTCCTGGTTAACCATCTTCACACCTTGACGACTTGTACAGTAATACCGCTAATCAGTGTAGTAAAACAAATTTATCAAAACCTATTCTATAACGGCCGTCTTTTATAGCTTGATCTTTCATAATAACCAGAAATCCATACTTTTCCGCCCATGCTTTTCCGCAAAGCTCTTTAAACTTTTCAAATGCCATATCAGCATTTACATGATCGTTATATATATGTTTTAGGTTAGTATCATCTTGTTTAAATACAATTAAAACATTTGCATTATCTCTGATAAGTTGTTTTGGGATTTTGCTATAAGTTTGTCCTATATATATGCTATCGATGTTATTATGTCTTCCCATGGCAAAGTAGTTTCTAATAGTATCCTGATTTTCACAAGATACATCGTCAAATATAAATACAGAATACGGTTTCGCTTCGTTTGGTTGCATAATGCTATCACTAGCGTTAAATTTGTAAAAATTAACATCGGACACATCAGATAGGATTTTATCCAGCAATTGATACTTTGGTTGATGTAGAGACTTTGAAAAAATATATAGGTTATTAAACCTTAATCCCTGCGGATTAGTGATCAAATTAAAGACAACATTGGTCTTTCCGCAGTTTGAGGGGCCACTTACTATACATCGAACAGTGTTTGGAAGTAAACTACCGTGTTTACCATTGTTGATTTTAACGTTATCCACAGTTAAATCATCTATGTTATTAATATTGAATCGATCTTTATGGTGAATAATCTCCATCCTGCTCAAAGGTTAACGATGAAATGAGTTGCTTGCATTAAACCAAGTCCTTTATAGGTATCCATGAATCCTCAGTTTTGTTAAACCCTAACCACCGCACTTTAACTGCGTCCTTTTTTCTTTGTAACACTTTTTCAACAAGATATACATCACCTACTGTTGACTTTAACATTTCATGTCCATAAAATGCACCTTGCAACAAATCTCCTTTGTTATCTTTTAAGATATACGTTTCAGGTACAGTCGGTTGCACTTTATACACTGTAAAAACTTCATTTGTCCAATTGGGAAGGTATTTCTTGGTAAACACTCCCTTATATTTACTAATCCGTACTTTATCACTTACATTAAATTTTCTTGGCTGCATTTTTTCTACTTTAGGCTTTGTATTTTTCTTTATGCGTTTTAATACATCTTTTGCATTTCTTCTATTTACTTTGTTAGGTTTCATACCAATAGTTCTATGAAACCTGTTGTTATAATCATTTATTAATTGTGGTAAAACATCATACCATACGTAAGAACCTCTTTTTGAAAATTGTTTATACAGTGCTCCTTTTAAGGTTCTATTGAATCTTTCTACAATAGCTGCTTTTTTCTCTGAATTTGTAGAATAATGATTTATTTTATATTTATTCATTAACTGTGCAAAGTTTGTATTAAAGTATTCTGTTCCATCATCAGTTTGTAAATGTTTAATTTTGTTTTTATCTCTTTTTATGGCTATTTCCATGGCTTCTGTTACGCTTTTACCAGTCTTGTCCTTTAGAGGCAAAGCGTCTGCAACTTTTGTAAAACAATTAATAATTGTGAGTATATATTTAAATCCTTTGTTTATTCTGCTATGCGGTCGCATTTCAATTAAATCCGCTTGATATAGATCATTTATCCCTTTTATAACAGTATTTCTTCTTGGAAACTTTATTCTTGCAGGTTTGTGTAGTTCATTAATAATCTTCTCCTTTAGGTCTGACATGATGGTTTCACGAAGACAGCTGATATGGTATTAAATATTCTTTTGTATAAATCTGCTTATATAGGTCAAGGTCATTCTAAACTAATGTATAAAAGGGGGAACACAGCAAAATACTGCTGTTTTCCCCCTTTTATACGGAAAGGAAAAGGAAAAGGGATGTAGGACGATGAAAGGGTTACTCGTCAATAGGGTTGAGGGAGTAGTGACCGAATGGTAGAGTGTGGATGTTGTCTGCAAGGATGTGGCGTTTGTCATCATTTGAAGAAAGAGCTTTTTTTACCTCCGTCACACTGTACAGCTGATGGTTGAAACTTCTGATCGTGTTGAATTTTGCTGTTATATCTTGATCTTCAAATAAACATTTCTTATAGTGATTAAAATGCACATTCTTCTTTAAATACAAACTTTTTACTCCTTTAGCTTTCTTAATGACTTGGTTTTCATTTAGTTGTAAAGAATATAATTTTGACATTAGTGCAACAATTTCTTGAAGTATAACACCATTGGCTTCATCTTTAAATTTGCCAAGCACTTTTTTGTTTCTGTCATTGTCGTAGTTTGGATGATCTTTTGGATAGTCGGAAAAGTCAAAGTCGTTTTTGTAATCAAATGTCCGAAGATCTTCATACATATCGTTAGTAATTATCCAATATATAAAAGCGTCTGTATCCATGTAGGAGATGCCGATGTTTTCCCGTCCATAAAAGGTGACCATCTTTTTGTAATGAAAATCGTACATATGAGTCTTGGAGATATCCAGGATTGACATTCCTATATACAAAGGACGATCCATCTTCACACTTGTTTTCTTCATAGATACAGCTACAAGATTTTCGTTAATAATTATAGATGTTCCAAAATTTGGCTGTTGTACGAGTTTCTGTAGTTTGTTCGGATCTGTAACAAGTTTTACATTTTTATGTCTTCTCTTGTTTTCCAATGTTTTACCGAATATCGCATTGTTCATCAATTTAAAAAAGTCTTTTTGAAAGGCTGATGTAGCGGCTGCTCTTCTGGTAGTATTCGAGTCTATGTATGGTTTCAACCAGCACGATTGGGAAAATTCTACAGCTCTATTAATTTTAGTAAGACGTAAACCTAATTCGATAGCTTGTTGAACAACCCAATAGTGAGCTACGTATCGTTGTTTATTGTTAAGGGTCATCATTAATTTGGGGTGTTTTCCAGTTGGTGAAATTTCTGTTCTTGCAAGGAGTGGAAGGTCATAATGAAGATCGTGTAAATGTTCTGGATACTCAAAGTCGCAATCCAAAATATATCCGGTATCTCCTTGTTTTGGAATTTGTGAAATATCGCCAATACAGTCGGGATCAACCCATTTAAAGTTGTCAAATGGAAGTGGGTTCGACATGGCCCATCCATACAGATTATTCGCGTCGAAATATCCCAAGTACGTTGAAGGTTTCTCTTGATCATGGTTAGGTAGATATTTGTTGTTGGCTTTAACATGTCTCGTCACGCTTTGAGTTAATCCACCTCTAACACCCGACTCAACCATTAAAACCATATCTATATCTGTTAACAGCTGGAGTTTGCATTTTGTTTCTTTCAGCATTGCTTGCCAAGCTAGTCCTGGAGATGTATATGAATGTAGAGGGTCTAAACCGTATGCTGCAAAACAGGTTCTTCGGAATTCTTCCATAACATCGCAGAGAAGAGTCACGTCAAGTTTTACATAAAAGTCTGAGTATTCTCCTAAAGTCTTCATATCCAACTCGTTCCATACTCGACATGCGTGTTGATAGTCTTCAAGTGAAATCTCCGAATCATTAAGTTTGTTCTTAAATTGTTCTGGTGGAGGAAGTGATGTTTCATTAAATCTATGCAGTCCATCGATGTAATCGTAGGGGAAGACTCCTTTTCTAAGAACCAGATCCATTTTACTACTGGCTACAATTTTGCTTGTTTCTATTAGATCTTCTCTTTTTAAATTCTCAGTTAATTTCATTAGGCTAGAAGGCATAAATCTAAACGAATCAATAAACCTAAGTTTTATTTTGCCAACCTTTTTAGAGAAGCTTATAAATTTTTCCATTGTTGTTGCCAAAACATCTATTGCTCCATCATCTCTTCCTAACTCCGGGATTATGAAATGAGAGTCATATCCACTAAGGTTATGTAGAACAACAGGTATAAAAGATGGAACTTTGTAATTTAAGTTGCAAGCATTACAGGCTGCACCTCTGTAGGCTCCGGTAAGATGGTCGTGGTCACGCACTTTAACGTTTTCTGGTGTAAATAGGTTATTACACAGATAACATGTTGTTGCCAAATTGTGATGTCGAAGTTGGTGTTCATCCATAGGCTGCATCGGTATTTTAATTTTGTAGATTTCTTCCACCTTGGAGGCAATGTAATACAACTTATCTACAAAGTGTTTCGCTGCTTGTTCACCACGATAAATCTTCGGAGCAGATGATAGTCCAAATTCTTGAAGATGTTCTTCAGACAACGTGGATTTTGTTAGTATACAATAACTGTTTGGTGCATGTTTTTGATATTTGCTTCTTTTTGTGATATCCTCTTCTTGTTGTTCAATTGGAAGTAAGGATGCTTCGAAATCCGCGTACACAACAAATGGAACAGGGTATTGGTGATTTACTTTATCAAATTTTATCTGCGCTCTGCTGGGATGTGGCAATTTAATTCTTACCTCATAGTTTCCACTACATAACCTTTGATGTTCTACTAACCATTCTGTACCTCCTCTTCTTAATGGTTTGCTCACGTGGCAAAAGCATCTCTTACATGTTGTGATTTTACTTTTATGTTTTGTTAACTGTTTACATACGAGCCCTTCAAAATCTTTTATATACACGTAATGTGATATCTCTCCTTTATTGATTAATAACAGGTCAGTATGATTGTTGCGCTCATTCGATGTTATGCGCAAGGGATACACATTATTTGACGAATCCAAACCAAATATGTTGACTGAAGCCGACGGATTTTGCTTTTCAAATTTTGATATATCAGTAATTGCAACAGGGTAAGTCATTCCCTGGAAATTATACTTGTATTGAACTTCTTCATATGCTTGACTTGGTCTTTCCGGATGGTTTTTTACATATTTGGCCAACATAACATATTTAAAACATTCATTATTTTCATTTTGCACGTTAATACAGGATTTGGTATTCATAATTTTTTGAGGTAGAGGGATATAGCTACTTCCTCTCATTCCATAACCGTGTTTATGAACTCTAACATCCAGACTTGTTATACTTAATAAAGTCCATCCAGATCCTCTTCCTTCATGCTCTTGTAGTTTCGTCAAAAGTTCCTCAATACATTCTGTTACGATCTTTTCAATATCTGACGCAGCCATGATGGTTCGGTTTTTTGTCATGAAACCTCTTGGTGATGTTTCGTTTTGAATGTTAGTGAATATGGCATCTAGCAACAGTCCAAATTTGATAAAATTTAATCTTTTTTGTTCATTCTTTAGTGTTTTGGTTACTAATTCTTTGGCGTTATGTAAAAAGTTTTCAAGTTGTAATTTTACGTTGTCAATTTTAAAATGTGTTACGGCCTTACCAGGTAGTGCTTGAGCGTGTAGTTCCACATCTACTGCTGTTGATGTTGAGGGTCGGTGAAGAGTAGACATAGCAGCTGTTGATGTTGAAGGACGGTGAAGTGTAGACATAGCAGGCGTTGAAGTCGATGTTGATGGTGTTGATGTTGAAGGATGGTGAAGTGTAGACATAGCAAGCGTAGAAGTCGATGGTGTTGATGTTGAAGGATGATGAAGTGTAGACATAGCAGGCGTAGAAAACGATGCAGCTATTGATGTTGAAGGACGGTGAAGTGTAGACAGAGCAGACGTAGAAATCGATGCAGCTGTTGTTGATGGTGCATATTGAATAACACTTGGTCTGGAATGTTGGTGTTGGGCTAACATTTGATCTATTTCCTTCAATTCTTCTTCTTCATATTCTTCATCATGGTTGTTGTTATGTTTTAGTTCCTTATGAATTATTAAAAGAAATTCATCCTTAAATGAAGTCTTACAAATATTGCAGCGATGCATAATGTAGGTGTGATCTCCACAAGGGTCAACGCAATAATGAAAAACACTGCAAATGCCCCTCTATTTATACCCTAGCAAAAGTGGTGGGGGTACGTATTACGTTAAGTTTTCTATTTTTTACATTTTATATTTACTATCGTAGCTGGAGGCTACAAAGTTCTGTATTTAGGTCAAGGTCATTGAACATATTTGCCAAAACGAGGAATAGAGCAGTAAATGATTTCATATCAAACCATAAACTGATCTATTCCCCGCTCTGTATTTAACTAAGACAATTTTCTCCAACAGGAACATTTGATAGATTTTAAACTCGGATGTGAAGTCGGATTGTACACATTGCATCTCGATCAACTAAAAATTTCATAAAACAATAGGGATCTTCAGTTGTAGATTCATCTTTAACATATTCGATGGTCAACATTGCAGAACGAAGATCTTGTGGAATTACGTCGACTTTTATGAGTCGCCTTTCGAGTTCAAACCGTTTTGTTATTGATGTAAGTTTTATCACATCATCGATATCGATGAGGGGAAAGCTGTAGCAAACGGAGTTTCCTGGTGGGTTCATCATGCCGATATGATAAATATACACTGTTGCATCGACATTAAATAGACGTTCCCCCACCATTAAATTTATAAGTTACCCCCACTTTTTCTAAACAAAAAAAAAAGCAAAAAAAAAAAAAAAAAAAAAAAAAAAAAAAAAAATTGAAAGCTGGTAAATATTTTCTGTCTTGTAACTGGGTCAAGGTTATACAACGATATTACCAAAACGGGGAATAGAGCAGTAAGTAGTTCTCACTTTGACTACAAACTGATCTATTCCCCGCTCTGTATTTAAAGTTTGTCAGTTGACAAGAAAAAGACAACACTTAATCAGACTCATTTGATGAATCGGAATCAGTTGTATCAGAAGCATCGGAAAGAAATAGTCGTCGACGAATATGATATACCCCTCGTGCACTATCTAAAAATAACCCATCCAAACTACTACTACTAGTGGTTGGAGTTTCATCATGTATTTCTTCAGAACAGAGAAGATGCTGATAGATTCTATAGGTTTCAGATTCCCCGTCACTTAACGGTTCAATTTGTTCCATATATCCTGCTTCAAGATCATCACTGTTTATATCACTTAATAATTCAAAATCTTCCATTGCATCCATATCACTTAATAATTCAAAATCTTCCAATTCGTCTTCATTTTCATCCTCACTTTCAATCACAATATGTTTTATAATTCCTACGATTGATTTTGCAGAAGGAAATATATTATCCTTTGGTGACATAGCTGCTATATATTCTAGTGCTAACACAAGTAGCAGAATGAGATAAGCACTGATGAGAAATCTCTTTTTATATTCCCCAATTTAAGTGGTGGGGGTAACTAGTGATAAGAAATGGGTATTATTGTATCAAATATATGTAACAATGTTTATGAAACAAGGATGTTTAAGTCCTGTAAGTAGGTCAAGGTCGTTTTAACTTATTACCAGAACGGGGAATAGAGCAGTAAGCGATTCTCACTTTGACCGCAAACTGATCTATTCCCCGTTCTGTTTTCCCCCCGTTCAGTATTTCCAAAACATCTTTAGTCAATTACGAATGCTAGAAGGTCTTCAGGAAGATCTTGTTGAAGTGATGCACCTTCTAACAACGTTTCTAACGCATTAATGTATTTTATCGCCTGTATCAAAATGGCATGCCTTGAACTTTTTTTATCCATAAACGGTAATTTTGATTGTAATAACTTATATGTTTGATTTATTTTTTTAATCCTTCCTCTTTCTCTAGCATTCCTTCTTCTTGCCTCATCATTCTTTTCCTTGTTATTTGTTGTAGGCTGCATCGATGTTGTAGGCTGCGTCGATGTTGTAGGCTGCATCAACTCTGCTGGGCTATTCATAGCTGAATAACTATACTCTAAAGCTGTACGCCTTATATATGTTTACCCCCACATATATAGGGGGGGGGGGGGGTGCAAGTTTTAGGGAGGAGATATTTTTGTAAGAAATATATATATATATATTTCAATGTTGTTTTTACCAAACGAAAATTGTCTAAGTCCCAAGGTCATCTGAACAAATTGCCAAAACGGGGAATAGAGCAGTAAGTGGTTCTCACTTGGACCGCAAACTAATCTATTCTCCGCTCTGTATTCTAAAGTAAACAATAAATCTTCTCACTATTGAGCAACCTTTGCTCTTTGAAGCTCAAGTTCTAAGTCTCCAACCAGGCGAAAGTCTGCATCGTGCTCCTCCCATTGTTCAGGAGAACGCGGTTGTGCACACCACTTTGTAAAGGCGTACCTCATTGCCTCATTATACTCCTCCAGGATAACATGATAGGGTCTTGGTTGCTGCGTTGTAGACTGCATCGATGATGTAGTTTGTTGCGGATGTGACTGAGCATCATTCTCCGCAACCTTATTAATCTTAAAAACTTCAGTCATTTCTGCAGCCTCAGCAATTGCGTACAACTCCTCTTCGTTAATTTCCTTTCCCCATGTGTTGCTGTTGACGCTCATGATGATACAACTAATAATTATATTCCGAATCGCTCGCTTAAATACCCGCTTACCCCCTCCCCTCTTTACTGTTGAATAATGACTTTAGTATAATATTTCTCCTTTTTCCTTTTAAGTTTATCTTTGACTTAGTGTAAATTATCCAAGTCCGTTATCTAGGTCAAGGTCGTTGTAACATTGCAAAAAAAGTGTGGACAACTTATTTACACTCTGCAGCATATGCTACAAATTGTAAATAGGTTGTCCACACTTTTTTTTTTTAATTTGGAAAAAATGCTTTATTTAATTTGGAATAAACTTTTGGTCTTTTTATTTATATTATTATTTTAATGATTTCCACACAGTGATACCTGTATCATTTCGAATTAAATAGTCCTTGTGGGTAGGTTTTTTGACGTGGAGGTCCATGGCTCTAGGTAACTCTACATAGTACAGTTTACCTTCACATTGAACCAACACCTTTGCAAAGTCTTTTATTTTAACAAAGAAGTAGCGTTTGTTTTTACAAAGCCTGTTAATTCGAATTTTAATTGGCACCACTGTTGCACGTGGTGAAGAAGGAGATGCGCCATGGTTTAATTTTAAATGAAGACTGCACGTTTCTTCATTTAAAATACAACGTTTAACACAGCGTTCACCTTTCTTAGCACCTTTTTTGAATATATAATTACATTGTTGTGCAGGAAGCATGCACATCCTTTGTACAGATTTAAGTTGTTTAAATTTCTCTGAAGGAGATGAAGTATATGTGCAGATTACTGAAGGTCTGGTTGGAGAAGATGATTGGGTGGCTGGTTGGCTTGGTCTCGAACTTGATGTTGATGAGGATGAAGAAGCAGACGATTTGGAAGACTTTGATGAACATGTAGAACAACTTGAAGATGTAGAAGGACTTGGAGAAACAGCACGAGACGTTGACAAAGGACTTGGAGAAACAGCACGAGAAGTTGACGGAAGAGGTGAAGGACTTGGAGAAACAGCACGAGAAGTTGACGGAAGAGGTGAAGGACTTGTGTAAGTCGTTGACGCAGCAGGTAGTGGTGGACAGTTCTCCGGGACGATGTTAGCTAACATCAGGGCTGTCCGAAGGATGGATGGAACCGCAGAAGACGAAGTGGTAGAGGCGGGCGAAGACGAAGCAGAAGGTTTCAATTTGAGAGGTTGTGTCTGCTTCCTAATGTGTGCCATGGTGTGAGGTATAACAGCACAAGAGGAAGAATGATTTTACTAGTGCTGGGGGACCCTCTTTTATACATACTGATAGTGGTGGGGAGTGCAAGTGTTATACGGTGGGGGTAATAATGTTGTAACGAGTAAATATATATTACAATACGGGGATTTTCTAAGTCCCGAAGTGGGTCAAGGTCGTTTAATCATATTATTAAAACGGGAAATAGAGCAGTAAGTGATACTCACTTGGACCACAAACCGATCTATTCCCCGCTTTGTACGTGAATTTTCTAAGTCCCAAGGTCATCTGAACATGAAGCCAAAGCGGGGAATAGAGCATAACATACTGCTCTATTCCCCGCTCTGTATTTGGGAAGGGGACAAAAGACAACAAACAAGAGACTGATTTTAAACAAGAGACTGACTTTATATTTTACAAGGTTTTCTCAGGCTAAGATGGGTAATGTCAACCGGTTTACGCGCCGTATTGACACAAGGTCGGTTTGCGCGCCATACCTTAGAGGGGTTAGGAAAAGGATGAGAAGCAAGATACATTACTTTGAAAATAAAGACTTTGCCAGCAACTATGTAAACAAAAATTAATCAGTTAACGTTACTTTTACAAGAACAGCCAAGGTCGGTTTTGCAAAGGTCAACAGTATCACTGAAACCCGGTGGGACGTAGACCCAAACACCCGGCGTCAGGCTGCTGCGAACCCAAGTTTTGACCAAGGTTGTTGAGGGACCTGTAGGGCCGGGAGTACATATTTCATTAGTAAATAAGACACTTCAAACCGATACCAAACATTAACATATATTAGACTAACTACATTACCTAGCAGCAAACTACAAGCGTTATCTAACATGCTTAACAAACTAACTAAACATGCAAGGGCGCGGATCTCTTAATTGCGCGTCGGGCCCAACGCACACTTAACAGACCTACGCTGCAGCAGAGTGCAACCCACTGGGACGTATACCCAAACAGCGGGCGGCAAGCTACTGCGACGAGACTGCGGACTGCTCCCGCTTATAAAGGCAAAGTGACGTCACCAAAGCGGAAGGGGGGATGTTACGTCAAAGGGGGGGGGGGGGGATATTACAATACGAGGATTGTCTAAGTCCCGAAGTGGGTCAAGGTCGTTTGGTCATATCATTGAAACGGGGAATAGAGCAGTAATTGATTCTCACTTGGACCACAAACCGATCTATTCCCCGCTTTGTACGTGAATTTTCTAAGTCCCAAGGTCATCTGAACATGAAGCCAAAGCGGGGAATAGAGCATAACATACTGCTCTATTCCCCGCTCTGTATTTGGGAAGGGGACAAAAGACAACAAACAAGAGACTGATTTTAAACAAGAGACTGACTTTATATTTTACACAGTTTTCTCAGGCTAAGATGGGAAATGTCAACCGGTTTACGCGCCGTATTGACACAAGGTCGGTTTGCGCGCCATACCTTAGAGGGGTTAGGAAAAGGATGAGAAGCAAGATACATTACTTTGAAAATAAAGACTTTACCATCAACTATGTAAACAAAATTAATCAGTTAACGTTACTTTTACAAGAACAACCAAGGTCGGTTTTGCAAAGGTCAACAGTATCACTGAAACCCGGTGGGACGTAGACCCAAACACCCGGCGTCAGGCTGCTGCGAACCCAAGTTTTGACCAAGGTTGTTGAGGGACCTGTAGGGCCGGGAGTACATATTTCATTAGTAAATAAGACACTTCAAACCGATACCAAACACTAACATATATTAGACTAACTACATTACCTAGCAGCAAACTACAAGCGTTATCTAACATGCTTAACAAACTAACTAAACATGCAAGGGCGCGGATCTCTTAATTGCGCGTCGGGCCCAACGCACACTTAACAGACCTACGCTGCAGCAGAGTGCAACCCACTGGGACGTATACCCAAACAGCGGGCGGCAAGCTACTGCGACGAGACTGCGGACTGCTCCCGCTTATAAAGGCAAAGTGACGTCACCGAAGCGGAAGGGGGGATGTTACGTCACGGGGGGGGGGGGGGGGGATGTTACGTCACGGGGGGGGGGGGGGGGTGACCTTGAACATGACCCAAAGGGGGGGGGGGGTGACCTTGAACATGACCCAAAAAAGGGGGGGGGGGGGGGGGGGAGGTTGTGTCGTCACGGGGGAAGGGGAACCGGATGTAGACCGGTTTTTAGCTTTCTACCCGTATATGGAAATGTCACGGTTACACTTGGCGACCCGCTTTGCTCCGTCTGGTACCTCATTCCAGCTTTGCCTTGCGAACTGAATACACCTCTGCGCTATGTCTTCTCCCATTACACCCGAGAAACTGCAACGTTTGAAGGAGACTTTGAAGAAGTCTTCGGAAAAAAGGAGCGGATTCAAAAGACCTAGTTCTTTTAAATCTTGCATACGGAAGAATTTTCGAAACCACCCACTTTACTTCGACCAACGGCCTTCGACGTCCACTGCATCTTCACCATCGCTATCACCTCGCCCTTCATCGCTTCGACCTTCATCGCCGCCACCAACTGTTGAGGAGATAATGAAGAGGACGGCTACGGTGAAACTTACCGAGTTGGTAACGCCGCTGGAGTCTGTCGCCGTCAAGTTTGCGCAGTTGAAATTAAACGTGGAGTATCTACTTGTGGGGAAGATCAGCGATGATGAGTACCTACTCCAACACCTCTTTGGCGGCGGCCGTTACGTCAAGGTCCACCTTCCAAGGTCCACTCTGCCACCTCCTGAGACCAAGTGCGACTTGATTTTAGTACGACAGAAGGGACAAGTAAAGTGGGTTACAAAGGAAAAATAAACACTGACTACCGCTCACCGCTCCTTATCCACCATCTCCTCCAAACACAAACGGTCCTTTTCAGGACCACCCTAAGCATTTCAAGTTAGGGACTTGGCCTGTACATAGGCAGGAGACTATTAGTCTTATGTTTGTGTGCAGCCCACTTTGTGAAAATTTCTAAGTCCCAAGGTCCTTGACCTTGACCTTGACCTTGAACATGACCCAAAAAAGGGGGGGGGGGGGGGGGGGGGGTTACACAGTTTGTGCAAAGTATGTCATGTGGGTACTCAAATTACGCGGATTGATCAGACGAACAAGTTGGCGCAAACAGAATTCAGATCCGACAAAGGGTATAGCAGCAACAGCGAAAAACAACTATTTTCAAGGGCAAGCCTAAATAACTTCTTTATTTACGGTTTAAAATATATTAAGTGGGTACTCAAATTACGCGGATTGATCAGACGAACAAGTTGGTGCAAACAGAATTCAGATCCAACAAAGGGTATAGCAGCAACAGCGAAAAAACAACTATTTTCAAGGACAAACCTAAATAACTTCTTTGTTTTTGGTTCAAGGTCTAACATGTGGGTACTTCAATTACGCAGCTTGACAAGGCGAACAAGTAGGTGCAATTTAAATTTAAATCTAACCAACAGTATAGCATCCGTGGCGTAAAAACGATGGTTTGAAGGACAAGGTAACGTTGTGGTGGGGGTATATGCCTATTATACACGATAACGCTACATCATTATTCTTCCAGCTCTTGTCGTATGAACATCTACCTAGACAGTCTGAAAAATGTCGCAGTTTTACAGGAACATGAGGAAGGTGACCTTCAGTAGTCCCCTTGACACTACTTTCTACTTCCCTGACGATGAATACAGAAGGTCTACACTTTTAGTGGACAATGAGCGGTTTCGTCGAAGAATAATTGAGGTTGAAACACTTTTAACCAGTTGTTTGCTACGCAAAAAGAACCATATGAATACATGCACCGGTTTAGATCATAGTAGCTGTTATACTTATACAGCGTTGAAGCGCAAACATTATTGAGGTTTTTAGTTACGGAGGTAAGGTCTTGACAGTCTAAGAGCTAAACCCTAACTAACACATGTAAACTAGTTATTGTGCGATGTAAAACTTGGTGGGGAGACTGGTGTAGTGGGGGACTGGTGTAGTGGGGGACTACCATCTGCCGCACACTTGCCACCTGCCGCCTGCCACCTGCCGCCGCCCATCTGCTGTCCACCATCTGCTTCGTTCTACTACACTTTTACCCCCACCATTTTGTTTGATACCAAAAACGCTAGCTAGCGAATAGTCAGTACACCTCCGGCTCTCGACCGGTGAACATCGAGCTCTCCGAGACGCTCTTCACAAAATAACAATATCATTTCACTCAAGGTCTGATAGATGTTTCTATTTCATTGCCGTCACGTATTCTTTCCTCCTGACAGCAATGAAATGCAAACACCTAACAGAACAGATAGGTGTCAAAAACACAACATGGATTCTGCGCAGGGATCGAAGTATCTACCGTCTTTCTTCAGAAAGCAAATTGATGGCCGCAACTCGTCCGGATCAACAACATCGATGACAACCAACAACGGGGAACTATTGTAAACATGAATTATTGTAAATAAAGTAATATTTGTAATATGAATTATTGTAAATAAAATAAAGTAATATTTGTATTAGTACTACCTCGCACTAGTTTCATTCGATTGCTTCATTCGATTGTTTTCATTCGATATTTTATCGAATGACAACTATCGAATCACAATCGGATTTTACGAGTGCGAGGTAGTACTTTTTTAAAATTACCTCCCAGTGACCTTGAACTTTGAACTTTCACTCATTACGTCACAAAACCGCCTACGTCACTGGCTCAGCCTCAGATGACGTCTTTCATGACTCAGCACTTCCGGTCACGTGACCGGAAGCCATAAATCACTTGGCCCAGAAGCCCCAAATGCCCACTACTTAAGTAAGCTATATATAACATTTGAATATTTCTTCATAAGAATAACATGGGGACCGAGTACCTAGGTTTGCTGCCAAGGGAACCATGAGCGAACATTTTTTGTGCGAACAACAACGAACCATAATCAGATGAAGCCATATACCAAGTTTCGTCAGTGTATGTTCATAAATAAGTAAGATATAATTTTCTTTTTCTTTTTCTCCATAAGAACAACAATGTACAGTTTTTAGCACTTTCAATATCTAAATAACCAATTGACGCATAGCAATGATCAAAATACCAAATAGTTTATTTTTTAAGCTTAATTCAATGGTATGAATTGATATTTGATTTAAATAAAAATTACAAAAATCCCTGTTTTGGTGTACAAAACCCCCCAAAATACCATTTCGGATGGTGCGATTCGTCTGGATTTCGAACTCGTTCTAATAAATGGTACTTATGTATTTGTAAAAAATGTATTAACATCGGACCTTTTTTACAAGAGTTATCGTGCTTACGAATATATATATATATATATATACTTATTATATATATACTTTTGTTGTTATATATACATTTGAACGAATGGTGTTTTTGGCATCTGAGGACCTCAAAACGAAAAGTTGTCATGGTCCCGGGCCGACTGTTGTCATGGTAGAAAAGGTCTTACCGTGCCTACTGCGGTAATAGCTTCTTCCCTATAGGAGAAATTCGCTAAAAGGTAGATGAATGTCTGTTTATGGTTTAAGGAGCGTTTAACAAACTAAAATCTAATAATTATATTTAATTTTATATTTTTATGTTAAAAATATTTCTAGCGTCAAGAAGGTATTCAATATTAACATTGCAACATTTAGTTAACGTCGTTAAAGCTATCAACTGTTACGAGCAGGATGCATTCATTTTAGAACAAAAATATAATATGAACTAATTTAAAATGGGTGTTGCGTGTTTTTATTTATATATATTTAAAGTATTATCCACTTTAAATATTGTCTTTTGTTATCTACTTTTTTAAATATTAAAATTTCTGTCTATAGCATTTTAAGGAAACGAACGTAAATGTTATATTAACTAAATCAGAAAATAAACTAAGATATTACATAATACAAATTGGTGTTGTGCAAACTAGAAAATACGTATAAATTATAAATTATATTACGTTTTTAAATTAAAATAAGCGCTGTAAAAATACATTTTCTAAAATATTTCCTACGTGTAATCAGATTGTAGAATCTACTCTGTTGTTCTGTAATTGAATCTGTATCCATTAAATCCAGCTCAACTTACTTTCCCGTTAACGGAGAGAAATTGTAAAACATGGTAATCCCGATTTTATTTAAGCTTACTTTTATTTATTTTTTACATCACTTAAAAAACGTATATATAGTTTAAAATAAATATAAACAATATAATTAGTGAAAGGAAAAAGTTAAAAACAATGAAATATTAAACTAAACAAAACAGATAGATTTGATAACAAATGGTTTATCTAATAAAAATATACTATACCAAATTTTTTTGTTTAATTTTTCACTACAAGTGAATTAAACAAACAACTAATGCAATTTAAATTGTTTATGTGTGTTAATATAAGAAAGGAAAAACATTTTAGCTTCAAACACAAATTGTCAAACATTTCCATGTTTATAAATGTATTTAATCTTGTTTAAATTATAAAAGGTTACTGAAATTGGAAAATTATGAATAGTACATTAATACTATTGATCTCCCTTTAACAAACCCACAAAAAATTGTTATACTAACGTCACATTTATTTGCTATATATTTTATAAATTCCGGCTGATTTAGTGATCGATTTTACCAAATTATTGAAGAAGATACTTAATTTGATAACTGATTTTATAAATGCAAGTATGAGGGCCATTTTAGATTTGTTTAAATCACTAAGCTAATTTGAGAAAGTGTGCTTAAAACAAAACAAACTTTGAATTTGTAGTTACAAATAAATAAATAATAATAAGTGTTTAAAATAACTTTTAAAGCATTCTTAGTTCCTAGAAACAACATGCATTCATTACATAGATTAAAATACATTTTTAACTACTTAAGAAATTTTATTAGTGACAATGCAAGGTCCCGGTAGTGGTAAGGGACATTTACTTCGAAATTAGTTAGAGTAGGACCTTACCGTAATATAGACACAAAACATTAGCAATACGGCATGGAAACCGATGTGTCAATTTCCTCTGATATGTTATCACTCTCCTCTGGGGCGTCTAGGATGCAATCATGTTCCATGTGTCTCTGGTCGATTACACAGAGGTAGGCTAACGACTATCTGCCAGAAAGTGAAGCATATTGTCTCCACTTACAGTTATTAATAACATATGGAACACGTAAAATATCCAATACTGTTTTAAACCATGTTTGAACCAATATCTAATGGCTATTGATGGTTACAACATTTCCAACTACAATATCTTTTTAAGATAAACTGACCCACCAAAGCCCCCCTCTTGAATTAATCAATTTACGCTCAGATAAGATGTGGGTTTAGTATAAACTAACATTATGAAAAATAAAGGTATGGAAAAGTCTTATAGATAAAGAAATAAACCCATATGACTACAGATTTTTGAAAGGTAAAGATGTAGTATTTCTTTATCGCTATCCTATAACAAATAGTAATTACATATTAGTGAAAATTGTTTGAATTATATTACATCGCAAATTGGTACGCTACTAACCACAGAGTAGCGTAGGAGATTGCAATATTACTAGATGATAATATGTAACTGTGACGTTACGAGTGAAATGTACCATATGTGACTTCAATGATTGGGTATCAAAAATAAGTATAATTTTCAACCATACATTTTAATAGTTTTATAGATAAAATTACTGTGCAACATAATATAGTTAAAAAGTAATATTTATAAATTACTAACAAGGAATTCAAATTTCGTGTAAGGCAGGTGAGAACTGTAGGAAACAATAAACCTGTCAGTAAATCTGCCGACGGAAGAGGAAGTTGCATAAGGGAGAGCAGGAGTGAAATATGCCCTCTGCATACACTATACAAAAACTGGAGCTAGAACGTCGAGCTTTCTGTGTTGTTGTCTTAACCAATTCTCTAAGGCTGACCGGGAGAAAACATTAAAGATAATTTAATGTTGAATTGACTTAACAAGTTTGGTAAATAGCTTACAGTGTATTCGTATTCGAATAGGGTTTCTAAATGTAATTCTTTACTCTAATGAAAAAAAAGAAAACACTTAAATGTTGAGTTTTAAAAATACATAAGTTTTTAGAACTGTTATTGGCATTTGTTTGTAATTCTTTGTTGATAGTTGTAATTATGAGCATTATTACATTTTACAAGTGTCAAAGAACCCATTGTTGTCGAATCAGGCACTCCTCACACTTTCACCACTCTAATAAATCCCAGAGCTGTAAACGTATTGCCAGTTTATTAGATAATTTCATACATGAGAAAAATATAAGTGTTTCTGCCGTTAATGTAAATTAACACACAAACACAAGCCCAAAGAATATATCTGTAACTATCACTATTTCATAATCTAATTTAGTAAACTAGCCTTATTTTCTCTAACTCTAAATGTAAGGAACACTATTTCATAATCTAATTTAGTAAACTAGCCTTATTTTCTCTAACTCTAAATGTAAGGAACGTTTTAGAGCAAAACGCCTAAGCTTCACATCGTGACAGGCCCGTATTTTATGGTTACATTAAAATAACAACAAAAACAAACAGTTCAATACAAGTTAAAGTATGACTACAAACAATTTTTAAGTCTTTCAAGTCGACCATAATAACACTTATAGCAAGATTTTGACTTCTGCTTGTCTAATTCAGGTGTTTACATATTGAATGGTATTTATTCTCCTTTTCATATAAGGTTTAATAACATTGGACAACAATCCTCAGAGGCTACACAACGTCCGGTTGAACACTGTTGTAAATCTCTTATCCATTACACATAAACTTTAAACAAATATCTTTACCAAAACAAAACACGTCTGCTCATACATTTAATAAAGACTTGAAACTGATCAAATAAATTATAAATTCGTATTATTACGGTTTTAGTGAAAGAAAATACAATTTTGTAGTTGTTAGAGTAGGTTTTCCCTAACGTTTAACTGAGTAACGATGAATTGTACAGCGCAGCGACATGAGTAGATAATGTAATTAAACTGGTTCGTAACTTTACCGCTTTCATTGCAACTTCTGCGAGTTTACTTTTTGTTAAAAACATTTCCT
This sequence comes from Allygus modestus, assembly GCA_963675035.1. Lineage (NCBI taxonomy): Eukaryota > Metazoa > Arthropoda > Insecta > Hemiptera > Cicadellidae > Allygus > Allygus modestus. Next base: position 51,451,146 of record OY776116.1, read on the forward strand.
GCTAGTATCAGTTAGCTATCAGTTTTATTTTTCCCTGAGTAGATGTACTAAAATCCATGGATATGCAGTTAATGTGGTTGAATGAAATATGTCCTGTTTTACAAGGGAAAAAGGCGTCAAATAAAACATTAGAAATCGAGCTTTTCTTTGCACAGTCAAAGTTCGATAACATTTAATTTGATATGTACGATGGTATTTTAAAATAATAAATTGCATAAATTGGTTAGTAGTGATTTATTTAGCCCTATTTAATCGTCCATAGACGATTGTAACATGATTACAGACTGTTCGCCCCAGAGGAGTTTGATAACATATCACAGGAAATTGACACATCAGTTATTGGGGCCTATGTTATTACGGTGTTAGGTACAACGCAAAGGTTGGACAAAGTCCTTCATCTGTTAAACAACGTTAACCTAACAACGACAGAAGTAAATAGGCCACTAACAAAATCGTTAGCGGAAATTATAATAATGTTAATATTATGCTCTACAGAATTATGAGTAGGCATAGTACTAGGCTCACAAACATTAAATTAACAGGTCCACAAAGGTGTTAATACCATTGACTCAGAAGTATAATTGTTTAAAATATTCATTCTAAAAATTTAAAAGAATTATTTTGAAGGCAACGTTTTTAATATATCATCTAAATATGTTAAAAGATAAGAGGTAAAAGTAATTAACGCAATACAGTATACAATTTGAACTTCTATGTTTATTAGCTCCATTAATACCTTTTTTAAATGTTCATACATATGTTTCATCACTAGGAGAACGTTTTTTCTTCACAGCTGGGTGAATTTCAGTTATATAAAGGTGTAGCGCCCTAATATACATAAAATCTTAACACTAATGCTGTTGTTTTGTTAACAATCATACGTTTAATGGCAGTAAGCCAAATTTTAATGAATATGTTTTAAGGGAAATTTCAATTATGTAGTTTCGTTGAACTAAAACAGCCTACTGGTCTCCTTCCTTTGGTACTAGATATTGAACATAATAGTGTGTGGTATCATTAGCATTAATTGTTTATTTTTTTAAGGCATTACTTTATCACACGAAACAAATAATATTGTTTGGTGTATATGTTTATGTAAGTTTGATATAAACGACAAAACCTGTTGTAATGTTTTTTTGTTTATCCACCTGGTATACATATAGATATGTTGAAAAACATGACTTATAGATTCCCCTAAATGTAAATCAAAGACATTAAGAGTTCGTTTCAACTTATGGATTAGTACTCTCTGGTAGTATAGTACTATATTTAGTAGTAACCATGAATAACTAAAAAAGCATGATGTCTCATATCCTAACGAATATGGAGATATTTTGTTTAAGCTATTGCAGGCCAATATGTCTTATAGTGAGATTCAGTAAGACATTCTAGGAGTGATTTCCTTTGTCGCCTTTCACATTAACTGTTGAATGGTAAATTCTTAAAAATTAATTCAACGAAGATCAAAATAGTAAATAGAAACCTACTTTTGAAGGACGAATGTTGTCACTAAACTTTAATGTTTCATCTCCACAAATCAATCTGTAATCTCTCAAGTTGGGAACAAGATAAACTTCAACTCATACATGTTTATCTTCCGCTCGCTAGTAAAGGTAATAACAAACTAAGAATTGATAACATCAAGTTTATCAAATGTGTTATAGGAATTCAGTTATATTCTTAGACTACCGAATTACTTATGCACTAACTTTGAAACGGGACTACGACATTGTTAGAAATGTGAGTACTTGATCCTTGTAACAGTTTTATATTTGATTAAAACCGTCTTGAAATAAAAGTCTATTGTAATTTATGTTTCTCATATCAGTCAGTTTTAAGTGATGTGTTGAGTAGAATTACGTGCCTGTAATTGATTGTTTAAGGACATATCTGGAACAAATAAAAACGTTAGCTACAGCATCGGGTCAAGTACCATGGGGCAGAATCATTTAATGACTATTTTTTCTGAGAAATTTAGTAAAAGTTTGGTTGCTCGATCACCTGAGCAGATTAAAATGAATATTCCTACTATAACATACTGCATAGGCAAATAATATTTAAATATCGAATATAGAAACCCATAAAGTATGTTAAAGTTATAAACAAGTAGAGTACGTGGAAGCACATAAGCAATATTTCAGTTTACAAAATCCACTTGCTTTGCATTTACAAGCGGTCTGGAGCCAAAACATGTGTTTTGAATAAACGATATTCGATAACGAGGGTTGCCAACATCTGCGTAGGGAATTTCCCTGCACAAATGTTTTGTTAACCATTATTGCCATTTCGCGTTTACATTATTTTCAATTTTACCTTTCTACAAATGCGGTAGCAAAAGTCTTAACAAATATTAAACTCTAGGACTAGAACTAAGAAGTTGGAACTCAAGATTTTACTTACAATAATTGTAAGTCAATCTAGTGCATAAACTGTAAATGTAAGGTACTAAACAGAAACAATTCTTAAATAATAATAAAAGGAAAGATTAATTATGGAGTTATTAATCATGCAATAAGTTTCTGTAGGAATCGTATAGTAAATCCCATATTTTATTTGAGAACTGATTGCATGCTTGCACAATCATATTTAAAATACTCTAAATATTTCCATTAAATGTTGCAATTAACGAATTGACTTATTTCTGGGTTAAAGATGTGTTTTAAATAGGAATAATCGTTATGCTAAAACTTCTTAAAATAACAATTTATTTGAAAATTTGAAACTTTACACATTGAACTTATGGAGTTTCGAATCAAACTCAGTAATCGTATCAGTTGTATATAGACAGCACTTATAATATGCCATACTCTAAAAATGAACTTTTCCAGAAAGGGAAATTATTCTGATACTCTAAACTCTAAACTCCTCAGATTTTGGCTTTAAACTACTCTACTCTACTCTAAACTACTCTCTGAGGTTATGACAACCTCACACTTGAAGATCATGTAAACCGGTACATATTTCGTAAAAGGTCTTCACTTTGAATTTAATTTTCAATTGTTAAAAGTTGCATTATATTTTGACTAGCATTCTCTCATATATGTCATTGAATTATTACACGTAGTCAAAATGATTACAGCAATTGTGATTATATATAACTCGCTTTACTTGCTAAACCGAATTTTTTTAATAGCACTAATAATTATAAAATCATCCAAACTAATCGAAATTTATCGATCGTAGATGATAACATTAATCCCCAATTGAGGTCACAGGACAACCTTAAAACTGGTCTACACCAGTTTTGAGGCTGAAATCGGGTACAGCAAATAAAGTTGTCATTAAAAATGGTAAGTCTTTTGGCTGTCCATTACGACTAACTTCCCTTTCACCTTTGGTCCCTCCATTTGTAGCGGCTGGGGATAGAATCCCCGGGTTTGGTCCCCAACCTGAGAATGAATGGTGTCTGGCTGGTGTACTTTGATACCCTGTTAGTTGAGTTGACCAGTAGGATGGCAGAATGCTGGTCCCCCGTTTGAGCCTCATCCCAGCTATCACAGGGGCACGGGAGTTGGCCCTCTGCAGGGTCAATTTGGTTGCTGTTGCATTCCACCCTTTCCTTTCCTGCTATATCCTATCCTTCCATTAACCTCTGCAATATTCCCGCTTGTGGAAGACGTGCCTAGCAGGTATGCTGGGGTTTCCTAATCCAAAAACAATCCAATCCCCAATTGAGTCACAATACTTTTTTTCACGATTGATGTTTCCTTTTTTTAGTGATTTGTATGAGGGTTTTAGTGTGATTTCTAGGAACTGGAAACGCGCAAAGTAAATATTACATTTAATGACTAGAAATAAACATTCCTCTGAAAACGTGTTTTAAAAATTGTTTGTGTTTCTATATTTATAGTTTAAATTAACAATTAAAGATAAAATTGTCCTCGGTTGCAGTTTTCAAATGACTGTTTAGTAACTTTGTGGTTGTTTCCTTCCTGTTTTAAAACTATATTTCTTTAAAGTGAAAATTGGAGTCAAAGACAATATTTTATGAATTTATACTGCTCACTGCACGTTTTCCAACATCTTTACTAAAATACTTTTAGAATAAGACTTGTTTAAATTACATATTATTTGATATTTTGATAGTTATATTGTACAAAACATTGAAGTGTACTGTACCAACGTTGCTAGAGATGAATAGTTTACTCGAAAGTTTGTATTTTACGAATGAAGCACTTAAATTTACAATGCTACTTTTAGTTAGGAACAACTCATTAAAATCATAAATCGCGTTGAGAAAATGGTGTTCAATATAAATGTAAAATTATCTAATTAACGAATCAAGAGAAAACTAAAGATATATGTCAGTATATATACGGTCTTTAGTTAAAGCTTTGTGTTAAATCGTTGTTCGCTAATCTCCTTTCAGAGTTGACGGATTGACTAACAAATTAGAGAAAGATAACGGAAGTTTTAAGTTGGCGGATTATTTAGGGATTATTTATCGTTACCTTGCACATTAATGTTAAACTACTTTGCACCTTTCAACATAATTTAGACTGCTTCCAAATATCTTTAAAAGAAAGATACTTAAAGAAGCTTCGTTGAGTTATTATTAATCTTGCTATTTACCGTAGTCAGTTTTTTTTATTTGAAATTCCACTAACCTATCCGCAACATGCATGAAATGAATAATTTCACAACTTTACTCAGCAGTTAACTTTTCTACAATCGATTCATATTTCTTTACCACAGGTGGATCAAACATATAACGTAAATATTACACTCAGATTGAACAACTCAAGATTTTTAACAAATTCCTTGAATACTAAAACATTGTATGCAAAATCGTGGTTCATCATTAATACTGTGAATAAAGTATTTAGTTTCGACATTGAAACATAATCTGTAAATGTTTTTTTAGTGATTTTCGCATTGCCAAATAAAATAAAGTGGCACTCTAGCAGATGGTTTGATTATGCATGTAATTATTTCCTTGTTTAACGAACTGTAATGAACTGGTTTTGAATATGGAATAATATGTAGTGTCTGTATAGCACTGCAATATCTGTATTGACTGTGACTTTGTTTGGACTTAGATAAAAGACGTGTTTATCCTAAATTTTTAACGTATAATATTTGATAAGTTAACAAATACTGTATTAACCATTTGTTTGAGTGTCTGTAAATTAGGACATTATGTAAAAATTATTAATATAAGGTTGGTAAATGCTTAGCAGTCTCTTTTTGGAAAATAATTATTATAATTATCTGTCCATAATTGAAAACTATGATTACTTTTTTGTCAATACATGTTTGTCAGTATAGGGCAATGCAAAAACATGTATTCTACGTTAAAGAAGATAAAACAGTAATTATGTTAATTCCATGAAGAAAAGCCAACTGCAGGTTTCAGAAATTTCATTAACAAACTTTAGAGGTGGAAATATGAAGCTGCTTCAAAAGAGGAGAGTTTTCTCATAATGAACAACAATTACTACAATGCGCATTGTTTAACTACTTACATACCTTGCCAGAGCATTTTAGGACCTACTTTAGGTTTCAAAATTACTTTAAAACTCTAAAATATTTCGAAAAAGTCTTAACGGTTTTAATTCAAGTTTTTAAGTTGGTTTTGTCATATATTAAATAACTAATTTTTTATGTTTTAGGTTTCACCTGAAGACGGGATTAGATTAAAGATTCCGAAATTTTGTGAAATTAGCTTTCTAAGTTTTGGGAAACCAGAAACCTTTTATTAGATAACACCATTGCGTAATTTTAATGAAATTGTTTTCATTAATTATTAGAAACAGCTTAGTATAATTTAATTAAATGTTTAATTAAAGATTACAAACTATCAAACAAATAAAATTTCCATTGTTTTATTTAACAAGTTCTGGAAACAGTTTGGAGAAGTTGGCGTTAACAAATACAGTTAATATTCGATGCTCCTGCTTTTAGTTTTAAACATCGATAACTCGTTTCCTTTTGGAGTAATTTTAGGAATTAGAAAATGAGCTGATTAATGAACACTGAACAGAAATAATCACTTGTTGTTCATTAAGAATCTTATCGTTCTTATTAAACAAAAAAATACCCAACCCAAAGTCGAGTAAATTTAAATCAAACCCCAAAACATAACTGTACCATTTAAAATTACTTATTTTATACTACTTCTGACTACTGGTGTCAGAATTATTTTAAACATTCCTTAGCTATATTGTCAATATAAAAGGAATCCGAAGGTCTTGTGAGGAATACCAACAATAATTAAGAGTTAATGACGTCACCGTTTAGCTGCGTCGTTGAGGGAAACGAAACCGGTCGTTTAACCTTAACCAGCCACTAACCGTATTGTACGACAGAATCACCTGTTATAGAGATCGTTTTAGTAATTATTTAGATCGTTTAAAAAACTAGTGAGTACTTTTGATCAATGAGTAGGGAAAAATATGTTTCACTAAAGAATTATAAATATATAATTGCAGTTGTACTCCAATTATAGTGATATAACGTTTAAAAAGTTAATTTATCCTTAGAACCAATATTAGCTGGTTCAATAACATTATTCATAAAATAACTATTGGAATTAAATAAGGTTATGCATAAAGCTCGATAGATTCAGCTTCCAGTTTTAATAACAATATTTTGTTTAAATAATCACATATACAAAAAAACCTTTATAAAATCCCCTTATATCTCTGTGTTATGGCCACGTTGGTTTCTAAAACCAAAGTAAACAATAAAACACTGACCTACTAAGATTTAAAATTCTTTTTATCATGAATACGTCTAATTGGTTGCACTTCAAATTTAAATTATATTTTAAGGTTAAATTTGTGTTTGCAGCCCCAGGTAAACAGCTTTTACGAGAACAAAAATGGTTATTAAACAACATGGGTTCAACGTCGAAGAAATTAAAGACGAATTGCTTTATCGAGGCTTGCTAGAAACCTATAAGGTAACCACCGTAAATCTTTAATGCATTCATTACTTACTTTGCTGCAATGCAGCTGCCCATGCACTCTATGGCAGTATGTGAACAATGTGATGTACCGAATAATGCTAAGAGGATTATGGGGTTATTAGCTGGAAGGTAATTAGTGAATATCCTATGGAAAGTGAACTATAAGCATGACCCGCACGGTGAACCTTAAGCCCGGGATCACCTTAGAAGTTCCTAACGTGACAACCTGAACACATTTTGGGGGGTCGTTCAAAATTATATATGTGTGTGTGTGTGTGTGTGTGTGTGTGTGTGTGTGTGTGTTTGCACTCTAGCGGTCGCATTTTTTGACCGATTTACTTCACATTTGATAGGGACGATCCTTTCAATAATCAGTTGAACAAGTTTGTTGGGCAAAACAATCGGAAAACTCTGAACCCCTTTTTCGGGGATTAATCTTTCAAATTTTGACTTTTTGGGCCCAAAAAGGGTCAGAAAATCCCCGTATGTAAAATTAATGAACGTAGAAAGATGGGTATTAGTAAGGCGAAACTTTTAATCCCTTTCTATTCTAGCAGCATAACTATTTACCAAGTTATTAAAGAAAATCTGTATCGACCAAACACATTACGTTATCTTATGAGGTTTTTACATTAGAAAAGTCTGTTATTCATTTGTTGGTATACTTTTATCATCCCCAGCAACCTCATGCCTACTTTCAAGCCTGACTGGACCTTTTCCTAACCTTATAATTTGCGCAATTTTATCCCCAGCATTGCAGGAAAATGAAACCAGGAGCATCAGAACAGCCAAAAATCGATATTTTCAGTTTTCAATAAAAATTTGATTAAATGTATGTTTTTACACAGATTTAGAATTTTAAAAGTCGTTCATATGGAAATTCACTTCCCTCACGGCAGCGTGCTTTGTGCGAACTCGTTTTAAAAATGATAATGTCATTGCAAAGTTTGTAAATAATCTGTATTTTAAGAATTAATGATGAAGTCCTCTTAGAAATAAACATTAAGGTTTTATTTTACTTCACTTATTAATGTTCTTCGCTGAAAGTAAATTGTGTTCAGAACATTAGTATTTCTTCGAGGATTATTCTGCATTATTTTTGTAATAAGGAATTTGATATTAGATAAAAAATCCATAAGAGACTAATTGATAAATCGAGTAGCATTAAAAACTACGATATGGATATGTTACGGGCAGAATAAGAAATTCAGAAATTGTTTAGATTCCAAGACATCCTGAACATTCTGTGGGTAGTGTTGAATTAAGTAATTTTGTTAAAATCACATTAAACTTTCCTAGACATTTTGTATGATACCTAGGTATTTAATAAAAGGCCAAATATATTTTAAGAAAAATATAAAATGTATATTCCAAATTTAACGAAGTTAATGACTATTGTTACACTTATAGGTATTTTGACAGTCAAAAGTCTGGTCAATTTTAATTCCTCCGTTTATATGTAATATGACGAACAGTTCGTAAATAAGTAATGACACCATAAGTAATAGAATTCTCTCCGTTCATCCAATAATTTACAAAAAATATAAATGTAATACCAGCAAAGTTTGCCCACAATATTAATTTTACGTTAAATTAACGATAAAATGCTAAAATAATACGAAATAAAATTATTTAATATTGACAATTTTAAAGTCAAGAACGTTCAATTAAAAATGTTTTCTTTTATCTCGGTAAAAATCCTATCATGTCTGCTTTATTTACTGGTCAACCCAATTAAAACTTGATATACAGGGTGAATCTCGTAAGTTGTCCAGTATTGATTTCAGACAAACCGTTGGTCCTACGATGATGAAATAAAATTATTTCCCACTAAACCAACCCCAAAGAATAACGTAAAAATATTTTTAAAGATTTTTAAATACAGGGTGTACCAGAAACTGAGGGTCACTAGTCCGAATCTACGAAATATCAAATACAAACGTATATCATGTTATACATCAAATTAAAGCTCTTTTCAATCCAAACCATTTGGCGGAATCGGATTTTGATTATTATTGATTCATTTCAAAATGGCGGCTGTTTTTGTAAAAAAATTAGTATTTTTTTGAATACCCTGTATTTTTCTTAAAAATGCAGATATCTTGATTCTGATTCAAATATCGCATTCCTTATGAGCTAAGCTTTATTTTGATATGCAACACTTCAATATTATCTCAAAAACAAAAAGTTTCAAAAATATCAGTTTTTGAAAATATGTACATAGCCAAAACTCAAAAATTTCAAATAGCACCATATGTCAAATAGCATATCATTTTAAAAGTATTGCAATTCTAAGAAACTTTCAAATTTAAACCTTATGCGTATCTATTTTGGTTTTCGAGTTATCAGCAAAAAACATGTTTTTCCACGTTAAAACGCATGTTATTTGTTAAACATGGTGGTAAAGGCTGGACCATAGTTCTAGGCGTCTGGCTGACCACCATGTTTAACAAATAACATGTGTTTAATTTGGGAAAACATGTTTTTTGTTGATAGCTCGAAAACCAAAATAGATACGCATAAGGTTTAAATTTGAAAGTTTCTTAGAATTGCAATACCTTTAAAATGATATGCTATTTGACATATGATGCTATTTGAAATTTTTGAGTTTTGGCTATGTACATATTTTCAAAAACTGATATTTTTGAAACTTTTTTGTTTTTGAGATAATATTGAAGTGTTGCATATCAAAATAAAGCTTAGCTCATAAGGAATGCGATATTTGAATCAGAATCAAGATATCTGCATTTTTAAGAAAAATACAGGGTATTCAAAAAAATACTAATTTTTTCACAAAAACAGCCGCCATTTTGAAATGAATCAGTAATAATCAAAATCCGATTCCGCCAAATGGTTTGGATTGAAAAGAGCTTTAATTTGATGTATAACATGATATACGTTTGTATTTGATATTTCGTAGATTCGGACTAGTGACCCTCAGTTTCTGGTACACCCTGTATTTAAAAATCGTTAAAAATATTTTTACGTTATTCCTTGGGGTTGGTTTAGTGGGAAATAATTTTATTTCATCATCGTAGGACCAACGGTTTGTCTGAAATCAATACTGGACAACTTACGAGATTCACCCTGTATATAACCAGTAGAAACCAGTAACCAGTAGTATTTAACTAACATAACCAGTAGAAAATATTCGAAATGTGTTGCCAATTAACTTTGGGGTAAGTGGGAGAGATTTTCTCCCTTAAAATGTGTGTACTAAATCTTTCTTCTAATGCCTCCAAAAAACATTTGGCTAAATATTTATGAAAAAGTAATTACAGACTGTATATAAGCTACTATACTTTACATTCCACAATTGTAGACTAAATTCAAAATAATGTATAGATTAAAGAAGGAAAAGTAAATTTTTTATTCTTTGATTTTTTGTGACTTAATTTAATTACTCAATTTACTTAATGTTTAAACAGTATAATTAAAAACTTCACTATTATCCATATTACACGCAAATTTTACGCTAAATCATTTACTGTTTTGCTTGCTATTCTTTTACGGGGGAATACTTATGTTGAACTTTGATCTTTACTAGGTTTACACAATTCTTTCCATCTTTCGCCATTCTGAAGCAAATTTTCAAGAGTACGCTTTTTCGTCTTGCCTTATTGTTGTCTGACTCAGAGTAGACGTTCTGTATATTACTTTTCCTGTCAACTTCAGGCGATGCATTGAATGACAAGTTGTTATATTATATGCCCGGCTCCACACATTGCCGGTAATGGATACATTTTTATATTTGAGAAGTATATTTTTCACAAATAAATGTTGATGTTAACTTCATACTGATACTGATGTAAATTTTAATTCGTTTAAATGGTATTTTAAATTCAATAAACGAAAAGATACATTACAAATATCAATAGTAGTTTTTATGATTACAAAATACACAAAACTATTTCCGTTGTAAGATAGATCCTTCCCGTAGCTGGAATGTTCGTCTTTCACTAATCACTTAGTAATCTCGCCAAGATTAGCGAAACTCTAACTTAACACATGTTCCTGTTTCTCGAGCTCTCCGTACGAAACTCGTTGAGCGACCGACATGTTTCAGGAAATATTAAACTTAGATTTTAACTTTATATATATATATTAAACTTGTTTTGTAAAATATGAGGCGTGGCTTGAATTTTTGCTCTTTGTAAGTTCGTACGAGTCCAAAGAAAATAATAATTGTAAAACACATTTGATCTTTGAGCGAACTAATCGTTAAGATGCCTTAACAAGGCTTTAATTATAGGCAGGACTCCAATTTCAATGGATATAACTAACATTTGTTGACATGAACGGTCACAAAAAGGTGAAAAGATTAATCCTTCCCAAAAATACATATTCTGGTTTATATCCAATGAAACTATATATATAGTATTTATTAATGTAAATATTTGAATAATATATTATTTATACAATATTTATTTATACTTGAGAAATACACAAGATTTCGAATGCTTATCAATTTATGTTTTCGAATGTTTTTTTACAAAATATAGCTAAGAGCGTTCCCCTCACACAGTTTGATTATTATTTAATTGAGGATTTTGTTCGTGTCATTAATATGTAAATTATAATCATGTTTCTCAATAACCTTGAATATAATATTATAATCTATTATATTCTAAAAATAACTGAGGTTTGTTTATACTCTCAAAACAAACAAATCAAACAATAAAATTAAAAATAACTGTTTAAGAATGTCGGGAACAAATGGACGAACAACGTAATTGATAGGTGATACTGACATGGTATTATGTGAAATACATGTTGCTGTTACTACGATGACTCGTATATTATTAAAGGTGCATTACGGGTGGCAGCCTAACCTCGGCTTTGATACAGGATTTATACTGTGCAGCATCTGCTCTTACTTTATAAGAGTAATAGCAATCACGGTGTGATTACAACAAACAAACTACAAATTTAATCCAACATTGTTAACACACAATTGTTTTAATATTTTCCAATTAAATTGGTAAAATTTAAATTTTTAATGGATCATTCAGAATGCAAATCACAAATCCAATGTAACGTCGGAGCTGTCAAGCTGCTGAACGATTGGCTGAACAATAGAGGGAAACGTCACAGAAATATTACTTATCTCTCCTATTGAAATCAAACTAAAATATGATTTTATACACTAATAAATATATAAAAGGATAAAAACACTTTTGTATACGTGATTTTGTGCAATTATACATGATTTGAATATATTGAATACAGTAGTATTTTAAAACAATAATAACTTAATTAAATAAAACATTTTTTAGCTAGTCTGGCAAACTAAACAGTCCTTGACACCATCGATATCCCTTTAACTTCCCTCCCAAATCGCCCAGCGTCCGCTCTGACTTAATCTGGAAGCGTATTGTGCAGTTGAATGCCGCTGTACACTAAATAAATGCCAATTGATTCCGGTTTGTGTTTTTCGTGATGGTATTCATATTATCATAATTCGTTACTCACACTAGTAACTTAATTTACACTAGTGATGAGTAACGAATTAAGTTATGATCAAATAAATAAATGCCTGGCAGAGAAACTGGTTTTATGGTTTGGTGATTTTATTTTGTTGGAATATCTAAGATCGTGTGTGCTGGTAATGATAGGTGAAACATATTAATATTTCCTGGACATAAAGTATATAACTGAGATTATATATTGATGTACAGGTAGAGAATGTTAGTTTCGTTGAAGAGCAACTTCCAACAACAACGGCGAGACATTTTAAATACCCCCCGTCGCAGCAAACCTGCGTACTCAGCGAATTTCCAATGCATTTATATGTTGTTTCTCACTACTACATAAAGCCACTTACCAAGTTTGACAAAAATACATTCATAAATAAGTGATTTATAACATTTTATTTATTCCCCATAAGAATAACATTAGGATGGAGTACGCAGGTTTGCTGCAACGAGGAAAATAAGACATGAGTTTTTATGCAATTATCAATATAACTGAACCAGGTGAAGCTACTTACCATGTTTTATTAATTTATGTTCATAATTAAGGGAGATATAAAACATTACTTATTCTCCATGAGAATAACATTAGGGCTGAGTATGCAGGTTAGCTGCTACGGGGACAACCAACAAAACATTTATTTTTTGTACAAATATCAATATACCAGTACAGCGTGAAGCCACATACCAAGTTTCATCAATATACATTCATAAATAATCGAGATATCAAATTTTATTTAGTCTCCATAAGGATAAAATTGGACAACGTACTGTGTTTAGCACTTTGAATATCTCTGCAACGGTTGGACGTAGAATCACAATTTAAACACCAAAATGATTGTTTTGTTGAGCTGAAGTGATTGGTAAAAGCAAATGTGAAGTTTAAAGTAAAATTAACTGAGGAAAAGCCAAAAACCTTTTTCCCATAAGATTAACATGGGAGATTTTATGAGCATGTTTTTTGGATTTTTTCCGCAACCACTTAACCTAGGTTAATAATTCAAAATACCATATTATTTGTTTTTTTAAGCTCTATACCATGGTCAAAACCAAAATTATGTTTTTTTAAAATTTTAGGGTGAAAAATGCAAAAAACCGATTTTTGGAAAATTTAAAACCCCCATAAAACCCCCTTCCCATGGTCCGATTTTTCTGGTTTTCGAACTTAAAGTCATAAATGTCAGTTTACACATTTGAGCCAAATTTCATCGAAATCGGACGTTTTTTACTCAAGTTATCGCATTCACGGACACATATATAGATATATATAGATATATATATATATATATAGATATATATATATAGATATATATATACATATATATAAATTTGAACGAATAGTGTTTTGGACATCTGGGGACCTCAAAACAAAAAGTTATCATGGTCTCGGGCTTAAGTCTTACCATGAGACCTACGGTAATAGCTTCTTCCCTATAGGGGAAATTCGCTAAAACAGCTCTTAGCGCTCTCTTCTGAAGCTGTTAAATTATAACAGTTCAATATGACAGCCAACATAATTCAATTTATGTAGTGAATTGTAATTGTGCTTAACATTTAGAGATTATTTTAGTATTCACTCACCAACTGCCCAGGAGGAAGTTTATTAATAGTGATAAAATTAATTAAAAGGAATTTCTTCAGTTTTCTGTATACCCTCAGCATAACAATCATACGCCTGTTTCCAATACTCCTACGTTATTCCAGCAGGACTGTCAGTGGCAGGGTTATAGCATTTTCCCTACACTGACAGGGTTAAAAAAATGCCCTAATGATAATTAAGCATTGAAGTAAAATGGTAGATAGTATTGGCTGTAAAAGTTTCATTTGACGGAAAGTAAACTCGAGGAAGTTTCATTGAAAGCAGCAAAGTTACGAACCGGCTTAATTACATTATCTTGTCAGTGTGTCTGTACAATTCATCATTACTTGGCTAACTTTAGAGGGAATCTACTCTAACAAACATTAAGTTGTATTAGTCTTTTATTGAAACCTGCTTACAAGAATTATTTATTAATAATTTTATTTATATCTCTTAGGCATTACCCATCAGTGATTTTAATAGATTGACTACTGAATCATAGAACTAAGCTTTTAAGTCCAATGTGGCTTTGTTATACCAATTTGGGTCTAATAGTGTCCCTTTTTATTACTATTTTTAACAAAATTTCAAGATTTTATTTTGTATTACGAAAGTTAAATTCAAATATTTTAGTTTTAATGGAAATTACTTTTAAACACTGCACTGATATTTTTTTGTGTTTACGTCATGGACATCATAAGGTGACGATATTATTCTGACTAAAATTCGGGTAGCTTTTGAGCATCAAAATCCCTACTATCAATCCTCTAATTGGAAGCGTTTTAAGAAAATCTGTCACAAATTACCGTCTCAGGTAAATTTGGGACACAAGCTGAAACACCTGTACCAACCCAAAAAAATCTAAAGGGCACCTTAGTAGTATTTCACGGCTGTGTGGTTGTAGACGATTCGGCGGTTTAAGAGAGTAGCCGTGGTGTGTAACTGGAGATTTCACGCGCGACACGCTCTGCTCCGCTGTGATAAACGACAGTACGGCATTTGGTCAAATCGTAAATGCTCTCTTCACGATGTGTCCCCGTCGTTACCATAGGTATTATTATATCACTAAATCACCGACGAAAAAGAACATCTTTTTACTAACATTGTTACCCGAGCATTTAACCTCAATCGATTTCCAATTCAAATGTCCACGTCGCGGTGAGAGAAATAAAGAATAGTTCAGATATTTTCTGAGGTTGGTGTTTAAGCATATCATATACATGGACTGATAGCCAAAGCTTAGGCAATTCATAATCATTTACCTGTAGACAACTGCACTGATTTTCAATCTGGAGAACCATCAAATTTAATGTTGGACAGTAAAATATTAAGTGTTATATTCATTTGATATTTGTACTAATACTTTGAGTGATTTCAATTGCTGTATTATAGGTTATAACAGCTGAGATTGTCATATAGTTTTTAGATATTGTGTTTAATAAAGCACCAAACAGCCATGGGTCCAAGGCTCAGAGGTTTATTAAAGCGTGGTTGTGTGAGGGTTTACTACCCTTATTTTACTACAATGCATTCTTTGACGCTGAAATAGTTTATAATGCTGATTAAGAACAGGCAACTAATAACTATATATTAAATAACAAACAGATAGGCTTATTTTAATTCATTCAAAATCTGGATTAACAACCAATTAGGTTTAATAAATTGAATGAAATATAATTTAATGAAATTTATATTTTCCTATTTACGACTTCACATGCATAATCGTTAAAGAAGAGGAAAATGTGTTTTACTTGTAAATTACAACGGCTTATAGTCTACTTAAAAACTCTTGTATACTATAAAGCGTCTAAAAGCATATATAGTATTTCCTCCCAAACAGAAACAACTTTTGGGTGGTAAAATGTTAAGCTACGAAATCTGTGTTTATTTTGTACTGATGACATATTTATGTCCCACTCTCTCTCTCCCTCTCCCCTCCCTTTATGTAACTTCCTTTTTCGTCAGCACGTTTGCAGACAGGTCTATTGTTTCCTACCTTTTTCACCTACTGGAAACGTTTTGTTTATAAAAACACGATCGATAAAAGATAAAACATTACATTTCACCAAAATAAAATACTAGCTTTTAATTTTGGCGGACTCTTTAAAACACGCATGGTATAGTTAACGTTTCTGATCATTTTCCGATGTGTCGAATGGATAATTATACTGTTTTACTGTTTTAGCGAATTCCCCCTATAGGGAAGAAGGTATTACCGTAGGTGGCGTGGTAAGACTTAAGCCCGAGGCCATGATAACTTTTTGTTTTGAGGTCCCCAGATGCCAAAAACACTATTCGTTTAAATTCATATATATCTATATATATATATATATACATATATATGTATACACATATACATATATATATGTGTGTGTCTGTGTGTGTATATGTATATATATTTATGTCCGTTACCTCGATAACTTTAGAAAGAAACGCTTGATTTTGATTAAATTTGGCAAAAATGCGTAGAGTAATATTTATGACTTAAAGTTCGATAACCAGAACGATCGGATTTGGCAATGGGGTTTTATTGGGGTTTAACATTTTTCAAAAATCAGTTTTTTGTAATTTTTACCCTAAAATGTTTAAAACACTCAATTTTGCCTATGACCATTTTATGGAGCTTAAAAATACAAATAATTTAGTGGGTTCAATCATTAATCTAGGTTAAGTGGTTGCGGAAAAAATTCAAAAAACTTATTCATAAAATTCCCCATGTTTATTTTATGGGAAACGGGGTTTCAGCATTTCCTCAGTTAGCTTAACTGAAAATTGCACATTTGTTTTTACCACTAAATATAGCACTAAAAATCAATTATTATGGTTGTTAAATTGTGATTCTACGTCCAACCGCTGCAGACATATTCAGTACGTTGTCAATGTTATCCTTATGGAAAATAACTAAAATTGTATATCTTGATTATTTATGAATTTATGAATCGATGCAACTTGTTATGTGGCTTCAACTAAATGTGGTACATTGATATTTGAATACAAAAAAGTTGTTTGTTTATTTTCACTTATCTCTTATTTATGAATGTATTTTTGTGAAACTTGGAATTTGGTTCTATATAGTAGCGAGGCACATATATATGCATTGGAAATTCGCTTAGTACGCAGGTTTGCTGCAACGGGGGTATTTTGTTTTGTTTTGTTTTTTTAGTTAAGTTTAGAGTACTCTATTTTGTAACGATTTTTAACTTAGCAAACATTTACTATATTTCACGTTAAGCTTGTTCCCGTTACGACTTAATCTAACTTCACCTGTTAACAATTGATGTTTGTATCGTTATTGTTGATTTGAACACCGATCTATTACACTAATCTGCGTTTAGTAGCCATTTGTCTAGCTCTATGTACACGTCTAGAGACACATGTAACACGATTACAACCTAGTCGCCCCAGAGGAGAGCGATAACATAGCAGAGGAAATTGACACATCGGTTATCATAGTGTACTGCTAGTTCTATAGACGTGTGTCATTATGATGAAATATACTGTGATAAAAGTAAATAATTAGTTTTGTTTAATTAATATGCATTTAAAATAATTATTAAATTACGTGAGGTTTCAATGGTTCTAAAGGCATTTCATGACTAAACATATTTGGCTAAATAAATTGGACTATACCAAAGGAGTTATTAGTTGACTTCATTACTTACCTTTGAATTTATTAAGCTTAAAAAATGTAGGAAAAACAAATAACTATTAGTTAAAATAATACCGAACTCCATAAGAGTTCCACAAGAGTATACCGCAAAATAAGCAGTTTACGATTTAAACCAAATTTAAAGAGGGTAATGAACACGTCATGAATTTGTCTCGCCACTAATAGCATACACTAATATTTTTAATTTACTTATCATTAATTAAATTATTATAAAATAATATAAAAATAATTGATATAAAATGTTACCAAAATACTCAGTACGTTATAAAAAAAAACATTTACTCACCCATCTCAGCAAAAATGTATTTTAAAAGGGTCTAAAACATTGTTTACCCTAATGGTGTTAAACTAAGACAAGTTTTTACATTATTCATTTACTTCCATTTGTAATTTTGTATCATATTTTAGTTTCGTTTAGTGCAAAAGTAACCAAATATGTGTGTTTGGTGCAAAGATAAAAATTAAGAACATAACGAATTTAATACTCAATCTTTTAAACTTTGATGCTCTACTTTTATACCGTTATTAGTGTGTATGTGTAAAAGAGTAAATAATTATTACATTTTAACTTTCCTTTGTGACAGGTTGTGTTTCAAAAGATCTAGTAGAGTGGTTTAGTCAGAAGTGATATAAAATAGCTTTAAATTGCAAAAGAAACATAAAATTACAACACAGTATGGCTTACGCTTTAGGTAGATTGGTAGTCTCCATGCATTAAATATTGTTTTGTTATTCTACTAGATGGAGTTTCAAAAAACTAATAACCATTTTCCCCTACATAATATTGCTAAAATAAATACAACGGAATCTAATTCCTTTTCTTAACCATAGTCTTAGTATAGGAAAAAGATACAGTGTTTCAGTGAATATATATAGTTGCTTGGGATTAAATAAGGAAAAAAGGATTAAATTCTTAAGTGCTATCCATTTTTTCAAATTCACATTCCAAACTATATCTGAGTTATTAGCTCGTGTTTAGCCCTTATACTATGAATGTGTTTACGGAATCTAACTAGGCCCTGATTGAATAATATTATGTAAAACCCATCTAAAATATAAAATGAAATAAATCCTACTTCGTCTGATAATGTTAAGAAAGCGCTTCAATAATCTTTTTAAAATGGAATCCTACAGTTCTACTAAAGTAAGCTATTAAAAATAAAAATAAATAATTAAAATCCAAGATAATGATTGGTGTAAATTAACTAAGACTTATCATTTTAATGTTAAAGATAATCAATATATTCCGAACTCATATACATTATTCTTATGAATTATAATACGGGTTCAAAATAGAACAGGATTAAAACATTTAGAATTTATATCGAGTATATTAGACTGACTCGATATTTCAAACATCCAATGTGAAAATTGAATGGCTTATTTTGTATGACTAGTCTCAAGTTCACTTGGTTTTATATGAACCACTAACAACTAACTGAACTAACTGAACAACTTGGTTCATTAGGTCATATTTAATCTTTCTGAAGTATGGGAACTTAAAGGTTTTTCTAGAACAAAGTAAGTAATACGGAAAGTTAAAACTGTCAGACAAACAACCGAATTCTTGGCTAGTTCCCTCGGTGATATTTTGGACAGTCTGCTTTGCCAAAAACCAGAATGCAAGAGAAATAAACCGAGCACGAAGCATTTGCAATCAATTTTGCCGTTTAATATTTATATGTTTCCTGCAATAGCATTGGTTTGTATAAATAGTACCCAGGGTATAGATACTTACTGATAATCTGGTTTCGGATCTTAGTATTAGTTTAAAAATAATAGCTAACGCAATTTACTGAGCGTATTTGATATCAATAAAACAAATAATTACACCATTAAATTAAACCAATAATACTAGGTGAAAGTGGGTATAAGCTAACCAGAACCATACAAAAAATAAAATAAAATTCTCAGTGATTCATAAAATCAAGTATACCAATTAAAAATAAAATCAAACAAAAATAGTTGCTATCCCATTCTCAGAAGGGATTTTGCTGGGATTGAGGGAATATTTTGTTTAATATCAGTGTCGCTTTTTCTTAAGGCCGCATGGGTGAAAACTTAGGGGCTCGGACCATGAGGAGGGCTTTACAGAGCAGTATTGTTTAAATATTTTATTTACAAACAAGTTTTGTTTTACTTAACTTATATTAATACATTTTAAGCTATAAATGGTTTACGTCCATACTAGGTGGCAAACCCTAAACTCAACCCTCATTATAGTTAGTTATAAGCTTTCACTAAACATTACAAAGTAAAATAAGCAGTAAATGTACAGACACTTAAAAATTAACGGATATTTAACTGCCTTCCCAGATATTTAAGTCTATTTAAGAATTTTTGAGTGTATGAAAATGATTTTCAAATGTGTCTTAAGGAAAAATATTTTATAAAATAAAACTTACCTTATTAAAAATGAGCATTTAAATGTGTTATTGAAAGTGATATCTGAATATCCTTAACTTTGAAAATGTAATTGATAATTGCTAACAGAAATATGGGGAAAATTACATTTTAAGAGTCTACTTTGATAAATATAAAAGACTATGATTATAGCTTTAAAGCCATCCAAACATGTGATCAATTTACTTGTATGAAGTTCTTAAACAATGTGTGATAAGGCAACCAAGCTAATAGATTAGATAAATCAACTTAGCAAATTTCATCAAGTAATGGAGTGGTAAAAATAAGGAGAAGTGCATTATATTATGTACCAGTAAATATATCAACAGTAACCCTTAAGGACTACCGAGTTTTTGATTTCCTACAAGTTAGTTACTCAATAAATCTGTTACATATATATGACAACTTTAATAATTTTAATACTAATTTAATAGGTACTTAAATAAAAAAAACATGTTTACTAATACTTTAAACGCGTATTAGTAAACTTTCCTTAAGTGCATGTGTAGCAAATTTACAATTTGTAAAAGGATGTCAAATGTAGATAAGCGCTGACGTTCAAAATATCAATAGAATATGTCATGAAACTTGAATGTGATTATCCACCAAACGCTCAGTAGTCTCTAACTTGGTAGTAAGATCAACTTCAATATAGACAAGTTTCTGTTGCGTAAGTAAAGGTAAAGCAAAACGTTGCGATGACAACTTCAAGTTTACAAAAAGTAGATCTCAAAAACCTCTGTTCTCGATTTCCTAAAAATTACTTACGCAATAAATGTGATACGAAAATAGGTCAATTTTGGAACATCTAATCTTAGGTGTGTTTTATTTTATTTCAATAGTAGTAAATTAGTTTACTAATACTGTGAGTAAGTTTAAAGGGAACCTTTCTTAGTGAATATGTGATAAGAAATATAGTAATCACTGGCTACTTACAATATGGTCTGGTCAATATGGTATTCAATACGGCATACAGCAATACTGCAGACATACCTGCAAGACATACAGGAATTTCAGTAACACACTTAATTTCAAATTAAACATATGCATTAAGACATTCATTTAATTACTATAACTTAAATCACAAACACGTTATTAAAAAATATTCAGAAGCATCCTACGAAGTATGTTAAAGTAATAAAGAAAAAGCGATTGCGTGAAAGTCGGTGAGAAATATTTTAGTTTCAAACCTCCACTTGCTTTGCATTTACAAAAGGTCTGGAGCCCAAACATGTGTTTTGAATAAACGATATTCGATAACGAGGATTGCCAACATCTGCGTAGGGAATTTTCCTGCACAAATGTGTTGTTAACCGTTATTGCAAGGCCTCGTTTACATTATATTCTATTTACTTTTCCAAAACTTAACGTTTTCAAACGTCTGCTGTTTAACAATTAATCTATAGTTTTATTCGTTCTAGTTATAACTGTAGGCTATACAAAAAACTTCTTTTAAATATGTCTATGAAACTGTAATTGGAAACATGAAATATAGTTGAATAAATCATTGTAAATTGCAAATAGTGGCCACTTAAAACCTTTGATGTTAAAAGATTAAATTAGTAATAATAACAAAAATATGTTCTGAGAAAAACGTATGGAGATTAAATTCAAATTAAACAAGATTACTAGGTAATATTACTAGGTAATATTACTGAGTTATCATTGTTTACTGTGATACAAATTTGTTGTGACTAACAACTGTTTCACGCAAATGATTTAGTAGTATTATATTACCTCTACATAAGATAAATAAAGCAATAATGGTGCAGTTTCACGATCGAAAAATTATAAGCTCAGTCGTTTTGCGTAAAGCTGTTAAAACAAGGTTGATAACTAAACCTACAATTATTTATAATCTATATACGAAGTATTACGATGAGGATCGAAAGATTATGACTACTATAACCCTCACAATTATCTGCTGTATTTTTAGGGATAAAAGTGGAGGTCATACCAATATCCACGTAAACAACTCTGTGTAAAATTCTTTTGCTATGTCTGATTGCACAGCACTTGGCGGCATTTACTAACACAAACATTATTGAGTTACGCAAAATGTGACTTAAATTTTGAGCCCAAATAAGGTGAGAACAGTAAGAGAAGTATTTTGGTAGTCGATACACTGTCGGTGAGAGGAAAGAAGACCCCTCGTTGGCGTTCCGTATTTTTAATTATATGGTTCTTACGTGACAAAACGCAAAACAGGAAAGTATTGTTCCGATACTACAGTGTCAGCAGGCATTTACCAATCGGTAACAATTAATGCCTTATAAAGTTCTAGCGAATACAATTAATATGTCAGTGTAGCCTTTATCGATTATACATGTGGGCTTGTCTTTTTAAAGAACGTTTAAACGTTGGTGCTATGGTTATGTTTAGGCAATACAAAAACTCACACACCACAAACAAATATTTTGGAAAATACAACAATAGTCGTGTTAGTTACAGAGTAAAATTTGAGGATAATTAATACAATTCTTGTAATAGTGTCATGTATCTCATATACATTCGTACAACTTTTAAAAAGCTAGATTTTATTCAGACTCTATGTCGTTATAATATCCCATGCTTGATGAATTATTTAATTTTAACTCAATTGCAACCAAATTCAATTTTTTTATTTTATCCACCAACGGCATACACCATTTTGCATTATTACAGGTTACATAGACGGTCACCAAAATTTGGCAAGATGAATCACAAAATGTTGAAAAAGAAACAAGCAATAACAACAATAATGTATAAGCAAACAGAAAGAAATAAATATATAAACCAATCAGTTAAAAATGTTGGACCTAGATTAGTATTGTAGTGTTAAATCAAGGCCTGTTTTCAAGTAAACGCAAACGGTTCTTAAACAATATTTGAACTAATAAGAACTAATTATCAGAGGTTAGCTAATTATATTAGCAAATTATTTAATAAGTGGTTATTGGTTTTTAAAGCTATCAACAGCTGTTTGATTATTTTAGAGGATTGCTCGCGGTATGCTTATCGATTTAAAAAACTATCATTGATTTGTTAGATATTGAAAAAGCGTTAAATTTAAAGTATTTTTATTCGAAGAACAAATATAAATTGTTTGATCATGCGTTTTTTATTATTGTATGTTTTTGAGATAGAGATATTTTAAACAAGATAGGTTCAGTTTCACCAGACTACGGGGTTTATAACTGTTTAGTAAATTTATATCTCTTCTAATAAGAGTCATGTCTAGTACTACGTAGCGAGAAACTCTATTATTAACTTTATAATGCTTATTGACATGATCAATATTCTTTACTTACTGTACAAGTATGATCGAACTGTAAAAAGGGCTGTGGGAAATAGATTTAGAAATGTTTAAAATTGAGTATTTTTTGTAACGGTACAATACATGTTCAAGTAACACTACACCTTTATGAGACACGTGTTGAGTATATAGGTTGACGACGTTGCTGAAAATATAAAGAGTACTCTTAAATTGGTGGTTTTATTGGTCTTATAGAGAGCACGATGTGTCTCACACTCAGAACCTGTTTTCTATCTTATCAAGTACATTTATTTTGAACAGATGTTCTAGAAATAAGCCCTATGGGTTGAATTATTTAAAAAACAAACTTAAGATTTACGCACTTAGAGGAAAGTGTTTTAACTGGTTGACATTGGCCGATCCGGTGTTTATTTATGAGGCATTCTTAAGTTACTTACCATTCCATTAATAACTGTCGAGGAAAATCAGTCCCACGTTATGAGCCCTTAAGATTTACGGTTAGATAGCTGCAGTATCTACTGAAACCACTGTTTCATTATACTATTACGGTCATGCATGATAATTATTTACTATACAACAAGTAAATAAACGTTATCAAGAAACTGACACATATTTTTTTCCCTTTTAGCCAAACTTTAATTTAAAATATTTTTATTTACTAAATATAGGATATGAAGTTCAGATAAATGTACAGAAAATTGTCTAAAATAGTTGTTTTCAGAAATATCCACCCAAATCCCTTTTTGGGAGGCACTATAGAGTCCGTTGCTACACACAATGGTTTTGAGAGGGGAAATGCCCCCTTGGCCCCCCATCAGGGGTAAATGGCAACATATTTTGATCATCCTCTGTTAGTCAATGCTAACTTGACCTGCATATTAAGTTTTAATGAAATTGATCAGTAAATAAGAGATAAATAGTTATTTTTGTATTCCCCATAAGAATAACATTGGGCAACGTACTGCGTTTACCGCTAAATGAAAATATCAATTTTCTCCGAAACTAGCAATCGTAGATTAGTAATTCAAAATACAAATTTATTTAGTTTTTTGAGCTCTTTTTAATGGTGAATAGTATTCTTTATTTAAATTTACGATGTTTTAAAGAAAACTCATGAAATTTTGATGTTTTAAGTCCTGTAATTTCTGAACCCGAATTTTTCCAGAAATGCAGGTGGTATCATTATGTTGGAAACCTAAAGCTCTACAAACTACTAAAGTTTTTATCAAAATCGTTTGAGCCGTTTTTGAGAAATCTTGATTTTTCATGTTTTTTGGCGATTTTTAGGGGATAATTACCCTTTAAAATCAAAAATTTAAAAAATGAAGAAAATCCTGGAGATATTGAGGCTTAGTACCTACATACCAAATTTCATAAAAATCGGTGCATAGGTTGGGGCTCTAGCCCTGTACACATCCACACACACACACACACACACACACACACACACACACACACACACACACACACACACACACACACACACACACACACACACACACACACACACACACACACACACACACACACACACACACACACACACACACACACACACACACACACACACACACACACACACACACACACACACACACACACACACACACACACACACACACACACACACACACAGACAGACAGACATCACGTAAAAACCACTTTTTTGGGTTCAAGGAGCACCAAAACGAATATTTCCACTAACAACTCAAATTCTAAAATGTTAACGAAAACAATACTTTCTCCATGTACTATGTATAGGGGGAGAAAGTAAAATTAAAAATGTAAATATTAAATCTGACCACATACAGAATCAGCGTCTAAATTCCGAACATTACATTAAATTATAATACCTGTTATAGAAATTGCCTTTAAATATAATCTATAAACTCAGTAAAAGCCAACAGAATTTATTCCCATTTTATCTTCAGTGATTCATATAAAAAATTCTGCAAACTAGATACACATTAACCATTACATACTAAGCAATTTTTGATAGACAGTGCGTAATTTTAATTGTAATACAATCTAGTGACGTTAATTTAATTGAATATATAAAACCACACAACTAGATTGTTTAAGTTAATTAAAATTAAAATAATAGATAAATCCCTTACAGTGACAGCAAATGTGTCGGTATACGAAAGGTCTTGAGTTAAGGCTTCATGTTATATCGTTGTTCCCTAATCTCTTTTCCGAGTTGACAGAGATGACTGACAGATTAGATAAATATAGAGGAGGCTTTACGTTGACGGATTATTAGGGGATTATTTATTGTCATTTCACAAGCTTAATGTAAAGCAACATAGCTGCCTTTGATGTACTCAGATTATTTGAAAATGTCTTTAAATTAGGACATTAATAAACTCAATTATGATTGAGTTTTTTTCTTTTCTATTTGTCAATCCAGTATCCTGCCCTTAAACAAACTAGATTATTCTATTATATTACAAATTATTGTATGTTATCTTCGTTATGTCCAACCTAGAATATGCCCTTTTACCAGGCACAGGTGCAGGTTACAAGGTTCGGACTAAAGGCGTAAGCTTTAAAATTGTATATAGAGTCTTTGACTGGGTAAACATAATTTGCAAAAGGAATGTTCTATGCAGCAATGTCTGTATTGTGAAACGTCAATTAGTAAAGTCACACATTGTGTTACTTTTTAGTACTAAATTAAATTCTATATTAAATTCTATATTAAATTTTGAATGAATTAAATTTGGAAATTTTGGATAGCAATGCCAACCACCTAGAGTTTTTAAATTTTGTTTAAGATACAACACAAAGTATGGTCTATGATCATGGTAATATTTTTAACACCTGCAGTTTTCAGACTTGGTGAACAGGTTTATTTACTTGTAAACTATCTTTGAGTTCCAAAACAAAATATATCAGGTTTAGTTTGAGGTCTAGGTATGATTTAATTGGTCTATGATCATGGTAATATTTTTAACACCTGCAGTTTTCAGACTTGGTGAACAGGTTTATTTACTTGTAAACTATCTTTGAGTTCCAAAACAAAATATATCAGGTTTAGTTTGAGGTCTAGGTATGATTTAATTGAACCTCTCTTTTTTAGATGCATTTGTTGACTTTCAACTTTTAGTGATATATACATTAATTGCTTGAACATTGAGCAAGTAAGTCATATAAAATTGATTGGTTTATCTATTGATGAAAACGGTAGTTGGAAAGTTCATCTAACAAATTTGCAGCAGTACATGATTAAGGCTTTAAGAGTTTTTTATTTGTTAAAATAGATTTGTCCTGTAGTCATCTTAAAAATCGTATATTATTCTCTTGTTAATTACAAAATACAGTATGGTATTTCTTGCTTTGGTGGGACTTATATTTAAAATCTTAAACCTATTATTACAGCGCAAAAAAGATTATAAGAATTATGTTGCAATTCAGAATGGATGAAAGATCTTTTCCTTTGTTTAAATTTTTAGGCATTTTACCTCTTAGACATTTAAATATTTATCGAGTGTTGCGTATTTTCTTTAATAGAGGAAGTAATGTAACCAGTAACATGAAAATTCTTTCTACTTACTTTCAGTTGAGAAAGCGCTTTACGGTTTCTCAACTAAGTAATGAGGCTGTTAGAAAATTTGTTCTGTATTGCGCTCCTAAATTATTTGGAAAGTTGCCCATTAACATTGCTTCTTGTGGCCAGGCTAAAACCTTTCTTAAATTATTGAAGATATGGTTATTTCAAAACAATGCAGTTGAAGTTTTTTTTTTAATTAACAACTAACCAAGATGTTATAGTAAGTATTTAATGCGCACATCAGTGTACTTG
The DNA here is from genome assembly GCA_963675035.1 of Allygus modestus. Taxonomy (NCBI): domain Eukaryota; kingdom Metazoa; phylum Arthropoda; class Insecta; order Hemiptera; family Cicadellidae; genus Allygus; species Allygus modestus. Next base: position 51,478,240 of record OY776116.1, read on the forward strand.
TATGTTCAATATATCATATCTACCACATGGACATCTGGAAACATCTGAATAAAGGTCAAATTAAATACCATGTTTAACTAAGAGATTCGCATACCCTAGATTGTGCGATTGTCGTAAGAAGCACACGAATAACGTAGATTTGCTGTGACAGGTGTGTTATTTTATTTCAACCACTCTATACTACTGTACGTTGATGATAATTTTCGTTTTCATACGGTAATCCTCGAAAGCAAATTTTCGTGTTTTATATTTTCATTACGAAAGGCTTGAATATTGATAATGACTCGCCCATTGACATTGTTCATCCATTACAATTTAAAATAGCAAGTCAAATTCTTAACACTCTAATATCATATTCTACTGTATTCTAAGTACTTGGTTTTAAAACCATTATTTAAAATCTGTGTTTATATATTTTTGGCATGTAATACATTACACACTACTTTAGTAAAAGTGTAGTTTGTTCTTATATATTTAAACATAGCATTATGATGGGTTAGTGAACGAACGCTTGCTCTGAAAGCAAATTCTTCGGTGGTAATTATGGGTTAATGACCTCATTGTTGGGACGCCGATAAAACGTTAGGAGAAAGCGTTCGATGTCAATAACTTTCCTATTAATAATAATTGTTGTTATTTAAAATCATAAATAATTAATGTTAATGAAATGCTCACATTACTAGTCGCTAAATGTAATTCAATAGTTGCCAAACTAAACATTTCTTTATAAACTTAGCTATTCAACAAGCAATTTTAACTTTAGGAGTACATATAGGCCTATACAATCTATTGTCATATTATAAATCAGTAAAACTTGGTTATTATTAGTGAATTTCCTATGGAAAGTGAACTATTAGCATGACCTGCACGGTGAAACTTAAGCCCGGGACCACCATAGAAGTTCCTAACATGACCCCCTGAACATTTTTTGGGGGTTCGTTCAAAATTGTATATATATATATGTGTGTGTGTGTGTGTATGCACTCTAGCGGTCGCATTTTTTGTCCAATTTTCTTCAAATTTGGTAGGGACGTTCCTTTCTATAATCTGTTGGACAAGTTCGTTGGGCAAAACAATCGGAAAACTCTAAACCCCTTTTTTGGGGAATTAATCTTTCAAATTTTGGGTTTTTGGACCCAAAAAGGGTCAGAAAAGCCCCGGATGTGAAGTTAACGAATGTAAAAAGATGGTAATTAGTGTGGTGAAACTTTTAAGCCCTCTCTCGTCATTCTTCGTCATAAATATTTACCAAGTTATTAAAGAAAATATGTATCGATCAAACACAGTACGTTGTCTTATCGGGGTTTTACATTAGAAAAAACTATTATTCATTTGTTGGTGTATTTTTATCATCCCCAACAACCTCACGCCTACTTTAAAGCCTGACTGGACCTTCTCCTAACCTTATAATGCGCAAAATTGGATTCCCAGCATTGCAGGTAAATAGAACCAGGGGCACCAGAACAGCCAAAAAATCAATATTTTCAGATTTTAATAAACATTGAAATAAATGTTTTTAACTGATTTTGAGTTTTCATAGTTTTTAAGTAGAAATTCACTTCTCTCACGTCAGCGTGCTGCGTGCGAACTCGTTATTTAAATTACATGACTAATTTATATGATATACTGTACTACACTAGAGGCACGCCACAAACAATGCAAAATAGTCTCTAGAAAAAAATTAAACGATGAGTTATATATTATATTAAGGCAAGTAGGAACATTTTGTTTAGTCTTTGTGTCATATCGGATTTACAATATTTATTCTAAATTGTCAGAGAACTAGACTAGAAACGAAGAGAATGCCGAGTTAACAGATCGACGAGAGATTTCAAATTCCTCACTTACCATTTGCTATTAATAATGTTATCCATGTGGTAATTTAACTGTTTAAAATATATTATCCCAGTTTGTAGTTATTATTTTTATGTTCTTTTAATAATTCAAAACATAATTCAAACATTACGTTAGTCGCGTTATTTACTATTAAATCAACGTTTACAAAAAGTAATTTCCTTTGCACTTTGCTAAAATTTCACGTAAATAGTAGCAATAGTTTTTAATAATTTATGATTTATGATTTTTTATCTCAGTTATGTAGCTACAAATATATAATTCATGTTATACAACTGAGGAAGATATTGTGCACATGCATAGTCTGTGTGTGGGGACGAATCCTTAAGTCTCTCTTAAGGTTTATAAAATCATAGAGTTCTAAAACAAATGAATCATGAACAGGTTTGTATTTTATCTCGGTGATAAAATCAACCATAAAAAATACAATTTTTTCTATTGGTTTAAAAACCTTTGTATTCAAGCCAAGTGGAATATATAATAAATCACATGTAAAAGGTAAGCCATATTTCTAGCTGAATTTAAGCATTTATAAAATCAGCTGTCAAGGAAAAAGGAATCAGTTGTTTATAACTTTTCACTTAATAAAATGTCTACCTATTATAAAAAATCAAAATTAAAAAACATATAATTAAATGGTATGGAGTATAATTTGTGGATGAGAACTGTGCTTTTAAAACTACGAAAAGGTTCAATCACTTGTCTGCCATAAAGTATTTACATTTTTAATTTCTGGCCTTTACCCCACAGTAAATAAAGAATAAGTTCCAAGTTCTTCCGAGAAGCGCCAACAGTAATTAAGAATTGATGACGTCATCGACTAGATGCTGACGTGGTCGTTAGGGGAAACGGAAACGGTCGTTTATCTTAATCGATCGCTAACCGTATTGTACTATGGAATCATCTGACATAAGGAAGTTTTCGGTTGTATGACAGTAAAGACGATAAACCAAAAATAATTTAAATGTCAAAAACTACTACCCATTCAATTTAAATATGATGGTTAAAATAATCACTTGTTGGTGAATCAAAATTAATCAATGCGGTCTACATTTAATCAATGCGGTTGACATTTATTGGGATTAGAGTTCAGCCTGGATTAACACTATTCCATTACAATGGAATAGCTATAAAATTAAAAGGGACATATTAAAATAACACCTGGACATTATTGATTTATAAATATCATTGTAAACTTTTCTTCCATTCTATTAATATGTGTTAAAATTTAGTGAATGTAATTTAAGCCAAACGAATAATTATATAGAATTTGACGTATACGACGTTATATGTTTATACTTAATATAAATAATTTGTGTAGGGGATTTTTTATATGTATTACATTAAAAGATCAATAAGGAAACAAAACTAAATGTTGTTACTAGAGCCATCGCCATTAAGTCATAAGTCTTTAATGAATTCATTACTCTGTAAGAGCTAGAGCTGCAATGCAGTTACCCAGGTATTCTGGTTTTGCTATGTGATATATGGGATCTACTGGGCAGCGGTAAGAGGATTATATTAGACTATCTGTCAACTAATTAGAGGAAATCACATACTATAAAGTAACATTTTTCAAAAGTTTAATAAAACATATTCAAGAATTTTAAAAACAGTTATCGATAACAAATATATGTACGTGTTTCCAATCAAAACTTATTATGCTTTCGAAATATAGTTTCATTTAATGTTTTCGTACACACCTTTATTCTTGATGTAGTTTGTAGGGTTATTAGTACAAACTTTCTGTATTGTAAGATTACTAACGAAATATTACATTAGCAATTTTACTTCTTAAAATAAAGTTATGAGTCGTAAAAGAGTGTAAAAGATGTGATTCTAAAAGCCTTTGATGGAGAAAATTCAAAAATACCAATAACATAACGGTAAATTTTCTAGTACACAGTAATAAAAAAATTGTGTCACCATAAGTCGTTAAAAGCTTCTGAGCTATTCGGATGACAACAGTTTACAAATTTAAATTCCATTTAAAACATTACAAAACCTTACTTCACTCTTAAACAAACACTAATTATATCAGTAATGTCTATGTTTGCACAACACATAACGTTAATTCCCCTGTAGAAAGGTAGCTCCTCCAGGTAGGTTGAATGTTCGCCTTCCACTAATCACTCAGTAATCTCTCCAAGAAGATTAGCGAAACTCCAACCTAACACATGTTCCTGTTTCTTGAACACTTCACGCGACAAACTTTGCACGACCAAGATTATTAAGTAAACTAGTAGAATGTGTACCCGTTCTTCGCACAGGTAACAGCTGTAATAAAAATAAATGTATCAGCTGTTGGGAATTAAATAGCTTTAAGTGTGTTTAAACTCATCCCTTGTCTTTATCTTAGAGATAGTTTGTGCCTTTAGAGAACATAAAAAACTAGTATTGTTCCTCCAATTTGCTCACCGAGACATTTCATTCAAGTAGTGTATAGGGTTCATGAGTGTCAGACTTATGGTTTTCTCAAAAGTTCCTGAGTAATTGAAGCTTTATAAACAGAATATGCTATGTAAAATTAAAACCCTTAAGTTACTGGACTTCCCAACTGCCCAAAACTGCATGCAAGTGTACATGTTACTTGAGATCAAGAATGATAATTTTAAAAACTTATTTTGTTCTATAGTAAATTCTTTTTTGCGTAAGATGTGTGCTAATCTTCTGAGTAAAGAAAATAGTCATTGATATCATTGTCCCAGTTTGGAGTGTTTAAATGCTACAAGATAAATAAATAAAAAGGTTATTGAAATCATCATAATTTGAATAGTAAATTATATAATCAAAATATGAGGAGAATAATTGGTTAAGTTCCAAGGGGGAAGGTCCTGAGATAACTTGTTGTTGAGTGGTTTGGTTTGATTCTACATGTTTCTTGTTAGGAAATCAAATTACATTTTAGTATGTTTTATTTGTTGTCGTTTTTAAAGTAATTCAATTGTTAACAGTCATGCACTAGGACGTGCCAGTAACTGAAGGGTTTAATTTATTAAAAGCAGATGCTAGAACAATGGTTCTCAGGCCTTCGAGCACGCATCTACAGCCGTTTGTGTATTTACGTGTCCCGTGATTGACAAAGCTAATTGTATATTGGGAGGATATCGGTTATATTATTGGTGAACTGCTCGAAGCGAGTGTATTTATCGGGGGCGGGTTGGTTACGTTACAGACAATTTAATCAGACATGACGTATGTATGTGATGTAATGTACTTTGGGAATTACTCAAAAGGGTATGAACTATTATATAAACTCTATTTTTAGCGAATTTCCCCTATTGGGAAGAAGCTATTACCGTAGGTTTCATTGTAAGATTTAAACCATGATAACTTTTCATTTTAAGGTCCCCAGATGCCAAAAACACCATTCCTTCAAATTTGTACAGATGTATATGTATGTATATATATACATATATCTGTGTCTGTAAGCACGATAACTCTCGTAAAAGAGGTCCGATCTTAATGAAATTTGGTACAAATGGGTAAAGTACCATTTATTTGAACGAGTTTGAAACCCAGACAAATCGCACCATCCGAAGGAGGGTTTTTGTACCCCAAAAATGGATTTTTTGGGGTTTCCACATGTAAATTTTATTTAAGTCAAATTTTAATTTTCTCCATTTAATTCAAAATGAAAAAAAACAAACAAATTGGTATTTTTATAATTGCTCTACGTCAATTGGTTACTGAGATATTGAAAGTGCTAAACACAGTACGTTGTCTAATGTTATTCTTATGGAGAAAAATAAAATTGTATATCTCGCTTATTTATGAACATAAACTGACGATTTGATATCTGATTTCATCTGGTTGTGGTCTATTGTTATTTTCACAGAAAAATAAATGTTTACCGATTATTCCCGTAGCAGCAGACCTGCGTACTCAGCCCCCATGTTATTCTAATGAAGAATAAGTCAAATGTAACGTCTCCCTTAAATATCAACAGAAATTAATACAACTTGGTATGTGGCTTTACCTTGTTGAGTTATATTAATATTTGCATGGAAACCCATTTTTGCATTCCTTTTTGTAGCAAATCTGCGTACTCATCCTCCATGTTATTCATAAGGAGAATAATCAAAATGGTATATATCGCTTATTTATGAATGTATATGGATGAAACTTGGTACGTGGCTTCACCTAGATGAGTTCTATTGATATTTGCATAAAATCTCATTATTGTGTTCCTTGTTGCAGCAAACTTGCGTACTCATCCCAAGTATTTTCTTATGAAGAATAATTAGTATTTTATACGTGGCTTATTTGTGATTATATTTCTTATGAATCCTGGTCAGTGGCTTAATGTGTTATTAAGACATAAATATTAAGTGTAAATTCGCTGAGTACGCAGGTTTGCTGCGACGGGGTATTATTTTTTTAAATTGTCAATAAGCAAAGTTTTTTAGCCAGAAATAACTAATCTGTGTACTTGATATAAGCAAACATCACTGAAAACCGGACCATTTCAAGGGATATTTGTATGCGTCGTCAAAGATGTCAGTAAAACAAACACACTAAAAGCTTTTTGGTTGTTGAAACAACATATGTATGAATATTTAAGGTCAAAAGCTATAGATATATACATCAAGGGTACTGCAGTGTTCAAACGTAGCAGTCTGCAAAGATAAGATCAGTTTAAAAGGTAATGTACATAAGTAAATTAATTTTAATTAATTTTTCATCAAAATATATCACTAAAATCACCTATTTTTACAGGAAATTTATTGCCACTAACCGCTTTTATGGAATCATTAAGTTTTTCTTTTCTAATTACTTAAATAATACAAAAGTTTTACCCTTACGATATTTATAGTACTTATGCAGTTAAAATATAATATAAGTTTCACTTTACAAATCTTTGAAAAAGTCTTTGTGTATAGTATTTGCATATATCTATCGGTTTGATTTTCTAATTTAAACATTATTTCGACGTATGAAGACACTGTGATATATTAATTTCCAATATATAATTTTGACATTATATTTGTGTCGTAATCATGTTCTCCAATTATATTGATCAGTTATATTACATGTCGGCCAACTGACACAACGCGACGTTCATGTATAAATTAGATAACTATTATTGATCAACTTGTAAAACTCTAAAGAATTTGTATTATTGTTAGGACAAAAGTGAAAGGAATACGGAAAGTTAAAATAGTCGCACAGACAACAGAATGTTTGGCCGGTCTCCACCACAGATATTTTGGGCGGACCTCTTTGCCAAAACCTGGAATGCACCAGAAACAAACTAAACAAAAATTACTTTTGTGGATATTTTATTTGGGAATGTTTTGAAATTTATAAAATAAAATAAACATTATGTGTACTCAGATATAAATTTACCCAAATTTAACTTGTTGGTTGAGGTATTATAAAAAAGCGTAATTTTTAATTATGGAATTATTTTATAAGACTTTTGGACTGGAGATATACGATTTAAATATATTTACTATCCATCGTATATAATAGAGACAAGTTATTGAAATCATATCAAAACGAGGGCATGGTAAAAACATATTATACATTGTATTATTATTATGAAAACAAAACTGTTACGATATGAAAATTAACAACCACAATTACGAAATATTACAAAATAAATAAACTACCAGTAATTAATTTATTACAACTTATTTAATACTTGAAATTTGTGTAGGAATGACTGCTTTAGCATTAAATTGAAGTTATTTATTTATGTTTACTGATATCACACAATCACACTTATTATTTATTGCAAGCACAAGTACCAACAGTTTTAATAATTAACAAAGGTTGTGATAAACAAGGTTTATTTAATAAAAGTAAACAGATACCTTTTTTTCTCAAAAACTCATAAATGAATTATTCCACAAAAATTATTCCGGAACGGAAATTACAAATAAATTTAACACTGAAATCAATCTCGGAAATTTTAACCTTATTAATAAGTACTATATGCTTTATACCTATATAGTATTTAACTGAATGTGTTGATGCTCAGCAATTAGGTACATCAGTGTATGAAGAAAATACTAAGCCAAACGGCTATATGACAGGAGATTGTATTTTAAAACTTAAAAAATATTATTGTAGCATAGCGTAAAACTAAAATTATTTTGGTCAGTTAAATTACATTACGGCCAACTGACACTACATTCGTGTATAAATTAAATAACTATTATTGATAAAAGTGTAAAACTCAAAGGAATTGATATTATTGTTACAACAAAATTGAAAGGAATACGGAAAGTTAAAATATTTAAAATCCTGCTTGTTTATGAACATAAATTGGTAAAACTGTGTATGTTGATTCATTTGGTGAGGATCCATTGGTATTTGTCGATGTAATTTACCTGATTTTTGTGGCTGTTGATGCAGCAAACCTGCATATTCAGTTCTAATCTTTTCCTATGGAGAATAAATAAAAAGTCATATATTTTTTATGATTAAGCCTTGATGAAAGTTGGTTAGTGGCTTCATGACGTAGTAAAGTGCCATTTAAAATTTTCTGAGTATGCAGATTTGCTGAAACGTAGGTATTTTTACTTATGATTGCTTTTATAGTTCTTTGTATTAGCTCTTATGTGGTTTATATCCAGCTTTCTCTCTGTGTTTATAATACTAACTTAACTTTGTTATGTGTCAGATATTGTTTGCATTTAAAGAAGGCATCAGATTATATACCCCATAACAATTTAGTGTTAACTAACAGAAAATGGCAGATATTTAAACACTGGACTCACCAACAATAAATTGGTAACAGTCTATGTACTATTGTATGTTCGAGTACACGTCTGCACTTCCTATCTTATCAAAAACAAACTCAGAGGTAATCTTCTTCGTGGTTTATATGTGTACTTCATATAAGTAAGTTCAAGTCTATATGTATAAGATAAACAAAAAGAACAACATCCACAACAGAAGTACGAAAAGTTCCACTGACTACCGTGTTGAAAGTTTAGTAACTGCCAGTTTGCTGGCCAGTATCTCAATAAATGTGAGAAAAACCTGTCAGAAGTGTCAAGACTGAGTTAATAGTTTCAATATACACTTCCCATTATCAGAAACTGTTATTAACTGATTTTTTGCAGAATTTAATGCGTCACACGACTCTCAATCTTCTGCTTATAATTATGATGATGTTGTCGTTGGTTTGGTGTTTATCTTATTATTATGATATTGTGTTTGTTTTCATGTGTGTTTTTGTGTAGTAGAAGTTCTGCTTCAAAACGTCATGAAATTATACTAATGCATAAATATTTGTGTTTATACACACTAAAAAGAAACCATTAACCAAAACATATAATTTTCGTTAATTTAATATATTAACAATGTTTAATTCATATATAAACAGACATTTTATAAATAATGAGAACGTACGGTAATGTAAATTGAATTAAGAATGGAAAAAAAGTTGGAAAACCTTAATCGATGTTGAGAGTCAAAACAGTTTATATTATAAGTTAAATATTAACTTTAAGCAATTTTATTTTAATTTAGTTTTTTTCGGTTGCGTAAAAGTTATTATGCCAATATAAAACTTTGTTGGTACAGAATAGACACAACGACGCGACGCTGCGTTCCAATTTGTCATTGCTATTGCCCGCGCTGTCAAGGTACGGGGCCATTCACTGAATATATTTTCACTCCTTTATGCCCATATACTTTATATTTTCAAATTTCCTAGTATTTCATTCACAGTAAATAATAATTTTTGAAAGGTATTAAATAAGATACATTTTTGTAATTCATGATAGACGATGTAGAGGAAGGTTTTATTTCTTTGCATATATACTGTAGAATCAGTTAAGTTTCTAAAATATTAATAATGTTTAAATAATTTTATAATTTATTTATAATTATTTAAAAACAAAAATCTATAGACAAAAGACATTCTCAATCATACAATTTAAAGTTCAGACCTATTTTACAGTCTTAATTCAGTAACTAATTTTAAATTACTACTACTGTTGATTTTTATCAATAAAAAATGATGAGGCTTTAGTAGATTTCAGAACTATATATTTGACTTAAAAGTATAATAAAATTGTCTTATTACAATGGAATGCCTATTGTGGTGATCAAGAGGATTAAAAGCCATCCAAATAAAAAAAATATCATTGCGAAATCGCTTGTAATTTATATAAATACCCCCGTCGCAGCAAACCTGCGTACCCAGCAAATTTCCAATGCATAGGATATGTGACTCACTACTACATAGAGCTATTTACCAAGTTTCACAAAAATACATCCATAAATAAGTGGTATACAGTATATAGCATTTTATTTATTCTCCATAAGAATAACATTAGGGTTGAGGACGCAGGTTTGCTGCAACGAGGAAGATAAGTAATGTGTTTTTTTGCAATTATCAATACAACTGAACCAGGTGAAGCTACATACCAAGTTCTCTTAATTTAGGTTCATAATTAAGGGAGATATACAACTTTACTTATTCTCCATATGAATAACATGGGGGCCAAGTATGCAGGTTTGTTGCTACGGCGACTATCAACTAAAAACTTGTTTTTTGTGCTAATATCAATATACCACAACTATTTGAAGCCACATACCAAGTTTCATCAATATAAATTCATAAATAATCGAGATATAGAATTTTATTTATTCTCCATAAGGATAACATTGTAAAACGTACTGTGTTTAGCACTTTAAATATCTCTGCGACGGTTGGACGTAGAACAACGTTTAAAACACCAAAATGTTTGTTTTGTTGAGCTAAACACATTAATAAACAGAAATGTAAAGTTTTTAGTAAAGCTATCTGAGAAAAATCTAAAAACCTTTATCCCATAAGATTAACATGGGACACGTTTTTTTTTTTATTTTCTCTGCAGCCACTTAACCTAGGTTAATGATTCAAAATACTAAATTATTTGTTTTTTTAAGCTCTATAAGATGGCTATAACCAAAATTGAATAATATATATAATTATTTAATTATTTAATTATTATTTAATTATATTTAATTATTTAATTGAAATTGAATTTATATATATATATATATATAAATTTGAACGAATAGTGTTTTTGGCATCTGGGGACCTCAAACGAAAAGTTATCATGGTCTCGGGCTTAAGTCTTACCATGCCACCTCCGGTAATAGATTCTTCCCTATAGGGGAAATTCGCTAAAACCAAAGAACTTTGTTTATAATTTTCGTATTTTAGGGATAAGCAATACAAACCTTTAAGCAAACAATTCCTGACAGACATTCCTTGGTCAAAGCTCATCTCCGATAGTAAAGAAGGATAACTGGCTCAAATATTGATCAGCCTAAGTACCACTAGTCGTAGCGCGCCTTACTTATCTCAAAACCCTTGCTGGTGTCTTATTTGAATTAATCTTGCGGGTGTCAGTTTTAAATTAGCATATTATTTAAAAGTTTAGTGTAAACTGTAGGAAAAATAGTATGGGAATCTGAATGATGTGTTGTTTGATATCGTGATACTTTACAACGATGATTAAATGATTTTAAAACCATAACAAAATTATAACATAACTATTATATTTAAATTTAAAAATATTTATGACTTTTCTGATAAATTTAATTTAAAAATTATCTTTTGATGAATTTCAGTCTATAAGGAAATTCAAATGCTCACGTTGGTCCTTTTTCGGATATAAATACTGCTGACAATCAGTCACACACTTAATAATTATCAGGTTTAAGTTATAAGGCCTTAACTACTATGGTTCAACGCTTTTAATATGATTCTTATCATTCGTTGTCTTTTGGACGATATACGTTTCAGAAATTTATACCTAAAATTAAATTCTGTGCGTGTACTCCCTAAAAATATCTACTTAGCTTACTATTTATGGTGATTAAAAACTACACTAGTGTTACTGATGTAAACATTATTGTACTCTATTACCATAACGAAAATAATGCAAACAATATTATGCCCCCACTAAAAAAAACACAAGTTTCAAAATGGTTTAGAGTTTGTTAGTTTTCAGATTAAAGAATTCTAGGCTCCTTACCTTCATTAATACTAAAACACGTGATAATTTCAAAATCATATATATATATATATATATATATATATATATATATATATATGTGTAATTTTCAGTAAAAAGGGCTACTAATATAATTATTATTTTAAACATTTTAAACACAGTACCCTGGGTTAAATTATTTTATTTCAAGAGCAACATGTTTCGGACCTTAAGGCCATAGTCATGGTCGTAAACAAAACATAACCTCACAATTATTAAACAGAAATATAAATGTAAACCATAAATTGCTGACAATATAATCATATGACTTTTTCTACAGTTCTCTTAACATGCTTCTCAAATATTGTGGCTTAATAGATCTTAGTTTCAATATTTTTTAATATATTGGGTTTTGCATATGAATTTGCATGGTGTTAATAATATTTTGTGGATCTTTTTTGTAGCTGGAGTAAATGTTGAATTCTTTTTTAACGTCGAGTTTGTCTCCTTTTGACCCATAGTCTATTATTTGCAAATCATCTTCTATGTTTTTGAATTTATGATTGTACTTTATCATGTGCTCTGCAACATTTGATTTCATGCTTGTCTTGTTTTTCGATTTAAATGCTTGAACATGTTCTTTATATCTGCAGTTTAACGTCCTGCCGGTCTGTCCAATGTAATATTTTGGCATTCTGAGCAATTGATCTTATAGATACCTGATCTATTGTATAAAATTATTATCAAATATATTGTATAATTATCAAAGTTACTAAAGAAAACAATAAAAGTAGAAAAGAATACAAACACAACATCATTGAATCATCAATTAAACATAACATGGAATTTGGAGCCTACGACAACGCTCCATAAATTATAATATAATAATAATAATTATTATTATTATTATTATTATAATATGCCCCATAATAATATGGGGTGGCATTGGTTTTTAGATACATGCGGTTGAACAATTTGGTGTTTTAATCATTGTTCTGCGTCAATTGGTTACTGAGATATTGAAAATACTAAACACAGTACGTTGTCCAATGCTATTCTTATGGAGTATATGAAAAATTGTATATCTTGCTCAGTTGCAAGTAGTTTATAAGTGTATTATTTTTTTCCTCTCTTATTATGGTCATCATTACTCAAGTACCGGAGTGGTCTCAAATAACGCGGGAGCTTACTTTTGATCCCTCTAAGTGCATCATTTAATTAAATGTAAAAATCTTAAGAACGCGAGGAAATATCTTTAATATAATATTTTAATTATTAAGGTATTATATGAATATTCTTAATACAAATTATTATATTTCGTGTATGTCACCTTAGTGTCTGAGAATTGCGATCTAAATTAATGAACTTCTTATAAGAAATAGTTCATTCCATTAGTAGATAAATCTAAAGAACTTGATTATAAGCTAATTAATCCTCAAGAGTGAACTAATGGGGAACAAACTTCTGTAAAGAGATACGTTTGAAGGATTATTTTAGTCGATTTACACCTTGTGCGAGTAGAAACATGCATTTGGTGTTTATTGTTTTTATTTTGTTTATACTGCTTCTAATCAGTGGTGTTGAAACAAGTACTTTATAAGTTCAGACACCGAGATTACTTTGGAACTGTTCGTCTGAAAGGAGGTCTTTGAAGGTCATAGAGAGGTTTGATAGTTTCAAAGTTCATTACAACTTTATTTGTCATCACTGTCTCAATTTTTAGCAAAATATATGAATCTTTTCCTTGCCTTTCATTGTTTGTCTACGCCAGTGTCATTTTGTGTTTAACTGTGTTAGATAACAACGGTTCAAACCTCTCAAAGCCATCTGGGAACCCGGGGAATGGTACCCGTAATCTCTTGCAACGAAATTAAATAAACTAGCCTAACTAGCTGGGCACACAAAATTACCGAAGTTGGTCTATCGCTACTTGTTCTTCATGGATCCCCTTCCTTGTGCATAGTGACTGTAAAACTTCAAAATGTAAAGGAATTTTCCAGTTCTATGACAGCAGATTATAATATAATTTAAGCAATTATATTTACATTTGTCTTCAAAACCATTAATGACTTGTCATAAATGTCGGGACCACGTGAAAAGTTTGTTTTAAAACTGTTTTGATGACAACCAAAGATACCACATCCTGCCAAATAGTTAGGCTGGCATCATATATTGCTAAATTATCTGAAGGGTCGTCATACGAAACTTGTATAGCAAGGATTAGCAAGCCTTTTAATATTTCCAAAAAAATGTATAAAACTAATTTGGGCCAACTTCATACATAGTTTTATCAAGTTGTAAAGGACCTCTGTTAACCAAATTTCAAGAAAGCGTGCAAGGATTGAGTGTGTTTCCAAGCACATTTATACTAGTTTCTTAGCATAATATACAGCAATCTTAGCATAATCTATAGCATTTTAGCGAATTTCCTCTATAGGGAAGAAGCTATTACCGTAGTCGGCATGGTAAGACCTAGGCCCCGGACGATGATAACTTTTCGTTTTGAGGTCCCCAGACCCCAAAAACACCATTCGTTTGAAACTGTATATATATATATGTGTGTGTGTGTGTGTGTGTGTGTATGTGTCTGTGGGTGCGATAACTCTCGTAACAAAGGTCTGATTTTGATTAAATTTGGTACAAACGTGTAAAGCAGCATTTATGACTTTAAGTTCGAAAACCAAACAGATCGACCTATCCCAAGGGGTATTTTGGGGGGGTTTTGTACCCCAAAAATGGGTTTTATGAGTTTTTTACACATCATTTTTGAAAAAGTAAAATTTTATTTTTTCCATTGGGATCAGCTTAAAAAGACGCACAATTTGGTGTTTTAATCATTGTTCTACGCCAATTGGTTACTGAGATATTGAAAGTGCTAAACACAGTACGTTGCCCAATGCTATTCTTATGGAGGATATGAAAAATTGTATATCTTGCTTATTTATCTACTTATCATGACGAAACTTGGTATATTGCTTCATTTCATTGTGGTCTATTGATATTTTCACAAAAACCCATTTTTTGGCAGATAGTTCACGTAGCAGCAAACCTGCATACTCTCCCCATGTTATTCTATGGAGAATAAGTAACGTGTTATCTCCTTTAATTATGAACATAAATTAATAGAACTTGGTATGTGGCTTTACCTAGTTGAGTTATATTGGTATTTGTATAAAAACCCATTTTTAGTGTTCCTTATTTCAGCAAACCTGCATACTCAGCCGCCATGTTATTGTTATATAGAATAATTAAAATGTCATAAATCGTTTATTTATGAATGTATATTGATGAAACTTGGTATGTGCTTTATGTAGTATTAAGATAAATTTATATACATTGGAAATTCGCTGAGTATGCAGGTTTGCTGCTACGGGGGTATTTAACATATTATACAGCAATCTTAGTATAGCAAATAACAGGTTCATATATGTTCTCCTTAGCCTCCGGACAATTGGCTGTCACAAATCAGTCTTTTGATAATCGCTTGTCAAAAAAGCAAAATTTAAAATTAAAAACATGAAATGATATTTTTTGTAATTTTCCCATTCCAAACAACCAACGAAAACAGTATTTTTTAAGCTTGCGTGCTATACCAAAGACTAGTATTATCTCACTAATTCTTTATCGAAACTGTAAATAATATTTACCAGCATTTCGTAGAGGATGCAAATTTTTATTCGCATGACTGAAACAATGCTTATGAAAGGCAAAATAATTATCTAAGCTTAGATTTGTATTGGTTATTAAAAAATATTAATACTATAAATCATCAATTTCAGTTCATAAAAAAATACTTATACTACATCAATTTTATATTCTAATAACCCCTTTTGCACAGTATAAGCAGTCAGCTCTGTTCTGGAAGACAGTCGGCTAATTTGTTGTTACTTGCCTCTGTTATTAGGGTCATCATTACTCAAGTACCGGAGTGGTCTCAAATAATGCGGGAGCTTACTTTTGATCCCTCTAAGTAAAACACATAGTTTTGTAAATTCGAAAAAATAAAATCAATAGATAATTGTTATAACAGTATGTTTTACAAGCTAATATATTTTTACTCTTAACATTTCAGCATTTTAATACTCATACTATTTCAGTATAAGATTAATTGGATAACGAGTGTTATGTCATATCACAAAAACATTAAATATTGATCGATAGTAAAAATTACAATTTATAAGATTTTAAAAAACAATAAATCAAATATTTGTATCTGTGTTTATAAACTAAATGTTATGTAATTCATCAAAACTATGAAGTTTTAAGGCACCTGATATTTTTTTTACACGCGAGAATAAGAGAATAATTTTATAGTTATCACGTTATTTTAATATGATTTGCGGTTAAAGGTAGAGTTATATGTCCTCAGTTTCACTCTGAATTACGATTAATAATTCTATTTGGTTTCAGAAGCGCTCTTAGTAACGGTTAGATCAACTACTAATGGCTCGTGTCATAGACGATGTAATAAACATTTTCACTCTGCAAAAGCTCATAAACTCACAGTCACACTGACGATGGCTCGAATTGGAACAAATCCTGTTTATATTGTGTTAAACATAAAATTAAGTTATTATTGTCAAGTAAACTCTTTACATTGTACTCAGTGTATTGTGATAACAAATTTCGTAAATTCCAATTAGTTTATTTAACTGATCTAGAAAAATCATGCGATACAGAAATAGGGTTATTTTGTACCATTGATACGGTCGCAGAGGAACTTGGATATGTTGAAATCAGAAGGACTATCTACAAAAACTATTTTTATAAAACATTATCAAACAATTGCTTGATTAGCACAACACATGTTTTTACAATTAAACAAGATGCGATAAATGACGTCTCACGATGAAAAAAATATATATTTTCTCTTACACTGTACTGAAATTAAAATACAATATACACTAAAAAAATTCCTTTATTATATAATTTGTCGTTCAATTTTCCAGATTCACATCACCTAATTAAAAAAGTATTTCAGTCGTAATAAAAACACAAACTCTCAAAGTCATTCTCTAACGTTTTGTTTACGTTGTTTAATTGCGTAAAGCTCAATTATTACTTTTAACACCATATGGCAGCGTATTATAATGTAAAATTTATGTTTTCCTATACTCTAATACGAGTAAGGTTTGCTTGCTTGCTTGCGACACTGATCTCAAAAACGGCTCGAACGATTTCCTTCAATTGTTCGAAATAACTAATTTCTGGGATATAAATAAGTTCTAGACAGGCCTCATCCCCAGGAAAAAAATAATGTAAAAAACTAAAATTAAAAGTTAAAAAAATTAACATTGGACTTATGGAGTTTCAAATCAAAACAAAATAATTGTAACAGCTGTTCATAATCAACCAGGGAACTGTCAAAGTAATACTCATGTTGTATATTAGTACCGGGGGGGGGGGAGGCCAGTCAGTTTGTTTAGATGACTTGGAGTAATATTTCACCACTTCCCCCAGTTGATAATCAGATCTGTATAACTCGTTTGCCTCGTTTCTACATTTTTAAGGTCACTCCAGTTGTTATTTATAGCTCAATATCCCTTTGATTTATTTTACTTCTCTATATTTAATCTTCACGTAAATCTTTTAATCTCTGCTCTCAGGAAACCACATGTTAATAATCATATACAACATGAGTTCACAACACAACCCCCAAAACCTTATGTCTTGTCTTGTATTGTCCGTCATATCTTGTTTGTTTCTTTGACAGTTCCCTGGTTGATTATGAACAGCCGTTACTATTCTTTTGTTTTGATTTGAAACTCCATAAGCCCAATGTTAATTTTTTTTACTTTTCATTTTTTTTACATTATTTGATTTTTCCTGGGGATGAGGCCTGTCTAGAACTTAGTTTTATCCCAGAAATTAGTTATTTCGAACATTTGAAGGAAATCGTTGGAGGCGTTTTTGAGATCAGTGTCGCAAGCAAACATACAAGCAAACCTTACTCATTTAAGAGTATAGGATCATTAACATGTGATTTCCTGAGAGCAGAGATGAAAAGATTTGAGTGAATATTGCATGTATAGAGTAGTAAAATAAATCAAAGGGACATTAAGCTATAAATAACAACTGGAGTTACCTTAAAAATGTAGAAAAGAGGCAAATGAGTTATACAGATCTGATTATCAGTAGGGGGAAGTGGTGAAATATTACTCCAAGTCATCTAAACAAACTGACTGACCTCCCCCCGAGCAAAGCTCGGCCCCCAGGTATTAAAGAATATGATTTGATTAGCTCTCGAAAACAGAGAGACGTATTAGTAAGCCTAGTCTCTCACCCTTAGTGAAACCCAGATACTAACACAAATTTAACTAATTTATTTATTATTTTATGAAATAAACGTATTAATCAAAACTGTGAGAAATAAGTTCAAGATATTTTTAAATCATACCAATATTATAAATGTGTAAGTATGGATGTTTGTGCGTTTGTTTGTGCGTAACTCTGAAGTTCCATCACGTGAAAACTACTGGACCGATTGAGCTGAAATTTTACAGAGAGGTATTTGATAGTCCTGAGTAACATATAGGCATATTAAAGTTGTGAAAGTTCTATAGGGTAACGACCCATGGGGGTTCAAAGTTTTCATGTACTCCTTATGGACATTCATTTTTGTTTGAGCTGATGAAAATACAAACAGCTGATCTTGATTCGTAATAGTTCCACAGGCTAACCACAGAATGCAGCACACAAAACTATCATAGTTTTTATAAATAATTCGCGGGGGGAACCCTGCGGGTAACAGCTAGTGAAATTATAAAGTAGTTACAATAGATAACGTGTTTATTTTTGTGATAATTTTAATGTCATTTTGTCAGCTTGAAAATACTGTAAGAGTAGAACTTATGTCAATATATTTTAATGTTATAGTTTTCAAGTAGTGTAGCATTTTTGAAACAAAAATAAAGACATAATGTTATAATCTCGCACTATGTTACCACGGTAGCTGCTGGTTGTCTAGGTGAGAGCTCCCTGGCGGCTTTTGGATAATTTGTGTTCTCCTAATTTGTACAATAAATGTTGGATTCACAAGCATTTTATTATTTTCCTTAAGCTACTGTAAGCTATGTTTACTGTTTTGGTGTAAACAAAGTATAATTGCAAATTAGAACCAAAGGGTTAATGAAGTCTAAAAATGAATTGGCATTTAGAATACACTTCGGTTGGAATGAGATGGAACCAAAAACCCTGAAAAGCTAAAAAAAACACGAAAAAATCCATAAAACTATTAAAAAAACTGAACACAAAAAAAACATACATTTTATTTTCTGAGGGCCTAAACAGGCAATTAGAGCAACGGTTTTACACTCAAGAAAACTTAACAACTGTAATGGGAGTTGGACTGAACTTGAGTTATCTGTAACATTAGGGATCGTGATTTACCTTTGATTGACAGTATAATTTATAAACCTCTCTTTTGGTATATTTAATATAAACATGAGTAGTTTGTAAGTTAAATGGTATCTGATTTCGTCATAAACCAGTTTACTAAATCATTTACGGTTGATAAAATGGAATACACGCTACCATCAAAATAAAATAAATTACGAGTTAAGACCGATAGACATAAATTAAGAGAAGTACAAGTTGTAACACAAAACTGTGTTTTCATAGTTGGGTTTACACGGTGGCCATAACTCAGTCCGTGTAGCATAAACTAAACTAACTTCCAGCTCGAGGTTCTCTGTTTACGGCGTAACGCAATAGTGCCAGTGAATTACGGCCCTTACAGTAGTAATAATCCGTCAAGACTCTGTGGATACAATTATATTCTTGTACAATAAAACACGTATATAAAAATACAAAATTGTTATCCTAGGAACTAGTATTTTTTGGAGTTACCGAAAAGCTATTAAACGTAGCATTTGGCGAAAAAGGTTTTAAAGGTGAAAATCCAGTGTATATGTAAAAACAAATGAACTGGTCCTATTAAGTTTTATTGAAAAGTTACTTTAAAACATAAGATTGAAATAAAATTATAGTTTTAAACTTAACTATTAAGAAAAATAATAAAAACGTTGTTATAATTATTTTGTTAAATTCTAAGATGTTTATTACATTCATTGATAAATAATTCTTCCATCCGTGGTCTTTTGAATCAATAGTCTTAAAATAAGACGAGAGAAAATCTAGGGAACTTTAGCGAAGAAAGAATCAGAGGTAAGATACCAAAGTGTGTGGACTGGCTGCCCAGTGAGGCCACAGTGAAGTCGCGGGGGGAAGAGTGGTGCCAGATGAACTACCTTCGTGGACCCCAGCTCTTAGTGGTAACACTCTCTCATGATAAAACGACATCCGGCTAATTTTTACTCTGCGAGGGAACTAAGTGGATGATATGATAGAAATACGTCCGTTGATATCGAAGGCCTACTAACCAAAATCTGCATTATTTTAAACAACTGTCAACCTATTTATTTTAAAAAGGAATTATAAAATAATTAGAAATATACCCTTGAAAGGAAGGAGATGAATCGAGATTTCGCAAAATAAAGTGAATGAAAGATAAAATCTTCAACTTATTATTCACAATGTCATTATTTAAAAATTCCTTAAACTTCTTTTAACGCTTAAATTTGTTCTTGTAATCTAGTGTATTTATTTCTTACACATTTAAAAGTAAAGTATGTGCATATATGTAAACATTTATAAACTATTGCGACATTCACAGTGATAAAGGAAGCAAGGAAAGGTGTAGTTATCAACTTTCCGATCACGATACAACAATAACATTATCGAATATTGAGGAGGTCCCCACACTGAGTCACTCAGCTTTCTATTATACTGCATTAGAACGTGACTGTAGTTTCAACCGGAACCTCTACCTGTAGACTGACTTATTTCATTATACAGTATATTACAATAGCGCAACTCCATAGCTGACTTTCAATGTAGACGGACTAATTTGATTGATTGATTGTATGAAATGTAAGCAACGGCTGAGTTTATCTTAAGAGAGGTTGCTTTAATAATTAGTCGCAATATCTTAGCGCACTATTTTTGCAGCCTAATATAATCGTGCACAAGCAAATCACTGAGGTCAGTGCTGCGAATTGTAAAACACAAGTTTTTATTTTTCTTCATTTAAAATGGGTACCACCACTATAAGTGTAGGGAACAAATCTATCCATCTATATCTTTAACATGCTAAGGCGGTTTTGTGAACAGAACTCCTCCGTTGTTTTTGAACCAATTTGAATTAAGTATCAAATAAATGGCCTCGATGCTAAGTGGTTTTAAATTACCGATATCCTTATTCTTGTCGGCACAGGCCCTCTTAAAGTTTTTTTTTTATTATTTGCATTCTAAAATAGCAAACTAACTGTACAGTTCGGGTCACAGTGCTTGGCGCCTGGTTAGCCTATGCTCTGGAATAACTTTCCACCTCTATTTGGCTTTTAAACGTTAGTGTTACAGTATACTTTTGTCAACAGAAATCAAAATTACTTTATTTAACTTTAAAAAATTGGTTTTGGTTATTTTCGTTATTGTCTGCTTTTAATTACGAGAAATTTTAGTTGTTTCTCGCCTTTACCAGGCGCCAAGCACTGTGGCCCGAACTGTATTTGTTTTTATAACAACAAATAGTTGTACGTTGCATTACTACTTTTATACATAAACAGAATTATATAAATATATCATTACCATTTAACATGCCCCACATGAGTCTAACACTTAATAATAAAATGTAAACACTCTTCTTAGTAAGAAAATTGTATGACAAGTTACAGTGCATCATTATAAGTGCCACAAGAATAACATATGTCCAGCTCCATGTGTCGCTAGAATATTCCCCAAATGGCCTTTTGTGTTTTTGGCCTCCTAAATCTACTTGAAGCTCGTGACTACTTTATAACGTAGTGAATATTACGCTATGTTTATCGAAAAACAGAAAGACTTGCACAGTGAACTGATTTATTTTACACTGTGTAGGTGGATAAAGGCCGATTGAAAAGCAGTAAGTTTTATTGGATTTTAAAGTTATATTTATTTGGCGTTTTAAAGTCTTGACATTTTATTATTGTCTGAGTTGTACGTTTAGACCTTGTAAGTTTTCAAATCAGTTGCCCAAAAATTAACGTTTTTATATAGTCTCGAACAATTTATTGTCAATAATTAACAGCGTGGCTGAATATTCCTATTAATCCGTAAATGTGAAACATTAAAAAACTACATTAACATACCAACATTTTACTCATAACTTTAATTCCATTTATTACAAAAGAAATACAAAGTTAAAATATCAGTATTGTAATTAATCAAAGCAAGATTTGTGGTTGTATACGATATATTGGTTAAAAATATATGTTTAACACTGTTAATATATGTTAAAAGTTTCTAACATATATTGGTTATTGTATTTGTTTAATCATTTTGCTAAATATTACAGGTCAGTACGAAATAGGATTAGGTCAACAGTTTAGGAGGAAAATATTTTAATCGTTACGGTGTTTAAGATTTATTTGTGTTTTTTCTAAACTATACAAATACTAGCTGTTACCCGGCAGACGTTGTCATGCCTTTGACTATTACCAACTAAAACTAATATCACCAAAATCACCTGTTCATGTAAACATGTAATTAGCTTTTATGTAAACAACAATATATTTTCATAAGGTTTATATGAGAACCCTTTTGGGCCTCTTGGGAGTAACCCAGTTGAGTTAGGACGAAATGGATGGCTTAAAAACCTTCTCCGTAGAATTTTACATAAATATACCAATTTTCATGTCAAACGGTCCATCGGTGTCCGAGTCCATAAACGTCAAATATATATATACAAACAAACAAACCAACATCCTTTTTTATAAATATAGATAACAAATAAAACGGTATGCAAGACAAACTCTGAATCTTTAAAAAGGTATACTAACTTTTGACTATTAGTTTTGAATTATAGTAAACCAGAGATGTAACATGATAAGAAAATATTAACCAGACATCCACCTTTGGTAAAAATTTCAAAGACACTTTGAGAGAGAACCTTTCATGATTCCCTTTGAGTAAAACCCAGACTTAGAGCCATATCTTACAACTTTCATCACTATCCCTGGTAATGAAACATGCAACAGCTGTGGTGTGCTACAGAACATATCCATCATAACTTATGTCTTGTGAGCTTAAGTATGTCTGAATACCCCCGTAGCAGCAAACCTGCATACTAAGCGAATTTCCAATATATATACCAACATATGCTTAATACCACATAAAGCTCATACCAAGTTTCATCAATATACAATCATAAATAAACGATTTATGACATTTTAATTATTTTCTAAAAGAATAACATGGCGGCTGAGTACGCAAGTTTGCTGCTACGGGAACCTTTAGCAAAAATTTTTTTGTTGAGCACAACCAGATAGAGCCGAATACCAAGTTTCGTCAGTATACGTTCATAAAGAAGCAAGATATAATTCTGTTCTTACTCTCCATAAGGATAACATTAGACAACGTACTAAAATACCAAATTGTATGTTTTTTTAACTAACTATTTCAAAAATTATACTAAAAAGTTCAAAAAACCCCATTTTTGGGGTACAAAACTCCCCCAAAACACCCCTTTAGATAGAGCAATATGACTGTTTTTCGAACTTAAAGTCATAACATGTTTACACGTTTACACGTTGGTTTACACGTTTATACCAAATTTAATCAAAATCGGACCTTTTTTACGAGAGTTATCGCACCCACGGATGTATATATATATATATATATATATATATATATATATATATATATATATATATATATATATGTACGGATATATGTCTGTTTGAAATCAAACTTGATCTGTTATTATAGATCATAATACAGTAATACGAATCTATATCTGACAATAATATGACGTTGGAAATGAATAACTATTAGGAATAACTAAGCTTGGAATAACTAAAATATGTTTTCGATGCCTTTATAAAATAAAAATGTTAATTTTCTGGACATTTAATATTCTTTCTACACCATTTATGACATTAAATTGTATAATTTAACGTATGATTCACCAATCCTAAATATTTAATTGTTTAAATTGTTCCCCAAGACCACTGCGTTTAATTTGAGCTATATAGATGCATTTTATGAATAATAACATAATAGTGAAATATTTTACTTCTTCTCGATCTTCAAGTTGTCACACATTTCCGTGCAAACATCAGACTATGGAAGGAAATTTGGGATTCATTACGAATTACCGTAGTATGTTGGTCTATTGTGACAATCTTTATAAAATCTTATGATCGTCTGTAAGCACCTAGGTTAAAAAAGTATTTTAGCTTAATAAACTTGTGTGTTACAATTTAAACATTGCGTTAGACATGGAAAATTAACAAGCGTTCAGTTACAGATCAAATACGAACTAGTCAAGACTTTTTAAGGGAAATGCTCACAACGGCTAAAGATTAAGCACACTTAACTATTATTTTAAAGAAACATTTCTAAGTTTTGGTCAAGGTATGCGTGTTTTTTGGCTTTTCTGAGGCAAAAACGTTTATGTAGTTTACTTTTGTATTACATACTTCTTCCCAAATTTCAGCATCTATTCTGGCAGGAACGTTTAAGTGGGTTGTAAATAAATTGAACATAGGTTTGAAACTAAATTAATATAGGTTTAATATAGGTTTACATGAATATTATCAACCCCGTATAAGCCCCATACAACTTTTAATAGGCTGTAAATCGATATAAGTTGATTTACTGTACTTTGGTTACTACAAATGACCTCTGATTAATCTTTGTTTTATTTTGGCATGTATCAAATACAATCGATGATACAGAGTTTGCACGGTATTACATGAGATAATTACTAATAATATATAACTAAAATAATAGCTGAGAAAAGTCGATTAAGCTTTTCTATACAAAAACCTTATAAAACATGTTGGGTATGCTACTTATGTTGTTCTGATTCACCTGACTTAATTTATGCCGGACTGCTTTGTTGCAACATGTTCTGTAGTGGTAGCAAGTATTAATGTTACACATATTGTGAGTCCCCTAATCTCCAAAAGTGTCATTCTACTGAGATTATACAATAGACGTATATTTGATCTTAGTAAGACCCAGAAATTTGAACTATTAAAACTTAAGTTTAATTACTTTTATTAAAAAGTACTTATTCCTCTCTAATTAATCACCTTAGGTACTGTTAAGTCAGGATAATGGTGTTTTAATCGAGGAGTCCTTTAATCATTGCAATCGGGCACCAATGGTGCTGGAACTCTATGATTATTCAAAGGTCACTTAATTAAGCAGAAACTTTGGCCTATGTGGCTGTCGAGTCGTGAACTTGGCACCCTTTGATCAAATCGAATAACTGTACTGCCTTGACACTTGATTCCGAAATGATCTTTCTTATTTAAATAACTATAGAAATTAAATTGAACTATTTAGATAAATTTAATCATACTCTTAATACTCTTTACGTGCATCTGAAAGTAGTATTTCATACGGTAATATGAACTTGTACATGGACAAACTTGAATTAAACTGTTATGAACTTATGATTTTTCCAAACTAGATTACATCCTTAGCTTTAGTAAATATATATGTTGTAACAGGAGTCGTCATATCATCCTAATATGTAATACACGAGGATATTTGTGCAAGTGCGAGTTTCAAGGAATTACAAACCGACTTTCACGTTTGATGCGTAATTTATGTTATCAAATTGCAGATTCGACAAAATTCTCCTTCAATTTAAACCTTATCAAAGAATAGAGATCTATTGAATTGCATACTTAACAGCTGTCGATGCATTAGCAAAACATAGAATAACAGCAAGAACATATGTTATAAATGTTATATTAATGTAAATATATATATATATATATATATATATATATGTAAATGTTATGATACTAGCTCTGTGCCCTTCCTTCGTACGGGTTGTATATAAATGGTAGATTAACTAAAGCAAATAAAAATCCACATTATTTAACAATATTAAAATTACATTTTACAAGTTTTATGTACAATTAAATCAAAGTTAACGAAATATAATGGCAGATAGTTTGGATCCTGTTGCTAAGTCGAGGAACTCTATCGGGTAGTACACGGCGTGTGGTTTGCGACTCCAAATCGGTACACGTAACACTTTGGATTCACTTTTAGAAATAAAAGATCTCAAGTACAAAAAATCAAAGAATATTGGGGAGGGAGGGAGGGGGCATAACTATAAAATCGGTGGGGGGGAGCAAAATATAAAATAGGAGGGGTGGGTGTAAAAATAATAACCGGGGGGAGAGTAAAAATATAAAATCGGAGGGGGGCAAATATTTAAAATGGAGGGTGGCATGAATTTAAAATGGAGGGGGTATGAATTTAAAATGGAGGGGGCCATAAAATAAATATATAAAATCGAAGAGGGGGGGAGCAAAATATTAAATCGGGGGAGGGGGTATAGGAAGTATCGGTAAAAATTGTTTTTTGTGCAAATAAGAATAGAGCACAACCAGATGAAGCCACATTAACATTTGTTCATTAATATCAGCATGTCGCGGCTTCGCTCGCGATCGAAACGCAACATTACACTGATGTTCCCATATAAATATTGAGTTACCGTTCCAAAGCCAACATGACCTGCTGATTAACTGTGTTTACTCTTTCCAGTTGATTGCTTAAAACTTATAGTTATTTCCCAATGTTAAGCTTATGGGAAAAAACTCAACTTTAAAGGGCCCTAGGGCCTCACTCACAAATTAGTTCTCTATAAAAAAGGTTTCCTGCACAACAACTTCACGTTAGGCTCTTTCCAATGACACTAAAACATGAAAATCGGTTCAGTAATTTAGGAGGAGTGATCGTCACAAAAAACCTGCCCACCTATTAAATAAGTATAGATTAATAGCTAGCTGACGTACCCGTTCTTCGCACAGGGGATTTCTTTACCCGTTCTTTAGTCAATGCAATTTGCATTTTAGATAGCTTGAAACAGCTGTTCTTGCTTCTGCTCTTTAAGCTGTCAAATGAAAGTATCCACAGCTGTTCGCATTACAGTTTCTGAATGTTTAATTTCTTCTGAAATGTAAACATTGCAACTTAGAACGTTCACGGGGCGTAGCCCGAGGGGATTTTAAGGAAGTGAATAGGCCTATGTGTTGCATGGGTTCCAGATCCACCTCTGTGTAAAGTTTCAGCCCAGTCGGTTCAGTAGTTTTTGTGTTTACCCGGAACATCAGACAGACAGACAAACAGACAGAAACCACCTCTTCTTTATAATATTATAGATTATAGAATAGATACAAAATTATAATTGGAAAGACAACATAGTTCTCACAATATGCAATAATGAAAAGTGCTGTAAATTCAGAAGCAAGAGGAGACATTTGCTAGAGTTTGAGCACCATTACTTATGTATAATATAAGTATAATATGTAATGATAAGTATAATAATTTATTTTTAAACTACTTCCAGTGTAATACTACATTAAAAGAATCTGGACAAAGGTTAACATATATGTTGACTTCGAGTAAATACCCCAAGCAAATACCCTACATTTGTTACCCTTCTCGCTGTTCTAAGAACCTGTCATGGTTTACTCAATAAAAAAATTTAAGACTGAATAGCTTGGCGAAACATAAATAGAATTATCCAGACAGACTATTCCATTAAAGGATCGCTTGTTTTACCTAGGAAAATTTGAGTTCAGGAATAATTACAGGCTTAATAGGTTATAAAATTCAGTTTTTGGAATTTTTAGACAGCCATAAACTTTAAATAAAATGTATTTATCGCCAGTAAAAATCATAAAACTAAAAAATTTTGATTAATTAAACTACGGTTGGTATGATTGCAGATAAAATCAAAATGTTCAATCATAATTAATCACAATACCTTGTGCAATGTTATTCTTATGGAAAGAAACATTAGTTTTTATTATTTACTGTTTAATTAAATGTCGTATACAATAACCAATAGAGAATATTCGGAATAGGCTGCCACCAAACTTTAAAGGTAGAGCCTCCCCTAAAAAACATTTAGGAGTAATAAAAACATTTATGAAAAATAATTCCTAGATGATTGTACAGTCAGGTTATTATACGTTATGTTATAAATTTAGAAAGTTTAAATAGATATATTCAAATAGGGTGAATATGAAGAAAGTATACGTCAGTTTTCTGATACCATTTACTGAACAGTGTATTAACAGGAATGTTTGTGAGTGTTTAACGTGTGGGTGGTTGGAATACCGCGTGTCGTGCTGGGAACATTGCCAGTTTATGACATTTTTTGCGGACTGGAAGTGTTTATTAAGGCCATTACGCCACGTGACGTGACCCACAGCAGCATCCATTGCCGTTGCTGTTAAAACTCCGTCACTGTAAATCGGCGTAGTACGAAAAGGCCAAACTTAGTGATTATATCTACAAAATAAACAGTGTCAGGAAACTGAAGTAATGCTTTCTCCCTTTTAGTCAAATTTCAGTCAGTAAAGAGTATAAAGTACGGTATCATGTGTAAAAAATCTACTAAGGAGTTTTTTTTTCAGAAATATCGACCCATATCCCTTTTTTGGGGGCCCATCAGAATCATTTGCCACGCACAGTGGTTTTAAGAGGGGAAATGTTCCCTCCCCTCCCTGGGTTAGGTGAATCATATTTCGAATATAATATTCAGGTCAGTTAGTCTCTATAAGTACTAGTTTTGTTTACGTGCCACATAATTTGTAAAACGATGTATTGTTAGGAAAATTAAATTGGTTTTAACAAATATCGAAATTGAAATGTTTACTAAGTAATATTAGATTGGTATCAACATCCAATGATCATTCTAACGTACATATTATGTTTGAAAAATCCCTAGGAGTTCTAATGGCTGGCCATTACGGTGCAAGGAATGAAAGGAACTCGACGATCTTAGGAGGAACGCCGCCAATAATTAAAAGTCAAAGACGTCATCAGAGAAGTGCCAACGTTGTCGTTAGCGGAAACGGTCGTCTATAATAATTGCCTCTCTTCTATAACGATTGCCTCTCTCTCTATTGCTAGCACTGCACGATATCCATCTGCTTTTACACTTATTTCTAGAGGATATACGAAAACCAACAAAAATAAATGATGCGGTCTTCGACCTTTATGTTTCGCAATAGACGTCACTGGCGGTCACCCAGATAATGCTTTTAACATACCTAATTCGCTTACTATATGAATGCGCTAGTTAGATATTCCAAATAAGTTTGATTTGAATTACTCTATCTCTATTTGGTCCCAATCTGGATAGTTTACAATATCGTTAGGTAGTAGGTGTTTCGGTCATAAACAGGCTGTTTTAGCTACCATGCATTGTTATCAGAGATAAATCGTACGATATAGTCAGTGCTAAAACTTAAATTAAAAATCTGTTTAGTACGAAGACTATTGTTTAGTTTTAACTTTATGATAAATGTTAACCTGTTAGTTTATACCGTTTTACTAAAGCACATATATCAAATAACCTTAGTGAGACTTTTGTTTTCTAAGACCGCTGTCTGCGTGTTTAAAATTTCAATTGAAAACGTATCTTCAAATGGTATTAAAATGTCTCGCCAAAGGAAAAAGTTGATCTATCATGATTAGATATTACCCGAAGAAAATCAAGTTTAAACAGTAAAATTAATACAATTTCAGACACAAAGCAATCAATACTTTTGTTCAAGCTTTATAATGTTACAAACTAGATTTGAATATACTATGGCAACTAAGACGAAAAGGTAAATTTTCTTATATTCCAATACAAAACGAGTTCGCAAGCAGCACGCTGACGTAAGGGAAGTGAATTTCCACATAAAAACTTTTAAAACTCAAAATCAGTGTAAAAACATACATTTGTCCAATTTTTATTGAAATCTGAAAACATTGATTTTTTGGCTGTTCTGATACTCCTGGTTTCATTTACTTGCATAGCTGGGAATACCATTTTGCCCAATATAAGGTTAGGAGAAGGTCCAGACAGGCTTGAAAGTAGGCGTGAGGTTGCTGGGGTTGATAAAAGTACGCTAACAAAGGAATAACAGGCTTTTCTCGTGTAAAACCCCCATAAGACAACGTACTGTGTTTAGTCGATACACATTTTCTTTAATAACTCGGTAAATATTTATGCTAGAATGACGAGAGAGGGCTTAAAACTTTTCCCTTTCTAATTCCCATCTTTTTGCATGCATTTATTTTACATCTGGGGCTTTTATGACCATTTTTGAGCCCAAAAACTCGAAATTTGAAAGATTAATCCCCCAAAAAAGGGGTTTAGAGTTTTCCGATTGTTTTGCCCAACGAACTTGTCCAACTGATTACTGAAAGGAACGTCCCTACCAAATTTGAAGTAAATCGGACAAAAATTGCGACCGCTAGAGTGCAAACACATATATATATATGTCTATATATATATATATAATTTTGAACGACCCCCCAAAACGTGTTCAGGGGGTCACGTTAGGAACTTCTATGGTGGTCCCGGGCTTAAGTTTCACCGTGCGGGTCATGCTGATAGTTCACTTTCCAAAGGAAATTCACTAACAACAAGGCATATTGTTTCTATCAGGAGTTAAAGCTAATATACATCCGATCCAACAATTATAATATGAACGATACAACATCCGATAATCAATCTAATGAAAAGCCGATAAGACTTTGTGATAGGCTGATGTGTCTCTAAGCAACGATGCTAATTAAATGGCAGAGGGTTGATGGATCGGTCATGGCTGCTAAAATGTATATCTCCCGCTGCAGGAACGAATCATATGTTTCATATTGTATGTTTCATATAAGCAGCTACGATATATTCAACTCCGTTACCATGGTTTATAGATGCTGCACGTGGTAATTGTTGTGAATTTCCTATGGAAAGTGAACTATTAGCATGACCCGCACGGCGAAACTTAAGCCCGGGACCACCATAGAAGTTCCTATCGTGACCCCCTGAACACGTTTTGGGGGGTCGTTCAAAATTAAATATGTATATGTATATATATATGTGTTTGCACTCTAGCAGTTGATTTTTTTGTCCGATTTACTTCAAATTTGGTAGGGACATTCCTTTCTACAATCGGTTAGACAAGATCGTTGGACAAAACAATCGGAAAACCCTAACTCCCTTTTTTGGGGATTAATCTTTCAAATTTTGAGTTTTTAGGCCCGTAAAGGGTCAGAAAAGCCCCGAATGTAAAATTAATACATGTAAAAAGATGGCAATTAGTGAGGCGAAAGATTTAAGCCCTCTCTTATCATTCTAGTACAAATATTTACCGAGTTATTCAAGAAAATGTATATCGACTAAACACAGTTCGTTGTCTTATGGGGTTTTACATTAGAAAAGGCTGTTATTCATTTAATGGTGTATTTTTATTATCCCCAGCAACCTCACGTCTCCTTTCAATCCTTACTGGACCTTCTGCTAACCTTATAATGCGCAACATTGTGTTCCCATTATTGCAGGTAAATGGAACCAGGAGCATCAGAACAGCAAAAAATAAATGTTTTCAGATTTCGATAACAATTTGAATAAATTAATAAATATATAATAATTGAATAAAAAGAAAATAATAAATGCATAAAAGAATAAATAATATAATAATTAAACACAGATTTTAATTGTTTAAGTTTTTTAAATGGAAATTCACTTCCCTTACATCATCCTTACTCGTTTTAAATATATTTATGGATGTTTCGATGCTCTGAAAAATTACATTTTCTGTTTTAGCGGATTGCCAAACCTATCCTCATTCGTTTACAGTTACATTAGCGGGCATTGTTGCAGTAATCATTACCGATGATAATGAACAATTGATTAACCTACATTTGAATTGTGCTAGTCGTTTGAAAACAATTTAAACTTGTGGTTGTATGGACATACACGTAACTTGAAATAATGGAGTATTTTTTAAGTATTATTTTATCTATTTCAACTATGTACGAAGTTTTAATTAGCACAGTTGAAACCTAATGACTCGGCAAATTAACTGATACAAAATGCTAGAAAAAGGAAAAAAATAGGAATTTTTGGATTTTAAAATGTGTAATTGGTTTCACATTGTGTATTGGCATTATCATCTTTGGGCTAGGCAAATTATATTGAGACCAATACTTTAATTCTCAGTTTTGTATTGTTCCCTGTGAAAGCGGTTACACGTAGGCACTAAACGCTAGACTGTTATTATACAGGATAGTTGTCCAACAATACAATCGACTCAGTGGCGGCAAGCGTTACTGCAGAGGCCGCCTCATGCAGGTGCTTGTGTTATGCTGCGGTACTGCGGTACTACAATCATACTCGCGCCTTGGTTGTAGTCTATCATATTAACTAGTTTCATTGACTATTTATACTGAAGGATACATCCCATCTATATGGCCTAGCTGTCCCACTTTTAGTGTTTGCCAGAATTTGAAGTGGATGTAGTTTGATTAGCGACCGACAGGTTGTGCTCCTGTCAACTATTTATTTTAGTGATTTAGTTAATCTTTAAAATATCTCCACCCCAGAAAGCAAGTGATAATCAATTTATGTTTGCTTTCTGACACTCCAACTGTTGTGTTATCCCCTCCTTGAGAGGATAAGCAATATTGACAGCAGCATACTCTGTGTGGTGATTAGTGTTAACTAAGTCCTTTTTGAATCCTAGCACACACAAAACGAGTTCGCACGCAGCACGCTGACGTGAGGGAAGTGAATTTCCAAATAAAAACTTTTAAAACTCAAAATCAGTGTAAAAACATACATTTGTCCAATTTTTATTGAAATCTAAAACATTGATTTTTTGGCTGTTCTGATACTCTTGGTTTCATTTACTTGCAAAGCTGGGAATACAATTTTGCCCAATATAAGGTTGGGAGAAGGTCCAGACAGGCTTGAAAGTAGGTGTGAGGTTACTGGGGATGATAAAAGTACTCTAACAAAGGAATAACAGGCTTTTCTCGTGTAAAACCCCCATAAGACAACGTACTGTGTTTAGTCAATACACATTTTCTTTAATAACTCGGTAAATATTTATGCTAGAATGACGAGAGAGGGCTTAAAACTTTCGCCTCTCTAATTCCCATCTTTTAACATGCATTTATTTTTTATCTGGGGTTTTATGACCATTTTTGGGCCCAAAAACTCGAAATTTGAAAGATTAATACCCCAAAAAAGGGGTTTAGATTTTCCGATTGTTTTGCCCAACGAACTTGTCCAACTGATTACAGAAAGGAACGTCCCTACCAAATTTGAAGTAAATCGGACAAAAATTGCGACCGCTAGAGTGCAAACGCATATATATATATATATGTCTATATATATATATATATATATATATATATATATATATAAAATTTTGAACAACCCCCCAAAACGTGTTCAGGGGGTCACGTTAGGAACTTCTATGGTGATCCCGGGCTTAAGTTTCACCGTGCGGGTCATGCTAATAGTTCACTTTCCAAAGGAAATTCACTAACTAGGGACAGATTTTATACAACGGAATGAGAAGTCTACTTCAGTATTTATAGTCAATGGTAGTATTATTCAGTATTGTTGTTTAAAACAATATTTCGAAGAGTAAATTTCCAGATATTAATAAATTTTAACATTTCTTAATCTTAATTGGACAATTGCACTTATCTTAATCGTAATACTATTTTAGTATTAAACAAATAATTTAGTACTAAAATATTTATGGATGTTTCAGAACCGTTAAAGAATTCAAATATTTTCAAGTATTGGAAAAGATTTAAATTTTTAATTAGTTTAATTAATTAATGGTTGGTAAAGGTATCAAGCGAAATGCAATGGTCTAGGGATCAGATATTAAATAATAATAATTAAGTAAATATTCTCCGTAACTAAAAACATATCTACATGCTTTACACTCTGTAGGAAGTGCTTAGTTTTAAATAACGCTGTTTTACTTATTTAAGGGAGCCCCACAGTATAAGTTGTCAATGTTGTGCAGCATTAAGGTGAATGAAGTAAATAACATTTACTTAGTAATGTACAATCAGTAATTATATTTTACTAAAGTTGTATGAGTAATTTATTTGTTTTTCAGTAGAAGATGATGTAGCCAAATTCGTTCAAGTTAGGCAAACATTTTTAATCTTGCCAGCAAAACTTGCAAAAGTTATTTTCCTAGCCTGTTTTAATATTAATTTAACACAACATGATTGTAATGACAACACTATTTACACCCATATCAGTATAATAAGTACAGAATAAGTACCCTTCATCAATTTTTTAAATAAACCGAATAGTTTTTGCTTAGAGAATAATTTTTGAGTCAGGATTTGTTGGAGTTTCGGTATTACTATTTGTCACGTTTTAACACGAAAGTCATGGTAAACAAATAATTTTTCAAGATTTGTTTAAATTGTGTGTTGACAACATTTAAAAACTCTTTGATTAGGATATTACGTGTTGTTATTACATACGTTATGTAATAAAAGACGTCTTACAGCACGTAAAAATATATTTACACTTAAACTTAATCAAACACTTGCAAGGGAAGAATTGTTTATATTTAAGGGACAATTTAAAGACAGAGACAAATTGATAAATAAACATGTTAAATTCGACTCGGTTGGCACATTTAGGAACTTGTTCTGGAACTTCCGGTAACCAAACCAATAGGTGATAAAAATTAGATAACCAAAATGGCGTCCCTGCTTATAAGCAGGGACGCCATTTTGGTTATCTAATTTTTATCACTGGCCTGATGATGACCGGTATAGCTGATCAAAATTGATATTCTTGTACCATCTGTTATATATGTTTACCGCCTGTTATGTGAATACACTATAAGTGTAAATATATTTTTAAGTGTAATAAGACGTATTTTGATACATTCCGTTGACACAATGATCATTTACATTATTATTCCAATAACTTACAATAAACTTGTTATGGTTCTTTAAGGCATAAACACGATGGTTTTAATAGACATCTTGTCCGAAGAGACGTGGTTCTCCAGCCAACTCCAGGATCATCGATATTTTGAGACATCGGTGTTCTTCTGCCCTGGTCAAGATTATTTTATAGATACAATTTGATAGTTACAAATGACTATTTTCAAACCTATGACTACTTTAACCACGAGCCAAAGTATATCAATATATTAATTTAATTTATAAATATTTTCCTGGTAAGCAAAGGTTTTAGTGTTGGATTACGAATGTGACGTATTTTGTCACTGTCGTATTATTACGTTTATTTGTTGTCATGCCTATTTATATTTCAGAAACTTACAAAATACATTTTACTAAAGTTACTTAAAATACATAAAATATAAATCAATAGTATTTTAGCTAGTAACATACATTTTGAGTAAATCTTGAGTCGAATCTAGTAAAGCAATAAATTATAATTTTATCCTGCAGTTAGTTGATGGCTAAACACGTATTAAAGTCTTTATTACTTGATTTTTCACTAATCATGTTTTATTTAAAGTTATGATAAGGTTAACGTAACTTATTAGACGTATTTCTCTTTTGCAAACTCTGAAGACGCGAAACTTTGAGATAGAAATGAGTTTTCTTTGCATAAAATTACACAGCATCGGAGTCTTATAAACTTTATATAATTAGGTCTCCCGTAGTGAGCAAAAAAATATACGTCAACAAACAAATATTGTGAAATTTAAACATTGAGATAGTGAAAAACTTCAATATTATATTTAGACAAAACAAAATAAATGTTTTTTTTATTTGTGAGTAGTGATTCACAAATAAAATAACACAACCCAAGAACCGAACAATATTAGATTGTGATGCTTTTCTGGTGTGCATTGGAAAACAGTTAAACGGATTTTGAAATATATAAAAAGTAAAATGGAATATTTTCAACGAATATAACACGGATTTCTGATTTGCATGGACATTTAAATGAGTACATTTTAATTGGTTAAACTGTTGAATCTGGTGAGAATCTTAATACGGCTTATTGGGAGAATGATTTCAGCTCAAATATCACAGTTAGTTAAGTTTCAAAAGTTTATTCCGAGAACTCTTGAGGTATAAAATTTATTTACATGGAATCAGTCTCATTTCATAGACAAATTTGTTACCACTACGAATCAAGACACATAATAAATTTAATAAAAAAAGAGAAAACCAGTGGTTGGTTTGAAAAGAGATCTTTAATATCCCCATAATCATGTATGCTGCGAGTTCGGCTTATCTGATAAAAAATGAAGGCCCATTATTGTTGAGAATAAACTCAAAGGATGAATGCATATTGATTTGTATACGTCCAATGGGTGTGAAAGTTTAAACTGGTTCTAAAATAATATTAATCCAACTCCTAGATTCTTCAAAGTTGAGAACAATACTTTTTGGGAACCCCAAAAAAAGCTAATCTGTATCCATATAAAGGTTTTATATATGTATATATATATTTATATGTACATGTAACCATACTCTGTACTATAACATGAATCTTGGAAAATACTGCAGAATATATCAAAATACATATAAATGTAATGTATCGTTTAAGGTCTTCAAGTAGCGCAGTCGTTTGGCAAGAATAATGCAGAACTTCGTCGTGTACACAACGGTGTTATGTCGCACTATGTCACCACGATCGCTCCTAGTTGTCTAGGTGAGAGCCCCCTGGCGACTGACTATCTGGTGAATTCATTTTTCTTCCACGTTTTGCTTAATAAATGTGATATTAAAAAGTATCTTGTTACTTCATCTAGGGAACTAAATCGTTATAACAGTACATACATAGCCTAAATGTTTTTAAGTGTTTACTTCTAATTAGCCTACACATTTGAAACAACTTTATGTAACATCTATGTACAAACCTGCTTCTAAACTTAGGCCCTAACTGAAATTGTACCTACCTAAAAAATTCTTTTCAAAATGTTGAACAGTTTAGGAGTGCTAACCTTAGAATTTATGTAAATGTATTTTTTTTTTTAAGAAACATTAAGCCTACATATCATTAAGTATTTCATAACAAGCTAGGACTACCCATCTAATCAATCTGTCAGAACCAAATTTAGCCTTTCATACTAGCCAAATTATATTTCCAACAAACTAAAAAGACAGTGTAGTATAAAAACAGTTTCTAATATGTAGGGAAGAAGTTAATAACCCAAATGGTACAGATTGGCCTATTTATTTAAAGCTTGAAATGAAATGAAAATGCTAAAATATTATGTAAGGTTAGGGACTGTTATAAGTGAAATGTTGTCTCAAACTGAACTGACAGCCAGAGCAAATCAGAAGGCAATAGAGTGAGGATAGGATGTACAACATAAAGAGACCATAGAGGTATGACATTGTTATATTGTAGCAAATTTTTGTCATTTCTCTGAGTATTTTTATAATGTATATGATTTGTATAATACTTTTGAATCTTAAATAATAGTATAAAAGAAATCATAATTTTGAGGTTACTTAATGTAAAGGCAAGAAAATAACAATTGTAGTTATATTAGGCATATAAACTCTGTAAGTGAATATTTTCTCTCACAACTTGATAATTTTGTTACATGAAATGTAACATATATTAAAATTAAATAGTGTTTTTTTATTGATTTTATTTTACTATTAACGTGATATTAACAGCTACCAAATGGTTTACATATAGTATGACAAGTATGGAAAAAGTGATAGCAGTGAATAAGATCTAGTGTGCAGTGGTGATTCTTGTGTGAAAAGGAAGTGAAAAAAATTCAAATCAAAGGAGGTGGTGAAAGGGGAAGCTGAAGAAGAGAGACATTATATTGAACCAAATAATCATATTTTAATCCATTTGAATCTTTTAAATTTTTAATCTAAACTAATTGCAAACTATCTTTAATTTAATTGTATTTATCTAAATTTTCCAGCTTAAACAAGAGAACTTTTTAAACAAGGTAAAAGACTTTTGAAAATTAGATTTCAACATGAAGAAATACTAAGTTAAATCCATCTCAGCAAAGCTCTTTGTTTGGTAGCTGCCGCTAAAAAAAAGGAAACTCAATTTTGTTTTATTAGATATTTTATTTAAGGTTATTTAAAATTTTGATAATTATCATTTTTATGTGTCATGGCAAAGAACCGCACTTGAGATTAAGAGTCATCATATCTTACATTTGAGAGTCGGAGCAGATATTTGTAAAAATAATTTTGTAGCTATAATTCAATAGGCCCTAACTGTAATTTTGTTCAATATTTTAAATTGTTTTTCTTGAATAAATTTAACTATGATGTAAGTGTATATTTTGGACTAATCATTGAGCATCTAGGCTACGGTTATGTAAAGCAAGGTTAGGTAAATTAAAATAAAGGCCAAGGAGGTTTTGTTATATTTGGCGCTCCAACGCGTGGCACGAAATTTAGGGACAGTAGCCTAGAACAAAATAGTATTATAACTAATACTATATTATTAAACTAAATTTAATTATTTCATAACACATTGTGAAGGGGATTTGCCAAGGCAGATAAAAATAGTAACTTAATTAAGAGAGAAAATAATCATTGGAGTAGGCTATTAATTTGTGGTTTAGCATTAAGTTAAGAGTAGTATTAACATAAGTTGTGTATAATAAGACAAGTTAGGGAAATAATAAGCTTCATTAATCTAAGAATAAGTTTAGCCTACATTGAACTATTGATTATTTTGATTATTTACCAATTTTACATTAACATATGGCTGATAAGAAAGAAAAACAATATAACCTGCGAGAAAACCCAAAGAAAACAGAAAAAGCTAGGACTAGGTCACAAATTAGGGAAAGGAGCGGAGATAGGAACGTGGACGAGTTAGGCGTAGAAAAATTAAACGTAGGAGAAGATGACACTACAGATAACACAACTGTGATCGAAAATACAGAACTAGAACACACATCCGAAACGGAAGAACACCCACACGATACAGGACTTGACAGGGGAGACTACCCAGAAAACCCTAATACTACACCACAAACACTAACAACATCACATAAAACCGACGCAGACTTGGGGAACATATTAAAATTCCTACAACACATGGAACAGAAAATTGAACAAAAATTTGAACAAAACCAACAAAACCAACAAAATTTGGAACAAAAACTAAACCAAACCCAAGATCAAATTTTAGGCACACTCGAAACACAAAAATTAGAGCTAGCCGAAATTCAAACAAAAATAACGAACATCACGCAAGAACTACACCAGGAAATGGTTGCACAAATTGAAACAAACAATGAAAAAATAATCCAGACTATTGACTAAAAGATTGGTGAACTTGAGGCTAGGCAACGGGAAATTTACAACAATACCAAGGAAGAATGTGTTCAAGAAAGTATAAACATATGTCAAACACTTACAAAGGATTTACATGAAGAAGTACGAACATGCAAAAAGGAAAACCAAAAATCTATTTCCGATTATAAAAAATTTAAAGAATTCACTGAGGCGAAATTCACAAATATAAATCACGATCTAAGAGAAATTAGGAAAGGTATTACTAAGACGACAGATGACATTCAGAATTTAAAAGAGGACACGAATCACATAAAAGAAAAGTTAGAAAAGGTTGAAAGGAATTCACAAAATCCAAACTTAGGGGGCAGTAAAGAAATTTACATTACATGCCAGGGAACTGAAACAAACGACCCTAACTTAAAATTCAATGGACGAGAAAGAAACCCAGTAGAATTTATCAATCGATTTCGACGGCACATCGAAAAATTGGAAAACCGAAGAGGCAAAGATCAAGTTAGGTTTGAAGACATTCTAGAAAACGTATTAGAAGATAGTGCTGCAAGATGGTGGCAAGTCATTAAATTTGACATAAAGACATTGGACGATTTCGAAAAGGCTATTTTAGAGAAGTATTGGAACACTGACATACAACGGGGAATTAAACGTAGATTGGAACTCGAAAAATATAGACCTGGGGGAAAACTCACTAGAACCGAGTACTTTATTGATAGGGTACTTACTCTAAAAAACACGACTCCACAAATGCAGGAACAAGAAATCGTCAAATTTCTGAGCGAACAATTCAGCGATCGTGTACAAGATGCCAGGAGAGTACAGAACGTGTGTACTATTAGAGGGTTTGAAAAACTTTTAGCCAGGGAAGACCTAGACGAGAAAAACAGCCAACTGCATTACAGAAACCAAGGAGACCACCAAAGGAACGACAGAATGTGGAGCGATCGACAGGACGAGAGACATGACAGGAGAAACTCACCAAGGAGAAGACATTATAATAATGACCAGTATTTCGATAACAGAAGACCTGAATTCAATCGTCAAAACAACAATAGGCAAAATCAAAATTGGAATAATAACCCAAGATTTACAGACAATAGGAATCACTCCGAGGGACCTACAAATAATAATAGACCACCTAACAGAGAACACGACAGTAGACCTCAAGGACAAGTTCAGAGGGGAAGTCCGACACAGGGAAACCTGTAAGCGCCGAAGGTTCCACAGAATCGGGATTTGTAAATATTGAAAAACCTTCATTAAGTAATTATTTAAATCCTTTGGCGCGTAATTATGATAATAATCCCGAAAATAATACTAATTTGATAAATAATCAAGCTACGTTCAATAATCTAATTTCAAACATATTCTGTGACAAAGATTGGTTTTTAAATGAAGAAAATTGCGAAACTGAAAATATTAAAAGAATATCTTGCCCTGAAATTAAAATTAAGTTAAATAATGTAGAAGCAACTGCATTAATCGACACGGGTTCAACCGTAAATTGTTTAAACGAAGACTGGTTTGAATTAAATAGAATAAATTTACAACCCTATGAAACTTTCCCTATTACAAACATGAATATAATCACAGCAACGGGCCAAAAGTCCAAAAGAATTAGAAAGACAATTTTAATAAAAAGCTGTGTACTTAATTGTGAAAAGGAACTACAGTATTTGATTATTCCGTCTCTCATACAAGAAGTTATTTTAGGAGTGGATGCTTTGAAAGAATTAGGTATTGATTTAAATTTTAAAGAAGAGATAATAATAATTAATAATGATAAAGTTAATATGAGTAATATTAGTGCAAATAATAATAGTGCCAGTGTGCAAGAAATAAATATAAATAGTAATGAATCGCAGAGCGATAGGCAAAGCCAGAATAATAATAATGCTAAAATAAATGAAGTTAAGTTTGAGAAGATTAATAAATTAAGATTGGAATGCCAGCTGTTCCGAGGAGAAGATGTGAGTTGGAAGCAATATAATCACAATCAAGAAGATAAAGAAGAAGACGGAGTAATAAATTGCAATTTAATAGATTAAAAAATTGAAGTAATAATTTAGTTAAGTTCTGATAGAGGGGAAAATTTAAATAAACTTGCTGCATGGATACAAAGACATAAATTCAGATAAATTCAGTCTGTGAAATAAAATTTAATAGCCTATATAATAAATTTAGCCTATGTATGAAGGGACCCTACAATATTTCAAGTCTTAAAAGATTCAGAACATTGTAAATAGTTAGTTTAGTTAGTTAATCATGTTTAAGTAGAGTTAGATGAGCCTATATGTGTAACAAAAGTTGCCAAAGTTTTAGTTTAAAAGATAAAAGGACGCTTATTTAAGTGAAAGTGGATTTAAATGCAAACTGTAAAGACATTCACCAGTGAACGAAGGATTATTGAAGTCAGTATAAGTGAACATTTAAAAGAAAGACTAGGCCTACAAGGTATTTGACCCTAACAACAGCAGTAGGTAGGACATAGGCTATGCAGTGTTTATTTAAAGATTTTTTAAATAAGTTAGTTAAGATTTATTTAGTAATGTTTTCATAAAATGTTTATTACCATTATGTTTTACTTTCCATACATGTTTAGTGTAAATAGAGTTATAGTTACAAATGAAACATTAGCCTACAGCAAGAACTACTGTATAAATTGATATGACCTAGTTTTCCAACCAGTTTAATCATTTATTTGTGCAATTCGTAAACTCCTTTTACAAATAAATGAGGGGGCATTATAACAGTACATACATAGCCTAAATGTTTTTAAGTGTTTACTTCTAATTAGCCTACACATTTGAAACAACTTTATGTAACATCTATGTA
The DNA here is from genome assembly GCA_963675035.1 of Allygus modestus. Taxonomy (NCBI): domain Eukaryota; kingdom Metazoa; phylum Arthropoda; class Insecta; order Hemiptera; family Cicadellidae; genus Allygus; species Allygus modestus. The sequence continues at coordinate 51,520,011 of OY776116.1, forward strand.
CATACCTGCTTCTAAACTTAGGCCCTAACTGAAATTGTACCTACCTAAAAAATTCTTTTCAAAATGTTGAACAGTTTAGGAGTGCTAACCTTAGAATTTATGTAAATGTATTTTTTTTAAGAAACATTAAGCCTACATATCATTAAGTATTTCATAACAAGCTAGGACTACCCATCTAATCAATCTGTCAGAACCAAATTTAGCCTTTCATACTAGCCAAATTATATTTCCAACAAACTAAAAAGACAGTGTAGTATAAAAACAGTTTCTAATATGTAGGGAAGAAGTTAATAACCCAAATGGTACAGATTGGCCTATTTATTTAAAGCTTGAAATGAAATGAAAATGCTAAAATATTATGTAAGGTTAGGGACTGTTATAAGTGAAATGTTGTCTCAAACTGAACTGACAGCCAGAGCAAATCAGAAGGCAATAGAGTGAGGATAGGATGTACAACATAAAGAGGCCATAGAGGTATGACATTGTTATATTGTAGCAAATTTTTGTCATTTCTCTGAGTATTTTTATAATGTATATGATTTGTATAATACTTTTGAATCTTAAATAATAGTATAAAAGAAATCATAATTTTGAGGTTACTTAATGTAAAGGCAAGAAAATAACAATTGTAGTTATATTAGGCATATAAACTCTGTAAGTGAATATTTTCTCTCACAACTTGATAATTTTGTTACATGAAATGTAACATATATTAAAATTAAATAGTGTTTTTTTATTGATTTTATTTTACTATTAACGTGATATTAACAGCTACCAAATGGTTTACATATAGTATGACAAGTATGGAAAAAGTGATAGCAGTGAATAAGATCTAGTGTGCAGTGGTGATTCTTGTGTGAAAAGGAAGTGAAAAAAATTCAAATCAAAGGTGGTGGTGAAAGGGGAAGCTGAAGAAGAGAGACATTATATTGAACCAAATAATCATATTTTAATCCATTTGAATCTTTTAAATTTTTAATCTAAACTAATTGCAAACTATCTTTAATTTAATTGTATTTATCTAAATTTTCCAACTTAAACAAGAGAACTTTTGAAACAAGGTAAAAGACTTTTGAAAATTAGATTTCAACATGAAGAAATACTAAGTTAAATCCATCTCAGCAAAGCTCTTTGTTTGGTAGCTGCCGCTAAAAAAAAGGAAACTCAATTTTGTTTTATTAGATATTTTATTTAAGGTTATTTAAAATTTTGATAATTATCATTTTTATGTGTCATGGCAAAGAACCGCCCTTGAGATTAAGAGTCATCATATCTTACATTTGAGAGTCGGAGCAGATATTTGTAAAAATAATTTTGTAGCTATAATTCAATAGGCCCTAACTGTAATTTTGTTCAATATTTTAAATTGTTTTTCTTGAATAAATTTAACTATGATGTAAGTGTATATTTTGGACTAATCATTGAGTATCTAGGCTACGGTTATGTAAAGCAAGGTTAGGTAAATTAAAATAAAGGCCAAGGAGGTTTTGTTATATTTGGCGCTCCAACTCGTGGCACGAAATTTAGGGACAGTAGCCTAGAACAAAATAGTATTATAACTAATACTATATTATTAAACTAAATTTAATTATTTCATAACACATTGTGAAGGGGATTTGCCAAGGCAGATACAAATAGTAACTTAATTAAGAGAGAAAATAATCATTGGAGTAGGCTATTAATTTGTGGTTTAGCATTAAGTTAAGAGTAGTATTAACATAAGTTGTGTATAATAAGACAAGTTAGGGAAATAATAAGCTTCATTAATCTAAGAATAAGTTTAGCCTACATTGAACTATTGATTATTTTGATTATTTACCAATTTTACATTAACATATGGCTGATAAGAAAGAAAAACAATATAACCTGCGAGAAAACCCAAAGAAAACAGAAAAAGCTAGGACTAGGTCACAAATTAGGGAAAGGAGCGGAGATAGGAACGTGGACGAGTTAGGCGTAGAAAAATTAAACGTAGGAGAAGATGACACTACAGATAACACAACTGTGATCGAAAATACAGAACTAGAACACACATCCGAAACGGAAGAACACCCACACGATACAGGACTTGACAGAGGAGACTACCCAGAAAACCCTAATACTACACCACAAACACTAACAACATCACATAAAACCGACGCAGACTTGGGGAACATATTAAAATTCCTACAACACATGGAACAGAAAATTGAACAAAAATTTGAACAAAACCAACAAAACCAACAAAATTTGGAACAAAAACTAAACCAAACCCAAGATCAAATTTTAGGCACACTCGAAACACAAAAATTAGAGCTAGCCGAAATTCAAACAAAAATAACGAACATCACGCAAGAACTACACCAGGAAATGGTTGCACAAATTGAAACAAACAATGAAAAAATAATCCAGACTATTGACTAAAAGATTGGTGAACTTGAGGCTAGGCAACGGGAAATTTACAACAATACCAAGGAAGAATGTGTTCAAGAAAGTATAAACATATGTCAAACACTTACAAAGGATTTACATGAAGAAGTACGAACATGCAAAAAGGAAAACCAAAAATCTATTTCCGATCATAAAAAATTTAAAGAATTCACTGAGGCGAAATTCACAAACATAAATCACGATCTAAGAGAAATTAGGGAAGGTATTACTAAGACGACAGATGACATTCAGAACTTAAAAGAGGACACGAACCACATAAAAGAAAAGTTAGAAAAGGTTAAAAGGAATTCACAAAATCCAAACTTAGGGGGCAGTAAAGAAATTTACATTACATGCCAGGGAACTGAAACAAACGACCCTAACTTAAAATTCAATGGACGAGAAAGAAACCCAGTAGAATTTATCAATCGATTTCGACGGCACATCGAAAAATTGGAAAACCGAAGAGGCAAAGATCAAGTTAGGTTTGAAGACATTCTAGAAAACGTATTAGAAGATAGTGCTGCAAGATGGTGGCAAGTCATTAAATTTGACATAAAGACATTGGACGATTTCGAAAAGGCTATTTTAGAGAAGTATTGGAACACTGACATACAACGGGGAATTAAACGTAGATTGGAACTCGAAAAATATAGACCTGGGGGAAAACTCACTAGAACCGAGTACTTTATTGATAGGGTACTTACTCTAAAAAACATGACTCCACAAATGCAGGAACAAGAAATCGTCAAATTTCTGAGCGAACAATTCAGCGATCGTGTACAAGATGCCAGGAGAGTACAGAACGTGTGTACTATTAGAGGGTTTGAAAAACTTTTAGCCAGGGAAGACCTAGACGAGAAAAACAGCCAACTGCATTACAGAAACCAAGGAGACCACCAAAGGAACGACAGAATGTGGAGCGATCGACAGGACGAGAGACATGACAGGAGAAACTCACCAAGGAGAAGACATTATAATAATGACCAGTATTTCGATAACAGAAGACCTGAATTCAATCGTCAAAACAACAATAGGCAAAATCAAAATTGGAATAATAACCCAAGATTTACAGACAATAGGAATCACTCCGAGGGACCTACAAATAATAATAGACCACCTAACAGAGAACACGACAGTAGACCTCAAGGACAAGTTCAGAGGGGAAGTCCGACACAGGGAAACCTGTAAGCGCCGAAGGTTCCACAGAATCGGGATTTGTAAATATTGAAAAACCTTCATTAAGTAATTATTTAAATCCTTTGGCGCGTAATTATGATAATAATCCCGAAAATAATACTAATTTGATAAATAATCAAGCTACGTTCAATAATCTAATTTCAAACATATTCTGTGACAAAGATTGGCTTTTAAATGAAGAAAATTGCGAAACTGAAAATATTAAAAGAATATCTTGCCCTGAAATTAAAATTAAGTTAAATAATGTAGAAGCAACTGCATTAATCGACACGGGTTCAACCGTAAATTGTTTAAACGAAGACTGGTTTGAATTAAATAGAATAAATTTACAACCCTATGAAACTTTCCCTATTACAAACATGAATATAATCACAGCAACGGGCCAAAAGTCCAAAAGAATTAGAAAGACAATTTTAATAAAAAGCTGTGTACTTAATTGTGAAAAGGAACTACAGTATTTGATTATTCCGTCTCTCATACAAGAAGTTATTTTAGGAGTGGATGCTTTGAAAGAATTAGGTATTGATTTAAATTTTAAAGAAGAGATAATAATAATTAATAATGATAAAGTTAATATGAGTAATATTAGTGCAAATAATAATAGTGCCAGTGTGCAAGAAATAAATATAAATAGTAATGAATCGCAGAGCGATAGGCAAAGCCAGAATAATAATAATGCTAAAATAAATGAAGTTAAGTTTGAGAAGATTAATAAATTAAGATTGGAATGCCAGCTGTTCCGAGGAGAAGATGTGAGTTGGAAGCAATGTAATCACAATCAAGAAGATAAAGAAGAAGACGGAGTAATAAATTGCAATTTAATAGATTAAAAAATTGAAGTAATAATTTAGTTAAGTTCTGATAGAGGGGAAAATTTAAATAAACTTGCTGTATGGATACAAAGACATAAATTCAGATAAATTCAGTCTGTGAAATAAAATGTAATAGCCTATATAATAAATTTAGCCTATGTATGAAGGGACCCTACAATATTTCAAGTCTTAAAAGATTCAGAACATTGTAAATAGTTAGTTTAGTTAGTTAATCATGTTTAAGTAGAGTTAGATGAGCCTATATGTGTAACAAAAGTTGCCAAAGTTTTAGTTTAAAAGATAAAAGGACGCTTATTTAAGTGAAAGTGGATTTAAATGCAAACTGTAAAGACATTCACCAGTGAACGAAGGATTATTGAAGTCAGTATAAGTGAACATTTAAAAGAAAGACTAGGCCTACAAGGTATTTGACCCTAACAACAGCAGTAGGTAGGACATAGGCTATGCAGTGTTTATTTAAAGATTTTTTAAATAAGTTAGTTAAGATTTATTTAGTAATGTTTTCATAAAATGTTTATTACCATTATGTTTTACTTTCCATACATGTTTAGTGTAAATAGAGTTATAGTTACAAATGAAACATTAGCCTACAGCAAGAACTACTGTATAGATTGATATGACCTAGTTTTCCAACCAGTTTAATCATTTATTTGTGCAATTCGTAAACTCCTTTTACAAATAAATGAGGGGGCATTATAACAGTACATACATAGCCTAAATGTTTTTAAGTGTTTACTTCTAATTAGCCTACACATTTGAAACAACTTTATGTAACATCTATGTACAAACCTGCTTCTAAACTTAGGCCCTAACTGAAATTGTACCTACCTAAAAAATTCTTTTCAAAATGTTGAACAGTTTAGGAGTGCTAACATTAGAATTTATGTAAATGTATTTTTTTTAAGAAACATTAAGCCTACATATCATTAAGTATTTCATAACAAGCTAGGACTACCCATCTAATCAATCTGTCAGAACCAAATTTAGCCTTTCATACTAGCCAAATTATATTTCCAACAAACTAAAAAGACAGTGTAGTATAAAAACAGTTTCTAATATGTAGGGAAGAAGTTAATAACCCAAATGGTACAGATTGGCCTATTTATTTAAAGCTTGAAATGAAATGAAAATGCTAAAATATTATGTAAGGTTAGGGACTGTTATAAGTGAAATGTTGTCTCAAACTGAACTGACAGCCAGAGCAAATCAGAAGGCAATAGAGTGAGGATAGGATGTACAACATAAAGAGACCATAGAGGTATGACATTGTTATATTGTAGCAAATTTTTGTCATTTCTCTGAGTATTTTTATAATGTATATGATTTGTATAATACTTTTGAATCTTAAATAATAGTATAAAAGAAATCATAATTTTGAGGTTACTTAATGTAAAGGCAAGAAAATAACAATTGTAGTTATATTAGGCATATAAACTCTGTAAGTGAATATTTTCTCTCACAACTTGATAATTTTGTTACATGAAATGTAACATATATTAAAATTAAATAGTGTTTTTTTATTGATTTTATTTTACTATTAACGTGATATTAACAGCTACCAAATGGTTTACATATAGTATGACAAGTATGGAAAAAGTGATAGCAGTGAATAAGATCTAGTGTGCAGTGGTGATTCTTGTGTGAAAAGGAAGTGAAAAAAATTCAAATCAAAGGTGGTGGTGAAAGGGGAAGCTGAAGAAGAGAGACATTATATTGAACCAAATAATCATATTTTAATCCATTTGAATCTTTTAAATTTTTAATCTAAACTAATTGCAAACTATCTTTAATTTAATTGTATTTATCTAAATTTTCCAACTTAAACAAGAGAACTTTTGAAACAAGGTAAAAGACTTTTGAAAATTAGATTTCAACATGAAGAAATACTAAGTTAAATCCATCTCAGCAAAGCTCTTTGTTTGGTAGCTGCCGCTAAAAAAAAGGAAACTCAATTTTGTTTTATTAGATATTTTATTTAAGGTTATTTAAAATTTTGATAATTATCATTTTTATGTGTCATGGCAAAGAACCGCCCTTGAGATTAAGAGTCATCATATCTTACATTTGAGAGTAGGAGCAGATATTTGTAAAACTAATTTTGTAGCTATAATTCAATAGGCCCTAACTGTAATTTTGTTCAATATTTTAAATTGTTTTTCTTGAATAAATTTAACTATGATGTAAGTGTATATTTTGGACTAATCATTGAGTATCTAGGCTACGGTTATGTAAAGCAAGGTTAGGTAAATTAAAATAAAGGCCAAGGAGGTTTTGTAATATCGTATAGGCCTATAATAGGTATTCTAATATAATAGCATTGTTCAAATAGCAGCTTCATTAGATTTGAATATTAATTAAAATCCAGAATAAGTGTTTTATTATAATACTTGAAATGGAAAACAATTTAAAAAATGATTGGAACCAGGCAAAAAATGTTGTCCAATCTTCCTATCAGCGTTGCACCCGAATGTTATTTAATTATTTAACGTGCCTTTAAAGGTTATACCACTATCACCAATAACAAGATTTTAGTGACTAAGTTTTCGTTTTATTTTAAACTCTTTTGCAATAGAAGTTTCAGGCTTTTATGTAACGGTTTATTAATAATGCTGTATTTAATATTATGCAAAATTAAGTATTTTTTGTTTTGTTCCATAATTAGAAAAGTATTTAGGCTTATTGCAATCGAAAAAAAATTCCTCTTTTCAGGAAAAGAAAGAGCATAATTTTAGGTTGCAAAAATGATAATGAGGGAAAATACAATTACAGTCTACTGATTATTACTTTAAATAATTACCAGTAATATATCGAAAATACTAAACAGTTCGTTCAATTTTCAACGTATACGGCGAAAAAGAAAATTCGTCAGTTATTGTGGTTGTTTTACAAATATTACTCAAATTACTTTAGGATTACTTAACTTTCAGATAGTTGAAGATTTACTTTGTAACACAATGTATTCTCATTGTAAAGTTACTTTAAAATACAACATTAGTAGATTAAATAATTAATAAGTACACCATAAGCCATTTCATCTTGTTAGTGAATTTCCTTTGGAAAGTGAACTATTAGCATGACCCGCACGGTCAAACTTAAGCCCGGGACCACCATAGAAGTTCCTAACGTGACCCCCTGAACACGTTTTGGGGGGTCGTTCGAAATTTTATATGTATATCTTTTTAAATGCATTAATTTTACATCTGGGGCTTTTCTGGCCCTTTTTGGGCCCAAAAGCCCGAAATTTGAAAGATTAATCCCCAAAAAATGGGTTTGGAGTTTTCCGATTGTTTTGCCCAACGAACATGTCCAACAGATTAAAGAAGGAACGTCCCTACCAAATTTGAAGTAAATCGGACAAAAAATGCGACCGCTAGAGTGCATACATATATATATACTTCAAATTTGGTAGGGACGTTCCTTCTTTAATCTGTTGGACATATTCGTTGGGCAAAACAATCGGAAAACTCCAAACCCATTTTTGGGGGATTAATCTTTCAAATTTCGGGCTTTTGGGCCCAAAAAGGGTCAGAAAAGCCCCAGATGTAAAATTAATGCATTTAAAAAGATGGGAATTAGAGAGGCGAAAGTTTTAAGCCTTCTCTCGTCATTCTAGCATAAATATTTACGGAGTTATTAAAGAAAATGTGTATCGGCTAAACACAGTACGTTGTCTTATGGGGTTTTACACTAGAAAAGCCTGTTATTCCTTTGTTAAGGTACTTTTATTATCCCCAGCAACCTCACGCCTACTTTCAAGCCTATCTGGACCTTCTCCTAACCTTATAATGCGCAAAATTGTATTCCCAGCTTTGCAAGTAAATGAAACCAGGAGTATCAGAACAGTCAAAAAATCAATGTTTTCAGATTTCAATAAAAATTGGACAAATGTACGTTTTTACAATGATTTTGAGTTTTAAAAGTTTTTATGTGGAAATTCACTTCCCTCACGTCAGCTTGCTGCGTGCGAACTCGTTTTATAATTTATACCATACAAACCACAAGAGAAATAAACTAAACGTAAGAATTATATAATAGGGCTTAAGCAAGTGAAGGAAATAACAATCAAGAACACGGAACTATATTTTCATAGCCACGTTTATACGGTGGCAATAACTCAGTCCGTGAAGCATTAAGTGAACTAACTTCCAGCTCGGGGTCCTTTGTTTAAACTATTATGCTATAACGCAATTATGCTCCTGATTATCAGCCTTTAAACCATTATAGCAGTAATAGTCCGTCATTATTCTCTCGATATTAGTTTATTTTACCAAGCTACGGTAAATAAATTGATGAATTTATTTACACAACAAAACTAAATAATGTTTTAACTACCGCAGTCACAATACCAAGGTTTTTTAACTATACCATCATTTTCAATTTCCTTAAGGTTTCCTCAAAAATACAACCCTTAATGCAGTTTTACATGTGTTATAGTAAGCACAGACCATATTATACAACATTTCAAAGGTCGTACATAGCGCATTCACAAAACAGACCACAAAATTATCTTTATTCTGGGAATAATAAGATTTGTTTGTTTCGTCATTGAAGCGTCAACATTATAAAGTCAATCTCCTCAGGCTATGTCCACACAAGCCTTTCCAATCCATCATTTCCAATGTTACGTCATTGAACTACTACATTGCTGTCATTTCTGACTCAGTGGTCCGTTTGAGTTCGAATTTGCGGCATTGAATTCTACTACTAAATCCCTTTAGTTTTGTTCTAAGATGAATTATGATGTGGGGTGGTATATTACTTACAAGTTCGTACGAGTAGACTAGTGTCGCGTGCTCCCGCAATCTGCTCGTGGTGTTCACATTGCCTGCAACTACATTGCTCTTTCCTGTAGTCAGAAGGAGCCCTTCCTGTATAACATGGAGTCATCTCTAAATGGTTCTTATGGGAAAATGTGTTTTAAAAGTTTAATCATTTTATTGTGAACCATTAAGGGGAGGCTAAGTAAACATATTTAGTAAGAGGTATTGTTAACGTTAAAAGGTATTACTGATTACTGATTAAAAGGAGACAAATACTGATTAATTTTAGTATACAATTTAGCAGATGGCACTCGGATCCCCTTAGATTTAATTTTTTTTAAATAATAACTGCCAGTATTAGCACTTAACGGTAACGGGAAAATGTTTTCGTTTTGTGTACAATGAATACACTTAACTAAATGTTGGAAATCACCGATTAAAAAAGATTTGACTTTAAAGTTGTTAAATTTTACAAATGCTTAGTATTTTCGATGGCATTACATTTGAGATAAATAGAAAAGTGTAATTAAAAAAAATTTAAAACAACAGCTTACAATGTACTATTTCAATATGCCGTACGAATAACGTGTGTCTAGACTCATGTGTTGCCAGAATAAACTTTCCAAATGTCCTTTGTCTCTCCATATTCCATACTTAAAGGTTTGTTTACGGATATACGCATATGTTGCAGTATCACATTGTTTTAAGATATTCAAGTTTTATAGTTTACTTTTAACTTCGTGCTAGTCAAGAACTTGATCGATAGCTGTTTGTTCGGACAGAGACTTTGATGTAAATGTTTTTACCAAATTCTCGTCGCGATATTTTTCCCATTTTCCTGTCTGAATTTGAAATCCCTCAATGTATTTTAGGTAGTTGTAATTATACTTTTCCCTTTATATCACGCTTTGTCATATCAAGTGTAACAGAATATTTAGAATCTTTCATCCAAAACTACATTCATTCACAAAATGTATTCAAAGCTCATTTTCCTATGATGGTGTGCATTAATGGCTTGTAACACTATTTCGAAGTGATATTATTAGTGAATTTCCTTTGGAAAGTGAACTATTAGCATGACCCGCATGGTAAAACTTAAGCCCGGGACCACCATGGAAGTTCCTAACGTGAACCCCTGAACACGTTTCGGGGGGTCGTTCAAAATTGTATATATATATATGTGTGTGTGTGTGTGTGTGTGTGTGTGTGTGTGTGTGTTTGCACTCTAGCGGTCGCATTTTTTGTCCGATTTACTTCAAATTTGGTAGGGACGTTCCTATCTGTATCAGTTGGACGAGTTCATTGGGCAAAACAATCGGAAACTCTAAACCCCTTTTTTTTGGGGATTAATCTGCCAAATTTAGAGTTTTTGGGCCCAAAAAGGGTCAGAAAATCCCCGGATGTAAAACCAATGAATGTAAAAAGATGGGAATTAGAGTGGTGAAAGTTTTAAGCCCTCTCCCTTCATTCTATCATAAATATGTATCGATTTATTAAAGAAAATGTGTATTGACTAAACACAGTACGTTGTCGTATGGGGTTTTACACTAGAAAAGCCTGTTATTCCTTTGTTAGAGTACTTTTATCGTCCCCAGCAACCTCACCCCTACTTTCAAGCCTGGCTAGACCTTCTTCTAACCTTAAAATGCGCAAAACTGTACTCCCAGCTTTGCAAGTAAATGAAACCAGGAGTATTAGAACAGCCAACAAAATCAGTGTTTTCAGATGTCAATAAATATTGGATGTTTTTACACTGATTTTAAGTTTTAAAAGTTGTTAAGTGTAAATTCACTTCACTCACGTCAGCGTGCTGCAGGCGAACTCGTTTATATTTGTAATTATTGAAACAGAAAATCGATGCTAAGAATTAGAGGTTAGCGGAATATAGACTGTTAGTACAAAATATGTCAAATATAGTATATAATGTAAGAAATAAAGCAGAAATAAATGAAGTTTAGTCGCCGCCATAAGAGAAAAGCGAGTGAACAAATTAACATATCGTAATTGTTTACTACCTACTAACACTCCTAAGAGACCGCTGCTGGTAAAATAGTTTCTCCCAATTACTTAAATTAAGAGTTAAAAAACAAACCAATCTAACAATTATAATATTTTGTATCTATAACGTTATAAATACAATCTAAATTATCCACCAAAAAACCATGTAGATCCGAACTCTAACAATACAAACTCTAAAATAATCATGTATTACCTTAAGGTTCATTTTTTTATTATGTTCTCTTTGTACGTTAGCTTTAATAATTTCCAAATTGTTAAACTTTTTATTTGATAATTGAGAAAGTTTTTTTTACAAGTTTAATAATTAAATATGCGTTATGGTTCATAGGTTTTAGCCTCAATCTAACTTTCGTTATTATAAAAATATATATTTTTGAGCTTAAAAAATCTTTGCAACAAGAAAGGTAAAGTGGTGCTATAAACTTCCCGATCACGATACAACAATACAAGTATCGAACATTTAAGAGGTTTCCGCTATGACCTGGAGTTGCTACTGCAATAGAGACTTAGGTAAATCGAAAACTCTACCTGTAGACTGAATAGCTGCATTAAGAGTCTTCATCACCGGAAGTTGCCAGACGCTATCTTGGAGTTTTGCTCCATAAGGCCAATGTTAACTTTGTGCCTCCACTACTCCTCACCTGATCGTCACATACAATTCATTTTGGTGTCAAATTAAAGTTTTCGCCCTCCTCTAGGGAAATACAATATCGAGTTTTTTAATTTGGGTACTATAGTCGCATAATAAATAATTTAATTTTGAACTGAAACACTGTACATGTTCTCATTAATTTGTAACAAAATCCAAATTCGACTATCGTATTTCCCTAGACGACGAGGAAACCTCTAATTTGACACCAAAATTAATTGTTTGTGACGATCAGGTGAGGAGTAATGGGGGCACAAAGTTAACATTGGCCTTATGGAACAAAACACCAAGATGGCGTCCGGCAACTTCCAGTGATGAAGACTCTTAACATTATTGGGTTCAAAACCTTAATTCCAGTTTACAAAATTACCCAAACTAATTATATTTACAGCCATAATATGTTTTTGTGACTGCTTAGCTTATCTTAAAATATATTTTTTTTTATTTTAGGTGCATTTTATTTTATAAATTGATACTACCTTTATAAAGAGTGTTTTTTATAATATATATTCTATATAAATATTTATTAATGCAACGATAAAATCTTTAAGATAATTTTTGGGGACTCATATATTTAAGTTTCCTTAAATGTGACTGCAACCATGATAATATTTAACTAGCGATAAATTCTGTTTTTATATTGAAAATGTTTACTTACGATGATATTACAATGGAGATAAACAGAGCAGTTTAAATAAAATATGCCTAATTTTATAACAACAGCTTATAACGCAAAATATAAAATTGCCGGACGAATAACGTGGGTCTAGTCACGTGTTGCCAGAATAAATTTTCCAAATGGCCTTTTGTGTCTCCTTCCACCATATTTTCTGTTCGCTAACGGATATATGCATGTTTTGCCGTGTTGCGTGGATAGTGCATTTTATAAGATAGCGAAGGTTTTTAGTTTATATAAACTAGATAATAGAAAACAAATCTACTGATAGAAATTTGTTCTGTCAAAGACTATGATATGTAATTTGTTGTTCAGTTCTCGTCGCGATATTGTTTTTACCATTTAATTGTTTGAATTTAAAATCATTCAGTGTGTTTTATCTAGTTGTCATCATCATTTTCCCGATATCACGCTTTTTAAGTGTAACAAGATAAAACTCTAGGACTCAAGAACATATTAGAACCTCTCAATTATGGTAATTTTTTTTTTAAGTATTCATTATTAAAATGCCTTAAATAATGTGTAATATTTGTTTTAAACGCTATCAAAAAGAGGTAGTATACATATAAGTAATGGTTTCGATGGAAAATGTCTGCTAAGTCTTACAGATGGGTAGCTAATCAATTTAATGGCCTGTCAAAACATTTAATATTTACTGTTCTATTGACTACCAAACAATTCACCTGTGGTAAATGTTGAAAGAAACTGGGAAAATAAGAAAGGGTAAGATATTGATTTTCTTTGAGGAAACCCCAGACACAGAATCATGTCTTACAACTTTTATGACTATCCTGAATTATGAAACATTCAACAGCTGTGAAGATATACAGACCATAATCATCATAATGTGGATGTCTTGTGATGCTAAGTATATTTAAAATCATGGTTGGAAAAATATGGGTTGTAAAAGTTATGATTTATTTATCCGATTGCAAATTTCTTTCTGCCTATAATATGACAAGTACTTACTCCAAGGTTGCCTTATCATTACAAGTATTAATTATGCTAATATCCTACGATTAATCGATTAAAAAAATAATAAATATTACTAAAATTGGTACTGTCATAAAATGGGAGCAGAAATCCGAGAAGACTTGGATAATTGATATGATGTAGGGATAAGAATGTTTAGCTTCTAATGTAACAATCAATTTTTAATATAATATAGAGTGAAACACAGGTTCCATATACTTTACATTTTCATTGGATAATTCACGTTGGATAATAACTTTACTCGATTCAAAAATGTATAAAACGAACAGAACTAAAATAATTATTTAAATGGAATTCGATTTCCTAATGAAGTGTGAAAATTGGCAAAGTTCGGCGAGTAGATCAGAGGATACAAAGTTCACGACTTGAAAGCCGAGGAGGCCTAAGTTTCTGCCTAAATGACCATTGAATTCTCATAGAGTTCAGAGTCAATGGTGTAAGATTAACAAGTGTTAACGCTTTCATTGATTTGATCACGCTGAAGTGGTGGGGAAGAAAATAGTTAATTACAAACAGATAATTATGCATCATTTGGGTGATATTACAGTTTAATTTTTGTTTCATAATACAATGTCCAGAACCAGTAAAATATGTGCGAATGAAACGTAACATTGGAAATGATGGATTGGAAAGGCTTGTGTGGACACAGCCTGAGGAGATGGACTTTATAATGTTGACGCTTAGTTATAAAAGTATTTCAAATATTAAAATCTTTGGGTAGTTAAATATATGCCATTTTACTTAAATGAAAATAACTAATCTTCGGTCACTGTACAGTTTTTAATATTGATGTAATTGGACTGTTTTTGTAATAAATATTACTATTTTTGTTTACTTTGGAAATGAGTTAATAAAATCAATTAACATGTTATTTACTGCCAATACTTTAGACTAATCAGAGAAATCTTTATTTTACTTTATTATACAGTGATAATATTTATTTTCACAAGGTATCTGTAAGTGTAGTATGGCATTTTAAAAGCACAGCGTCCCACAGAACTACTTCAATAAACCTAAAGACGATGGAATGGTGTTTCCTATTTCGAAGATAATGAACTTTTGAAACCGTGGATGGTTAATGAAAGGAAATACAGTTGAATCAAACTATTTTCAAGTGTTGGTCTATGATACATTTACAATTACCTGGTTTTTGGTTGCACTGTGCACTTACCTGGAACACAAAATATAATATTATTATTTAAGCAATATGATGCTTAGAAGAAAATTAAGTTACTTTAATATTTGCCTCTTTCAAGGCTGAGCCGTAAAGTAAATAACGAAAAATACTATATTTTTTTACCAAACGGCAAAGATAATTTAAACAGAATAACTGGTTTTATATAATTTATGCCTTCAAAACTCACTCCCCTCACGTCAACGTGCTACGTGCGTAACATTACTAATAGCATTGCTTGTACATGTATAATCAATTTTCAGCAGATCTAGGAACCTGCCACTGAAAGACCTCGTGTTATAATAGTTTACTCTCTTATTAAATATATACTATCGGACGCACTCATATAATCTTTGATAGTAACTAATGTGTTTTTTATCTTTAGATTTCAGATATAAACAATTATAAGTTAAGTTCATCTATGTTCCACTCATTCTTGCAGTAGCTGACTAAGATTTATCACTAATTTTTTACCAAGTATTATTTTTTATTTAAGTAAACCTTGCGTAATTTTATTTATTAAAATTGTTCAAATTGTTATTAGCCAGTTATGTGTTAACATGCGGAATTGTACTGCGAACAATAGGTTTTCCAATTAATCTCGTTACTTATTTTGGTTGATATTGATCAACAGCTTAGCATTAACAAATTTCTAAATTTGACAAGTTAGCATTAATTTAAAATTCAAACAATCACCAATATTTTTAAAATTTGTTATACTTTGTGAGGCCTGTCACCAGAAACGCTCAGTCGAACTCACAAACTAAATAATGTTGGTGAATGTTTTAATTTAAAATTAATTTATAACCAATATTACATCTCCTTCTTGAAAATTAAGTCAGCATTGTTCAATCAAATTTTAGTTTATCATTTGTAAAAACCTAAACACTATTCAATGTAATTTAACTCATTTTGCAAATGTTTGGTAGTTTTACTGCTACCACGCAGAAGCCCTTAGTTAGCAGTACCTCTATTGGAACAGTGTATGAAATAGAGCCTGTGGGGCGTTTAACGTGTGGGTGGTTGGAATAACGCGTGTCGTGCTGGGAACATAGCCAGATTATGACACTTTTTGCCGACTGGAAGTGTTTATTAAGGCCATTACACCAACCGTGACGCGACCGCATTCACTACACAACCTTCGCTCAAGTTATTACTAACGTCTAACACTCCTTGCTATATTGTGGTTAAGAGCTACATGTCTAGTAATAAAAGGGTTAGATATGTTAATAAACTATGTTTATTTTGTTTTTCGTTTAATTTTTGTACTTTGTTTAATATTTAAGAGTGTGATAAACGAGAATATCAAAGTTAGTTTAAATCTATAGAATTTTGTTAAAGTAAATCATATTTCACACTTTCCACGTGTCATAAAAATCAGTTATTCGTATAGATTTATTCTTAAAAGTAGAGAGTAAATGTGTACAAAATATAACCTAATAACTTAGTTTGGTTTAAAATTAATACTTGGTTTATTTTATGTTGAAGGCCATCTAGACACTCTTGTAATTAGTTTCAGGTTGACCACTCTACAACGGAAACAGGGCAATACGATTATTTTAGATTAAACCCAAAGCTTGTTCCAGCTATGACATACTAACTCGATTATCTGTTATACTGCAGTACGACGTGATTCAGTTGATAACTAGGGACGCAGTTAATTACCTAGACATAAACGATAAACCGTTAAAATTAATAACTGTTTTTGTTTTGTCTTTCATTAGAGGAGATATTTAAATTACTATTTCTCGTTCAATAATTTTATGGACTTGAAAAATAAATTAAATATTGTTTTTATGAAGATCAAGTTTTTTGGCAAACTGTATGAAAAGGTGATCTATAAATAAAGATATTAAACTAAGTAGTAACTTTGTAAATGCGTTAAAATGCAAAATAAAAGTTTACTTTCATCCATAAGTACTACATTTCCAGATCCCTTTAGATATATTACAGAATGTATCTAAACTCTTGCGACCCGCTTTGTAAGTAAATGTATTCCTTGGGTCAATACAAACAAAAATTATGTATGACAAATAGTTTTGTGTGTATAACTAGCTATATCTGTGTGTTTCGGACTATGTGGAGTATTTACATTGAAGTTTGAAATTTGGCATAGGGGTTTTTTTTAGGGTGAGAAAATGCATTATGCACACTGGCAGCTGCCGTTAGTGTGGAACTCGCACCCACTAAAAACTCCCCCTCATCACCGAGGGACTAGCCTGGAAACGTTTGGCACATATTCAAGGCTAGGGCACTTGTCGTTAGCCCGTTAGGGACTACTAAGAGGGCTGAACGTCAGTCAAGCCGATCCAGATCGGACTTTTACGCCTGCAGTAGGGCTGCGACGAAGCACGCCATCCGGTTCCAGGATTCATCCCAACGGAACATTGTCTCCACGACTGTGCCTGGATCCAGAGGACCGACCTCAGACAGTACCAGTGAAGTAGAAACCATGGAGAGCTCACCAAATGGACAGAAAACGGTCCGCGCATTGTCAGGCTAGACCAAAAGTGTAGTACACGACAAAACTGAGTAATCCCGAGCGGTTAGCGTGTTGTCGTTTACACGCTCCTGTACATCTTAGTCATAATAAAACCATAATAAAACTTATATATTCCTTTTTTTTATGAATTTCCGCATCCAAAAATGTAAATATATTTTAGCTTAAAATGATGTGTAATCTTTAATAATGCAAATTTTAGAGAGTTGTAACAACATAACATGAAAAAGTCAGTAAGCGAGAACTTTTTTATTTTTGAGGTAGAAACAAACTTCCAGCAAGAAAGTTGTAGCTAACTAGTTGATCTTCAATTTTATTCAAAACACATTTAGATAGCACATGTAGTTTGTTCAATAATCCGATGTAAATAACCGCTATTTCAGTTCTACGCGCGCCGCCGCCACCGTCGTCGCGGACCTCGGCTCCACGCTGTTCTACCACATCCAGTATATTTAAACGCTCCTCATTTTACTTAGATATTCACCTATAAAATAATAACTATGTACATTTTACTCCATATTACATTGAGATTATTGTTTTTTAACATATTTTTCAGTTTCGATAGAGAATTTAGATATCGATACGTAATTAGGCTCATGAGGAATCTTATAATTTGATATGCAAAGTAAATTAGACAGCAAATAATAATATAATTATTTGTTAGAAAGAATAAAACGTTATTTGTTAAGACAAACATATTTGATTAGTGATTATATTTTACTCGTGAAGCAAAAACTTGTTTTAACCAATAATGAAATATAATACGTTAGTAAGAAAACATAACTTTGCCTTTTTATATGAACAAAACCTACTTCCTTTTGAACTATCTGTTCCCCCTGCAAATACGAAGGCTTCTTAGCCATAAATGAATTGTTGTATCTAAAATTGTAATTAAAATAATGAATAAATATATGTTTTTATATCAAACCTCGTTGTTGTTGTTGTTATTGGCGGATTAGGAAACCCCAGCTTTTCTGCTAGTCACCTCTTCCACAAGCGGGAATATTGTGAAGGTTACCGGAAAGATAGGATATAGCAGGAAAGGAAAGGGTGGGAAGAACGGCAGCCAAATCGACCCCTCAGAGGGCCAATTCCCGTGCCCCTGTGACAGCTGGGGTGAGGCTCTCAACAGGGGACCCTCATTTTGCCCTCCAACAGGTATACCCTCAACTGACAGGGTATCCATGTACAACAGCCAGGGACCATTCATTCTCAGGTTGGCAGGAGGGACCAAACCCGGAAACTCTGTCCGGGTTTGGTCCCTCCTGCCAACCTGAGAGGAGGATATCAAACCTCAAAACTAATCCTCTATATCATCAATATAACCAATCCTATAAAAATATTTTTTTGCGTTAAAAATAGAGGAACAACATATCAAGGAACTTGAATACGAAGGATACTAAGTTGTTAATAAACCTTTCTACCGAAAATATAAATTAAATAATATAGAATCAATGTTGTTATGTCAAAACTCAAAACTAAGCCTCTCCAAGAGCCTTACAATAGTTGTTATATAGTTTGGTTTCATGTCAAAAATTGAGGAATTTATCGAATAAAGAAAATATGGCAGCTATTGAGTCATAAGTTAATCTTTTTTTCGATGAAAATTAAGGTGAAGATCGAGATTGTAAATATATTATTGAAAATCACACGTCTTTTTACGTCATAATTAGAGAATAAATAAATTTGAATTTAGTACCAAAAGCTAAAGAATTTACTCAGTAATACAATTCCGACAGCCATTTTACTATACAAGAATTCCTTGTGCCGTAAACCTCATTTAACTAAGCACTTGTCGCGCATCGCCAATAACCCATAAGGCGCTGTACTGAGCGCTGCGACGAGTCCTACACTTTGAGATGTGACCTTGAGCCCGGCTGGACCAAATTTTGGTCTATTCCGACTATGGGCGCAAGCTCTCGATGGTTTCTACCTCGCTGGACACCACAGACGCTCGGAGGTTATGCCAACTACCGCATGCAAAGATGGTGTGCTCTGCGGTATCGGCGACACCTGGACAGTATATACGGTTGGGACTGTCCGACTTCCCTATTTTGTGGAGGAATTTTCTGAAATGTGGGCATAATGACATTACAGAAATCTCCATAACACTGACTGACAACCCACAAATTAATCCGGTGGGTTTAGAAGCATAACACTTTGTTCAGGAGTTCCTTATTTAAAGTAGGTGAGGATAAACAAAGGAAGATTACTTTATTTTATCCTAATGACTAATGTATTTATTTTAAAACGTTATTAAGTATACGTTAATAATTATTGCTGTGTGTTCAAAAGAAAGAAATATGCCTTTCTATCTAAGTTAAAACACACGAGCTAGATAAATCTTTATTAGTATAATCAGTTTCAGCTCCACCAATAACTATGAGACATGAGCTACAACAAAACAACATCAAAGTTTGCAATCGAAGGGAGTTGTAGAAACTTCTTTACCGATGTTACTACAACAGTGTTTAAACAAGTTAAGTTGATTAAATGATTGTGAAAAACTTATAACCTTTAACTTATAACTTTGAGTCATGACGTTTTATCTAACGGCGCCGCACCACATGTTTGGATTCGGTTCACTTTTTTTAAAATTAAATGTTAATGTGTAATATTTTCAGAGCCTAATTACCTTGTTAATTGACTATGGATAGAGTGGAGGATATGGCCATTTAATCCATTTTAATAGTGAGATTCAGTTCTCGCAAATACATGTTGCCTACCTTTTGACTGTTATTGCCTTATACGTTCCCTTTTTCTACCGGTAGAAATTTGTAGAGGTGAGCATTAATCTTCACGCAAGATAAGTAGATAAGCCATGATACAAATTCCATGTGCAGCCATTATGGATTTTGGCTGTACTAGTAATTTATTTACATTCTAAGGTTTTATGAGGTTTTACTTACAATTACACCAAGCCAATCTGTGCATTACTAATTTTATGATATGTAGGAATTATGTTATTACTCGTCTTTTTCTATAAATCAAATAAAACGACCGTATGAGATCGATGTAAATTATACTACCTGGTTGTATGAATTTAATTGTATATAGTTTACCAGCTTTAATTACAATGAGAATATTTGATATACACGTTGATTATACTTCCAAAAACTATATTCCAAAAGGTCAGTGATAAACATTTATTAATTGTCTTCTATATTTTATTTTCATAGAAACCATTATTTTAAGGATTTTTTTCATGCTCAACTGGAAATTTTAATTTTTAGAACGGATTAAAGAAGAACATACAGATATTTAATAGGATTTTAATTTGTTATATACACTTTTTATATAAAACAAAATTGAATTAAAAGTAGTATTTTTTCTTTAATAAAATTAAACTTTGAAGGTTTACTTCTTGCTACAACCGGTTGTTATGCCAGCATGCATTTTTATACTAATCGAATGTGTAAAAAAGTATTGTGTATTTATTTTATGTATGCAAATACGTGTTTAATATTAATCCCGGTGAAACAAGTGGTTTTTCATACCGAATAATGCAACATGGAGAGCCCAACAACAACAACAACTTTTGTTTCTGCTTTAGTTGTTGGTATTCTTGACACCTGACCAATTAATTAAAGTCAGTTTTACTGAAACATACTATGAAGGGTAAATGTTGCAAGACTTTATTTATAATTTAAATTAGGTGTATAAAAAGGCATGATTAGAGTAAAAGTTTAGAACTTGACAACTCTCAGGGTTAATTAAAATGCGAGTCATTTAGTTTCCTAAATATATTTTAGCTGCTTCTTTTGCCAACTTTCGGTGATAATTTATCCACTTATAATCTAAATGAAAATGGTCAATTCTTTTGTAAATACAGCATTTGAAATTGATTTAATAAAGCACTGGTGGTAATATGTATTACCAGTGGCACTGGTAATATTATTTTTCGTTATAGTATTAATACATAATTAATTAAATAGTTTTTTTTTTCAATATCAGTTATATTGTTAACATATTAAAACATTACAAAAATAAGTTTATAATTTAACAAAAACGACCACCATTTTCAGAAATGTAAAGTTTCTGCATTTAATGCTTTGCTAGTTTATTAAAATACAAATGTCAAATGGCTATATTAAGCCAAAACTGATGATAAGTTCAATTTTAATATCACCCTTCACTGTTTGTAGCAAATTTAATTCGTTATTTTTAGATTATTAATGTAACAATATTATACAATATTTATTGAATTCAATGTAAATGAATCTTGAATACATTTAATTGACTACTGCTGTTTTACTGATGTCACTGTTAAATACAAATTGAATCGGTTAAAATTATTATTCCACCATCCCATTCTAGAAAAAACACAGGTTTGTTAACTTGATCTAACAAAAACACTTTTCGGCCAAATATAGTTTTACCAATTGCGATATGCTCGTGCAAAGAAATACTTGTATATCCATCAAACACTTACAAATAAAGTAGAACTATATAATGATAATAATCTTTATTTTTCCAAACAGAATACATTTGCACGTTGACAATCCCAGAAAATACACAAATACACAAATAGGTCAGCAGAAGTGAGATCAGTGACTTCTATGATTACAAAAAATAGCAAAAATGTATACAAACTAGTACACGTAAAATAATATAAAAAATAGCCAGCCTGACTTTGGAATTATAAAATAGCATAAGTTAGCTTATTGGAAAACTAAACTTAATAAACTTGGAAAATAGGGTTTCGGCTTCCAAGACATTGCCTGTAGGGAAGCTATTGCAGAAACAGATCAATTTAGTGGTTAGACAAATCAAACTATATACTTGAATATAGCATAAACTAACAGCTGCACATAATAAACATAAAACAAAATCTTAACAATAAATACTAATTGCCTACATCTATTAATTGTAGCCTTTAATAAATATATTCAATGTCACTCTTATCCCCACTTTACATTATCCTAATTATTTCCATCACTCTAAAAAGTTACTTGCAAAACCATTTTCTAAAGTATTAACACAGATTTTAACATATTATTATACTATTAACACATATTATTAAAATATGTTCTGATACTCTGGAGTAACGGAAAAATAAACTAGTTTGCACGCAGCACGCTGACGTGAGGGAGTGAATTTCCACATAAAAAACTTTTAAAACTCAAAATCAGTGTAAAAACATACATTTATTCCAATTTTGATTGAAAACTTGAAATTTGTCATATTGCTTTTTGTCTTTTCTGATGCTCCTAGTTTCATTTACCTGCAATGCTGGAAATACAATTTTGTACATTATAAGATTAGGAGAAGGTCCAGTCAGACTTTAAAGAAGACATAAAGTTGCTGGGGATGACAAAGTACACCAACAAATTAATAACAGGCATCTCTGATGTAAATCCCCTATAAGACAACGTACTGTGTTTAGTCGATACACATTTTATTTATTAACTCAGTAAATATTTATGTTAGAATGAAGAGGGAGGGCTTAAAACTGTTGTCTCACTAATCCTCATCTTTTTACATACATTAATGTTACATCTGGGGCTTTTCTGATCCCTTTTGGGCCTGAAAACACAAAATTTGAAAGATTAATCCCAAAAAAAGGGATTAAGTGTTTTCCAATTCTTTTGCACAACGAACTTGTTCAACTGATTATAGAAAGGAACGTCCCTACCAAATTTTGAAGTAAATCGGACAACAATGCGACCGCTAGAGTGCATACACATATATATAATGTTGAACGACCCCCCATAACGTGTTCAGGGGTCACGTTAGGAGCTTATATGGTGGTCCCGGGCTTAATATTCACCGTGCGGGTTATGCTAATAGTTCACGTTTCATAGGAAATTCATTAACAACAATTAATTGTTTCACGTGTGACAATATTTGTATTTGCACTTAAACTTTGCTATTATCTTATAAATAACTATACAGCCCGATGTGTAACTCACTCACTCACACACGTATACGAATTCTAGACCACTTCCAGACGAGGTATAAACGTGAAATTAAGCATGAACGTACGTTGTACCTCGAAACCCCCGTAAACATTTCTAAAAATTACAGTTTTCAATTTTAAAACCTCTAATTTTTATCTTGAAAATTGGAAATGTTAACTTACGGAGTTTCAAATCAACACAAAAGAAATACAGCTGTAGAAAAATATCCCGTAAACTGTCAATGCAACTCTCACATGGTACAGTATAAACAAATGATAGAACCTTTGAATAAATATAAAATCTAGAGTGTATATGCCCGAATGAATCAAAATAGTGTACTGTATAAAAAATACATGAAGGGACATTGAATTATAATACAAGTGGAGCGACCCCAAGCGGGGGTCTGGGGGCGGAGCCCTCAGTGAGCGGAACGAGTTTATATTTATATTTTCCCCGGTGATGTTTTTAAAAAACCAGCTCTCAGTATGAGATATTTAAAACGATTTGACTACTATTCAAATGTTACTGAGACAAGAGAGTCCAACAAAATCGAACCTCGCTACGATTTCTAGCTAACTTTCTTCAGTACAATTATTTTTCCAGAAAATTCAATCCTAGTTTACTGGTTGTCAGTTTAAGTGCATAATAAGTGCGATAAAACCAAAGGAAATACGAATGTACCTTTAAAATTGTACATAACAATTTTTTGTATCACCCATATCACTTGACATAACTTTTAAATGTAGATTAAATACTGGTTGATTAGTAAATGTTGTTTGTTATCAAACGTTTGGGGCATTTATTTGTAACACAATATTACAATTATTATTATTATTTGCTATCACATTAATATTAATTATTTTCCCCAACCAGAAGCCTAAAGGCCAACATAACAGATTCTACGTTGCCTTAGACATTGAAATATATATCCTCTATCTGTGTTGTACTTGGTTGTTTGTTAAATACTGTTGTGCTCTAAGCTGTTCTACAACGTTAGAATTATAAAATAAGCATTTTCAAATAATTATGAACTGTGTTGAATTAAGTTAAATTTTTTTTTTTTTTTTTTAGCGAATTTCCCCTATAGGGAAGAAGCTATTACCGTAGGTCTCATGGTAAGACTTAAGCCCGAGACCATGATAACTTTTCATTTTGAGGTCCCCAGATGCCAAAAACACCATTCGTTCAAATTGTTATATATGTATATATATATATATATATATATATATATATATATATATATATATATATTTATATATATATATGTGTCCGTAAGCACGATAACTCTCGTAAAAAAGGTCCGATCTTAATGAAATTTGGTACAAATGTGCAAAGTACCATTTATTTGAACGAGTTCGAAAACCAGATGAATCGAACCATCCGAAGGGGGGTTTTTGGGGGGTTTTGTACCCCAAAAATGAGGTTTTGGGGTTTTCACATTTAATTTTAATTTAAATCAAATTTTATTTTATACCATTGAATTTAGCTTAAAAAAACAAACAATTTGGTATTTTGATCATTGCTCTACGTCAATTGGTTACCGAGATATTGAAAGTGCTAAACACAGTACGTTGTCTAATGTTATTCTTATGGAGAAAAAGGAAAATTGTATATCTAGGTACTCGGTCCCCATGTTATTCTTATGGAAAATACTTAAAATGTTATATATCGCTTATTTATGAATGTATATGGATGAAACTTGGTATGTGACTTCACTAAGATGAGTTCTATTGATATTTGCATAAAAACCCATTATTTTGTGTGCCTTGTTGCAGCAAACCTGCGTACTCATCCCCAATGTTATTCTTATGGAGAATAATTAATATTTTAAATATCGCTTGTTTGTGAAAACATTTCTTATGAATCCTCTTAAGTGTTATAATGTGTTATGTTATATATTCATTGGAAATTCGCTGAGTACGCAGGTTAACAATACCCCCGTATTGTTATTGCAGTGTCATAGACGGATGGAAACGTATGAAATTCGACGTTATACTTCCAGAGTTATGTAACTGATAAATGTTCTCAAAATAGATAGATACGAGTTATTTCAATAATTACAGTTACACATTTTGTATACCAAGATGATTGCGAGGAATACTCAGATTTGTTTGGGGTTTTAGAACGCTTATGCGTTTTCTTACATCTCCTTATATAAAGCTAGACGGGTTCACTCACTCACTCACTCACTGACATAAACTATGAGGCACTTCCCGTAGTCGACCCCCCCTTAACCCCATACTTGAATTAAAGCTCTTGACGAGAATTTCCCAGACAAATTACCAAAAGTTAACTTTTTTGAGTTTTTGGGGCATTTTTGGGGCGGGGAAAATTCCACTTTTTCAATTTTTCCACTTTGAGCGCGTTTTATACGGAAACGGTAAGAGATGGCAAAAAATGTTAAACACAAAAGTTGTAGAAAATTGAATTTCCAACTAACGATTTTTCGTCAGATTGTTAGATCCGATCATCCGTTGAGCCGCTATTCACCGGAGAAGAAGTAATTTTGAGTATTTTGGCCCATTTAAATGTGTACAGTTTTGGAAAGCCGTTTAATGAAAGAACAATATCTTTGGCTACCACCACATGTTTGTATCAGCTGATTTTAAAAAAACCGCCCGTGTAGGCGATACTAATTTTCTTACATGAGGTTTATATAAATCAGCTGTTACAAAACAAGGTGAGCAACCCTTGGTGGTTTCCAAGGGTTGCAAAACAGTGGATCGCCTACACAGGAGATCCAATATCGCGCATATCGTTTGTTTCGATATTGGAAAATGTAATCAACCGATTGTTTGTTCTATCGAATAATAAATTTGATGGGCCCGCGGTAGCCCAGTGGATATGTTGTCAGGTGATTCAAGATCATGTGGTCACGGGTTTGAATCCTACTTTTGTTACTTTTTGAGGTCTGCAATTTATTTCTGTTTAATTTTACTTTATTTTGTTGTTATAAATTCATTTATTTGTAATTTTCACAACGAACAGCCACCATACATCGCTCTGCAGAGTTAGGTTAGGTTAGGTTAGGTTACTATAATTCTGTCGTGAACTGAAGTCTAATTTGTTGTTTTTTTACACGTAAATCCATTTGTAAAACTCCAATTTAACATTGTAACCACAACTTTGTATTTATATCTGATTGACTTTGATTGAGTGATCACTTTATTTTTTTCTTTTATTCACCTCAAAACAACCATTGTAGTCGAGAATTCATTCGATAAAACTAACAAGCATCCGGTTGGTCAAATGTTTCGATATCGAACCCAAATATGGGACCGTCTCTGTAGGTGTTAATGTGCTGACCAAAGGTCATTTTTGTGTAGTTTTTCTTTGGTTAATGAACTACAATAGTTGAGTTTGATTTAAACTTGAGTTGACTGAGGACGGTAAGTGAGCGAAGCGAACACCAAAAGGGGGTTTGGGGGCGAAGCCCCCAACGGCGATAAGCCTAGTTTATGTCTAATTCGGAATGATTTTTTCTAGAAACTCTGTACGCCCGAAACATTGTTTATTGTGTTGTGTGAGATAAAGCCACTCTAAAATAATTTAATTTTGCGATACATTTTTGAAAAAGGCTATAAATGAGTATATTTTGTATTTAATATGGATGGCCACCCTTTCAGTTAAAATATCTACATGACAGCATTACATTAAATAAATTATTACAATTTATATAGTTTAAAACAACATTCTAATGTAAATATGTGTAAGAGACTTCAAATTTTCCTAAAATCATTGCCCTTACAATTTCTAACCAAACTAATGAATCTTTCCTTCCTCGGACACTAAACCATTCTAAGAACAAATTCCTTTCTCAGAAAATAGAGCCAGTAAACCTATCCCTTTTGACCCTGCACCCTATCACCCTGAGATCCTTCCACATTGCACAGTACCCGTGAGAAATGCTGATCCAATACTAACTCCAACTAAAGACCTCCCCATATCATATTGAACCAATAGCCTTCTTCCTCTCCATGAAAAATTATACTTAGACAGCCAATGACAACGAGCCACAGCTTTGGTGTGGAAGGAGATTGAATGAAGATTAAGAAAATTAATTTAGTCTGCCAACATCATCCTAGCCTAGAACAATGAATTAGAAAATTTCAGTGACTAGTAGTGCGGGAGTGATGGCCTTGTGCCAAAATGGGTAATTCGACATTTTTTGAAGTGTCGGTGTAGTGAAAAATCTGGATAAACCCAAAATTTCAAGTAATTCATTTAAATTAATTCAAACGCCTCATATAACAATAAACTGGGGAATTTAGTAATCACATTATGTTTTCAATCTGTTAAATTAATTACATGATTTAGCTCAATGCAGAAAATATGAAATAACCCTATTAGATTTGCATTTAATTTTAAATAGTTAGTTCAAGTAATATTAAAATCACAGAAGTGTAATACAATTTATAATTATAAGAATAATGTTTCAAAAGCGAACATTCATTAATTTGCATTTTAATTAGACAGTTTACTTTAAAGATAAATTCAACTTTTATTCATATGTATACAAAATAATCGTAATAGTTAATTCATTGATAAAGGAAAGATATTTTAATATACTAATACCAATCAAATTATCTCTGAAAACATTCACAGGAGTTCAGAGATTGAAACTGTTTATTTTGATTTATATTATACTTATTATTGATCAGAAACGTAGCATTAAATTATATCTGATCCTAAACTCTCCAATCAAGTGATTAGTAGTAACCTCGTACTATTGCCAAGTGCTCTCAATTTTATAATTTACTTTAAGTATTAATTTTGTACAACCTAAGCGCACTATCTTACATATTTAATTGTTTAAAAAGATGTTGATTATACCAATTACTTTATATTTACTTTAAATGCAGATCAATTAAGGTTTTATACCCTAAATATTTAAATATATATTAAATATATGTATGTATATACATATTGTTCATTTATGTCTTTGCATAACAAGATATTTATCGCGCAATCACTGGCTACATGTATTTTACTGCGTGGTTTACGACTCGCAGTGGTAAAGATGTAAAGTAAAGAATGTTCTCGTAAATCCCCAAAACAATAAAATCTGTCAGCATCTCCCCATTATGTCCCGCTAAAGGGTTAAAGTGGTTTCAAGCAACATTTATAGCCTTGCGTCCAATAATTTTACGACTCTATTTTTATTATTAGTTTTGGTTTTACTCAGCAAAAGCAGCGTATAATTTGTGTAATTGTGAAGTTTTTTAATCGCATTAATTTGTTTTCCATTCGAAATATATATAATTACAGTCGCGTCTGGGTTTTAAAAGGAATTCAAACCACAATTAAAATTACAAATTACAAATAAATTGAATACATAACAAGTGTTTTTCATGTTTTCCATTTATGGACATAAAAGCCTGGGGAAAAGGTTATTTAAATTGGCATGAAAAAGTTAAATGACTCTCAAGTACCCTTTAAATAGTTCTTTTAACTATTTAGTTTGTTAATATTTTATCTATTTTTTATTAGAGTTAAACAAATTATTATACTAGCGTTGTATTTAAGTTTAAATAAATAATAACTATTTTTCCCGGGTAGTACGTAATACTTTATTACATTTATACTAGCTGAAATTATTATGCCCAGCGAAGTGGAATTGTATAGTGTATTTGAAGTTGAATTTTTAATTAGTTCATATAATAAAATATTCCGCTTAGTTAAACCTTTTATTTCTCATGCACATCTGACTGCTCACACAACCCTAACTGTTTTGTTTTTCTGGGAAGAGGAAAGAAAGAATAAAATTAAAAATGTTAATTGGACCTTAAATTATAAATTGTATAATCGCCTTCTGTTTACTCATGAAAAAGTTTGCATTTAAAACCCCTGAACGTTAGAGAGTTAAAGTTTTCATTTTTTCCAGGGTGAGTTACTAAAAAAATTGTCCATTTCACATCTAACAGTATGTTCGTTTATATTATATTCGTTTCGACCGTAATTGCAGAAAATATTACACTTTATTCATTTTTCAACAGCTTCTACACCATGTTCGCATTAAAATAATTAATTTATACTTACCGTTTATCAAAAGCTATTCTTACCCACGTTTTCGGCTAATATTTTAATAAAGTCTCGCATTTGTCTACGATAGTTAATGTTATATTAAACAGGGACTCAACTGTCACATTGCCATAAATAGGACATTGGAATACGTAGAAGTGGACAGTAATGATTAGTGGACATGAGGATTAAGCCACTTTTTCTTGCAGTATTCACTTCCAAATGTGTGTTCTCGTAATGGATTTTTTTAGAAAATCATCCAATATATAATAAAATGAATTCTTAAAAAAAATTATTAATTTAGCTAATGAATTTAGTATCAAACTGAAGTCATCCATCGATAACTTTTGTTCTCCGAAAAACAAACCCCCAAACTGCCATATTAAAACCCTCCCTAATTTTAACTTCCCCTGTAAGTTAGCCTAGATAAAAATGATTTCGATGATTACAAATAATATTGATGTATTTCATATTTAACGCACATAAATCTGTCTAGAGTTTATATTGCCACAATAAATATTACTTGGTCTGATAACCCCAGTTTAACCGGTAAGATAAAAATGTATGTTTAAATAGCCACCCTACCCTAATTCAGTAAATTGTCCGTTACTATTTAAAAGTCTAAAGGCCTTAGGCGAATGTAATAATGTGCCTAACTATACAATGAATAGTAATTCATAAACTTACGATCAAATCATTTAGAATTACTTTCAATTAAAAACGCAATCACTTAATATCAGTTGTAATATTCACAAAATAACTCTTGTAATAGCTTATAATAGCTCTTATAGTATCATGTGTTTATATATTTTTCAATGCTTGGTCATTAACTTGGCACGAACATGAAGTGGGATGTGTTGAGCACACCCAAAACTGCCGGGAGGCGGGTGGTGTACCACCACTACGCGTCAGTCCTATTTGTTTTTAGTATTCATTACATAGGCTCTATCTTTCAAAGTCTTTTTTAAATTTAACTTATGGCTCCGTTCTACCCTAGAGAAAAATCTGCACTGCCGCGTAAAAGATAGGGAAAGAGAGCGGTGCAGAGGTCCGCAGGATTACTAATTGCGGCTATGATAATTATGCTACCAATTAGCCAATATGATAATTATGATAATTATGATATGATTATGATAATTACGCAATTTTTTTATTGCATATATAGGGTAAAGGGTATAAAGGGCATACTCATGCTTAATCTATGGTATATGACAGAAGAGAGTAAATTCTACTCATGCTTATTTTTAGAATTTCAAAATAATGTTCCTTTCTTAAATTGTTGTAGTTTGAAAAAGATCACTTTGTACATTTAAAAGGGCTTGTAAATGCAACTCAAATAAATTTAAATACCGCGTTGCAGCAAACCTGCATACTCAGCGAATTTCTATTGGAGATATAAATGTCTTAATACTACATAAAGCCACTTACCAAGTTTCATAAAACTATATTCACAAATAAGCGATATATACAATTTTAATTAATCTCCATAAGAATAACATTGGGGCTGAGTACGCAGGTTTGCTGCATCAAGGAACACAAAAAATGGGGTTTTATGCTAATATCAATACAACTCAACTAGGTGAAGTCAAATACCAGTTTTTATTGATTTATGTTCATAATTAAGGGAGACACAGCAATTAATTACTATCCATAAGAATAACATGGGGCTGAGTAAGCAGGTTTGCTCCTACGGGAGCCTTTGGCAAAAAATTGTTGTTTTTTTTTAGCAAATATCAATGGACCACAACCAGATGAAGCCGTATACTAAGTTTCGCCAGGATACGTTCATAAAAAAGCGAGATATAAATTTTGTGTTTTTCTCCTTAAGAATAACAT
Organism: Allygus modestus; assembly: GCA_963675035.1. Taxonomy (NCBI): domain Eukaryota; kingdom Metazoa; phylum Arthropoda; class Insecta; order Hemiptera; family Cicadellidae; genus Allygus; species Allygus modestus. The sequence goes on from OY776116.1 coordinate 51,550,981, forward strand.
TAGACAACGTACTGTGTTTAGCACTTTCAATATCTCGGTAATAAATTAATTTAGAGGAATGATCAAAATACCAAATATTGTGTTTTTTTAAGCTTAATCCAATGGTAAAAACTAAAATTTTTCTTTTTAAGAATTATATGTAAAAAATCAAAAAACAACATTTTTGCGGTACCAAACCCCTCCCAAAATACTCCTTCGGATAGAGCGATCTGGCTGGTTTTCGAACTTAAAGTCATAAATGTTGTTTTACACGTTTATATCAAATTTCATCAAAATCGGATGTTTTTTAAGAGAGTTATCGTGCTCACGGACACATATATATATATATATATATATATATATATACAGTTTTGAACGAATGGTGTTTTTGGCATCTGGAGACCTCAAAACGAAAAGTTATCATGGTCCCGGGCCTAGGTCTTATCATGCCAACTACGGTAATAGCTTCTTCCCTATATGGGAAATTCGCTAAAAGGGAAAAAAGTACCTACGTAGATAATAAATTCCTCTTTAATTACCATGCCAACTACGGTAATAGCTTCTTCCCTATATGGGAAATTCGCTAAAAGGGAAAAAAGTACCTACGTAGATAATAAATTCCTCTTTAATATTATACTTTAACTTTAATTAAAGGGTTTATGTAGCAGCTGTAAAGAGTAATCCTGGAAACCCATTCCTTGCGCTGCGTGCAACAGGTAGACCGGAGCCTTAAAGATTCAATTAATAGAAAATCCATTAAAAACCCAAAACACAGTTACAAAAGTTCTTGATTAAAACGTTTTGAACATCCTAAACTAGCTATAAAATATTTCACAATAGATTAGATGTACATCAAAGTACAAGTGTACGCTTATAAATGAAACACTATAATTATAAAATTTAAACTTATTTTAAAATTCTTGTGTGCTCAAAATGCTCGTACTGCAAGCGAAAAGCATGTCACCTATTGACGATGTGACAGTCGCCGCTCGGCGAGAACAATACAATACATTGACAGTCGCCAGCGCTGCAGAGTCTGACTTTGTATTGAGAGAATCAGGAAACAATCCTTTTTCGAAAGGCAGTTTCTAAATTATCTACGAACGAATTATATATATCGCTTCGAAAGTTGGTATTTCTCAATAAGTTACGCTGATTACTAGAAAAAACGAAAAAAATATATAAAATATTATTGTTTTTATTGTTTGGAAAATCGACCAACCAACTTTCCCAAGCTAGTCCTATCTCAACTGTCGAGGCTTTCTTCTTTCCATTCACGTAGTACTTTATTCGATAAACAGGATAATTGTCTTTGTGTTAACGAAAAAAGTTGATATATATATATATATATATATGTATATATATTTCTAAAATATAATATTTTCTACATATTGTGTTATTTTTTAGTATTATGAAATTAATATTTTATTACTCGCACTAAGTGTTTACGCCTGATGATTGATATTACAAAAGTTAAAAACGCCTGTAAAGATACGAGTCTACAACATAAATAATATAAATGTGGAAGGTAAAATAAAAAGCATGTCTTGTTTCTTAAAAAAATTCTACAAATTAGTATTCTTAAATGCGTTATTTAAATACGACAAGTTAAATCTGCATTTGCAATTACTAAGTTTTTACCCGAAAAACTAATAATAACATACATATATTATTTTTTTATTATTTTTCTATTGTTGCCGAGTAAGGAGTAAATTTATAAGTAACAGAAATGCGTAGTTATAACTTTAGCTTGTAAGTTAAAATATATGATATACAATTTGTTTTATTAACACTAAGCTACAAACGTGTATTTGACTTGTTATGTTGGAAGAGTTAAGTTAAAAGGCCCAACGATTATAAAGATTAATATCATTTTCAGCAAAAAAAAAAACTCTATAAATGTTGTCACTCCCTTTTAATTAATATAACACGAGTAAAGTGCGACATCCAATGGATTTTTTTATATGTTTGTACTTTAAATTATTGTACATTAAATAGCTTTAAATTAAAAATAAGATTATGATTTGTAGTTTAGTTTTTTTACCTTAGAAGGAAATTACAATACCCTTCGTGTATTTTCTCTTTGTCAAAACCAGAGTTTTAGCACAACTTAAATTACAGACCGGGCGAGAAACCAATATTAAACTTTGCCTGCGTTAATTAAAAACAATGTTTCGAACTTCCTTCTGAGCTTGAAAGTTGAAGATGTCATCGACGTTGTATTTATGAATACACCGCACGAGACGCACATTACATAAGTTTACAGTCTACCTTATATTTTTTTAATAATATAATTATAAGTTATGTATATTTTTTGGTTAATTGTTAAAGAATCTAACTTTTAATGAGGAATAGATAGTAATTTATATTATAATAGCGAGAATCATACAAAGAGTAGGATATATTTAATTTATTTTGGGCTCAATAAGTAAGTAATTGTTTTATATTGAATGAAATTCAATGCCTGGAAAAGTACAAAGTAATTATATTTTCCATGGAATAGTATGTAAACTTAGGAAAAAACTATATAAAAATTAAAAATAATTGTTAAAGGAGGAAATTCTTCCATTATTATGTTTATTTATTTCTAATAACAATTAGGGTTCTGGTTGTTTAATAGTTAACAATTTATGGGCTTTAAATTATAACGAGTTCGCACGCAGCACGCGGACGTGAGGGAAGTGAATTTCCACATACAAAACTTTTAAAACTAAAAATCAGTGTAAAAACATAAAATTTTCCAATTTTAATGAAATCTGAAAACATTATTTTTTTTTGGTTTCTGATGCTCCTGGTTTCATTTACCTGCAATGCTAGGAATACAATTTTGCGCATTATAAGGTTAGGAGAAGGTCCAGTCAGGCTTGAAATTAGGCGCGAGGCTTCTGGGGATGATACAAATACACAAGAAATTAATAACATGCTTTTCTAATGTAAAAATCCCATAAGACAACGTACTGTGTTTAGTCGATACACATTTTCTATAATAACTCGGTAAATATGTATGCTAGAATGACGAGAGAGGGCTTACAACTTTTGCCTTACTAATCCCCATCTTTTTACATGCATTAATTTTACACACGGGGCTTTTCTGACCCTTTTTGGGCCCAAAAACCCGAAATTTGAAAGAATAATCCCCAAAAAAGAGGTTTAGAGTTTTCCGATTGTTTTACCCAACGAATTTGTCCAACTGATTACAGAAAGGAATGTCCCTACCAAATTTGAAGTAAATCGGACAAGAAATTCGACCGCTATAGTGCACACACGTATATGTCTATATATATATATTCAAATTTTGAACGACCCCCCAAAACGTATTCAGGGGGTCACGTTAGGAACTTCTATGGTGGTCCCGGGGTTAAGTTTCACCGTGCGGGTAATGCTAATAGTACAACTAAAATACGATATTTGCAGTTGTTTTTCAATATTTACGGCTTAACTTATGATCGAATCATTAATTTATAAACTAGGACAAAAATCCCCTACACTTGACCCTAATGGTATTCGAGTAATCCAGCATAATATACAATTAATACACTAGATGGCAACTCCAAATACACATACAGCATTCCACTTAATAATTGATTTAAAAATATAGTATGACGAATGTCACAGAAAACTAATCCAGTCACCAAGTAGAATTAATCATAGAACGGTTTTTAGTTTTCAAGAACTATATATGTTCTGTACTTTCACCTTCTTGTATACGAATTATTCGAATGTATTAGAAGATCAGAATAATTTTGCTATTTAACAAGAAAGTTTTCCCATTAATACCCTAATTTCTATTTATTTTGGCTGTTTTCCTGAGAATGTAAACATCCCTGCAACATTTGTTTTAAAACCTTAATTTTTTCGTATTTTCATTTTCCATTGTGTGAATATTTTAAGTTTTTTTCTAATAACTAGTTCAAAATTCACCTCCCCAAACAAATTCTAACCTAGTTCTGAACTAGGTTTTTACCCTTTCATATGCTACAACTCAATTATTTCATTTTATATATTTAATTTCAACAAAGTGGCATGTAAAACTTTTTTTTTCCAGACATTTTAAGGAAAGTATAACTGTGACCCAACTGTTTTTATGTCTCAAGAAATAGTAAAAAATTAAGGGATTATCAGTAACATCGAACTCAAAATACGTGATCTCTTTTAGCGAATTTCCCCTACAGGGACGAAGCTATTACCATAGTCGGCATGGTAAGATCTAGGCTCGGGACCATGATAACTTTTCGTTTTGAGGTTCCCAGATGCCAAAAACGCCATACGTTCAAAACTGTATATATATATATGTGTGTGTGTGTGTGTGTGTGTGTCCGTGAGCACGATAAATCTTGTAAAAATTGTCCGATTTTGACGAAATTTTGTATAAACATGTAAAGCAGCATTTATGACTTTAAGTTCGAAAACCAGACAGATCAACCCATTCGAAGGGGTATTTTGGGGGGGTTTGTACCCCAAAAATGGGTTTTTGAGATATATACATATAATTTTTGAAAAAGTCAAATTTTAGTTTTTTCCATTGGAATCAGCTTAAAAATAAGCACAATGTGGTGTTTTGATCATTGCTATACGACAAATGGTTACAGAGCTATTGAAAGTGCTAAACACAGTACGTTGAACAATTTTATTCTTATGGAGAAGAAGAAAAATTGTATATCTCGCTTATTTATCAACTTATCCCGATGAAACCTTGTATATTGCTTCATATCGTTGTGGTTATTGATATTTGCACGAAAAAAAACATTTTTTGCCCAATAGTTCCCGTAGCAGCAAACCTCAGCTCCCATTTTATTCTTCCGGAGAATAAGTAACGTGTTATCTCCCTTAATTATGAACATAAATTAATAAAATTTGGTATGTGGCTTTACCTTCTTGAGTTTCATTTTGGTCTATTGATATTTGCACAAAAACCCATTTTTCGGCCGATAATCCCGTAGCAGCAAACCTACATACTCAGCTCCATGTTATTCTTAAGGAGAATACGTAACGTGTTATCTCCTTTAATTATGAACATAAATTAATAGAACTTGGTATGTGGCTTTAACTAGTTGAGTTATATTGATATTTGTATAAAACCCCATTTGTTGTGTTCCTTGCTTCAGCAACCCTGCATACTCAGCCGCATGTTGTTCTTATGGAGAATAATTAAAATGTCATAAATCGTTTATTTATGAATGTATATTGATGAAACTTGGTATGTGGCTTTATGTGGTATTAAGACACATTTATATGCATTGGAAATTCGCTGATTATGCAGGTTTGCTGCTACGGGGCTATTTTGTGTATCATGAAGTTCTGATACTACAATGATTATTTAACTTGAAAAGTGTATTGTATATGACTTGTATTTGTATTTGTGGAGTTATTTCTTGAAAAATACATATAAATCCTATCATTCCATCGTTATCAATTAATAAGGTCCTTCGGGGTTAGTAATATTCAATGAAACATAATCTTTTCACAAATTTTATCCTTTTTAACTAAACAATATAATTTATGAAAACGATGCAATTCCAATATAATCGGTGTATTAGATAAATCAATTAAAAGTTTGGACTCCTTGGTCGTTGCTTGGTTTGACATGATTTTTTTTAATTCCAACCCAATACACAACATTATTTGATTTGCCAAATTGGCACCCATGAGGTTGTAAAGTGAAGTGCGCAGAAGGTCCTAAGTGACAAACTGTTTTAGCGAATTTCCCCTATAGGGAAGAAGCTATTACCGTAGGTCTCATGGTAAGATTTAAGCCCGAGACCATGACCAATTTTTTTTTTAGGTCCCCAGATGACTAAAACACTATTCGTTCAAATTTATATATATATATATATATATATATATATATTATTTTTAAAAGAAAATTACCAGAGTACCCTTCAAAATTCATTTTTAATTCACTGACACGTGTTTCAAGGTTTACCTCATGATCACAGTGCAGCTAATAACCTTAAACTTAAAATTAAATAACCTGTAAATAAACAAAACAGTATGATAATTTTGTTAACATATGCTAAATTATCTATCTATATATGATTAATTACTTTTGATTTTTTTTTTATTGTTTCAAAGATTGGATTTTTTTGTTGCGCCTGCATTATATTTAGTATATTAGTTTTGTCTTCTGAATAATTCATGTAAATGTGAAGCTCTTCTTTTGCATTCATTTTGTCACCTTTCTTTTCAATAGACAAAACTTCTAAACTTTCTTGCAGTGTACCAAAATTGTGATCTGTAGTTAAAATATGTTCGGCAAATTTTGATTTTTGTGTGGTTTGGTTATTTGTATTAAACACTGCAAGAAAGTTTAGAAGTTTTGTCTATTGAAAAGAAAGGTGACAAAATGAATGCAAAAGAAGAGCTTCACATTTACATGAATTATTCAGAAGACAAAACTAATATACTAAATATAATGCAGGCGCAACAAAAAAATCCAATATTTGAAACAATCAAAAAAATCAAAAGTAATTAATCATATATAGATAGATAATTTAGCATATGTTAACAAAATTATCATACTGTTTTGTTTATTTACAGGTTATTTAATTTTAAGTTTAAGGTTATTAGCTGCACTGTGATCATGAGGTAAACCTCGAAACACGTGTCAGTGAATTAAAAATGAATTTTGAAGGGTACTCTGGTAATTTTCTTTTCAAAATAATAATTATAATAGTAGCCCTATGCAGTGAACTTAATAATATAATATATATATATATATATATATATATATATATATATATATATATATATATATATATATATATATATATATATATATATGTGTGTGTGTGTGTGTGTGTCCGTGAATGCAATAACTTGAGTAAAAAACGTCCGATTTCGATGAAATTTGGCTCAAATGTGTTAAGTGACATTTATGACTTTAAGTTCGAAAACCAGAAAAATCGGGCTATGGAAAGGGGGGTTTATGGGGGTTTTAAATTTTCCAAAAATCAGTTTTTTGCATTTTTTACCCTAAAATTTTTAAAACACTTAATTTTGGTTTAGACCATGTTATAGAGCTTAAAAAAACAAATAATATGGTATTTTGAATTATTAAGCTAGGTTAAGTGGTTGCGGATAAAATCCAAAAAACCTGCTCATAAAATCTCCTATGTTAATCTTATGGGAAAAAGGTTTTTGGCTTTTCCTAAGTTAATTTTAATGTAAACTTCACATTTGCTTTTACCAATCAACTCAGCTCCACAAAAAAATCATTTTGGTGTTTAAATTGTGATTCTACGTCCAACCGTTGCAGAGATATTCAAAGTGCTAAACACAGTACGTTGTCCAATGTTATCCTTATGGAGAATAAATAAAATTTGATATCTCCATTATTAATGAATGTATATTGATGAAACTTGGCACGTGGGGTCACGTAGTACTGGTATATTGATATTTGCACGAAAAATTGATTTTTTGTTGATTATCCCCGTAGCAGCGAACCTGCGTACTCAGCCCCCATGTTATTCTTATGGAGAATAAGTAAAATGTAATGACTCCCTTAATTATGAACATAAATTAATACAACTTGGTATGTGGCTTCACCTTGTTGAGTTATATTGATATTTGCATAAAAACCAATTTTTTTAGTTCCTTGTTGCTGCAAACCTGCTTACTCATCTCCCATGTTATTCTTATGGAGAATAATTAAAATGTTATATAGTGCTTACTTATGATTGAATATTGATTAAACTTGGTATGTGGCTTCACCTAGTTAAATTATATTTATATTTGTATAAAAACCAATTGTTTGTGTTCCTTGTTTCAGCAAACCTATGTACTCATCACCAATGCTATTCTTATGGAGAATAATTAAAATTGTATATATCGCTTATATATGAATATATTTTTATGAAACTTGGTATGCGGCTTTATATGGTATTAAGACATATATTATGCATTGGAAATTCGCTGAGTACACAGGTTTGCTGCGACGGGGGTATTTTAAAGATATGTTATCGTAATTATTTTAAAAAGATGAGTCAATCATCAAATTGCAATTTGTTTAATAAAATTTAGTCAAAGTCATAACTCTTAATTTTAACTATCAAGAGCTATTAATTTTAATTATTTGGGTATTTTCCCAAACCGTAATATATAATTAGGTGTTATATTGATCTAATCCATTTCATAATATATTTCACAACTGCAGCATTATGTAGTCAATTTGAAACTAAATAAAGAGATTTTACTTTTACGGCTAAACGAATTTTTTAGTTGTGTTGTATAAGAATTGTCTATGATAATAAAACAATTTATTGGATGATCATTTTTTGTTTTATCATTTACAATGCTGCACCTATTTACAACAAATGCATATTATCTTTACACAAAATAAATCTAAAACTTCATAAATGGTCGTATAGTATTTAGATAACTACAATGAACCTGTAATTTCATGTTCCACTAGACAAAATTAAGAGAATACACATAATAATCTTTGGGCTATGAAAAATGTTTCAGGTTTTTTACAAGGCAAGTTCAGAGTTCTCCCAAGTTTGATGGTGGAGGCAGCGGAATGTGATAAGTTTCTTCATTCATTATCCTGGATTCATACAAATGTTAATTTCCAACTATTAAATCTTTTGAAGACACATTCTCTCTGTAGTGCAGGTAAAAGTAACCGAACCGTTCGTTTCCCCAACCGGTTGCATGTTTTCCCTGGGGACTTAGTCGGTTTTAATCATTGTCGATTGACATTTTACGTATTTTTTTATAAGAATGAGAAGTTTACAGTGCAAAAACAGATGTGCGTTCAAATGTATTCTAGTTCTTCTAGTGATTAACAGCCATTTTCCACCTTAAGAAACTATAACAGAAGGTAGATTTAGAACCAAAACCATTCTGACGCCAATTAATCGTTTGTCTAAGTCTGTCCGTTTTTTAAATCAATTGCAAAGATTTATCTTTTACGGAGAAGGTTAGTTTCAAAAGAAATATTTGCGATAAAATAGTGTAATATCCATATTATGAACAGCTCCGCTGGCCAAACAGAATAACGCCGCTCCCCATCAACGGGAAGTAGCTCAATAAATAAAATTGACTTTAATATTAGTGTTTTATTAAAAAAGTGAATAAACCAACGTTTACAGTTTTCACTTATTAAAACTAGGATGACCATCGTTATAGTTACAATAATGATTTAGAAAGTACTTGAGGGCTGATTGAGTTAATGAGGATAAGTATTCTGAAAATTAATTAATAAAATAAGTTAGAAACTATTGAATTGTAAAGGGTGGAGGGGAGAGAAGGTGGAATTTGTCCGTCAGACTCGGGATGGTGGGGTGGGAATCTTGCAAAGGAGTATCCGTCTGTCTTAATAATAAAGTTACACCATATCGATAAAACTTAAACCTGCTTATGACAAACAAACCAAATTAACCTTGTTTTATAAAATTTTACAACTATCCCAAACTATTGTCCAATCAAATTTTGTAAAGTACTAGAAACAAATACACCTAACACGACTCATTCTCACTCACAGGCAATAAACCTAAGTGAGATTATTTTTTTTTAAAGTCAAAATTTAGTATGTAATCTAAAAGTTCACATGTTTAAAATGTTACCAATGCGAATATTGCAAACGAACATATTTTGAAAGAAAGCTGTTTTTATTTTATTTTGTTTGACTTTTTAAAGTTAAACCTGCATGGGCCCTGGATATTTAAGTTCCCGGTCTGGGCTCCTTAATTCCTAACTCTCACACCCCATCTCACTGACTGCCCATAAGCCTGGTTAAACTAGATTTGATAGGTAAAGTCTAAGCAAATCTAGTATTAAGTTAACTTTATATTTTAAAAAATAAACTGACAACAAATACAAGTTAGATTCTTTAAAATGCGGAGTTCTTGAGAAAGGCTGTCGTTGAGATGGAAGAGAAAGACGGTCTTCTCTTTCTTCGGTCTGGGAAGATCAAGATTGGCTGGGTCGTCTGCCGAGTTCGGCAGCGCCTTGAGGTAGAACGCTGTTTTCGGTGCCTCGGGTACGGCCACACGCGTCGGAGTTGCTCCGGTCCCGACCGCGGCAACAATTGTTGGAAGTGCGGTAGCAGCGAACATAAGGCCGCTGCTTGCACAGCGGCCGCTTCTTGCGTTCTCTGCACCGGTACACCTGGAGCGTCCGCGGACCACATTCCGGGCTCAGGGGCGTGCAGGGCTTTCAGGAAAGCCCTAGACGCTAAGAGGGCTCGATCTGCCACGAAATGATCCGTTTCGTCCAGGCAAACCTGCAGCGGAGTCGAGCAGCTGACGCCATTCTTGAGCAGCTTGCTTGTGAGGTCAAAGCCCAGATCGTGATCGTCAGTGAGCCCTACCGGATCAAAACCAGTCCATCTTGGTTTTATGACCGGCTTGGCACCGCGGCTCTCTGGATTTCGGACAGTCGGGGGATTCAGGTGTTGGGTCACGGATCCGGTGACGGTTACGTCTGGGTGAGACTTCGGCGAGTCAACGTATACAGTGTCTACCTCTCTCCCAACTATTCCGCCGAGGAGTACCGGGAGAGGCTGGAGGCACTGGAAGACAGTCTTCAGGGTGTCTCGGGGGGCGTAATAGTTGCTGGGGACTTCAACGCGCGTGCCGTTGAGTGGGGCATGCCAGTCACTAACGCCCGGGGGAGACGAATCTTGGAGATGGCCTCGAGGCTCGACCTGGAAGTGGCGAACAGAGGGGACATGCCGACATACCGAAGACCTGGTTTTGGTGACTCCATACCAGATGTCACGCTGGTATCGGCAGGGTTGTTTCCTCTGGTAGCGGGGTGGGGGTGATGGACGTGTACACGGCCAGTGACCACGAATTCATCTCCTTCAATCTGGAAGAAAACGAGTTGTCTCGTCGATGCAGTACCCGAAACCCAATTGGCTGGAATCAGGCCAAACTGGACAGGGGAAAATTCGTCGAGCGGCTCAGTCGTAGCCCCGAGGCCGGTTTGACGGAGCGCTTTGACTCCGCTGATCGAGATCGGGTTGAAGCTCTCGTGGGTTCCACAATGCAGCTGATCGAGCGTGCATGTGACTCGTCGATGCCTCGGAAAAAACCTGTCCGGGGTCGTCGCCACGTGTACTGGTGGACGGACGAAATCGCGGAGCTCAGGAGAACGGCACTGATGCTTCGCAGAAGAGCGCAGAGAACTCGAAACCGACCGGAGGCTTTGGCCAGGTCGGCAGAGCACAAGACTGCGAAAAAAGCTCTTGCCAGTGCAATTCGCCTGAGCAAGGCTCGCTGCTGGAAGGAGCTGTGCCGGGACGTGGACTCCGATCCATGGGGAAAAGGGTACAAGCTCGTCACGAGAAAGCTCGGGGGAATGGGGGCCAGCAGTGCCTCTATGCCTGCAGGCACGATCACGGCCATCGTCGATGCTCTCTTCCCAAGTCACCCTGTGAGGCGAGAGGAAAGAGTAACGGGGCCGGTGCCTGATGTTCCTTTGTTCACGGAACAGGAGCTCGTGGCAGCGTCGTCTGCCATGCACAACAACAGAGCTCCAGGCCCTGATGGCATTCCGGTTGAGGCTCTGAAGGTTGTGGCAGGAAGTCACCCACATCTGCTGCTGCGCATGTTCAACGCGTGTTTGGCGGCGGGTGTGTTTCCGTTACGCTGGAAGACAGCTAGACTGGCGCTCATCAGCAAAGGCAAAGGTGACCCGGAGTCCCCGTCGGCATACAGACCACTCTGTATGTTGGACACGGCGGGTAAACTCTTTGAGAGGTTGCTGAAACCCAGGTTGAGGTTGGCCGTCGAAGCCGCTGGGGACTTGTCCCCCCGGCAGCACGGCTTTCGGAAGGGCCACTCAACCTTGAATGCCGTGGCTGAAGTCCTGGGCGCCGTCCAGCGGGCTGACACGGCCTGCCATCAGGCCAGGCCGATCGTGCTGCTGGTCACCCTGGACGTTAAAAACGCTTTTAACTCGGCCCGTTGGGTGGACATGCTCGAGGCGTTGCAGCGGGACTTCAGGGTACCCGACTATCTCTTGGTCGTGGTACAGGACTACCTGAAGGAGCGCAGGCTGCTATATAGCACAGAAGCAGGGGTCCGTTCCAAAGTGGTCACCGCCGGCGCGGCGCAAGGGTCGATCCTTGGCCCTGACCTTTGGAACGTGGCATATGACGGAGTGCTTCGCCTCGAGATGCCACCACAAGCCTATCTCGTGGGCTACGCAGATGATGTAGCCGCAGTCATCACGGCTCGGAATCCGGAGTTAGCCCAGCTTCGCCTCAACCAGGTGATGTTTCGGGTCAACAGATGGATGAGCGGTCATGGACTTGAGCTGGCGGTCGCCAAGACCGAGATCGTCATGCTCACGTGACGGAGGATCCAAACAGTAATCCCTATGACTGTTGGTGACGTGGAGGTCCAGACGAAGACTGCGGCGAAGTATCTGGGAGTGGTGCTTGACCGCCGCCTCACATGGTGGGAGCACATCCAGGCGGTTTGCAACAAGGCGACGAGGGTTGTTCTGTCGCTCAGCAGATTGATGGGGAATGTCGGAGGCCCGAGGTCCAGCAAGAGGCGACTTCTCATGTCCACCGTCAACGCCACTCTCCTGTACGGCGCAGAAGTGTGGGCGGGTGCCATGAGAGTAAAAAAACACAGCAAGAGAATTCTCTCCGCTCAGTGCAGGGCGGCTCTTAGGGTTGCCTGTGCGTATCGCACTGTGTCTGGACTGGCTGTAATGGTTGTGGCTGGAGTGTTTCCCCTTGATCTGCTCGGCGCTGAGAGGCAGAACATCTTTCGCCGTTCTCCTGATCTCGGAAGAGACCAAGCTGCTGTGGAAGCCAGACTCGAAACTCTGCGAGTTTGGCAAGAGCGTTGGAACGGTGGACTGGAAGGGCGATGGACGTTTCGTCTCATCAGAGACATAAGCCCGTGGTTGAGCCGTGCATTTGGGGAAATTGACTTTTTCTTGTGTCAATTCCTGACGGGCCACGGGTACTTCAGGGAATACCTTTTCCGCATGGGGAAGGTGAGGTCACCTCAGTGTAGTTACTGCCCGGAGGAGGTGGATGATGCTCATCATACTTTCTTCCGGTGCAGTCGTTTCGCTGAAGACAGGAGGAGGCTCGTCTCTGCTGTCGGCGATCTGTCCCCGGACGTCGTGGTGGGGGCGATGCTTCGGAATGAAGACTCCTGGAGAGCGGTTGCGCTCTTCGTGCAATCCGTTCTTCGGGGAAAGCGAGACGAGGGATGCTTAGGTGACCTCTAAGTTTCCCGAAACGGTGATGTGACCCGTCTGGGCACAAGACACGCGGGCCAGTGCCGAAGTTGTCCGATAAGGGTTCCGGCCTGGTTTTTCCCCCGCGGCTCCGTAGGAGGTTTAGTGGGTATACCTCGTAAGAGGGAGTCCCACACTGTTCCTTTGGGTTCGCGCATTAAGCGTTCCTCCTACGTAAAAAAAAAAAAAAAAAATACTTAGATTCTTTAAAATGCGGAGTAGTGTAAATAATTCAATTTAATTTTCAATGGATCAACTGTTAGCATATTGAGCATATAACATGCACTAGATTGAATGATCTAGGTAATAAATGCCAAGATGCTGATTGGCTGCTAAATATATATATATATATATATATATATATATATATATATATATATATATATATATATTCGCTTGGACGGTATAGCCCTATTATATTTTAGCCATTCCTGAACTTTATATATAAAATTACCTCAATTATAAATATAAAAACCTAAACACAACTTGCATTTTTTTAAATTACTATATCCATTAAAAGTCTTATTAGTTTTCATGGTAGTGAGATATTACAAAATTTAATTTTTCAAATTATATTTTCAAACATACCTTTCCATCAGTTGTTTTCAGCCCCAGCCATTCTCTTTCTACAATTAACGTACAAGAGTTTATTGTTTTAGACGCATGCCTTATTATAAATAGCGAGAAATAAATAGTGAGTATACACGTATATAATACACACATTTTCACTTCGAATTATTTCCTGAAAGCTAATAGCTATTGCTATTTGTCAAAACACAAAATGAAGAAGAAACAAATTACCTATACACTTAAATACATTCAAAAGCCGGTAAAATGGTAAAAACAGTATATAGAGTGCTTCATACAATACAAAAAATAATTAATTTCCTTGAATTTGTAAACATATCAAAGATAATTTTCTAGGGATCATGGTTTATGCACATAGTTTGTTAAGTTACGCTGTATGAGTTAATACAAATTAAGACACGTGGTTTATAACTTTTATACTATTTCATACCTTACAAGATTAAAAATGTCGTCGATGACCAACTTGGCAGGGCTCCTACTCTACTACAGTTTCACAGTCGTCGATGACCAACTTGGCAGGGCTCCTACTCTACTACAGTTTCACAGTCGTCGATGACCAACTTGGCAGGACTCTCCTACTCTACTACAGTTTCACAGTCGTCGATGACCAACTTGGTAGGAGTCCTACTCTACTACAGTTTCAAAGTCGTCGATGACCAACTTGGCAGGGCTCCTACTCTACTACAGTTTCACAGTCGTCGATGACCAACTTGGCAGGGCTCCTACTCTACTACAGTTTCACAGTCGCCGATGACCAACTTGGCAGGGCTCCTACTCTACTACAGTTTCACAGTCGTCGATGACCAACTTGGCAGGGCTCCTACTCTACTACAGTTTCACAGTCGTCGATGACCAACTTGGCAGGGCTCCTACTCTACTACAGTTTCACAGTCGTCGATGACCAACTTGGCAGGGCTCCTACTCTACTACAGTTTCACAGTCGTCGATGACCAACTTGGCAGGGCTCCTACTCTACTACAGTTTCACAGTCGTCGATGACCAACTTGGCAGGGCTCTCCTACTCTACTACAGTTTCACAGTCGTCGATGACCAACTTGGCAGGGCTCCTACTCTACTACAGTTTCACAGTCGTCGATGACCAACTTGGCAGGGCTCCAACTCTACTACAGTTTCACAGTCACCGATGACCAACTTGGCAGGGCTCCTACTCTACTACAGTTTCACAGTCGCCGATGACCAACTTGGCAGGGCTCCTACTCTACTACAGTTTCACAGTCGTCGATGACCAACTTGGCAGGGCTCCTACTCTACTACAGTTTCACAGTCGTCGATGACCAACTTGGCAGGGCTCCTACTCTACTACAGTTTCACAGTCGTCGATGACCAACTTGGCAAGGCTCCTACTCTACTACAGTTTCACAACTATTCACACGTTTCGCCATAAACATTGTTTCATAATAGACACAACTTTATGAACGATACTTAATATATCTGAAGATATCGTATTTCAAGCGTATTGGACCTTGGTATATATAAAATCTATGATTTATGTGCTGAAACATAACATAGCTGAATAAATTATTTTGAATATATTTGAAGTTGTACTATGTTGTGGGATTGAATATAAGAGACTTCTTCAAACCTGAGAGTATTTATTTAGAAAATGAATAGGCTGGGAATATGTTAAGATAATTAGTTATATTAAAATGTAACGACCGCACAGCACAACACCACATCTACTCACCTACACCTAACACATAAATATACGATTTAATAATACAAACAATGTTCCAGCACGAGACTTGATGTACGACAAAATAAGCAGCTCCATCGAAATATATAGTGTATACATAAGAGAGATAACAAACAATATTACAGGACGAATTCAAAGCTATGCATTTGAATTCAGAGAACATTCATTAAACGAGTTTCAATGTGCAGTTCAAATAAGCGGCTCAAGTTGACTCCCACCGCTGTTCGATTTCGGAAAAAGTAAACTAATATCAAGTGACTGCCCGTCCAAAACGATCTGTTTGGTGAGTTCACCACCAATGTTTCATTTGAATCAGGATGTTTGGTCTCGTGATTAAAGTACTTTTAAAGCTGGAAAGTTCTATAATTTTTCTAAAATTACGGACAACCAACCCATGCTTCTACATATATATTGCGGAAACTGTTTTCTAACTGAGCGAAAAGTGCGCTGGACAATTCATTGATTTTTTTTCATTAATCACATTCAACAGCTAATGCATTGCAGTTTTTATTAGCGAATTTCCCCTATAGGGAAGAAGCTATTACCGTAGGTCTCATGGTAAGACTTAAGCCCGAGACCATAATAACTTTTCATTTTGAGGTCCCCAGATGCCAAAAACACCATTCGTTCAAATTTTTATATATGTATATATATATATACATATATATACATATATATATATATATATATATATATATATATATATGTGTGTCCGTAAGCACGATAACTCTCGTAAAAAAGGTCTGATCTTAATGAAATTTGGTACAAATGTGTAAAGTACCATTTATTTGAACGAGTTCGAAAACCAGATGAATCGCACCATCCGAAGGGGGGTTTTTAGGGGGTTTTGTACCCCAAAAATGTGTTTTTTGGGGTTTTCACATGTAATTTGAATTAAAATCAAATTTTAATTTATACCATTGAATTCAACTTAAAAAAACAAACAATTTGGTATTTTGATCATTGCTCTACGTCAATTGGTTACCGAGATATTGAAAGTGCTAAATACAGTACGTTGTCTAATGTTATTCTTATGGAGAAAAAGAAAAATTGTATATCTCGCTTATTTATGAACATAAACTGACGAAATTTGGTATATGGCTTCATCTGGTTGTGGTTTATTGTTGTTTGCACACAAAAAAAATGTTTCACCTATGGGTCCCGTAGCAGCAAACCTAGGTACTCGGTCCCCATGTTATTCTTATGGAAAATAATTAAAATGTTATATATCGTTTATTTATAAATGTATATGGATGAAACTTGGCATGTGACTTCACTTAGCTGAGTTCTGTTGATATTTGCATAAAAACCCATTATTTTGTGTTCCTTGTTGTTGCAGCAAACCTGCGTACTCATCCCCAATGTTATTCTTATGGAGAATAATTAATATTTTAAATATCGCTTGTTTGTGAATATATTTCTTATGAATCCCTGTTAAGTGGCTTAATGTGTTATGTTATAATTCATTGGAAATTCGCTGAGTATGTAGGTTTGCTGCGACGGGGGTATTTAAAATTGAGCTAATATTGAAGAAAATTTAAAATTGAATGTAAGCTTAGTATTTTTTGTTTGAACCAAAAATTGCGTTATAACTACACTTCGGATACGGTTAAATAATTGATCAATTTCCACTTTTTTTCCTTGAGGTTCAATTTCAGTCAAAATTTCTTAAAAGGTATTATAAAGGTTTCATACATAATGCTGAACATGGTGTGCATTTATTTGTCTATAACAAATTCCAGATTCTAAAAAAGATGAAAATATTAATTGGACTAAATTCAGAAGGATCCATAAGGATAGGCAGTCAGATAAGGGATAAAAATGGATTAGTACAAAGTATTAGTAAATTGGTTAAGGAAATGTGGCGAGGGATTTTGTGAAATAGTAGAGAGAGAGATTTTGTTTGCTTGGAAGCAGCACACAATACGTACGCACTTCCCCTCTTTCATCAACGTTGTGGCATGTATAACAACAATGCATATGTAGCCCATTGGACAAATTCACTGGAAAAATGTAAACTAAGTCTCCTAACCTCTTAAACCTAATAGGTCCCAAATAAAAATATATTAATAAAATATATATCATTTTACATGGTTACTCATATAAATGCAAACAATCATCGTCAATGGCGATCTCCATAAACGTTAAATTAATATATTTTTCTTTAAAACTTGTTATACAAATATTTATTATAATAAATACAAAAATATAATTAGATGTAAAATACATTATAATATGACACAATTTCAGTTATAAATAACGTTCTTTGCGGTATTATTGTTTGCCAAAGTTTCAGATTTTTACTTTCTCCCCCTTATACATAGTATATGGAGAAAGTATTTTTTTCGTCAACATTTTCGAATTTGAGTTGATAGTGGAAATATTCGTTTTGGAGCTCCCTGAATCCAAAAAAGTAATTTTTACGTTATATCTGTGTGTCTGTCTGTCTGTCTGTCTGTCTGTCTGTCTGTCTGTCTGTCTGTCTGTCTGTCGTCTGTCTGCCTGTCTGTATGGATGTGTACAGAGCTAGAGACGACACCAGTGGACCGATATTGATTAAATTTGGTATGTATGCGCTAATCCACGATGTATCCAGGCCTTTTTTTATTTTTTTGAGTTTTTGATTATTCAGGGTAATTATCCCCCAAAAACCGCCAAAAAACATGAAAAGTCCAAATTTCGCAAAAACAGCTCAAACGATTTTAATTAACCTTTATTCGTTTGTAGAGCTTTTGTTTTCCAACAAAATGACACCACCCGCATTTCTGTAAAAATACGGGTTGAGAAATGACCGGACCAACAAAAGTTCAGTTTTTTTGGATTACTCATAAAAAACCATAAATATAAAAAATATTACTATTCTCCATTAAAAAGAGCCAAACTAAATAATTTAGTATTTTGAATTACTATTCTACGATTGCTGGTTGCGGAGAAAATTTAAACTTTCATTTTTCAGTAAAAGCAGTACGTTGTCCAATGTTATTCTTATGGGGAATACAAAAATTACTATTTCTCTCTTATTTACTGATCAATTTCGTTCAAGCTTGATATATTTATCAAGTTAGCATTGACCAACAGAGGAAATTCCAAATATGTTGCCCCTTAATAACCCTGGGGGGATAGGAGGCATTTCCCCTCTTAAAACCAGGTGTAGCAATGGATTCTGTAGTGCCTCCATAACAGGGATTTGGTTGGATGTTTTTGTATACAACTTGTTTGCAAGATTTTCTGTACATTCGTTTTGTTTTATGTATTTAGTAAATAAAAAGTAATTTATTCACTAAAGTTCTATATATATGTAAAGAAAATATATGTCAGTTTCCTGATATCGTTTATTTATTTTGTTTAAATAAGTTTTCCATTATTAAAAATACTTCCCTATTAACAAGTATCACTGACAAAAATAAACAATATTAATTTTTACTATAAGAAGTTTGAGATTATTTATGTCTAAGGGTGTATAAACTTCTTGTAATATGCAGGTACTTTTTGGGACTGGATTTGGAATATATTATTCGTTTTGTAGCTTATATAAACTATAGACAAATATTATATAGTTATATTATTATAAAATGTAAATTCTCAAATGTTGTGTTTCAAGTCATGTAATTTTTTGTGTGAATAGATTTATTGAGTGTCTTGAGAAATCTTCGGACTGGTTGGACTCGTTTCCCCACACGCAGGCGGCAGCCCAAGTGGGAAACTATATTTAATGTTTTTTTAATATATATTTCTAATTATAATGATTTTTAATTTTTCTATTTCTAATGATTTTTAATACATATTTAATAATAATGAAATAAACATATTTTAAGTCTTAAAAAGGGAAAAACAATAACAGTCTCGGGCCGTGTAGTTTGTTTACGTTCTTGAAATTTCCTTCTCTTTGAAACACAACGCAAAGTATCAGGGTTCAACACTGAACATCGTTCCTCAAAAGCAAATCTATTCTGCATTGTGTCTAAAGCTGAATCTTCCATCACTCTTAA
Organism: Allygus modestus; assembly: GCA_963675035.1. Taxonomy (NCBI): domain Eukaryota; kingdom Metazoa; phylum Arthropoda; class Insecta; order Hemiptera; family Cicadellidae; genus Allygus; species Allygus modestus. The sequence continues at coordinate 51,570,460 of OY776116.1, forward strand.
GTGCACGTTGAAATGTTCAGTATTCCAAAGAGACTCCTCATTTAGTTATCAAACAGACTTGCATCTTGCATTAAGTTTAGTGCATTATTGCGATGTTTATACAAAGGAATGGCAATACAAATATAAATTACGCTGGACACCTCGTATCAAAGCTTCCTGCCTTAAGGCGATATTTCGTGTTAAAAGATGTATATTTGACAGATTTTTGCACAATTTAATTGATTTAGGACGTAAAATGAGTATACTTAGCGGTCCTCGAAATATTAAATTTTTAATTAAATACAAAGTTGTAAAAGTAAACCATTAATATACGAACTATTAAGTATCGTAACATTTGACATATGAGTCTGTTTTCATAATTATTTTGAAATAATTTATAAATTCGTTTATTTCTTGAAGCATTCTGGAAGCAATGGGTTAATCGTCGAAGTTTCTATACTATATTTGTTTAGATTGTGCAACAGTGATTTAGCTGTATGAAAATTATAAAACAAAGGTGGTTGAATAAAAACCCTTTTAAAATATGAGTGAGTTGGCTTATAATAAGTGATATGAATATCCATATAATTAATTGAAAATAATTAAGGTTAAATCTATGCTGGAATTAAATGTAATGCTGAATTTATTAGTTGGCATGCCAAACAAATTAAAATTACTTTTTTGATAAATGTTATTATTTAAATACAGTACAACGCTAGACTCACCCACAAACTAATCGCATAAATATACTAATTTAATAATATACACAATTTTCCAGTAAGTGGTATTACGTAATAAAAAATACAGCTCCATCAAAATATGCATCGTACACATAATGGAGGTAAGAAACAAAATATCAACAGGACGATGTAATAACTGGACGTATTCAAACCTATTTATTTTAATTTATGTTGTGTAGAATATTCACTGAACGCGTTTCAATATGCAATTCAAATAAGCGGCCCAAGTTGACTCTAACCGCTGTTCGATTTGGGAAAAAGTAGACTAATATCAAGTGACTGCCCATCCAAAACGATTTGTTTGGTGAGTTCACCACCAATGTTTCATTTGAATCAGGATATTTGGTTTCGTGATTAAAGTACTTCTAAAGTTGGAAATTTTTACAATTTTTTAATTAGATTTTAAATACATCAAAAATAGAATTACATAAATAAAATATAACATATTGTAGCTGGTTACTCATGCATAGTCCATACAATTATTGACGAAAGTGAACTTCATAAGTATTAAATAAAACGTTTTGGTTCAAAAAGTTGTTATACAAAGTGTATCATAATTATGCTAATAATAAAACTGATATAATTAAGTATTAATTTTAATTTATAAGATATGATGCAGTGTTAGTGAAATGAAAACAAACGGATGTTTAATCTTCGTTATACGGTTTGCCAAGGTTTTTTAATTTGTGTTAGTTTTGTATCAGTTTTTTTTTTATTTTTATTGAAATTTACGTTTCTAAAAAAAGGTACTGTATCTTTAACAAATATAAACTGTTTATTTGTCTGATAAATCAAACATAAAACTACATATAAACTCAACAAAATATAAGATTTAAAGTGTATAAAATATATTGAACCTATTGGTTGTAATTTCGGTTTTAATGTGCATGTATTAAATATATATTTTTTAATATAGTTTATTTTAGTTATTCAAAGTATAGAAAAATATGATATACTTATATTAATTAAAAATTTAATTTTTTAATCTTCTAATATATAAAATTCTCGTGTCTCAGTGTTCGTAACAAAACCCCTCCGAAACGGCTTCACCGTTATGAATAGGTCTGAGAATAGGACGTAAACAATTGCTTTTTGTTTTTTTTTGATAGGCGAGTGAGCGAAGCGAACGAGATCATATTGAAAATGAACGAGTTTTTAACATAAACAGATTCAATGACATTAGGACAGGACAACGTCTGTTGGGCAAGCTAGTAATATTTAAAATCACAATTAGGTTTTATTTAGACGTAAAACCGCACAGTTATTCAAAAGATGATATCACTGCAGAGGCATAATGGCAATGGCTTCTTCTGTGATACATACTTGGCTGAAAACCCGTCCGTAACTTGGATTAAAACACGACGTAGTTGGTATCCTTAATTAATTAAGCTAACTACCATTTACTTGGAAAACAGGTGTTTTATGGCCAATAAAAGACCTACCAGCACAATAAACTTTCGAAAGCATTAATACAGAAAGTAAAATTGGCAATGCTTATTTGTCATTTACAAAAGAAATCCTCGTACATTATAATGCAATGTACGTTTCACTTAAGTGAGAATAAGGAAACAAATAATTCATCCCACAGCTATAATTTCTGAAGGGAGCAATTGGTGTATTTGAGTCAGTATATTTAGTTTTAAAATAAATTAGAATATATATTTACCGCATTACCAACATCGATTTACTTAAATCTTTTTCAATAATTAACTCAAATGAAACAGAGAAATACAAACCGAAAGCAGATTATATCGCTTCTGAGAAAATCGCGTTTCAAATGTTAAAGGTTCTCAAAATAGACTTAACAAAATTACTAGAAATTCACTGGAAGTAAACCCACTTCACTCTATAAAACAAATGCCAAAATATCTAATAAATAACGCTATAAATAAGCATAAAATTAAACTTTTTAATATCGAACTTTTACAACAGTAGATCATTCCTCTTATTCCTCATCAAATTCGCACTATACAACAACAATAAAACTAATATACTTTTAGATGTAAATCTAGATTTCCAAAATTAAACAATATCAGAGATTTTGAAATACAACTGGTTTACTGTGGTCCTAAAGTAATTGAATACCAAACTCCCTTTTCATTCATTAAGTTCCGGTTTGGGACAAGAAAGTCGTATTCTATAGTCGATATCTTAAAAAATTTAGAAAAAGGTGGGGGGGGGTAAAGGAATTGTGTAAATACAGGGAATTTACAATTCACCCTGTATGTCTTACTACTGAGCCGTGACTACTTTCCACCGACGAATGTCACGCCTCATTTAGTGTTTTATATAGTACCGATTGTAGTGTCTGTGGTCTGACGTCCCCATTTGCACGGCCGTGAACCTCGTGTGCAGAGTCCTTGGGCGTTGACTTGAGAACCCCGAGGCCAATTTCCGTTGCACAGCGTGGTAAATTGCTCATAGGCTCCGTGGCTGTCAAAGGACGAACACTCTGCGAAGTTTTTCTGTCATAAAGTTGTGTTAGTGGAGTAATGTTGTGTTATGTTTTTCTGTTGTTAATGTCATCGTAATGTTCGTCTAAACGAGCCGTTACTGCCTGTTGGGTATGTAACCTTTTCATTTCTGTATTTTAGGTTAAAACTTTGTATTTTCACTCGGCCTTAGGCCGAGTCTCACAGTAGGATTTATGGAAGCCCCTTGGGTTCTGTTAAACGTTTAACACTATTCTGTGCCTCAAATAGAGCACTGTACAGCATTTAAATGTGTTTTTCCATGTTTATGGCCTAGTTGAACTTGAGCGTTTTCTCACTTTTCTTTGGCCTTAGGCCAAGGCTTGGTGGGCGTCAGACCAAATGTTATGTCATTGTTTTGTAGTCTTCATTGCTGTGTTTAGTTTAAGACCTTTCCCGAGGTTCTAGAGCAAATATAACCCGAGATATAAGACTTTGAAAACCACTGTTTGAGAGGTCCAGCCCAGTTTGCTTTTTGTCCACTGTTTGTGTAATTTTAGGCCTAAGGCCTCCAAATAGCTTTAGTTTGTATTCTTGTGTTGGCCTACACCTTGCCGAGGTCAATCATTCATTTTGGATTAGGGTAAATGTGGTTTTGTAGCTGATAAAGCTAGGCCATTGTGACATATCTAATTATGCTGTATAAGTTGGCCTTAGGCTTTTCCCAAGGGCCAGTTTGGTTATTTTTAGTTGTAACTTATGCTCATGAATGTTTCCTGCAAGTTTAATCCAATTCGGTTAATAATTAATTTAGTTATGAGTTTTTTTTAATTTTGATTTTTCTGATACTGAAGTACCCTTGGGTAACTTGTAGGCCAAAAGGCCTCAGGCTTTTAGTTAAGGCTCGGTTTAGGCTTGGAAAGCTGGGGGCATATTTCCCCCAGCTTTTAAGACTATTCCGAGTGAATTCGGTCAGTAATTTTTCATGTTATAATCAGAAATACATGTGAATGTTCCTCTAGCCCAAAATTTTTAATTTTCTTTAAAACTGCTTATTTCATGTACTTGTCAATGTCTATCTGTTAATGTTTCATTGTTTTACTTTATCTTTTGGCACTCTGGACTAGATAGTTTTGGGCTTTTTCCCTATTTTTGAATATTGAATGGTTTTAACTTCTCACCTGACCTGACAGTGAATTTATTTAAAAATAACTTCTTGTTTAATCTTGTACAGTGCTTTGTTTATTTTAAAAAACCAGTGTTTAGCTCATTTAATATTGTTTTCATGATTGCAAATTGTTAAAATCCCCTTTTGAAATTTTAATTTTTTTTAATATTTTGTGAACAGTAGTAGTGGAGTTTGGGGACTTCTGAGCCAAAAATTTTTGTTCTTGTTTTTCATACTGTAATTCAATTGTAAATGCAACTTTGGGATTTTAGTTAGTATAAAACGTTTTTTTTATGTGATTGGTAAATTTTGGTGGAATATATCTGGCAAAAACTTTGAAAGTGGCAGAACTGTTTTGAATTTCGACTAGTGTTATTGGGGCTTCTGGGTTGTGTTTCCCAGGGTCCCGGAGGAGAGCGACCACCTTCACAACATGAGCGTCGGCGGAGAGGGACTTCTCTTCCTTGGCTGCCAATTGTGGACTCTGGCTCCCCTCTCCGCCCAGTTTCGTCGCCCCTCCGGTGGGCCACCTTGACCCGCCCAGTTACGCCGCCTTGCCGCAAGTCAATGAAACCAAACCAAATACTATATTGTTGTTAAATTTATTTATTTATTTATTTATTTGTTGTTAAAAGACTGTTGCCACCATGGACTGTAAAATTTATTAATCGTTATTTAGTTTTAGGCACAGTATTTATTCATCGTTGTTTATTTATTTAAGGGGGCCCCTACAGAAATTAATTTAAATTGTTATTGAAATGTGTGTGTACTTTTGTCTCATGGTTATTTATTTATTTGTTGATAAATTAATTAATTAATTTATTTATTTATTAATTCATTTATTGTTGATTTTTCTTTAATATCATTTATTTATAACTTTGATAAATTTTGAACTGAATAAGAAAATCATCTGAATAATTGGAATTTAACTTATAAAAAAAGGGTTTTAAAAACTATTGTTTTTTTGAAATTGATTTAACTTTATTTAACTTATAAAAAAGGAATTGTAAGCTAAAAGGACAGGTGAGGAAATTTTGAGGCAACCTGACATTTTTTATTTTTAACTCACATGTATTGTTGTCGTTTTGTTAATTACAGTTTGTGCCTCTCAGCAGTGTGTTGTTCTTGAACTCTTTCCTCCACGGTCTAGTTAGGTAGGGTTGTGAGCCGCCCCTCGCCCCGCGTCCATGGGAGCACGCTTCCAATTCTGGTTCGCTTGGGTGCGGGTGCGGGGGCGTGGTTCACTACACTTAGAATATATTCACATACAAGACGGTAAATATACATAAGGTGTTAAAGACAATAGATTTTCATCTGTAACACCGGTTCTTATCTGGTAAAATGAGTGAAATTTGTTACAATTGTTTTCACCTGGTACCTATGTTCTTCTGCATCGTTAGCAGAGCTCCATACAACAAACTTTTAACAGAAAATTAATACCACGAAGTCAACATTCTATGACCTTGAAAACTTATTTTCAAACGCAACACCGCTAAAGAACAAACTATTCAAAAGGTTTCCCCGGCTGTAAAGTTGATAATTAACTGTGTTTTAACATAGATACTACACAAAATTCATAAAAAATAAATAAACCTTAGTTATAACAACGTACAATAATAAATATAATATAATTAGATGTTGGGCAAATATCAATATCAATATGTTGGGCAACATATAATTTTTGAAAAAGTAAAATTTTAGTTTTTACCATTGGATTCAGCTTCAAAAAACACACGATTTGGTAATTTGATCATTCCTCTACGTCAATTTGATACCGAGATATTGAAAGTGCTAGACACAGTACGTTGTCTAATTTTATACTTAAGTAGGAAAATAAAAATTGTATATTTCGCTTATTTATGAACGTAAACTGACGAAACTTGGTACTTCATCTGGTTGTGGACTATTGATATTTGCACAAAAAAATGTGTTGCCAAAGGCTCCCGAAGCAGCAAACCTGCGTACTCAGCCCCAATGTTATTCTTATGGAGAATAATTAAAATTGTATACGTTGCTTATTTGTAAATATATTTTTATGAAACTTGGTTTTATGAAACTATATGGCTTTATGTAGTATTAAAACATTTATATCTGCATTGGAAATTCACTGAGTATGCAGGTTTACTGCGACGGGGATATTACACTTATGATCTCATAACAATAAGCCTATAATGCTTCCAAATATTTTTAATAAAGCCAAATAGGGGGGTTAAAAAAGGGATTTGAGAAATATGATTACCAACTACTTCGACGGGATGGTTACGTTCAAAAAATAACTAAGGGTAATTTTATAGGATTTAATAAACTTTAGTAATTTCTATATCTATAATAAGCTAAGGCGAGTTTTTTTGAACAGAACTCCTCTGTTATTCCTGAACCGATTTTGACGATCAAGGTGTCAAAAAATGGCCCAGATTCGTAGTTGTGCAACTTAGTTTCCCATTTCCAATACTGTTTTGTTAAAGGAAACCCTCATAGTTAAATGTCTTTCCAATAAATATAACATGGAGAGTAGTTTGAATTCAGTTGCACTCTAAAACAGGCGATGATACAGTGAAATACAGGTAAACAGTAAGAACAGTTGATAACTGATATAAACAATACAACTTTGTTTTGCTCGATTTAGGGCAACAAGTCCACTAGTACGTTGTATTATATTTTATACAACTCAGCATAATATTTTCTGTTGTTCACTTAAAAACAGAATAGCTATTTTATAAGGAGAATAGTTGAAATTCCACACTGTGGTTTCTTATTTGTAGTGCTTGGCTCAAAATCGTAGATTTGTTATTTGTTAGTTTCCTGCAAGATAACGAGACTTCTTTGTAACCCTAGGGTGAATCTGCCAATAATCATCCATTGCCTCCTGGTAGATACTTGACTCTTGTTGAGAGGTCGGCAAACTGTAACATTACTCTCCCCGTAGGAAAAAAGCATTGGGCTGATATTTTGGTGAAGATTTTACTCCATCTGGAGTCGGACTGTAAATTTAAAATTTGGTATAACAATATAGTATAAATAATGTTATTTATTTAAAAATGTTTATACGCAACTAAAGGAGCTGTTAATTAAGTTGATATGGATATCCCTTCTCTAACGTAACCGTATTTGAAAGAAATTATAAACTTCATCAATTACCCTTAAGAAATGTGAATTTCTGTGCTATTTTCATCACACGGCCCTAATGTTAGCTGGTACGATAGTAAAGATTAATGGATAATAGAATCAATGGTTAGTGCATTTTTCAATATTTACTATAGTAAAATTCTATGTGTGTATGTAAGTGTAATCTTAGCCTATTATGGGAATTTATTAGTTAAACAAACATACTATTATTAAAATGTATTGTACGCTTCCAAATCGGCGCGTCGCTTCATTGTTCTTCAAGCGTATTAACGGAAATTTTGTAACTTAGGCCTGTAATAACCCATTTCAAAAATTAATAACTCATAATGCTAATAAGTAGATGTAAACAAAAAAGTGTTTCCAGTAAAAAAATATGTTTTATAAAGTTATTAGGTTTTTTGTCACCAATCCTATACATACAAAAGGATGAAAATAAGTATCTTTAAATGCCTAGTTACCAAACTTTCACACTTATTGCATTATAATTTTTAATACATATTAATAACAACATTGATTTTTTTGTGTTGAATGTATTTCTCAGAATGTAATATGGTCCTGATTGGAACCTAATTGGAGTTAAATTTAATAAAATTCTATAAAAATACATATATAAAGTAAAATATTATAATCTATTAAATATATTTAAAACTACCAAATGATTAAATAGTAAAATAAACTGTAAAGAAGAGAGTGATCTGACGACAATAAGTACCTCATGAACGTGGATGCGACTCTGTGACCTCGGAGTTATTACTCTAACCCCTACAGCCCTAGCGAGGAGAGAATCAGATTGCCCTCAGTGATGTGTAAGTTATTTTCATTAATAATAATGAACTATTAACATAAAGTGTTATTTACGTTACTGTGAAAACTATGTTAAGACTTTGGGGTTATTGGTAAATTATAAAAATCTTTAACTATTTTATTCTCTCAGGAAATTCTATAGTGAGATAATACTCGTGGAATTAATTGAACCAAACACAAGAGTGAGTATCAATACACAATTATTTTGTAAAGCAAAACCAACAAGATAAATCTATTTCACTCTCAATATATACATGACTTCTCAACTTTTAATGGTTACTCGTCATTATACTGCACTGTGTAGATGAAATAATTAAACTTAACATATTCTAACTCCTACAGGTAGTTTAACTTATGTCAGTAGCCTTTGTGACCACAGGCATTATTTTTATACATAAATTGAAAACAAAACCAAATAAACATCTTAACACAAAGAATATACTTCAAATTTGCCATGCATCTAAAGTTCATCCACATAACTTATTAAATCACACTCGTCTACAGTATATTTATTTTTTTAAACAATACAAATTAAATTAAATATGTGATTTAACTGATTAGCCTAGTGGCCATTAGTCTGTCAATTAATACTTTGTCCCTTAGATAACTTCATCATTATTATTTACTGTTATTGTCAATTGCGTTGAGTGACTTCCCGAATCTCGTAGTCATGATTATTAGTTTTAATTTGTAGAATTTTAATGTAGGAATAGTTTATTAAAAATTTATATGATTTACACTTTACATTGGTGAAGGAATAGTTCGAGATTTAGTATTTGATATTAAAAGAACACTAATAAATGGAACAAAATATTCATTCTGGGAAAGTTTTTGATATATAATTTAATAACAATTTATTCCTGAACTGAAAGGTTTTACTGTTGTGCTTTGTGCTTTTCTGCGTTTAATTTCATTACGTAAGTGACTTGTTCAGTTAAATTTATATGATTATCAAAATGTTTGGGTTATTAGCTTTTTCCTGGACGTAACAGTAGAGGGAGGGGAATTTAAATTAATATAAAAACACAGTCTACGTTGCAGAGGAAAGTCAAAATGTATATGTTCATTTTAAATTATTTTGTATACTCTATATTATGATCTATATGCTTTGACCACTGAATAAGCAGTCTCTTAACATAACTAATATAAAATTATTAATTTGGTTTGAGTTAAGACAAATGTTTACTGGTCTATTTTACTTGGTGTTTGCTGTTCCAATCACAACTATTGGGGGCAGTTTGACTTTCTCAGTTTATTTCACAGAATGCACAAGTTACCTAAAAATATTACAAATTGAATGGTCCACCTATAATCAGACAATGATTATCCTTGATAAAGTGTGTATGTAGATCTTAATTAACAACGGATCAGGAAAATAGAGGGTGAAAGCCAATATACATAAAAATATGTAGCTGTTAAATTAGGAAATCGGCCGTGTTTTTCCATCTATTATTTACTTTTACCAGTGCACAGTGTTGAGCTAACCATAATCAATTGTGAAAGTCGCATTTTAATTGCAACTAAGTTTGCGTGGTCAAAAGAAAATGTAACGTTCTAATCAACATTGTAATCGTTAATGTGTATGTGTAGTTTATAGTTATAAACTTCCCAGCTTGTGGTTTCTCATCTCTTTAGTTTCCGGATACTGGTAGAACTTTCCCATTATATCAGGTGGTGATTACTTAAGTATCGTTGTTGACGGGAGATTAGCTGGAAAGATTGAAACTGTAATATCAAGCTGGTAATGAACTTTTTGTGTGTTATTTGCATTAAGTATAGTCAGGTAGAAAAGACTACAATGTTTAGAATAGTCAAGTTAAGCTTAGAATATGAAGTTCAACAACTTTTGGAAAAACGGTTTATAGTACAAAAAAGTATTTTTGAGCCAAGAATTTTACATGTAAAATAAGAACAAGAATAATAAAAAATGACAAAATAAAAACCGCCTCTAAAGTGGCTCTAAAGTGGCACCAATGTCAAATAAGTTAAAATTTAACCATCCAGCGATCAGTTTCAAAGTCTTATTAGCCTCAAAGCAGTATTATGGACTCATTGCTGGTAAGTAAAATTTGTGCTATCTGTTCTGGGGTTGAGCGTTATCATCCTTTTATAATTCATGGAAATAGAACCACAGGTAATGTTTAAAGAGAATATCACAGTGATTCACTTCAGATCAGACTCCCGAGGCGACATTGCAAAATCCAGCTCAATCGTTATCTCTGCAATCTACCTTTTATATCGGTGAAGAGAATGTTTTTGTAAAATATCCAAACAAATCTGCTGTTGGCGTCATGTATAGCCTGAATAACTAATGTGTGATAAATTAAGTTTACACATGCTTTATATAACTATAAACGAAGTTTGTTATTATATTGTTTAAATTGATTAAATTTAATCAATTATAAACTAAATAATTTATTCAGAAGCTTCCAAAGAGAAGGGTTTATTTAATTAGATTCTCAATTAATAAATTAGACAAACTCTAAAAGATAAAGAAGGAATACCCAGCGATAAACAGATTTATACAATTGTGAAGTAAAGGCTCTTTATTTATTGAATAGAACACTTTATAAGTCCTCTAGGGCAAAAAATGCAACCCTTTTGACAAACATGAATTGTTTTATTGCTTACATTTAGTAATAATCTATAGGTATCAGAGTAACAGTGTTATTGCTACACAACAATAGCTATAGGTACCCATTTCGAGTTGACATTCAAAATATCCACACAAAAAAATTACAATTTTCTGAGAGGAAATAGAAACTGTATTTGTACTTTAGACCTTCTCTTGAGAAACAAAATTACAGAACACCACTAATTCTTAAGTTCTTTAGAAAAGTTTTAAAAACTTATTTGCTTACTTGTAAATAGTATCGAATGACTCCAACAGCTTTACAGCGTCAGTTTTTTACTAACGTCCAGTTTTCCGTTTATTTTTAATATTAGATCCCAAATATATAATATAAACCCCCCAAGGCTTTCTTTCCTTATTCAACCTTTACTTTTGATCCTGGACTTGATCTAAACTGGTTTAACACTGAAACTTTTCCTTGCTAACGGAATTGAGTTTTGAACTCCTTCACTTTAGTAAAAAGTTTTACGTTCACGCACAAATATCTCTAAGCCTTTTACATTTTTTTTAATTTACGGTAATTTACTGTAAACTGTTTGTATTGAAATATTTGTAGCTCTATCTTGAAAATTTAAGAAGTAGTTTTTTTTTATATTCTTTATTATATTAAACCTATTCGAAGTAAAAAGTAAGTTTAGCTTCAGTTAAGTTACACAATCAGGTAAAATTAGGTTAGTTAAGGTAAACAATCGTATTTCACTTTCGTTAATAAGGTAATAACATTGTCAGTATGTGTGGTTATGCAATTAAACAAAGTTTTGTTCTAGCAGTTTAGTTTTTCTAACTGATATATTTTTCGTGGAGCCTTTTACATAATACCTTGGAATTCCTTAGATTAAAACAGGTTATGGAGTTATATAATTACTAGCTATTATGCAACATGATTGAAGAAATACTTGAGTCATTTTGAATATTCAAAATGTACTTGTTATTTCATATAATTTTATATTATTTTATTTTTAACATTAGTACTTATACTTTTACTATTTGTTTCAAATTGTTACAACTTCTTTGTTCTTGAGAAACAAAGCCACCAAGTTGGTGATACAACAAAATAACTAAGTTACATATTTCCTAGTAAATATGTTTTTAAAAGCTACGGGCGGTGTACAGAAATAGTTATCCTTTATTTCGGTTTATGTTAAGTTTATTTTTATTTTTTATTAATACGTTCGCTAAGAACCAATTTTTATGATTCGCTTACTGATTAGGTTTAGTAATCAAACATTTTAATGCAAATAAGACTTAATTAAATTGCAGGTTTAATATTATTTGTATAAACTTAATATTATAAATTTCAATCTGCGGTTTAATCATGTTACAATATCAATATAAATATAAATATCAATATCCCCAATGACATATTACTCTTTAGCCCTTAGGACTCAGTCCAAGGTTCAAATTTAAAACATTTAAAAAAGTTTTATCAGTCACGTTTATGTGGTTTTTGAGGTAATAATTAGTTTTTATTTATATAATTTTTGCAGTATTGAAACTCGTATCAAAGAAACGTAATACATTTTAATTTCGTTTCTTTGAATCACGATGATTTCATCACCAAAAAAACAACTGATACAAAAATAAATACTTTAAATATTTACGAATTCATATTTTATAAATAAATATCGTAAACAAATATGTTGAACCCAGTTTTAAATATTTGAATATGACCAGCTGAGTGATTTCATTTTACTATAAAATCATATTAGGTGAACAAGCGAAGCTGTTTGAAAAAGCTAGTATCAATTTGAAACGCAAAACAATATCCGATTTGAATATACTTTGCACACAACATCAAAGCAGACCCATTTATTACTAATTCTTTTGATAGAACAAACGGAATTATTCGTGACGTAAAATATTTTTCTGCCAGCGTGCAATATATTTAACGCTCGAATAGTCTTGCTGTGAATTACGCTCTAAATCTGTGCATTCGATTCGGGCCGGTTAAATTGTAAACATTTACTATCTCCGTTTTAAAGTCTATATTGTGTTGATTTTATTAACAAATTATTCAGTGCATTCAAACTCAAGTACGTTTTACCTTCATGACTGCTCCGAGTATAAGAACACAAGAAATTCCCTACCTTTCACTCGTTGTTTAATCATATTATAGAATCACATCGAATTCATATTTCCGTTACACAAACCCTAATGTGCTGTAAACTGTGTTTGTACTCTAAAAATGCTAGCCAGTACATATTGTCATTTGTGATACTTATTATGTGACTAAGCGCATATACAATGTTATATTCTGGCTAGATATATAAATATTTACTTAAAGGTTTACACATGATAGCACAAAATTTAGCTTCTAAACCAGAAATCTGAGTAAGATTTTTGTGCAAACAATTATTCATAGTTTGAACCTACTTGTACGTTATAAATCATCTGAGGCTCAAGTAAACAATGGACAATCAGCAATGTTGCCAAGTCAAGATGTGTGAAGTATAGTTTACTTTAGAGTTTACTCAACTCGACTTGTTTCCAAGTACTAATAGCTGAAGGTGTAGGAATTGAAATGTGAGCCCCACTGTATGAGAAGTTATATTTTTTGTGATGTAGCTGAACTAGTTTAAATTGACCTATTTCTGATTTTGTCATAAAGCGTAGAATCTCACTGTGCAATGACTGCTGAGGTGGAACATTTTGTTTAGTTGGTATTTAAGTACCAGCAGCTCCCAGGGATCAAAAATAGGTCGTTAGCTGGGTAAAACGTGTCTCTTGTACAAACTGGAAACTTTAGCATGAAATAGGCGTTGTTTCTAAATTACCATTAAATAAAAATAAAAATAAACAATAATGTCAAGAGGTGATTTGCAGCACTATGAAGGTTTTACGATCATAATGAAGGAGAAATTGGAAACATAAAAATATGAATATATACATTTTTATATATTTGGTGTTTAATGTGTTATTGAAAGTAAAAGACACGATACAATGAAGACATTCAACGACCAAAACAGTAACTTGACGATCACAGTGGAGAGTGAAAAAGACAGCGACATTTATGTATTGCATATGACGTTGATGAGGGTTCAGCTTTAACTATAATTAACTCATTTCGAGTAAAAGCTTTCTCAGGTCACTAATTCAAGCAATGTTAAGTTATTTTATAAACAAATGTTGATGAAAATATAAATGTTTTTGGTATAAATAATAGTTAATCAGGTAAATCTTTCTTTTAGTTTAAAAAGTCTAGATTTTTCTCTAAAACTAGGATTTGCAGGTAATTCAATAATGTTTAGGTTAGTTAACAAAAGATTTGTTTAAAATTTGCTTACTGATTATAAATGCTATAGTTCGCATTTGTCTGTGGCCGAGGTTTGTGTGTAATCGAGGTCGGGGAAGCTGCACGTGTCGTTTGTTTTTCTTGAAAAGAAACCTTATTTGATTTACGGTAGCTTAAGCTGTTTTTAGGCCATTTTCGTGCGCCCGTCCGTTCGCGGCTGTTTGTCTAGCTGTAATACGAAAAGATATTTTTAGGGGTAATTGAGGTCGGGGAAGCTGCACGTGTCGTTTGTTTTTCTTTAAAATCAACCTGATTTGAGTTACGGTAGCTTTAAGCTGTTTGTATGCCATTTTAGCATATATTGGCGGAGCCGGGAGTATTCACGCTTTGTTCCTGAAACAGCTGATTATTTCCTGCGGTTTCGATAGCGGCCGCCAATACTAGTTATTTAATAACTATTCAGGTAAAAATAAATCAGTCTCTTAATTAAATTGCATGCTGAATGGGTTTTTGTGTGAAGTAAAATTACCAATCTGCTTATTAACCATGTTATAAATATCAATATAGCTATTTAATAATATAATCCTCTTTTATCCCCTGGATAAGCCCGCGGTTTTAAAACTAATTGAATGAGGTATTTATGTACATTTTTAAACCGGTGATCTTGTAATCATTTGTTTAGAGTGGAACCAGTATATAAATGTTATTACTTTTTAGTAGTACAGCGTATTTATAACTTTCAGATTACATAAATACTAAGGTAATACTATCCAATATAGGTTTGTAGACTAAACATTTTATAAAACAATGCAAAACTATTTATAAAATGTGTAATAGTTCCCCGGAGAACAACTCCATATGTCAAAATACTCTGAATATAAGAAAAATACTACAGTTAATAAAATATAATTATCAACCGAACTTCTTAACCTTCTTAGCATGTATAAACCCTTAGCCATTTTTATCGAAACAAAATCAACATGAGGATTCCATGATTATTTAACGGTAAACACAATGGACCGCAATCCATTTGCAGTACAAATAACCGCAATCCGTTTTTAATAGTTATTTGAACTCAATATATTGCTGATTTTTTAAAGAGAATATGTAATTCCCCAACCTTAAAAAATGGCCATATATTCTCGTCATTATATCTCATCATTATAACTAGTCATTGTTGGGTGGCATTTGCTTCATTCTGACGAGAATGTGGGCATGTTTTAAGGTTAGTGCGTTCAAAATTCTCTTAACAATTTATTTTTTTAAAACACCAATGTCTAGATAATGAATAATGATTTGTTTAAATGATTGTGGCATTGTGTTCACCGTAAAAATTTAGTTCTATATGATTCCACCCTTACATTTGAAAAACATATTTGAAACTAATATGGTGGAACCAAGATGGTTGCAAAAATATGAAGTAAATAAAGTTTCCCTTCTTAATTATATATAAATTATTTGATTTATACAAGGTTGTTGGAATGTTATTTAGTCAATTTAAATACAAAATTCTTTATGATTTAAATTTTATTTAGTTGAACTTTCCTTTGACTTAGAACTTGTAATGGTTATTTAAATATAATTATTGACAAGTAAATTGGATATTTTGAAGCATATTCCATAAATCCAAAAACCGCTACTATTCGATTGTTAAAGAATCATATAAAGATAATGTACTTGTAAACAATATTAAGTGTACACAAGATCAACAAGCACGTTCCTAACCAGATAACAAATAGCGTGGTGGGGATTAGACAATGTGCCTTTCAAGATTTATTATTTATTTATTTTGTTTTCATTTTATTCCGCCATTCCTTTGACAATTGGCAGGCACACACATTTCGATTCGGGAGCAAGGGATTGCAATATTTACTTGATTGAATAAAGTAACACATAAAACAACTTGCAAACCGAATAATTTTAAGCACCAACACCGTGTCCATATTTTTAATATGTTTAACCATGTGATTATTTTGTAATCTCTCATACACAGGCAGCGCACGTTTAAGTTGGCTGAAATATGCTATACAATGTTTTCATTATTTCATACATAGGATTATTTTACTACAACATGGTTTAAGAACTTGTATAGGGTATAATAACTGCAGGATATGGTAGACCTCATTAAATAAAACAGGAAATGGTATTATAAATGTATGCGCGCATATACGTATACACACAGTATGAGCGCTTATATAAATGTATTGTTAAAACGTGATTGGAAACTAACATTAAATATATAATGTACTGATATAATTTTAATAATTGAATTCAAGTCATAAATCCTCGTCATCGGGGAATTTTAAGAACAGTTGAAATAATTTGAAGACTTTAGGTATCAGTAACAATAACGAACTTTTAATGTTCAAATTAAAGTTTGTTACTCCAAATGAAAATACAAATATTTTAATTTAAAAGCCCCTAATATATAAAAACGTTAAAAAACTATATCAATTTTTTAAAATTCCAAGAATTATCCAACTATGTAATTTAAAAAACCAGTGAAAATACTCTTGGCAGGGGTAGAGGGTTATGTTTTGTAACAGTATATGTAAAATAATTCTTCCTAAAATAATTTATCCTAGATCACTTTTTTGTTTCTCTTTGCCATGGATAGTTTTCAATCCGATAATGTAACCTTTACCCATCCATCTACAGGAGGACAGGATAACATCGTTGGAAGGATCCTTTGCCTTTCGGGATTGTAGGTGTGTTGTATTTTCCAGTTGTTGTCATTTTCACAGAAAAGAGTTCCTGCGACGGTTTACAACCTTTACACCAAACGTTTTATTTGCTTTTTTTAATCCCATTACCCCACCCATTTTCAAAAATAAATTTAAAAGAAAGCTTACACGTTTGAACAATAAAATATTTGAAGAAATCTTTTGTAGAAGCAAATGATAATTCGGTGTAAAATTATGCAATTTTTATGGAATATAAATGAAGAAGCATTACAATAATACAAAAAAATAATTAATTTAAACCTCTGACGTCCATTATAAATAATCAATGCTTTATTTCTCAACCTCTAGAGACACAATATGATTTGATTACTAGAGGATCGCACGGTGTATCGAGTACACTCACGAACAACAAAGGGAGTTTACAAAGTAAACAACAAACATATCCAGTAACGAGATGGTCGACATTGTCAGTTGACAATATAACCTATGGTTATCATAAATGTGTCTATTTTCAACTCATTTCATCATTGACGCTAGCCGATCGAATGAGACAAACGTGAAAACGATTCTAATTACTTCACTTGACGACAAACAAATGTGCAAGAATCGGTTACAAAGTGAGAGTATAAAAAATGCATTAGGGTTATGAGTACATTGCATTTTGTATTTATAGGCTTAATTAACTTCTACCCGCGGCCATTGAAATTACAAAGAATAGTTTACTCTCCAAACCTTCATTACAAAAGAATGCCCGCAGTAATCAAATTCCTTTTTAAGTGTCTGTGTGAATAAATTGTGGACGTTTTCCTTTTTCATATTGTTTAAAATATATTTATGATAGTTGGATATCAAAATTGGCTGAACCCTGATATATTCTCGATTATAAACGTCAACAATACACATTGTGGTCGTTAAAATGACGAAATATAACGCAGTTTGTAAATATGATTTCATATTAATACAGCTTACATCTTATATAGAACCGAACTGTAAAAAGCTTATAGAATCTGAATTGTATCGAAAATGCATAATATTAGATAGTAATCATAACTATATTTAATTATAAACTTAGTATACGGGTATGTAAATCTTGAAGTTATATCTCGAACAAATGTGAATTACAAAATTGAATAGTACAAATAACTGTTTTAAATGTATTAAAATTCAAGTTACTGATGGCAAATATGACTCAAATGGAAAATATCAACAAAACACTTTTTTAACTGAGATAGAAATTGAAACAACCGTCTTGTTTATTAATTTCATAATTTCCTACGAAAACTGATTGGCCATCTATATATGTGTCCGTTAACTCAATAACTTGAGTAAAAATCATACGATTTCGATGTAATTTGGCTCAAATGTGTAAAATGACATTCATGACTTTAAGTTCGAAATCCAGAAAGATCGGACCATGGGAAGGGGGTTTTATGGGGGTTTACAATTTTCCAAACTTTTTTGCACTTTTCACCCTAAAACGTTTAAAACACTTAATTTTGGTTTTGACCATTTTATAGAGCTTAAAACTAAAATAATATTGCATTTTGAATCATTAACCTAGGTTAAGTGGTTGCGGAGAAAATCCAAAAAACTTGCTCATCAAATCTCCCATGTTCATCTTATGGGAAAATTTTTTTGCTTTTCCTCAGTTAATTTTAATGTAAACCCATATTTGCTTTTACCAATCAGTTCAGCTCTTCTGAACAATCATTTTAGTGTTTAACTTGTGATTTTACGTCCAACGGTTAAAGAGATATTCAAAGTGCTAAGCACAGTACGGTGTCCGATATTATCCTAATGGAGAATAATCAAAATTTGATATCTCGATTATTTATGAATGTATGTTGATGAAACTTGGCATGTGGCTTCATCTAGCAGTGGTATATTGATATGTGCACAGCAAAATAATTTTTTGCCGATATTCCCCGCAGCAGCAAACCTCCATACTCAGCCCCCATGTTAATCTTATGGTGAATAAGTAAAATGTAATGTATCCCTTAATTATGAACATAAATTAATAAAACTTGGAATGGATCTTCGACTTGTTAAGTTATACTGATAATTGCATGCATAAAAACACATATTTTGTGTTCCTTGTTGTAGAAAACCTGCGTACTCAGCTTTCAATGTTATTCTTATGGAGAATAAATAAAATGCTACATATCTCTAATTTATTCGTGTATTTTTATGAAACTTGGTGAGTGGATTTATGTGGTAGTGAGAAACATATACATGCATTGGAAATTTTCTGAGTACGCAGGTTTGCTGCTACGGGGGTATTTTATATTCAATGACATGAACGGCACCAATATATATTCGTTATTAGGTTATATATATTACTGTTATTCATGTTACATTTAAAAGCTTTTATCTAACAAACGAAATGCGATTAGGGTGTTATCTTCCAATTAGAAGATATTGTGTTTCAATTTGATTATCTTTTTCCATAAAATACCTCCGAAGGCGGTGAACTTGTTTTTGGTTAAGTCTTTTAATATCAATTATACCACGGCCTCCATATGTTTTAGGTATATGCATCCTATCAACTGATGATTTTTGGTAATGTATTTTGTTTTTAGTTAGTAATTTAGCATCTGTAATAATAGCTTTAACCATGTTTTTCCCGTTCAGTCCAGGCTTGAGTACATCCGTAATCCGTAATTTTCTTTAGATAATTATATTTTATAGACTCTCTTATTGATTGCTTAACAATTCCTAGGATAGTGTTTTTTACAGATATCTTAAGTATTTACATTTGTCATTTTCTCTCAAATAATCAATAGTTCTACCATCTTCTATCTCATAGATATTATGTATAACTCTGTTTCTTACAAAATTTTACACTTGTTTATCCAAAAATTCATTTCAATATCTTTAGAAAAAGTTTTGATTGGTTTTAATAAATTCGTAATTTCTTTATGATGAGCTCCATATCCATTACATATTATACATTTGTCGTCCATATACATTAAATGACTTATTTTATAGCTGTATTTAAACAGTAAATATATACATTAACTTAAAACACGTTGTTGTTAACAAATGACTAAAGAGATTAATTTATGTTTTAATATACGTAAATAAATTGTATTTGGTAAATAAATTTACTATGCCTTACATATATTATATAATTTTTGTTCTATAACGTTACAGATAAAATAATGATTTTTTGTTACAAATTTAAATAGTTAATTTATAGTTTCATTTATGAATTTCATAAATGACTATATTACGTTACATTTTTGTTTATATCAACAAATATATTTTACTTGATAATAATTTTAAATAACTACGATATAATACGGCATTACCTTAAATAAGATGTAAAAATAATACCTTAATCAAACTATATTTGTTATATTACCTTACTAAGAGGGGTATAGATTGAAAGTAAATCTAATTTCAGTTTAGGTGCACCAAATCCTTTTATGAAGAACATCTAATCCAACTTGAGTTTAAATATAAATTTACTGTCATAAAATGTACAGTATAGATACTGAACTGTAAATACTATGGATATTGAAATGAATAGACTACACGTAATTCTATAGGCTGTAAACAGAAAATAATTGTAACTAATCTGAACCTTTTTTGCATAACAGCCATACCAGAATGAATACAAATATTAACATAATGGCGTATAAAGCATTCGCGAGTATTACTAAATTACATGAAGAAAATAATATCAGAAAATTAAATTTTGTTTTTGTTTCCAAGATAAGGCAAGTAAAAAGAAGGTCTGCTTTGATGTTGGATGTTGGTTATATTGCAAACCGTAGATTAGTTTGCGTTATTTGTTTATATTACTTCAGAGTAGAATTTAAAGTTCTATATATAATTTAATGAGATCTCTCTTATTATTAATAGAATTTTTAAATAAGCATACGCTTTGGAACATTATATTATAATCTCATCAAGTAAGAAAGGTAGTATTTTTGGTTTGGAAACCAAAATATCCGCAACCTCCCGGATAATATATATAATAATATCATACATGTGTGCCTTACATTAAACGGAGCTATTTTCACAATAAATGTCTATATGGATTTTATATAAACAAATATTTTACAAAAGAGCGAAAAAACTTAAAACAACCTTAGTCTAGCCTTGTAAGTAATTTTAGTAATTCTTATGAAATTTATTTAAAATTAATTCATTTGTAATCAATCCTAAATAATGAATTTTCCACAGGACAAATGATAAATATTACTTTAGCATTTGTAACATATTAATCCTGAGATAGGCAAATTTATATCAAATAACAGTCCTCATTTCAATTCCAGCAAACAATTCATCTTGATACTCTTTCGTCATGTTATACTATAGTAGTGGGTAAACAGGAAAGAGGCATACTATTCGGCGTTTTTTTCCCATGTTATTCTTATGGGGAGCCGTTTTTGCACCGACGCCAGCTCCCGCCTATAGAGCTCCCACGCGCTGGCCTATATTAAATATATAGGCCTAAATATATATACCCTTGCCTATATTAAATATATTGTCCCTCCTCTTTTTAAAAATTAATTTTCAAATTCAGGCTAAAAAACTATCTTTGGTGTTTACTGTCCGATTTGTCTGCAATTTGGATATGTTATTGTCCTAGGCAAGTGTTTTAATAAATTTCACTTACATTTCCCAAATTCACTATAACGGTCAAATTAAAAAATATTTTTGAAAAATACTGCCGCCAACTTCTTTATTTACTGTCCGATTTGTTTAAAACTTGGATATGTTATTGTCCTAATGTTTTAATAAATTCCCCCAAATTAAAAATACTGCCGCCAACTTGATTGTCGTAGTGTTTTAATCCCAACTACGGTCGAACTGCCAACTGATTAAAACATCCGCCGCTTGCTCACGCAACGATCCGCTGCCTGCACACGCTGACATACTAACACACTAAGTCAGTCATGCGCAAGCACGCGTCACATTGACCAGAATTTCCACTTACCATAGAAAGTCCAGCCAACGCAATTTCCTGGTTAAATTGAAAATCTGATGTGTATATAAGGTGCCACCGACAACACACAACAGTGACCTCCACCACCAGCACCGGATGACGCCACCACACACGCCACCACACTCCAGCGACCACCAGCACTAGATGACGTCACCACACTCCAGCGACCACCGGACGTTACCACACTCGGCTCACCGCGCCTCTCCGCGTCTCCGCGCCACGGCCTCTCCACCTAGGACTCTGTGTGAGTGTTAGCAATGGTGTAGGTGATGTCTTTAGGGACAACTGTTAATCCATCACTATAATTGTGAAATAGCCTAATATTTGTAAATCTCTAATTCACCATTTCCAAATTCAATATTAAAAATAAAACAATATATGTTTTAAAGCCACTTTCAACACTTTGATACCCATATATATCTCTTGAATGTGTATTAATACCTAAAATGTGTATGAAAAAAATAATATTGCATGACCAAATTGGAAATTTTTTTAATTTTTGCAGTAATTAAACTGCAAAAATGTCTTATTTTAGAGTTAAAAAATATGTTTTTATTATTTAAAGAAGATAAAATTTTAAAATTTTCAACCAGGGTTATATATAGAAGCCCCAAAATCACCACCCTCATTCCAAAAAAAAATGTTGACCTGTGCACAGTGCTCCACGCCCTGCTCCAAAAGAAGCAATTTAATCAGACACTATCGTAACATTCACAAAGTTATTCCTATAATTTGTAAAACATGTCATCAAATATTTGATAATAAAAATTTTAAAATTCACATGCTAGAAAAACATAATACTTGTATTGTGTGTAAGAGAGTCGTCACTCGGAACAAGAAACGCCACCACCTACGATGTGACAAACGACCTTACAAGTTGTATATTTTTAACGGTGAGTCCGTGGATATATTAAACACCCTTCAATCATGTCCTTTACCAATAAAATGGATTCTTATTAGGAGAGTGAAATTTATCAAACACACAGTGGACAATAATGGTGATTTAATCATTGACAAAGAATGTATTGCTGATTTTCGAAGTTTAACTAATTTATCAATTGAGAAAGCACAATTAAAGACTCAAATTAAAGAAGCACTTTTTAAGATCGATACCTCCATGCACAAGTATCAAGCCCAAGGCAGTGGATGGATATATGACCACACTAAATACTGGCAGCTGCATGTTTACAAATATAAGCCCCTAACTCCCAACTCATACATACCCACACCAGAAAATATAAAATCAAAACACGCTGTTTTAAATATTAAAAATAGTGATAATAAATGTTTCGTGTGGAGTGTTTTAGCAAGCCTGAATCCAAGGAATCGTAAAGAAAATGCAAATCGAGTATTTTACTACGAACCCCACATGGGCCAGTTGAATATGACAAACATAAAATATCCAGTAAAAATATCCGACATTGATAAATTTGAAAAACAAAACAACATAAGTGTTAACGTATATGGAATTGAAGGACAATTAATATATCCACTGAGAATAACTAAACTAAATAGTAACACGCACGTCAACCTGCTGCTTCTACAACAAGGTCGGAAATCACATTACTGTTTAATTCGTGATTTTGACAAGTTAATGTTGCGGTCTACAAAATACAATAGTAAGAAATATTTTTGCAAGTTCTGTTTGCAACATTTTGGCACCAAAGATATATTGGAACGTCACACAACACACTGTAAAACCTTTGATGCTCAAAGAGTACAAATGTCTGAAAAAGATACACTACAATTTACGAATTACAAATATCAACTTAAAGCTCCCTTTGTGATTTATGCAGATTTCGAATGTTTTATAAACTGCGACAAACACACTCCTTCTGGATTTGCTTATGTTGTGGTGAGAGACTCTAAAATTATTTACGAAGAGTTGTACAGCGGTGAAAATGTGATGGATGTATTTTTCGAAAAGTTATTTAAAACTTATGACTTTATTAAAAGTCAGATGGAAGTATATGTTCCCCTTGTAATGACTCCAGAGCAAGAGGCTTCCTTCCAAAACTCTACACACTGCCACATATGCCAACAACTGTTACTGTGTGATAAAGTGCGTGACCACTGCCACCTAACAGGCGAGTTCCGAGGACCCTCCCACAACGCTTGCAATTTAAACTATAAAGTAACCAAGAAAATTCCAGTATTCTTCCACAATCTTAAAAACTATGACGGTCATTTAATAATGCAACACTTGGGAAAATTCAATCGGAAATTGAATTGCATAGCCAAAGACATGGAAAAATATATTTCGTTCTCTGTTGATGATTTGGTATTTTTGGATTCATACAACTTTCTGTCTCTTCCCTTAAGCAAATTAGCTTCCAATTTAAATACGTTTAGATTTATAGACAATCCACTACTACAACGCAAGGGTGAATTTCCGTACGAATACATGACAGGACCAGAAAAGTTTTTAGAGCCCCTACCACCCATAGAGGCATTTTACAGCAGTCTAACTAAAGAATGTATATCTCCTGCACAATATGAACATGCTAAAAACGTATGGAATCATTTTAATATAAAGAATTTAAAAGAATATCACGATTTATACCTTAAAACAGATGTGTTGTTATTGGCTGATGTGTTTGAGACATTTAGGGACTTGAGTTTAAAGGATTATAAACTCGACCCTGTCCACATGTACTCACTGCCTGGACTAACATGGGAGGCGTGTCTTAGAATGACCGGCATAAAATTAGAATTATTTCAAGACATTGACATGCATTTGTTTATAGAACATGCCATTAGAGGCGGTGTAAGCATGATTTCCACGCGCTACGCTAAAGCCAACAATAAGTACATGGGCGAACATTATGACCCAAATCAAGAAAGCACCTATCTTGTATACTTAGACTGCAACTCGCTATACTCTACAGCAATGTGCGAGTCGTTGCCCGTTGATGGCTTTAGATGGACAAATGAGAAAGATTATAAATACAGTCAAAATGAAAACTTTGGATTTATTTTGGAAGTTGATTTAAAATACGATAAAAGTTTACACGATTTGCATAATGACTACCCGCTCGCACCAGAAAAAATGAATGGAAAATTAATACCAAATTTAAATGACAAAACCAAATATATTTTGCATTATAAAGCACTAAAAAAATACGAAGAACTGGGTTTGGTAGTTACAAAATACCACAGAATCTTAAAATTCAGACAATCAAAATGGCTCGCCCCCTATATTAATTTTAATATTGAAAAGCGACAAAAAGCTGAACATGATTTTGAAAAAGACTTTTACAAACTGTTAAATAACAGTCTCTTTGGTCGAACAATTATGAACCAACGCAAGTTTCGTGATATACATCTTGTAGACGAGTCTAAGTTAACAAAGTATGTTACAAAGCCAAGATTTGACTGCAGCAAAAAGTTTGATAACAACTTGCACGCTGTGCATTTAAATAAATTAATTGTAAAGTTTGATAAACCAATATATTTAGGAATGACCATTTTGGATATCAGCAAAGTAATAATGTATGATTTCCACTATAATTATATGTCAAAATTTAAGAATAAAAAGTTCTTAATGACAGACACAGACAGCCTTCTTTATTCTATAGTAACAGAGGACTTTTACAAGGAAATACAAAGTGACTTGGACCGTTTCGACACCTCTGCATATAGTAAAGACCATTTCTTATACTCTGATAAAAACAAAAAAGTTACGGGCAAGTTTAAAGACGAATTAAATGGTCAAATTATGTATGAATATTGTGGTTTAAGGCCAAAATTATACTCTTTCATTCCTTTACAATGGTTATACGAAAAAGAAAAGCAAAATGAGCTAGAGGTTAAGAAGGCAAAAGGAGCTGACAACGCTACAGTTAAACATCTCTTAAGACACCAACACTACTTACACTGTCTTGCAACCGGAGAAGATTACTATGAGAATGTTACAAGAATTAAATCCACAAACCACCATCTGCAAACATTAACGATGAACAAAAAGGTGCTCTCTTTTGATGACGACAAGAGGTTTATTGTGGATGGCATCAACACCCTTGCCCTTGGTCACTATAAAATTGGTCAAACATAAATCTGTATTTGCCATTATTCTTTGGCCTTTCCTTGTCTATTACAAAAAAGCCATATTTAGACCTATCCCAGCATTGATGGCAGAGATTTCTAAATTGGTTAAATGAAAAATCATTTCCCACATGATTGTTATACACATGTTTTAAATTTAAATCGTCTTGTTTAAATAATATTAGGAAATTAACATTGTCACGTAAATGTTTGTTTACTTTACTGTAAGATTGACACAAGTAAAAACTGCTAATATTTTTGTGTCTGCCCATTGAGAAAAATTGTGTGATATTTGGACTATTTATGTCGTCAAATACAACTATTGAGTGTGATTCTACATCATTTGGTGTGATTTCACAGTTTGAATATGTGTGTAATTTAACTTCATCACACAGACGGAATATTTCAATTATTTTTTTATATTTTTCTTGTTCTAAAGATTTGGATATTATATATAAATTTGTAAACTTTAATCCTTGTTTTTTTACAATTAAGTTATAAATTACAACAGTCTTCCCCGAACCACTGGGCCCTATTATAAGACAGCGAATATTATTAGGAAATAGGCCCAACTTCTTTGGTGTATTTTCTTTATGTGCTATTTTAAATTTGTTCTTTTGTTGAATAAATGACATTTTTTATATAATGGTGTATTTTCTTTATGTGTTAAATCTTTTGTTGAATAATTTTTTTATATAATAAAAATGACAAAGAGAAAGTGTAAAACGGTCCAAGGTAAGGGATTATTCTTAAAGCCATATAGAGGCCGTGGCTTGTTAAATACCCTTATAAACAACCTTCCTTTCCCCCTCCACCTGCCTGGAAATTATAAATGGTGCGGGCCCGGAACTAACGTGCGTGAAAATTTAGCCAAAAATGTACCTCCAAAAAATAAGCTAGACTCTTATTGTAAAGAGCACGACATATTCTACATGAATAATCCTGATACAGCCGCCCGGAACAAGGCAGATATGAGATTGGCGGACCAGGCTTGGACTAGAGTTTCGGCAAAGGACGCCAATCTGGCCGAAAAAGCAGCAGCTTATGCAGTGACAAATTTGATGAAGGCCAAGGCAAAAATGGGAATGGGATTAAAATTTAATAAAAAAGATGGACAACTTTCAGCTGTTAGAGGCCGCAAGAGACGTGCCTCACTTTCGAGGAGTGTACCTAAAAAACGAGCCAAGAAAACAGAGACCAAAAGTAAGAGAATGTGGAATTATTAATTTAGACAGTGACAGGGGCACACATTGGACAGCATATCGTAAAAATAAAGATGTTGTAATATATTTTGACCCTTTCGGAATACAGCCTCCAAAAGAGGTAATTGAATATTTTGTACCATCTAAAATTTACTATACAACTGATCAAATACAAGATTTAAACAGTTCCATTGTGGAATTTTATGTTTATCATTTCTGAAAAATTTTAGTTTATAAAAATGGATTCATTTACTATAACATTCACAGGTACAGAGCCAGAGTTAAAGTCGGTGTTCTTTCCTCCTATAGAATTAAATGGTGATTATGTAATTGGACTGGTAGATTTTCAAAGTTATAATTCTATATTTAATGTTAAAAAACCTCTAAATACTTTGACATATTACAAAATGCACAAAATTACAACCCCAAAAGGGGAGGTCACAATTGACGAATTAAACCGGGCATTAGATGGTAAAGTTGAAGTTATTATACAAAATAAAGTAGCATTAATTAATACGAAAGTCAAACTTATATTTTACAAAGGGCTAGTTCCAAAATTAAATAAACTTAAAGACACAAAATTAACTATAGACGAGGGTGAGGATGTGTATTATTACGATCACAAAGCTCCAAATGTAATTGAAATTGTTGAAGGTACATACGAAGTGTTTGAGCTTGCGAAGGAAATTCAAAAGCAACTCCCAGATTTTGTACTTATAGCCGATAATAAAACTATGAAAGCCACATTACATTCTGGCCATGTGTTTGATTTTACAAAACCGTGTTTAGGGTCTGAATTATTGGGATTTAAAGGATTTTCTACTCCAGATATTGCGTTTAAATCCGTAAATAAAATCAACATAAATAATGTAAATGTGATTAGAGTAAAATGTAATATTGCGAATGGGTCTTATTTAAATGGTGACAAATCACACACCATACACAGTTTTTACCCAGAAGCTCCTCCGGGCTACAAAATTATTGAGGTTCCCAGAAATATTATATACTTCCCTGTAAATAAGAGAAGTTTAGATGTTGTTAGCATTACATTTGCAGATCAACACGACAAGCCAATTGACTTTAATAAAGAAGAAACTACAATTACTTGTCATATAAAAAAGATATGAGAATTTACAAGAACGGACTGAGTGTACAAAATGCCAGGTTTCTGCGATCAATTGGGTTGAAGTTAAAATTTTCTATTAATAAAAATGGAAGATTTTCTAGACGTTACAGGAAAATTCCAATACGATGATAGCTTGGTTAAAATTACAAATCACTCCTATGTTCCACACAACACTTTAGCAATAAATAATTCCGATGAAATTCGAATATGCATAAATAATCAAGATTTACTAACACTCCCGTGTATGAGTTATCTGTATATTAAAGGAGAAATAGAGAATCATGATAAAGGACATTTTATAAATAATGCGTTTGCATTCTTATTTGACGAAATTAGATACGAAGTTGCTGGTAAAGAAATAGATATTGTAAGAAATCCGGGAATTTCCAGTCTTATGAAAATATTGTGCTCTTACAATAAAACAACTAAATTGTCAAATGTAGCATTTGATTCTGATGAAAATTTAAAGGAGTTCCATAAAAGCGGCAAGTTTAGTACTTGTGTCCCGTTAGAGCTGTTAATGGGTGTGTTTGAGGATTTTAATAAGGTTTTAGTAAATGTTAAACAAGAATTGGTGTTGAAAAGATCCAAAAACGACTTAAATTGTATATTAACAACATCTAATGCTCCAACTGGGGTCGATCCTATTCCTAAAATTACACTTAAATCGATTCAGTGGATGATGCCGCACGTGGTACCATCTGATGGGGAGAAGCTTCAATTACAAAAGATGTTATTGCAAAATAAAAATTTGCAAATTGCATTTAGAAGTTTGGAGCTACACGAACTCCCATCATACCCCGAAACCAAGAGACACACATGGTCAGTTAAGACGTCTTCGAGTTTGGAGAAGCCCAGGTATATTATATTTGGTTTCCAAACAGGTAGGGACAACAGTGCACGAAAAAGAACTGATGAATTTGATCACTGTAAATTGAAAAATCTCAAAGTGTTTTTAAACTCTGAATATTATCCTTATAGTGATTTAAATCTCGACTTTGAAAATGGAGATGCCTCTAAAGCTTATGAGATGTTTGTGAGGTTTAGGGAGAGTTACTACAACACCGTCCCCGATCCTATGTTTAACAGAGCTGACTTTATAAAGAAATATCCTCTAATTGTAATAGATTGTTCTAGGCAGAATGAATCAATCAAAGAGGGGGTTGTAGATATTAAATTAGAAATTGAAACTGCAGAAAACGTCCCTTCAAACACATCTGCATATTGCCTAATAATACACGATAAGGTGTTTGAGTATAATCCTTTGACAAATGAGATAAATAAAATGTAAATAAAATGAAAACAAATATTCAACAAGAATTGGTAGAGTCTGCAAAACAAATAAGAGAAAAATATAGGGCGTTAAAACGTGGTAAATTTCTAGAGGCTGAAGAGAGGTTCCAAACATTCCAACCGTTAATAGAGCCTTTGCAAGAATTAAAAAATTTAGCCACAAAAACAGAGAGGCCAGTTCTCCCAATGATTTTAGAAAAGACCCCGTCTAGAATACCAAGAATAACACAGATAACACCACACAAATTAGATTTTGGTCTTTTAGCATCAGACTATTTAGGAAATTACCTTAGTAGAAGTAGTATGACAGACACCACATATGGTATTAGGCGAGAAGGAAATAAATTTTTTATTGGGAATCAGGAAGTTCAAATTGCCAATGATGATGTTACGGTTGGAGAAAAAATTTATAAAGGGACAAAGGGATTGTGGGAATTGTTAACTTTAAAAGAACCCGTAAACTATAGTCAGGCTGATTTGCAAAATTATAAAGAGATTTTGGAAGCTACAAATGCACATTTAAAGGGTTATAAAACAGGTGCGGCGATGTCAAGTAATAAACACACTAAATATCTTAATATAATTAAACCCCTGTTTAAGACTGTTGGTGAAGGTTTAAGGCAGGTAAGTGGTAATAAAATAGACTATGTTTATTGGGATGATCCTAATGAGCTTGTAGATAGGTTAAGACTGCTTTGGTTAAGCCGATTGGCGGGAAATTCTGGAGTGGATAATGAGATAGATTCTATCATAGAAGAATTGAGGGAAAGTGGAATTGTTTATTAAATAAAAAGATGATAGATAAATTTTATCGCATATATAACCCATATAGTAAACCAGAAGCTAGAAGTTTTAAAGAAACTACTTTAAATCTAAAAGATGATTGTTGGAATGCTTTAAATTATAAAATTAGTAGTGTTAAAGGTGGGGAGTTTACTGACGATGTATCGACTTTGGGGCAGACGTTAACCAGGAAAGGTGATGCTTTTGTACAAGGTAATACTAAATATAAGTTTTTAGAATCCAAGAATAATAATTGGAACGCTAATAAACGCAAAATTACTAATGTTAAACGAGGTGAAAGCGCAACCGATGTGCCCACATTAGAGCAAACTTTAATAAGAAAAGATGGTGTCTTTGTACAAGACAAAAATAATTATGAATTTTTGGAATCGGAGGGAAATATTTGGAATGCCAAAAAGCGAAAAATAAGTAATTTGTTGGCTGGTAAAGAAAGCGATGATGTTGTAAACGTCTCTCAAGTACCAAAAATGGATCTAAACTTTTGGGATTTTAATAATAAAAGGCTAGTTCGTGTTAAACCCGCTGTTGATGAGAACGATTGTGTTACAAAACATCAGACTGTGACTTTAGACGGTCTTAAATTTGATGGTAAAAATAAGCAATTAACAAACATTTTACCTGGGACATTGCCAAATGATGTGGCTGTTGTTAAGCAAATATTAACAAAAGGTGAGAAAAGCATAATAAAACAGGGGGATAAATATTATAATGTATTAACATTAGATAGAGATATGTGGGATGCAGAGGACAAATTAATAAAAAATGTACCTGAAGGCAAAGATAGGAGTGATGTTTGTTTAATGTCGCAGGTTTTGAGGTATGACGATAATATTAAAACTTTTAGACAAGACAATATTAAATTTGATATTTGTTTAAAATCACACGCATTAAGGTTTAACAATAAAACTAATAAATTTATGCAAGACAATAATGAAATCGATTTGATGATGTACAATCCTAAATTGTTGGTTGCAGACCCTACATCTTTAAGCGGATTTAAGACTTTAGATGGAGGGGCATATTTGCCAAAAAACTATGTATATCAAAGAATGAGTGATGGTATGTTAGTTGGTAGCAATGGAGGTGTTTTTGAAACGACAGAGACTGGCAGATACGTTAACATTAAAAATAAAGAATAAAAAATGGAAAAAATTGCTTACGAATTGCATAAGCCCGCGAGAAAGAACTTTATTAGAAGGTCTTTTAAGGTGTTGGGTATAAACGAAACTGTTCAAATAGATTTAATAGATATGCGGAATTATGCTAGAGAGAATTCTGGGAATAAATATATTTTAACTTTAATAGACACATTTTCTAAAAAAGCTTATGCTGCTCCACTAAAGAAT
Organism: Allygus modestus; assembly: GCA_963675035.1. Lineage (NCBI taxonomy): Eukaryota > Metazoa > Arthropoda > Insecta > Hemiptera > Cicadellidae > Allygus > Allygus modestus. The sequence continues at coordinate 51,602,008 of OY776116.1, forward strand.
AAAACTGGATTAGTAGTCACAGAAGCTATAAAAACTATTCTCCCAAAGGGAGTTAAAAATATTCAATCTGATAACGGAAAAGAATTTTTTAATGAACATTTTACCAAACTAATGAAAATTCTAAATATTAATCACTACCACACTTACTCTACAACTAAGGCAGCTATTGTGGAAAGGTTCCAGAGAACTTTAAAGAATTGGTTGTATAGAGAGTTTAGTGCACAAGGGAGTTACAAGTGGTTGGATTTACTTCCAAAGTTAATAAGGATATATAATAATAAAGTACATAGATCCATAGGCATGAAGCCTAACCAAGTAAGTGCTAAGAACTCTAAAGATGTACATGAAAGGTTAGCATCTAAAGTACAAGTTAAAAAGCCAAGATATAAGGTGGGGGATAGTGTAAGGATATCTAAATATAAACATGTATTTAGTAAAGGATATACCCCCAACTGGACGGGAGAGCTTTTTACAATAGCAGAAGTTAAGAAAACAAAGCCTGTGACTTATATTTTGAAAGATGAGAATGGCAATATAATCAAAGGAGGATTTTATACAGAAGAATTGTTAAAAACTAAATATAAAGACATGTATTTGGTAGAGAAGGTAATTAGGAGGAAGGGTGATTTATTATATGTCAAATGGCTCGGGTTCCCAAGTAGCCAGAACTCGTGGATTTCTGCAAAGGATGTGTTAAAATAAATTTTAGGGTCAAAATTGGCAGTTTGGAATTAGGGGGAATTTATTAAAACACCAATAACATATCCAAATTGCAGACAAATCGGACAGTAAATAAAGAAGTTGGCGGCAGTATTTTTCAACAATATTTTTTAATTTGACTGTAATAGTGAATTTGGGAAATGTAAGTGGAATTTATTAAAACACTAGGACAATAACATATCCAAATTGCAGACAAATCGGACAGTAAATAAAGAAGTTGGCGGCAGTATTTTTCAAAAATATTTTTTAATTTGACCGTTATAGTGAATTTGGGAAATGTAAGTGAAATTTATTAAAACACTTGCCTAGGACAATAACATATCCAAATTGCAGACAAATCGGACAGTAAACACCAAAGATAGTTTTTTAGCCTGAATTTGAAAATTAATTTTTAAAAAGAGGAGGGACAATATATTTAATATAGGCAAGGGTATATATATTTAGGCCTATATATTTAATATAGGCCAGCGCGTGGGAGCTCTATAGGCGGGAGCTGGCGTCGGTGCAAAAACGGCTCCCCATAAGAATAACATGGGAAAAAAACGCCGAATAGTATGCCTCTTTCCTGTTTACCCACTACTTACTATACATTTTATTGAGACAAAGTATTATAGACAAGTTTTTCTTTTAAGAAATACCTTTAAGTAAAGTACTTTTAAATAAGTATCTTTATAGTATATACCTTTTATAGTATATTCCATGTGTAAAACGGTATTAATCGACCTATGACGGTATTAACTTGCGAAAAGCCTTAAAACAGTTTAAACATAGTTTACCTAGCTACTAGTTTTTCCTTTACAGAGTAATTTAATTTCTCTGTAGATAAATAATTGACTACCCACAGTACATTTATTTCTCTATACATATAGAATTATGTTTTGTATAGTTCAAAAACATATTTCATAGTTTTCATCCGCGTTTATTAAATATGTCCATGTTTAAACCTAAAATTTAAGTAGTAGTTGAAACGAAAATGTAAAAGCCATTGCAAATCATATTTAGCACGACTTAGTTTTTGTTTGATTAATTGATTATTATTTGTTGACTTCTAATTTGCATTAGTATTAAGATATTATAACCAGTAAAATGTTTATTTTTACCAGCTCACATAAAAATTATTTAATTGTAATATACTGATAACAATACACCCTCACGCACAGGCAATTAAGTCCAGGTAAGATTTATTTCCTAATCTTGAGTCAGTTAAACTAATCTCGGTTTATATACACATATTATAATTTATAAGGTTTATTCTTTTGCCAGGTGCATATTTTGTAAATATATTTAATAAAAAATAAAGCCACTACTTTCCTGATCCATTGTTAAGATCTATATACACAATTTATCAAGCATAACCATTGTCTGATTATAAATGGACCATTCAATTTGTAATATTTTTAGGTAACTTGTGCAATCCGTGGAATAAACTGCGAAAGTCAAACTGCCCCCAATAGCTGTGATTGGAACAGCTAACACCAAGTAAAATGGACCAGTAAACATTTGTCTTAACTCAAACCAAATTAACAATTTTATATAAGTTCTGTTAAGAGACTGCTTATTCAGTGGTCAAAACATATAGAGCATAATATAGAGTATAGAAAATAGTTTACAATGAACATATACATTTTGACTTTCCTCTGCAACGTAGACTGTGTTTTTTTATATTGATTTAAATTCCCCTCCCTCTACTGTTACGTCCAGGAAAAAAGCTAATAAACTAAACATTTTGATAATCATATAAATTTAACTGAGCAAGTCACTTACGTAATTAAATTAAACGCAGAAAAACACAAAGCACAACAATAAAACCTTTCAGTTCAGGAATAAATTGTTATTAAATTATACATCAAAAACTTTCCCAGAATGAATATTTTCTTCCATTTAGTAATATTCTTTTAACATCACATACTAAATCTCGAACTATTCCTTCACCAATTTAAAGTGTAAATCATATTAATTTTTAATAAACTATTCCTACATTAAAATTCTACAAATTAAAATTAATAATCATGACTACGAGATTCGGGAAGACACTCAACGCAATTGACAATAACGGTAAATAATAATGATGAAGTTATCGAATGGACAAATTATTAATTGATAGACTAATGGCCACTAGGCTAATCAGTTAAATCACATATTTAATTTAATTTGTATTGTTTTAATAATTAAATTGTAGACTAGTGTGATTTAATAAGTTATGTCGATGAACTTTAGCTACATTGCAAATTTGAAGTATATTCTGTTTTAAGTGACTGATATAAGTTAAATTACCTGTAGGAGTTAGAATATGTTAAGTATAATTATTTCATCTACACAGTGCAGTATAATGACGAGTAACTATTAAGAGGTGAGAAATCATGTATATATTGAGAGTGAAATAATTTATCTTGTTGCTTTTGATTAAAAAAGAATTGTGTATTGATAATCACTCTTGTGTTTGGTTCAATTAATTTCATGAGCATTATCTCACTATGCTAAGCGAGAGAAACAATAAAATTTCCTGAGGGAATAAAGTATTTTAAAATTTTTATAATTTACCAAGTACCCCAAAGTCTTAAAATAGTTTTCACAGTAACGTAAAAACCACTTTATGTTAATAGTTCATTATTATTAATGAAAATAAATTACAAATCGCTGAGGGCATTCTGATTCTCTCCTCGATAGTGCTGTAGGGGTTAGAGTAATAACTCCGAGGTCACGGGGTCTCATCCAGGTTTATTCTGTACTTATTGTCGTCAGAACACTCTCTTCTTTACAGTTTATTTTACTGTTTAATGATTTGGCAATTTTAAATATATGTAATATATTATAATTTTTTACTTTTTATTTGTATTTTAATAGATAATTTTTAAATGTAACCCTAATTAGGTTCCAATCAGGACCATATTATATTCTGAACAATACATTCAACACAAAAAAATTTTATTATTAATCTGTATTAAACATGATAACGTAATAAGTCTGAAGTTTGGTAACTAGGCATATATAGCTACTTATTTTTATCTTTTTTTATGTTTAGGAAAGGTGAATTGAAACCTAATAACTATAAAAAATTTTTTTGACTGGGCAAAGCTTTTTTTGTTTACATCTACTTAATATAGCATTATGAGTCATTATTTTTTGAAATGGGTTATTATAGGCCTAAGTTACAAAATGTCCGCTAATACGCTTGAAGAACAATGAAGCGACGCGCCGATTTGGAAGCGTACAATCCATTTTAATAATAGTATGTTTGTTTAACTAATAAATTCCCATAATAGGCTAAGATTGCACTTACATACACACATAGACCTTTTACTATAGTAAATATTGAAATATGCACTAATCATTGTTTCTATTCTCCATTAATCTTCACTATCTTACCAGCTAGCATTAGGGCCGTGTGATGAAAATAGCACAGAAATTCATAATTCTTAAGGGTAATTTATGAAGTTTATAGTTTGTTCAAATACGGTTACGTACGAGAGGAGATATCCATGTCAACTTAATTAACAGCTCCTTTAGTTGCGTATAACTATTGTGAAATAAATAAAATTGTTTAAACTATATTGTTATAAAAAAATTTAAATTAACAGCACGACTTCAGATTGAATAAAATCTTCACCAAAATATCAGCCCAATGATTTTTTCCTACGGGGAGAGTAATGTTACAGTTTGCCGACCTCTCAACAAGAGTCAAGTATCTAACAGGTGACAATGGATGAGTATTGGCAGATTTACCCTAGGGTTACAAAGAGGTCTCGTTATCTTGCAGGAAACTAACAAATAACAAATCTACGATTTTGAGCCAAGCACTAGAAATAAGAAACCACAGTGTGGAATTTCAACTATTCTTCTTATAAAATAGGTATTCTTTGTTTAAGTGAATAACAGAAAATACTATGCTGAGTTATATAAAATGTCATATAACATACTAGTGTGTCTGTTTCCCTAAATCGAGCAAAACAAACTGTTATTGTTTATATCAGTTATCAACTGTTCTTACTGTTTATCTGTATTTCACTGTATCATGACCTGATTTAGAATGCAACTGAATTCAAACTACTCTCCATGTTATATCTATGGTAAAAAAATTGAACTATGCGGGTTCCTTTTAGCAAAACAGTATTGTAAATGGAAAACCACGTTGCACAACTACGAATCTGGACCATTTTGTTACACCTTAATCATAAAAACCGGTTCAGGAATAACAGAGGAGTTCTGTTCACAAAAACTCGCCTTAGCTTATTATAGATATAGAAATTACTACAGTTTATTAAATCCTATAAAATCACCCTTAGATATTTTTTGAACGTAACCATCCCGTCGAAGTAGTTGGTAATCATATTTCTCAAATCCCTTTTTTAACCCCCCTGTATGGCTTTATTAAAAATATTTGAAAGCAATATAGGGTTAATGTTATGAGATCGTAAGTGTAATACCCCTGTCGCAGTAAACCTGCAAACCCTCAGAAAATTTCCATTGGAGATATAAATGTCTTAATACTACATAAAGCCACTTACCAAGTTTCATAAAAATATATTCACAATTAAGCGTTATATGCAATTTTAATTATTCTCTATAAGAATAACAATTGGGACTGAGTACGCAGGTTTGCTGCATAAAGGAACAAAAAAAATGGGTTTTTATGCTAATTTCAATATAACTAAACTAGGTGAAGTCATTTACCAGTTTTATTAATTTATGATTATATTTAAGACAGACATGACAATTAGTTATTAACCATAAGAATAACATGGGGCTGAGTACGCAGGTTTGCTGCTACGTAACAGCAAATATCAACAGACCACAACCAGATGAAGCCGTATACCAAGTTTCGTCAGTATACGTTCATAAATAAGAAAGATATAAAATGTTTCTTTTCCTTCATAAAAATAACATTAGATAACGGACTATGTTTAGCACTTTCAATATATCGGTAACCAATTGACGTTGAGGAATGATCAAAATAACAGATTGTATGATTTTTGAAGCTGAATTCAATGGTGAAAACTAAAATTTGACTATTTAAAAAATTATATGTAAAAAATTCAAAAAACACATTTTTGGGGTACAAAACCCGCCAAAATACCCCTTCGGATGGAGCAATATGGCTGGTTTTCGAACTTAAAGTCATAAATTTTGCTTTACATGCTATCAAATTATTTCATCAAAATCGGATCATTTTTTCGAGAGTTATCGTGCTCACGGACACACACACACACACACACACACACACACACACACACACACACACACACACACATACATATATATATATATATATATATATATATATATATATATATATATAAAGTTACGAACGAATGGTGTTTTTGTGATCTGGGGACCTGAAAACGAAAATTTATCATGGTCCCGGGCTTAGGTCTTACCATGCCACCTACAGTATTAGCTTCTTCCGTATAGGGGAAATTCGCTAAAACCAATTGTTAATAAGATTGATATTGATATTTGCCCAACATCTATTTATATTATATTTATTATTGTACGTTGTTATAACTAAGGTTTATTTATTTTGTATGTTTGTATTTTATTGTGTAGTATCTATGTTAAAACACAGTTAATTATCAATTTTACAGCCGGGGAAACCTTTTGAATAGTTTGTTCTTTAGTGGTGTTGCATCTGGAGTTTTAAATAAATAAACACGAGGTGAATTTTAAATAAACCCCTCCCCTCCTTTTTCTAAATTTCTTAAGATACCGACTCCGGACCACCCCCGATCATTTTTGAACAACATATACTTCATCTTGACCGCCATCTTGGGTCCACCATATTGCATTCATTTTTTTTTTTCAGATGTAAAGATGGTATTGTAACCTATCATATAGTAATACATTTCAACAGTAAACACAATTGCTGCAATCCGTTTTTAATAGTTATTCGTACTCAAGATATTGTTGATTTTTAAAAAATAACTTTGAAGTGAATATTTAATGCCTCAACCTTAAAACATGGTCATATATTCTCGTCATTATATCTCATCATATAACTAGTCATTGTCGGGTGGCATTTGCTTCATTCTGAAGAGAATGTGGGCATGTTTTAAGGTTAGTGCATTCAAATTCTCGTAACAATTTATTTAAAAAAATCACCAATGTCTAGGAAACGAATAAAGATTTTAAAAATGATTGTGGCATTATGTTCGCCATAAAAATTTGGTTCTATATGATTCCACCTTTACATTTGAAAAACATATTTGAAACTAATATGGCGGATCCAAGATGGTTGCCAAATATATGAAATAAATCAAGTAAATAAAGTTTACCTTCTTAAATATATATAAATTATTTGATATACACAAGGTTGCTGAAATGCTATTTAGTCAACTGAAATACGAAATTCTTTATGATTTAAATTTTATTTAGTTGAACTTTCCTTTGACTTAGAACTTGTAATGGTTATTTAAATATAATTATTTACAAGTACATAGGAAGTTTGGAAGCATATTCCATAAATCCAGAAAACGGCTACTATTCGATTATTGAGGAATCACATAAAGATAAAGTACTTGTAACCAACATTAAGTGTTCCCAAGAGTAACAAGCACGTTCCTAACCGGATAACAAATAGCGTGGTGGGAATTAAACAATGTGCCTTTTAGGATTTATTTATTTTCATTTTATTCCGCCATTCCTTTGGCAATCGGCGGACACACAAATTTCGATTCGGGAGCAAAGAATTGCAATAAAGTAACTTAAGTAACTTGATTGAATAAAGTAACACTTAAAATAACATACAATCCGTATACTTTTAAGTACCAACACCGTGTCCATATTTGTAATATGTTTAACCATGTTATTATTTTGTAATCTGTAGGCAGCGCACGGTTAAGTTGGCCGAAATATGCTATATAATGTTTTCATTATTTCATACATAGGATTATTTTACTACAACACGGTTTAAGAACTTGTATAGGGTATAATAACTGCAGGATATGGTAGGCCTCATTGAATTAAACAGGAAATGGTATTATTTGTGGCCCTGTATAAATTTATTATTAAAACCTGATTGGAAACTGACATTAAATATATAATGTTCTGATATAATTGTAATTATTGAATTCAAGTCGTAAATTCCCGTCAACGGGGAATTTTAAGAGCAGTTGAAATAATTTGAAGACTGTAGGTATCAGTAACAAAAACGTACTTTTAATGTTAAAATTAAAGTTTGTTACTCCAAATGAAAATACAAATATTTTAATTTAAAAAGCCCCTAATTTATAGGTTTGTTAAAAAACTATATCAATATTTAAAGAATTCATAGAATTATCAAACTATGAAATTTAAAACCAGTTTACATACTCTTGGCAGGGGTAGAGGGTTATGTTTTGTAACAGTATATGTAAAAAGAAATTCTTCGTAAAATAATTTATCCTCGATCACTTATTTGTTTCTCTTTGCCATGAATAGTTTTCAATCCGATAATGTACCTTTGGCCAGCTACAGCAGGACAGTGGAGCTGCGTTGAAAGGATCCATTGCCTTTCGGGATTGTATGTGTGTTGTATTTTCCAGTTGTCATTTTCACCGAAAAGAGTTCCTGCGACGGTTTACAACCTTCAGACCAAACTTTTTATTTGCTTTTTTTAATCCCATTACCCTCCCCATATTCAAAAATAAATGTAAAAGAAAGCTGACATGTTTCATGACAAAAAAACTATTTTACATTTGAATTAAATAATATTTTTGTTTGTCTTAACTAAACAATAGATGTGTTGAAGTAATTTTTAGTGCAAGCTAATATAAATTGTTTGTAACACTCAGCAATTGATTAGGTGTAGAAACATAGGAACATTACAATACAACAAGCAAGTAATTAATAGTCCATTATCAATAATCAATGCTTTATTTCTCAACCTCTAGAGACACAATATGATTCGATTACTAGAGGATCACACGGTGTATGAGTACACTCACGAACAATAACAGGAGTTTACAAAGTAAACAACAAACATCAGCAGTAACGAGATCTTCGACAATGTCAGTTAAACAATAAAACCTCTAGTTATCCTGGATGTGTTTATTAGTGAATTTCCTTTGGAAAGTGAACTATTAGCATGATCCGCACGGTTAAACTTAATCCCGGGATCATCAGAAAAGTTCCTAACGTGACCCCCTGAACACGTTTTGGGGGGTCGTTCAAAATTGTATACATATATATGCATATATGCATATATATGTGTGTGTGCGTATGTGTGTGTGTGTGTGTGTGTTTGCACTCTAGCGGTCACATTTTTTGTCCGATTTACTTCAGATTTGGTAGGGTCATTCCTTTCTGTAATCAGTTGGACAAGTTCGTTGGGCAAAACAATCGGAAAACTCTAAACCCTTTTTTGGTGATTAATCTTTCGAATGTTGGGTTTTTGGGTCCAAAAAGGGTCAGAAATGCCCCTTATGTAAAATTAATGCATGTAAAAGGATGGGAATTAGAGAGGCAAACGTTTTAAGCCCTCTCTAGTCATTCTAGTATACATATTTACCGAGGTATTAAAGAAAATGTGTATCGACTAAACACAGTACGTTGTCTTATGGGGGTTTTACACTAGAAAAGCCTGTTATTCCTTTGTTAGAGTACTTTTATCATCCCTAGCAACCTCACGCCTACTTTAAAGCCTGTCTGGACCTTCTCCTGACATTATAATGCACAAAATTGTATTCCCATTTTTGCAGGTAAATGAAACCAGGAGCATCAGAACAGCCAAAAATCACTGTTTTTCAGATTTTAAAAAATTGGATTAAATGTTTGTTTTTACACTGATTTGGATTTTTAAAAGTTTGTATGTGGAAATTCACTTCCCTCACGTCAGCGTGATGCGTGCGAATTCGTTTTCAATTCGTTTTGCCATCGACGCTAGCCGATCAAATGAGGCAAACGCAAAAACAATTCTAATTACTTCGCTTGATGACCAACAAATGTGCTTAAAACTGTTATAAAGTGAGCATATAAAAAATGCACGAGGGTTATGAGTGCATTGCATTTTTGTATTCATAGGCTTAATTAACTTTTACCCGCGGCCATTGAAATTACAATAAATAGGTTACTATTTATTATATATGTAAACGCTTCATTACAACACGATGCCCGAAGTCATCAAAACCGTTTCTGTGTAAATAAACTGTGGACGTTTTCCTTTTTCAGATTGTTTAAATATACTTATTATAATTGTACATCGAAATTGGCTGGACCCTGATATACACTTCTACTTAATTCTTGATTATAAAAGTAAACATTACACATTTTAGTTATTGAAATGACGAAATATAAAGAAGTTTGTAAATATTATTGCATATTAATGCAGATTACTGTTACACTGAATCAAACTGTAAAAATTGTATCGGAAATGCATAATATTAGATAATAATCTAAACTATCTGTAATTTTAAACTTACGATACGGGTATGCATATCTTAAAGTTATATCCGGAACTAATGTGAATTGCAAAATTGAATGGGCACGGCCTCTATATTTTCTGGGTATATGCATCCTTTCAACGGATGATTTTTGGTGATGTATTTGTTTTTTTCTTGTCATTCTCTGAATTTCTGGTAATTAAATCTTTGTCCATTTTAATCCACCAAAGGGGTATATTAAAACCGGGATAGTATACGTAATAATAGCTTTAACCAAGTTGTTACCGTTCAGTCCAGTCTTGAAGAGATTCGTAATACTCTTTAAATAATTATATTTTACAGACTCCTCATTGTTTTCTTAACAATTCCTAAGATAGTGTTTCTATACAGACATCCAAAGTATTTATATCTGTAATTTTCTTCCATATAATCAATAATTATATCATCTTCAATCTCATAATTATAATGTATTACTCTGTGTCTTACAATAGATAATCTTTTATTGTTGTTTATCCAACACATCAATTGTAATATCTTTAGAAAAGGTTTTGGTTAGTTTCAGTAAATTCCTTCCTAGTTAGTAATGTCAATATCATTAGTTCCATGTAGTTTTACGTCGTCCATTTACATTAAATGGATTTTAATTCTATAACGTTAGAGATACAACTACCTTTTTTAGTTACAAATTTGAATAGTTAATTTATGTTTCATTTATGAATTTTATAACTGTGTGCATTACGTTAATGTACCTTTTATATCAACAAATATATTTTACTTGATAACAATTTAAAATAACTACAATAAAATATGGTATTAAAGTTTATTAAAATGTAAAAATAATGCCTTAATCAAACTATATTTATTATATTATTAAGAAGAGCATGGATTGAAATTAAATCGAATTTTGGTTTAGGTGCACCAAATCCTTTTATGAAGAAAATTTAATTCAAAGTAAATTTGAATATAAATTTATTTTCATAAAATATACAGTATAAACCCCGACCTGTATATACTAGAGACATTGAAATGTATAGGCTGTAGAAATAAAAATAACTAATTTGAACCTTTTTTACAAAACACACATACACATACACATACACATACTGGCGTATAAAGTATACGCGAGTATAACTAAATTACATAATGGAAGTAATATAAGAAAATTTTATTTTATTTTTCTTTCCAACATAAGGAAAAAAAAGAAAGTCTGCTTTGATGTTGGATGTTGAATGCATTACAAACCGTAGATTGGTTTGCGTTATTTATTTACATTACTTCAGAAGAGAGTTGGAAGTTTTAATTTTAATTTAACGAAGTTACTCTTTTTATTATTAGAATTTTTAAATAATCATATGCTTTGGAACATCATATATATTTTTTTTAATTGGAAAACTGGCCAGTCCGTCAGACCGTTCTACTAGGCAGATTTTCATGATTCTTTTGTTAACTGATAGGTATTTATGTCTATATATGTCATCACTCATCCAAATTAACATATCTTTAATGGGTTTCGCCCCAGTAGCTCTTAAAGTTCCCATGTTAATCTTATGGAGCAGGTTTGTTTACATCAGATAATTACTTAAAACAAGTGTTTATAGGACATGTGTTTTCAAGACAGGTCATTTGGTTCACCAAATAATAATGCAGCACATAATACAAATACTTTATTTGCGGGTGTTTATATAGTTAAGAATGTACATGTAATCCAGTTATTATTGTACGATGATATGTTGGGAAAATTTGCTTCAGGAGCTAAGAAGGCTTGCTATGTGTATTTGAGAAGGAAAATGTTATGTTTTGCTAATACATTGTTTTGAAAATTGTTTTGTAAAATAGAATAACGTCTTCTTACAAATTCACTCATTGAATAATTCATCGAATGCTGGTACTTCTCGACCTTGGTCTTCCTTTTCCAAACTTGAAAATTTGCTATACCATGCTTCTTGCTTCTTCTGAAATGAGCGTCCATGTTTTTTTTTGTATCAGCTGAAAATTACCCACAGTTTTTCTCTAGCAAAAGTTCGCAAGCCAAAGTCAAGTCAAGCCCAAGTCCGCAAGCAGAAGCCGACCTTTCATTTTCGTCCATGGTTACGACAGAACGTTCAATTATTTAATCCAAGATACATCTTCTACAAAAGTACATCTCTAAAACCAATTAATGGTAAAAATAATGTATTACTAAAGAACCCGTGCTGCTCCGGTTGCATTTCCTGAAAATGTTTAGCACTTTGGAATGACTTCCTAAAGTCCTACATTGAACCCCAAAACGGGGGCAACTTTGACAGGACATCACAAAACGAGTGTCAAAGCCAAAATAAATCGTAGGGATTGTAAGGTTTAAACAAATTATTGGTAGCTTTTATAAGTTGTGTTGTTGTATTTTTTTTAATTGATTAGTTTTATCTATAGGTAGTTTTCACAAAATCAAAGCCATTAGTGCTCAGCGCTTTACTTAAAACAATAAAATAACTCTCCGTCACACTTTACCATTAGCTCGCACAATGAGGAAAATCATAATGGAAGACAAAATATTTACCTTTTTAGCGAATTTCTCCCAAAAGGAATAAGCTATTACCGAAGTCGGTTACATATACCTAAGACCTATATAGGCCAGTGACGATGATGACTTTGCGTTTTGATATCTCAAGATGCCAAAACCATTTGTTCAAATTTGTATATATATTTTATTGTATATATTTTAATGGGATGAGTTTACTAACGAGATTATGACGAATGTATGGATTTTCTTAAATACACAGCGTGGCTAGGAATAAATACTCAGTCAGTCAACATTGGGGTAGAAATCCTAAGAATATTATTCTTAAACTACGTTTATATACGTATGAACAATATAGTTACTATTTTATTTTAAAACAACCATCATAGTATGGTCATAGATTTTCTCCCAATAACTGTTTTAAGCAGATAAACTGGCCATATAAATCACATATGTTTAATTAATTAAAAACCTTGTTGGTGAACTCTAGCGGGAAAAATATTAGGTCTAACGAGTTCAAGGATAAGAAGAACATTACCTTTATTTATTGTTAAAACTGGTTATTGTTTTGAGTGCTAAAATTATAAATATTTTCACTAAATATTTATATAACTTTTGAAATAATTACCGATGGTATAAAGTATTTTTAGATGCCACAATAAAAAAGTTGCATTATTTTAACTTGATTAGCCTTTATCCATACATAAACTTAAGGTGCAACATTGACTGATGCTGCAGAGCAGCATGGGTTCTCTAGTTATATTATAATCGCATCAAGTAAGAAAGGTAATATTTTTTTTTTGAAACCAAAATATCCGCAACCCCCCGATAATATATACAATAATATTCTACATATTAGGCACCTTAGCCTTAGACCTTGGTTTAGGCCATGTATTTTTTACAATACATGTCTTTATGGATTTTATGTAAACAATATTTAATTTTGCAAAAGGAGAAATAAAAATTAAACACGCTTAACTAGCCTCGTATGTAATTTCAATAAGCTTTAAGAAATTGATGAAAAATGAATTCACATGTGTTGTGATATGAAGAACTTTAAGTTCAAATATTTTATCGTGATGATATGTTTACATCGGTTTAAGTGTAAAAATCACTTATGCTTCTGTACAAAAAACATTTTTGTATTTAATGGTTTTGTTTAGGATCGATCTAGGGAAACTAAAACTACACACAATATTACATTACACATCAGTACAGACAATCAATCCTACAACCTACAACCTAATCCGCTCTGAAAGACGATACTTTAGCTTAAGTAATCACCACCTGACATAATGGGAACGTTCAATTAGTCCTTGGAAACCAACGAGACGATAAACCACAAGTTTGAAAGTTCTTGACTACAAATTACCTTAGAGTGTACTCTAACGCATAACTTTGGATTAGTATGTTTCATGTTGATGAATTTATTTTATTACAGATATAATAAAATACGTTTAAAGGCACCACAAATTGGAAAAATACCGTGTATTCACATAAAAGACGGTAATAATGCTTGTGAAATGAAAGAAAAACAATAGATTTCCAAGAACGATTATTTTCATAGACATAGAAATTTCTTTGTAATGTTATATTAAAACCACTATTTAATCCTTCACCAAAGCACATGTAACTTTATTTTAATTACATTATAAACAGTAGAAACAATCATACCCTCAAACATCAGTGAGTTTTAACAAGCATTTAAATCAAAACATCATTTTGCAAAACAATTGTATTTCATTGGTTTTTTGCTTTCGCACAATATTAGTCGATAATAAATCAAAAACGAGTTCGCACGCAGCACGCTGACGTAAGGGATTTGAATTTCCACATACAAACTTTTAAAACTCAAAATCAGTGTAAAAACATACACTTGTCCAATTCTTATTGAAATCTGAAAACATTGATTGATTTGGCTGTTCTGATACTCCTGGTTTCATTTACTTGCAAAGCAGGGAATACAATTTTGCGCATTATAAGGTTAGGAGAAGGTCCAGACAGGCTTAAAAGTAGGCATGAGGTTGCTGGGGATGATAAAAGTGCTCTAACAAAGGAATAACAGACTTTTCTGGTATAAAACCCCCGTAAGACAACGTACTGTGTTTAGTCGATACACATTTTCTTTAATAACTCGGTAAATATTTATGCTAGAATGACGAGAGAAGGCTTAAAACTTTCGCCTTTTTAATTCTCATCTTTTAACATGCATTAATTTTACAACTGGGGCTTTTATGACCCTTTCTGGGCCCAAAAACTCGAAATTTGAAAGATTAATCCCCAAGAAAAGGGGTTTAGAGTTTTCCGATTGATTTGCCTAACGAACTTGTCCAACTGATTACAGAAAGGAACGTCCCTACCAAATTTGAAGTAAATCGGACAAAAATGCGACCGCTGGAGTGCAAACATACACACACATATATATATATATATATATATATATATATATATATATATATATATGTCTATATATATATAGAATTTTGAACGACCCCCCAAAACGTGTTCAGGGGGTCACGTTAGGAACTTCTATGGTGGTCCCTGTCTTAAGTTTCACCGTGCGGGTCATGCTAATAGTTCACTTTCCAAAGGAAATTCACTAATAACACCTCCATCTGCATTTTCCTAAGCTTCACTTTATCAATTTGTAAAAGTAGATAAATATGTAACATCATGGAAACTTGTTTCAAACTGTAGTAATTAATTAATTACTATGCGCTGATCCCTTATCTTAACTCCTTTCAACTTGCATGATATTTAAAAGCTAATCCCTCAAAAAAAGATTCTCATGCTAGTTTCTACAGTTAAAAAAAGATGTGTTTTTAAATTATTTTTTACCAATTCAAAAAAGGAGGAAGTTAAAGATTAGACCAGTCGGTATGTTTTTAAATACTATATTTGTTAGTTTCCCCTGATCAGATAAACAACCCCTATCGCATGCCGAAGCTTACAATGCAAACAAAAGAGACAAATTGTGCACAACTAACGACCATGTGGTGGCCCGGCTCGTCGCCTGGGGGATGCTGTTGCGGTAGAACGATGTTTGAATTGCAATCACGGACTGATAATACCCGGGGCTTTTAATTCTATAAATATTCAAAGAGTTGGATTTTTAAAATAGCACATTTGCAGCAATTTTATTTTTCCCTCTTAAACAAAGTGAAGAAAGTATTATTTTTGAAAAAAAAGGTTTGGAATTAAGTTATTTGTAGAAGCATCTGTTTTGATGCTTCATGAACCCAAAAAAGTTAATTTACTTTCGGTCTAAACTAGTACAGATCTAGATCTCCAGAGGTTATTTTCTTATTTCATTTTTTTAACTTACTATCCAAAAAATCCTATGAAATTTATACATTTAATATAAGCATAAGTCAAAATAAAGTTGATGTTTAAAACTGAACGAATAAAACAATGCTTAACCATAAAACAACTATTGCAGTGAGTCTATTTAAAAGATATAGTTTTACTATATTCTTTGCAAATAATTAATTAAAACTAAATAATAGTTCAGTTTTACGTCGTAAAACGGTATAAACATATTTATTTTACTGGAAAGAAATACTGAAATAATTCTAGTTATTGAGATTTTATAGATTCATACTCACGTGACTGAAGTGAACGCTGTCGATCGTAACTAAACATTATGGATATTACGACTCGTGTCATACCTGGAACAGACATAAAAGCAATAAGGTCTCTACATAATCATCACTACTATTATAAAAGTAAGGTCGTGTCTGTCTGTCTGTCTGTATATTGTTCCATCACGCCGAAACCACGGGACCAATTCTGCTGAAATTTTGCATAAATGTAGTCTATGCACCGAGGAGTCTATCGCCGTTTAGAAATGTCCTCAGGGCTCTGCCCCACGGGACTTCCAAGATCCCATGTTATTCTTATGGAGGTGAGTTTTATTTGGTTTATGTCAAATGTGTGTTTTCCTAATTCAATTCATTTAAATAACCAGCTGTTATAAGGAGCTTATAACTACAGACTGTCATTGTTTTGTTTACAATTTTTCTACTCTGAATTTTCACCCCGTTGTGAAGCACGGGCATAGCAGATAGTGTATAATAAATTCGTGATCAAACGAATTTTTAGCAATTAATAATCATGCAAAACCGTCATCGTAAAACATTTCAATGAAGCTTACGTTTTCACAAGCTCTTCTTCATTTTGTAAAACTCTTCATTCATTCTCCATAGGCGTTTAACCCTGTCACGAATATTAGTTTTAATAATGGTTTCAAATTATTAAAATTAATATACCGTAATATAAGTACGTCGAAACATCACAAAGCGACGAAACATTTTTGATCATTTCCATATGTTCATTCTCAAATGCGATCTAGAGTTCTAGAGATCAGATTTTTCCAATAGTTATTGTACTATGAATCGTACAGGCTGGATTGCAATTCAAGTTGATTTGTTACCTATAATACAACGAATTTATTATACACTAGCTGCTATGCTAGTGAATAATAACGGGGTGAAAATTCAGAGTAGAAAAATTGTAAACAAAACAATGACAGTCTGTAGTTATATGCTCCTTATAACAGCTGTTTATTTTAATGAATTGAATTAGTAAAACAACATGTGACATAAACCAAATAAAACTCACCTCCATAAGAATAACAAGGGATCTTGGAAGTCCCGTGGGGCAGAGCCCTGAGAACATTACCTGGAATATTTTACATGTGCTATTGTTCTGTTTTTACTGAATCGATAGATTCAATTTAACAAAAAGTGCTTGATATAATGTTATTGACAAACTTAACAAACTATAAAGGCAGCCCACAAGTAGCAATAAGGTAGATAGTTTAACACCTTAACCTAAAACCTTTATAAAGTTTCATACGTCTTATATACTAAATAATAGTTTAAATTTTGTTTTATTGTAAGTGATACAAAATAAAGATTACTAGCAGTAGAAAATAAACTAAATATTAAATTATACGTTGCTTTAAACACTTTTTTCTGCACATTTTAACAACATTTTGTAGAATAACAAAGAAAAACACAATAGATTGACATATAATTGTTACAATAAGAACTAACAAACCATATGTTTGTATCTTTAATACCAGCTGTTCTGTTTCTTTTTTTTTGATTTGCTGTCCAATGTTATTTAAATGGGCCAAAACCGTAGTTTGAGGGCTTCCCAAGGGGTTCTGGTTCCACACACTGACTTTAGACTCCCAAAAGACACATCTAGACGTTAAGGGCTTTCAAACAACACGTAAATCATCAAAATAGATCCAGTAGTTTGGCTATAATCTTCTGCACGAAAATCGCATTATTCTTTTAATATAATGGTAAACAATATTAGTTTTTTGATGAACAGAAATTTTAATTTAGATACAGTTCTCATACAAGTAATTTTATCTGTATATGCTCAGCATGACATTATTTTCAATTACATTAAAGGAATGCGTAGGAAAAGTCAAATATTGTAAAAAAGCGAAAATAAAAAGTTAACAAAATTAAAATTGGGCTTATGGATTTTAAAATCTAAACAAAAGAATTGTAACAGTTATTCATAATCAACCAGGGATTTGTCAAAGTAATACTCGTGTTGTTTATAATTATTGTTAACGTGTGGTTTACTGAGATCAGTGGCTAAAACTGTTGAGTGAAGATTGCATATATAAAGAGGTCATATCCGAAATAAATCAAAGGGACATTGATCTATAAATAACAACTGGAGTGACCTTAAAAATGCAGAAATGAGGCAAATGAGCCTCATTAGAAATAAATCTGATAATCAGTAAGGGTAAGTGGTGAAATATTACTCAAAGTCATCTAACTAGCTGGCCTTCCCCGATCAAAGCTTGACCCCCCAGGTACTTTGTATAATCTCAGAAATGCAGAACTAAATACTGTCACATCCATTGCTTTTAACACATAAACGCTGGTTTCTTCAATTTTAACTATTTTTAATATCCCGATTTTAGAGATAAATAACCGTATTTTTATTATTTTCAATGATAAATTTTAGGGTTATTTGCTAACTGAAAATATGTTTATAGATTGTATTACTTTCAAATTGCCAACTACTAGTGGCTTGAAGAGGCCATAGCCCCTAACCTTGCTCCAATAGTCTGCCTCATCAGATTTTTTCACTCTTTAAACGCTGAAGGAAATAAAACAGTATAAATAAGAAATAATTTCAGTTCGTAAACAAAGTAGAAACATAATTTCAAGTTTTAATGTAAACATAGCAGACGTTTTTAAATCCCCATGCTATTTAATTGGGAACTATTTTATTCCATAACAAATTTGCGGTACAAAATTAAGAAACATGAATACTTTCCCCAAAATTGCATGCCCAGAGCTATAAAATGAGTCATCTACCAGCTTTCTTCTACCTCCTGTTGTCTCACAATTTCATTGTAAAATTTTGGCTTACGGAATAAGTTATATAGATGAACGAAAACCACTCAAGTGGCCAAGTGAGGCCTCAGACCCCGAATAAAATGTTACGCCCCAATCCAGTTTTGTTTTAATTTATTTTTTTATTTTAACCTTTTAACTATTATATTTATTTTGTCTTTAAGCTCTGGAGGACATTTTTATATTATTTTTACTCAGTTTACCTTTAGCCTTCGTAAACCGGTAATAAGGAAATCATCAAAAGAGATGAGGGGGTAAACATTAAACTTAGTTATGGGAGTTGTTTAGGATAATTTATCTGATCTTTTGGTTTTTGTGTTGTTGATTTTTTTATATAATGTATAATTGTACGTTATATTTTAAAATTTTATTATTTAGGATGTTTTTAGGAACGGAGAAAACTTTTTGTTTTATTTTGTTTAAAATCGCAAAATTTTGAGAATGATCGAAACTGGATCCTGCTGTCATTTGTCTTTTAATTAATGATGATTTCTAAGAACAGGTCAACCTTAGATAGTAACAAGTCAAGAGTTTGGACAGTTTTCTATAAAAAAGTTAAAATATGCCACTGGTGTAGGTACACAAAAGGATATTTCTTGGCTATTAAATAAGTGAAATACGATTATGTTCTTTCGGATCCAACAAGGTTACTAAGTATGATGTTTCTATAGGGTGCTTTTTATACTTAAAAATTGTTTAAGAATAGTCGCAAGACAGAAAATAAACTTCTAACCTATTTTGAAATGAGAAGAACCATACATTTATATGTTTTAATACACATCTCGTTAAACTAATTGAGAGTTTATAATTTTAACAATAAGAAGAGACTTATAAGTTACTACTCTCGTTGTATATATTCGCTAAAATAAGTGAAAAGCCCTTCTCAGTAAGTCTTCTTACTCTGCAAAATTGGAATTAAATAAAATCAAATCAAAGAAACGGTATAGTACAGTGTGAATTGTTTACATGAAAATAAACTATTCTATTATCATTATCGTGCATTCCTTTCAAACATTTAGATTCATTAATTTTCACAAGTAGGCATTACTTAATAAAAATATCGCTTTATGCTTAAATCTAAAATAAAACGTCATCGTATCAAAAAGAAAACCAAATTTAATATTTTTTATGTAAAAACACACCTGTTTTGCAAATTCATTACAATGTACTTGTTTTTTCTTAACGTATAACTGATCATTTTTCAATCTGACCCACATGAAGTGTATGGAAAAGGTGTTTTTACATCATTAGATGCAAATATAAATATTTATAAACAGTAAATAATAAAAACTAAAATGCCAACTTAAACCCCAATCCAAATTTAGATAATTTATGTTGAAACCATTATATAACCATATATGTGTGAAAAGGTAAAAAGCTTAAATTAAATCACTACCCCATGAGGTTAACTCTGACAATTTTAAACATGCACATGTTGAATGCCAGTAGGGTGGAGCCCCAAAAGACTTTCAGTATAGGTTTGTAGGTTATAATATCATGTACCTATCTTCCTACCAAATTTTATCAACATCATAACGTAATTATACATTTGTTACTAAACATAACTACGTATAAATTATTGTGGGTTGGAGCCCCATAGATCTTTCGAAACGGGAGAAGGACATGGTTTGAGTAGAATTTTAGGATCATCTTTTCTGTAGTTTGTTGTGATTGTTAACATGGGATTAAGGCCAGTGGGGTGGAGCCCTAAATCACATTTGGGCCAGGAGGAGACCTATATCTTCTAAGAGTATATTAGCTTTATTCCACCCAAACTTCGGATCCATAATTAAGTCCAGTATTAGGTGCAAGGTGATAAGCTTGGTTTTAAAAGCCAGTGGGGTGGAGCTCATATGAGTTTTGGAGCAGGAGTAGCACAACATTTGATTCTAAAGTATAGTATACTTTCAAACTTTAGTTTTATCGATGGGTTCAATAGATGAGTGTAGGGGTTAACAATATTTCACTATTTCTCTCCAAAAGATTTAAATTGGTTGCAATCAGATATTAGCACTTAAATTGCAAGCTTTAATTGCATACACCACGATATTTAAGTAGCCCACTTAAGGTATGGAATGTGCTAATTGCACAGTTTTTTGACTCTACCAAAGATCATCTGTGACTCTAGTCAAATATAAACCGTTAGGGTGACCTCAGTTAAATATTTCTCGAACCACTAACTATTGTTGTCTTTAATGGCAAAATTAACAGGAGGTTGTTTTTGGTTTATTTTAAAAACAACAGGATACATTTAAATACCATACCAGGTACAATCTCACTTAACCGCAAACAAATACTATTATTGTAAAAGGTTGTTCGTTGCTTATAACTATATCATGGCAATTATAGTTATATCAACCATCAACAACCTTCAGTGGTTTTGATTCTCGCATTTAAAATTATTTGCAATTCTATTTATTAATAAACAATATATTATGGTTTTCTATATTTACATTCTCTACTTTTCAAATAAATATTCTTTAATTCTCTTGAACCTCACGGGTTCAGAGAAGGTATAGCTATTGGAAAAGATCTGTGCGGGTGACACTGTTTAATTTCCATATTTTATTACTAGAGAGAATTACAAAATCCGGACTCTATTTTACATCATAACCGTGCAAAGACAGCTGTTATAACTCCAAAAATCAAAATGGATGTAATCCATTTGGGTGGGCTATTATATTAAATAGTTTATATTATACAAAGGCAAAGATCTTTGCCATTAGCATTTCACACAATTTAAAGACTCAGAAGTTCCTCAGAGGTGGGTCGCGACTGAAATATATGATCTTCCAGAATCAGTGATTGACGACTAGCACATTGACATGTTGACCTGCGTCAAAGTACGCTCTTCTGCCGGTTTCATTCTAGCGCCACCAGAATTCGCCGTTTCTTCAGAAGTATATTTACATGCGTGGTAGGTTAGTAAGGTTGACATGGGTGCTTCTAAGTAGCATGGGTTAGGTAGGGTGTATAAGTTAATTAGGAGGGGTCTATTACACTGATATAAGGTTGCTTTTGGTTTGACAAACAATCTAATATCAACTCAATAGACCCCCGTCGTATAAACCTTACCTAATTAGGATAGGTTTGTCAAGAATAAAAATAAATTATAAGTTGCATTATTTTATCGGGAAAACAAACCTAGCATTATATTTTGGACCTGGTGTTGTTCTTTTCACTTACGTAGCAGTGATTTAATGAACTACTTGCGCCATAGTCAAGTCAACAAGTATATGTGGCTTCTGACTTTATAGAAGTCAGCGAATCATTGTGGTAACTTTTACTTAGCAGAATCCTGCTTCTTTACCCTAGAATTTGAATATTATGGGAATTTTTAAGCTGCCAAGAAGATACATGTCGGGGATACGATTGACAAAATAAATTATTTTTATCGATCTTAGAATAGTTATGACCATTGCTCTCCAATTTAAGTTTTCATCATCATCATTGTTGTGGAGTAGAAAACCCAGCATAGCTAGTCACATCTTCCACAATCGGGAATATTGCAAAGGTTTATAACTTATATTATATTATACTCATACTTATTACTTATTATACTTATTACTTATATTATTGCTTATATTTATAAAATTCGCATGTGGTTTTTCGCATGTGGTTTTGACGACCAAAAAGGAATTTGTTATCCATTTAAGTAATGAAAGAAACAATCCTTTACAAAAACCTTTTAAAGACTTAAATCCACTAAGAATCTAACAATCAAAGAGCTCCTTTTTGCAAAATAAGACCAAAATATTGTTTGCTATAAGATAGAAAAAGTTTGAAGTTAGATGCGACCTCACGTTGAATATTTTCTGCAAATAATATGTGAATTTCCTTTAATTTCAAAATAAATTCTTCAGTGACTAATTCCGGCATTATCTGACGTTTTCTAGCAACTGTATAAGTTTATCTCAATAATTAATTAGCTAAGATTTCTTTGTAAACATAACTCACTAGCAGCTGAAAATACACACGAGCCACTGGAAGAGGAGACATTTCCTAAGTGAGCGCTGCCAGGTGTAAAACTTTGAAATCACACCGAGCGCTACCCGTAGAAAATTTTAAAATCACAGCGCCGTCTACTGCTTGATGAATTGTAAATTTTACTTAGTTTGATACGCTATGGTAGTCTAATGGATATGGCAATGGATTCATGATAATGCGGTCCCAGGTTCAATTCTACCTTTTTGTGTTTACTTTTTGAGGTAACAATTTTCGTTATATTTTACACAAACCTATTTTTGTAATATGTTACAAAGAAAAGGGCCACCATACAGTGCTCTGCGGAGTTAGTTTAGGTTATTTTACTATATTTTGTTCGCAAATGTAGCGTTATTTTTTAAAATATAAGTAGGTTTCCTCTGTTTACATTTGAGAATATTACATTTAACAGTTTTCTTTTAATAAAGCATATGTTTCAGATAGTTCGTTCGTCATCGGACAAGTTTGGCTTCCTTCGGGTGGCAAGGTCTCCTCTTCCAGTGGCTCGTGTGTTGTTTTAGCTGTTAGTAACATAACTCTACCAGTTGTTTAACTGATTTTGACGATTGAACTAGTTTTGTAAACTGGTTTTACGTTTTCGATACTCCCATACTGAAGGGCTCAGGCTGCCTCCAAACATTTTTCCAACAAGGCTACCGTGGAGATCAGTCATTGTAAACCAACTGCAATTTTAAACAGGGGTTTATGCTTTAAAACTGTTTACAGTTGAAAAATATGTTTTTTGAGCTGAATGTATTATATACAGATAATACGTACACGTGCAGAAACTATTTTAAGAAAATACAAGATGAACAGCCCTTCTTATTTTTGAGCAGTGGTGCTTAAAACTAGTGACGGATCCCATGCCTCTAGGCCTGCGTAACATACGAAGGGGGTAACAGCTAAGTCCCTATGGACTGTTTTATTTTGTAAATAATTATTCTAAATAATTATAAGAATTTTGTTTTCTTTTAGTCAGAGTATCATTTAAACTTTAATGTTAATTTATGTAACCACGTGCTACCATCTGTGCACTTCTGTTCTCATGTAATCTTTATCAAAATACCACTAGGTAGGCATTTGGTGGGCAACCTATTCAAGCAACATTCACTAAATAGATAATATTGTTGTAAAAGTAATAAAAATATTGTTATTTTTATTGTTTTTGGTAACGAAATGGATATCGGAATATATTCTAAACAATAGCTGGTAAGATTTGTTCATAATTATTTATGTTATTACTGTTTTTTTAGAATAAAGTCTAACCCTTGTTCCAGTCATGCCAAGGCTCCATAAACAATGGCCCAAGCTTTGCTTACGGAAGAGTTAATTTATTATTATAGAGAATAATTTAACCATTAGTACTTCTATATCGTGCGGATTATGTAGCTCGAGTAATTAAAATTAGACATTGCTTCGCATTACTTCATTAGTGGTTGCGAAGAAGATGAAAACAAGTATTCAGAGGATTTTTCCATTTAAATCTTGCAGGATTCGCTTAAAACCTTAAATTATTTTTTGTGCATTATATTAGTAGTTTTCAAGTATAAAGCGTACTGTCTTTGATTTAAGAAGTGTTGAGCTTATTAATAGTTTTACCAACCAATAACATTTCAGATCCAATGTTAAAAACACTTATCAAATTATTTCTCATTTGACGTTTCCTAGCAACGTTAACATATTGTTATCAATTCAATTAATTTGTGTTTTATAATATACTAGCTGTTTCCGCAGGCTTCGCCCCGCAAATAATTTATAAAACTATGACAGTTGTGTGTGCTGCATTCTGTGGTAGCCCGTGGAACTAATACGAATCAAGATCCAGATTCATCAAGATTCCTGTCAAGATCAAGATTTCTGTTTGTATTTTCATTAGCTCAAACAAAAATGAATGTCCATAAGAAATACATGGGAACTTTGTCAGGATCTCTGGCGAAGCCTTAAGGTCAGATCAGGATGAAAACCATTTAGTTTTCCTATTTTATGCCTTAAGAATCAGTGTACAAAATTTCAGCTCTCTACCTACCAATGGGAAGGTGGAGAATTAGTGATGAGTGAGTCAGTCAGCCAAGGCTTTGCTTTTTATAGATATAGATTCTGATTACTCGCACCGCTGCACCGGGTATTCTGATTACTTGCTCCGGGTCTTCTGATTACTTGCACCGGGTCTTGTTGTCGTACCAACAGCTGACAAGGATTAAGCTAGGTTAACATATTTTATTCATCAATGTGTAACGTATACAGGCGTGCTGAAAAGTATGGAGACGGTATAATATGTTTATTATTTATTTAATTAGAGGATTCAAACTTTGCAAATTCAATTGGGAGCTAAAAAAATATTTGTTACCGTTCTTACCCCCGATGGGAGACGGTCCAGGAGGAGTCAGTGGATTATTTTAAAAGTAAGCATTTGTATATATAAGCCCCTCTGTATATATTAGCCATTCGATTTATGCAAAATACACCACCGTTGTTTTTTTCTCTTTATAAACTTGACATGTTTAAATGTGTTCATTTTTATCAACCGAATACTGGAAAAAGATCATCTGATTTACTCTTCTAAGACTCTACGTCAATTGCTTGCTGAGATATTGAAACTGCTAAACACAGTACGCTGAGCAATGTTATTATAATGGGAAATTTGTACAAGTTGTATATTTTAGCTACTTATGAACACAGGTTATTGACACTTCGTACATAGTTTTACCTGGTTATAGAATTGAAATTTGCATAACAACTCCATATTCTCATCCCCGTTGCAACCAACACGCGTCCTCAATAATAATTTGATTCTTATAGGCAATTAAACAAACTTTTTATATTGCTTATTTATAAAAACATTTATATGAAACTTTGTATGTGAAACTTTGTGTGTGAATTTATATGGTAGTTAGGTACATAATGTATGGTAATGATGCATTGAAAGTTCACTGATGACGCAGGTTTGCTCCGTCGGGATTAAACAAATTTCTATTTATGGGGGGAGATTTAAACATTTCATAACAGATCATAAACATATATTATTATTATTTGATAATCTGAATAACTAAATAGTTCTAATGTCAAGTGAATATTAAAATCGGTCTAATGGAACATTAAATTTAATAATAGGAATAAACCCCCTTACTATAAGGAATAATTTCCTTTGCTTAAATTAACACAAATGCCAATTTGTAAGGTTGTTTTGTATGTTATCTAAAACCCCATAAATATTACGAAACTAACTAAAATAGATGGTTATTGTGGGGGGTTCTTTACTACCATGTTTTTTTTCGAATCTCAAGATATTGCGTACAAAACGCTACAATATATATTCCAAAAGAGTAATTTATTTTTTTTATTTGCCAATCTAAATTGTCAAACGTAAGAGGTTAAACATTATAATCTGCCCGGTGGTTATCAACATTTATTTATCCAGCGTAAATTATTTTACCTTAAATTAACGTTGCTTTGGTATATTACCTGTCACTAAAAACATTTGGGGAAATCGACCAAAGTGGAAAGTTTGCATTCATTTAAAGTCATAATACCAATGCAACATTTTACAGAAAAGGTTTTATTTTTGAATCGACCCAATGCTTCTACAAAGACATTAGTATAACGTGTGATGATATTAGCGCTCTAAAAGTTCTAAAGCAGAAAACTACCGCCAGAAAGGCAGCATCCAGGAATGTGGCCAAGCTCTGGTTAAAAAATAAGATTAATTTACATGTGGAAACTGTTAAACAACGGTTGATCAACAATCGCGTTAATCGCTTTCGCTAATGTTCGCTCTCAGTCGCTAGGCCAATATTTGTCTTATAGAGCGGGCTTAACTGGATTGGGCAATCAAGGTGCACTACACCAAACATGTTACAGATTCAATTAACATTTGATATTTATAAAGTTTGGAACTATGTCGATGCGTTATATAAACACAGTTACAAACGGTCCAGGTAAAGAGTTACTTAAGTTTAGAGACTAATTAATTCAGCTTAAATACCACAGCTTGCATGTCCATATAACCTTCACAGACGTGGTAGCTTCACAGTTCATGTAGTGTAGGTATGTAGCAGAAATATTGAATGAAAGGCTTACGAACCTTTGAAATCGTGCTTGATGTAATGTACTCTGCTCTATCACTTTCAGATGGCATCGTTTATAGTTGAATAAATTGAAGCCCTACCCTCTGTGGTAAACGTCAAACGTGTCTCTAATCCAATCAACCACGTCGATGGACCTTTCATTCGCCTTTGAGCTACACATCGCTTTTGCTTATTTATTATTTATGGGTGGTTCCCAAAGTTCCCAGTGAAATTTTCTGTTTTCTATACGATATCTCGGCCTGATAATATTGAAACATTAAGTCTAATTAATGCCAAAAATTAATAGGTAAGTGGGAACGAAAACCGTATTTAACCTTTGTTTGTTTTAGCGAATTTCCCCTACAGGGAAGAAACTATTACTGTAGGTCTCATGGTAAGACTTAACCCCAGGACCATTATAACTTTTCGTTTTGAGGTCTCCAGATGCCAAAAACTCCATTCGTTCAAATTTCTATGTAATATACGTGTCCGCAAGCACGATTACTCTCGTAAAAAAGGTCCGATATTAATGAAATTTGGTAAAAACGTGTAAAGTACCATTTATTTGAAGGAGTTCGAAAACCAGACAAATCGCACTATTTGAAGGGGGGGTTTTGGGGGGTTTTGTACCCAAAAAATGGGTTTTCGGGGGTTTTCACATTAATTTTTAATTAAATCAAGTTGTAATTTATACCGTTAAATTCGGCTTAAAAAACAATCAATTTGGTATTTTGATTATTGCTGCACTTCAACTGGTTACTGAGATATTGAAAGTGTTAAACACAGTACGTTGTCCAATGTTATTCTTATGGAGGAAAAGAAAGATTTTATATCTCGCTTATTTATGAACATAAACTGACGAAACTTGGTATATGGCTTCATCTGGTTGTGGTTTGTTGTTGTTTGCACAACAAACAATTTTTCTCCTACGGTTCCCGTAGTAGCAAACCTAGGTACTCGGTCCCCATGTTATTCTTATGGAGAATAATTCAAATGTTATATATCGCTTATTTATGAATGTATATGGATAAAACTTGGTACGTGACTTCACTTAAACGAGTTCTATTGATATTTACATAAAACGCATTATTTTTTGTTCCTTGTTGCAGCAAACCTGCGTACTTATCCCCAATGTTATCCTTATGGAGAATAGTTAATATTTTAAATATCGCTTATTTATGAATATATTTTTATGAAACTTTGTATGCGGCTTTATGTGGTATTAAGACATTGTAAATTCGCTGAGTACGCAGGTTTGCTGTGACGGAGGTATTTTCTTAATATATAATTATTTTAAAATTATATATCTTCTAAAAATACTGTAACACGTATTTCAAACCAAACATATGACTATCAAAACATTCCGCCTCAGAGGGTTCCTTAAATCCCCCAACTTTTTCAAACTTGGTGAACTCCCTGATATTTACTACACTTTTGAAGATGTAAAACCGCTTATGACAGCCAGTTCTTCCAGGATATCGTGTCTTCTAACGTCTAAAAACACAAGTAATATGTCCTTAATTCACTTTCAAACACATGGTTACAGGAAAGTGTTATTAAATAAAATGTTTAAATGTTAACAATAGGTAGAGGAAAGGTATTTCAAGGCTCGGGACCTAAACAGCAGCTACCTGTGTACAGCATAGAACCGGCTGTGTTAGGCTACTCTGAGCTCGCAAACCATCGATAAACAATAACGTCAAAGTGAACTGATAAACAAACATACCCAAAGTGATATATATATATTTGTAAAGTAATAGATTGTTACGACATTTCTCGTACTCATATAACTTCCCTTTTGCTGTAAAAACACGTGTAGGTTTTTACAAGTGCATAAAATCCTACACATATTAACTGCTTATGCAACTTTAAACAATGGACATTGTAAATTATAATAAACTCTTTCGCGAAACGATGTGTTTATTTATATTTTAATTTACGGTAACTTATTTTTTCAACTTGAATAAATTAATCATCACAATGCACTTAGGGAAATTTTGAAATTATCTTGACTTAGACAAGTTTGGGAATTCTAACTACCATTTTGGTAACCAGTTCATTATGTTTTTGTCACAATAAAATCTTCAAATTTGGTACTGGCAGATTTTTTATTTGATTAGATAGATTCCAAAATTTTAATTATGTTTTAATCAAGATTTCTTTTATGTAGGTCAATCAATTTACAAAAATGCTATATACAACTTCTTGGAAAGCATGGGACGTGATGTTATAACTTCGAAATACGTATTTCAACGTTTAGAAATTTGATTACGCCTACATTAATTAATAAATTAAAACTGCTGAGCCTAGTCTTAATAAATTAGCGTACGCCATACTTTTGATGTAGTAAACATTACAAATTATAATATTTAGTAATATCTAAAAAAAAATATAGGAAAATGTAATTTGTAAGTATAGAGTAATATGTAAAAATCTAAATGTATATTTGCTTTAGTTTTTAAAAATGACAAACGGCTTTATAATTGACAATATGTAAATAATATGTGAAAAAATATTTTTTTTAACTTTGATTTGCTGAAAACTAAACAACAATTGTTTTTAGATAAGGACACATTTTACATTCAACTTTAACAGTCCATAACATCACGTTTGATATATGGCCGTTCATAACCAATGGTATTTTACACGTAGCTAAGGTATTGTTAGATAAGCTGTATAAATTTCGACCGCAGTTACCTCGGGTCAAACTCGGAAGGAAACTTGGAATTTAGCACCATACGGGTGGAAACCACTTCGGAACTACTAAGAATCAGTTGGCAGCGTGTTGTGATTTGATCAACTTTAAGTTCAAATATTTTATCGTGATGATATGTTTACATCGGTTTAAGTGTAAAAATCACTTATGCTTCTGTACAAAAAACATTTTTGTATTTAATGGTTTTGTTTAGGATCGATCTAGGGAAACTAAAACTACACACAATATTACATTACACATCAGTAAAGACAATATTACTAACAATACACATCAGTAAAGACAATCAATCCTACAACCCACAACCTAATCCGCTCTGAAAGACGATCCTTTAGCTTAAGTAATCGCCACCTGACATAATGGGAACGTTCAATTAGTCCTTGGAAACCAACGAGACGAGAAACCACAAATTTGGAAGTTCTTGACTACAAATTACCTTCGGGTGTATACTAACGCATAACTTTGGATCGGTATGTTTCATTTAGATAAATTTACCTAGGATATGATAAAATAAGGCACCACAAATTGGAAAAATACACAGTATGCATATAAAATACGGTAATAATGCTTATAAGATGAAAGAAAAACAATATATTTCCAAGAACCATTATTTTTCATAGTCATAGAAATATATTTGTAATTTTACATTAAAACCACTATTCAATCCTACACCATTTCACATCTACTTTATTTTAATTATATTAGTAACAGTAGAAACAATCATACCCTCAAACATTAGTGCGTTTTAACAAGCATTGAAATCAAAATATCATTGTGCAAAATATTTGTATTTCATTGGCGTTTTGCTGTATAAACCTAAGTGAAACGAGTTCCCACGCAGCACGCTGACGTGAGGGAAGAGAATTTCCACATAAAAACTTTTAAAACTCAAAATCAGATAAAAACGTACATTTATTCCAATTTTTATTAACATCTGAAAACAGTGATTTTTTAGCTGTTCTGATGCTCCTGGTTTCATTTACCTGCAAAGCTTGGAATACAAATTTGGGCATTATAATGTTAGGAGAAGGTCCAGACAGGCTTGAAAGTAGGCGTGAGGTTACTGGGTACTGGTGGGTTACTGCTGAGTACATATAAAAGTACTCTAGCAAATACATAACAGGCTTTTCTAGTGTATATCCCCCATAAGACAACGTACTGTTTTTAGTCGAAACACATTTTCTTTAATAACTCGGTAAATATGTATGCTAGAATGAATAGAGAGGGCTTAAAACTTTTGCCTCACTAATTCCCATCTTTTTACATGCATTAATTTTACATACGGGGCTTTTCTGACCCTTTTTGGGCCCGAAAACTCGAAATTTTAAAGATTAATCCCCAAAGAAAAGGTTTAGAGTTTTCCGATTGTTTTGCCCAACGAACTTGTCCAACTGATTACAGAAAGGACCGTCCCTAGCAAATTTAAAGTAAATTGTACAAAAAATGCGACCACTAGGGTGCAAACAAATATATATATATATATATATATATATATATATATGTATATGTGTGTGTGTGTTATGTGTATATATGTATATATATATGTGTAAACTTAAGCCCGGGACAACCATAGAAGTTCCTAACGTGACCCCCTGAACACGTTTTGGGGGGTCGTTCAAAATTGTGTGTGTGTGTGTGTGTGTGTGTGTATATATATATATATATATATATATATACGTGTTCAGGGGGTCACGTTAGGAATTTCTATGGTTATCCCGGGCTTAAGTTTCGCCGTGCGGGTCATGCTGATAGTTCACTTTCCAAAGGAAATTCACTAATAACAATATTGGTGAATAACGCATAAAAAATAATACCTCCATCTGCATTCTACCAAGCTTTACGTTATAAATTTTTTAAAGTAAAAAACTAAGGAAAATATCTTATAACTGTACTAATAAATTAATTATTAGGCGCTGATCTCTTCACTTCTTTCAACTTGCATGGTATTTAAAAGCTAATCCCTTTAAAAAAATGCAAATTCGCATGCTAGTTTCTAGAGTTTCAAAAGAAACTATATGTTTTAAAATTATTTTTTACCAATTCAAAAAAGGAGTAAATTAATGATTCGACACGTCGGTATATTTTTAAATACTATATTTGATAGTTTTCACTGATCGGATAAACAACCCCTATCGCATGCCGAAGCTTACAATGCAAACAAAAGAGACAAATTGTGCACAACTAACGACCATGTGGTGGCCCGGCTCGTCGCCTGGGGGATGCTGTTGCGGTAGAACGATGTTTGTATTGCAATCACGGTCTGATAATACCCGGGGTTTTTAATTCTATAAATATTCAAAGAATTGGATTTTATTCATAGTATATTTGCACTAATTTTACTTTCTGCATAGAGGAGAAAGGATTATATTCATTAACATTTTTGCAATTCAATTATTTGTTTCGATGCATAATGAAGCTAAAAGTGATTTTTCTGTCTGTCTAAACAAATGAGTACATAACTAGATCTCCACAGGTTATTTTTTTATTTCATTTTTCAATCCTCACCATCCCCAAAAAAACTGTCTATTAAATGTAGACGGTTAATATCTAACCATCAAAATTAAGTTAAGACTAAGTTAAAATAAAGTTAATGTTTAGAAATTAACAAATACAACAATGCCTAACTATAACAAAGTCTATTGCAGAGAGTCATTTAAAATATACTAGTGGCTTACAGGAGCTACAACCCCTAACATAAAAGTGGTTTTTGTGTAAGTAGATAATCACAGCTGATCATTAGTTCATTTTGCTTATTAATAAAAACACTGTGGTAATAGTCCATACGACAATCATTGAATCTTTGAAGTCCAGTAGTTTTTGAGATTTCTGATATTTTTCCCACCGTCCTTGGCCCTCAAGCTTTAAAATTAATCGTCCAAACCTAACTTAACTTATTCCTAGCTCAAGATATTTCGTGGGGACTGATTCACTTACGGAATTAAATATATAGAAGATAGCTTTACTATTTTTGCAAATAATTTATTGAAACTTGGTAATAGTTATGGTATAAATCTGTTTCTAGATGAACCAGTGCGATTTCGCACGAATATTAAATTAAAAAATTTGCTTTTTTTAAGTAATTGAATTCAGTTTCAAAAAAATCAATTGAAGATAAGTAAAAAAATCACAATAAGTAAAAATCATGGTTATATTAATTAAAGCTAAATGCATTGTTTACAAAATCTCTTTAAAAACGACATTAGTTGTATGGATTTCACTATCGCTGTCAACAAATAGTTCGTTAGTTTCTGGTAAACTTTTTTAAGTATAAATAAAACTTATTTGATTTATATAGATAAATGTACTCTTGCTGATAACCTGTTCAAAATGTATTAACAGCTGCGATTCAAATCAAATTATTCTCCATATTAATCGTTTGGGCTAAAAACAAACTTTCAGGGCGGTATAAATTTTCTTTTTGTTGACAAAAGTTTTGTTTGCAATCTATTCTTTTACATAAAACAATAAGTAAATATTATGACAAGGATATATATATATATATATATATATATATATATATATATATATATATATATATATATATATATATATATATATATACAAAAAATGGAGACAAAACATGAGATAGTAACTAGACAGAATTAGTCCTGACAAATTAAAACAAAACAAAAATACTTAAATTCCGTAAAAACCTATTTGGCAGATCTAGTGTATTGTGCCTTCTGAGTCTGTTGGCATAAAGACAACTTTTATATTTATATAAATAGGTGTATTCTTGCTGATTGCCTTTCCATAATGTTTTAGTCTGTAGTTGCTATTATTTTAGTGGAAAAACAAACGAAACATCTGGGTTTTAATTGGAAATTGGATATACTACACACTTTCAGTTTCTCGCAATATTTTCGAGTTTTATGACTTAAATCGAAAATCTAAAGCCATTTTGCTCATTTGCACACCTGGACACACGTTTTGGTGTATAATATGTGGGGGTAAGTCTTAAAACAAAGAAGCCTTATTGTTTACAAAGTTTGCATGAAGCGTATTAATAATATAAAATCGTAATATAATTATACTCAAGAAAAATCTTTATGTAATTCTCCAAGCAACATTTTGAAGTCAAAATTGTGGGACTTTAGTAAATGACAGGATGATGGGGGACGGCGCAAATTTAAGATCTTGATCCCAGGGACTCGGAAAATATAGCATTATTTCTAAAAATCAACCAGCAAACGAGAAATAATAACGTAAAACATCCCCCATAAGAAAAGCATGGGGATTTTAAAACGTCTGATTTTTTACATTAAAACATGTGATTACGTTTCTACTTTGTTTTCGAACTAAAAGGTATTCTTACTTATATCGTTTTATTTTCCTTAGCATGTAAAGAATAACAGATCAAGTGGGGCAGAGTATTGAAGAAAGGTTCGGGGCTTCAAGCCACTAGTACTAAAACGAGTTCGCACGCAGCACGCTGACGTGAGGGAAGTGAATTTCCACATAAAAACTTGTAAAACTCAAAATAAGTGTAAAAACATACATTTGTCCAATTTTTATTGAAATCTGAAAACATTGATTTTTTGGCTGTTCTGATACTCCTGGTTTCTTTTACTTGCAAAGCTGGGAATACAATTTTGCGCATTATAAGGTTAGGAGAAGGTCCAGACAGGCTTGAAAGTAGGCGTGAGGTTGCTGGGGATGATAAAAGTACTCTTAATAAAGGAATAACAGGCTTTTCTAGTGTAAAACCCCCATAAGACAACGTACTGTGTTTGGTCGATTCACATTTTCTTTAATAACTCGGTAAATATTTATGCTAGAATAACGAGAGAGGGCTTAAAACTTTCGCCTTTCTAATTCCCATCTTTGTACATGCATTTATTTTACATTTGGGGCTTTTATGACCCTTTTTGGGCCCAAAAACTCAAAATTTGAAAGATTAATGCCCAAAAAAGGGGTTTAGAGTTTTCCGATTGTTTTTCCCAACGAACTTGTCCAACTGATTACAGAAAGGAACGTCCCTACCAAATTTGAAGTAAATCGGACAAAAAATGTGACCGCTAGAGTGCAAACACATATATATATATATATATATATAAAATTTTGAACGACCCCCCAAAACGTGTTCAGGGGGTCACGTTAGGAACTTCTATGGTGGTCCCGGGCTTAAGTTTCACCTTGCGAGTCATGCTAATAGTTCACTTTCCAAAGGAAATTCACTAATAATTGAGTAATTGAGGTTTTATAGAATTATACTCACGTGACTGAAGTGAAAGCTGCCCCGATCGTAACCAAACGATATGGATATTACGACTCGTGTCATACCTGTACCATAAATAACAGAAATACAATTTCTACATAATGTAAAATAAATTTGTGATCAAATAATATTTAGCTATAATAATAATAATAATAAACTTTATTAGTCTATAAAAGTTACATTTATTCAATAATCGTTAGTTAATTATATGATACAAGCTGATGTACCCGTTCTTCGCAAAGGGGTTTTCTTTACCCGTTCTATAGTCAATGCAATTTGAATTTTAGATTGAAACAGCTGTTCTTTCGTCTGCTCTTTAAGCTGTCAAATGTAAGTGTCCTCAACTGTTCACATTACAGTTTCTGAATGTTTATTTTCTTCTGAAATGTAAACATTGAATCTTAGGAATTTCATGGGGCATAGCCCGAGGGGATTTTAGTGAAGTGAATAGGCCTATGTGTTGCATGGTTTCAAGATCTACTTTTGTGTAAAGTTTCAGCCCAGTCGGTTCGTAGTTTTTGCATTTACCCGGAACATCAGATAGACAGACAGACTGACTGACTTACAGACAGACAGACAAATAGAAACCACCTCCTCTTTATAATATTATAGATATACATGATTATAGTTTTCAGAAAAATTCTTCAGTATCATGAATACATTTTGTTATTAATTTAAAGTTGACTTATAACGAATTTCCCCTATAGGGAAGAAGCTGTTACCGTAGTCGGCATGGTAAGATCTAGGCCCGGGACCATGATAACTTTTCGTTTTGAGGTCCCCAGACCCCAAAAACACCATTCATTAAAAACTATACATATTAATGTGTGTGTGTGTGTGTGTGTGTGTGTGTGTGTGTGTGTGTGTGTGTGTGTGTGTGTCCGTGGGTGTGATAACTCTCGTACAAATGGTGCGATTTTGATAAAATTTGGTACAAACGTGTAAAGCAGCATTTATAACTTTTAAGTTCGAAAACCAGACAGATCGACCCATCCGAAGTAGTATTTTGGTGGGGGTTTTGTACTCCAAAAATGTGTTTTTGAAGTTTTTACATGAAATATTTCAAAAAGTCAAATTTAGTTTACACCATTGGATTCAGCTTAAAAAACACAACAATTTGGTGTTTTGATCATTTCTTTACGTAAATTGGTTACAGAGATATTGAAAGTGCTAAACATAGTACGTTGTCCAATGCTATTCTTATGGAGAATAAGAAAAAAAATATAGCTGACTTATTTGTGAACGTAAACTAACGAAACTTGGTATACGGCTTCATCTGGTTGTGGTCTATTGTTATTTGCACAAAAACACAATTTTTACCGATAATTACCGTAGCAGCAAACCTGCGTGCTAAGCCCCCATGTTATTCTTATGGAAAATAAGTAAAATGTAATTTATCCCTTAATTATGAACATAAATTAATAAAACTTAGTATGTTGGTTCACCTAGTTGAGTTATATTAATATTTGCATAAAAAAACTGTTTTTTTGTCCTTGTTGCAGCAAACCTGCGTAATTATCCTCCATGTTATTCTTATGTAGAATAATCAAAATGGTATATATCGCTTATTTAAGAATTTATACCGATGCAACTGGTATACTGTTATACTGGTACGTGGCTTCACCTAGTTGAGTAATATATCACTTATTTGTCAATATATTTTAATGAAACTTGGTATGCGGCTTTAAGTGGTATTAAGACATATTTTGGATTGAAAATTCATTGAGTACGCAGGTTTGCTACGATGGGGGTATTTTTTTTTATTTTTCATACATCAATTCCCTTATTTTAAAGTATAATTTGTTAAATACTTTTCTTGACATTTCTTGTAAATTTGTCTTGTTGTGACTATATTTGATACATTTTTATCTTAAGTCTTCTTTTTTGCATGTATTATGCTTAGTTTTGCTTATATTGCAATACAGTTTTCTTTTCAATAATATTATAACGAGATCGCACGCAGCACGCTGACGTGAGCGAAGTGAATTTCCACATCGAAACCTTTGAAAAATCGAGTAAAGGGTTTAAAACAACACTGGTAACATTTTTTTTTTCAATGAAAAATGTTATTTTTTGGCTGTTCTGATGCTCCTGCTTATATTTAAATTAACTATTAGGATGGCAATGTTGTACATTATAAGGTTAGGAGGAGGTATAGTCAGGTTAAAAAGTTAGAATAGGGGTATTGGGGGTGATAGAACTACATCAAGATATGAAAAACAGTCTTTTCCAGTGTAAAATCCCCATAAGACAACGTACTGTGTTAATACAATTAGCATTTTCTTTAATAACATGGTAAATATTTGTGCTAGAATGATGAGGAAGGGCTTATAATTTTTGGCATTTTACGTATACTAATTTAATATGCAATAATGTTAAATTCGGGGCTTTTATAATCGTTTTTGGGCCCAAAAACTCAAAATTTGAAAAATTAAAATCCCAAAAAATGGGATAGAGTTGTCCTATTGTTTAGCCCAACGAACTTGTCCAACCGTTTACAGAAGAGAAGGTTCCTACCAAATTTCAAGTAAATCGGACAAACACTGCGACCGCTAGAGTGCTAACACACACAGAGCACTATATAAATAAATATATATATATATATCAATACTAAGTATATATATATATAATTTTTAAAGGGTAAATTAAAAATAACCCATGTAAGTTTTCCTTCTTTATTTCGGAGGAGTTTATACCCCCTTCTTCAGGAAGAAAATACTTAAAAACAGAAAATTAAAAATTACACATAATAATAAAAATATAAATAACAGTAAAATGTTAATGTAAATAAAGACAATCAGCTGTCAGCTGGTTTTGAAAAAGGTATTATAGAGGCAGTTTCTAGGGGATAACAAATTTGTCTTATCTCAGATTAAGCCCTATTGGATTTCTTGTTTTTAAAACAATTTCATGGGCTTGCTCATGTTTCATTAATTGGTATCCGTTGTATTCTTCACTTTAGTTTAGTCTATCTTTGCAACCGCTTTCAATTAATTATATTATTGCATATTATACTATACTATATAATTGCAACCTCTTAAATTTTGTTTTTGTTGTGAATTTCAATATGTTGGACTAATGGCTTGTTCTTATCTTTGTGAAAAATGTCGAAACGATGGCCTGTCATTCTTATTCTTTAATGATTCGACGTTTGCCCAACATATTTTTTGTCACAATGGTTGCAAGATATTTGGTATATAACATTTGTTGTGCCACATGTTATGTTTTCCTTTATGGGAAATGTTTTTCCGTTAACTGAACTGCAGAATTCCTTAGAGTCACACATCATTTTGCAGGTTCCACAGCGCGGTTTCTTGCAAGGCTTGCATCCAATCTCTATTTTCGTTTCTGGTTTTGGAAAATTCGTTGTGACAAGTTTGGCCTTTAAGTTAGGCGTTTTTTTAACGTGACTCTGGGTGGTGTAAGCATAAAATCTTTAGCTTCTAGAAGTGTCTCCAGAAGGCAGTAAATAGTTTTTATTATGGAGTTGATTTTATGAAGCCCAGGGGGAAACTGTGTTACAAATTTTACTTTTTATATATATAACATTTTTAGAGAACCCCCCAAAACGTGTTCAGGGGGTCACGTTAGGAACTTCTATGGTGGTCCCGGGCTTAAGTTTCACCGTGTGGGACATGCTAATAGTTAACCTTTCCTTAGTAAACTCACTAATAACCATGTAAGACAATCGGTAAATATTGTACTAAAGCCTACGTCTTCACAAGCTCTTCTTATTTTGCAAACCTCTTCATTAATTCTCCATTGTCTTTTAATCCTGCCACGAATATTAATTTGAATGCTGGTTTCAAATTAATGTACAATACCAAACAAAAACACTAACATTTCTCTTAATAATTATATTTTGCTAACCGTGTGACAAAAAAAAGCATAACCAAGCCTTAAAAAAGACAGTATTTTATTTGCTGAAATAAATTGAAGTTTCAGTTAACTTTAACTGGGGGAAACATTTAACTTAGTATGTTTCTGACATATAAAAATTGTGTTTAGCATTGACTATACTACGTAACAGTAAACATTTTTTTTAAATAAATATCTAGCAACGACGTTACCTAAAAGATGTGATTACTAAAAGCAATTTTGTTTGACTCAGAATATTGTATGACACAAAGAAATATAATACACAAATTAGAGAAAGGTTGTGTGTCGTCCTGTATGTTACTGTCTGGTAATATGAACGCCTTGGGCTACTTGGAATGTTTCTTATTGTTTATACAAGTCGGTTGCAAATATATTAAGATTTCGTTTTTGTTCCAGATCTTGCCAACAAAGACAATTATTTACCAACAAAGGCCACTAACATACTGTATTTAAATAATCTAATAATGTATTAAAAGAGATAATTTCCAGTTGCTAAGCAATAAAGCGGATGTTTTTCAAAGTTATTTCTAAACAAGTATTAGCTATTCAAACTGTGTTTTTTGTATCTTGTAGATTCTCATAAGATATCCGCTTTGTAACCCTAAGATGGTTCTGCCAAAACTTGACCATTATCATGTGGCAGAGACTTTACCACCGAGGAGATGCGGTCTCGGACTGTAACATTACCCTCGCCTTAGGGAAATGTATTCTGGACGTATAATCCGGTAAATGATACTAAGTCTGGAATTTGATTACTCATAGGTTCGTTGTTGTAATACTTAAATTTCAGTAAAAACAAACATATTATATTAACAAATCAAAGTAAACGTTTAAGTTATTACCTGTTTTAAAGATACCTAAATTACCAATATTTCAATAATCTATGTAAAACCAACCGTATCGACTATCTTTCAGTAAATCAATTTTTGTACAAATAAATCAAAGTTAAATGAAAAAATTATTTTTCTATTAAAGTTAACAGATGAACTAACCCATAAGTACATAGTCTTTTATAAATAATTCTATAATGCTAATGTTATATGAACTCTGATGTTCATCGTTCGTTTGTAAACGGTTAATGTAACTTAAAAAAGGTTAAAACATTTTAAATACAAGGCTATTGAAGCATCCCGGTTTTATACTTTGTGATAATAACAAGAAATTGAGGTTGGAATAAACATTTTGTCTCAAAATTCAAAGGGCCATTTCCTCGTTGTTCCACTATTGCACTGCAGACAATGAGAAATGCTACTGTATCAAACAGAAAGTAACTATCACGGTCACGGAAATTAAGTGTCACGGAAAGCAATTTGACAAAGCATTGTTGGTGTATTGAAAAGAGTACATGGGGGCCAAGCTTTGCTCGGGGGAAGGCCAGTCAGTTTGTTTAGATGACTCGGAGTAATATTTCACCACTTCCCCCTACTGATAATCAGATTAGTATAACTCATTTGCTTATTTTCTACATTTTTAAAGTCACTCCAGTTGTTATTTATAGCTCAATGTCCCTTTGATTTATTTTACTATTCTATATATGTTAGCTTCACTCAAATCTTTTAATCCCTGCTCTCAGGAACCACATGTTAATTAATAATCATAAAAAACATGAGTATTACTTTGACAGTTCCCTGATTGATTATGAACAGCTGTTACATTTCTTTTGTTTTGATTTGAAACTCCATAAGCCTAATGATAATTGTTTTAACTTTTCATTTTAGTTTTTTTTACATTATTTGATTTTTCCTGGGGATGAGGCCTGTACAGAACTTATTTTTTTCCCATAAATTAGTTATTTCGATCATTGGAAGGAAATCGTTGGAGCCGTTTTTGAGATCAGTGTCGCAAGCAAGCAAGCAAGTAAACATACAGCAAGCTAACCTTACTCATATTAGGGCATAGGATATATTTATTTCATGTTTTTACATTCATACATTTCTGAATGTTACAACATATATGATTTTATTTCAATCATTACGGAAAACCTAGCTCAGAAGTTATATCATTTAAGTGAACCCTAGCCGTGGCCAACCGGCACGCGGAGCTCCTTTCACGTGTCGCCTGAAATGGCCACCAGCACGCGGAGCTCGTACGGGTCGAAATTTTTGTAACGGT
The DNA here is from genome assembly GCA_963675035.1 of Allygus modestus. Lineage (NCBI taxonomy): Eukaryota > Metazoa > Arthropoda > Insecta > Hemiptera > Cicadellidae > Allygus > Allygus modestus. The sequence goes on from OY776116.1 coordinate 51,642,940, forward strand.
AAAAAAATAATTAAAAGTCAACTCAGAAGTGAACAATATTTATACCATTCGAAAGATCACATTCTAAACTTTCATTTTATTACATAAATGAACCGTTTACAAGTTGTATAACAGTGTCACGACGATTATAATTACTATGAAATTTTGCCGCTACGCCATTCTTGCAGTCGACGCTCGGAAAATGTAAAAACACGACTACTTTGGAATTACCCTGCTCGGGTAATTTTTGTCTTAGGATGTTGCGGGTGGTACCACTGCATAGCCAAAGAATTTAGTTTCACTGTGGTATTGATTTTTAGAACGAAATATTGATTGCACAACAGTTACGATTTTATAAACACAGCTGTTTTCTGAATTCGTAACAAATGGCCAACCGGCATGCGGAGCCCCTATGGAAAATGCGAATTACATCCAGTGCAAGTTATAAATACTAGTCATATAATATTTCATTTTGAAGAGGAAGAAATTTAGCTTTTGACATTGGCAGCCCTGCGCATCGCCTTTTCCTGCTGCTGTCTTGCAGCAGAAGGAAATGAGTCACTCATCTGACATTTGCTGCGCAGAAGTCAGCCATTTCGCGATTCTATCGGCGTCCTTAGTGAGTTTGCGCTCGCGTGTATCCGCGAATTATTGCTAAATCCGTTATTATTTCGGAGTGTTAGTGTTGGTGAAGTGTGTGTGTGTATATAACAGTAATCTTTATGCATTTTATTATGCATAAATATTACTGAAGTGTGTGAAATAGTGTTTCTAAAAAGTCGTGTTTTTCTTTTGTCTTGAATGTTCAAGTGTGATATAAACCAACAGGATAACATAATAATGGGAAGGGGGTGAGTAATTATATTTATTTTTATTACTTTTACAATTGTAAGGTAGGATGTATTTCATTATTGAGTAGGCCTAATATAAAAAATAATAATTTTGTAATTTTTCCTACATGGTTACCGCAATTTTCAAATTTTGCGGTTTTCCGTATATACTTACATAATACTTACAAATAAAATTCTTTCCCCAACATATTATACATTTCTATGTAGGGCATTGAATGTCCTACTAAATGTATATATAGTATTTGGAGGAATAAATTTCTAAAAAAAGTTATATACTAAATACCGTAGAATCTTTTTTTTTCCGAATACGCTAAAATTTTCAATATTCATCTAATCATAAGTGATAACAATTTTTTACCATAAACTTTATGACTTTTTTACATTCCCTATTTCATTAGCTTTACAAATATATACATATTATTATTAGCATATACATATTTACATTACCTTTTTACAGTACTAACTAACACTGTACAAATTTCACATTTTGCGGTTTTCCGTATATACTTACATAATACCTACAAATAAAATTTTTTCCCCAACATATTATACATTTCTATGTAGGGAATTGAATTGTCTACAAAATGTATATAATGAATTTTCCATAAAAAATCGGACAAAAAAGTTTTACCGAGGCTGCTTTTGAAATTTCAAAAATAAATTTCAATTTTTTTATATTTTTTTTACTTCGCTGAAAAAATTATCTCTTAGATCTTTTTTATTTGACTATTACATGATGCCCCTGTTCTTTCTGAACAAAATGAATATGTGGTTGGCTATGTTTAGTTCTCATTTCAAATTTATACGAATTTTCAAAAAAAGGTCTGCAAAATCGCCAAAATTGGTTGGCCATTCTACAGTTTTTGGGTGGCCACTGCTAGGGTTAAGTGACTCCGGTAATGTAATAATTGAAACTAAAAATGTAAACGTGCAGTCATAAAATTTCTATTGGTCATAAAATATGTTGATGAATACATAGCGTTAACTGCACACAAGCTACATACAAGGGTTAGCTGCCAAAATAAAAACATGGAATTCAACTGTTAGGGAAAATACAAAAATACATTTTTCAATATTATCTTTTAAGTATACTTAAAAATGTAGAATTGTACTTTGTGTTTTACTTTCAGAAAACAAAAAATAGGAAAAGAACCACATTTACATTTTAATAACTATGCTCAGTAACATCTTGAATTAATAGTTTGTTGGGATCTATTTTTTTGTTGTGGTTTTAATTGCATCAATAAATATTAAATAACTAGTGGCTTTAAGGGGTCATGATCCCTAACCTTGCTTGTACTATTCGTAATTAAACAGATTAGAGAATCAGAGGATAAAACATAGTTTTAATCAACTTAAAACTTGTACATATTTCAAGAATAATGCATTGCTAAACAAAAGTAAATATTATTACAGATGATTAAAAATAACAACAGGTGAATTCCAAATTTAAATATAGTACATTCTCCCCCACTATCAGTTCACCGCGCGTAGTCTTGAAGGTAACTTGGAGGCTGTCTGTTTCTTTGAGGCCTACTTACAGAAACACCAACATCAGACTCTTCAGGCGAGTTGTCAGGTTGAGACTGAGTTTCGTTCGACTCACTTGCGACTATATCTTGCATTCGATTTTCTGTTTGAATATCTTGAAGTTTTCTAAATGCATATCATGAGCTTCTTGAGTTTCTCCGCAAACAGTAATGTCGTCCAGATATGCGAAAGTATTCTTTAGATTCTCCTGTTTAATTATGAAGTCCATTACACGCTGAAATACAGCAACACCGTTCGTTACTCCAAAAGGTACTCGATTAAACTGGTAAAGTCCTCCACATGCTTCGAAAGCAGTAAATTTCTTATCTTCTTCAGCAATCGGGAGTTGATAGTAGGCACTTTGAAGATCTATTGTGCTGAAGAATTTGTATCTAGAGACCTCGTTTACTATTTTATCAATTCTAGGTAACGGGTATGCATCCAGCATGGTGAAACGATTGATAGTTTGAGAATAATCAACTACCATGCGCTTCTTATGATTTTCGTTCTTCGTTACTAACACCTGTGCTCTCCAAGGTGAGACACTAGTTTCAATAACTCCCTCAGATAGCAATTTCTGAATATCTGCTTCAATGAATTTTTCATCCTCAAGACTATGCCGACGAGATTTTATGGATATGGGTGCACAGTTGGGTGACAAGTTACTGAATAATCTAACAGGTTGAATACAGGCTGAGGCTAAACTACAAATCTTAAGTGATTTCTTGTTACCACCAAACAGTACTTCTAGGCTTTCGTAGTTTTTCAAAACATCATGACCTATTATGATATCTGTGCATAATTGATCAAGAACAAGGAGTTTAACATTGCTATGGACATTTCCCAAAATTTTTAAATCAACTCTACAAAACGATTTTATGTGGGATTGAAAAGAAGCAGATGCCATTGAAACATTTACATCAATAGGAAATTCTCTCAAGTTACATACCTGAATAATATTTTTACTTATGAAACTCTCAGAACTCCCAGTATCCACTAAAGCATTCATTTCCTCTCCATTCAGTTGTACTTTGATAATAGACTTTACTAGAGAGGACGGAACAGCAGCGTTGAGACTATTAAGAAAAAGGTTGTTAGACAGAGAAGTACCGGTAGTATTATTATTCGCTCTTGGATTTGATTGGATGTTGCTTCTGCAAACTTTGGAAAAATGTCCAGTTTTTCCACACTTGTGACATACAACGTTCTTTGCAGGACACAATTCTCGGCGATGTCTGTTTGCCCCGCAAAAATAACATTTTTGAGTTTGGACTGCAGAAAGGGTCCCTTCAATTTTGTTTACTTTATTTTCAGGATTCTCTGTTTTGTCTTTGCTTGTACCGATAACAAGATTTACAGGATGAATTGCAGGATTTATAAACGATTCAGCATGTTTCTGAGCCATTTCAAGACTACGTGCTTGATTTAACGCATCTTCAAGTGAAAGTGTTTTATTCTCCAATAGCCTTTGACGAATCTCGCTTGACAGTATTCCACCAATAAACGCATCCCGAATATAGTCATCCCGGTTCTGTTCAGCATTGACTTGTTTGAATTTGCAATCTTTGCTTAGTTTAAATAAAGCTTGAATGTACTCATCAACAGTTTCGTTAGACTTCTGTTGTCTTGTAGCAAGTTTATGTCTCGCAAATACCTCGTTTGTTGGTTTAATGAATAGAGATGTTAAAGTACTTAAAGCATCTTCATAAGTTTTGCATAATGATATACATTCATAGATTCTTGGAGACACATAATTTATCAGGAGTTTAAGTTTACCTTCTTCTGTGTTTGTCCATTTTAAAGTTTCTATTTCAGCAACAAAATTCTCAAATGTAGCAATCCAGTGTAGCCACAGTTGGGAACTTGCAGTATCATTAGGATCAGCATCAAATTTTGTTGGTTTCAGTAAGTTTTCCATTACACAGTACACTATTAAAACATTAACTCAGAAGGATGTTAAGTTGATTAAATTGTACTATTCGTAATTAAACAGATTAGAGAATCAGAGGATAAAACATAGTTTTAATCAACTTAAAACTTGTACATATTTCAAGAATAATGCATTGCTAAACAAAAGTAAATATTATTACAGATGATTAAAAATAACAACAGGTGAATTCCAAATTTAAATATAGTACATTGCTCCAATACTGATCCTAATCTATTTTTTTTATCTTTACATGCTGAGAAGGAGCACGTGTCTGTTCGTAAACAAAGCAGACGCTTAATCACATGTTCAAATGTAAACAAAGCAGACGTTTTTAAAACCGTATGCTTTTTTTAAGGGGATGTTTTACGTTATTTCTCGGTTGCTAGTAAAATTTTATAAATACAGATATTCTTCCCGGGTCTCTGGGATCAACACCTATAATTTGAGCCGTCTCCCATCATCCTGCAATTTTCCAAACGGCCACAATTTTGACTTAAAATGTTCGCTTACAAAATTCAATATAAAGACGATTAATTGATTTAATTTAAAGATTGAAGGTTTTAAAGCAGCGCTTTCCTATTATTACTTTAACCTTGCCTTCACTACGTACGAGTACACACAAATTATTTCAATAAACGTAGGTACACAAAATACAAAGTGACATTTATTCTTATAGAAAATAACCAACAGCTAGTAGAGAGGTTATGTATAAATATATGGAAATATAGAAACTCTGCCATATGTAGGGTATACCCCGGATAAATATACCTGCGGTGTCAATGGGCTGGTGTTTTGTAATTCAATTTTCTGATACGTCAGTGACAGTGTGAAAATAGGGATTATTGTAATTCCCTATAGGGTTTTGTTATTCCACGCCCATAGCTACCTACTGAATCGGGGCCAAAGTGAGAGTATTACTGTAACAAAAAGTATGTTTAGGCAAATTTAGACTAAAAAAAGGTGTACGCTAATTCATTATAGTACTTCATTGTAATTTAACCATTTTCAGAACGAAATATATGAAAATAAATATTAAAAACACAATGATTACCAAACCCATATGTTTTTCCAATTTGAAAAATGTATACGTTTTGTTGACATAAACATACTAAGCAAAAAAAAATACTTGTAAAAAATTCCTTTCCACCCATTTTTTTATATTAAAGATTTAATAGGATTTTCAGTTTCTAGTCAATTATTTCAATAATTATAATTATATAAACAAATAAATTGAAGATTTTACTATACTCAAATTAAGACGGCTTCCAGTTTAAAAAATATAGTAGAGAAGGCTACGTTTTGAAAATTATGTCGCTGTACCTATGCGACTGTTTTAAGGAATTTAAAACTAAACTCCTTAACAAATGTCAACTGACTACCAAAAATCTGATAACAAATATCTCTTGGTGTATTTTTGTTGTTTCATCTGGGTATTGTGAAAGTGGGCTAGTGTGGAGAAGAGAGCGCTACACAGCATCTACCTGCTCTGTCAAGCACGTCACTGGATCCGAGGTTATTAGATTGATTGTATAATGAGCACTACGCGTAAAAGTATCTTAACATTTTGATTTTAAATTGGTTACAGAGTCATTCTGTGTTCGTAGTTTCAGGGTTGAGAGTGACTGGCTAACATATTGTACTTTTTACACTCTCCTTCTTACCCCGATTTGCTTTTAGTCATGACAGAAATGTAAAGTGAAAATATTCTCGTTTACATTTTAAATCAATACATAATGAAACAGTGAATATGTTGAACAATAATTAACAAAAAATATTAACTAATCAGCGGAATGTAATGGATTTTTTGGGAGGAGGATCTCCAATTCAATGCAGTGTTGTATCTTGTTTGTAATGTATTTTAATCTATTATAAATGCCCCTCTTAAATACAAATTACGATACTACCATCGGTAACCCATCCTTTATATATATTTATATATATATATATATATATATATATATATATATATATATATATATATATATATATATATATATATAATGGAAATTACAGCATAAATTAGCATCCTTACTTTATTTTTGAGTCATTAGAATGTAGCTAAAAACCACTGATGATAGTTTCAGGGAAAGACAAAACTTTGCAATCCAATACTACAACAGGGTGTGGTATTATTATTTGTGTTAAATAATGTGAACCGCAATAGTCGCCGATTCATACTCAGTTTTGGAGCTTTAGAGAACAGATAATGTTTAAGAGAGCCGTATTACCGCCTGAACTGAATAATTACTATAGCATGAAAAAGTAATTATTCAGATCACAACAAAACGTTTTGGAAATCATTGTATCTAAAAGACGTGGTGTAGGTGTAACTGTTATGTATACACCAGATTACTTTGAAAAGTAATGTATATCCAAGTAACCTTATCATAGCAAAAACAATCGAACTACTTTATTGTGAACCTTTTGGTTAAAAACTAAATATGACTTTCAAAATTACAAGACCAAAGCCACCCATTAGATCCACTTGTGTGTTCATCATTTGCCGAATGAATGATCAAATGAATTGTAAACAGTACAGCCTTAAAAGCATTGGTTAATTTTCCCCGCAGTATTGGTATTCCTGTTACTGTTTGTGCTTGTTTATCGTGTGTACATTGAGTATTGTTTACGAGTACACTCCATATCTTTGTGTGATCCTTCGACAATTCAATAGTTGGCATTTGATGTTTTGTCTACAATGATTAAATTTATTAATGGGTTGTATTATAATAAATGCGAACTTTGCCTAGTTATTGTCAGCGTTTAGGGTTACAGTTAATCTTTTGATACACTTTATGACCTTGATATTATATTCTGAATAACAAATAACTCATTTTAATAGCCTATAAAACACCTTACTTAAATACTTGTTTCAGTATTACCCTTTTAATAATGTTTAATGTGGGGTGTTTTTCAATCAAATGTTTTGTTTGATTTAGTCTTGTGACACATTTGATTATGGTATATCGTAGGACTTTATCATGGTTATGTGTTTTTGAAGGCCGGTCACAATAGTTTATAGGTTGTGAGGGCTGGCATTACAAGGAGGACATGGTAGGGCGCAGGATCGATCCTGACAGACTGGTAAGATAATTTTCACGAGTGGTCACTACTGGCTTGTCCATGGACTAATGGCGTTACAGTACACACAATCTAAATTTATCTGCATTGTGTTTGGATCGTCACACAGGTCCATTGGTTCATCGCAACTAGCAGTTGAGTGATTATTAATGTAGGCTCACCTTGTGTTGAAATATAGAAACTTATATATATAATATATATATATATATATATATATATATATATACAACTCAGGGTACAGTTTTTGTTTCATGTTGTGGAAGCAACAATTTATAAGCAGTAAGGAAAAGAGTAAAAAGATTATATATAATTCTGTAAGTGTAATCTTATGTCAAAATTGTGGGACTTTGGCAAATCGCAGGATGATGGAAGTCGGCTAAAAATAAAGGTCTCAATTCCAGGGATTCGGGAAAAATAGCAGTATTTTCAAAAAATTACGAGCAAACGATAAATGCCGTAAAACATCCCTCACAAGAAAATCATGGGAATTTTAAAACGCCTACTTTAGTTACATGAAAACATCTGATTAAGCGTCTACTTTGTTTACAAATTGATATGTGTTACTGCTTATTTTGTTCTATTTTCCTCGGTATGTAAAGAGAGAAAAAAATCTGTTAAGGAGCAAGGTTAGGGGCTTTGGTCCCTTCGAGTGTTTTTACGCACCTTGTGTTGAAATATATGGAGAAACATAAATCAAGGCACAGCTTTTATTTCCTATTGTGGAGGAAAAAGGTTAATTTAGAAGCAATGACGAAAAAAGTACAAATTATTTTTAATTCTGAAAAGTACTTTGTCATTACATTTTTTAACATTTTTGTAAACAATGTTTAAACAAAAAATTTTAATAAATTAACATTTTAATTTAACTCCATTTTAATATTTTAAAAAACAGTTTCTATGATTACGTTTATCTATATGGAAGCAGAATTAATGAAGTTTATGGTTTAACTCTCAATTAAGTAAGAGTTAAACTAAGTATCAAGTTGGATGCAATAAAATCAACATGATTGGTTACTGTGTAAAATGTGCAAAAAAACCATTTAAAGGAGTTATGTAGGGAGGATGTTATAACACTAAAATAAAATAAAAGCACTTAACACCTTTAAAACCTATGTTAGTTAAGAAACTAAACTGTTAATGCCATGTTTAAACAAAAGTTAAAAATGAATTAATATAATAAAATAAATGTATAGTATTATAAATTATATTCAATGTACACAATACCAGAAAATCTAACTTTTAACATTTTGAGATAACTTTTTAGGTTTTAGCAAATTTCCCCTATAGGGAAGAAGTTATTACCGTAGGTGGCATGGTAAGACCTAGGCCCGGGACCATGATAACTTTTCGTTTTGAGGCCCCCAGATGCCAAAAACACCATTCATATTGAACATAAAGTGATAAAACTTGGTATGTTGCTTCATCTGGAGGTGATCCATTGGTATTTGCATAAAAACCAAATTTTGTGGTCCTTGATGCAGCAAACTTGCATACTCAGTCCTAATGTTTTTCTTATGGGGAATAAATAAAATGTCATATCTCTCTTATTTATTATTATGCTTTGATTAATGTTGGTAAGTGGCTTCATGACTTAGTGAAGCACCATTTGAAATTCGCTGAGTATGCAGGTTTGCTGCAATGGGGGTATTTTAGCCTTACTGTCATTTTGTGATAAAAAATTCCTCCTGAATTTTAGATGACCAACTCGGACAAAATGTTTGTCCGTTAACTGTTATAAAGGATTTGTAAAAAATGTAATGCTGAGCTATCAGTATATCACAGCTAAAATTACTTGTGTGAGAATTGCACGTTAATTAAAACTGCTTTTCATCACAAAACTAATTTTGTGTAAATAGGTGTTATAATCATTATACGTCAATCTATTGTGATTAATTTGTTATTGTATAAAATGTTTTTGAAATGTACGGTAAAAAAACATGTACATGTGTTTACACAACGTATAATGTAATATTTAGTTCACGTTATACTGCTAGTAATTATGCATCATTTTTAATATAACTCTTACTTAGTATATGGCGTATTAAAACTTTATAAAAGGCTTAGGTTTAACTTATGTTAGTTATGAAATTGAACTAACATGGACCCATGATAACTTTCCGTTTTGAGGTCCCCAGACCCTAAAACGCCATCCGTATATATATATATATATATATATATATAGTGTGCGCGCACGCAGACACACACACACACACACACACACACACACACACACACACACACACACACACACATATATACGTGCTGTGTGTGTGTGTGCGTGCGCGCGCACGCGCGCGCGTGTGTATGTGTGTGTGTGTGTGTGTGTGTGTGTGTGTGTGTGTGTGTGTGTGTGTGTGTGTGTGTGTGTGTGTGTGTGTGTGTGTGTGTGTGTGTGTGTGTGTGTGGTGTGTGTGTGTCCGTCCATGGGTGCGATAACTCTCGTAAAAAAGATCTGATTTTGATGAAATTTTGTACTACCGTGCATTTATGACTTTAAGTTCGAAAACCAGATAGAACACCCCATCCAAAGTGGTATTTTGGGGGGGTTTTGTACTCTAAAATTTTTTTGAAGTTTTTACATGTAATGTTTATTGAAATATAATTTCAGTTTTCACCATTGGATTCAACTTTAAAAAACACACAATTTGGTGTTTTGATCATTTCTCTACGTCAGTTGCTTACAGAGATATTGAAAGTGCTAAACACAGTACGTTGTCAAATGTTATTCTTATGGAGAATAAGAAAAAAATTATATTTTGCTTATTTATGAACGTACACTAACGAAACCAGCTTCATCTGGTTGTGGTTTATTGCTATTTGCACAAAAAAGTAGTTTTTAAGGATTATTCCTGTAGCAGCAAACCTGCGTATTCAGCCCCCATGTTATTCTTATGAAGAATAAGGAAAATGTAATGTCTCTCTTATTTATGAACATATATTAATAAAACTTGGTATGTGGTTTCACCTAGTTGAAATTAATGTTGATGTTCACATAGTTGTTAATATTGATGTTCACATAAAAAACATTTATTGTGTGCCTTTTTGCAGAAAACCTGCGTACTCAACCCCCATTTTTTTCTTATTGAGTGTAATTAAAATTGTATAAATCGCTTATTTATGAATGAATATTGATCAAACTTCGTATGTGGCTTCACTTAGTTGAATTATATTTATATTTGCATAAATACCAATTGTTTGTGATCCTTGTTTCAGCAAATCTACGTACTCATTCCCAATGTTATTCTTATGTAGAATAATTAAAATTGTATATATCGCCTATTTATGAATATATTTTTATGCAATTTGGTATGCGGCTTTATGTGGTATTAAGAGTTATATTATGCATTGGAAATTCGGTGAGTATGTAGGTTTGCTGCGACGGGGGTATTTTACCTTACTGCCATTTTATGATAACAAAATGTCTTTCTGATTTTCAAATGACCAATTAGGACCAACTGCTTGTCCGTTAACTGTTATAAAGGATCTGGAAATAATGTCGAGCCGATATAAACAGTATATCACCGCTAAAATAACTTGTGTCAGAAATGCATTTTGATTGAAATTGCTGTTCATTACAATAATTATGCGTCAATTTATTGTATTTTGCTTTGTTATTCTACAAACTTTTATTAACATGTACGGAAACAAGTTTTTTTACACAACATATAATGTATTGTTTAGTTTATTTACAAAATTATATCATGCACTTTTCAGTAAAAACAGAACAATAACCAAGAAGGTTGTCAAAAATGTTCCAAGAAGGTTATAGGTAACAAGAAAACTGGAATTTCAATTAGAATTAAACTTGTAGTCTACGATTCCTAGTACAATAACTGTTGGAAAAATGTCAGATCTCAAGATCGCGTTCAAAAATGAAGAAAATAAAATTATAAAAAATGTTTCGTTGCTCTGCCTAAATAACTTATTTGCTAAATAAAAAAAATAAAATAAAGTATGTAAAATAAATATGTTTAAAATCGTACAAAAATGTAAAATGTATATTACTGAAATCGTATTTCCTACTTTGCTACTTCTGTTCTTTTATAATTTAAATAAAGGTTTATGAGAAATTTCCTTTAAACATTATTATAAATCTGAGTCATAACATTAATTTATGAAAAACTGATACACGATAAAAGTTTATTTATAACTTTAAAAAATTAAAACAACAAAAATTAAATGTCATTTTATATATAGATTATTTTTAATTAGTTAGTTTTTGTATGTATTCTATTTTAAATTTAAAACGAAGGTGAGATTTTTTTAAATGCACAATCCTGTTTACAAACCAACGTTGAACATCAGATATACCAAAGCGTATACTAAATTAGTATATTCACTGTTACAATTTTTAAAATCTGTTATACAAAACAGTTTTATAATGAGAAAATTCTTTCGAGATCAGTTGGATATACAATCAAAGTTCAAAAACAGGAATTGAAAAAGATTAATCAATAGTGTTTCCCAAGTTCCACAAACATGTATTGTATTTTTGAAAGGTGAATTGACATAACAAATTTATAATCAATTTTAATCATTGAGAATGGTTTTCATTAACCTATTAAATTCTACATGGGCAAAAAAATTGATTGCTATAGGATCGCACAAGGTAAATTTGTGTCAACAGTGGTGGGCATAAAAACAATAAACACCGCTAATAACACGACCGTCAACATTGGCAGTAAACAATTAAACTTCTAGTTATCATGGTTGTGGTTATTTTAGTTAATTTCGTCATCCGGACTATTCGATCAAATGAGGCAATCTGAAAAACATTTATAATTGACTCACTTGATGACAAACGAATGTGACAACCCCAGTTACAGCAGTGGGAGTATCAAAACAAGCTATTAGACTCGTAAAGTACCTTACATTCGGGATCTATTGACTCTTTAGTGGAAGGAACCACACATTAGTAGTGGCCACTTAGGAGTTTCAGCTCATTTGATTGACAGCTTCCGGTCATGCGACGTATGTATGACGTATCCGATGACGTATCTGATGACGTCATGGTGTGGGGGTAGGTCAAGGTCACCTGAATGAGTTTTTAAAAAGCTATCTTGAACAAGTTTGAATCGATAGCTTTGTTTGATAAAATTTATAAAAAAAACTATCGAATAAAACCTGTGCAAGATTTCTTCTTTTTCCTTTTCATTCTTTATTTACAATAAAATATATCAAATAAAACATGTTTCTTAATTTACAATATTGTACACCTCGCCAATTATGGTTAGATATTCACCGATTCTGTTGTGCCCGTTGCTTCTGTAGATGTGTAGGGTTCACGTTCTCCATAATAATAATACTTAATTCTCGGTGCGGGTGGAAGTGATGATGGTCGACACGATGACGTCTCTGATTCCGTAGAGCTGCTTACATTGAATGAGGCGAGAGGTTCATATTCTCCAAAACTATGGCTCGTTTTTGGTGTAGGTGGAAGTGTAGTTGTGCGTCCTCCCCAGGATTCTTGAGGTGAAGAGTTTGTTGCAGAAATATCCATTATTAGTTTGTACCCGTTTAAAATCAAAACTTTTAAGTCATCGGAAAAAATTTGCAAATCATGAACTGTAGAAAGATGGACAGTATTGTAGTGGACACATTTAATTTGGAGAACCATGATGTTACCTCGTGTACGGCTACTCGCAGAGTGTGCTACCCTCCTCCTCGGCTTCCTTTTATACACACCCCCCTACACCTTTTCTCACATCTACGATATGAATATCTTCATCACGTAATCTATTCGAGCTCTACATATAATGCAATTGCTTTGCACCAGTCCACAATCACTGCATGTACAACAGTGTCTACAAGGTAAAAATAGTAAATCTTTCTCAGAGGATAAACATACTACACATTCGTTTTCTTTGCTTTTATTTTCTTCGGTTGGTGTGTCTGAAGTTATAACAGGACGAGGTTTATTCTTATTCTGATGTTTTTGTACAAACACTCTTCCTTTTTTAAGTAACAGATAAGCACATCTGCTAAACCATCGTGCATGTTCTTCCCATGGGTTATCCGTCGCTTGCCAATCCTGCAGTCCTCCTCCGCAATTGTAACAAATGGTCTTATCATCTTCTCCCATGTAGAAGAAACCAGCATCAGCAAACTCCTTTCTAGACTTGTACAGAAACGAGTCTTTTGATGCTGCGTTAAATGTCTCCAATCTCGATTGTAACTGTGCATTATTCGGAAATGCCATCCTCTTCTTGACTATCAAATGTTCCATTCTGTTTTTGTAGGTTAATAAAGTATGACGTATCAAGGCAAGAGTCGGAGGTATACTAACGTGGCGCAACCGTGTAGCACAAGTACCCGCCCTTCCCCCCACCACAATGTTCCCCCACCACAACGCTCCTCCCTCCAACCCATCGATAGTAATTATAAAAGAGATAATGTTTTAACCAATACAGCGCAATTTATAAGTTCTGAATCTAGGTCAAGGTCACCAAAAAATGTTTTTAAAAAAGATAAAATATCAGTACTTGGAGTTAATACTGATATCTTTTCATTTATTTACGTTTCAAGTTTTACATAAAATACATAAAATACATTTCAAGTTATACATGACATTTTCTTAATCTAACAATGTGAAGTTCCCGTTGAGGTCAAATGCAGATGTAGCTCGGTAGAGTTGTTCCCGCTGACTCCGTGTGATACTATATACAGGGATCCTGGTTCGATGTTTTGCAAATCTGCATTTTGCAGCAAGTGAACAAATCTCTTAGGTAGAAACATCTGAAATTTTGCTTCATCTCCTACTGTGTATGGAGCATCGCTTAAAGATACTAGAATAGCGTCTCCCACTGATGTTTCAATCTTCCTCATGTCGTGCACGATGTAATGTTTGTTTTCTTTAATTTCTGAAGTTTTTCTTGTTGGCAGTATACTTGATTTAGATTGGGTGTTAAATTGATCCACCAATGTCTGCAGAAATTTCTGTGATGCCATCTTGATACGTGTTGTCTCGTTGGAGTCTGGAGTACTACTGATGGTGGGTCTCCTCGCTCTCCCCGCTTTTATACCCTCCGGTTCCCCCTCCACTTTCTATTGCACAAGAATGTAGAAAAGCAGCTAAACGATAAACGTTCTTGACAGCACAATGAAATTGTGCGTGTTTGTCGTTCTTTGTTAAAATACAAATATTATCGATCTCAAAGTTGAAACACTTATCCATTTCAACATCTATTACATTTTTCGTAGTATAAAGCTGTATCCAATTGCGCTTTTCTAATCCTTTTGTATAAAGTCTTGTAAATTTACTGCAGTAGTGATTCATAATGCTTTCCACTTCTTCATAACCCGTATGACCTTCAGTCCAACCGATATGATGCAAGTTCCTCGTTAACCACTTATTGATCCTTTTTGATTTTGAGTTTAATTTGTTAAAGGGAAATGGAGGTTTGAATAAAAAATTATAAATAACATATGTTTGCAGGTCTAAGATGATTAGTTCTTTAACAATGTATCTATCATTGTTTCCACGAAAAGCTTGAAATTCAATTATGCCTGACCTCTCCTTTACTTGACTAGAACATGTTACTTTACTCTCCATCTCTATGATGTCTAATGAACTGTTTCCACACCACGATAGAGCTTTTATAGCTCAGGTCGTACAGTTCTCAGCGCGTTGGTGTATATTTAACGTGGGCACCATCCCCGGTAGGCCTACCCCACGAAATTATTTTAGTGTTTTAATCCGTTTCAGTTAAAACGTTTTCTGTTTCTTCATTTTGTACAATTTCTTCTTTTTGTTTAACAATTTCTTCTTCTTCTTTAATCTTTTCTTCTTCTTTAATCTTTTGCTCATTAACTTTTTGTTCATACTCCTTTAGACACCTCCACATTTCAACCTCATACGGTATTCGGTTAAAAATAGATGTATCTATTGGACTGTAAAGAATTTGAGCTTCGGGATTTTGTTCCATCGCTTCTACCAAATAGTCTTTTACTACAATGTTTGAAAATACAAGTTGTTTCATATACCTGGTTATAGGTGAAGCTGCACAACTCAAAACGTAGAATTCTTCTGGCGTCAGTTGAATTTTATCATCATGTTTTGTCAGGTCTCTAAACCGTACTTGCTGTTCTCCGCGACATTTTAAAATGTCGATTTCAATGTCACATTCTAATAGACGAATAGCTGTCTTCTTTCCAAACATGTTCTTTGCCAAGTAGCATTCGATGAGGTGTAAATGTTTAAGAAAAGAATCCCATGCGGCATCTGAAAAAAATAGCATTTTAGGCCCTTGGTTTAAAATTGCATTAGGTGTATAACCCAAGTCCTTTACCAAACCTATTGCTATGCCTTTAGTCATACATCTTGAGATTGGATAAAGTATGCGAAGAAAAATATCTGTCAGTATGTTTAAAGGGATGTCGTTTTCTGGTCTTCTCTTCCTCTTTAATGTCGACTTAGATGTTGAAACGTTGTCTGACTTTACCCCTTCATTTTTAAACTTGAGAAACTCGTCCAATTCTTCTTCATACTCTTTGATGTAAGAGTCTTTGTTTTGCACCAAACCTTCCACTTCTGCATTGTTATGCTCCTGTACTACAGAGGTCATCTCGACTGTAATAGATGTTGTTTCAACCGCAAACGCTGATCAACTGAATCCCTCTTGTAGTGCGCGCTATTTATACCCTTCCCCCTCCATAGACCTATAGAACCATCTTTACAATACCTGTTAGAGGTGTGTACGTTACAATTTTATCGTGAAGAATCAAGCAATACGCAGTTGTATTATCGGGTATGTTAGATTCAAACTCCATTTCCAACTTAATATCTACACTTGATGACTTTACAGATTCATTTTGTTTAGAACAATCAATAACCACGATAGGAGCTTTTGAATTGAACTGCGTTGGTGATAATAGCGGTGTGTTCGTTTTACCGTAGTAAGATGTTTGAAATCTAGCGTACATATCGTATAGAATGCTATATCGGTTTTTATCGAATGATATGTTTAAATTGTCATATGGAAAGAATTGGGAGTTAAGGTATAATTTACAATTCTTAAGTTTACAACTATCAAACGATGTCGGATCAGCTGTTATTTTACTTCTTCTATCTGTTTGTAATCCAAATATAACATATCTAGGTTTTTCCAAGTGTGTTGAAGTCTTTATAGTCCATGTATGTCGCTCCGTTGCGGGTAGAATAGGATATTCGTGTAACTCCCAGCTTCTAAATGCTAAAACTATATCGCGGTCCGCCTTTAATTGTCTCAACAGAGTAATCCTATGTTCATCTGCAAGTTTTAGGTGTGGCACCCTCCAAACAATCTTCTTTAAATCCAACTTCCAGTCCAGGTTGGCTTCAGTCGTTGTCCCTGGAGCTAATATTATATCTTTATCATTTGAAGCTCTTAGAAGAACCAATTCTTGTTTGACATTAATTAATATTTTATTGTAATCTTCTGCAAAACCTAATAATAATTTTAAAGGTACGTAGAAGTCGAAATATCCCTTGTCATCGGGTTTTATAGTGGATGAATCTGGTGTAACCCATCCTGCGACTGCTAACAGGTTTTTCTCGTTTGGTGTTATGGAACATAATCCTTTTAATGTACTGGCTATTCCAACCTTTTTTGTAGAATCCACAGTAACACCTGAAATTTCATACCTTATTTCATCAAAAAGAAAAGCCATTGGATTATTAATAAAAGGTATAGTTGTTCCTTCATTTCCATCTTTCTTTGTTACTCTTCCTTCGATGTATAAATAACTTTCGGAAGGTAAGGTGTAAATATCTTGTTGTTGAATAGGAATCCTGATTTCATCGTTATTGTTTAATTTCGATGAAGCGTAAGGGTTGTGTGTGTGATATTCCTTTTCCCATAAGGTCTCGTCGAACGTCGGTCCGTGCGCTATATCCAGAATATCCATTATTAATAACTTTAAAACCAATCTCTTTTAAAAATCGAATGTTTTCACTTGTTAACTCTTCTGACGCTGATATGCTACTGAGCTTTTTATCACTCACTCGATCCTTTTTAAACGTCAATCCCATTATTTATAAAATCGATCGTATATGTATTCTTATAGTGATAGTTTCACCTCTAAAGTCAACTATGTTTCCGTCTTGATCTAATACGTTCAGAACAATGTCTGAGATGTAACTGGTGTTTAAAGGTAA
Organism: Allygus modestus; assembly: GCA_963675035.1. Taxonomy (NCBI): domain Eukaryota; kingdom Metazoa; phylum Arthropoda; class Insecta; order Hemiptera; family Cicadellidae; genus Allygus; species Allygus modestus. The sequence continues at coordinate 51,660,446 of OY776116.1, forward strand.
ATACACTAGGTTTTGTGGTCTTTCAATTATTTTAAATCCTGGAGGCACAGATGGGTAAAATGTATGCAATATGTGTCGATTTTCACCCTGTCTGTACGATCCTTGTATAATGTTACAAGTTATATCAATTGTGTTCAATGTAAGTATGCTTACAGTATTTGAACTTGTATGTTTCACATTTCTCTCTAATATCGGTGTTGTAGAAGGAAATCCTAATAATCCTCCAACTGAATGTGGTTTGGTAAAATCTATATAATACTTTGATTTAATTTCTGTTTTTAGAGTATTATTATTTCCTTCTATAGTAATATTATCTTCTCCCAGCTTTTTCTGTATTTCCTTGCATATATCATCTATTTCATAAGACCCCGTGGATAGATCAACTTCGTTAGGCTGGAGAAACTGTCCCTTTGCATCCTTTGCTTTATAGTAGTGAAGTTTATTATTTATGCCTTCAGTAATATTTGGTATAGAATTATAAGTTGTAAAATCTAGTAATGCTGCTTCCCATTGTTTTTCTTTATGTAAACTTAATGCGGGGAATAAAGTGCTCCGCAAGGTTGACGTTGTACCAATCAAAGAGACCGTATATGAAGACATCTTAAAGCTGACTGACACTTTTTGCTAAAAACTCCAAACATAAATGTCCACAGACAGATGTATCGTCAGGTTGCACCCTCTCATAATTGTATAAAACTTGTTTAGCAGAACGAAAATACTTTTGAAGTTCCTTTGGAGGTGGTAAATTACCAAAACTGTCAAAATAGTAAACTGTTGAACCAAGTTTTTTATAACATACCCAATGTGTACCCGGTCCCTCACTATTATCTAGATTTACTATACCGCTTTCATTTTTCCACATTTCTGATGGTAAATTATCTTTCATAAACACTCCTCTGAAGAATGGTATTTTTAAACAAGAAACATATCTAAAGAGATCTTGGTTACTTAATGCACGATTAGGAACTATTAACTGTTTTCTTGTATTTAATAGGCACGATACGGTCTTAGGTAAAGTCCTTGTCCTTTTTTTATCATGGACCATATTGATGGTTTAACTTTTTTATTAGAACGTCTTATGTTTCGTTTAATTCTTCCTCCTAGTTTTCGAGTTGTTTTTCTCCTTCCCCCTCTTCTCTTTTTCCTTCCACCACCAATCGCTGTTTTGGTTTTCATTGCTGCTGCCACTGCTAATGCTGCCGCTCTTTCGCCAAGACTAACGTCACTCGCTTTAACTCTTTCCCAAGCTTTTTTTGCAAGTATTCTATCGGCCACTGATCTGTGAGCAGAATCACTAAATTTTGAATAGGCTATATCGTGCTCTTTACAAGCCTGATCTAATTTATTGATTCCCGGGTCTCCTCTTGTCAATCTTTTTTTCAATTTAGTTCCAGGTCCACAATATTGATAACCGCCAGGTAGATGAAGTTCGATAGGTAACAAATCTATGGATTTATTAACTAAAGCTGAAATCGGTTTTCCGAGCAAGTTTAGTGTTGAAGAGACAACACCGCCTCCTTTCGTTATAAAATCTCGATGAGAACTAACACTGCTCCTTTTCCCCATTGATATTTATACCTTTGTCAGGTGACGGATTAACAAAGAATGATCCTTTCTATACTTTATCATCCATTATATACACCTTCATCGTTCGATTATACCTCTATTTAATAATTCAGTAATTAAAGCAACCCATTCGTTTTGAAGACCTGTGTGACCCGCTTCTATTGCTTCATGTATCAACCGCATTCTATCTACTAATTTATTAACGTCATTATAATAAATTATATTTGTATTATAAGTATTTTTTAATAATCCTTCTCCAGAAGCCGTTTTGTCATATACCTTTCTTTTTTTCCTTTCAGTATAAAAAGGAGTAACTTCTTCAGTAGACATAAACCTTTTTTTAGTTTTTTCCAGTTTTGTTGGAAATAACTCTGAAATAATGTTCCTATACTTTATAGATTGATTTCTATGTATTGAAGATGTTGGTTTATAATTCTTTCTATGAGTATTTGTATCTATACATATACCTTTAAACGTTTCCAAGTCTCGTGCAGTATATTTGACAGGTTTGCTTTTAAATATTAATTCAAACAATCCGTTTGTTCCTTTGTACTTTTTACCATTTATTATTATATTATCCTCCTCATCCACGTCTAACTTGCTATCACCAATCATTAAACCTCCCCCTTCCAGTCTAGCTCCGTATACATGATAATTTCTATTAGGTATAGTAGACTGTAACATCTTTAATACATATTTTCTACCAAGATCACCTTTAAACTGAATATCTAATCCCAATCTGCTAATATCTGACGGGGCACCCTCTTGTATTTCTTCTTCTTCCTCTTCACTTATATTTTTACCCTGTTCATATTGTATTTCTTCTGGTTCATCTTCAGTTTCTTCAATTTCTTCTTCAGTTTCTTCAAATCCTTCCGTTTTATCATCAGATTTAAAAAAGGGTAAAATTAAATCGCCTTCTGAAACATTTTTAAGTTTTTGAGATACTTCTCTTAAAGGATCAATAACTGGTTTAAATGTAGTTTCAAGAAATTTATCTCTCTCACTAATTCCTAGTCTTAATGCTCTATTTTTCCTTCTAATAGAATCGCTTAGCGATTTTATCTCTTTTATCAACTTTTCTTGGTTAACCATGTTCACCCAACGGAAACCTTGTTCATAATGCAAATGTATTTTTATCCCTCTGTCTTTTGGCTATGAAAGTTATGTATTCACTCAACATTTCGTAAGATTTTTGTTGCAGGATTTATAAAATATTTGTTTACAATATTTGTTTGAATCCAATCATTCTTCTTATTTTCTTTAATTTTAGTTTTAGCAAAATTATTATTAAAATCAAAAAACATTTCACTTAAAACTCGAACAAAATAATTCTTATTTGACATTATTTCAGACTGTAAAGTTTGCAAATTTATAGCATCATTTTTATCTTGAGGATCATTAACATATTTTAATCGCTTATTACTAATATTATAGTCACCCTCTGGGGTAAGGGACAAACCGGTGTACAATTCTTTGTCATTTGATCTTGATCTTACACCGAATTCGGTATAGCGTCCGAACTTGTCCACACTCATCTTATGAATGATTAAGTCCTTATGTATGAAAATATATATATAACATTTTTAGCCTTTCCTTGTTACCATTTGATCACTTTCTGTAGTTCTAAAAGGGCTACCATCAGCATCAACTAATACATCATCTGTTTTTCTTTTAAATACATAATTTTTTGGTATATATGGTCTATTGTCTATATATTTAAATCCGCTAACAGATGTGGGATCACCAACCAACAAATCACGATTGTACTCCATCAAATCAAATTCTACACCAGCATATTTAAACTTTTTAACTTCATCATCATACCATAAAGCCTGTGACATTAAACAAATATCATCCCCAAATTCTCCCTTTGGTAAATTCCTTATAAATTGATTTTCAGCATCCCAACATTTTTCTTTTTTATCGAACATTATTACATTGTACACTTTATCCCCCTGTTTAATTATGCTTTTCTCACCCTTTGTTAATATTTGTCCCACCACTGCTACATCTGTTGGCAATACACCTTCTTTTGTATTTGTTATTTGTTTACTGTTAGCATTAAACTTATCCCCCTTTAATGTAATAGTCTGACTTTTTGTAACACAATCATTATCACTTACACCATGTTTAACATTACTCAACTTTTTATAATTAAAATTCCATTCACCGATATTTGATTTGGGTATTTGTGAGACACATACAGCATCATAAGTATTTGTACCACATAGTAAATTTACAATTTTTCTCTTTTTACTATCCCACTCATTTACTTTAGATTCCTTATTTTCTTTGGATTCTAAAAACTCGTATTTGTTATCACCCTGTTTTAACAAACCATCCTCATATTTTAATATTTGATCTACAATTGCTACGTCATTTGGTGAGGTTCCCGCTAAAATGTTTGTTAATTGCTTATTTTTTCCATCAAACTTATGTTCATTTAATGTTATACTTTGATGTTTTATTACACAATCATTATCATTAACAGCGGGTTTAACACGAACTAATCTTTTATTTTCAAAATCCCAATATCCTTTACTCTTTGTTGGTATTTGAGAAACATTTACAGCATCACCGCTTTCTTCACCATCCTTTAGATTACAAATTGTATGGTGATTAGCATTCCATTTGTCTTCTTTCAATTCTAAGAAATTATATTTATTACCACCTTGTACAAAGCTGTCTCCTAGTCTAGTTAGCGTTTGCCCCATCACAGGTACTTCGTCTGGTTGTTCAGCTTGTAGTATATTATTTACTTTACGTTTTTTACCATTCCATATATTATCTTTCAACTCTAAACATTCATAATTCATTTTTCCTTGAACAAAAGCATCTCCTTGTCTAGTTATAGTCTTTTCCAATTTAGAGTCTAAATATATTTTTGTTACTGAATCATTTTCATTTTCTGGACTACCGATATTTGAAATTCTATGAGTTTTTGCATCGTACACATCTCCCTTAAGTTTTAAGCTTGTTGATATTTCCGATTGTAAAGTTTTTAAATTTATAGCGTCACTACTATCTTGAGGATCATTAACATACTTTAAACGTTTATTACTAATGTTATAGTCACCCTCCGGTGTAAGAGGCAAACCGGTGTGAGCTTCTTTATCATAAAATCTTGATCTTGCACCGGATTCGGTATAACGTCCGAACTTGTCCACACTCATGTTACAAGTGACTGCATCATCGTTTCTGAAACTATTTATATACGTTACAAAATAAAGGAAAATTTAGCAATTTTATCTAAGAATATGTATTTATGTTATTGAGTTAAAACGATTCGATCTAATCCCAATCTATATCTACCATTTTTAACACTTTGTTCCTTATTAATCACCAGGAATCCGTATTTATCTTCCCATGCTTTACTACAAATTTGTTTTAACCTTTCAAACGACATATCAGCACCAACATGATCGTTGTGTATATGTTTTAAATTCATATCGTCTTGTTTAAATATAACGATAATATTTGCGTTATCCCTAATTAACTGTTTTGGGATTTTGCTATATGTTTGACCAATGTAGATACAGTCTATATTGTGATGTCTCCCCATCGCGAAATAGTTTCTAATGGTGTCATGGTTTTCACAAGAGACGTCATCAAAAATAAAGACTGAGTAAGGCTTTGCTTCATTAGGCTGCAAAATGTTATCACTTGCATTAAATTTGAAGAAATTTACTTCCGTTACATCAGATATTATTTTATCTAATAACTGATATTTTGGTTGGAGCAGAGACTTTGAAAAAATGTATAGATTATTAAACTTTAATCCGTTAGGATTAGTTATTAAATTAAACACTACATTTGTTTTCCCACAATTTGAAGGTCCACTCACTATACACCTTACGCTGTCTGGTAATAAGTTTCCATGTTTCCCTTCTTTATGTTTTACACTATCCACAGTTAATTCGTCTATATTCGCAATTTTAAAGGAATCCTTGAGTTTTATAATCTCCATGTCAGCACTCTTCGACGGTTAACGTGATACTAGTGAAATCCTATAAAAGATCTTGTTTAGGTACCCACGAGTCAGCACTTTTATCAAAACCCAACCAGCGCACCAATACTTGATCGCCCTTTCGTTTTAATATCTTTTCCACAAGATAAACATCTCCAACATTAGACTTTAACATTTCATGCCCGTAAAAACCACCTTGTAAAAGTTCTCCTTTATTATCCTTAAGTATATAAGTTTCTGGATACGTCGGTTGTACTCTATATACGGTAAAAACTTCATTAGTCCAGTTGGGTAAGTATTTCTTGCTAAATATTCCTTTATGTTTGCTAATACGAACTTTATCCCCCACGTAGAATTTTCGTGGTAATCTCTTTTCCACTTTTGGTTTGGTGTTCTTTTTAATATTTTCCAAAACTTGTTTGGAGTTCTTTTTAGTCACCTCAATCGGTTTCATCCGGATAGTTCTATGAAACTTGTTGTTATAATCGTGTATTAAGTCGGGAAGTATGTCATACCACACGTGGGAACCTCTATTTGAAAAAGCTTTATACATCGCTCCTTTTAAAGTTCTGTTAAACCTTTCGATAATAGCTGCTTTTGTTTCAGATTTCGTAGAATAATGGTTTATATTATATTTTTCCATCAGCTTTGAAAAATCTTTATTAAAATATTCTTTTCCGTCGTCAGTTTGTAAATGTTTTATAGTGTTTTTATCTCTACGTATAGCTATCTCCATTGCTTTTGTCACGCTCTGACCTGTTTTGTCTTTTAGTGGAATAGCATCTGCGACTTTTGTAAAACAGTTTATAACTGTTAGTATATATTTAAATCCTTTGTTTATCTTACTGTAAGGTTTCATTTCAATTAGATCTGCTTGATAAAGATCATTTATACCTTTTATAACAGTATTTCTTCTTGGAAAGTGTATCCTTGCAGATTTATGAAGCTCAGCAACAATTTTACTCTTTAGATTCATATTAGTTGATGGTTCTACCAGCACTTCTAGAGGAGTATTAAATATTGATTGTATATACTCGTTATTAATAGTTCAAGGTCATCTAAAAATAGTGTAAAAAAGGGGGAACACAGCAAAATACTGCTGTGTTCCCCCATTTTTACGGAAAGGAAAAGGATGTAGGACGATGAAAGTGTTATTCGTCAATAGGGTTGAGAGAATAATGCCCAAATGGTAAAGTCTTTATGTTGTCTGGAAGAATGTGACGTTTGTCGTCATTAGAGGAAAGTGCTTTTTTAACTTCTGTTAGGCTGTACAACTGATGGTTAAAACTTCTGATTGTATTAAATGTTGCTGTCATAACTTCATTTTCAAATAAACATTGCTTGTAGTGTTCAAAGTGTACCTTCTTTTGTAAATACAAATTCTTTACACCTTTAGCTTTCTTAATAAAGCTATTCTTATTTTCTTTTTCCTCTTTTTCATTGTATAGTTTTAAAGAATACAGTTTAGACATAAGTGCAACAATCTCTTCGAGTAGAACACCATTACACTCATCCTTGAATTTGCCTAGTACTTTTTTGTTTCTGTCGTTATCATAGTTGGGATGATCTTTCGGGTAGTCGGAGAAATCAAAGTCGTTCTTGTAAATAAATGTACGTAAGTCTTTATACATGTCCAGTGTTAGTATGCGATATATAAAAGCGTCAGTGTCCATATATGTAATACAGATATTTTCTCTTCCGTAGAACGCGACCATTTTATTATAGTGGAAGTCGTACATATGTGTTTTAGAAATATCCAAGATTGACATTCCAATATACAAAGGACGATCCATTTTCACACTTGTTTTCTTCATAGATACTGCTACAAGGTTTTCATTTATAATTATAGATGATCCAAAGTTTGGCTGCTGTACGAGTTTCTGTAGTTTTCTTGGGTTAGTAACAAGTTTAACATTTTTGTGTTTTCTTTTGTTTTCCAGTGTTTTACCAAATATTGCATTGTTCATTAATTTAAAGAAATCCTTTTGAAAGGTTGATGTAGCTGTTGCTCTTCTGGTAGTATTTGAATCAATGTAAGGTTTCAGCCAGCATGATTGGGAAAATTCCAAAACTCTATGAATCTTTGTAATACTTAATCCCAATTCGATAGCTTGTTGAACAACCCAAAAGTGAGCTACGTATCGTTGTTTGTTGTTTAAAGTCATCATCAATTTAGGATGATTTCCAGTTGGAGAAACTTCTGTTTTAGCAAGAAGTGGAAGATCGTAATGAAGATCGTGTAAGTGTTCGGGATATTCAAAATCGCAATCCAAAATGTAACCAGTGTTTCCATGTTTTTGGATTTGTAAAACATCACCAATAGAGTCTGGATCAACCCATTTAAAATTGTCAAATGGAAGTGGGTTTGACATAGCCCATCCATACAAGTTATTGGCATCGAAATATCCTAAGTATACCGATGGTTTTCCTTCATCATAGTCGGGAAGGTATTTGTTGTTGGCTTTAACATGTCTTGTAACACTTTGAGTCAATCCGCCTCTAACTCCGGATTCAACCATTAAAACCATGTCGATATCTGTTAAAAGCTGTAGTTTGCATTTTGTTTCTTTTAACATAGCTTGCCAAGCTAATCCTGGAGAAGTATACGAGTGTAAAGGGTCCAAACCATATGCAGCAAAACAAGTGTTTCGAAACTCTTCTATCACATCGCAAAGAAGAGTGACGTCAAGTTTCACATAAAAGTCTGAGTAATCTCCTAAGGTCTTCATATCCAACTCGTTCCATACTCGACATGCGTGTTGATAGTCTTCAGGTTCTATTTCTGTATCATTAAGTTTGTTTTTAAATTTGTCTGGTGTGGGAAGTGTTGTTTCGTCAAATCTATGCAGTCCATCAATGTAATCATAGGGAAAGACTCCTTTTCGAAGAGCTAAATCCATTTTATCAGTAGGTACAATTTTACTTGTTTCAATCAAATCTTCTCTTCTTAAGTTTTTAGTTAATGTCATAAGGCTAAAAGGCATAAATCTGAGAGAATCAACAAATCTTAGTTTTATTTTACCAACCTTTTTAGAAAAGCTTATAAATTTTTCCATAGTTGTAGCCAAAACATCTATTGCTCCATCATCTCTTCCTAACTCCGGGATTATAAAATGGGAGTCGTAACCACTAAGATTGTGCAGAACAACTGGAATAAAAGATGGAAGTTTATAGTTTAGGTTGCAAGCGTTACAGGCTGCACCTCTGTAAGCTCCTGTAAGATGGTTATGGTCACGGACTTTTACGTTATCAAGTGTGAATGTGTTATTACACAAATAACACGTTGTTGCCGAAGCATATTGTTGTAATTCATCTTCTTCCATAGGTAACATCGGTAAAACGTTCCGGTACAGTTCTTCAACCTTTCCAGCAATCTCATACAAATCATTAACAAAGTATCGTGCCGCTTCTTCACCACGATACATTTTCGGTGAAGATGTCAGTCCATATTCTTCAAGATGTTGTTCGGACAGTGTGGATTTGATTAATAAACAATAACTGTTTGGGGTATGTTGCTGATATCGACTTCTTCTTGTAACTTGCTCTTCTTGGACTTCAAGTGGACGTAAAGTTGATTCGAAATCAGCATACACAACAACTGGAATACGGTATTGTTGAATTACTTTATCAAATGTTATATATGCTCTGCTAAGAGGTGGTAATTTAATTCTCACCTCATAGTTTCCACTACATAACCTTTGATGTTCTAATAACCATTCTGAACCTCCCCTTCTTAATGGTTTGCTTACATGACAAAAACATCTTTTACAAATTGTTTTTTCTCCGTGCATTTTGGATAACTGTTGCGAAAGAAGAGCTTCAAATTTTTTAATATATACAAAGTGTGATATATCTCCTTTAGTAATCAATAACAAATCTGTATGATTTATGCGCTCATTCGGTGTTATGCGCAAGGGATACACATTGTTTGACGAATCCAACCCAAAAATGTTGACAGAAGCTGCAGGATTTTGCTTTTCAAATTTAGACACATCTTTAATTGCAACAGGGTAACTCATCCCCTGAAAGTTATACTTATGTTGGACCTCTTCATATTCTCTACTAGGTCTACACACATTGTTTTTTATATATTTGGCCAACATAGCATATTTAAAACATTCATTATCTTCATTTTGCACGTTGATACAGGATATAGTATTCATAATTTTTGGTGGTAGAGGGATGTAGCTACTTCCTCTAATTCCGTACCCATGTTTATGCACTCTTACATCTAGCCCTGTTATGTTTAATAAAGTCCATCCAGAACCTCTTCCTTCATGTTCTTGTAATTTTGTCAGAAGTTCATCAAAACATTCATTGACGATTGACTCAATATCTGACGAAAACATAATGGTCCTGTTTTTTGTTAGAAATCCTCTTGGTGATGTTTCATTTTGAATATTAGCAAACACTGCATCCAGTAACAATCCAAATTTGACAAAGTTTAATCTTTTTAATTCATTTTCCAAGGTTTTTTTTACCAATCCTTTTGCTTTGTTTACAAATTCGCCTAGTTGTAGTTTTGCATTGTCTATTTTGAAATGGGTTACCACGTTACCTGGTAGTGCTCGGGCGTGCAATTCCACATTCACCGATGGTCCAGGCGCATAGTGAATAACACTTGGTCTTGATATTTGGTGTTGAGCTAGCATTTGATCTATTGTTTCTAATTCTTCTTCTTCGTTTTGTTCAATTTCATTGAAATTATGTTTTAATTCTTTATGAATGTTTAAAAGCCATTCGTCTTTAAATGAATCTTCGCAAATATCACAGCGGTGCATGTTGTAGAGGTGTCTTCCTCAAAGGTTAACCTGCTACAGATGACACCACCGCTAATGCACCTCTATTTATACCCAATTACAAAAAAAAGGTAGCGGTGAAGTTGGTAGGGAAGGGGTATATATCAATTTTATATTAACCGACGTTTTCAAAGTCTCGTCAGTGGGTCAAGGTCATGTGGACATGTTGCCAAAACGGGGAATAGAGCAGTAAGTGATTCTCACTTGGATCACAAACCGATCTATTCCTTGCTCTGTATTTTGAAGTAAAAAAGAAACTATTCTATTTTAATAATGTTTATTGTGTGGTGTAATAGAGACAGAGAATATACCCTTTTCCTAATAAAGAATACACCTCGTTTGCTAAAGGGATTTGGTGCACTTCTATTTTAATTTCTTCTTTTCCACGAACGCCCAGTCCTTTTACATGCACATTATGACCCTCCATGAGAAGTTGGTACACACGTTGGAGGAAGATATCCGCTTCAATTTTTGAGGTGATAGAATGTATGTATACCATGGTAGGTGCTTGCAACCAAAGTGATACTCTGATCTGCAGCATCGCGCTTATATAGCAGCGATTCTACCCTCACTGTAAAATAAAAGTGGTGGGGGTAAGTGTTAGGGAAGAAATATTGTTGTAATAAAATGATATATCCTCCATTATTTTGCCAATAAGATTTTTCCAAGTCCTGTCAGTGGGTCAAGGTCATTTAAACATATTACCAGAACGAGGAATAGAGCAGAAAGTGATTCTCACTTGGACCACAATCTGATCTATTCCCCCCTCTGTGTTTAAAGTTCAGTGTTTAAAAAGAAATTAATCTGTTTCATCTGATGATGAAGATGATGATGAGATCATTTCGCAATAGAATAATTGACGCCGACAACTAAATTCCCCGCTAAAAACCAACCCATTGCTACTACCGCTTGTAGGAGTTTCAATATTATCAAAGTCTAAGTCCATGTCCTCCAAACAGAGCAACTGTTGATAATGATCTGTGGCATCATCGTCATCGTCCGTCAAGAGCTCGAGTTGCTCCATCTCTCCACTGTATGATTCACTGGAAGCTATATCACTTAGTAACTCAAGGTCACCAAACGAATCATCATCTTCATTTACTGAATTATCTTCATTGGCATCGTTAATTTGTATAGGAATGTTGTGTAGAATTTCTAAGATATCATTTTTAGACGGGAAGACGTTGTTTGTGGGCGCCATGTTAGCAGAATGGATGCACCACTGATGGGAAACCTCCTTTTATACCCATTTCAGGTGGTGGAGATAAGTGGTGGGGGTGCAAGTGATAGGGAAGGGTGTTTTATTTAACAAATCTATACAATCCGAAAATTTTTAGAAGTCTTGTAGGTGGGTCAAGGACGCCTGAAATACCTCCCAAAACGGGGAATAGAGCAGTAAGCGATTCACACTTTGACCGCAAACTGATCTATTCCCCGCTCTGTAATTCAAAGGTCTTTAATTTGTTAAACTGTTCATTCATCCTGATCCTCATCAAGAAGGAACAGTTGTTTATACGATGAGGGCTCTTCATCAAAGAAGTGATGAACCGCCAAGTCGTCCTCTTCCAGAAAGACCGATTCAAACGGTGGATGGGTGTGTAAGAGTTGTCTTAGAATTGAGGGAGCCTGCGGTTCTTCAAATTTTTGAGGTGTCGCTTCTGGGAGTTGTGTTTGAAGTATTTTTATATACTTTATGCTCATATTTATAGTATCTATTTTTGATTCCTTTGGATGGATGGATGGTAATATACTTCTTAATTGTTGATAACCCTCATTGAGTCTCGCCCTTGTTTTTCGCTGTTTAGCAGTGTTTTTCTCGGTTTTAAGAGATCTCGAGTTGGATTCGTCTGCCGGAGTATTCATAGCTGACTAATAACTATGTTCCAAAGCGCCTCTTATATACCCGCTTACCCCCACCATTTGAATCATATCATTGACTTAGTGTAATATATTTAAGGTAAAATATCTAGGTAAGTGTGGGCAACCTATTTACATTCTACAGCATATACTGTAAAGTTTTAATAGGTACTAAAATAAAAGAAGGGTTAGAGTGAATTAATTATTTAACTGGGTCAAGGACATACTTAATAAAGCGGAAAATTTGATCCTCTTATGTTCTTAACAATAATAAGAGGATCAAATTTTCCTAAACAAAGAGGAAGAATTGTAATGATATTAATCATCCAAAAGATCATCTACGACAACATGTTCTATTGTCGTATTTGTCTGAGAACATAACCTATTTAACAGTTCTAGGAAAGTAAGATCTTTAAACGGAATGGTACCAGTAACAACACATTCCTGGATTGGTCCGTTAGCATTAGTTCTTGCATCCTGGTCAAACATTACAGACGTGTTTGATGATGACGAGATTTCATTAACTTGAACCGACATGTTTCTTGCAAGGGCAAGACTGCGAGTGATACGTGCAACACGATGCACACAGCTTTTATAGTCAATCCCCTCCACCAAATAGTAATGACGGTGCAATAAAAAGAGTTATTGTTAATTAAATGGTTAATAATATTTAATTAGGTCAAGGACGCCCTTCATCCCCAATAATAAGAAACAATAAGGTTTATCAGCTCAAGGGTTTCATGGTTTATATTTAGTTTAGAGAGAATATAATAGATAGAAGTCTAAGTAAAATCCATTTAATATTTCTAAATGTTTTTGTAAAGAGCAGGTAAATGTATTTCTTGTTTTTAATATTACATAATTATGCGGTCTTTAGTGTATCACTCAAATATTTAATCACAATCGCTTTAACACTCTGCCATGGCTTGGGAATGGCTAAAATATCTTCAAAGCGTGTTATTTGACTAAACAATCTTTGAACATATTCTCCGGGGTTAAGTGTTATTCGTCACTAGTTTAAGTCCTCGTTAAAGGAAAGAAACGCATAAACAAATAACACTCCCTCCCCCTTAAGTGTTATTACTTTATTTATAAAACGTAAACTGTTACAGGTTCCCACAAATCCCCCTACTATTTTTTTATATTTTCCAATATAATTTTATTTTTTTTTTAATCTATATATTTAGCAAGATATATGTTTCTAGTATTACATATTATGGCCACTATATGTAATACTAAAAGATCATATAATGTTTAAACAGATTTTATGTTTTTAACAATTTGTTGTGCATAGTAAATAATAAACAATAGAAAACAAATAAAAAGACTTGCGGTATAGACCTTGTGTGTTGGTTTCACGCGAGTCAGGGATTTAAAACCTTTATCAGTTATCCCTTACAGAATTTAACATTTCGTCCTCAATTACTTCTTAAGGAGTTTCAGACGAAATGTTTAAGTTGTGGTTATACCTCGTTTTGGTTTCACACAACTGTTAAAGAGATTAAACCTTCAACGGTTATCTCGATAATAAACAGATTTTGCCATGATTACTTCACAAAGAGTTTCTGGCAATATCTTTTACTGCATCTCGAATCCCTCAGCGTGGTCACACATCTTGGTAGGATGGAATCTTATTATGACAGCTGTGTTCGGTCTGCGCTCGGAAGGTTTCCCATTCCTCTATTGGTTGGAGAGTTGCAGTCTGACCGTAGTCTGTGCGGGCAAAACATACAGACAGTTAAACATAATAATAATCACAATAATAAACAGGTGACTCGCAATATAGACCTGGTATGATGGTTTCATGCGAGTCAGGGACTAAAACCTTAGCAGTTATCCTTACAGAATTAACATTTCATCCTCAATTACTTCTCAAGGAGTTTCAGACGAAATGTTTAAGTTGTGGTTATACCTCGTTTTGGTTTCACACAACTGTTAAAGAGATTAAACCTTCAACGCTTATCTCGATAATAAACAGATTTTGCCATGATTACTTCACAAAGAGTTTCTGGCAATATCTTTTACTGCATCTCGAATCCCTCAGCGTGGTCACACATCTTGGTAGGATGGTATCTTATTATGACAGCTGTGTTCGGTCTGCGCTCGGAAGGTTTCCCATTCCTCTATTGGTTGGAGAGTTGCAGTCTGACCGTAGTCTGTGCGGGCAAAACATACAGACAGTTAAACATAATAATAATCACAATAATAAACAGGTGACTCGCAATATAGACCTGGTATGATGGTTTCATGCGAGTCAGGGACTAAAACCTTAGCAGTTATCCCTTACAGAATTAACATTTTCGTCCTCAATTACTTCTCAAGGAGTTTCAGACGAAATGTTTAAGTTGTGGTTATACCTCGTTTTGGTTTCACACAACTCTTAACGAGATTAAACCTTCAACGGTTATCTGGTTAATAAACGATTTTGCCATGATTACTTCACAAAGAGTTTCTGGCAATATCTTTTACTGCATCTCGAACCCCACAGCGTGTCCACAAGTCTCGAAAGGATGGAATCGTATGATGACATCTGTGTTTTGGTCTGCGATGCAGTTGGTGCCTGTCTCGGTTTAGCAGCAAGGATTTTTGTTTTACTAAACATTGAACAAAACAATTTAGTAAATACGCTATATATACTTGATTACAGTTTCAAGCGTTGGTGGCGAAACCTTTCACGGTTACCAAACCTCTGTTATATATACTTCCATAGAGTTTCAAACGAATAATGTTAAATATTAAGTGTTAGGTTAGTAACTAAAATGGTGCAAACATGTCGTGCAAACACTAAGAGCTAATGCTACCATGCTGTCTGTACGAATGACCAAAACCAAGTGTGAATCTCTTCCAATGCTGATCTGCTTTTATAGGGCGGATTTGGGGTGGGGGTAACAGCTGATGTATGTGGAGACTTACAAACACGTATTTAACGCGTGGTAAACCCGATCCAGCCAGCACGGCGTCGCCTGTGTATTGTACAATACTGCACGAGTTACACCCACGCTACAGAATTGTGTTTAGCTACTTGCAGGCGCAAGAGCTATACTGAGTATTGGTGATATGCCTGATAAACACACACACACACACACACACACGCACACACACACACACACACACACACACACACACACACACACACACACACACACACGTTGCATCGTTCATTTCCGAATTTAAAATATTGTAAAAACTTGTCTTTACAGTGGCTTGGGAACTGTTGAAATATTCTCTATTAAAATACCAGTTTTTAAGGTAAGTTGATAGAAAATATTCCCCGGGGTTAAGCGTTAAACCATAAATATATTACTTTAGTCCAAGTAATACATTTATTATTTAACGCCCCCTCCCCCTTTAGACAAGACAGAATTTAATAATTGAAGGGTTGGGTTGAGACTCTTTTTGAAAATTCTGTTATTGTTTGTTAAGGTTTACAACAAGATGCCAAGTTTTTATTTTGGAAGAATGATTTTGAAGCGGTTACACCAAGCTACATAAATAGCACATTGTAGCTTGTTTAACGTATTTAAACCTCCTGCCAAACCATCTGAGGAAGTTCTGCATCGCACACTAACGCCCATCGGTTGTTAGGTATGGGCCTTCTCATATACTTTGGTAAAGGTATTTGATATAGGCGGTTCTTATTAGATCGTACAATAGGCATCCCGTCTTTGTACCTTAACAATACGTAAGTTTCGTCTGGGTTCAGTTTATAGATTCTGATTTTTTGGATTTTAGTTTTTATGTTCTTTTTAAATTTTTGAGTGGGCCCGCTACAAGTGGTTGAAGCACTGTCCATCGTTTGAGTTTCTTTTGATTCGCACACCGTTTGAGTTTCTTTCGATTCACACATCGGTGATGGGGATTTTGTGTTTTTCATCAAACCCAGCACGATTGTTTCAAGAGTTTTTACTTTGGCTGTTGTTTCAGTCAAAGTTTTAGTCATAGCGTTGGAGGTGTGCTCTCCACCGCTACCTTCTACTTTGGTTGACACAACGGCTTTTTTTAGATGTACTGAACATAGGTTTTTACCTTTAATGCATTTCTTACCACAAACACTCCCTTTGTTACCGCCTTTAACAAACCTGTGTTTGCAAGTAAACATAGCGTGCTGGGGTTGAATTAAAATAGTTGCAGGCCTTTTTGGTGGAAGTACTGATACAACTGATTCTTCGTCTTCTTCTTCGGATGATAGGTCCAGCCCCAGTTCCTTCATGGTATACTTCCTCCGCTCGGGCTGCAGCTGGTGGAGCGTAGCCTCGGGAAGTTTCCTAGCCCCTGTCGCTGCAACGCTGTTAGACACGGGACGAGGTGTTGGAGAAATTATTGATGGTCTGGTAGGTTTCCGCTCGCAGACAGCAACATCGGTTGAGGAGGAGGTGGATGGGACACATTCCATATTCATAAGTAAATATTATACAGTTACACGTTTAAACTTCAAGTATAAATAAACACAAGTGTTGAAGGATGAAACTGCACGCAGGCGTTGAAGAAATACAAGTAAAGTCACAAGGATGAACGCTTTAAACGAAGGTATGAAAAAACGCAGGTTTTAAAGAATGAAACTGCAAGCAGGCGTTGAAGTATAACACTGCTGAAAACTGTATTAAAGAGATATTTTAAAGGCTAACAGCTTAAAAGTAACAGTTTAAAAATACAAACAACGCACAAAAGTTTTAAGCGGAGGTATGAAGACACACAAGTTTTAAAGATTGAAACTGGACGCAGGCGCTAAAGTATAACTGCTGAAAAGTATTGAAAACAATTTGTAAAGACTGAAAGATTAATAATATTATATAAACACACAGGGAACACAGAGGTAAGCCAGGACCAGGTTGTCAGATAATCTGGAGAAGACTGGTATCGATGCATGTTTTTCTTGCATTATATATAGGTAGCAAAACAAATAAACAACGGTTGAGAAGGATGTGAGCTGCACCGCGCCCACCGATTATTTAGTTGTACTCAGGTGGACGGGCTGGAAGGTCGCCTTGGAGTGCACCACACCCATTAATTGCAGTAATACAACTGGTGCAGTCGCGGACTACCGTCTGGGGACCTTGACTCAAGGTTTATCGCGACTGCAGACATTCTGTTCATATTTTGAAATCTACAAAGAAGTTTAAAGAATATTTGAACCGTTTTAACATCTTTCATTTTATCTTAAATGACTTTGCTAACTTTTATAAAGGTTATTTGTGTTAGTTATATTGTACAATATTCATAACGCTAGTTTAACAACTATGAGTTTTTGTTTCGATCTCTACTTTGTAGGGTTGTTTCTTATTAAATGCAAAGACAAACTTTGAACCTAAACTGTAATATTTAAACATGTTTAGTCGTGTCAATAATAAAAGCCGTGGTAGATATTGTAAGTCTGTGTTTTTGTAATTTTTAACCAAACTGTTGGTAGGATTCACTCGTTGGAAGTTGTAACTTAAGGTTGTAATTTACCTTAGATGATGTTGCTGACTTTCGAAACAAGAACTTATAGTTGTTATTAGCTATATAAATATTTTGCGATATAACCAAACACAAATAATCCTTATACTCTCTACTTTGTGGGATTATTTCGTATTAAATGCACAGGGTATACTTTGAACCTAAACTGGGATATTTAATCATGTTTTTCAGATCGTGCCTGGTTGATAAAAACCCTGGTTGATAAAAACCCTGGTTGATAAAAACCCTGGTTGATATTGTAAGTAAGTAAGCCTTAAATAACTTTGATAACTTTCATAAAGGTTATTTATGTTTAGTGGTCTTGTAAAATATTCATAGCAGTTTTACAAAACTATCATACGGATTATTTGTGTTTCGGTTATATAAGGCAGTTTTACAACGTTGACAAACATTGGTTTTGCAATTTTGTTGGATGTTGTAACGTTTGTAAGTTTATTTGATGTGTAAAGATAATACATTCACGATGGTTTAATCTCGTGCAAGTATTCATATGATGTACTTTGTGTAGCAGACAACTGGCCAATTGTTGTTCAGCGTTGATTATTCTTTGACGGAACCGCATACAATCCAGTAAAAACGTATTTCTTCTGTCTTCATCGTTGGAGAAATGGAAGGTGGTGTCAATTGGGTTACTGAAATACACCTTCCTCATATTTCTGTAAAACTGTGACATTGGAGCTACGGTCTTCACAGTACAACAGTAAACACTCAACTACAGCATGTACAGTGGATATTGTTGGGGTTTGATCTAATGGTTCTTTTATTTAACGAATATGGATGGTTGTGTGGTGGGGGAAACAGTGGGTTCCCATCATGCACTGTTATGCTATGTCATTATACTTTCAACTCTCGCCCAGTACACATCGCTAAAATGAGTGCCACCAACAACGCATGGGGACCAGACTTTACTGATGAGGAGCTGTATTCAATTGCTGAGGCTTCAGAGAACGCTGCAATAGATGATCATTTAGAATTATCATCAGAGAACGCTGCAATAGATGATCATTTTGAGTCATCGTTGTCGCAGCAGTCGTCACACCAACCCCGTTCGTATGATATTATCTTGAAGGAATATCTAGAACACCTCCAGATGGTTGACGATTGTTTCTCCTCGCAGCCTACATGTGATGATGTGTGGGAAATGTATAACGATGCCTGGTCTAAACTTCACGATTTAGAAACTGAACTGCAACGAGCCAAGACAGCTATGTCTCAATAATTTTATGTTGTATATTGTATGTAAAGATACTATCTTGCACAGGTTTCATTCGTTAGTTTTCTTTTGATAAATTTTATTAAACAAAGCTATCGATTCAAACTTGTGCAAGATAGCTTTTTAAAAACTCATTCAGGTGTCCTTGACCTACCCCCACACCATGACGTCACCATGACGTCGTCAGATACGTCATCGGATACGTCATACATACGTCGCATGACCGGAAGCTGTCAATCAAATGAGCTGAAACTCCTAAGTGGCCACTACTCACATTAAAATTAGACCTCAGTTATACTAGAATGATGGTAAAGTTTACTTAGATTACTGAAATGAAAGTGTGAATATTTTCCACCAAATTAATTGATTTAACTGAACATACTTCTTTATATAACAAGTAATTAGTCAATACAAATAAATGAAAACAGTTTTTGTTGAGAAGCCTAAAATTTACTAATCCTTGTCTGTTTACTATTTCCATAGTAACCAAAATAACAAAACTATTTAAACATCTGTTAGCTGATTATTTGGTGAACAAAATTATATTTAAATAAATAATTATCTTTGGTCTCTGACCACTACAGGAACCCCCGCAAAGACTGGAAGTCCATGGAGTTTCGGGAGGGTTCCGAAAAGTTACATGACAAAATATAAAATAAAATAACAGCAAGGATGAACATGATTTCTATCACACTGAACTTCTTCCAGACTTTGTCATATAAGTCTTTTGATAGTCCTCATCTTTTGTTGAAGTTTGAGGTACAGTTAAAGGCTTAAATTCATCATCCTGAAGGACATAGGCCGTTTTCACTTTGTCAAGACTAACATTCAAACCGTTCAGCTTAATCGTGATAGTTTTACTGTCTTTCTTGATCACTTGATGGGGTCGGTGTTTGGTTGTTGTAAAGATTTTCTCATAGCGTCCACCCTCAGAAAAACTTGCGAACATGTGTCCAGATCACGAAAAATGAAGCTTCTGTTGGTGCCGTGTCTCTTGATACTTGATGGTTTTAATGGTATTTTGACTAAGTTTAGTGTTATATAATTCACTTCTGAACGTGTCTATAAAAAATGTATATCCTGAATTGTTATCAATTACCTGTAACCTGTTGCTATGGTTGCTGTCAACTCCGGGTGATTCATGTGTTTGGTGTCTAGGCAAATGACAACTATTCGACACTGCATCTAGTTGCCTAGTTCGTTTTTTGTAGAAGGGTAAGTGCAAGGAGAGTAGGGGGCATTAGAGGGTTCTGACCCAGCAAAGGCGCGGTGAGGAGCAAGTGAGGAGCCCCCCCCCCGTGACGTCAGCCCCCCCCCGTGACGTCAGCCCCCCCCCCGTGACGTCAGGCCCCCCCCCCGGCCGCCAACGGCACTTTTCGTGATGACCTTGAACATGAGGAAAAAACTTTCGAAAATTAATAACCAGCCTATTTATCCACCGATTCCCACGGGACTTTTTCCAGAGTGTAGGCCTATCCCCAAGGAAGCGAATGACTTAAGAACTCCATAGATCCACCTTTAAACAAGGCCGCTATTAATTTAAAACCGCGTTTTCCTTATGGGATCTCAGCTGTTTACCAACCGATTTTGACGAAACCTCACCACATGTCGGGCCGTGACCTAAGAAAACCATCGCTTAAAGAAAATTGAAAATCCACTGTTAAACGGGCCCGCTATTAATTTTCAAACGCGTTTTCCTCATGGGATCTCGGCTGCTTGCCGACCGAATTTGATGTGACTTCGTTACACGTTGTATGCCGGCTTGACTAAACCAAACTGCGAGTGGCTCCGTGGAGTCACGTGTCGAGGCGCGTGCTAGGGCCTACGTGACTGTCCCAGCCTGTTTACTCATTAGCGGCCTTCAAGACCCCTCCGTTCTAGAAGGTTCCGGCAAGTGCGTCGCATGAGGCCTCCTCCTGACTGGAGTGCTATGTATGAGCATGTCACGTGTCGAGGCGCGTGCCAGGGCCTACGTGACTGTCCCAGCCTGTTTACTCATCAGCGGTTCCGGGAACTGTTTACCGCTTACATTCCACGGCGTCATCAACCGGTCTATTTAAGTGCGTTACTTTCCCAAGCTACTTCAGTATCTAGTGGCAACTCGTCCTGTGAGGAGCTAGGTGTTTTCGCTGCGAGTATTTGTGTGACTGTGCAGAGCCTTGTCTTTGGATATCTTAAAATGTAAGTAACATGTAATTTACTTTTTCATCAACTAGTTTTCGATGCTCTAAAACCTAATTAGTTAACATTAATATTTCATCTTTTAGATATCCCAGTACACGGGGTCTTGTCGTTTCCATTCAGATGGAGATGAGTGGAATTGTAATGACCTTGAAACAGTCGTGTTTTATAACGATTAAAATTAATAAGCCGAACCTAAAAAACAAAATAGATTCACTACCACTCTTTTTTATTTTAAAAAGTTTGAGCAAAATAAAAGTAGTTTCTTTTGTTTTGTTTTTACTTTCCAATCGAAATGTTGAGGGCAACTGCGCCTTTGTGACGGATGGAGAGTACAAATACCCGATGTTGCAGATGGCTGTTCATCTGTGTGAGGTTTGCGGGCGCAGTTTCGGGGTTGCAAGAAACCTGACCCGCCACGTAGCATCTGCCCACAACGATCGCCATTACGATTGTCACGTCTGCGACAGACGCTTCGGGCGAAGCGACAACTTGCGACGCCACCTCGCTGCAGTTCATCCTCCCACTCCTCACGACCAAGCGCCAGGTACAGTTTTAGTTTAAATAAGAAGCCGCCAATAGATTTATTAAGTATGCTATTTCCTGGTGTCCTCACCCATGATGTCACTACAAGCCCGTGGACTTTGATAACTAATGACTTGTTTTTATGAGAGAGTAAACGGCCCTGACTGGGTAAACTGACAATTAAGACGAGAAAACAGACTCGAGAGGTAAACAAGAGGTTGCCAGCCTTCTGCATGTTCCTCACCGCCATCTCCTCATCATTGTATTTAACAGGCTTGGGTAACTGGCGATTGAGATGAGGGAACAGACTCTAGGGGAAAACAAGAGGTCGCCAGTCCACTGTATAGTTCCTCATCCTTGTGTTTATAGGGTAACTAATAGGACTTGTTTTCCTGTTCGCAGACCATCCGTGCCCGTTGTGCTCCGTCGCCCTGGCGGGTCCCGAGGATCTTCGCCACCATATGGAAGCGGTCCACGGTGCGAGCCCGTCTGCTTCAACTTCCTCCTCCTCCTCCGCAACGCCACCCTTCAGAGACCCACGGCCCGAGTGCGACGCGTGCGGGCGGCAATTCTCCCGTGAGGACCTGCTCCGGCGTCACGTGCAGCTGGTGCACGCCAACGAGGTCCGCTGTCCCGATTGCGGCGCCCTTTTCCGCAGGGCAGCGTACCTCCAGCGGCACATGGAGAGCGTCCACCGCGGCATGAGGTTCACGTGCGCCTACTGCGACCGAGGCTTCACCCGGCGCTACAACCGGGACCAGCACGAGGCCCACAACTGCCCCGTCGTGAGGAACCTCGTTGTGGACGAAATGCCGCGCCTGCCCGTTCTGTCACCCGAGCCCCGGCCCAGCCGCGAGCCCCAGCCCGGACCCAGCCGCGAGCCCCAGCCCGGACCCAACCGCGAGCCCCAGCCCGGACCTAGCCGCGAGCCCCAGCCCGGACCAAGTACGGCACCCGACGGGATGGTGGGTGGTGGCGGACTACCCACGTTTCGCCCTATCCAACGGGCGTTCCGCGGTCGCCTCCTGACCTTCGGCCTGTCCCGGCCCATGGAGGACTTCTTGGCCGTGGAGGACGCGCTGGTGCTGCTGTTCGACAGCGTCCTGGAACTGTTGGCCGACGTCAGGACTCGACACCCTAACATCAAGGTCAACATGTTCCTGGAATGCGAATTCGCCAACGTTCACGGAGCCACCTGTCTGCGGGCCTTCAAGACGAAGAACGTGCCTCTCACCGCCGCGTCCAACTTGGAGGACTTCCTGTCAGCGTCCTTCCACAAGTTGGAGGAAGAGAAGGAGCAGTGCCTGCTAGTGGGCAGCGGTCGCTATCTCCGGATACGCGACCTGGAGATCCGCGTCAACCTCTACACCCCGTTGGGAGAACGCGGAGCTCGGTTCGTCCAGCTTCCCAGGACCATCTGCGACACGCACGCCGTTATCAACGTGCAAAACGTCGATGACATGTGCTTTGCGTATGCCGTCCTGGCCAAGTTCGTCGCGCGACACCCGGAGAGGCCCACATCATACACACCGGACGTCATGGCACGCTACGACTGGGTCGGCCTACGCTTCCCCGTGGCCGTGAAGGACATTAAGGTCTTCGAGAGGAGGAACCCCATCAGCGTCAACGTGTACGGGATCGAGCGTGCTATGGTGGGGAGACGCCCCGACGGATCGCCAAAGTTCCAGGACCGCGTGTTCCCGCTGAAGATCTGCGGGAGTTGGAGGATCACCGGGACCTGCTGTACGTGACTACTGGCGGGGACAGTCACTACGCCTACATCACAAATATGAGTAGGCTAGTGCGAGCCCAGCTGACGTCCCGCGAAAGCGCTATCTACGTGTGTAAGCGATGCTTCGCTTACTTCGACAACCAGCCCAACAAGCTGCAACTGTCCGGTGCCGAGCGTCTGGAGGAGCACATGCGATACTGCACCGCCAAGGCTCCCCTCCGCTTGGACTTACCGAAGAAGCAGCAGATCCGCTTCGCCCACCCCGAGTACACTCGGCGCGAGCGCTTTTGCGTTTATGCCGACTTTGAGTGTGCTCTGCAGCCCGTCGCCGCTGACCCTGCGGAAGCGCCGCCTGGCACAAGGCCCCTGCAACTGCACGTCCCGTACGCCTTCGCTTACCAGATCGTGGACTCGCTCGGCCTGGAGGAGTTCGAGCCCCGCGTCTACTTCGGGGCTGACGCGTCCAAGGTCTTCATGGAGAGGCTCAAGATGGACGTGCTGGCGCTGTGGGAGTTCCTATTCAGCATGAGAGCTCTGCACCCTTCTCTGACCCGGCAGGAGATGGACGAGTACCTGGCAGCGACTCACTGCTACCTCTGCGGGAAGGAGTTCACGGACCAGGACGTCAAGGTGCGGGACCACAACCACGCCCCGCCCTACGAGTTCCGAGGAGCCGCTCATCGCTCGTGCAACCTCAGGTACCGGGAGCAGCGACACATCAACTGCTACTTCCACAACCTGTCCAACTACGACGCCCACTTCGTAGTGCGCGAGCTGGCCATCGACCCCGGCGACGTGGACGTGTTGGCCCACACGGAGGAGCGGTACATCGCTTTTACCAAGCGATTCCACTTTGGTCAGCCCGGGGACAACCAACGACAGAGCAGTTTCGCGGTGCGCTTCCTGGACACCTACAGGTTCCTGTCCATGAGCCTGGCCAACCTGGCGGCGGGACTTCCCACGGACAGGATGCGCGAGACGAGGAAGCGCTTCCCCGACGACCGGCTGTTCGACCTGGTGCGTAGGAAGGGCGTGTTCCCCTACGACTTCGTTACGTCCTACGACACGTTGTACAGGACCAGGGAGTTGCCTCCCAAGGAGGCGTTCAGGAACTCCATGACCCTGGAGGACATCAAGGACGAGGAGTACGAGCACGCCCTCAACGTGTGGCGAGCCTTCGAGTGTCACAACCTCAAGGACTATGCGGACAAGTATCTGCGATGTGACATCGCCCTGCTCACCGATGTCTTTGAGCAGTTCCGCGACACCTCGCTGGCAGAGTACGGGCTGGACCCCGCCCACTACTACACCCTGCCGTCCTACGCCTGGGACGTAATGCTCAAGACCTGCGGTGTGGAGCTGGACACGCTGCAGGACTTTGACATGTACCTGTTCGTGGAGCAGGGGATCCGGGGAGGCATCTCTCAGGCCATCACCCGCTACGCCAAGGCCAACCACGACAGGTGCCCGGACTACCGCCCGGACGAGCCCACGCGCTTCCTCCTGTACCTGGACGCAAACAACCTGTACGGCTGGGCCATGTCCCAGTGCCTACCGACCGGAGACTTCGAGTGGCTCAGCCGTGAGGAAATACAGGCGTTGGACATTGCGGCGCTGGACGCAGAGGCTGATCGAGGCTACATCTTGGAGGTGGACCTCCGCTACCCCGCGCGCCTACACGACCTGCACAAGGACCTTCCCTACTGCTGCGAGACGAAGCGCCCGCCGATAGGGAAGTTCCCCAAACTGTTGACGACCCTGGACGACAAGACGCACTACATCTGTCACTACAGGGTCTTGCAGCAGGCGTTGCAAAACGGATTGGAGCTGGTCGCGGTGCATCGGGCGATCTCCTTTCGACAGTCGCGGTGGTTGGAACCGTACATCCTGATGAACACGGAGCTGCGGAAGAGGGCCAAGACCAAGTTCGAACAGGACTTCTTCAAGCTCATGAACAACGCGGTCTTCGGCAAAACCATCGAGAATGTACGGAAGCGCCTCAACGTGAAGCTGGTGTGCACCCCGGAGAGGTTTTCCAAGTACGTCGCCAGATCCAACTTCCTGGACCGGACGTACTACACGGAGGACGTGGCCCTGGTGCATCTGTCCAAGGTCAACATCGTGTTGGACAAGCCCGTCTACGTAGGCATGACAGTCCTGGAGCTGAGCAAGTGGCTCATGTACGAGTTCCTGCGCAAGATGAAGGAGCGCTACGGTGACCGCCTCACCGTGGACTACATGGACACGGACAGCTTCGTCTTTGACATCGTGTCCCAGGACGTCTACGCCGAGATGAAGGAACACCTGGACGACTTCGACACCAGCGGCTATCCGAGGTCCCACCCCTGCTACAGCCCCGTCAACGCCAAGGTCATTGGAAAGTTTAAGGACGAGTGCAACGGCCTGTCCTTATTCGAGTACCTCGGCCTGCGGTCCAAGCTGTACTTTATGGACATCGAGGACGCGGCGACAGGCGGCAGCAAGGCTCTCAAGCGGGCCAAGGGGGTGGCAAAGGGCGTTGTCAAGAATGTCCTCACCCCCGACGACTACAGAGAGTGCCTGTTTGACGGGGTCCGGAAGCACACCACCAACGTCCGGTTCCAGTCCCACTTGCACCGGGTCTACACCGTGGAAGTGGACAAGCTGAGCCTCAGCCCGACCGACGACAAGCGGTGCGTCCTCCCCGACGGCATCCACACTCTGCCGTGGGGACACAAGGACGTCCCGCCGCTACCGCCAGCCAGGAGACGAGGAGATCGACCTCAGCGGATGGAGGTGGACGGTGATGAGGAGGAGGGACAGCGCCAGGACGAAGACGAGGAAGAAGAGGAATTCCCCGTCTAGTTGTATATATTAGTTATAAGAGAAAAATTGTAAATAGTATTTGTAAGAAAATATAATAGCTTTATGTACAGCATGAACCCGAGTTGTTTATTTCCTCCCTTTGCTCACTCAAAAGTCACAAGCCGTTAGGCTCGGAAAGGCGTTATGGGCCGTTTGGCCCGAGCCGTGCAGCTTAAAAAGCCCCCGCCAACCGGGAGCGATTGGCGGCGCGTGTCGGGGACGGCCCTGAAGGAGTTGCCCAGGAAGGAGTTGCTAAGTGGTTTGCTGACGCTCAAGGTTGCACCCTCGAATTACTCAGCGGTTTGCTGATGTCCGAGGGGTCTCGTGACGCGCCCTCTTTGGCGACCTTCACTGCCGCTTGGCGGGGGCTCAGCCAGTGACACGCGCCGCTGGTATATAAACCTGAGGTCCAGCCCCGCTGCCTCAGTTTTGCTAATTTTTTAAATTTAGTAAGGAGAAAGGAGAAATGAAAACACAAGCTTTATCATTATGAGGCATGTATTGTACAGTAATAAGGTTACATACACATACTACAAAAACCTTACAAATTAGTTTTAAGCGAATATGGAGTGGAAGAGCCTGCGGACGAGAGCGTCGTTGGCGGCGGGAGCGGCAGGGTCGAAGAGCTGGACGTAGTCGCTGAGTGACGTGCGGAGAACAGCCCGGCAGTACAGGTAAGTGAGGCAGTAGTAGCCGCAAATAGAAGTATCGTAGCCCTGGAGTCGATACCTGTTGTAGACGTAGTGGCGGTGATGAGGATTACGCCTCAGGAACATTTGAAAGTCGGCCTGGTATGGCGGCCTTCCGTAGCTGTCCAGGTACTCGAGTCTGTCCTCTTCCGAGCAGTAAAACGCCACCCAGTGTTCGCCTCCCTCGGTGTGTGCTACCGTGTTGGACACGATGGCGGTGAGAGGCTTGACTGGCACGTCCGGTAGTTGGTCAGAGGCGTAGACCGCAACGTTCCTCAGTCCGGGGATCCTCACCAGACATTCTCTGATCTGGACGGTATTCATCGTGGGCGGAAGCAGCACAGGCAGCTCGAGGTGGACGAGTCCAGTGTGTCGTTAGCCACGAGCCAGTCCCGCAATACTATGCAGTTATGAAGGGCGCAACGGTTGTGGGAGCTCTTATGGCGGCGACAGCGCAGGGTTCGGTAGGTGGGCGGACCGTTGAGCGACCCGCAGCCCAGATCCTCCATGTCCTGAGCGGTGGTGGCGGCGGGCTCGGTTATGAGGTGGCGTTGTACAAAGTCCCTCTTCTGCGATCCTTTGACGTAGACCAGGGGGCGGTGGATGAGGCAGGAGCGCAGCTTGTCCAGCAGGGCGACGTACGCGATGTCCCCCTGGTCCCACTCCAAGCCGTGGCAGTGGCGAGTGACCCAGACGCTCTCGCGCTGTTTCTCGGAAGTCAGGAGGTCCTTGCTGAAGGGCGGGCGGGCGATGTGATGTAGGAGCAGCGTGCCGGTAGTCACGTCCACCACGCAAACCTCTTTCAGTAGAAAGTCATTATCACTGTCTTTAAAACACTGCATATCCATCACCACGCTTCCGTGATGACAGCGCGCTGGCGGCGGCTCGTTGTAGATCGGTGGCGGCACGTCCATCCCGTACGGCTGACTGAACTCGACTGAGCGCTGGCGGGAGCGCGCCTAGCGGGTTAACCTTGGGTGCGCGCGCCGCCATCACCTAACGGTCCGCGGTGACCTTGAGCGCGCGGCAACTCGTTTACCCGCCAAAGTCGACTGTGACGTTGCGATGACGGTCCACCTCCACGACGTTGTCCAACTCGGCGTACACTATGCAGTTGAACGCCTCCGCCAAGGCTTCGGAGAACCCAATCTCTATGCGCAGGTTACCGTTGCGCACCAGGTTCCAGTGGCTGGATTGAGAGGCTGCCATATCGGGCGTCAGATCAAACGCCATCAGGCAGTATCCGTAGGGGTATTCGTTGCGACTGACTTCGTTACCGCAGTCTGAGAAATTGATGCCGGTGCCGGTGTACAGCGTGTGGTAGGCGAGCACGCACAACTCCTGACCGAACGTGTAATCCGGTTGAAGCGGCTTACATGGCACTTGCTCACCGTCTATGTACAGCGCGAAGAAGTTCACGTGGCTGTGGGTGAAGTTGAACGGGTTCTTCTTGTAGTCCCCGTTGAACGCCTGATTGCTGACCAGGCCAACTATAACGCGTTTCGGCAGTTGACCCAGAAACACACTGTCCAGAGTCTTGCTGCTGATACCGGAGGGTAGTGTGAAGGATTTGACTTCCACGCGCGTAATGGGATATTTGGCTGTGCCCGACTCCAGCGTCCTGCTGTGAGCCAACAGCACGCTCGGGTTGATCTTACAGCGGCGCATAAACAGGTTGACTTCGGCGATGTCCACTTTGTAGTCTGTCACGGTTTTGGACATGATGGAGAATGAGTTCTTTGACCTGATCAGGCGAAAGCGCATCTCCACGCCGTTTAACATGAACTTCTCCTGGTTGCACAGGTCGACGTGCAGATGTCCGACCATGTCCGCGTACCGGCTGCCCTTGACAAACTCCCTCCGGTTCTTGAGCCCGGCATTATCCTCCTCAGTATTGTCCATGTACCCAGCATAGTCCTCGTAGAACAACTCCGCGGTGAGGTGCGATGTCTTGGCATCACCGCCATAGGACAACAGGTTCTCCAGGTAGGCGCGATAGGCGTACGTGTTATTCTGAGGAGACACCAGTTTGTTGTTCAGGTACAGGTCCACTTGACTGAACAGCGAGTGCAGCCAGTTGTTAATCGGACCCACCTCTTTTATCGCTTGATCACCCGTTACAGCGCCTCCGTTAGCCATTCTAATGGTAGCCTTCACATGCAGTAGCGTCTGTGACAGATCCGTGTACTCGTCCCCGTGACCCGGAACTATGAACTCCACGGGCGAGTCGTCTGTCAGGGAGGAGATGGGCTTGTACTGCACCCATTTACCGCTCTCTATACTGGTCTGCGTGGGCGGTAGCGAGAACAGGTCCAACTCGGTCTTGACACACTCGCACGACTTCTGATGTAGAAACGCCATTATCCAAAAATGTCCTTCACGGTACTCTCACTCTTCTTGCTTCTCCTCTTCTTAGCGACACGTTTTGCGGGCTTCCTCTTGGGCGCAGCGCTCTTCTTCCTCGCTCCGAGGAGTTTCGCCAGAGACTGAGGAGTAACCTGCTGTACACGCCTCCTCTTATAGGCGCCACCACCGCTCAGCACGCGATCCAGTTTTTCATCAGCCCTGCGTTTCAGCGACCCGGTAAACTGTCTGAGTCGGGCGTTGGCTGCGACTCGGGGGTCGGCTGTGCCCGCCGCCACGTCGCCCAAGAAGCCCACACCGGACCTCAGCGCCTCCTTGCCCAGCGCCGATGCGCCGGATCTGATCAACGGGACCACTGTACGCATCAGCCCGCCTAGGAAACTGCCGATGCCGTGTCCGCGTTGGAAAGCGGCTCCTCTGAATACGGAGGATACGCCATGGCCCGCCTGCTGGTGGCGGTAATACGCCAGATAGGGATCGCTCGGATTCATTGCCGCTGCCTCTCTTTCCTGAAATGAAGCTTCATGCACGTGGTCCCGAAGTGGAATGGCAAGTGTCGCCCTTGGTTGTCCCTTAAATCGATTTCCACGCTCTCGAATGAGGTTTTAATCACCGGCACGTAGTGCGGGTCTATTATATACACTGTCGTGTTGGCACCGTACGTGTAATTCCTGATGTCGATGTTGAGGATCTTCAGTAGTGGCGCCACAGCGTCGCCCACCAGTTGGGGTTCCACCAGGTCGCAATACACGTACATGTGTGATGGCAGACCGGCGAAGAGGTTAGCCGGCCTCACGGACCTGTGACGCTTGACGATATCCGTATCCACCTCGTAGCCAAACTGTAGCGCCAAACTGGGGCTCAGTTTGAGGCTCTGAACGGCTGAAGACGTCGACATCAATTCCACCCTGGAGGACCTCTCGTCATACGAGAAGGCGCACAGGTTACTCTTCATTTGAGGGTGGTTGTTGATTGCGTGCACGAGTTCCTCGGTACTACTGTAATTGCCCGGCTCCACTTTGATTAACAACTTGTCCACCACGGCCAACCCGCCTTTCGAGTCCCTCATTCCCAGCACTAGTTTGATGTAGGTTCCCTCACCAACGGTCAGAAAAGAGAAGGGGTAGTGCGCCTCCGCCAGAGCGACCTCCCACTCGCCGTCTGACAGATCAACGGTCGAGGGTAGATGGGTCGTGTAGTTTGTCACCATGTTGTTGGGATAGTACTTCATTGAACTGTTACTGGGCAACGTCAGGTAAAACTGGTTGTGCCTCGTCATCGCAGCTGTTGCACGTCCGCTGCGGGTACCCAAGAGTTGAAGTCCTCTCCGTAACCGGCCCACTTGACTAGGTAGCGCTTACTGGAGCCTCGCCCTTTAGTGTCCAGTATTTTATGTATTTGGTACAGGCGGTCCGGGGCCATCGTTACCTTTTGCATCTCATGCTCGTAGAAGCGCCCTTCCAGCGGCGTCCCGTTCAGGTCTCGCAGCACGTACAATGGTAGAGGATGCGACCCGTATACGTGGTCCACCACAAACAGCTCCTTACTCCAGTTGGTCTCATAACCTTTGGCGAACGTGCCCTTCTCCTTGGCTATGCGCACCGTGTCACCAGGCTCGAACCTGGGCTTGTGTCGCCGGATCGCCTTTCCATACATGTGACGCCACACCTTGTACACCGTTTGACCATCGCCGCTGTCCGCGTCCACGGGTCGTAGGCCACCACCCAGGCTCCTGTGCGGACTGCGGTTGTAGGCGTCCACAAGCCTGTCCAACACGTCCACGTAGCGATACGTGTTCTTGTAGGTCAGGTAGCGCCACATGCGGGTCTTGAGCGTGCGGTTGACTCGCTCCACCACCGCCGCCTTCACGTCGGGGTTCTGCGTGGTGAAGTAGTTGACACCGTGACTCTTGAACACTCGCTTGGTCGCGGCCCCGGTGAACTCCGTCCCCTTGTCGGTCTGTAGGCAGCGAGGAGTCGCCTCAGCGAATATTCCCTCGAACGCAGCAGCCACCTCAGGCCCGCTTTTCCTCTTCAGTGGTACCGCGAACAGCCGCTTACTGAATACGTCTATCACAGTCAGCAGGTAGTTGACTCCGTCGTTGTACCGGCTCAGGCCGCGCATGTCGTTCAGGTCCGCCTGCCACAGCTCCCGGGGCCCGAACACGGCGTAGCGGTTGCGGGGAAACCGCTTGCGCGCAGGCTTGTGCAACGTGTAGGTGTCCTGGGCGCGCAGCCAGTCGGCTACCCGACGTTTCGGTAGGCGCGCGGCTCTGACCAGGGCGGCCACCCCGCCGAGGGAACCGGGCTGGCTCGGGTCGTAGTACAACTTCTCCATTACGGTGTGAACGGCTCCCAGTTGTCCAATGACGATTCCCGGTCGGGTTCCTCGGTTATTATCCTTCTTCGGGCCGCTGGGGGTCGCTGTCTCAGGCGGTCCAGTATCGGCGTCAACCTCGGTGAGAGGGTGTCGATGAGGCTGTCGTCGTGTCTCCCCAGGGGCTCGATGCCGAGTCCAGTCCCACGCCTAAGTAACGCAACGCCGTGGGATTGCTCACGTATTCTCTGGGCACGTTCATGTCCTTCAAGGCGGCCATCACTTGATGCCAGCCGGTAGGCAATCGGTCCGCCCTTCGCGCTCTCACTATGCTGTGCGCGATGTCCACTATATTGGAATCGGGGATCTTCACCTTGTTCACGTACACCGCCCCACTGGCGTCCCAGGCGATGGGGCTGCCTTGCCGGGTCATGAATCGCAACAAGTTGCGCGTCACCGACCTGTAGATTTTTGAGAACGATTCCACAATGTCCTCCTCCGCCGAGGCGCTAGACTCGTGCTTCATCTGACTCGGACCTCCCGCCGCTTCCTCCTCCCTCTCCTCACCCTCGATGATTGACAGACCTATGGGTTGACGTTTAGCCGCGGAAAAGTGCAGGAACCGCTGTAACACCTGCTGATATTGTTTCCATTTCTCCGTATCGTCCAGCCGTTTGTCGCTCAATATGCGATGCATCTCAGCGTCCAGGCTGGCTGGCTTATTGGCGCTACCTGCTCCTCCTCTTGGTTCTGGTCCCAACCCTGGTCCCGGTCCTTCTCGCAATCTCTCGATGAGCTCCTGCGGTACAACCACCATTTTCCTAGCGTACTCCATGTCCGATTAGCTTCTGCGCTAAAACGGGCAGAACAGCGTTCAACAGCAGAGGTAGGAAGATCCCTCCGCCCCGTTGGAGGAGGTAGTGTCGCTGCTTGGCCCAACCCTCGCCGCGTTTCACCAGCCGTCTGAGCGCCTGTTTGTGTTTGCTCAATTTGCGTTTGAGACAGGGGGAAAGCGGTACGTTTCCGCGTAGCACGTTATACGCGCACTCGCACAATGACTTGATGCGACTCTTGTCGCACGCTTTTAACAGGGCCTTGCGTTCTTTGGGCGTAGCGTGTATTAGGGCCCTCAGCAGCGCCGCGTCCTTCTTCACGCGGTGTGACATGATGACTGACGCAGGCGCGTGCTCGGCCTATTTATCACTTCTTCTTGGGCAGGTACACGTAGTTCACCGGATCGTCTGGGAAAATGGCCGAACGTATGCGCATCTCTTCTGGCGTGGACTGTTTCAAGTCTATGAGCAGGTAGGCGTGCGGATCACGCGTGGCGTCCGCGTAAGCCTCCTCCACGAATTTGGGGTTCTCCGGGTATACTTGACGGGCCAGGTGTTTGATCTGAGCGCGGTCCCTGGGATTCTTGAAGCACACTATGTAGTGAGCGTTCAGCGATATGTCGCGCTGGCCCCTGCCCTGGTGAAACAGGTTTTGCGTGATGAAGAACACGCTCATGTTGCGGTGGTGCGAGCCCTTGGTGAACAGGTCCGCCACGCCGGAGCCAGCCTCGCGCATCATGTCATCGACGATAACCAGGGCGGGCTCGCTACCGTCATAGTCGTCCAGGTCTGGCAGGCCGGCTACGTAGCGCACGGCAGAGTCCGCACGGCTCTTGCCACCGCCGCCACCGCTGCCATAGTGCCAAGTGATGCGGGCGAACCGCGTATCGCACATGCGGTCGGCGTGCTCTATGAAGCGAGCCACGAAGTGCGACTTGCCGCTGCCCGAAGGCCCGGCCACGATGGCGGTGAACGGGTGTTTCCACCTCAAGTCCATGGCGTCTACTGACTGCCATGCACCGCCACCTCGGCTCTTGTAACTAAAGGTTCTTTTTCTTGCTTCTTTTTATTTATTTTTATTTTTTTTTAATATTGAAGGAAATAAGGGAATAGGAAATACCGTTTATTTATACAAATTCCAGGAAAGGAAGTTTGCTGCCAGGAGAGCCGCTCCTCTTTACAAGGCTCGTCCTCGGCCCCACGCCAACATTGTACTGGGAGATGGCGTTGTCGTCCAGGACCGTGAGGTACCGCCGGGGCATGTAAATCCGGATCGGGTCATCGCCGACGAGACCCTCCAAGGTGGCCATCACTGCCTCGCCGTACGGTGTGTCCACCCGCTCGAATGAGCGGATCGGGTACACCGCGTTGTCCCGCAGATCTGCGATGCGAGTGTAACCCGCGGCCTTGCAGCTGTTGAGGGGCTGTCCTGAGGTCCATCTTCTGGTCCGTGTTGAGCATGGCGCAGCGGCTGGATGCAGAATGACTGGCTCTCGCCACCGAGTCACCTTTTATTGGCGGTGTCTACGTGCCTACTCGCGCGTATCAACAACATGATGACATAGTTAATCGCTCAATTTCAGGAAGGGTGATGTAATGGAAAGCTTTACTGCGTAAACAAGTGGATTGTTCTAGAAGCATCTCGGTTATTAACTGCTTAGTGGAAGTTTCCACGCTCAATTCCAGGAAGGATGACGTAATGGAAAGCTTTACTGCGTAAACAAGTGGATTGTTCTAGAAGCATCTCGGTTATTAACTGCTTAGTGGAATTTTCCACGCTCTCTCGTTTACTGAGTAGCGCGCTTGGAGTGTGCGCTCCTCTTGGTTTTCCCTGAGATGATGCAATCGGTCTTTCGCCAGGTGGGTAGAGGAGTAGCGGTCCTAGTGATCCCGTCGTATCTTGTCTCTCCCGTCTCGCTATTTGCCAACCATAGGTTTTGCAATCTGGATAGCAGGTCCTCTAGACATATGCAGATTTCATCGTTTCGCTCCTCGTCCAAGTACAAGCCGCAACTGAACTTGGGGCGACCTCCTTTGAACACATTCATCTTCAACAGTACATTACCGCTGTTGGTAGGGTTCTTCACAGTATACTGATATCCGCCAGCGGACCAGCACAGTGTCGGGGAATCGATAGGCACTTCCTTCCTCTTTACAGTCCACCCATCGAGCTTTTTCTTCTTTGACGCACATCCCTGCTGAACTGGTGGTGCGTTGGCGTTCTCATCGTTCATTGCGTTCAGCTCCTCTAGGAAGGAGCGGATCGTTTGGTCCACTTTGGCTGCGCTGACTCCGCTTCCGTTCATGATGACGTCTCGAACAACACTGAGGTCGCGCGCGCGGCTCTGCCTCGGTTTTATACCCAGGTTGCACGCTTCAGCGAACCTTCTAGAAGCTTCCAGAAACGTGAGAGGTGGTCTTTCGCTAATGGGGAGCACTCCAGTCAGGAGGCCTCATGCAACACACTTGTCGGAACCTTCTAGAACGGAGGACTGTGAGAGTGATGAGGGATCTGAAAGGCCGCTGATGAGTAAACAGGCTGGGACAGTCACGTAGGCCCTAGCACGCGCCTCGACACGTGACTCCACGGAGCCACTCGCAGTTTGGTTTAGTCAAGCCGGCATACAACGTGTAACGAAGTCACATCAAATTCGGTCGGCAAGCAGCCGAGATCCCATGAGGAAAACGCGTTTGAAAATTAATAGCGGGCCCGTTTAACAGTGGATTTTCAATTTTCTTTAAGCGATGGTTTTCTTAGGTCACGGCCCGACATGTGGTGAGGTTTCGTCAAAATCGGTTGGTAAACAGCTGAGATCCCATAAGGAAAACGCGGTTTTAAATTAATAGCGGCCTTGTTTAAAGGTGGATCTATGGGGTTCTTACGTCATTCGCTTCCTTGGGGATAGGCCTACACTCTGGAAAAAGTCCTGTGGGAATCGGTGGATAAATAGGCTGGTTATTAATTTTCGAAAGTTTTTTCCTCATGTTCAAGGTCATCACGAAAAGTGCCGTTGGCGGCCGGGGGGGGGCTGACGTCACCGGGGGGGGGCCTGACGTCACGGGGGGGGGCTGACGTCACGGGGGGGGCCTGACGTCACGGGGGGGGCGGCTCCTCACCTGCGTGCTGCTGCCAGCCGGGGGGGGGGGGGCTCCTCACTTGCTCCTCACCGCGCCTTTGCTGGGTCAGAACCCTCTAATGCCCCCTACTAAGGAGTCACGCATTTGGTGGCTCGTGATCCATAACGGTTATGATACCAGCAGTAGAGGTCATTGTGGGGTGAGGTGCTACGCTGGTTACTGGACTGGCTACGGCTTCGTGATCAGAACTTACTGTTTTAAATGTCGTCAAGTCGTCTGAAAGACTTTGAACTCTCTCCTCCAGCATTGAAATTTTCTCCAAAATTGCCTCTAAACCTCTTACTTGGTGGAGATTTTCGTGGCTATGAAGTGACTGAGTAAAAGTATTCATTGGCTTACCTTGGTTGGACAAAATTGCGTTGCAGCTTATCGCAGGTGAACTCAAAGGTTGAACCTCCTGAATCGTATCCGCTGTAATGGCCAATGATTCGGTGCTGACCCCAGCGCCTCCTAACTGGGTCTGCAGGATGCCCTGTATATGCGCCGGAAGTCGCTGCATCCAGATGGTCCTCAGCAAGTCATCTTGAACGCTGCTGCCAGCTAATGACTTCAGTCTTCTTAGAAAGTGTGATTGAATATATTTTCCGTGATCTTCTTCTACGAGTAGCTGTTTAACTCTCCTCTGTTCCGAGACTGATAATCTTCGTATTAGTTCCTCCTTCAGACTCGTGTAAGGTTTTTCCAAATTTTGGTTTGAGAGTAAATCCAATACTTCGGAAGCAGTCATCTCATAAGCGCGTCACTACGTGTGTGAAACGAAGACTCTCTCCAAAAACGTGCCATAAAGAGAAAATTTCCTCAATCTGTATGAACCAAAGAGCGGGTTTCTCGCACCACAAATGGGGAAATTGTAGTTGTGGAGGTTGTATTGGGGTTGTGTTGTCAGACGATATTGAATTAATTCACTGCGTTGTTTCGTTCTTGAGTTTTCTGAGCTGGTGATAGTCGACTTTACTTGATATTGCATCTTCTTCTGTGTCATGGTTTTTGGCTTCAGAGTTAACTCCAATTACATCATTAAGTTGTTTTCTGAGATCTTGTTTTTGCTCTTCCAATATTTTTAGTCTTGCCAGTACTTCTTCATTGATTTCCATGATGTGTTCTTGATTTACTTGATTGAACAATAGTAGTGATTGAACAATTGAATAATCCTTCTAATTCGAATCACGTCGGGGTCACCAATTTTAGTGGAAGGAACCTCGTATTAAAATTACACCTCAATTATACCAGAATGATGGTAATCAAGTTTACTTAGATTACTGAAATGAAAAGTCTAAAGATTTTACACCAAAATAATTGATTTAATTGAACATACTTCTTTATATAAAAAGTAATTAGTCAATACAAATAAATAAAAACAGTTTTTGTTGAGAAGTCTAAAATATACTAATCCTTGACTGTTTACTATTTCCATAGTAACCAAAATAACAAATCTATTTAAACATCTGTTAGCTGATTATTCGGTGAACAAAATTATATTTAAATAAATAATTATATTTGGTCTCTGACCACTACAACCATTGATTTTGAATACAGAATAGATATCCCATGACTAGTTAATTTTTGAAGCCAGGAAAATGAACCAGCTGGTCCACTAATCTTTCATATAAAAATAATCCCATTTTATCCCTTTGAATTACATTAAAAAATCCCTTTTCATCCCGCTTTTAATCTGAGATCACAGATTGCACTAGACTGCAAAATCAAATATTTTTCTATTTACTTTTACTAGCTGCTCTCTTTTAATTGAGTATATGTTTATATTTACCTATTTTTCGTGCTAGAATTAAATTATTTAAACATTTTTTACTTATTCAAATACCATTTTATATCTTTAAACATCTATATTATGATCGATTTTGACGGAAGCAATCAATAACGTAAAAGAGTAGTTAGAATTTTATCTCTATATACAAATTTTGTCCAGCTACACTAGTCAAATAACCAACAACGCGAAACGAGTAGTGTAAGGGGTGGAGAAAGGGTTACCTTCATACTGGTTTTTTTAGAGTAAGGATGTATAATCAATGCTACAACTCAATTTACACGGATATTAATAATGCAGTATGAACTCTTCTCTCCAAACACAAAAGTGTGCTCGAAATTTCGAAACTTGTTCAAGATTTATATGAACATCTTCGTAGTCCTTTTCACTTATATAAGAAGTTCACTGAAGTGCGAGTGTAAGCGCAAGATTAAATGCAACTAGCGACCACCCAATGGTTGAAATTTTACTAAAAATTCAATGACGAATAATAGATGTTTGCGTGAATGTTTTATCCCATTATCCTCCATTAGAAGTTATAACTCATTTGAACCAGTGCCGTGGTGTTTAACTTCACGAATAACTATATAAGTCAGTTTATCTAGAAGGTCATATTTCTCCCTATCTCTCCCCACCTCTATCTCCCCTCCCACAGTTTAAAAGTGTTTAATGATGAGTTTGAACAAATAACAGAATGGCGTTGCCACTCCAGTAGTCAGTAGGATTTTGATTTACATTATGCCTGAAACAGATGCTGTTGTGTTTGTTGTTGTAACGAGAAATGTCTAATATATGATTTAATTTATTACTGTTCTTCCATAAGATTAACATTGAAACTTTGAAAGACTGTGGGGCATAGCCCTGGGGGCCAGGTAAATTGCAAGGGGTTTCACACATCTACAGGATAGTACCTTTCTAACGATATGTGTGAATTTCTTCTACGATGCACACACCCTGAGATTATCAGATTTACCCACCACCGATATTAAAATTTTCAAAAAATATCAAAATCATCTGTTAAGTATTTAAGAAACTAAATCTTAGTGACTAATAACAAAATATTGAAAGTATTAGAATGGATGTTTTTTCGTTTACGAGATACAGCGTCATGTTTCACTTTCTGGTTTGCTGGCTCAACTCTAATCGTCTCAATCACGACAAGTTGCTGCGAAAAGTTGAAAAGCCTGATGACAAAATCTTGCACTGGCAAACTAAGATGCAGTTGTTGAGGACTGAAAAGGATCCTCGCACTTCCAAGCTGTGAAATCTAATAGCCTTCTGCTCACTTGTTGGCGAAGAATAAAGGAGATTCAACAGGGCTTAGGGCGTACACACATGAAACATTTAGGATTAAGTAAGAGAGCTGCGAAATCGTTCTATGTGTGAAAAGGTCATACAAACTTGTCTAAATAACATATAATTGTTAGTAAACAACAAAATTTGATACATTTTTATATTTGTGTGATGGAAATTAAACCTGGTGGCCAAGAGAAAAATCATATGTTAGTTTGGCATGAACCCAGTGTTAAATTTCAAATTTTAAAATAAGTTTTTAACTTAATTTTAGATTTCCTAGGGATAAGGTTTTACGAATATATTGTTTTTAAGGCTTAAAACCCCTAATCTCAAAGCGTAGGCCAAACCCATCCAATGGATTTCGGAATAAATTGTCCAAACCAACGGTTATTACTCATCCTAGAGTACAGGAATAAAATACAGGATTTTGGTGACAAACTGTGTGGTTGTCTTAAAATTACATTGAAGTAGGCCCTAGTTATGGATTTTTTGTGACTTATAATGAAAATTATCATTACCTATTTGAAGAACCATACTGTACATTTA
The DNA here is from genome assembly GCA_963675035.1 of Allygus modestus. Lineage (NCBI taxonomy): Eukaryota > Metazoa > Arthropoda > Insecta > Hemiptera > Cicadellidae > Allygus > Allygus modestus. Next base: position 51,699,537 of record OY776116.1, read on the forward strand.
AGAATCTAAATCAGCAAACCATACTTTACATTTAAGAATGTATTAAGTTATCATTATTTCACTATTTCTCCCAAAACGTTTAAACTGCTTACAGACATCAGCACCTCAATTGAAAGCTGCCCCACACATCATGATATAGAATTAGCTCTCTGTAGGTATGGATAATGATAATTGAACAATTTGTCAACTCTAGATTGACTATAATACTGAAGTAGACTTATCATTGCCATTGTAAAATGTGTCCCTAGTTTTGTGTATGCCAGGATTGAAAGAGGTCGTAGTTTACAATAATCACCAACATAGTATACTGCTGTCAACTATTACTTATCCTCTCAAGGAGGGGATAAAACAACAGTTGGTGTGTCAGGAAGCAAACATAAGTTCTCCCTTGCTTTCTGGGGTGGAGATATTTTGAACGTTAACGTAAATAACTAAAATATAAAGTTGACAGCAGCACAATCTGTCGGTGACCCAATCAAATTACTTCAATTTTAAATTCTAGCATAGGCTACACTAAAAGTGGCACAGCTGGACCATATAGATATATTACAAGCTGGTCTCTGGTAATATATTATCTGTTAGGGCGACCTCAGTTGGATATTTATCGAACCGCTTACTATTGCTTTCTCTGGTAATAAGAGTATCAGGAGATTGCTTCAGGTTTATTTTAAAATCAACAGGATACATTTAAGTATCATACCAGTTACAATCACACTTAATCGCAACAACATATTTTAATTGTAAAAGTTTTTTCGTTGTTTATAACTATCTCATGGCAATTATTCTTAATACCAACCACCAACAACGATGTGAGGATCTCTTGGTTTTGATCCTCACATTCAAGAGTATTTTCAATGTTATTTAATAATAAACAATATATTAAGGTTTTCAATTTTTATGTGCCACTTTCATCAAAGAAGATTCTTTAATTCTCTTGAACCCCACGGGTTCAGAGAAGGTATAGCTATCAGACAAGATCTGTGCGTGTGTGTCACTCTTTCCATTTCCATATTTTGTTACTGGAGACAGTTAAAAAACCCGCACTCTATTTCACATCATAACCGTGCAATGGCAGCTGTTATAACTTCCGAAATCAAAATTGATGCAATCTATTTGAGCGGGCTATTAGATCAAATAGTTTATATTATAAAAATGCAAAGATCTTTGCCATTAGAAAAACTCACAATTTAAAGTCTCAGGAGTTCCTTGGAGGTGGCTCAGGATTTAAATATATACGTATGATCCACCAGGGTCAGTGATTGACGTCTATAATCAGCCTAGCACATTGACATGTTGACTTACGACAATGTACCTCCTCTGCCAGGTTCATTCCAGTGGCACCAGAATTCGATGTTTCATCAGAAGTATTTTTACATTCGTGGTAGGTTGTTAAGGTTGACATGGGTGTTTCTTAAGTAGCATGGGTTTTGGTTATTTATTTCCAGGAATAACCAAACAAACTAAAATCAACTCACTAGATCCCCGTCGGATAAACCTTACCCAACACACCCTACTTAACGTAATAAATACCTATGCCAAATTCACCAACTAACGAACTTATTTATTTTTGCGTCATGTCCCTAAATATGTTAGGTTTATCATAGACTAGCTGATAGCCGCAGGCTTCGCCCCACAAATGATTTATAATACCCCCGTTGCAGCAAACCTGCATACTCAGCGAATTTCCAATGGATATATAAATTTCTTAATACTTCATAAAGCCACTTACCAAGTTTCATAAAAATATATTCACAAATAAGCGATATAGACCATTTTAATTATTCTCCATATGAATAACATTGGAGCGGAGTACGCAGGTTTGCTGCTACGGGAGCCTTTGGCAAAAAATTATTATTTTGAGCAAATATCAATAGACCGCAACCAGATGAAGCCGTATACCATGTTTCGTCAGTATACGTTCATAAATAGGCGAGATATAAAATTGTTATTTTCCTCAGAGGAATTATCAGAATACCAAATTGTGTGTTTTTTAAGCTGAATACGATGGTGAAAATTAAAATTTTACAATTTCACAAATAATATGTAAAAAATAAAAAAAAAAAACATTTTTGGGGTACAATCTCCCCCCAAAATACCCCTTCGGATAGAGTGATCTGGCTGGTTTTCGAACTTAGTCAAAAATGTTGCTTTACACATTTATACCAAATTTCATCAAAATCGGATAATTTTTACGAGATTTATCGTGCTCACGGACACATACACATAATATATATATATATATATATATATATATATATATATATATATATATATATATATATATTACAGTTTCGAACGAATGGTGTTTTTGGGGTCTAGGGACCTCAAAACGAAAAGTTATCATGGTCCCGGGCCTAGGTCTTACCATGCCGAGTACAGTAATAGCTTCTTCCCTATAAGGGAAATTCGTTAAAAACTATTACAGTTGTGTGTGCTGCATTCTGTGGTTAGCCCATGGAACTACTACGATTCAAGATCAGCTGTTTGTATTTTCATCAGCTCAAACAAAATTGAATGTCCATAAGTAATGCATGGGAACTTTGTCGGTGTCTCTGGCGGAGCCCTAAGGTCAGATCAGGATGAAAACCATTTAGTTTTCCTACTTTGCCTAAAGAATCAGTGTAAAAAATTTCAGCTCTCTATCTACATGGAAAGGTAGAGAATTTGTGATGAGTGAGTCAGTCAGTCAGTCAGCCAAGGCTTTGCCTTTTACAGATATAGATAAAAATAAATTATAAGTTGCATTATTAAATTGGTAAAACAAACCTAGCATTACATTTTTAACTGGTGATGTTCTTTTCACTTTCGTAGCAGTGATGTGTGAACTACTTGCGCTATACCAGATACAACACGTATATATGCTAGGGGCTTCTTATAAGTCAGTGAATTGTTGTGGTATCTTTTACTTGACAGAATTCTGCTTCTTTACCCTAAAATTTGCACATTAAGAGAATTGGTAAAATGCTAAGAAGATACATGTCGGGGATACGATTGACAAAATAAATTATTTTGATCGATCTTGGAACAGTTATGACCATTGCTCTCCATTTAAAGTTATGCTGTTAACTGCAGTGCTGTCACTTAACTTATGTATAAAAATTGCATGTGAATCTATTTGGAAAACCAAAAAGGAATTTCTGGTTCGTTTAAGTGCTGAAAGAAACAAACCTTTTTAAAAGCAACAAAGTTCCAAATCCATTAAGAATATATTGATAAAAAATCTCCTTTTTGCCAAAGAAGAAAAAAATATGTTTTTCTTGTAAGATAGAAAAGGCATGAAGTTAGATTCGTGCTCACGTTGGATATTCCCTGCAATGAATATTAAAATTTTCTTTAAATAATAACTCCAATGCAAAATTATTAATTCTTCAATGACAGATTCCAACTTTATATGACATTTCTTAGCAACTGTATAAGGCTATCTCAATAATAATCTAAAGTATTTTTTGTTCAAAAAGAAATACCTACTTTTAACAGATTTTGATAACTGAACTATGAAATAAATAGCCTCGATTTGAAGTTTTGTAAAGTGACTTTACACTTCCAATCCCATTCTTAAGGCCCAGCCTACCTTAAAATATTGTTCCTACATGCATAGCGTGGATGTCAATTATTATTGTATACCAAATGTATTTTTAAACAGCTGATTATGTTTTAAAACACAGGTTGTAGCATACGCATACATTATATGAGCTTAGTGTACTTTAGATATTTTTACACATACAAACTCCTGAAATCGCCACACAAACTCTTTTCTAGATGAACAGCGTTTCATGGTTTTGAGCAGTGGCCCTGTTGCTGCCATTCGGTCCCGTGTTTAAATGGACTGGTACGTTAATTTTTTTTTTGAATTTTTAAAAAACGTTCATTTTAACTTTATTATTTTACTGCACACTTTAAAGATGTTTCGATTATTTTTGAGTTTAAATACCATTTGCAAGTATGGCTAGTTTGTGAGAATAATTGACGTGGTTTTTTTCGTTAAGTAGCTTGGATTTAAGGTGTAAAGACACAGGGGACAAGAACAAAAACGGGTTAGATGTTGTACACAACCTAACTTAAGTCATCTCTCTAAGTATATATGGAATAAATATAAATGTGATGGTTTAACATATTTGTCAACCACCACGATTTATTGGTTTTGTTAGCATTACAATTTTTCCACTTAAACTTTATAGAAATTCCCGTTAACATGTATATAATCAGTCTCCGTTTTTTTAATGGCATTGCTTTCTTACAAGACATAGAAGACATTACTTGCACATATGCAGACAGATGATTAACATCCTTTCCAATGTCAAGTGATGGTAGTAACTTAATTAAATACATTCTACTATCCCTCAAATGTGCTCATGGTGGCCCTTAGTTTTAGGGGATGCTGGGGTTCATCCTCTCCAATGTCAAGGGATGATAGTAACTTAATTAAATACATTCTACTATCCCTCAAATGTGCTCATTGTGGCCCTTAGTTTTAGGGGATGCTGGGGTTCATCCTCTCCAATGTCAAGTGATGGTACTAACTTAATTAAATACACTCTACTATCCCTCAAATGTGCTCATGGTGGCCCTTAGTTTTATGGGATGCTGGGGTTCATCCTCTCCAATGTCAAGTGATGGTAGTAACTTAATTAAATACATTCTACTATCCCTCAAATGTGCTCATGGTGGCCCTTAGTTTTAGGGGATGCTGGGGTTCATCCTCTCCAATGTCAAGTGATGGTAGTAACTTAATTAAATACACTCTACTATCCCTCAAATGTGATCATGGTGGCCCTTAGTTTTAGGGGATGCTGGGGTTCATCCTCTCCAATGTCAAGTGATGGTAGTAACTTAATTAAATACACTCTACTATCCCTCAAATGTGCTCATGGTGGCCCTTAGTTTTAGGGGATGCTGGGGTTCATCCTCTCCAATGTCAAGTGATGGTAGTAACTTAATTAAATACACTCTACTATCCCTCAAATGTGCTCATGGTGGCCCTTAGTTTTAGGGGATGCTGGGGTTAATCCTCTCCAATGTCAAGGGATGGTAGTAACTTAATTAAATACATTCTACTATCCCTCAAATGTGCTCATGGTGGCCTTAGTTTTAGGGGATGCTGGAGTTAATCCTCTCCAATGTCAAGTGATGGTAGTAACTTAATTAAATACATTCTACTATCCCTCAAATGTGCTCATGGTGGCCCTTAGTTTTAGGGGATGCTGGGGTTCATCCTCTCCAATGTCAAGTGATGGTAGTAACTTAATTAAATACACTCTACTATCCCTCAAATGTGCTCATGGTGGCCCTTAGTTTTAGGGGATGCTGGGTTTCATCCTCTCCAATGTCAAGTGATGGTAGTAACTTAATTAAATACATTCTACTATCCCTCAAATGTGCTCATGGTGGCCCTTAGTTTTAGAGGATGCTGGGGTTCATCCTCTCCAATGTCAAGAGATGGTAGTAACTTAATTAAATACACTCTACTATCCCTCAAATGTGCTCATGGTGGCCCTTAGTTTTAGGGGATGCTGGGGTTAATCCTCTCCAATGTCAAGTGATGGTAGTAACTTAATTAAATACATACTACTATCCCTCAAATGTGCTCATGGTGGCCCTTAGTTTTAGGGGATGCTGGGGTTCATCCTCTCCAATGTCAAGTGATGGTATTAACTTAATTAAATACATACTACTATCCCTCAAATGTGCTCATGGTGGCCCTTAGTTTTAGGGGATGCTGGGGTTAATCCTCTCCAATGTCAAGTGATGGTAGTAACTTAATTAAATACATACTACTATCCCTCAAATGTGCTCATGGTGGCCCTTAGTTTTAGGGGATGCTGGGGTTCATCCTCTCCAATGTCAAGTGATGGTAGTAACTTAATTAAATACATACTACTATCCCTCAAATGTGCTCATGGTGGCCCTTAGTTTTATGGTATGCTGGGGTTCATCCTCTCCAATGTCAAGTGATGGTAGTAACTTAATTAAATACATTCTACTATCCCTCAAATGTGCTCATGGTGGCCCTTAGATTTAGGGGATGCTGGGGTTCATCCTCTCCAATGTCAAGTGATGGTAGTAACTTAATTAAATACACTCTACTATCCCTCAAATGTGCTCATGGTGGCCCTTAGTTTTAGGGGATACTGGGGTTCATCCTCTCCAATGTCAAGTGATGGTAGTAACTTAATTAAATACATACTACTATCCCTCAAATGTGCTCATGGTGGCCCTTAGATTTAGGGGATGCTGTGGTTCATCCTCTCCAATGTCAAGTGATGGTAGTAACTTAATTAAATACACTCTACTATCCCTCAAATGTGCTCGGGGTGGCCCTTAGTTTTAGGGGATGCTGGGGTTCATCCTCTCCAATGTCAAGTGATGGTATTAACTTAATTAAATACACTCTACTATCCCTCAAATGTGCTCATGGTGGCCCTTAGTTTTAGGGGATGCTGGGGTTCATCCTCTCCAATGTCAAGTGATGGTAGTAACTTAATTAAATACACTCTACTATCCCTCAAATGTGCTCATGGTGGCCCTTAGTTTTAGGGGATTCTGGGGTTAATCCTCTCCAATGTCAAGTGATGGTAGTAACTTAATTAAATACACTGTACTATCCCTCAAATGTGCTCATGGTGGCCCTTAGTTTTAGGGGATGCTGGGGTTCATCCTCTCCAATGTCAAGTGATGGTAGTACCTTAATTAAATACATTCTACGATCCCTCAAATGTGCTCATGGTGGCCCTTAGTTTTAGGGGATGCTTGGGTTCATCCTCTCCAATGTCAAGTGATGGTAGTAACTTAATTAAATACACTCTACTATCCCTCAAATGTGCTCATGGTGGCCCTTAGTTTTAGGGGATGCTGGGTTTCATCCTCTCCAATGTCAAGTGATGGTAGTAACTTAATTAAATACATACTACTATCCCTCAAATGTGCTCATGGTGGCCCTTAGTTTTAGGGGATGCTGGGGTTCATCCTCTCCAATGTCGTGATGGTAGTAACTTAATTAAATACATTCTACTATCCCTCAAATGTGCTCATGGTGGCCCTTATTTTTAGGGGATGCTGGGGTTCATCCTCTCCAATGTCAAGTGATGGTAGTAACTTAATTAAATACATTCTACTATCCCTCAAATGTGCTCATGGTGGCCCTTAGTTTTAGGGGATGCTGGGGTTCATCCTCTCCAATGTCAAGTGATGGTAGTAACTTAATTAAATACATACTACTATCCCTCAAATGTGCTCATGGTGGCCCTTAGTTTTAGGGGATGCTGGGGTTCATCCTCTCCAATGTCAAGTGATGGTAGTAACTTAATTAAATACACTCTACTATCCCTCAAATGTGCTCGGGGTGGCCCTTAGTTTTAGGGGATGCTGGGGTTCATCCTCTCCAATGTCAAGTGATGGTAGTAACTTAATTAAATACACTCTACTATCCCTCAAATGTGCTCATGGTGGCCCTTAGTTTTAGGGGATTCTGGGGTTAATCCTCTCCAATGTCAAGTGATGGTAGTAACTTAATTAAATACACTGTACTATCCCTCAAATGTGCTCATGGTGGCCCTTAGTTTTAGGGGATGCTGGGGTTCATCCTCTCCAATGTCAAGTGATGGTAGTACCTTAATTAAATACATTCTACGATCCCTCAAATGTGCTCATGGTGGCCCTTAGTTTTAGGGGATGCTGGGGTTCATCCTCTCCAATGTCAAGTGATGGTAGTAACTTAATTAAATACACTCTACTATCCCTCAAATGTGCTCATGGTGGCCCTTAGTTTTAGGGGATGCTGGGTTTCATCCTCTCCAATGTCAAGTGATGGTAGTAACTTAATTAAATACATACTACTATCCCTCAAATGTGCTCATGGTGGCCCTTAGTTTTAGGGGATGCTGGGGTTCATCCTCTCCAATGTCGTGATGGTAGTAACTTAATTAAATACATTTTACTATCCCTCAAATGTGCTCATGGTGGCTCTTATTTTTAGGGGATGCTGGGGTTCATCCTCTCCAATGTCAAGTGATGGTAGTAACTTAATTAAATACACTCTACTATCCCTCAAATGTGCTCATGGTGGCCCTTAGTTTTAGGGGATGCTGGGTTTCATCCTCTCCAATGTCAAGTGATGGTAGTAACTTAATTAAATACATACTACTATCCCTCAAATGTGCTCATGGTGGCCCTTAGTTTTAGGGGATGCTGGGGTTCATCCTCTCCAATGTCGTGATGGTAGTAACTTAATTAAATACATTCTACTATCCCTCAAATGTGCTCATGGTGGCCCTTATTTTTAGGGGATGCTGGGGTTCATCCTCTCCAATGTCAAGTGATGGTAGTAACTTAATTAAATACATTCTACTATCCCTCAAATGTGCTCATGGTGGCCCTTAGTTTAAGGGGATGCTGGGGTTCATCCTCTCCAATGTCAAGTGATGGTAGTAACTTAATTAAATACACTCTACTATCCCTCAAATGTGCTCACGGTGGCCCTTAGATTTAGGGGATGCTGGGGTTAATCCTCTCCAATGTCAAGTGATGGTAGTAACTTAATTAAATACATACTACTATCCCTCAAATGTGCTCATGGTGGCCCTTAGTTTTAGGGGATGCTGGGGTTAATCCTTTCCAATGTCAAGTGATGGTAGTAACTTAATTAAATACACTCTACTATCCCTCAAATGTGCTCACGGTGGCCCTTAGTTTTAGGGGATGCTGGGGTTCATCATCTCCAATGTCAAGTGATGGTAGTAACTTAATTAAATACATACTACTATCCCTCAAATGTGCTCATGGTGGCCCTTAGTTTTAGGGGATGCTGGGGTTCAGTGTTTTGGGAATCGGTCTGAAAGTGGAGGGGTAAAACGGTGGAGATTAATGCGTCTACTACTAAAATGTTACTGAGGTTAAATGCTGGATAAATAGGAACTGCTAGAAATAGGAAAAACTGCTGGATTTTTATCTATGCTGGAAATAGGATAAACTGGATGGAAGTCTGCACCTGAGACCAACTTTGCTGGTGACTAGGTTGGTATTATGGGTCATTTATCAATCAGCATTGAAACAATCTGATGGACTAGAAAGAGAAAATACTGGATTTTACGCAAAGATATAAGTCTACCAAAGAAAAACTCACTATAGTTAACTTTGATGGGTCCCTACATTCATCCAATTGAGTCTACTGAAAAATTTATTGAGGCTCCTAAAATGCCTTAACATTACTTTTAACAAGCTCACAAGCTGAACAAACTGATCCTTAATATTGCATAAAAATCTGGTAACCAAAACAAAGAATTTCTTAAAGGCCAGAAGGACTTAGGTGACAAAGAATTTCTTAAAAGCCAGAAGGACTTAGGTGCGGTGGTGACCCACGACATAGTACAAGTTAACTTTTATATAATTATATTATCTTATCTACTCTTAGCCTGATTTCCCCTAGCTTCTCCTTAAAAACGAATGTACTTAGCAACTTGTTTCTCGTTGGTCAAGACTTTCCGTACGGTGTCAAAAGGCGTTACACTCGGTCCAAAACTCTTAAACGGCAAAACCAAGAGAAGCTGGCGGTTATGCAGGGAATCCACAGTACAGCTTCCGTCATGAAGCTTCCAATAGCACCGTTGGACTGATGGTGGCCAACAAGTTTACTGGCAAAATCGTATATTTAGGGAGACGTGGCCTTGCACCGCACACTTCAGTGGATTAGTTTAGGGAAAACCTTTAACAAGCACGTTATTTGTTACAGTTATTGTATTAATATATTATTTTATTTATTTCATAGGGATTAGTGTGCGTTTTAGCCACGTATCAGTGGCGGCTTGTGGCAATAAGGTCCAGGATTTTAAAATAACCTAGATCGCCATTCGTTCAAATATGAATTTATGGCTTGTGCATGTGAGTAATAAATTTCTTTACATCCCTTGGACAAAAAAAGTATGAAACGAACTTGTCAGTCAGGCGTAACAAGAAAATCACGCACAAACCAATAACACCTAGACCCAGTGTTGCGGCCGGATCGCAGAGCAAATCGAATCATTGAAATTCTACTAGAGAGCACTCTGGCGTTTGCAGCTAGAGGAATTTATATTTTTCAGTTAATAAAATATTGTACCACAATTTTAATTACGATAGCGTGGCCTAATCTAATCTAATAATGAGTATACGGCTAAAATATCCGGAATCTGGTAAGTGCTTTGAAGATTCTAAAAGACCTCTTAGTTGGGTTATTTAAAATTAAATTACAATTATAGGAACTCGGGAATCAAATCCAAAGCTTTAGTCATTGCAGTGCAACGTCTCACGACCTGAGCTACCAATTCAGATAATTGTGAGGGGGACCTGAACCAGTTGAACTTCCAATTTCATCTTACTATGTCAATTAGCTTCTCCTCACACTCCAGTTAATACATATTTTAATCATTAAATTTCAGATACAAAATAAAAACACTTATCAAGTTCGTTTTTATTTGTCGTTTCCTGGCAACGTTTCCATATTGTTATCAATTCATTAAATTTGAAAATGATATACTAGCCGACCCGTTGCAGCTTCGCCAAACGTAACTATGATAGTTGTGTATGCTGCATTCTGTGGTTAGCCCGTGGAACTACTACGAATCAAGATCACCTGTTTAAATTTGCATCATCTCAAACCGAAGTGAATATCCATAAGGAATACATGGGAACTTTGGGACCCGGCGGGGCGGATCACAGGGGGAATTTCGTAATACCATTTCTTAGCAAGCACCTAGGGCCAAAGAAGAACTTACTTGTATGACAAATTTCAACTCGGTAATCCTTATAGTTTTGGAGATTTCGTGATAGGTCAGTCAGTCAGCTGAATTCATTAAAATAAATTAAAAGTTGATTTAAATACAAATTACATGTGAAAATCTCAAAAAGGATTTTTGGGGTAAACCCCCCCCCAAACCCCCCTTCGGATGGTGCGCGATCCGTCTGGTTCGAACTCGTTCAAATAATTGGTACTTAACACGTTTGCAATTTTATTAAGATCGGACCTTTTTTACGAGAGTTATCTTGCTTACGGACACATATATATATACATATATAAAATTTTAACGAATGGTGTTTTTGGCACCTGGTGACCTCAAAACAAAAAGTTATCATGGTCTCGGGCTTAAGACTTACCATGAGACCTACGGTAATAGCGGACCCCATAGCGGAAATTCGCTAAAAAAACAGTCTAGAGGAGCATATAACTAGACTGCAATTTTATAGGAGCGATTTTACTCATGTAAAAACTGGTTAATATAATATGTGTTATCTTGGTAGAAATTTTAAGTAGCGTTACAATTCTTCTTAATATTTCAAATAGCATATAAACAAATGTTTACATCGATGATGATTAGTCAAATCGGTACCATGTTTCGTGCAGTAGCGTCTAGTTATCCAGTATTACGGTCTCATCACACAGCAAGTCGGTTCCTTGAACACTGGAGAGTCAGTAGAAGAGTACTGGAGTGTGAGGATAAGCTAATTGACATAGTAAGATGAAATTGGAAGTTCAACTGGTTCAGGTCCCCCTCACAATTATCTGAATTGGTAGCTCAGGTCGTGAGACGTTGCACTGCAATGATTAAAGCTTTGGATTTGATTCCCGAGTTTCTATAATTGTAATTTGATTTTAAACATCCCAACTAAGAGGTCTTTTAGAATCTTCAAAGCACTTACCAGATTCTGGATATTTTAGCCGTATACTCATTATTAGATTAGATTAGGCCACGCTATCGTAATTAAAATTGTGGTACAATATTTTATTAACTGAAAAATATAAATTCCTCTTGCTGCAAACGCCAGTGCTCTCTAGTGGAAATTCAATGATTCGATTTGCTCTGCGATCCGGCCGCACCACTGGGTCTAGGTGTTATTGGTTTGTGCGTGATTTTCTTGTTACGCCTGACTGACAAGTTCGTTTCATACTTTTTTGTCCGAGGGTTGGAAACAAATTTATTACTCACATGCACAAGCCACAAATTCATATTTTAACGAATTGCGATTTAGGTTATTTTAAAACCCAGGACCTTATTGCTACAAAACCACCACTGATATGTCGTCAAAACGCATACTTATCTCTATGAAATAAATAAAATGATATCTTAATACAATAACTGTAACAAATAACGTGCTTGTTAATAGATTCCGCTAACCTAATCCACTGAAGTGTGCGGTGCAAGGCCACGTCTCCCTAAATATATGATTTTGCCAGTAAACTTGTTGGCCACCATCAGTCCAACGGTGCTATTGGAAGCTTCATGACGGAAGCTGTACTGTGGATTCCCTGCATAACCGCCAGCTTCTCTCTCGGTTTTGCCGTTTAAGAGTTTTGGACCGAGTGTAACGCCTTTTGACACCGTACGGAAAGGCTTGACCAACGAGAAACGAGTTGCTAAGTACATTCGTTTTTAAGGAGAAGCTAGGGGAAATCAGGCTAAGAGTAGATAAGATAATATAATTATATAAAAGTTAACTTGTACTATGTCGTGGGTCACCACCGCACCTAAGTCCTTCTGGCTTTTAAGAAATTCTTTGTCACCTAAGTCCTTCTAGCCTTTAAGAAATTCTTTGTTTTGTTTACCAGATTTTTATGCAGTTTTAAGGTTCAGTTTGTTTAGCTTGTGAGCTTGTTACAGTAATGTTAAGGCATTTTAGGAGCCTCACTAAAATATTTCTTCAGTAGACTCAGTTGGATGAATGTAGGGACCCATCAAAGTTCACTATAGTGAGCTTTTATTTGGTAGACTTATCATGTCATTGCGTAAAATCCAGTATTTTCTCTTACTAGTCCATCAGCTTGTTTCAATGCTGATTGATAAATGACCCATAATACCAACCTAGTCACCAGCAAAGGGTTGGTCTCAGGTGCAGACTTCCATCCAGTTTATGGTTCTTATCTATCCAGCATTTAACCTCACTAACATTTTAGTTGTAGACGCATTAATCTCCGCCGTTTTACCCCGCCACTTTCAGACCGATTCCCAAAACACTGAACCCCAGCAACCCCTAAAAATAAGAGCCACCCTGAGCACATTTGACTGATAGTAGTATATATTTAATTAAGTTACTATCATCACTTGACATTGGAGAGGATGTTAATCATCTGTCTGCATATGTGCGAGTAATGTCTTCTATGTCTTGTAAGAAAGCAATGTCATTAAAAAAACGGAGCCTGAATATATACATGATAACGGGAATTTCTATAAATTCAGGGGACAAATTTTCATGCTCTACCAATGCTAACAAAACCAATAAATTGTGGTGGTTGACACATATGTTAAACCATCACATTTATATTTATTCCATATGTACTTAAAGAGATGGCATACAGCATCTAACCCGTGCATGTTCTTGTCCCCTGCGCATTGTCTTTACACCTTAAACCCAAGCTACTTAACGTAAAAAAACACGTCAATTATTCTCATGAACTAGCCATACTTGCAAATGGTATTTAAACTCCAAAATAATCTAAACATCTTTAAATTTTGCAGTAAAATAATAAAAGTAAAATGAAAGTTTTTTAAAAATTCAAAAAAAATTAACGTTCTAGTCCATTTAAACACGGGACCGAATGGCAGCAACAGGGCCACTGCTCAAAACCATGAAACGCTGTTCATCTAGAAAAGAGTTTGTGTGGCGATTTCAGGAGTTTGTATGTGTAAAAATATCTAAAGTACACTAAGCTCATATAATGTATGCGTGTGCTACAACCTGTGTTTTAAAACATAATCAGCTGTTTAAAAATGCATTTGGTATACAGTAATTGACATCCACGCTATGCATGTAGGAACAATATTTTAAGGTAGGCTGGCCCGTAATAATGGGATTGAAAGTGTAAATTCACTTTACAAAACTTCAAATCGAGGCTATTTATTTCATAGTTCAGTTATCATCATCTGTTAAAAGTAGGTATTTCTTTTTGAACAAATAATACTTTAGATTATTATTGAGATAGCCTTATACAGTTGCTAAGAAACGTCATATTAAGTTGGAATCTGTCATTGAAGAATTAATAATTTTGCATTGAAGTTATTATTTAAAGAAAATTTTAATATTCATTGCAGGGAATATCCAACGTGAGCACGAATCTAACTTCATACCTTTTCTATCTTACAAGAAAAACATATTTTTTTCTTCTTTGGCAAAAAGGAGATTTTTGATCAATATATTCTTAGTTGATATGGGTCTTTGTTGCTTTTAAAAAGGTTTGTTTCTTTCAGTACTTAAACGAACCAGAAATTCCTTTTTGGTTTTCCAAATAGATTCACATGCGATTTTTATACATAAGTTAAGTGACAGCACTGCAGTTAACAGCATAACTTTAAATAGAGAGCAATGGTCAATGGTCATAACTGTTCCAAGATCGATCAAAATAATTTATTTTGTCAATCGTATCCCCGACATGACACCATACTCATCAAATCAAAATGTTGGGTTCTTAGCATTTTACCAATTCCCTTAATGTGCAAATTTTAGGGTAAAGAAGCAGAATTCTTCCAAGTAAAAGATACCACAACAATTCACTGACTTATAAGAAGCCCCTAGCATATATACGTGTTGTATCTGGTATGGCGCAAGTAGTTCACTCATCACTGCTACGAAAGTGAAAAGAACAACACCAGTTAAAAATGTAATGCTAGGTTTGTTTTACCAATTTAATAATGCAACTTATAATTTATTTTTATCTATATCTGTAAAAGGCAAAGCCTTGGCTGACTGACTGACTGACTCACTCATCACAAATTCTCTACCTTTCCATGTAGATAGAGAGCTGAAATTTTTTACACTGATTCTTTAGGCAAAGTAGGAAAACTAAATGGTTTTCATCCTGATCTGACCTTAGGGCTCCGCCAGAGACACCGACAAAGTTCCCATGCATTACTTATGGACATTCAATTTTGTTTGAGCTGATGAAAATACAAACAGCTGATCTTGAATCGTAGTAGTTCCATGGGCTAACCAAAGAATGCAGCACACACAACTGTAATAGTTTTTAACGAATTTCCCTTATAGGGAAGAAGCTATTACTGTACTCGGCATGGTAAGACCTAGGCCCGGGACCATGATAACTTTTCGTTTTGAGGTCCCTAGACCCCAAAAACACCATTCGTTTGAAACTAATATATATATAATATATATTATATATATATATATTATGTGTATGTGTCCGTGAGCACGATAACTCTCGTAAAAATGATCCGATTTTGATGAAATTTGGTATAAATGTGTAAAGCAACATTTTTGAATAAGTTCGAAAACCAGCCAGATCGCTCTATCCGAAGGGGTATTTTGGGGGGGGTTTGTACCCCAAAAATGTTTTTTTTTTAACTTTTTTACATATAATTTGTGAAATTGTAAAATTTTAATTTTCACCATTGGATTCAGCTTAAAAAAACACACAATTTGGTATTCTGATAATTCCTCTGAGGAAGATACAAATTTTATATCTCGCCTATTTATGAACGTATACTGACGAAACATGGTATACGGCTTCATCTGGTTGCGGTCTATTGATATTTGCTCAAAATAATAATTTTTTGCCAAAGGCTCCCGTAGCAGCAAACCTGCATACTCAGCCCCATGACTATGCATGAATGCTTTGTCCCCCTTAATTATAAACATAAATGAATACAAACTGGTATATGACTTCACCTAGTTGAGTTATATTGATATTACCATAAAAACCCATTATGTTGTGTTCCTCGATGCAGCAAACCTGCGTACTCAGCTCCAATGTTATTCTTATGGAGAATAATTAAAATTGTCTATATCGCTTATTTGTGAATATATTTTTATGAAACTTGGTAAGTGGCTTTATGAACTATTAAGACATTTATATCTCCATTGGAAATTCGCTGAGTATGCAGGTTTGCTGCATCGGGGGTATTGTAAATCATTTGTGGGGCGAAGCCTGCAATTATCAGCTAGTCTATGATAAACCTAACATATTTAGGGACATGACGCAAAAATAAATAAGTTCGTTAGTTGGTGAATTTGGCATAGGTATTCATTACGTTAAGTAGGGTGTGTTGGGTAAGGTTTATCCGACGGGGATCTAGTGAGTTGATTTTAGTTTGTTTGGTTATTCCTGGAAATAAATAACCAAAACCCATGCTACTTAAGAAACACCCATGTCAACCTTAACAACCTACCACGACTGTAAAAATACTTCTGATGAAACATCGAATTCTGGTGCCACTGGAATGAACCTGGCAGAGGAGCGGACATTGTCGTAAGTCAACATGTCAATGTGCTAGGCTGATCATAGACGTCAATCACTGACTCTGGTGGATCATACGTATATATTTAAATCCTGAGCCACCTCCAAGGAACTCCTGATACTTTAAATTGTGAGTTATTCTAATGGCAAATATATTTGCATTTTTATAATATAAACTATTTGATCTAATAGCCGGCCAAATGGATTGCATCAATTTTGATTTCGGAAGTTATAACAGCTGCCATTGCACGGTTATGATGTGAAGTAGAGTGGGTTTTTTTTTTTAATCGTCTCCAGTAACGAAATTTGGAAATGGAAAGAGTGACACACACGCACAGATCTTTTCTGATAGCTATACCTTCTCTGAACCCGTGGGGTTCAGGAGAATTAAAGAATCTTCTTGAAGAAAAGTGGCACATAAAACTTGAAAACCTTAATATATTGTTTATTATTAAATAACATTGCAAATACTCTTGAATGTGAGAATTAAAACCGTTGTTGATGGTTGGTATTAAGAATAATTGCCATGAGATAGTTATAAACAACGAACAACCTTTTACAATTAAAATATTTCGTTGCAATTAAGTGAGTTTGTAACTGGTATTATACTTAAATGTATCCTGTTCATTTTAAAATAAACCAGAAGCTACCTCCTGCTACTCTTATTATCAAAGAAAGCAATAGTAAGCGGTTAGAGAAATATTCTTTGCCAACAAGTGAGCAGAAGGCTATTAGATTTCACAGCTTGGAAGTGCGAGGATCCTTTTCAGTCCTCAACAACTGCATCTTCGTTTGCCAGTGCAAGATTTTGTCATCAGGCTTTTCAACTTTTCGCAGCAACTTGTCGTGACTGAG
Organism: Allygus modestus; assembly: GCA_963675035.1. Taxonomy (NCBI): domain Eukaryota; kingdom Metazoa; phylum Arthropoda; class Insecta; order Hemiptera; family Cicadellidae; genus Allygus; species Allygus modestus. Next base: position 51,716,602 of record OY776116.1, read on the forward strand.
ACGATTAGAGTTGAGCCAGAAAACCAGAAAGTGAAACATGACGCTGTATCTCGTAAACAAAAAAACATCCATTCTAATACTTTCAATATTTTGTTATTAGTCACAAAGATTTAGTTTCTTAAATACTTAACAATTGATTTTGATATTTTTTTAAAATTGTAATATCAAAAAATTATCCAGTAACTATGATATTTGTGTAGGCTGCATTCTGTGGTTAGTTTTAACTCGGTAAACCTTATAGTTTTGGAGATTTCGTGATAGGTCAGTTAGTCAGTTTTTTTTCTGTATGTACTTTACGTGTTTAAATAAGTTAATTTTGTTTGATTAATAACTCGAAAAATCTGTCAATTTACTCTTTTAAGACAGAAATTTAGTGACTTGAATCATACTCTACTTAATCCCGAAAGCCTTGAAACGTGTCGTGTGTGGTATCTGATGGGATGTTGTGTACACAGTAACACGCCCCAGTGATGACATAACTCGCAACTATAACGCACGCTTACTGTGCACGTATAATATACTTGGAATACGCTCAAATAATCGCGTAATGGGATGATCGAACTCCGAATGGCGGATGAAAGTTTCTGCCGTTAACTTAAGTTCCAACCGACATTTCATCATAAAATATTATGTAAATACCCCTGGAGACTTTGTAGGAAAATATCTACTTTCCTTTTCGTTAATTTTAGGTCATATGATAAATCTTTCTCAATTACATTAAATTATATTATATTAGAGGTGCAAATTCGTTAACAAAAAATAACACGATAAGTTGCCTATGCAGTGAGGTACATTGGAAATTAGCTGAGTACGCAGGTTTGCTATGACGGGGGTGTTTAATATCATAAACTGACAAAAGAAGACAGCTGGCAGTAGTAAATACGAAATAAATAGCTGCTGCAATCTAGCGGAGAAACTATTAACCCACATTATTCACATTACAGGAGAACGTTACCTTTATTTGTAAAAACTTGTATTAGTTTGTTATTATAACAATTATTAAAACCTTTGATAATTTGAATTAAATCATGTTAAACGGAGAGTACTTTATTTATTTAACCACAAAACATATGAATAAAACAATTTGTTAGTAGTTTCTTGTAATTACGAAACAATATTGCATTAGTATCTCGTACTATAAAACCAGTAATTGTTATCCAATGCTTTACCTTAGGAAATGTTGCAACATTTATACGTTAATTGATAAAAAAGTATTTAACGAATGTGTTCAATTTTTTAACTGGAAACGTGAAGTGTACTGGAAATTAAACATTTGTGTAAACTCTGATAACGATCTGTGCATCCGTTTTCACGTTATTGCATTCCGAACACACACGACCAAATACTGACGGACAACGAATCATTGTCGATCCGTTTATCAGTAAATCATGGGTATGGAAAAACGTCGGCTTTGTTTACATTAAAACATGTGATTAAGTGTATACTTTGTTTACGAACGGATATGTGTTCAAACTTTAATTGTTTTATTTCCCCAGCATGTAAAGAGTAAAAAGATGAAACGGGTCAAAGTACTGAGCAAGATTAGGGGCTATGGCCCCTTCAAGCCCCTTGTACTACTATTACTAGGTATACAATGCAGTTGTCTGCTTGCAATATTGAGCGGAGCGAGTATTTATTTAATCAATAATTTTCAGAAATGTATCGACGAATCGATTTTTTCCTTGGATAATATTAATTTGCTAGATTACTTTTTACTCATAAGATAAACTAAATGATTTTAAAACAGTATAATTCACTTTGAAAACTTATAATACTTTATAAACTTATTATTGGCTTAAGGTGTAATTACAATACAATAATTCATGATTGAATAAGGGAACGTAGACGAGCCAGTTCTTGAAGTTTTGTTGTCCAACCCGCATTGTTGTTGATCGCCCTAAAAAGGCGATCTGGTGGAAATCCTGGTTCAAGTATTAGTCCTTCAATTGACCGAACCCGTGACACTGCTACATAAGTAAGACCCAGCGCAAACTCTGATGAACCAATATCAACTACAGCTTTATCAACGGTAATTCCCTGAGCCTTATGGACAGTTATGCCGTAGGCAACTTGGAGAGGAAACTGCTTCCTTGTACATGATACATTATGTTTGTGGTATCCAACAGTATGTGGTAACGCGAGGGCTTCCAAATTATGCCTAAACCTCTCAGCATACTCCTCATCAGTTTCATGTGCAGTCTCCTGTTGATGGTACCGGGATGCATTTACGGTGCGTCGTCCAAGATTTGCACCTCCTCTCCGTAACCGTGGCATTTCATTCACGTACAAAGGTAAACAAACCACTAAAATAAACAAAACAACAATTTCACAGAAAAATACTGTATTTACAAACAGCTGATAGTAACAGTCTGCATTTAAATTTGATACTTATAACAGCTGTATAATCACCACACAGTAAACAAACCAAATAAAATATTTCTCCTATTAAAATAACATGGTAACTTTAAAGGGCCGTAGGGCAGAACCCTTATGTCCGATTTGGACCATTTCAGATTTATACCTTCCCATAGATGGTTACTATGACCGAGCAAAATTTCGTGAGGATCACTCCAGCCGTTCAGGAGGAGTACGTGTAAATAAAAAGCCAGAGTGTAGTATAGGAGCTCCGCTCAATAAAAATGAGGTGGTACAGTTCGCGCCACGGTGCTTGACGCCTGGGAAAGGCGAGAACCAACTCAAACTTCTCATAATTAAAAGCAGACAATAACGAAAATAACAAAAACCAATATTTTAACATTAAATTATTTAATTTTGGTTTCTGTTGACAAAAGTATTCTGTAACACTAACGGTACTAAGCCATATAGAGGCGAAAAAATCATTCCAGAGCATACGCTAACCAGGCGCCAAGCACTGTGCCCCGAACTGTATCTGTCTGTCTGTCTGTCTATTGTTCCATCACGCCAAAACCACTGGACCAATTCTGCTCAATTTTTTCACAAATGTTGTCTATGCACCACGGAGTGTCATAGGCCTATTGCCGTTTAGAAATGTCCTCAGGGCTCTGCCCCACGGGACTTCCAAGCTCCCATGTTATTCATATGGAGGAGGGTTTTATTTGGTTTATGTCACATGTGTTTTACTAATTCAATTAATTTTAAAAAAACATCTGTTATAAGGAGTATACAGATGTCATTATTTTGTTTACAATTTTCCCCTCTGAATTTTCACCCCGTTGCAAAGCACGGGCATAGCAGCTAGTTTACAAATAAATAAATTCCTAAGTCAGTCACGATTATTCTCACAGATTGCAGCATTGACTTAACAAATTGTCTACTTAATTACGGTTATTGGATCATTGTAGAGGATTTACGGTCATATTAAATATTGTCGGCTGGTTTGAAACTTTTACATATTGTTGGATTTTGTTTTCATGACGGATGTAAGCAAGGTACGTAGAGCTTTCAGTCCAGTTATGATTATTTCCATAAGAGTAATTTTCACAGCAAAGATTTCTTACGAGGGTGTCCAGCTGATCATAAATCAACAACATACTATAAAATGTTGCCAACCTTACAGGGTATAATAATGGTACAGCTGTTTTTAAATTGTCACTGGACATGCAGAAAGAAACTTTAAACCCTTAATTCATTAATCTAATTTCATTAATTCTTAATTTCATTAATCTTTAGTCTCTTGAATCATTAACCTGGGTTACGTGGTTGCGGAGAAAATCCAAAAAACCTGTTCATAAAATCTCCCATATTAAACTTATGGGAAAAAGGTTTTTAGCTTTTCCTCAGTTAATTTTACTGAAAAGTTCACATTTGCTTTTACCAATCAGTTCAGCACTAGAAAAGAATCGTTTTGGTGTTTAAATTGTGATTCTACATCCAACCATTGCAGAGATATTCAATGTGCTACACAGTACATTGTCCAATGTTATCCTTATGAAGAATAATTAAAATTTGATATCTCGATAATTTATGAATGTATATTGATGGAACTTGGCATGTGGCTTCATCTAGTACTGGAATATTGATATTTGCGAGAAAAAAATGATCGTTTGATGTTCGTCCCCGTAGCAGCAAACCTGCATACTCAGCCCCCATGTTATTCTTATGGAGAATAAGTAAAATGCTGTAAATCACTTTTTTATTAATTTATTTTTATGAAACTTGGTGAGTGGCTTTATGTGGTAGAGAGAAACATATACATTGGAAATTCGCTGAGAACGCAGGTTTGCTGCAAGGGGGTATTTTTATTTTAGACCTAAAGAATCAGTATACCAATTTTCATCTGCTCAGCATTTCGTGAAATTGGAGAATTGTTTTATAGACAACCCAGGGTACTATTTACCATAAATTCTATACTAATGTAATTCAGAAAAAATAAAGGAGGTAGGTTAATAGGCCATACAAATATATTAAAATATACAGCAGAAAATGTATGCATCAAATTGGCAGTAGAACGACCAAGTGTGTAATTTAACGATAACATATCAGTGATAATAGTGAATTTGCATGTCCACCAGACATACATTGTAAACTTAACCTTTAAGCTGGCTGGGATAGTTTATACACATAAATGTATCCAAATGTTAAGCCATTTTAGTTCTATTTCAGGTAATGTAATGTTAGTTATCCACAATATGATGTTATATGTTAGTTGATGACTGATATATGTTTGCTCGAACTGCATATGTGGTAATTTTCAAAACACATGACGTGTTCGTTGTTTTTTGCTGTGCATGCATGATGAATTTGCACCATTCTGTTCGAGAAAGGAAAAAACCAACATGATTGACAAATAAATCAAAACAATATATTAGTTTCATAAAATAACAGCTGATCATAGAATGTAAGCAGTTAAACAATGTTAATTTTAATTACAATGATGAGGAAAATATGGTACGCGTACGATAAATATCGTGTTTCCAGCAACACTGCAGATTGGATTGGTGATGACTTGAACTCCCTTTGGTTGAAAGGTCTCTTCCGGTTAACTGTAAAACCTTAAATAATCGACTGAGCAAACCTTTACGAAGTATGTATGGACCCTGGGATGTAAGTACATAACCGGTTTACTCTATTGTTTACAAAACAAACTTTGCTTTGACATTTGATGGGTTGATTGCAGCGCCCCTTGTATAGCAACGGAAAAATAATACGAACATCAGCGTTATTTTGTACTCTGAGGTCAAGGGGTGAAACTAAAAATGAATAACATGACCAAGAATAACTTTTTTTACATTTGATGGGTTGATATTGCCCCTTGCAGAGCCACGGAGAACTAAAACGAACATTAACGCTATTTTTTCTCTGAGCTCAAGGGGCAAAACTAAAAATGAACAACATGGGATGTCACTACTTAAAGGGATGTATACATTGTAGGTTGTGTCAATTTATATCATAACTGCAACATGTGTGAAAGGTATTATCTTCTTGGGTCAGCCTGAATCGACTTCATTTTTTAATTGCAATATGTGTAATGCATCGTTGTACGATACTAGTTACAAATGCTTTTCTCTAAGCCACCTGAATCCTTTTGCTACAACTTGTATCTATTTTGCCTGTTCTTAGATACACAATAAACGTGTTTTTAACCGGCTGATTAGAGAAACTTAAAATATAAATCATAGAGGTTTTAATAATTAATTTGTTTATATTTTAAATTAAACTATTTCAAAAATGTAAGTAAATTGTGCATATATAGAGAGATTTATCCTCCATTTAAAACAAACCTCGTGTAAAACGGTTAGGTGGAAAACTCAAATGAACTTTTCAGAGAGGTACAAAGTTAAATGTTACCCCATTTAAAACTGCCATAAGAAAACATTTATCTCGGTTTTTTTTAAGATGTTAACCATATACCATATTTAAGGTAAAATGTGCAAATATATGAGTTATTCTTTTTAAACTGATAATACTCTGGTGCAAATCAGTCCAGGGGAAGAGAAGCATCACACGTAAAAACAGGAGTAAAAAACTCGTAATAATTAAAAACTAAACTGCCAAATTCAACCCGAAACCAAATTTAGTTGTTAAACGTTTTACGTCGATTAACGTTGATTAACCTATATTGACCTTATATAAATTGAATGAATGAATTGTTAAATAAACGGTATCAGGAAACTGACACATACTTTCTCCCTTTTAGTCCAACTTTAATGAATAAATTACTTTTTATTTACCAAATATAGAATACAAAGCACGGTCGAATGTACAGAAAATCTTGTAAACAAGTTGTTTTAAAAAACATCCACCCAAATCCCTGCTTTGGAGGCACTACATAATCCATTGCTACACTCGTGGTTTTAAGAGGGGAAATGCCCCCTATTCCCCCCCAGGGATATTAAGGGGCAACATATTTCAAATTTCCACTGTTGGCCAATGCTAACTTGACAAACATATCAAGTTTGAATGCAATTTATCAGTATATAAGAGAGAAATAGTAATTTTTGTATTCCCCATAAGAATAACATTGGACAACGTACTGCGTTTACCGCAAAATTAAAATTCCAATTTTCTCCGCAACCAGCAATTGTAGAATAGTAATTCAAAATACTAAATTATTTGGTTTTTTGAGCTCTTTTTAATGGTGAATAGTAATATTTTTTTATACTTATGTATTTTTAAGAAAAATCCAAAAAACTTAATTTTTAATGTTTTAAGTCCTGTAATTTCTGAATCCGCATTTTTACAGACATGCGGGTGGTGTCATTTTATTGGAAAACTAAAGTTCTACAAACGACCAAAGTTTAATCAAAATCGTTAGAGCCGTTTTTGAGAAATTTTGATTTTTCATGATTTTTGGTGGTTTTTGGGGGATAATTACCCTTAAAAATCAAAAATTCCAAAAAATGAAAAAAACGCCTGGAGATATCGTGGATTAGTACCTACATACCAAATTTCATAAAAATCGGCCCATTGGTTAGGGCTCTAGCTCTGTACACATCCACACAGACACACACACACACACACACACACACACACACACACGGACACACACACACACACACAGACAGACATCACGTAAAAACCACTTTTTTGGGTTCAGGGAGCACCAAAACGAATATTTCCACTAACAACTCAAATTCGAAAATTTTTACGAAAACAATACTTTCTCCATATACTATGTATAGGGGGAGAAAGTAAAATGCAAGCACTGATCGTTCTTTGGTTTTGCAATTGACCTATATCTTGTAATTGTATGTTGTAACTGTACTATCCTTAAATTACTTAAGTTACAAAAGGCACAATTAAAACGAGATCGTACGCAGCACGCTGATGTGAGGGAAGTGAATTTTCGTATTAAAACCTTAAAAAGATCAAATAAATGGTTTAAACCAACGCTAATTAAATTTTGTTTGAAAATTGAAAAATGTTATTTTTTGGCTGTTCTGATGCTCCTGGTTGTATTTAAATTCACTAATAGGATGTCAATGTTGTACATTATAAAGTTAGAATGAGGTATAGTCGGGATAACAAGATGGTATAGGGGTATTGCGGGTGATAAACGATATTAAGGTATGAAAAACTGGTTTTTCCAGTATAAAATCCCCATAAGACAACGTACTGTATTATGACAATTGACATTTTCTTTAATAACTCGGTAAGTACTTGTGCTAGAATGATGAGGGAGGGCTTAAATCTTTGGCTTTTTACGTAAAATAATTTACTGCGTAACAAGTGTACTTCAGGGTTTTCTGACCCTTTTTAGGCCCAAAAACTCAAAATGTTAAAACTTAAAATCCCAAAAAAGGGGGTTAGAGTTTTCCGATTGTTTTGCCCAACGAACTTATTCAAACTATTATAAAAATGAATGTCTCTTCCAAATTTGAAGTAAATCGGACAAACATTGCGACCGCTAGAGTGCGAATACAAATATATATATATATATATATATATATATAAGTTTTTAGAGACCCCTCAGAACGTGTTCAGGGGTCACGTTAGGAACTTCTATGGTGGTGCCGGGCTTAAATCTTCTTCCTACAGGTGGGGTAGGTTGGTGAGGTTGATATGGGTGCTACTGAAGTATCTTCGGTTAAGATTTATAAGACGGTGTGTTCTAGTGGATTGATATTAGTTTCATTGGTTATTTAATTTATAGGAATAACCAAACAAACTAATATCAACCCACTAGACCCCCTTCGTAAAAACCTTACCCAACACAGCGCTACTCAAAATAATAAGTAACTATGGCAAATTCACCAACTAACGAACTTATTTATTTTTGCGTCATGCCCTTAATTATGTTAGATTAATCATAGATAAAAATAAATAATAAGTTGAATTATAAAATTGGCAAAACAAACCTAGCATTACATTTTTTTCTGGTGTTGTTCTTTTCACTTTCGTAGCAGTGATTTGTGAACTACTTGCGCCAGTCAAGTCAACAACTATATGTGCTAGGTGATGGAAATAGCAAGAGTTTAGTGGGACAATAAGAAAGACATGATACTAATAGAACACAATAATAATCACCATTTATTTCAACATCAACATAAACATAAACACAAACACATGATAATATGACACTTCATATTTAACACATGATTTATAGACATAGAAGTAGCAAGCTATATGAAAGTCAAATAGTATCTTGAACATCCTCCCAACTTGCATATTCCTTGCTCTTGAATGCATTTAATAAGTTTGTCTTTGTCCAGTACTTTGGTTAAAGAATCTGTAACCATACTTGCCGTTGGAGTGTAGCGAAACTTGATCTTTTCACCCTGCACTTTTCTCTTATAAAATGATGGAGCACATCAATGTGTTTAGTTCGTGGTTGGTATGCGCCATTTAGTGCGACATTTTTAGCATCCTGATTGTCCACGAATATTGAAATTGGATCTGAATGTGGAGTGATCTCGCTCACCAACCCCTTCAGCCACAAAGCTTCTTGGGTTGCCGCAGACATTGCCATGTACTCAGCCTCGGTGGTTGACAGTGCCACTGTGGGCTGTTTTTTTGTACACCATGATATAGCACCATTGCACTTGACAAATTGTAGCCTGTCATAGACATTCTATCATCTTCATCACTTGCCCAGTCCGAGTCGCTGTAACCAATGATGTCAGCAGACTTTTTACCATCAAAGGTTAGAAATTTGTCCAACGTCTCCTTCAAGTATCTGAGTATGCGTTTGACTGCTCCCCAGTGTGCTGCACCTGGATTATTGTTAAACCTGCTCACACAGCTGACAGCAAAACAAATATCTGGTCGCGACACTTGGGCGGCAAACAACAGACTGCCTACTGCTTCCTGATATGGTACATTTTCCATCTTTTCAGCCTCTTCTTTGTTCCTTGGTGACTGATCCTTGGAAAGCTTCTCATTTGGAGACATTGGAGTAGATACGGGGTCGCATTCGTCCATGTTAAATCGTTTCAAAAACTTTTCGATGTAAGATCACTGACTGATGTGCAACTTCTTGTTTGTCCTGTCTCTTGTTATCTGTAATCCCAGAGCAAATTTAGCTTCTCACATATCTTTCATCTTGAAATCTCTCATCAGAGCTGCTGTTTGAGGATTTCTTTCAGATGTTTATCATTATGAAAAATTAACAGATCATCTACACAGACTGCAATGATCAAAATCCTCCAATTTTTCATCATGTGATAAACACAGCAATCAAATTTTCATTGTCTCAACCCTATTTTTGTGAGATATGCATGTAATTTGTGGTTCCAGACACGGCTGGCTTGTTTGAGACCATAAATACTTTTCCGTAGTCTGTACACTTTGTTGGGTTCATGATGGGATCCTTCTGGTTGATTCATATATATTTCTTCGGAGAGATCACCTTGAAGCAATGCAGATACAGCGTCCATTTGGTCTATATCTAAATCCTTTTCAGCTGCCAAAGCTAATAGATAACGTACAGAGCTTTAACGCACCACTGACGAATATATCTCGTCAAAGTCTACTCCTTTTCGCTGTGCACAACTTTTTCCTACCAGTCTAGCTTTGTGACGAACGATGTTTCCTTCTGCATCTTTCTTGGTTTTGAACACCCATTTTGAGTTTAATGGTTTCTTTCCAGGCGGAAGATTTACAAGTTCCCAACTATGGTTTTCCATCTGTGATGAAACCATCTGTGTGTGTGCTCTTCATTCATTGCTTGAAGCCAGAGTTCCCTGTCAGGTCTTTCCATTTTTTCCTTAACAGTCAAAGGATCAGTGGGTTCACCACTATCAGCGTAATAAGTTAGGAAATCCTTCAGAGCATTAGGAGGTTTACGTTCCCTCTGAGGTCGGCCACAGGATACTTGAGGACTCAGCTCCATTGAGGAAGATTCATCCTGCTCAACATCATAAGTGTCAGCGGAATCATACTCAAATTCCTCGTTTTCAGAAGATAAAAGGTTGGGCTCTGCGTCAAGGTATGGTTCTGCTGGTTCTTCTGCTGCAAAGTTCAGTTCTGGATCATCCGGAGGAATGTAAAATAAGCAGTCCTGTTGATATTTGTCCTTTATCAACATGACAGTACCTTTTTCATTCTCAGAAAAAATTACATCTCTGGAAATGAACACAATCTTTGTCCTAGGCTCATAAAGACGGTAGCCTTTTTTAGTCGAACAATATCCTACTAAGATACGTGATTTTGACCTGGCATCCAGCTTTTTACGTTTCTAGGCTGGAACATGAGCATAAGCTTTACAACCGAACGTCTTTAGGTGAGAAAGAGTCGGTTTACGGCCTGACCACAATTCTTCAGGGGTCAGAGGAACGGTCTTACTGGGTGAGCGATTAAGCAAATAAGCAACTACGTTAACTGCTTCAGCCTAGAAGGTTTTTGGCAGCTCAGACTCCAGCAACAAACATTGGGCGCGATCCAAAAGAGAGCGATTTAGTCGCTCGGCTTTCCCGTTTTGCTGTGGCGTGTAGCTACAGCTTGTTTGATGCACAATACCTGCATTGTTGCATATTTCAGAAAACTTTGTGTTACAATATTCCCCACCTCCGTCTGTCCTCAGTATTTTGATCCTTTTTGCCGTTTGATTTACCACCAGATATTTAAAGGTTTTGAAGGTCTCCAACACTTGATCCTTCGTCTTTAAGAAATAAACAAATGTTTTATGGCTAAAATCATCTAAGAAAGTCAAAATATATCTAGAACCGGCTAGAGAGTTTACTTCCATCGGTCCAACTAAGTCGGAGTGCACTAATTCCAGTAGTTCACTACTTCTACTATCGCTTAGCTGGAAAGGTAAACGGTGGCTTTTACCAAGCAGACATGTTTCGCAAGGAGTATCAGGCACCTTGTCTGAAAGATTAATTGGATAATTGAACGAAGTGAAAGTATCCTTATACACAACTTTACTGCTTAGACTGGTAAGAGAATCAACTCAACTGGCGTGTCTGTGACCACAATAACCCGAGAATGCCTCCACAGTTAAACTTAAAATTTTCCAGAAAAACTTAACAGGTCAAAATCTCGGTCAAGTTCGTTATTCAGATATATTCGTTCAGTATTAATCAAATTATCTTAAAACCAAATTTATTTTTTTCCCCATAAGAAAAACATTGGAAGCCATTTTAGTGGTACTTGAATCGTTAAAATTTAGCCGACGTATATGTTTCAACCACAGAGTAACAATAGTTAGTTTACTAGAGTATACATTGTTATACTGGATAACAAAGGTTTTTTTACCAACAAAAAACACACAAGAGAGATAAATCGAAGTATATTTTTAAGTTGTGAGCATATTTATTATTTTATAAATCATTAAGTGTACGTTTTAAAAAAATATTTCTACAGTTAATATTCCCTTAGTACGCCTACTCTGTGTAAATATCGTAAGTCGGTCAGAGGCGACGATTGTAAGTTGTAACAGTGGCAGACGACAGACGACGCGTATGGCAGATCGAAAAACTCAAAATAACTTTTTGATGACTATAGATACTAAGATATTAACTTATAAAATAGTTTGTTTTATTACATTTTCTTAGACAATTGGTAAAATTGTGATTTTCATGTGTAAAAAGTATACAAAGCCTCAATTTGTCTAGAAAGCGTTGATGAAGTTAGTCACAGTAAGCGAACAACCTTAAAATTTATTTTGTAGGACAATTATTTGCTAGGTTATATTTTCACTATAATAAAAATTGTCTACATTACCTAACATACATTACCAGCAATGTAGTAGGTAACCACAATAAAAGCCAGGGGGCCTATAGATTATTTTAACCAAACAGCCTTTTTCGGAAGGTTAACTTGAATGATTTGACATAGCCTAGGGTTGGATTACAGTAAGAGTAAGCATTAAACATGGCAATACAATGTTGTAAAATACTTTAAACACATTAACAGGAATGTTGTAGCGAACCAAAATAAAAGCTTTAAAATATTTTAACCAAACTAAGCCTTTTTTACAGGTTATCTGAAATGATTTGACGAATCCTAGGTTTGGATTATACTGAGCTCTTTTCATCATAAACTTGGACCTATGGCTATAAAATGTAGGCCTATACACTTAGGCTACTTGCCATTTTAGAAGTTTCATGGACGGTCTTGGACCAACCCATGTTTATAGAATTTAATTTCATGATACAATATGTTGAAATATCATTTTATAAAATACAACTGTTGTAAAATACTTTAAACATTACCAGTAATGTTGTAGCGAACCAAAACAAAAGCTTTAAACTATTCTAACCAAACTAAGCCTTTTATACAGGTTATCTAAAATGATTTGACATATCCTAGGTTTGGATTATACTGAGCTGTTTTCATCATAAACTTGGACCTATGACTATAAAATGTAGGCATATACACTTAGGCTACTTGTCATTTTAGAAGTTTCATGTACGGACTTGGGCCAACCCATGTTTATAGCATTTAATTTCATGATAGCCTAGGCTATTGAAACAATATATTGAAATCTCATTTTTTCATCTAAATAACTGGGCCTGACGATTTATTGTTAATCCTTAAGGATATTTTGACTTGGCCTATAGAAATTGTTAACAATAGTTCGTATAGGAAACTCGCTGTTCTCTTAAAAGTTAAATTAACCACACTGCTAAAGTCACTGCTTAGCCCAAAATGCTATGTTTATTCTAAGATAACGCACCCATGCCAATTCTAACAACAAACCATGCCTGAAATCTTCAATTTATTTTAAAAATAAATAAATTTACGTATTTATACAACATTTACTTTGATAAAAACAAGTGATAAATGTATGTATGTTTTTCTACGGATAAAATGTTCGGTCGGCGGCGGGATCCGAACCTGCGACATTACGCTCCAAGAGCCAGTGCGATACCCCTCAGCTACCGCGACAATTGATTCTTGGAGAAATGACTAAAACTATAGCTATACTGTATAGACATAAAATCCGGATTCTGGCGGCAGTTAAATGATAACGGAATGTATTCTGATGATGATACTCAAATCAGATATTGATTTTTTTATGAGACTCGATTTAAGTTTGATCATGTGTTTCAATTATCCTTATACGCGAGGAATGAGCGTACACCTAGTACCATGTACCAATCCATTGGATAATTTCTTCAGACAATCAAAGTTAAGATGAGCCATACGTCTGTGCCAGAGAATGTGATCATTGCATCTGACTGTCATAGCTGTGCCATCGGAAGATGAAACATCTAATCTAAACAAATTGTTAACCAGAGAAGCTGTAGCAATAACTTAATTGTTGCTATTGTAAACTCGAGCTCCTTTGTTATCAAATATTACAGTGTGTCCTTTAGTGACAATCTGGCTGACAGACAATAGATTTATGTTTAACTGAGGTACGTAGTAAACATTACTTACATGGACATCTGATGAAGTACCAGAAACATTTACAGAAAGGTCAACATATCCAATTGTGTCGGTTACCATTTTGTTATTGTTAGCCGTGAAAATATTCAAATCCGGAGACTTGCTTTTATTGTCAAGTACACCACTGTCCACACATAAATGAGCACTAGCTCCCGAGTCTAAATACCAGTCTTCACTTACATTTGTTTGCACTGAAAAAGCAGCAAAGAGGGAAGTATTCGACTTAGACTTGCTTATGTTCTTATTGTCGTCATTGTTGTTGTTCTTACGGTGTTTGTTACAATCGCGCGATATGTGTCCATAACCATTACACTGGAAACAGCGAGGACCTTTATAGCTCTTATTGTCTTGAGGTTTCTTTGAACTAGAGAGTTTCTTCTCACTTGAATGATAGTTCTCGTTGCTGTTCTTAGAACACGGTCTTCGATTTTGCCCACGACCATAACCATACATCACCATGCATTTGGAAGGTTCATTTTCCACTGATACATCTTTAAGTAGTTTATTTTTATTGAATCAGCTGTAATATTGACACCAGAACTCTCAATTCCCATAATTATCGGTTGGAATTTATCTGGGAGTCCGGCTAGAAGAATGGTACCTATCCACTCATCATCAACCTTCAGACCAATATTCGTGAGCTTGAATGCGGTTGTCACTATTCTGTTGACATAGTCTTCAATTGAATTACAGGTCTCCAATTTCGTGGTTATCAGTAAACTCAACAAACCGACTCGACGAGTTAAGCCTCTATCTGAAAAAGCTCGTTCCAAGTTGTCCCACGCTTCTTTTGCAGTTCCTGCAGATTGAACATGTACATAATTTACAGAATCAACAAGTAATATTATCTTTGATTTACATTTGGTAATCTTCTTTCTGTCTTCTTCGGTTCCCAGAATACAGTCCCAGAGTTCACAGTCTTCCAGATAAGCCTGAATGGCGACTTTCCATGTATCATAGTTCTCACGGCCTTTTAACTGAATATTTATAATTTTCAACATAATATTTATGTTAAACAAGAAAAAATAACATTTTATATATAATATTGCAAACTAACGTGAATTAATTTGTTTGATAATGAATAATTGCAGTACAAAGTCTAAACCTTGTTCCAGTCATGCCAAGGTACCAACAGTGAGCCATGCTTTGCTTTCGGATGAGTTAATTAATATTGTGAGTAGTGTAATTATTATTACTTCTATATCGTGCAATAATTAAAATTCCATAAGAGAGGACGCTATTCAAGAAAGATTTCACGTTACTATCATCTTCCACAAACAATGTTCTAGAAATTTCGTTTTTCGTCAACAAATTATTAATTTAATACAGGTTATAAAACATATTTTGTTGTATTTATAATCATTATTATGGGTTAAGTGGTTGCTAATAAAGTAAAAACAAGTATTCAGACGATATTTTCATGTAAATTTTACAGGATTTGGTTAACACCTTAACTTATTTAATGTAAATTATATTAGTAAGTATTTTGAGCATATTAAGCGTACTCACGTACCATCCTTGCTTTAATAAATGTTGAGTTTATTGGTAGTTTTACCAACGAATAAAATTCCAGATCCAAAGTTAAATTATCGAATTATTTCTCATTTGACGTTTCCTAGCAACGTTAGTATATTGTTATCAATTAAATTTATTTTTTATTTTTATTTTTTACTCTGCGTAATCGCAGAAATCGTTTTGACGCACGTTTTGGCTGATAAGGATTACATTAAAATAGCATTTTATTCATCGATGTGCAACATATTCAGAGTTTTTCCAAATTGATGTAGCTAACTTCGGGATATTGTTTCTGATATTGATATGTCAAAAAGAACGTAAATCATCGTATAACTGGGGGCCTATTTCTTTTCGTTTACTTTCTGTCTGTATGTATGTGATTTTACTAGAAAATTTATATTTTAAAAATGGCTCGACAAAATTCAACCAAATTTTGGATAAATACTCTTCTTGGTAGGTTCTTTTTTATAAACAAATATTTTGTCATAATACCTTTCCGTTTAAAAATGGCGGCCATTGAAAATCTTTAACCTCGAATATCTAAAAAAACTTGAAATTTTACAAAAAACCTTTTAGAGTAAAGAAAGTTATAAAATATAATTATAAACCATATCTGCTTTAACATTGAAAATCGGGTTAAAATTAACTAAACTATGACTTAAAAACGGAAAACATGGCTACATTTTGCTATCATAACTAATCAAAATGAATCAAGCCGTTTATAAAATATAAATTTTTAATTAAAAATCACATACAGACAGACAGACAGTAAACGAAAAGAAATAGACCCCGGTTATATGATGATTTACGTTCCTTTTGACATAAGGAACGATATATCGAAGTTAGCCACATTAACTTGGAAACACCCTGTATAAGCCATACGATTCATACAGCATCCAAGAATGTGGCCAAGCTCTAAATTTAAAATAAGATTATGATACATGTGGAAAAACTGTTAAACAACGGTTGATCAACAATCGCGTTAATCGCTTTCGCTAATGTTCGCTCTCAGTCGCTAGGCCAATATTTGTCTAATATAGCGGGCTGAAATGGATTGGCAAGGTGCACTACCCCAAAATTTAAAAAAATCAGTTAAAATTTATAAAGGTTTGCAGCTTTTCCGATGGGTTATATAACAACTGCCAGATACAAACGGTCTAGGTAAAAAGTTAATTTAGTTTAGAGACAAATTAATTCAGCTTAAATTCCAGAGCTTGCATGCCCATATATCCTTAACAGACATGGTAGCTTCACAGTTCATGTAGTGTAGGTAGATAGCAGAAATATGGAATGAAAGGCTTACGAACCTTTGAAATCGTGCTTTATATGAAGTACTCAGATGAAATCGCTTATAGTTGAATAAATTGAAGTCCTACCCTCTGTGGTAAACGTCAAACGTTTCTCTAACCCAATCAACCACGTCGGTGGGCCTTTCATTCGCCTTTGAGCTACATCGCTTTTGCTTATTTATTATTTATGGGTGGTCCACCAAAGGTCCCAGTGGAAATTTTCTGTTTTCTTTACGATTTCTCTGCCTGATGATATTAAATTATTGTCATGCATCATGCAAGAGGCGTGCGGGAAACGTCATTATACAACTATTTTTTTAGAAATTATTAGTACGCGAGGGTGTTTTATTATGACTTAGCCATTTATTTCAGGATATCATGCCTTCTAACGTCTAAAAGCACTAGTAATATGTCCTGAATTTACTCTCAAATTCATGGTTACAGGAGAGTGTCATTAAATAAAAGGTTAAATTGTTAACAATACGTAAACAAATGGTATTGTAGGGCTCGGAAACCAAACAATAACGACCTGTGCACAGCATAGAACCGGCTGTTTTCCTCAGAGCCAACAAACCATCGCTAAACAATAACGACCTGTGTACAGCATAGAACCGGCTGTTTTCCTCAGAGCCAACAAACCATCGCTAAACAATAACGACCTGTGTACAGCATAGAACCGTCTGTTTTCCTCAGAGCCAACAAACCATCGCTAAACAATAACGACCTGTGCACATCATAGAACCGGCTGTTTTCCTCAGAGCCAACAAACCATCGCTAAACAATAACGACCTGTGTACAGCATAGAACCGGCTGTTTTCCTCAGAGCCAACAGACCATCGCTAAACAATAACGACCTGTGTACAGCATAGAACCGGCTGTGTTCGTCAGAGCCAACAAACCATCACTATACTTTAACGTCAGAATTAACTGACAAATGCATATATCTAAAGTGATTTTTGTTTGTTTGTAAAGCAGTAAATTTCCAGGACATTGATTGTGCTCATATATTTTCATATGTTCATTAAAAACCTAAAAATGTAAAACTGCTTATAAAACTTTAAACAATGGACTGTGTAAATGATAATAAACTCTGGTTTTGATTTAGATTTGAATTAATAGTGATTAAAAGTTCTAACAACTTGAACCATCACAAATGGGAATATTGGACATTTTTTACCTTCGTCACGTGTGGAAATTCTATCGACTATTTTGATGTACAATTTATTATGGTTTAGCACGATAACTTCCTAAAATTTTGTATCGACGGACTTCTATTTTGATTACTTGTACTCCAAACTTAGTGTTTTAATCGCGATATTGTTTGGTATACAGCTAAAGAAGTTAAAAATAGTTTGTAAACAACTTCTTGGGTAGCATGGTAAGTGTCTCAACTGCAGGTTGTAATTAAAGACGTCTTAACACTTAACAATATGATTACACCTAAATTAGTTAATCAATTTAAGTTCCTGTGTCTTGTCCTAATAAATTAGCGATCACCATATTTTTTTATTTTAATATGGTAGTGTGTATTTTTTTGTTATTTACATATAATGTATTTACTCAAATTAAATTAATGCATTATATTAGTTACTTTATTAACTTATTACTTATTATTAGTTTTAATTTTGTTCATAAATATAACTGGTCATAATTTTACAAGAACAAATTGTATTTTCCAAAATATAATGACAAAGGATTCCATCCCTATTTCTCTGGAAGTTTTTGGAAGGGTTATGAATTGTAGTGATCTACTAGACTAATAGTGACTTTACCGGTGGGAATGAATTTAACAATTTATGTTTAACTATTGTGGATAAGTTAACATTAATCAAATTAAGGCTGATGGATTTGACTCTCTGCATTTTAAAAACTGTTTTCCCAAACTATATCCTGTCTAGTCTATGTATATCGGTCCTGTTAACACTGAAACGCTCACTGGTGTTAAGTCTCTTAGGAGCAGTACTTCTCCAGGAATTGACGGCATCAGTTCATCTACAATAAAATCTATTTATCCTAAAATTACTGATGTCTTACTGTGTGAAAACCAAAGTTTTCAAAATGAGGATTTTTTTTCTAGACTTTGTAATAATACCTATATACAAAAGTGGAGCATGACGGTGTTGTAATTATTACCGACCAGTTTCTTTCATGTCTGTCTTTTCAAAATTATTTATCTTTATATATAATTCTGTAAGCAAAATTTTTAAGTCAAAATTGTGGGAGTTTGGCAAATCGCAGTATGACGGGAAACAGATCAAATTAAAGGTCTTGATTCCAGGGACTCAGGAAAAAATAGCAGTATTTAAAATGTTGCCAGCAAACGAAAAATAACGTAAAACATCCCCCAAAAGAAAAGCATGGGGATTTAAAGACGTCTCCTTTGTTTACAATAAAGCATGTGATTAAGTGTCCATTCTTTGTTTACGATCTAACATGTGATCCTACTTGGAGCAAGGTTAGGGGCTATTGCCCCCTCAAGCCCCTAGACTTTATATATAATTCTGTAAGCGAAATTTGTAAGTCAAAATTGTTGGAGTTTGGCAAATTGCAGGATTATGGGAGACGGCTCAAATTACAGATCTTTAGCCCAGGGACTCGGTAAAATAACAGTATTTCTAAAAAAGTGACCAATGAACGAGAAATAACGTAAAACATCCCCCATAAGAAAAGCATGAGGATTTAAAAACGTTTGCTTTGTTTACATTAAACGATTGATTGTTCACTTTATTTACGAAATGACATGTGTTCCTCCATTGAGCAAGGTTAGGGGCTATGGCCCCTTCAAGCCACTAGTAAATTATAATAATATAATGAAAATTAAATTAATAAGCTGTTTGAAATCTATTAGCTTTTTTAGCAAACCCAATACGGCTTCAGAGAGGGATTATGTGCAGAAGATACTGCGCATGTAAGATGTAAACGAGTTCGCACGCAGCACGCTGACGTGAGGGAAGTGAATTTCCACATAAAAACTTCTAAAACTTAAAATAAGTGTAAAAACATACATTTGTCCAATTTGTATTGAAATCTGAAAACATTGATTTTTTGGTTGTTCTGTTACTCCTGGTTTCATTTACTTGCAAAGCTGGGAATACAATTTTGCGCATTATAAGGTTAGGAGAAGGTCCAGACAGGCTTGAAAGTAGGCGTGAGGTTGCTGGGGATGATAAAAGTACTCTAACAAAGGAATAACAGGCTTTTCTAGTGTAAAACCCCCATAAGACAACGTACTGTGTTTAGTCGATACACTTTTTCTGTAATAACTCGGTAAATATTTATGCTAGAATGACGAGAGAGGGCTTAAAACTTTTGCGTTTTTAATTCCCATCCTTTTACATGCATTGATTTTACATCTGGTGCTTTTTTGACCCTTTTTGGGCCCAAAAACTCGAAATTTGAAAGATTAATCCCCAAAAAAGGGGTTTAGAGTTTTCCGATTGTTTTTCCCAACGGACCTGTCCAACTGATTACAGAAAGGAACGTCCCTACCAAATTTGAAGTAAATCGAACAAAAAATGTGACCGCTAGAATGCAAACACACACACATATATATATATATATATATATATATATATATATATATATACAATTTTGAACGACCCCCCAAAACGTGTTCAGGGGGTCACGTTAGGAACTTCTATGGTGGTCCCTGGCGTAAGTTTCACCGTGCAGGTCATGCTAATAGTTCACTTCCCAAAGTAAATTCACTAATGATAGCTTTAGGAGGATATCTCCTTGTTTACTATGGAGAGCCACAGGGATAGGGTTTAGATGCGATAATTTTTATAACTTATGTTATTGTTATCTTAAAGAAATCTTACCTTAGTAATCTAGTCAGTTGAATTATTCCTTAAAATCCGGAATTAGGTTCTCGTAGGACAACCACCAGTTAGGACTGTATGGGTCAACCAAGCTAAGATATAACTGAATATTCATCCGAAGGATTTTTTAAAAGCTGCTTACACATAATACACAGACACTAAAACATATATTTAAAAACTACTGTCTTTTAAAGATTTGCATAATTCCTAACATATTTCCTGAACTTAACCTCAAACTACACTTTGCATGCATGCACTCCCATTACTTTGTAAATAGATTAAAGAACCGGGTATCCTCTTGGAACAACAGCAATCCTATAAAGATCTTATGTCGCGAAACTCTTACTAGAAAGTTGTCACATTTCTGGGAATATCGAAGTGAACCTCGACGTTCTCAAGAATTATGTAAAAGAACCTGTAATGAACGAATGGGAAGAATTATTTATTTATAGGTAACATTTTAAAGATAAGGATAAATTGATAAATGAACGTGTACATTTATAATCTGATGCCATGTGTAGGAACTAATTTCCGTCACTTCCAGAAGCCAATAGTTTATAAGTAGGAACGCCATTTTGATTCTGTCATTATTTTTTTGAGCAGTTATTATGATTGTGTGACCAGTCGAAATCGATTGCCTCACACCCTCTTGTATGTATATTTAACGTCTTGAAAGTGAGATCATTATGTGAGTAAAGATATTTGTAACTGCTGTAAGGCGTTTATAACTACATACCGTGATATTTCGAATAATAAAACACTTGTATTCGTAGAATTTAATATTCACTAGGAGGGAGATGAGTAAATTATTCATTATACATTGTTGAACGCAAAATGGATTTACCTTTGATGGCATCAATATTTCAAGTTAATTTATTTTCTATAAATCAAACGATATTCAATTAGCAATGAAACTGCCATAAGCGTTTTAATTATTCAAAAGGTGATTAAATAATACTTGTATGTTTTAATCCTCTTTGTCTCGTTATAAAGTTAATTTCGTCATTGATTATGACAGAATAATTTAACTCATTTATTAGAATATCATTCAAAAGTGTATTTTAGTTTATAATTTAATATTTGCATATCAACATCGTAAGGGATGAAAAGTAAATATACTTTTCTGTAAGATTTAAAAGTGAATACACAAAATAAATTGTAATGTCTACGATAATACGAGTATAAGTCAGTAATGTCATGATAATTGTCTTATACCCAATCACACAAAAAGTATTGATTGGTTTAGAGGAGTTTAAGATGTATAATACATTCCAACAAATACTCATACTAAAATTCGAATACATTTTTTAAATACGTTATAGAATAAATAATAGAGACTCATATGGTTATTCAGATACTAGTTCTGTACATCGATGACATAACTATAACCGCACTTTCTTTATAAAGCCCTGCATTTGCGGTAGAAAAGGGGCACAGTAATATCACACCTTCTTTGGGTCTCTCTAAATGAGGAGAGGTGGGAATAGTTATCTTCCCTACTGCCCATACACATCCCTTAGTAGGAAAGCTCTGTAATTGGCTAATTGTATATTTTCCATAGCAGTAATAATCGTTTCCATAACTTAAATTAATTATTCCACCTTTATAACACCAATTCTCTTTCAGTAGTTGAGGTTTAACTAATTACTTTTCTCTAACAGTTAAAAAGTAACAGTAACAGAAATCAAACTCCTACGGAACTATCAAAATAAACAGTTTGCTTTAGCCAATACAGCAGCATGTTTGCCAGACTGTTATTGAGTTTCCTTACCCTTGTAATAGTGTTGGAGCGAAAGAAGAATCTTCATCTCCTTCTACAAAATCGCAAAAAAGTCGCGGGCAAGTAAATTTTGTGACAGTAAGTAGTCTTTATAAGTAATTTACCTATTCTTTAAACTCTCTAAGAAAGCATTTTTTATGTTACACCGATATTGCAGAAATAAAATGCCAGTATATCACAGAATATAAAAAACCAAAGACAAAGAGTAATTTAACGCATTATGTAAGTAATCGTTTGAAGGCAATAGGAAATGTTGTCTTTAATATACCATATTTTATTTTTTTACGAAGAATACAAAAATTGTAACCATAAGAAATAGCCTCTTATTTTCAGATTGGATTCATTATTGTTGGTCGGAATTAATAAAGTCATATGTCATCACGGGCAAATAATCTTAGTCCTAGGGTAAATTATTCAATTACCTCTTAAAGTCTACAGATTATGAGGGATATTTATGTTATGACTCACGTTGGAGCACCTAGCACAATCTATAAGTATCGCAACATCACAGATAGTGAGTGTAGTAGTGACACCACTAGATGTCAGTAACTCATTTGGAACCGTACCACGCTACAGAACCTGACTTAACAGACAGTTTCGCAGGACATCACAAATGTATCCCGCTTTGATAACAATTATTAGTCTGGCACATTACCGTGCTGCAGCATCTGTCATAAACAGTCAGTTTCATAGCACAGCGAGAACTTAGCTAGCTCCTGATGTCAGTGGCTCGTCTACAACCGTACCACGGTACAACTCCTGGTATCAACATTCAGTGTCACAACACAACAATAATGTGTTTATCTGTGATGTCAGTGGCTCGTCTACAAGCGTAATACGCTGCAACTCCTGATATCAACATTCAGTATCGTAACACAACAATAATGTGTTTATCTGTGATGTCAGTGGCTCGTCTACAACCGTACCACGCTACAACTCCTGGCATCAACATTCAGTATCGCAACACAACAAGAACGTAGCTAGCTCTGATGTCAGTGGCTCGTCTACAACCGTACCACGCTACAACTCCTGGTATCAACATTCAGTGTCACAACACAACAATAATGTGTTTATCTGTGATGTCAGTGGCTCGTCTACAAGCGTACTATGCTGCAACTCCTGTTATCAACATTCAGTATCGTAACACAACAATAATGTGTTTATCTGTGATGTCAGTGGCTCGTCTACAAGCGTAATACGCTGCAACTTCTGGTATCAACATTCAGTGTCACAACACAACAAGAACGTAGCTAGCTCTGATGTCAGTGGCTCGTCTACAACCGTACCACGCTACAACTCCTGGTATCAACATTCAGTGTCACAACACAACAATAATGTGTTTATCTGTGATGTCAGTGGCTTGTCTACAAGCGTACTATGCTGCAACTCCTGTTATCAACATTCAGTATCGTAACACAACAATAATGTGTTTATCTGTGATGTCAGTGGCTCGTCTACAAGCGTAATACGCTGCAACTTCTGGTATCAACATTCAGTATCGCAACACAACAAGAACGTAGCTAGCTCTGATGTCAGTGGCTCGTCTACAACCGTACCACGCTACAACTCCTGGTATCAACATTCAGTGTCACAACACAACAATAATGTGTTTATCTGTGATGTCAGTGGCTTGTCTACAAGCGTACTATGCTGCAACTCCTGTTATCAACATTCAGTATCGTAACACAACAATAATGTGTTTATCTGTGATGTCAGTGGCTCGTCTACAAGCGTAATACGCTGCAACTTCTGGTATCAACATTCAGTATCGCAACACAACAAGAACGTAGCTAGCTCTGATGTCAGTGGCTCGTCTACAACCGTACCACGCTGAAACTCCTGGTATCAACATTCAGTGTCACAACACAACAATAATGTGTTTATCTGTGATGTCAGTGGCTCGTCTACAAGCGTACTATGCTGCAACTCCTGTTATCAACATTCAGTATCGTAAGACAACAATAATGTGTTTATCTGTGATGTCAGTGGCTCGTCTACAAGCGTAATACGCTGCAACTTCTGGTATCAACATTCAGTGTCACAACACAACAATAATGTGTTTATCTGTGATGTCAGTGGCTCGTCTACAAGCGTAATACGCTGCAACTCCTGGTATCAACATTCAGTATCGCAACACAACAAGAACGTAGCTAGCTCTGATGTCAGTGGCTCGTCTACAACCGTACCACGCTACAACTCCTGGTATCAACATT
The DNA here is from genome assembly GCA_963675035.1 of Allygus modestus. NCBI lineage: Eukaryota > Metazoa > Arthropoda > Insecta > Hemiptera > Cicadellidae > Allygus > Allygus modestus. Next base: position 51,740,978 of record OY776116.1, read on the forward strand.
CAGTGTCACAACACAACAATAATGTGTTTATCTGTGATGTCAGTGACTCGTCTACAAGCGTAATACGCTGCAACTCCTGGTATCAACATTCAGTATCGTAACACAACAAGAATGTAGCTCTGATGTCAGTGGCTCGTCTACAACCGTACCACGCTACAACTCCTGGTATCAACATTCAGTGTCACAACACAACAATAATGTGTTTATCTGTGATGTCAGTGGCTCGTCTACAAGCGTACTACGCTGAAACTCCTGGTATCAACATTCAGTATCGCAACACAACAACGTATATAGCTATGATGTCAGAGGCTCGTCTACAACCGTACCACGCTACAACTCCTGGTATCAACATTCAGTGTCACAACACAAATAATGTGTTTATCTGTGATGTCAGTGGCTCGTCTACAAGCGTACTACGCTGAAACTGCTGGTATCAACATTCAGTATCGCAACACAAGAACGTAGCTAGCTCTGATGTCAGTGGCTCGTCTACAAGCGTAAAACGCTGCAACTCCTGGTATCAACATTCAGTATCGCAACACAACAACAACGTAGCTAGCTCTGATGTCAGTGGCTCATCTACAACCGTACCACGCTGAAACTCCTGGCATCAACATTCAGTATCGCAACACAAGAACGTAGCTAGCTCTGGTGTCAGTGGCTCGTCTACAACCGTACGACGCTGCAACTCCTGGTATCAACATTCAGTATCGCAACACAAGAACGTAGCTAGCTCTGATGTCAGTGGCTCGTCTACAACCGTACGACGCTGCAACTCCTGGTATCAACATTCAGTATCGCAACACAACAACAACGTAGCTAGCTCTGATGTCAGTGGCTCATCTACAACCGTACCACGCTGAAACTCCTGGCATCAACATTCAGTATCGCAACACAAGAACGTAGCTAGCTCTGATGTCAGTGGCTCGTCTACAACCGTACGACGCTGCAACTCCTGGTACCAACATTCAGTATCGCAACACAACAACAACGTATCTAGCTCTGATGTCAGTGGCTCGTCTACAACCGTACCACGCTGAAACTCCTGGCATCAACATTCAGTATCGCAACACAAGAACGTAGCTAGCTCTGATGTCAGTAGCTCGTCTACAACCGTACCACGCTGAAACTCCTGGCATCAACATTCAGTATCGCAACCCAAGAACGTAGCTAGCTCTGATTTCAGTGGCTCGCTCGTCTACAACCCTACGACGCTGAAACTCCTGGTATCAACATTGAGTATCGCAACACAACAAGAACGTAGCTAGCTCTGATGTCAGTGGCTCATCTACAACCGTACCACGCTGAAACTCCTGGCATCAACATTCAGTATCGCAACACAAGAACGTAGCTAGCCCTGATGTCAGTGGCTCGTCTACAACCGTACGACGCTGCAACTCCTGGCATCAACATTCAGTATCTCAACACAACAACAACGTATCTAGCTCTGATGTCAGTGGCTCGTCTTCAACCGTACTACGCTGAAAATCCTGGCATCAACATTCAGTATCGCAACCCAAGAACGTAGCTAGCTCTGATGTCAGTGGCTCGTCTACAACCGTACTACGCTGAAAATCCTGGCATCAACATTCAGTATCGCAACCCAAGAACGTAGCTAGCTCTGATGTCAGTGGCACGTCTTCAACCGTACTACGCTTCAACTCCTATCATCAACATTCAATATCGCAACACAACAAGAATGTAGCTCGCTCTGATGTCAGTGACTCATCTGGCTCCGTGCCACGCTGCAGCACCTGGCACTAACAGTTTTAACTCTGGCCCAGTCTCGTCTCCAGCTTCTCTTGTAAAAGATTATTAAAACATTTAACTTGAAATACATGTTTACGAAATATAATGATTTTAACTGGGTCATTATTACTAATTAATGTTTAATAAATGAGCGGAAACTACGTCAAATGGGCAACAATCACAATCACAATGCGCATCGTAACAATTGAGGTTTTGAATTAGATATTTTATTGGTATTGTATTAACCAGCAACTCAATGTATATCATTTTGAAAATAGACTTATATTTAAATAATCTTATATATCATTTTTCTAGCCTGTTTTTCTGTCAGTCCACGAGATCATCTTTATTCCTTCATCAAATTCCACGATTTACCCCTCATTTTGACGAAAAATAAACCCACGGTCTAAAAGTGTACCGCTTCTCGGAAATTTAAAAAATGTTAAAGATAAATAAAGGTAATTGTTTATTTAGACAGGAGCGATAATGTAAACAAAAGAACATCTGACCAGCTGACAATATTTGGTTCGCAGTGCGGAATTCCGCACGGGTCAACTAGAAAAGTATCCAGGGGATGACTATTATCGAAGTCCAAGGTTAAAAAATATGTTTTAATGTAAAATGGATTGAAAGCAAATTATTTACAAGCATTGAACTATTAGTAGCCTGGTCAATAGGTATTTGGCTTACAGGTATATATTGACCTGGAACACACAGGTTTGTGTAGTCAGTGGAACACACAAACATTCTTATACGACCCTATACACTCACCCGCACAGTTCTAGCGCCCGCATACAAACACGCAGGCGAACATTCTACAAGTGAACAACCCTAACCGCACAGCTCAAATGCAAACATGTCTCGAGGACGGTTGGCCGATGTTAAGTACACTCGTAAGCTCTCGGCGCCCAATGCCTAATGATATACAATTGGTTGTTGGTTAACTTTCGAATTTGTCTATCGTTATTTAGATATGAGTGTTTGAAGTATAAAAATAAATTCCACTGTCCTTGTTATTTTGAGTATTACCGAACTAGTGATATATAATCGTTTATGTAATAACTCATTAAATTTGGTAAAATATTACTCATTACAACTTACATTTCTGTGGTTATGAGCACCACTGATAAATATTGGTTAAAAAGTTGTTTTAAATTTAAAAATATTTAAAACTTGTAGGTTTCTATTGCTTGTACAGCAGTAAAGCAGTAATAATGTTTTGTGGACCGACAATAAATTAATGTTAGATGAAATTTACTAAGATACCCCCGGAATAATCACCACAAATAATATTCAATAACTCAAATAATATTTTGGGTTGACTCTCTCATTGTTACAATGCTTATTCACTCATTCAATTATCTAAGAAAATATTCACACTTTTAACTCCAATCAAAAGCAGTGACAGAATAGCCAAGTGTTGTGGCGTAGTATTTTAACGAGGAGTTTTAATTTGTTTTAACTTATTTGGCAGAAAGACCTATTAAATACTATTCCAATCAATCTATAATAAATATTGCAACTAAAAGCCAGTATTTGACAGCATAGGAATATACTGGAAAACACTGAACAATGTAACACGAATAATTTTAAGAACAAATTAATACATGCGTGATGTGTCAAGTATTTAGGCAATATAGAAAGCGAAGATTGAGTATAGAACTGTTATTCACGTAATTACACTACAATACATTTCCATCCCCAGGAGCTGACGATGCTCAATATGTTGTCAAATATGCTGAGGCAGAGTTATGAAGGAATTATTAAAGACGTTTACGGAAACGTGCCGCTTATTGTTCTCCTTTATTCGAATGGGTTCAATTTGGCTTTATATTAAAAACGAAATAGAGCACATTTATCATATTCTGATATTCCAAGAATTTTCAAGGTAGCTTGAAGTAATATATAATGACATTATTACATTTGGTACTATTTTTTTTTTGAATGTTGTTAATATGTATAAACAAAATTGTATTAAAAAATGGGTATTACTAACTAAAACAAAATAATATGTTTTAAATAGTTTGAAACATTTCCCAGGTTTTAAAAATTCTGCAAGTATTTGTATGCTCATGTTTAAGAGCCTTATCAAGCTAATATCCTATGTTTAGTTCTAACAAAATCATTTTATTTTTATTTCTCAATACAAATTTGATCACTAAATGGGGATGGAGGTAAAGAGTGCATTTTTGATCGCATTTTGTATGCTGTTGTTACTTTGTAAGTTAAAACAATTAACGTTTTATTTGACTACTTAAAAACTACATCAAAATGTGTATGTTAAGAATTAATTCTCCATGAAAATACATATTTTAAAGAAAACTATTGTAAAAAAATAGGAATAGGTAATATTATCAGTGGTTGTACTCAAAAAATTAGAATTTGTTTTAAAACACTCGCAAAATAAACAAAAAACCCAAAATAATTGTCTTTGTGAGGAGAAACGGTGGGGATGTGAAATCTCCATTTCCGTTCACTTCACAGCCGCTCTTCATCGTTTCTCAGAATTGTTTTGTGAAGTATAAAAATAATCCTCAAAAAGATTTTAAATCTTAGAATGTATATATTATTATCATAATTTAATATGTAGGAATAGGTTGAGTTTAAATAGGTTTATCATTTTAACTAAATGAGGTTATTATAATATTTATTTTGGACGTCATCTTGCGGATTTAGAAAAATTGTGAAAATACTATTACTTAGTCCTCTTTCTATCAAACTGCATCACCACCCTTACTAAAGGGATATTTAAAGATTGTAGCACTATCGTGAAATAAAATTATAGCATTAGTAGTACAGGGTGGAATATAAATGTCGATATTAAATTAACATTGAAACTATTCAAATCAAAATAATAAAAAATAGCGATGGCATGATAATTTGTATAAAATAATTATAATTAAAATCTCAGAGAACAAAATTAACAAACATGTATTTCAAGATCATATGTATCACCATAGTTGTCTTTGTGGTATGAAATTTGTAATAATTGTTTGTATCTAATTGAGCAATCAATTTTACAATAATATCAATTTCTGGAAAATGTTTTATTTACTAATTTCAACTCCTTAAAATATGAAAAATTAGTTTCGAAGAAAATTATTAGTTTATTAATAATTTAAACAGTTAAATTTAAAATAATCAGATTTACTGATATGTTATATTAGTTATAATGTTTATCTTTGTATCCTATGAAGTTTATTTTTTTTTATTGTAACGCTAGTTGTAACCAGAAAAAATAACTAGAATTATTGTTGTATATACACTATTTTAAAATCATTACCTAACATAAGGAATGTTCATAGAAAGTATAAAGGATGTATGTAATAGAAATCGTCACCACGCTTGTGTCATTATCTCTGATAAGTTGTATATACTCCATATTATATAAAGTACATGTTGGAAAACAATATTTTATTTTATTTGAGTTTTTCTTGAATAATATTCCTTTGGAAAAACGGAGCTATCAAAGCATACTTTTAACACAACATGAATATTGTTTTATTTTGGTTTTACCCGAGAGTCAATTTCAATAAAGTTACCTTTGTCGCCAACTGCAGTAGGACTTTGGAACGATGTTAAAAGGGTCCATTGACTTTCAGTAAGGTATGTGAACAGTTATCCAAGTTATGTTGGAAAAATAAATAAAATATTTTTATTAAATTTAATTTAATAACCTAGTTATGAAATATGTGTTGGTAGAGTATATTAAGGTTTTAATAAGTGTGCTAACCATTTAGTAAGCCAACCTTCATATCGCGGCATTATGAAATTACAATACTGTACTGGAGTCGGGAAATTCATATGAATATAGTATATAGAATATACATGTTCAATTAAAAATATCAAAAGTGACTAAATATATTATGAGAAAAGCTGGTACAATAAAATTAACACTTAAATAATAAAGCATAGGTAGGCCTATTACACTTAATATTAAAGGCGAATTAAATAAATATCTTCACGGAGTAATGGATATAAAGAATTTAACCCAATTTAAACATTTCAGCCGGATGGAATTTCCCACTGGACCTGGCTTTAATTCATTCAGGATGATCTATCAGGATGTAAAAGTGATCTAGCTAATAACTCAGTCAATCTTTGTGTACTATTTATTTCTCAATTTCAAACAAAATTACTCAAAAATATGTTGTTTGTGATTTCTCCGCCTTATATTGGTCGATGACAACGTTGATCATGTTACAATAGTTGTTCTCGAGGCTACGAATCTTGTCCTGTGCTCCAGCAGTAAAGTCTGTACTAAAACTAAGTAATTGAAGATCCAATGGCAGGCAATAAAATGTATACTGTTTTCTTAGCGTTATTCAAAGTTGTAACATGTTTATCGTTTTTTAAATAGTGTTGATAATAATTAAAAAGGTATCAAAAAAACAAAATTGTCTACCTTTGTGTAACTAAAATTTATAATCCTTCCCTTAAGACTATGTAATACTAAAGCGTCGTCCACCTTTCTTCCACCTTTCGGTTTGGCTTTTTACTTTTGGCATTTTACTCTCCAATTGGCCGTAGTTAAGCAGTATATTTTATACTTTTATTTTGTTTAATTGATGCATATTTATAGATTTCTCCTCGCTAAAAGCTACATATAAATTGGGTGTGATTTTGCCGCGAATCAATATATATTTTGTGTAACGTAAAAATACCTCGTGTTTTCTAAGTGTATTCAAGTATTGTGTTAAATAATTCATTTTAAATTAATTTATTTTTTAATAATTTATATTTTGGGCACATTTACAAGTCAATTACAATTCAACCAATACATGTCCAAACAATATGGAATAATTAGATGTCAACATTCGGTAACACATACCAAGAACGAATAAGGTTCAAACGAGCTCGTGAGTTCTAAAAGGCCAGATATTTTGTATTTATAGAGTCGATTCCCCGCAACCACGGCCGCTGATGTCGTATCAAAAGCGAACCGATACATTGGAAATGTTTCACCATAAATGTGAGTTTGGCATGGCCATTACATCGACCAACCTGTGGTATATGTTTTAAACAGAGATTGTATACTGCCTTCCATTATTTTAAATCCTAAATAAGCGAATCGTAAAAAATGTTTAATGTCAGAGATCATGTCTTGTTTCATTACGAATTACAAGGCTAGGTGTAAGTCATTGATTCCTTTATAAAGTATCAATGTTTATTCTTTTTGTTAAATAATACTCTTACGATGTAATATGGGTCTTTTGTTATCTTTTAATTCTTTTACCGAGATGTATGCCGAGGAGAATGTTTGTATAGCTCTAAAGTGTTAGGTGGTTGCCCCTTTATGTTCAGTGTTCCAGCATTTTTTTATCCTGAATAGTTAGTAATTGATAATTGCAAATAAATCACATACATTGAAAGTCCATACCATTTTTGAAAGGAGGGGGCAATTATATTATCTAATAATAACTAATATTTGGTATTTGGTGTAGTTACTTAAGCAGTATAGTAATTAGTATTTAGAGTTTAACTTGTTTTAATAACTGAAAACTAGGAGACCGAGCTTTTATTGAGGAAGGTCAGTTTTTTTTTGTTTTTTTTTTATATGGCTCTATATTAAGCCTCTTTTCTTTATTTATAAGGTCGTGCCATTTGTTAGTACAACTTTCAATATCATTTTAAGTAATAATTTTGTTACACAAATTTGGTTAATTTTAAATATATGCCTTCATATGCAATGATTATTTATTAGTGTTAGTCCCAGTTCTCAGGAAACTATATGTTGTTAATTAACTAAATGAGTATTTGATAGTTATCTGGTTGTTGAATGAACAGCTGTTTCCGATCTTTGGTTTTGATTTAAAACTACATAAGCCATGTTATGTTACTGATTCTGATTCTAATTCCATAAATTAGTTATTTACAAAAGTTTTTAAAACCGTTGGAGTCGATTTTTAGATTAGAGTTACGCGCAGGTAACCCTTACAAATATTATAAGATAGGATAAGTATTACGACTATAGAAATTTATCGAAAGAATACTACGCTACAAACCCATTTAAAGTTTATCCTAGGTTCTTACCTCATAATAAACAAAAAATCTATCTATAAAAAGTGTAATGTACGAGTTACATAATGATATTGGCAACATGTCATGTTTTTATATAGACATAGATATTTCATGAAGACATTTTTACTCTGAGTCGACATCGATACACATGTAGGAAGCAATAAAAAGATGCAGTAAAAATGCTGTGAACAGCTCTTATCTCTACCGTTGTATCGGTTGGTGGAAGCAGGTGTCATTTTGTTACCCAAGGGTGTGTGTAGTAACATGTTGTTGAAACAATGTTGTTTTCATGGCTGTAAATGTTCCCCCCATATAGAATATCTACCTAACTGTATTTAAAAATAAACAATCAACTTGTAAATAGATAGTTTAGGGAATTTTAATACTACAATTTTAGTTAGGCAAGAAGAATTTTTGTAATGTTTTAGAAATTTTGCACCTTAGCTTCAGTTTAAACTTAAAAATGTACTGTTTCTTTAATAATGTGTTTTAATCATCATCATCATGATCATGAATCAAAGAATTGCAAAGCGAATCTCAACTTAATCAGTATAGAAGATATTACGTTATGTGTGGTTGACGAACATTCAAATACAAATACAGGCACGAAATAATTTTAATAATAGGATAAAATATATTAAATTCAGTTTTCTCAGCAAAGGTTTTTTGTATTTTCTAAGGGTGAGGAGAAAAATAAATTTACGCACACAAGTGGCCAACCTGTAGTGTGGGACTCCTACTAAAAATGTAGACTACCCACTGAAAACCCCTTCAACTCTTTGGGACTCTAACCTGGAATTGTATGTCACACTACTTCAGGCTAGGCCTAGATCTGGCTTAATCATACAGGACTCACTCGATTTCCAGCCGTCACATCATTCAATCTAGTCCGCTTCCTGCTTTAGATCAGTCTTTTTTCTGCGGAGGATGCCCTAGTCAAAACGTGACAAACAGTCACAATTTTCCTTGCCCTCCATCATATTTTCACAGACCGAGTACACACAAAATGCACTCAGTGATCGTGAGGCCTGCAGGCGGGGCCTTACCGATGAGGACAGCAGAAAAAAGTCTGCTCCGTGTCGTCGGGAACGCCCGGGCAGTAGATGCAATCCAGTGAACCGACTTTGCCCATCAGGTGCAGGTACGAAACGAATTAACCGCTGCTAGGTCTAGGTCGGGTAGTCATCAAAGGTTGCATTATAGGTTGTTAAATCAATAAACATAATTTTAAGATAGCAAACCTCCGTACCTAAAGTAATTTATTTATTTAAAATAATTTGTCTTAGTTATAATCCAAATTAAAGAATGTAATATATATATATGGGATCAAGCGCTTTGTTAAGCCAGAATTGAAACGGTTTTTAGGTTTTTAAAGAGCTTAGAACCAAATAATTGGAATTTATAATAAAGAAATTGCATGCCAATGAAGCTACATCCCTCTTGACTTTTAAATTAAATTATAATTTGTATTAAAATAAATGTTCGTAGCTGCGTATGCTTGGTTTTGTTGTACTCGATCAATTTCACTCGCCATTACTTTGAGCTGAGTTAACTAAAGCACAACCCGTCGGAAAAAACCCTACAACTTTTCATACACTAACAAACACGTAATTTATTGGTCTTCGATCGTATTTTCATTGCCGAAGCTTATTTATTAACTACATGCTGGCTAAACTTTATATTCTCCATCTTCTCCAGTAATTTTTAGTTAAAAAAACAAGGACCACTAAATGAATTTTAATGGAACTTGGTTTATGAAACATGCAGATTTTTTTATGTGTATTTAACAGTTTTTTTAAACAGAAGAATTTTAGTAAGGATAGTGCATATTGCATTGTTTTTTAGCGAATTTCCGCTATAGGAAGAAGCTATTACCGTAGGTCTCATGTTGAGAGTTAAGCCCGAGACCATTAGAACTTTTTGTTTGAGGTCCCCAGATGCCAAAAACACTATTCGTTCAAATTTATATATATATGTCCGTTAACTCGATTAACTCGATGAAAAATCATCCGATTTAGATGATATTTGGCACAAACGTGTAAAGCAACATTCATGACTTTTAGTTTAAAAACCAGAAATATCGGACCATGGGAAGGGGGTTTTATGGGGGTTTGTTGTTTTTTTATTTTTACCCTCAAATTGTTTAAATACTCAACTTTGGTTTTGACCATTTTATAGAGCTTCAAAAACAAATAATATGGTATTTTTAGTTATTAACCTAGGTTAAGTGTTTGCAGAGAAAATCCAAAAATCGTGTTCATAGAATCTCCCATGTTAATCTTATGGGAAATAGGTTTTTAGCGTTTCCACAGTTAATTTTACTCCCATAAACTTTATGAAATTAAACTTCACATTTGCTTTTACCAATCGGTTCAGCTCTAAAAAACAATAATTTTGGTGTTTAAATTATGATTCTACGTCCATTCGTTGCAGAGATATTTAAAGTGCTAAACACACAGTACGTTGTCCAATGTTATCTTTATGGAGAATAATTAAAATTTGATATCTCGATTATTTATAAATGTATATTGATGAAACTTGTTATGTGGCTTCATCCAGTACTGGTATATTGATATTTTTACACAACAAAATAATTTTTTGTTTATTGCCCCATATCAGCAAACCTGCATACTCAGCTCTAATGTTATTCTTATGGACAGTAAGTAAAGTTTTATATCACCCTTGATTATGTCCATAAATGATTAAAACTAGGTACGTAGCTTCACCTGGTTGAGTTGTATTGATAACTGCATAAATACACATTTCTTATATTTCTTGTTGCAGCAAACCTACATCCTCAGCCCTTATGTTATTTTATGGAGAATAAAAAATCAATTTCTATATATCACTTATTTATATATATATTTTTATGAAACTTGGTTAATGACTCTATGTGGTAGTGAGAAAAATATAGGCTACATGCATTGGAAATTCGCTTAGTATGCAGGTTTGCTGTGGCGGGGGCATTAAGTAATGTATTTAAAATACATTGTTCTATTTTATGACAGTTATAAGTTCATAATCAGTTTTCTCTAAGTACTTTGTTCTCCAGAGTTGTCTCTGAACCACCATTTCTCCCTTAAGTCAGTTTTCAGTATTCTCCATAGAACTCTATTACTAGAGTTCTATGGAGTTCTATGAATAGCATTCTCTGATAACAAAAAATACTAAGCAAAATTATAATCGCTTGAGAACCAAGAGCCTTGAAAGTATTCAACTTTTAATCTAAATACACAGTATTTACATACATTTTTCTAAGACTAAAAATAGTCTATTAGTTAAGTCGTTTATTCGTTTAGGTAACTAACTTTTGTTTTCATTAACAACTGGAATCCATGCAAAGTATACAAATTTAATCAGTTGTTTTCAAAGGCTAAACATAAACTAAAGGCGAGATATTTTGTAAACATTTTTATTTTTATTTTTGTAAGTATTATAAACGTACCGTTACATACTAAGCTTAAACGAGTTCGCACGCAGCACGCTGACGTGAGGGAAGTGAATTTCCACATAAAAACTTGCAAAACTCAAAATAAGTGTAAAAACATAAATTTTTCCAATTTTTATTGAAATCTGAAAATATTGATTTTTTGGCTGTTCTGATACTCCTGGTTTGATTTACTTGCAAAGCTGGGAATACAATTTTGCGCATTATAAGGTTAGGAGAAGGTCCAGACAGGCTTGAAAGTAGGCGTGAGGTTGCTGGGGATGATAAAAGTACTCTAACAAAGGAATAACAGGCTTTTCTAGTGTAAATAAGACAACGTGCTGTGTTTAGTCGATACACATTTTCTTTAATAACTCGGTAAATATTTATGCTAGAATGACGAGAGAGGGCTTAAAACTTTCGCCTCACTAATTCCGATCTTTTTACATGCATTTATTTTGAATCTGGGGCTTTTATGACCCTATTTGGGCCCAAAAACTCGAAATTTGAAAGATTAATCCCCAAAAAAGGGGTTTAGAGTTTTCCGATTGTCTTGCCCAACGAACTTGTCCAACTGATTACAAAAAGGAACGTCCCTACCAAATTTGAAGTAAATCAGACAAAAAATGCGACCGCTAGAGTGCAAACACATATATATATATATAATTTTGAACAACCCCCCAAAACGTGTTCAGGGGGTCACGTTAGGAACTTCTATGGTGGTCCCGGGCTTAAGTTTCACCGTGCAGGTCATGCTAATAGTTCACTTTCCAAAGGAAATTCACTAACAAAAGCTATGTTTACAGATAGTATTGACAACTTGTGTTCCACTCTGTTAACAGGCTATCACCAAACATGATTGGGAGTTGAACCGATAAACAAACATATCGCGAAACCCCCGAGGTCCTTTTTGTAGTAGTTGTTTTAGGAATCAATGATAACGAGGATAATTTGCCAAGCCACAACATAAACACACAAATACACTTTGTTTTCAAATGCTGTATGGCATTTCACATTCAAATAAAACTTGTATCAAACATTTTACAATATTATCGTATAGTATTTCATTCGGATTTGTGTATGAACTTTTATAAGTTTAATTAAAAATGTAACATTAAGACTGAGACCAGAAAATACATTTTGGAAGAGTTTAAGATAACGTCAACAAATAGATGGAGGAATGGTTAAAAACCCATAATATAGAAAGTATGACACTAGGCTCGTTGCAGCAATTCAGAAAAATCCCCTCCTTTGTTCTGTTCCAATCAATAATTGTTCTGGTATCGAAATTAAATCTCTCAAGAAGGAGAAGTCTAAATTAATTTGTAATAAGAAGTCAAACACAATGATAATTTTACCTTTGATTGTGTTAATATTTAAATTTAACCCACGCCATCTACTAACAAATCATATTAGTTTGATATCAAAACAATTTGAACTCTTTGTTGTGAAGACGATCAACCCGATCCCTTTGCATTTTCAACAAGCTTTTGTGCTCTTTGTATGTCATTAGTTTTACTTAATTTCCCTACATAAAATTATTCAAAGCGCATTAAATTACGTCAAAAGCAGACAGTAGATGTCCACACAGATGGACAAGTTAGAATACAGATTGTATGTATAAGCTTGAAATATTAGTTAAACCTGAAATATTGTTTTTGTTTCGCCTTGAACTCTGCAACAAATTTACAACTTGGAACATCAATGTTAAATATTTAAACTGATTTTCAATATGATTTACTGAATATAACTTCCATAAGCTTACATTAAGTAATGAAATAGTATTAAAACATAAATCTGTATTGTTAATTAGTTGTGTATGAAAAGAATATAAAACCAACATAAGAGAATTTTGGACGAATCTAAATCAAATTTTACAGCAGGTCGTGGGATAAAAATTGCTCATCATTAAAGAAATTTGGTGAACAACGAACCGTCAATAAATAATTCTGACTCATAAAAGCAAAAAGCGCACAACGTAAGACGGTGAGCGGTAGTGTGGTGAGGTGAACGGAAGAGGAGACCTTACGGAGTTCATTTCATAAACCTAGGAAAGTAACGTTGATTTGTTCTTTTTCCCGACTGCATTGGGGTTAATAGTATACTCTTATAGTTACTGGGTTAACTGGTTACATTTTTTTTAATCGTTTGTTAACTAATGGATAGATTGTATATGTTGCATATGTTGTGGTGTAAGGAAGAGAATTTTGATAATTATAACTGTTTTATGTATTTTTTTTTCGTTTAATATTTTGTATAATTTTAAATATCGTTTAACGGTTACGTACATTTCTTCATACACAAATTACTGTAACGTCAGAAGTAGTTTTGATATGACTTAAAAAGTAATTTTGTAACTAAAACTTGTTACAGACTTTTCGTGGTACAGACTTTTAAGCTCTTGCTACTGGCGTTCATTACTTTGAACAAAGTAATCTTGTTGACTTATCTCAGAGTTACTAGAATAAACATGACAACTATTCATTAAAGTTTTTAACAAAGTTTACCTTATGGCCAATCTGGCAAGAAAAATAAAAACAATATTTTCTCAACTATAAATAGTTTAATCATGGTTATAATATACCTTGTTTTTCACCGTTCATTTTAGCTATAGAATAGTCCCACTCTAAATGTGTGCATTACATCACAAATATGTGTTTACTTTCCAATATTAGTATGCTATTTTAACTTTATTCATTAGGTTATTGTATTTTTTACTTCCTCTCTTAGTACCGTGGGCAGAGATTTCACCTAACTTTACACCAAACAGTGAAACGTGGAACACTTTACTTTTCTAAAATTTGAATAATTCCAGAAACCAATTTTCTGGTTCACTAGAAAACCAACCCTGTAATATAAATGGCCCAGTCTATTTTATAGACGCAAAACATAACTTATAAAGACGCACAACATAAATAATTGTAATTAATATTTCCCAAACATGGATGTATACAAAATATAATGTTAAACCGTACCAGGGACTTTTGAGAATCCCGTAAGTCAACCCTGTACTTAAATATCCCAGTAAGAAGGTAATCAAAGGGCAAATATTACTATTAGTGAATCCTCGTCTAAGGTCTAAAATCAAATAAAAAGGTTAAATTAAAACGCATCATTAAATGTTGTAAGTTATCAGCTGTGCTATCTTAGTTCATTTGAAAATGAAACAGGCGAACAATCTAAGCTGTTAGTTACAACTAGTTTAGAAGACAAAGCTAAACAGAAAAGAGCGAGTGGAGGGAAACGCTATTACAACGATTCTGTGCCAACCAGAAATTCCCTTTATAATCCTCCTCCAGAACATTTGACACATATTAAGCATCTATGCATCCTTGTATGAGTTACATTTGGATTCAACTTCCTTACATTCCATGTAATGATTTTCAATAAATTATGATTTGCATAACTCGAGTGATGTCATATGACTATTTTAGACACGACATATATCCATGCATTTCTCCGTAATATATTTTATGTATTAGATGAAAAGTTGTTAAGATGTGTACACACAATTCCGACATTTAATTATTATTCGAAATACAAAATTACCAAGGCATGATTTACTAAGGTATTGTAATTTACTTTTTTGAAATGACTATAATGATACTCCCCTCTCTACGAGGATATCGTAGGGTGCCCGTGTAGCATTTTAGGAGGAATCGTGCAATTTTTGGTTTCCGTGTCATGTTCCCGCCAACACTGACGGGTGGGTAGCCACAGCTGTGTCGTCACGTGCCCCTGGTCGTAAGTAGGGGTAACGGCTCTCCCCCCACCACTACCGCTAGCCACTAGTCGAGTGCGCAGTCCGGTAGTGAATTGACGTGTGAGAGAAGTTTCCCGTTTTTGCCGTCAGCTTGGAGGCAGCGATGCAGAACAGGTAATGTATTGTCAGTTTTCCATTTGTTCGTCTATATAAATGTTGTGTTAGTGTATTGTATTTGAATTTTTTTATGTATTTGTTATTTTTGTGTTTGTGTAAATTAAAATATAAAAGAAAAAGATAAAAAAATAAAAAAGTGTAGGTTAGTTAGGTGTAAGAACTTGATATTTAGATGTAAGTAGGGTTCACTTGATAACGGGAGGAGTTTCCTTACCTCCCGAAACGTAGTGTAGTTTTAAACACTAGAAGCGATAGGTAAAGCAAAAAATAAATAAAAATAAAATTAAAAAAATAAATAAAAATAAAAGTAAAAAAATAAATAAAAATAAAAGTAAAAAAATTAAAATAAAATTTTAATTAATCAAATCCATCGCTATTATGAGTTTCAAAAATACATGATGCTTGTATTTAAATTCTGTTGTTTTTTTACATAACAAAGCCCTCACTGACAAAGTCTACGTGACTTGAGGAAGATGATGTCTATGTAAATCAAGAAATGGCTATCGTCTAAATAACTAGTTTAGGATTAGTGTTGTACTATATGAACTGGTGTCACTGACAAATAGATGCGCTAGCTAATTACATATAATGTTGTGATTATGACTTTATTATGATATTATGTTGGTACCGGATGCTGCAGAGCGGCTTGATGTCAGATGAGACAATGAAATCTAAGCTAGATATATTATTGAGAGAATTCGATACTGAGCGTTGGTGCCAGGCGCTGCTAGATGAGTTACTATAGGTTACTCTGAGAAACTAAAATCAGAGAAATTGTATTGCAACACTGACATTTGCTACCAAGTGCTGTTAGATACATAACTTGAATCAGATCTGATTACATTATTGTTGTGATGTGATGATGACTATAGTTGCCAGGCGCTTCAGAGTGGCACAGTGCCAGGTGAGTCTTTGACATAAATATATGGTTATTGTTGTATTCTGATACTGACTGTTACTCCAAGTGCTACCAGAAGAAATACTGACCTTAGAGGCTACATTTTTTTCGTGTTTGCAGGTCCTTTCGTGGTAGATGGTGCCTGGTTTGCGCATGCACAGAAATGACTTTCCTACTCCACGCAGTCAATTTATCATTCTTAATTTATCAAAATATATGTTGTCATCATTTTGGTCATACTTTACAACTATCTGTTATGTTTAGTTGACTGAATGCAATCATTGGAAGGGAATAGGAGTGGAAGGGTATTCACGTCAGGGAGATTCTCGCAATTTTTCCAAATGTAATAAGTAAGGACGGATTTTGTTTGGGATAAACTTTATCTCAAGTCCTTGTTTACTAGTTGCCCATCAAGTCATTTCTGTGCTATAATCAGAAAATATATGAATTATTAAATTTGGTAATATTTATGCTTAAAACCAATCATTGTATGATATTGATGGATGTGCAGTTATTTTTAAGTTTCTTCATATTCCAAACGTTATAATAGATTTACCCAACCACGGAGTTTGGTTATAGGGAGGTGTGCACGAGGGAGGGTAGGCACGAGTATGTGTATATTATGTTTCAAATAATAATTTTACTTTTTCCCGTGAAATTTGAC
This sequence comes from Allygus modestus, assembly GCA_963675035.1. Taxonomy (NCBI): domain Eukaryota; kingdom Metazoa; phylum Arthropoda; class Insecta; order Hemiptera; family Cicadellidae; genus Allygus; species Allygus modestus. The sequence continues at coordinate 51,757,617 of OY776116.1, forward strand.
TCTCATTAGTTACAATTCCATGTTATTTAATTTTCAGTGCCTGAAAACGTTCAAAAGGTTTACCAAACTATATTTTACAGTAAAATACGGTTTATTTCAGAAATCTTTTAATCCCATCTGTGTGTGTGTTTTAACGGATAATAGCTTTAGTTGCCGTTTAATTACTTTTAATTTCCCTTTTGGATGAAAAAATTAGTTCGACTACATATTTGCTAGTAGTTGAAAGGTATTTGTGTTATACAATACGACTACTAATGAAAATCTTTCAAGCCGCTTGTGAGTAAATGGGTTTATGAGTTGTTAATTTTTATAAAAAAACTTCTAACATTTTGAATAATAACTACATATTACGGTGTCTACATGTCTTACGGTTGTTATTAATTCGGATGATTGAAATATAGAGAGTCCTGTCAAGACACTATAAGAGAATTGGGAATCATGACCTTCCTTCCATTTATATTTCTGTGAATTTACACTAGGAATTCAAATTCATTCTCATTATACGAGAAATAGACAAGAATTACAGGCCTCAACAATACAGATCAAATTTCTTTACATCCCATTCATATTATGTTAGTGTAGTTTATTCAATACTGAATAAACCACGTCATTAAGTTATCATTTTTTCACCAAATGATATTCAAGTTGAAATATATCGTATTTAAATGTATTACAATCAACATTTCAAAACTTTGTATTACTTAATGCATTTTATAATGTGGATGGGTTTATGGACCACTAAATAAAAGAACCTAGACCTGGGAAAACATTTAATTCTTTAAACAAATATTTTTAAAACCGTCCCGAATATATTTTGTTTTAAACGTTTTCTCATTTTTTTATATACATCTAGGATTTGTTAGATTGAAAGTATGTATCGTAAATATTTCACTTTTATAATTTTTCGTTAATATTTGAATGTATGTATTTATTTTACATTGATACACAACTTTTATTTTGTTTTATATAAATAAAATATGATTATTATTAAAAGATAAACATCATGTAATTATGGGTGAATCTTATTGGAAACTAATCTACCACGTGACAGGTCTTCGGTTATAATATTAAATACAGTTTTAAAGTAGCAGTATGTAACGCAAAACGCATTTTGTATTAATGCAGATACGATTATTCTATAAAGTTGAAGAATAAACAGGATTTAAAACATTATTACGCTACCTTTATTTCCAGTTTATAAGTAAGGGAGAAATTCATAAATTCAGCGCTAGAGTGCAGCATTAAGGGAGAAACAAAAAAGTCAAATCAGCTTAACAGCCAAGGATATACCCTAGATTAACTTGCACCTTGCACTTTCACATTTTATCGTTGTTAATAAAAGTGATAGAACTGAAAAGAACGATTTTCTGCTAGCATGAAAGTCTTCAACTGAAAAGGATGTGCCTAAAGATGAAAATGCATACTATGAAGCTTTTAATGATTGAGTTATATCTGTGTTTTCTTTAGTCAACATTTACTTTTTTTATGCATTTCAATTTAAAAAATAATATTACATGACTGTACTTTCCGTATACGGTGTTGTTTTCGATTTATTTAAGGAAATATTTCAAAGAAACACGATTTCTTATGTGGTATATTTTACTGGAAAAATACTTCTTACACATCAGATTGTAATTATAGATCCTTCATAATGAAATATAACATATAAGGAGATTTCAAATTCTCATCCGAATGTAAGAAGTGGTTTATGGCAATTGAACCACATCACACCGAGCACTACCATCAACTCTGCCGCGCCTCTTACATATTGATGTGTAGAATCTCCTGCATGTTTTATTTATATATATATATATATATATATATATATAAATTTAAAGGTTACACAATTGTCTATCATGTATAAAGTAAAATAAAATATAAAAATCAAAAATAATTTAGTATGAAATAAACTGTATCGTTTAGGAAATATTGCGAGGTAAAGCGATTGATTGCGTGTAATTTTAAGAAATTTTGTTAAATGAAAGAATTAATGCAAAAATTATGTATTCAAAAATAAAAAGAAGAGACAATAATAATCAATAATGACGTGCTCATATTTTTCCCCTATAAACAGGCAACAAGGCAAAATGAACAATATAATGGCAAACGTGTCTAAATCCAAAAAATGTGAACACAAATAAATAATTTTAAAAATACATGCAATTCACACATAATTCGGAATACCAGATAAACAGGAATAGGCATGTATTGGCAGGACCCAGGACGTTAGCTTATATTAAACAAATAGAAAACAAACTATGAACTGAGAACAATGCCACGTACATTAATTTTTGAAACTAAATAAACTGCACAAAAAATGATTAAATAAATGTAGATGAAAGATTTTACCAATATATGTTATATTATTCTGTTGCATGTATTAACTGGTGTTAATGTTTTTAGTGAATTTCCTTTGGAAAGTGAAATATTAGCATGACCCGCACGGTGAAACATAAGCCCGGGACCACCATACAAGTTCCTAACGTGACCCCCTGAACACGTTTTGCGGGGTCGTTCAAAATTGCATATATATGTATGTATGTATGTATGTATGTATATATATACATATAGACTTATATATGTATGTATATATATATATATATATATAAGTGTGTGTGTGTGTGTGTGTGTGTGTGTGTGTGTGTGTGTGTGTGTGTGTGTGTGTGTTTGCAATCTAGCGGTCGCATTTTTTATCCGATTTACAAATTTGGTAGGGACGTTTCTTTCTATAATCAGTTGGACAAGTTCGTTGGGCAAAACAATCAGAAAACTCTAAACCCCTTTTTTGGGGATTAATCTTTCAAAATTTGAGTTTTTGGGTCCAAAAAGGGTCAGAAAAGCCCTGTATGTAAAATTAATGTACATCAAAAGATGGGAATTAGTGAGGCGAAAGTTTTAAGCCCTCTCTCGTCATTCTAGCATACATATTTACCGAGTTATTAAAGAAAATATGTTTCGACTAAACACAGTACGTTGTCTTATGGGGGTTTTACACTAGAAAAGCCTGTTATTCCTTTGTTACAGTACTTTTATCATCCCCAGCAACCTCAAGCCTACTTTCAAGCCTGTCTGGACCTTCTCCTAACATTATGATGCGCAAAATTGTATTCCCAGCATTGCAGGTAAATGAAACCAGGAACATCAGAACAGCCAAAAAATCACTGTTTTCAGATTTTAATAAAAATTTGAATAAATGTATGTTTTTACACTGATTTTGAGTTTTAAAAGTTGTAATGTGGAAATTCGCTTCCATCACGTCAGCGTGGTGTGTGCAAACTCGTTTTTATGTTTATTATTAGTTGTAGCAATCATCATGTATTGAAATTTAAATTGGTATATTGCCGATGGAATGATAAATAAACTACTCAATCATAAAAAGCATTCTACCACCATTTTTTATTGACCGCCATCTTGAAAATCGACCGTGTAAAGATATCAAATATGCATTTTTTCTTCATTCTTATTCACATCTGATTCAGCTGAATAATTTTCAGCTGGTACGAAAATTAAACTTTTATGTTGTATCGCGTATACTATACCTATACAAAGAAACCTGTAGGACGTAGTCTGTTAAATGTAACTGTCTAAACAACTTTGATCTCTCTGACCAAATCAAAGGTAAAATGTGATTAAATATAAAACCAACCCCAGAACTCATTTAAGTCTGGAATCTATATATATTGCATCTTTTAACATCTTCCCTCACTAACAATTTCTCCGTCTTTTAATATAAAATTATAATTTACAAAAATATAAAAAAATGTAAGTGTAAAAGTATGTTTTTTTATTTAGATCCTATTTCAGTTTTTCGTCTATATTGTTTTATCCACCGCATAATTCTGAACAAAAACTTGTTGACCTCTACATTTGTTGAAAATATTTGGGGGGCACAACACATTAATCGTTTACTAAGAACACCCAAACAATGTAGTGAGGAAATTTACTTCAAAAATACAAAGTGGAGAAAATAAATATGAATGTGGTGTTTTTTTACTTGCATTTTTATTTTTACTTAACCCAATGAAACAAATTCCCAATCCTATATATTAATACGTTAGGGTTTTAGCAAATTTCCCCTATAGGGAAGAAGCTATTACCGTAGGTGGCATGGTAAGACTTAAGCCCGAGACCATGATAACTTTTTGTTTTCAGGTCCCCAGATGCCAAAAACACTATTCGTTCAAATTTATATATATATGTATGTATGTGTATATATATAATATATATATGTGTGTGTGTGTCCGTTACCGCGATAACTTTTGAAAGAAGCTCCCGATTTTTATGAAATTTGGCACAAATGTGGAGAGTAACATTTATGACTTTAAGTTCGAAAACCAGATCGATCGGTCTATGGGAAGGGGATTTTATGGGGGTTTAAATTTTTCCAAAAAACAGTTTTTTGAACTTTTTACCTTAAAATTTTGAAAACACTAGATTTTGGTTGTACCCATTTTGTAGAGCTTAAACAAACAAACAATTTAGTATTTTGAATCATTACGCTAGGTTTATTGGTTGTGGATAAAAGTCAAAAAATGTGTCCATAAAATTTCCCATGTTAATCTTATGGTAATACGGTTTTTGGATTTTCCTCAGATTATTTCACTAAAAACTCCACATTTCGTTCTACCAATCAGTTTAGCTCTACAAAAAGTTTGGCGTTTTAATTTTTGTTTTACGTCCAACCGTTGCAGTGATATTCAAAGTGCTAAACACAGTACGTTGTCCAATGTTATCCTTATGGAGAATAAATAAAATGTTATATTTCGATTATTTATGTATGTATATTGATGAAACTTGGTATGTGGCTTCAACTAGTTGTGGTTACGGCCAGTACAAAATAAGGTGATAATAGTTTGGTGTGATAATAGTACAAAAAAAGTTCTTTGTTGATTTGTCCCGGTAGCAGCAAACCTGCATACTCGGCCCCCATGTTATTCATATGGAGAATAAGTAAAGTTTTATATCTCCCTTAGTTATGAACCTAAATTAGTAAAACTTGGTATGTAGCTTCACCTAGTTGAGTTATATTGATAATTGCAAAAAAACACCCTAACTTATCTTCCTTATTGCAGCAAACCTGCATACTCATTTATAATGTTATTCTTATAGAGAATAAATAAAATGCTATATATATCTTATTAATGAATGTATTTTTGTGAAACTTGATAAGTGGCTCTAGGTAGTAGTGATACCCATATATTTGCAATGGAAATTCGCTGAGTACGCAGGTTTGCTGCGACGGGGGTATTTTCTTCACAGTCATAACTCGATAACGACTGGACGGATTTTTAAGTTTGAGGTATAAAATTAAAGGTATTTTACGTAGATTTGCCAAAGTACAGAATTTTAAGAAAGTACATCACTTAAAAACTGTAAAGGGCTGAATTTTCGGAACAGTGGCGCTATTCGACGACGGAAGTCTAAACTGCGTTTTGATTGGAAGTACGTTATCCGCGTTATTCTCAGGTGTTATCACCAGTTTTAATATCTGATGTTTTGTTATGTTTGTTTACAACTGAAGTAAGGTAACCTGTCGTTGGGTACAAACTTGCTCGGATCCGGGCAACAGGACAACTAGTACATTTTAAATTAGAAAAGCACTATTAGACACAGCACAATGTGGTTTCTTAACACATTTTACAAATCCTAAACTAATTTGAGAAATATTTATTGACAAATTACGCTATTAAATATATTGTTATTAATTTATCAGTAATAATGGTATTGCAAATTATGTTAGTGTAGTAAACTAAATTTACGTGGTGAGTAATTGCAATAAAATGAAGCCGTTCAGTACATTTTATAGCATATTACATTGCTGTATATTTCAATTAATTTTTACATTTTCATATATTTTCCCCTTTGGAATTAATAGATATTAACAAAACCGTGGTTATTACTGTAATTTGAGGAGATACCCGAACAACAACTTACGAAATCTATATTTATAAAAAAGGATGTTGGTTTTTTTGTTTGTATATATATTTGAAGCTTATGGATTCGGACACCGTTGGACCGTTTGCCATGAAACTTTGTATATATATGTAAAATTTCACGGAGAAGGTTTTTAAGCCATCCATTTCGTCCTAACTCAATTGGGTTCCTTCCAAGAGGCCCGAAAGCGTTCCCATATAAACCTTATGGAAAGATATTGTTGTTTACATAAAAGCTAATGACATGTTTACTTTAACAGGTGATCTTGGTGATATTGGTTTTAGTTGGTAATAGTCAAAGGCATGACAACGTCTGCCGGGTAACAGCTAGTATAAAAAAAAGTACTTAGCTTATTTTCTACTAAGCAAAACTGCTTCAATCCTCATAGCATTTTAGATTATATAGACACTTTTATAATAAAATAAAACAGTGGGAAAACTCCTCCATTGTAAAAAAATAATAATACCAATATTGCAATGTAATAACAGCGAAGAAGTGCTATGTCGAATAATTTCAGTTCTTTAAACCCACAATCTCGTTTACACAGCAATAACTGAGTATGAACATTCGGGATTCAATCACATTACAAATATGTACAAATAAGACCCAACGAGGCGCAATGTGTTTCAAATATGCTGAGGTAGAGTTATGAAGGAATTATTAAAGTCGTTTACGAAAACGTGGCACCTATTTTCTTCCTTTATACGAATGGCTTCAATTTGGTTCTATATTAAAAACGGGATAAAGGAATTTGTCATATGATAATATTTATTTTAATTTTCCTTAATTCTGATTTTTAATATTACATTATTTTTATCCGCATATCCACATGTACATGACAGTGTGTGGTGAAATGTCCAATAAAACAGTGTTGATTGTAATAACTGCATTGCTATTGTATATATTTTAATACAATAACGGCATCAGTAATTTGAATAAAATGTAGCACAAATATTTTTGTTTGTTGTACATAAAATGTTTATAGGATAAAATCAACCAATGTAACGTTTTAAAAGCCCTTGTGTTGTGGGATTTGTTGTGTGTTTGAAAGTGACAGATATAAATTGCATTAATTCTTTACGGTATGAGATTGTAGTGATGGTGTTATTAATCAATATTGATTGGCTGCTCATGACCAGAAAATAAAATTATTAATTATAGTGTTTTTATTTTCTGGTGAAGAGTAGCCAATCAAGATAAATAAATGCATTAGCTGGTACCAGTGACGTAATTCATGTGGTATATCTTGATCCCGTTCATTCTCCTTGTTTCCCATTTATTTCCGTTGGTTCCCAAGGTAAAAGTATTGATATTATGGAGACTAAAACTACATCATTTTCCATAATTTTAACACGATAATTTAAAAGATAAAACTTTGATTGCCAGAAGGACCCCCGAACAATTTTCAGTACTGGAGTAGGTTTATACTTTATTCTCATGTATTCCCACTGAATTTCATTAACAGGTACAATACGTTAACCATAACTTTATATGCCAATATTTAAACTTTAAATTAGTGGTTAATATAGAAAAAGATTAATATCCACTCTTTATGCTTATGTTATTTTTAAACAATCTTCACTCAACCCGTTTAATAAGCACAACAGCTGTTCATGGAATTAATCCACTTAAGTCATTATCTGTCCCAATAATTAATTATGTCCATAAGATTAACAGTGAAGTTTCTATGAGCAACCCAGACCTCTTAAGGGGATTTTGTAAAACCCAACATATCATAATAGGAACCACCATGCAAAACTTCAGCTTTCTAGCTGTGTCGTTCTTGAGATGCAGTGATCACTACATGAGTTGGTGAGTGCCATTTGGCAAACATTAAGTAGATTTAAAAACTTTATTACAATATTAATAATGTTTAATGTCCATTATTAGGATCCGTAAGGAAAACTAGTTAACTTTAAAACTAATTAACGTTATCAAATGCATTTTAATTAACTAAATGTTGATACAATAGGCAATAATTTATTCAAGGAAACCTAATAAAATAATCCGTTTATTAACTGTTTTTATTAACTTCACAGACAAAGAAATTGTATAGTGACGTGTCTATATTACGCAGTTCATAAATATGATATTTTGGCATTTGGCATTTAAATATATGCAGCGTGATTTTTTGGCAGCAACACTAACACTGATTTTTCAATGTTGTAAAATGTTTGGATGATTTAATAATTACTATCTTCTATAGAATCTTTAAAAATCTATCTTTATATAAATATACAATCATGTTAGGTTTTATTTGCAGAGTTGGGACCTCTTATAGTTCTCAAGTTGGTTCCCAAAGGTAAATGCAGGAAGATCTTTTGAAACCTCTGAAGTTACATTCGGCAAAATAATTATAAGTTAGAAAACTTGTTTCGTACATCGCTCAACGTTCACCTACAGTCTTTACTTAATAAAAGTGTGCTTCTTCTTTTGTTCGGGTATGTAAAGTGCTCACTCTCAGCCTGAAAAATATTGATAATCTTTAATCAAAACTTTGTCTATTAAAACAAACATACACTTTACATTCAAAGGCCAATATTTTCTTATTTTATTCAAAACGAGTATACGAAAGGATATGTAAACAGAAAAACCAACAGAGCAGAGAAAATGTTTAAACAAAACTCACCGAAAACACAAACAAAAAAGAACAAATCGGCTTTATCTTGGCGGCTTTGAGGGAGGAGACGCCTTGAAATCTTCACTTCCGTTCACTTCACCACACAACCATTCTATCTCCGTGCTTTTACTTAAAGATAGAATTTGGTGCAGGTTTTATAAAGAGAATACTATGTAAAAAGTTATTTTAATTTTGAAAACCTCCTATTGTTTTATCACTCTCTTTCTAAATTACTTCCCAGTTTCGAAGCAACGATTGTGCAGCAGTATATACTATTAATCACGTTTACTGTTTGAATAAGCTCTTGCAAATTGTTTAGGTTACTCTGAAAATACTACCTTATAAATCCAGTGATAAGTACTACGGAGGGGATTATGGAAACTCTAAAATTCTAAGTAAATGGGGGAAGACAAATTAATAAATAAAATAAGTTTTTATATTGAACTATTTTGTTGTTTCCGCAATCAGCAGATCAGTACTTGAATAGAATTACTCAGCTAATAAGTTGCGTACAAAATCAATAATATTTGTAACAATTTGTACAATCCCTTTAAAAGTATTACCAGGATGTTTGTCAAATCTGGGTGTCGGATTATCTACAGCAGATTACCATCTTAAAAGCAAAGACTTAGTCATTCATTGTGCAAAAATAGTAATATTTCATAAGCTATTGAGTTGTTTTGTTTTTGGTTTATACCTACAAGTTAGTTTTGGGTTTACAAGCTTTCAAACGATACCAGTCAACTTCAGAAATCATACGAGGAATCAACCCCATGCTCGCTAATCGTGATGCTAGTGAGATGATTTTGATATTATCTTGACCAATTTGCTTTAACATTCATGTAAATCGTTAGTAATTTAAGAGCCCTAAAATCTAGGGTTTTTTATCTATGTGATATAAATCTAAATTTAACGGAAGGAATTACAAATTTAAAGGTTTTATAATCTGCATTTCTGAAAGATCAGTTTAAACTTAATTGAGATAATCAAGGAGTATTTTTCACAGTAAAATAATCCCAATATATCTACCAAATTATACGATGCTGGAAAAAGTTGGTTTTGAAGATTAGCAAATATTGTATTCTGAATTTCCAAGGCAAATTCTAATAACTAACATTATGAAGAAGAATCTTGACAAAAAATAAGTACTATTGGTTATGGCAGAAAAACTTTACTACCATGCAAGGTATTTTATGAAAGATATTCTATATTTCATTACTGGTTTAACACCAGGATTTAATCATATCTTAATATATAAAACAAAGTGGTGTTGGTTACAAAAGTTATAACTCAAGAACGTCTGAACGGATTTAAATGGAATTTTGCACACGGATAGTTTATTACCTGGATTAACTCATAGGATACTTTTTACCCCGGGAAATGTGAAGGGCTCTGTTCCTTTGGATTTTAAAGTTTACATGTTATTCCTTATGGGAACTTGTGTTTATCATTTTCTGCTTTGAATTAATGAACAGATAATTTTTCTATAAAACAGCTGTTTTTGTAAAAAACTTTTAAAGTTTACATGTTATTCCTTATGGGAGCGTGTGTTTATTAGGAGTATATCTAAACATACTTGAAAGGTATAAGAATATGTTCATTACGGAAATAAAAAACCTACTTGAATGGCAACTCTCATAATGGAAATAAAAAACTATTTAATGCAACTCAATCTCTTTTTTCGATAGGCGAGTAAGCGTAGCGAACGAGCTCATATTGAAAATGAACGAGTATTTGACATAAAACAAATTCAATGACATTAGGACAGGTCAACGTCTGTCGGGCCAGCTAGTTTATCTATAAATCGTTTATGTACATTGTATAAAAGGCACATTCTTGAATGAATAAAAAAAACTTCAAAATATTTTACACTGTATTTGGCAGATGAAACACTATGGAGCGATTGAAGAGCACGAAATCAAGCAAGATAATTCGATATTCAAGAGTAATATAGCCGGGGAACGTTCTACAAGCGAATAATAATTAAAGAAATGAAGCCGTCCGATTAGTACATCATGCAGGTCTTTTAAATTCAGGACAACCAATAACCAATTATTATTATTATTATTATACTGTACAATCATATCTTCGAACATTGTATACTTCAAATTTGTCACTTTTTTAGAATAAACGTTCTTATTTTACAGCAATATTATGTAAACAGTGCTTAGATTGGTGATTTAATATCATAAATTTATATCACAGGGTGTTGATCTACTTCATATTATTTTATATAGGTAGACATATAGAATATTACTTTTTTAAGTTAATTTGTGATAAACGAAGAATCGTTTTTAATCTCTTGCTGCAGCTGACCAGCCGTTTAATCTTCAAACTGAAATTAGCCGAATTTTTATGCAATTTTTTTCAGTTTCGTTTATTTTACGATGTAAATACTGACACTTAAGCAAAATATATTAGTCACAACAAGTTTAAAAATGAAAATGAAGTATTTGTAAATCATACTGAGGTTTTTGAAAACATTTTCTTGAGCTTTTTGTAATTTGTGTAAATTTTATATCAAAGTTTTAGTTCATCTAAATTATTACAGTTCCGTAAATTATTAAAACATATATTTATTAACTTAGAAGCGTGGAAATGAACATTGAGAACGAATGTGTGCAAAACTGTGAAATTCCAAAATAAACGCCTTCGAGAACGGCAAAAACCGAACAAATCGGCTTTATTTCGCAGCTTTGTGGGGGAGCACTTGCGTGAAATTTCTGTTTCCCTTCACTTCTCCCAATTGAGTTTGCTTTTGTGCTCACTCGAGACTGATTGTCATTGTTACGTTTTTTAAGAGTTCCAGTCTGTGTCTGGCCTGGGCTTTTAACAGACTGTGTTTTGTCAATGATAGTTTTTTAAACTGTTAATGGTGTAGAAAGTTCAAACGTGTTAGACGTTAATGGTGTAGAAAGTTCAAACGTGTTAGACGTTAATGGTGTAGAAAGTTCAAACGTGTTAGACGTTAATGGTGTAGAAAGTTCAAACGTGTTAGACGTTAATGGTGTAGAAAGTTCAAACGTGTTAGACGTTATTTTCTGCATACAAAATCGTAATCCATGGAGATTACAAATTAAATTTATATTATTTCATTTGGTCAAGGAATTTATAATATCGAAGTTATAGTTCGTATGGAATAGATATACATGTTTTACCAAAAAGTACACTGATTAAATTAAATTATTCGCTTTAACTATCTTATACTTCAAATTTAAAAACAAATAGTCGAGAAACTAAACGATGGTATTTTAGGTTCTCTATTAAAGGAATTTTAGTCTACATCTGAATACCAACAGTTTTAACAAAAATTATCCGTTTTAGAAGATGTTTTTATTACTTCATAATGCCATGATTAATATAATTTTAAATAAGTAAAAATAAATACTTATGAAAATAATTGTCTACAACTATTTAAACGCATTTTTTTACAAAACGTTATTTTTTTAATACTTAGTACCTTTTATGCTTTAAAACATCAAACTTACTGCAGTTGTAGTGTTAGTCCTTATAGTAATTCTATAAGAGCTTAGTCCTATACTTGTTGTGTCAAATTACCAATTACACTGGTTTTATCAATTTATTTTGGTCTTTTAACTAGGAATGAACATACCTAAAAATTTGTTTACAAAATATATTCTTTGTTAGAAATGTTCTTGAGTGATCAAAATAGGGAAAATAAGACCAGAACTGACTGATACTTAACAAATCCGTCCTAATTATATTAATGATACTTTTTACATGCAGTGATAACATTCTTTCATACTTTTTTACCAGAATCAAGAGAGTCGTTTTATTAAGTTATTAAAGTCTCATTTAAACGCCAAAATTCCAAAGAAACTAATTGTATTTATTTTTAAGGAGTACAGGATCGAATTAGATAACATAAGAAGATTATTTGTTTTACACAGTATTATTGCCACGACTTTTAATCTTCCCAAAGTTATATTACCAAATTTGGAGTAAGTAATTTCATTGAATCTAAAAAATAATAATAATAACACTATGTGCTAAATTCAAAAGAATTTGTAAATTAAAAACAGTTTATTGAAGGGGCATGAAAAAATATACATTTGTAAAAGCAAAGTATGACAAGGTAGTTTGTTTAACGGCTAAAAGAAGAACAGTGTATATATTATGTTATAATATAAGCCGATATGTATTAGCAACTAAAAATATCAACAGTGACATCAGAAAAGTGGGATTAAAATCTGTTACAGAATCGCATCTCTAAATATCAAGTTTAAACTAGAACTACAATTCCCGAGAGCGATTTAATTATCGGAGTAATAACCGGATGCTCGATTTTCGTTTAGATCTTCATTTAAACGATATTCTCTCTTCCATTGTGCAAAGTCAAATTAAGTTACTTTATATTGCTTCTAAAATATTTCTGCTCTCTTGTGCAGTTTTAATTTTTAGACTTAAATTTGTATGCTCTTTTATTTGTTTTACAGTTAAATTGGGTAAATATGAACATTTTAAATGTAATGGATCTTGTGCAATAATTATTCATGGATTGGAACCCAGAACGTTTTAAGAAATCTACTTAAGTTTGAATTTGAGTTTTAAAACATGATTTTAACTAGTTTACGTTTTGCCCAACGTTTAAGCGTACTGAATTTTCCCCTTACGTTTGATGTCAGTAAAATTAAATTTATTTTGCCATAACGACTCATATTTTTCCAAATTTATCATATCAAAACTTTTTTAATATTAAGGTAGTATAAAACATGTCCGATTACCAAAATAACAATCATAGCCTTCATCTAAATGCCAATTTTACCTTAACAGCAGATTAAAAAGAGAGGTTTCAATTGAAAAACAATTTTGTAGAACTGTGCAAAGGTCTGAGTTATATGTTATAAGATATTCGTTGTCATTTGTCATTCCTCAATAGTTTATACGAGTTTACAATGTTCCCTTTTAACTACGTCTTGTTGGTGATGATTTTTCTCTTAAAAATACAATCTCAACGTCAGAGATTTCAAGGGAAATCAATTAATTCATAAACCCTATTTTTGTTCGATCGTGTAAAAACTGTGTATGCTTGTTAAAAGGTATGGAGTGGCTTAGGACTGCGGTCACTCAAATCAAATAACAGTTATAATCTAATTACATTGTTATAAAACAGTGGTGGTGTTTGTCAGACTGTCGGAACCTCTGTTCCTATTTATCCCAAGAAATCCTAGACCAATTGAGCTTTAATTTTTCATGAAGGTAACTAATACACATGGACCTGTTTCCGTTTTAAAAATCTATTAAGAGCTTTGTATATTGATCTCTTTATTATTGTAACAATAAATTGTATGTCATTAATTTTATCTGGATTTTTGCAACTGCGAGTTCTCTTATGAAGATTGGCGTTACTGTATTTCCAAACAAACGGTTATACGAGGCAGGGGCTATTTAATCTTCTTTCCTCCTTTAAATTGCCTTATTGCCTGCGGTTTTCCTGCTGAGTTTTCTTAATTTAAAGTTTTAAATGTTTTAACAATTATTTTTCCCTTTTTTAAGGCATGACCATTATTAGTTCAGGGTCTGTCAATTATAAAACACCTCTGTGTGTCCACTGCACATATGATTCATTGGTTAGACGGTCTGGTGAGTTCCCTGCGACTTCTTCGGGTTTGATTTGGGAACCATCCATTAATGGATTTAAACTATTTTGATGCTGTGACCTAGTGGTTAGGATCCCATATTTTGCTGATGGTCCGTCTATCTACAGAACAATAACGTATAAATCTACCTCTTGGGTGATAAGTATATTTATATTAAAAATAACATTAAACCAAAATTTGTAAAATAACTCATAGTTATTGTTTAATCTATGTCATAAAATAGGTACGTGAAAATAAATATTAATCTGCGTGATAAATCTCAGTCATTGGATCTTTTAGTAAGAACGTCGTTAGGTTATATTTTATAGAGCCTTCATTACAAAACAAACATTCAAACCCCTTAAACATTTCAATTCGTCGTAACCAACCAAGGAAACAGTGCAAACGTTTAATCAAAAAGTAGGGCAGTGTAACGGAGTACGTGGTGTGAATACGCATAGCTGCAAAGAGGCTGACCTTGACTACAATTAGAGGAGGCTGGGGATAATTTCAGCAGCGTAATTGTTTAATTGTTGGGCAGCGGCGGCTGGCAGCGGTCTGCGCGGGTCTGGCAGCATTTCAGCCGGTGCAACGTCCCCGGATATTTATTCCACCTCATAACTCTAAACCCACGGAGTTATCTGGCCCAACGTCGTCGCGACTTTTGGCCGAAATTCACGTTTGACATCGATGATTCGTGCGGTTTCGAAATAAATTGCGGAAATGTGATTCCATGCGTAATGGATAAAGGGTGCGTGTGTGTCGCGTTGTGGAGATTTATTGCCGGGATGATTATCTGGGTCTGTTCCAGTTTACAGTGTATGGGTGTAGACTACTTGGAAAATGTTTTTTCAAAAGTTTTGATTTAGACATATTAGTTTGTTTTATGTATGGTGGAATTTGGTTGTTTGTCAACGTTGACAACGGATAACAGTCGTTTTTAATAATATTTCTATTAATATTACAATATTTTGTTTTTACTGTTACATATTTTACAAGCATTTATTCATCTTGGTGAAATAATAATTTAGATTTTAAACGTCGCAAGATATATAAACGTGTTGGAATAGCTAATTGGTTATAAAACAAATTATGTATCTTGTTTTTAGATACGGAGATTAATGTGTTAACTACACATTAATAATTCTACATTAATTATGTCTATATGTTAAGTATACATTACAAACTATATAAAATAAAACGCAATTACACTTTCCCTTTAATCCAGTACATCACAATGTAGCCTAATCTTCTCCGTTTCAACAAAAAAATATGTCTGAACCGATGCACAAGTTAAAATGTGGAAAATTTGTTACCTAAATTATCGGTGAATCCAGGCGGAGCGAAGACCAGCAGTAACAGCCAAACGGGAAACTGAGGGCGGATCATTTTTCACATCACAAATTATCCTGGAAAAAGGTTATCCATCGGTGACACTTAGCACACTATAGCCATAAAATATTGTAAATTGTATTATTAAATCCTTATATATAATCGTATCAACCACCAGCACTCGCTAACGCGCGTGTTTTGCTTCGCACACGTCGGAAACACAGACGCACATTCCCTGACGGGAGTCAGAACAAAACTAAACTCAAACGCGCGCCGCTGCACAGTAGTTGGGCGTTTTGCCGCTAGAGCGATCCACCAGTAACGCTATGAATAGACCACTCTGTCTACCTATTCTTTTTTGTGGCTGCTTAGTGTATTTAAAAATCAAGAAAACATGTGTTTCTCATCTAAACATAAGGAAGTTTAACTGCCCACTAGGATAAAACAGTTGTGGATCGTCCACAATTAGAAACAAATGGTTGTTTTAATTGCTATAATGATTGGGCTGTTTTTATTTTTTGTTTTTCAGTCTATGAACTTCACAACCGTGACCTACTTAAAAATCGCTCTATAATTATCATTGAGAGGAGGTTTTCCAAGACAAATTATGGAATTGAAACCTTAATTAAAATGCTGTACTCCTGGGTACTACTCCGCTCCAGCTGTATAAAGCTACTTTAAAATTACCATCAACGGATTTCAATCAATAGTGTCCCTTATATATTTATTTTAATTTTAATGCAATAAAAATTAATCCTGGAGGAAATTGTTTACTGAACCATTGAATGAATGCAGTGTTATTTCCACCCCTAACCTGCCTCCAATGTTTAATAGTGGTTATGCAACACAATTTGCACTTAGAGCGCTACTTTGTATCAGGGAACCTTGCAACCTTTATCGCAATTGCTAACTGCAGTACCGTGGCACTGGTGAATAGCTGGTGGGTTTTTAAAGAGTATTCGACTTTATCATATCACAGGCCAGGATCAAACACTACTATTCAAAATTTATGTTTTTTTATAAAATATGTTTCAATCAATCAATGAGTCAAAATTCGTTATTTACAATTTCATGTAATGACGTCAAGTTTTTAAGGCATTTTAACATATTTTTGAACTTGTGACAAATATATAAATATATGTGTTTATTTATTTGCGGATTCACCATTTAATTAGTACATACAGCAAAAACATAACAAAATGACAAGTACAATTAAAGCCTAAATAGTTGAGTTGTATATATTACAATACAAATGATCAAATGAGATAACAGACCTTATAATACTTGAGGGAAAATCATTTAACCTTCTACTTAACTCTAATTTAATCAGCAACCCTAAATATATAGTTATCTATGTACATGTGCAATACAATTCAACCAAATTATAAGATACATTAGACAAAACAACTTTGACTCGATGTCATAAATTATGTGGTATCATGAAGATATTGAATTAAATATATTAAATATGTAATTAATTATTTTAATAACAATCTAGATAACAAATAAATAATAATATCAAAACAAAATTGTATGGCAACAAACAATGTTAGAGGCAAGAATAATTTGTACCGAACAATAGCTAGACTAATTTAAATATACTTTATTACAGTATCTAATAAATAATAACCAACAACTAACAATCAGAAATGTGCAACGAATAATAATACAAATTTGTTAACAATACACAAACATAATCGCTAATTATTTATATTCCAATACATTAGCCCCAATAGATAGGTTACATGCACATTTATAACATATACGGTGTGATCAAACATGTAGTACTGCCTTCAACATTGAAGAGCGACCCGAAACGCCAGTTAAGCAAAGATCCAATACAAAACCATTCATACATGCAATAAATTATAGTTTCTATAAATATTTGTTCTGTTTTTATTTGATTAGTAAAAAGCAATTATTTTACGATGTATTTGAAAACGCATGAATAACACCTGATTTAGTAAGACAAATCATTTATAATAAAAAGCCAAAAACGTTAGTAAAAATTCAATGTTGAATCTTTTGTTAACAGTTATCATTGCTTTCAAATGGAAATTAATTGTGTACATACTAAAATAATAAAAAAAATGGTGTCAAAGAAATACACACGTTTGAAATAATCACCCTTTTTTGTCAATGTGACTGAAAGGATAAAATACTGGAAATAGATTTGAATATTCCATTTATCCATAGAGAGAAAAATATTTAATGTGTCATAACGTTTCACAGTTATGTGAGCCAAATTGAGAACGAGGCATGGCGAGAGGGTGGAGGGGGAAGAGTAATGGTAAAGGGGGTAGGGGTTTAACTTCTTTCACAATTTCAGATTTTAATTTCTTTAAATACTTTGCTCATACATTGTCACAATAACACCTTCAAATTTGGTAGGGTGATTTTTTTTTATAAATTAAGTGATTGCTTTGAAGGTGATTCCAAACTATTATAGTGATTGATCTAGCTTACTTTATAAAAATACAGGTCTTTATATATTAATACACTAGGGGTTTTTCTTCACAGATAACTCGATAACGGCTGGACGGATTTTAACGTTTGAGAAGCCAAATTAAAGGTATTTTTATGTAGATTTGCCAATACGTCTCAGAATTTTAAGATAAGGCATCACTTAAACACAATAAAGGGCTGAATTTTCGGAACAGTGGCGCTGTCCGACGGCGGAAGTCTAAACTACGTGTTGATTGAAAATATGTTGTTATCATCCGTTTTAATAACAGATGTTTTGTTTTGTTTGTTTGCAACTGAAGAGACCTTTCGTTGGATACAAACTTGCTCGGATTCGAGCAACAGGACAACTAGTAGAACATTATTAGTCAAGTGAAATAATAAAGTGAATACTAAATTATTAGGATGATAGCTATAAAAACCAGTGAAGTTACACTAATCTGGGCTTGTCAGCCTCAGATTAACTTACTATATATATAAATGTTAACCCCATCAGGCCAACTAAATGTTTTAACATTCATAGTTAAAAGTTTATAAACTCCAACTTTTTAAATAAATTCCCAGACCCAGGCCTTGAAATTCATTAGTTCCCACCCAATAAGAATAGTCCCACCTACTAGTTTATTATGCCGTGATATTGTATTTATACAAACGCACTTACAACGCTCCTTCATTTTTCCTAGATATATTTGGATCATTTGCCTATGACATTTTTAATGTAACAATCGCGTTATGTATATTGTTTCCGAACTCCCTCTGGAGACTAAATAAACATGTTCCTGCGGTCAAAACAACCAAAATGTTTTGTAAACACAAGTACTATCTAGCTCCATTTCTCTACTTTGTTTATACATACTGTATACATACATACTTTGTATATCTCTTTTATTAATACATCATGTCATAGGAACCACTTGAGGACGTTTGCAGGTCTGTCGTATTTTGTGAAGGACTATAGTTTACCAATGAACTTGACGTTTCGAGCTATTTAAATTTGTTTAAATACCTTGAAAACGGAAATCTTGAAAAAAATCATTTTGATATAAACAAATTTAAAATGTTACCAAAGAAAAATGGTTTAAAGAATTTAATGATCAGTCAAAAGTAATTAGTAATTACTTAGTTTAGTAATTTTAATTGCTATAGGAATGTGTGTAAATTACGATAAATTACCATGTCTTTATTTTTTAAAACCACAGTTGCTCAGGTCCACTCTGTGCATTTCTTTAATGTTTAGACGAGTATTTGAAATAACTGTTGTTTTCAATATATTAAACTTTAAATAATTAATTTAGCCGCCGTTTTTAAACGGTAAAACCTGGTAACGCCAAAATAAATAATGAACTAGTCTTAACAAATATTCTAATTGCCTTCACGAATTTCAATCCAGTGTCTAAGTGGTTCCTAAAATGTGAAGAATTAGTTTTTAAAAAATATACGAACGGATACACAAAACGTAAACGAAGAGAGTGAGGCCATTTTTGTATACAATATTTTTCCTCAAGAACAAGTTTTTTTCTGTCATTCAGTGTTTAAAATTCCTGAAGTATGTGGAGAGAGTTCGGAAACACCCTGTATACGGTAACCAACTCTGCAACCACTGGCATAGATTAGTATATACAGGGTGTAAACTAAGTCCCGGACCGGCTTAATATTTATTTTTTCGTTACAGATAAAACAGCAAAACTCCGAAAAACAGCAGTAGAACCATTAATCTACTTTTTTATGTAAAAAACATGTTTTTCCTCTTTTACGGGATCGGCCCACGAGGAGTTGAATGAAATTCTTAAATAGCAGCATGGGTCGTGTTTGATATCAAATTTTAGGTATTTTTATTATAATTCAATGCCACAAACCCGATCTCAAAAGGTTGACCCAAAATGAAATGGCGGTGGTATAAAGGTACGTTGACAATGTTGGATTTGTTAAAGTTGGCCAAGTAATTGTTTCCTAGCATGAATCATAACAGTAAAACTCATAAAAATCGACTTATTACCTAATGTCACTCTACCTGTTGCGGTAGCAATTGACTTTTAGCTATCTTAATGAAAATTATGGAATAATTACCCATAACCACTAACCACAACTTTCTGATCTTTAACAAATCCAACATAGTAAATTTCGTACATTTAAACCGCCGCCATTTCATTTTGGGTCAACCTTTTGAGATCGGGTTTGCGGTATTGAATTCTACTAATAAATACCTACAATATTATATCAAACCTGACCCATGCTGCTATTTGAGAATTTCTTCCAACTCCTCGTGGGCCGATCCCGTAAAGGAGGAAAAACATGAGTTTTACGTCAAAAAGTAGATTACTGGTCCTACTGCTGAGTTGCGGAGTTTTGATGCTTTATCTGTAACGGGAAAATAAATATTAAGCCGGTCCGAAACTTAATTTACACCCTGTTTAGGTTAAACTTAACGAATTAATTTAGTATAAATCTATTTCAAATTGTTTCTTAGATAGTTTAACTATTTGTGGACCCGGTTCAAACGCATAAGTCTTCAAATACTCACCAGGATTCGGAAATGAAGCACGAAAATACGCTTTCTGTGTTAGCTAGCGTGATATTCATTCCATGTGCGAGAATTTCTTTTCACTAAAATCACTCAGTCGGAAATCCTTTACGGAACATCAAATGAGTCTTGTAATCTAAATAGCTGAGACATATATTTAATTTTACAAACTTGCAGGAATAGTAAACGGTTTCCTTGTCAAAATTACAAAAAATACTTTTTTTAACTTACAGTTGAGTTCAAAATGTTCATTACGAACTTTGGGCACTGATCAAAAGATAATCAACTCACTTATTATATGTCATATTATAACTGTACTATGCATAACTATTGAATTATGATCATTTACTTAACCTAATTATGACATTATTTCAGCCAATTAAATCATGTTCCAATTCTATTTTAGATTATTCATTATATCTTGGTGTTTTAAATTTAAGTTTTTTAACTATTTAAATACTTCTCAATAATTAAAACTACAAAACTTTTCTCGGTTAATAATATTTTGGTGTAAATGTTCGACGCCTTCAATTCCTTACACGCTCATTACGTAGTGCAGTGTGTGCAAGGCTGCATTGGCATAATCAACGATTCTGAAGGGTACTGCCGTTTTACAATTAAATTAAAAATAATCGTTACGAAGTATAAAGTAAACAATATAGATTTACGAACAGTTTATCGGCAAGACGTCTAGGATTAGTAAGTAGGATCAGGTCCGAATAAGTTTAATTTAGTTAGCTTTGGAATTCCGAGTTCAATAGATGAATGCAACATGCTTTACCCACTTGCAGTAAAGCCAATTATTGGATCTCGATAGATGATGAAAATACGTAGATAGTCGAGATAGCTACGTTAGCTATTACAAAGATCCGATTTTAAATGAGGGCAGGTTATTCTTACAAACGCGTTTCTAGGTACCTTAAAACATATTTATTTGAAACAATTGTGATTTTACTACTTGTTACTTATTACTTATTAAATCTTGTCCAGTTATCTAATGAACATAAATTTTACAATATCTTAAAAATGACGGAGCCTAACCAAACGATAGAGGACGTGGGTCCTAGCTAAAGGGATTCAAAAACGTAAAACTTTCCTTTATATTATTCAAGAAGTTACTGTGGAAATTTTTCTCCAATGTGAGAGAAAAACAAGTTTCACAACGTTTCGGGATCTGGACTCAGATCCCGTTTTTATGAGAGGAAAAATATCTAGATTACACAAAAGATTAGTGGCACATTCCATGCAAAGCTGGAAAAAACTCAAAAATGCTAAAATATATAATTTTAAAAGGAGTCAAAAGAAAATCAAACCAAACAAAAAAGCTAAACAAAAGTCGAACAAAGGTTTAAAAGCCTTTTTTAGTTTTTAAAATTAATGTATTAGCAGTAACCAATATAACTTCTCACGAATCAGCTGATCTTAATAAGGTCCCAAACGCTGCTGGAGGGCTAACTCCATTAACTTTCAACCTTATAAATAAGTCGTTTCACGGCTCACTTAAATAACAAATATTCTTCAAGTTCTAAACTTAAAAGTTTGTATTTCGATCACCCCTATCCCTCATATGTTGTGGTACCCAAGCCTCATTAAAAGTAAACCAGTGTTTTAAAATTGGATTCGCAAACAGTATTTATATATATTCAACTTATAGAAGGCACCTAGAATTGCCAAAGATATTCAAAGATATTCAAGAGGGTTTAAATAAGTTGTTCAAAATAACTAACACAGATCAGAATATAACTAGTGAATAGTTCATTTTGATATAAAACGAGTTCGCTCGCAGCACGCTGACATGAGGGAAGTGAATTTCCGCATACAAACTTTTAAAACTCAAAATCAGTGTAAAACATACATTTATTCCAATTTTTATTGAAATCTGAAAACAGTGATTTGTTGGCTGTTCTGATGCTCCTGGTTTCATTTACCTGCAAAGCTGTGATATATTTTGCGCATTGTAATGTTAGGAGAAGGTCCAGACACGCTTGAAAGTAGGCGTGAGGTTGCTGGGGATGATAAAAGTACTCTAACAAAGGAATAACAAGCTTTCCTAATGTAAAACCCCCGTAAGGCAACGTACTGTGTTTAGTCGAAGCGCATTTACTTTAATAACTCGGTAAATATTCATGCTAGAATGACGAGAGAGGGCTTAAAACTTTCGCCTCACTAATTCCCATCTTTTTACTGGCATTAATTTTACATATGGGTCTTTTCTGGCCCTTTTTGGGCCCAAAAACTCGAAATTTGAAAGATTAATCCCCAAAAAAGGGGTTTAGAGTTTTCTGATTGTTTTGACCAACGAACTTGTCCAACTGATTACAGAAAGGAACGTCCCTACCAAATTTGTAGTAAATCCGGCAAAGAATGCGACCACTAGAGTGGAAACATATATATATACAATTTTGAACGACCCCCCAAAACGTGTTCAGGGGGTCACGTTAGGAAATTCTATGGTGGTCCCGGGCTTAAGTTTCACCGTGCGAGTCATGCTAATAGTTCACTTTCCAAAGGAAATTCACTAATAATTTCAACTAATGTTGAAAAGACCATAACATAATTTTTTTTAATGTAACACGCGGAAACAACCTTTGCCTTTTTGTAGACTTTCAGATACTTGTTAAACTTTTGTAATAGATATATTTATAAATAAATGTAGTATAAATTCCTGTATAAATGCCTGAAACGCTTCAATTAAATTTGTGTTTGCTCACTTAAAAACCCCTGTATATTTAACTACTGCAATACCTGGGGGCTGAGCTTTGCTCAGAGAAAAATCACATATTGGGACTTTGGTAAATCTCTGTTGCTTTGATAGCTCACTAGTCTTGTTGATCAGATGTTATTGTTATGTTGTTATTATTTGTAACTCCATAACCCCATTTTAGAATTTACAATTTTCAAATTGGTTTCGTACTGACATTTTAATTTACTACACCGGAACCTTATCGATTTTTGATTCGTAAAACCCCATATTGCCCAGGGGGTTTTCCTTTACAATTTAAATATTGTTAGTTCCTCGTATAAATAAATTATGTCCTAAGACACATGTATTCTACTTTTATCATACATTTTCTTTTATGTATCATAATTTTTTTTAAACAAAATTATATATTTGATGGTTTGTTTCGTTTATAAATAAGACTATAAAGAATGTGTTCCCAAATTTATAGTTCATTTAATTTATGTGTATAATTTTTCATTACATTTATTTGAGCAAAAAGAATGTTTAAGAAGGATAAAATTATCGTGTCCTTTATGCGTAACTTTTGAGGAAACAAACAATGCCATCATGCCATAAGTAAATAATAGCTTCAGCATTTGATAATTCATCACATACATGAAATTCAAAACATAAATAAAAAAGGTTAATGCCTCGTAGTAAATAAATAAATGCAAACCATAGAAAGTAAAAATATGTGTTATTACGCAGAAAAATTCACAAAAAAAACCAGAATGTTGTCAAGTTCAAAAACTTCGTAACGTTGAACTATCTCTTTTATAAGAATAAAAATTAATTTTATAATCCGAGACAGACATAACAAAATGTAGAACGTATTTGTTGATGTCATTTAAGATACGTTGTAATTGATTCAACCAAAGTAATGTACTTACGACCACCATTAAAAAACCTACATATAAATTTAAAAGGTGTCTGCGTCTGTTTGAATAGTTTTCAATAAAAATGTAAATAGGCAGTTATTTTAAATATAAACAGAGTACCAAGGTCAAATGAAGCTGATATGACAGCTTATCAACAACGAGGACAAATTAAACTGATGTGGCAGCTTATCAGCAAACCACCGAGGTCAAATAAATCAAGCTGATGTGGCATCTTATCAACAAACCACCAAGGTCAAATGCAGCTGATATGGCAGCTTATCAACAGGGCACGAGGTTAAATGAAGCTGATGTGGCAGCTTAATAACGGACCGCCGAGGTCAAATGAAGCTGATATGATAGCTTACCATCACATTTCGACAAAAGTCATAAAGTTTCTCCAGTGTAGTTTTATAGCCGAAAACGTTTTAAAAGTAACCATATACTTAAATTTTAAATAATTTGAGAGTTACAAATGTGTTATGTGTTTATGAGAGTTACAGTGTAAATTATTAGTAAATTTGTTTCTGATAAATAACCTTGGTTACTTATGATTTAAATACCCCCGTCACAGCAAACCTGTATACTCAGCAAATTTCAA
The DNA here is from genome assembly GCA_963675035.1 of Allygus modestus. Classification (NCBI taxonomy): domain Eukaryota; kingdom Metazoa; phylum Arthropoda; class Insecta; order Hemiptera; family Cicadellidae; genus Allygus; species Allygus modestus. The sequence goes on from OY776116.1 coordinate 51,782,285, forward strand.
ATGGAGATATAAATAGCTTAATACTACATAAAGCCACTTACCAAGTTTCATAAAAATATATTTACAAATAAGCGAGATATCAAATTTGTCTTTTCCTCCATAAGAATAACATTAGACACGTACTGTGTTTGGCACTTTCAATATCTCGGTAACCAATTGACGCGACTGACGTAGAGAAATGATAAAAATACCAAATTGTATGTTTTTTTTAAGTTGAATCCAATGGTGAGAACTAAAATTGGACTATTTCAAAAATGATATGTACAAAATTCAAAAACCCATTTTTGGGGGAACAAACCCCCCCCCCAAAAAAAAATAAATACCCCTTCGGATGGAGCGATCTGGCTGATTATTGAGCTTAAATTCATAAATGTTGATTTACACGTTGATACCAAATTTCATCAAAATCGCATAATTTTTACGAGAGTTATCGTGCTAATGGACACAAATATATACAGTTTCGAAAGAATGGTGTTTTGGGGGTCTGGGGACCTCGAAAAGAAGAGTTATCATGGTCCCATAATAGCTTCTTCCCTATAGGGAAAATTCGCTAGAACAAATCACACGTTAGCATTCAAAGTACAACTATTTTTCTATCCGGATAAGTAACTTTGCTTATCAACAGACCGCGAGGTTAAAATGAAGCTGATGTGGCAGCTTAATAACAGACCGCCGAGGTCAAATGAAACTGATAAAGCACCTTTTCAACAGGGCACGAGGTCTAATGAAGCTGATATGGCAGCTTATCAATAGACCGAAGAGATTAAATGAAGCTGATATGGCAGCTTATCAACAGAGGACCAAGCACTAATAAAACTGATGTGGCAGCTTATCAACTGACCGCTGAGGTCAATTGAAACTTACATGACAGCTTATCCACAGAGCACCGAGGACAAATGAAACTGATGTGGCAGCTTATCAACAGAAAGCCGAGGTCAAATGAGGCTGATGTGGCATCGTATCAACAAACCGCCGAGGTCAAATGAAGCTGATAAAGCACCTTATCAACAGGGCAAGAGGTCAAATGAAGCTGATATGGCAGCTTATAAATAGACCGACGAGATTAAATGAAGCTGATATGGCAGCTTATCAACAGACCACCGCGGTCAAATGAAGCTGATATGGCAGCTTATCAACAGACCACCGCGGTCAAATGAAGCTGATATGGCAGCTTATCAACAGACCGCGAGGTTAAATGAAGCTGAAGTGACAGTTTGTTTTCATTTCCTGATTTCTATCACATGGTTGGATTCTGGGGTGTTTTGATTCAATTACGTATTGGTGAACAGTAAGTATAATAATATTACATAAACAATAACTACAAAAGGTATTCATCGAATTTGTTTAATAAAACTGTGTTTGTAGTGTTTGCGGTAGCATACAGACAAAACTAGTACAGGGCAGTGACAAACGAAGATATATATAGTTTAACATCGGTATCTAAGGTTTTTTTTTATTCTTGTATGTTATTTATCTTTATAATATTCATTATTATATTTCTCAAAACCAAATCAAATTATGTAATTTGTGGTTTCCCGAAATCTTTAGCTCTAAACTTAATCAATTCAACCACATTAAATTGACATTTAGGATATTTTGTGGCTTTTATAATCGTCACGCCCTTGGCGAACTCGAGTTTAGTGTCTGAAGATAATTGAACTCCATTGTAAACCGAGCCAATGATTGAAAACAAACCACAAAGGCTTGTTGCTCTCTGTTAATTAATTGGTGGTCTAATTAACAGCAATTAGCTGAACAAGATCAATAAAGGCTATCCATGCTAATTAACGTTAATGACTTCGAGCAGACTGATGTTTTGCTTAAGATACATTGGTCTTTAGTTATAAACAATCAGCTTTCCCATAAACATATTTTCTGTTATTTCGTGGAGTTCAAAATAATAAATAACCCCAATCATAAGTTTTTCAAAAGAAGGTATTTTTGTGCTTTTTACTTTTTACTCATTTTAGCTTCTGATTTTGGATACGATGTACCGTAAAAGCAAATAATATCGGAAGAGAAAATTAGATCGAGTAAAAAATATAAAGCTGATTGGTGGTGGTTATTGGACCTAAGCGGGCTTTGAACCTTGATTGGTCTTTTCCAATCACATTCCGACAGAAGTCATAAAGTTTCTTGAGTGTAGTTTTATAGCCGAACAAGATTTAAAAGTGACCATATACTTTAATTTGAGATAGTTTAAGTCACAAATGGGTTTGTATTAAATTATTAGTATACAGAGTGTCAAAAAAATGCGTAGCGCGCTATGCAGAACCATATTCTAAATACAAAATCAAATTGAAAATGTAGAGTAAAATTTGTTTGATTTCGGCTTAGTTTAGGCGTAATCCGCCATTTTGTATTTTTTTGAAAATAATAATTCAAAAACCCTTCGAGATATTTTTTTGAAACTTAGTATAAACATTAAGTTTCTGGTTTCTAACATTTTCCAAAAATAATTTTTATTAAACTTATCAAATTTCAAAATGGCGGCCATTTAAATATTTCAAAGTCAAATTCCATGAAAAATAGCAACTGAAACAAAATTTTACAAGACATACAATTTAAAGCACTTTGTAATCCAAATCCAATGACATTTTTACTGTAAAAATCGGTTAATAAACAAAAAATGTATGGCAATTTTTTATAATAAATTTCAAAATGGCGGCCATATAAAATTTTCAAAGTCAAATTCCTTAGTTTATTTGACCAAGTCCTTTAAATTTTATGTCTTGTAAAATTTTGTTTTAGTTGCGAGTTTTCCAGGAATTTGACTTTGAAATTTGTATATGGCCGCCATTTTGAAATTTATTATAAAAAATTACCATAACTTTTTTATTTATTAACCGATTTTTACAGTAAAAATGTCATTAGATTTGGATTACAAAGTGCTTTAAATTTTATGTCTTGTAACATTTTGTTTTAGTTGTTATTTTTCATGGAATTTGACTTCGAAATATTTAAATGGCCGCCATTTTAAAATTTGATAAGTTAAATAAAAATTGTTTTTGAAAATGTTAAAAACCAGAAACTTAATGTTTATACTAAGTCTCAAAAAAATATCTCGAAGGGTTTTTGAATTATTAATTATTTTCCAAAAAATACAAAATGGCGGATTACGACTAAACTAATCCGAAATCACAAAAATGTTACTGTACATTTTCGACTTGTTTTTGTATGTAGAATCCGGTTCTGCATAGTGCGCTACGCATTTTTGTGACATCCTGTATGTGTTTCTGATAAATAACCTTGGTTCCTTATCATTTAAAAACAAATCAAACATTATATAGCATTCAAAATATGACTATTTTTCTCTCAGGATAAGTCATATACTTTCAGTCGTCCTGTCAGTGAATAAACATTTGTCATTTTCTATTGTATTCTGTTTGGTTTTCCTACACAAACGTTTGCGCTCAGCAAACTCTAACTAACGTTTCGTTCATACAGTAATAAAAACTAATATAAAATTAGATAGGATGTGTTAACTTGCAAATATGATATTGCGAATACATTTAAATAAAATTTTACTTCATATTAACTGAATCAATCAATTTAAAGCCACAAACAGAACATAACTTATGTCAAGGGACTTTGAAAATAATATTTTTGCAATCCAGTTTAAAAAGTATGTTTTTTTTAATTTAAATTATAATCCTACCTACTAGTAGATTTGTCCACAAACATTGACGTTTTAAGAAATGTTATAATGAAATCAGTTTTGCTTGAAATGAATATCAGAGTAACTAAAGTGAACTTACCAAAGATATGCCAAAATTTCGATGAAATGAGCGAATATTCACTCTTCTGATAAATCGAATTTCATAGGTATTAATAACTTTTATAAACGTCTTTAAACTATCCAAACATTCTCTACTAATACTGAGCAAGAAACGACGTTAAAAAATGCATCCCAACCCGACAAATATGGTCCCTTAATATATTAATTGTTGACTGTATACTATTTTTAAGGTTCAAATTAGTCCTCATCTATCCATTCAGTCTTATCAATTCTGTCCAACAGACAACCACGCTGAAGCGTATTAAGCCTATAATAGCAATACCCTTACCAATACAAGATAGGTAACAGGCAGCGTCGCTGTGGTCCAACTATCAGCTCAGTTTACTGTAGAGCTCTCTTTATCTTACATACTTGAACATCCTGGAATGTCAAGGACTATCCTCCTTCCAAATCGATTACTTTACGTTTTTCCAAAGATAATGATAGTTTTCCACGATATAATTTGTAAGAAACATATTGTTTTATAAAATAATTTCGCTAAATAATATTGTTTCGAATAAATTTAACACTAATCAAAATAATACAAGGTAACATATATTTCCTAGGACCAACACTCTACTAAAAATTCACAGATTATAATTGATTCAATAACACCGTAATATTTTATTAAGCTAGATATAGCAGTTTGAACTGCTTGTCCGTAAAGGGTTCGTTCACATTCAACAAAATGCCTCTGTCTTGAATATACAAAAGATTATACTGAAGATAAATAAATTGTTTACTCAACAACGATGGTAACAATATTTTGAATTGTTGTCATGATCCACTGTAAAGTGTTATCTGATTTGTTAAGATAACAAATACGATTTAAATACTACTTGTAATGCAGACAGCACTTTAAAACTTTGAATCGTTAGTGAAAAACTGTCAGCAAAATTAAACTGTCTTGTCAGCTTCATTTTCCCTCACCGAGAAGTAAATTTAATCTTTGATAGTTACAAGGTAAAACATTTACGTTAATTATGGACTACTATCATATCTGTGTCGATTCGCATTGGCATTCAAATATATTAGTTATATCAGTATGTATTGTCAATAAAATATGTAAATAATGTCGGAAATCAACACAAAAAATACACAAGGCACATTTATCTGTGGGTTTTGGTATACGTTATTATTGAAGTATCAATTTATAACTTAACTGTCTAACTCCATAAACCGCTGCATTGATTTTGTATGATTTTTGTATTGCTTTTCGAAATTTGTCCATGTTATGTTTACAAACACATATTAATATAATTCATATATTTGAGTGGGACGAAATGTAAATTTAACTTGGCTTGAGGGTGAAAGGAGCGGCTCGTAGGCTTTAAACGTCGTATTGCTTGCTTGCAACGAGCAGTTTTGATTTATTTTCGTATATTTTTATATAGGAATGCTACTACTGAAGTATAAGTCAATTTGAAGCTGATACATTAATAGTCCAGAATTATATATTTTACTCTATATAGAACTAAGTGCAATAGTTCATTTTGTTGATCACCAATTTAAAGGGGACACGGTACAATAAAGTATACATCATATGTTGCAATGATACATTGCAAGAGAAAAGTGTGACATATTTGACAGTTTTAAAACGCCTGCATAAAATGTGCATGAATCGTTATGCAACCTTGTTGAACATAAAATATGTTTTCGAAAGTATAACTAGATGTAACCACATAAAATGTAAATAAGAATCATATATCAGGTTTTCAGTTCATGGTCAGATATGTTACAAGATATATTTCCTGTTAAAGTTATGAATTAAACTTTAATTTACTGTTAAAGATCCGAGGAAACTAAAGATTCGGAAAACAGAAAAATCAATAAAGCAAAAAAGGCAATAAAAAATCCCTTTGATATTACGAGACCAAAAACTTTGCTAGTATAAGATCTTGGAGGTATTTTGTTTGTTTTGACAAATGTAATAAGATAATGCAATGAGATTAATGAGATATAATCAAATCTAATGTAGTTTGATCCAAAGACCAATGAGTAGACAAAGGCCGAGTATGCTGTTGAGTATTTAAACGTTTCTGAATTGTTGATAAACTTATAGAAAGGACAAATGTTAATAGTGTGAAAAGTACTTTTACCTCTCTATTACAGACTGGAGGAAAGTGAAGAAGCGTGTGTTCAAAGTAATTGGCCGGTTTGTTGGAGGCGATCCTGCGAGTCCAATAATTGACGTACCGCCTTGGGAACCCCATACGTGTTCTAACCGTGAAGACATTATAAAAATCATTCCTTGAAATTGTTCATATTAACTTGATTTCTAATTTAAAATAAATCCTGACACGTAGTGATTTCGTCCTGATTTCGTCGATGATTATTTAGAAATATTGGAGCAGAGATATGTTTATGGATATCCAAATTAGTCGGTTTTATTTAGCGTAATTCATCTCATGTTCTAACTGCGTTAAGTTTCAAAAATTTGTACTTCAAACTTGAGATAACATTTTTAGTTACTAGTTGTAGTCAAACCAAATTGCATTCATAAATTATTTGTATAGGAGTTTATAATTTTTAATATATAACAGCTGATGTTTAGTTTGGTTTGCTTTTGCATTGGTTTTGTGTGTTCAAGTCAAACAAGTCATATTGTGATATTGTCATACTCTGTGATATTGCCCTGCAGGTTTATTATGTTGTTTGTTTTGTGTGTTCAAGTCAAACAAGTCATATTGTGATATTGTCATACTCTGTGATATTGCCCTGCAGGTTTATTATGTTGTTTGTTTTGTGTGTTCAAGTCAAACAAGTCATATTGTGATATTGTCATACTCTGTGATATTGCCCTGCAGTTTTATTATGTTGTTTGTTTTGACAAATTATACAATCCAAAGGCCGAGTATATTGTCGAGTTGTTAAATGTTCCTTCACTGAACATACTCTTTTAGTAAGAACAAATATTAATAGTATGGAATATTCAGCGTTAATAATTAATTAAAATAATTGTTTTAGCGCAAAAATGCCCTTAAATAACTTTAGTAAAAGATCTCAACCCTGTTTAATACAAATTGTATTACACATTTGCTATATTCATGCAACCAAGGTATAGTTTCTCTTTAAATTATTGTATTATCTATTATTTCATTAAACCCAAATTTGTTTGTATAAATCAAAGAGAGGATTAGACAATTAGAAGCGAACCCACTAGGATTTCGTTTTAATTGTCTTTTAAATACCAACAGTATGCTTCCATAGACCATCACTAAAGAGGTGGAGGTTGGCTTTTACGAAACCTTTGATGAATTTCTCACGCTCTAATCCTTTATCAACTCAAGTGTTCTGTTTTGTTATGAGCTTCGGTGAAGTCCTAAAGGCGTAACTCTAAACAGTCATTACCAAACACCCAGTCTGTGAATATTTGTATATACTCAACCTTATTCTATTTATATAACTGTTACCCTCTTAATACACCACTGTAACTATACATAAATCACATAGAACCATTAAGAAAATAGTATCCATAAAATATAATGTTGTCGCAATGAATCAGTTCATAACCCAACATGCGTCTTTGAACGGTCAGCTCGAAGGGGAGAGTATTATTGAACAACTTGGATCGAACCTACTGCAACGACGAAACCGACATTTTACATTGTTTTTCCTTGACTGCTGAGTTTACCTCTTCCCCTTGGCTACGTGATGTGGTATTTTTGTGAACTACATTGATACTGACTGAATGAGATGGAGCGCTGGGGTTATATTTAACCCAATCATAAGCTTCTTAATTGTCTTAACAACAGTGTTAATTGATTACACCAGACACCACCAATTAACCGGTTGAGTTACGTTCCTATAAACATTTTTTGCTGGGAGATTTCTGTTTTGATTTAAACTTTGTAAGGGGAACGTGAACTTTATTAAAGAGTTACCATTGAGACATATAAAACCAACATTATTTATAATTTCGACCGGAATTTTTAATTTTTTATTTTTAATTACCCTTGACTATGCCTTGAATATTGACAAATTATTTAACCTTAATTTATGTATTAACAAAATATTTAATGTATTACACAATGGTTTTAATTATCTTTGTATCAACAATTTACCATATATAGAGTTTAAGGTTATCAACTTTTCCTGAGATCACGTCGGTTTCTCACAGGTAACTTTGTAATAAAATATAATTTTTAATTAATTTTTCATTGACAATATATTTATACGAGTAGGATTTTAATTAAAATATAGGTTCCCACACATGCAATAACCCACCAAAATAATAAAAAAAAACAGAATTTTCTTGATCTCCGTGACCAGTTTGTAACCAGGTAGTATGATCATAAATACAAGAAGCATATTTCCAACATTGTATTCAAATTAGACTAACAAACATATTTAGATCTTGTATATTTAAAGTGTGTTTTACAACAAATTCGGGATAGCAATTTTGTTTGCGTAGTGTTTATTATAGACATTGAAAACTGTTTTAATATTCTCGCCGCACCACAGGCACAGTGGTGATTGTTATTATTGTATACGATGGCATATCAATACAGAACAACTACTCAAGCTCTAGGTAAATATAGTTTGGGCGGTTGACAACAGTTGACAGCAAGTCCCGAAAAATGTTCTTTTCAACTTTAATAATGTATTATATAGTTTGTTATTAATTATTTGAACATTTCCCATGTTGCATTGACTCATTTTACCTAGTTCCCATTCAGTCTTCTCTCTTTGCTGTCACTATTTTCAATGTGTTAATGTACCAGGTATTCATGTATTCAATGTTGTTGTATTCGTTAATGTCATGGGTTTCGGTGCAAGAGGTCACGGGTTCAACTCCCGGCGTGGCCACAAGACTTTGAGAGGTTTGGATCATTGTTCTCTCACAACGTTACTACACAAATGGCAGTGGCCTAAACTAGCAAAACAGTTTCTAAATAGAAAATTGTGTTTTTCTCTGATCACGAAAAATTATATTATAGTTTACCTTTCATCGAATAATTAAAAGGTATCAAAAGATGGTTTGTAATGTGCAGTAAGTCCATTAATGGACACAAAGGACCGCACCCAATAATGTCTATCGTCTTTGTCTTGGCGCTGGTCGATGAGCAATGAGCTCCGGGAAATCAGGAAGGTCCAAGTTAATATTCCTTTTGTTCCGAATCGATATTATACAGTATTTCTTTATGTAATTAGACAAACATGTCTTTTAAAGTACAAGAAAAATTGATTTTAAACTAATATAGTACTCAGGAGGTAACTAAACTCTGTAGAAAATATAATCCAAGGAGTTTATTTATATTGATTAATATCGTATTATAGGTTACGGCTTTTAAAGTGTGTATCTATGCTTTAAAAGATTCGTCCAAATCAAATGGCTCTCAAATACCCATAGACCACACCATTATTAAATCCAATCGTTGACCAAAAACTGACTAATCTCAGTAGTTTTCCATATCAATTACCAATGGAAACCGCAGTTTCCCATGACTTGGCGTAGGTTTGTCATCCCCGGACTGCCATTTCTACTTTTACACATACTAAACCAAAACTCCTCCTACCCTTATAATGCACAACATTACCATTTTATCACTGCAGATAAGTAGAACGAGGCGCATCAGAGCAAATAAGGATTAAAACTTATTTAATTTTCACAACACCCTTACATAAATGTTTTTAACTTTATAATTAATTTTTAAAGTCTTTAACACGGAGGTTCGCTCCCCTCACGTTAGCGTGCACTGTGGGTGATTTCATTTGACTGCAGTTTAAAGTATTGGCTAATTATTAACATGCATTAAAAAGTTATTTACATTCTATTTCAAATGACTTATAATGTTACGTATTTACTTCAACATTTACATCCTGAATGCCGGTTTAACTGTACGTCTGGCTGTTATTCACTCAGTAACTTCCGGGCACCCCTTCTGTTTTATCGGATGTACATTGATTGTAGCAAATCAATTATATAAATAAACAAATGTTAAAATGTTAGGAAATATTAAAAAAGGTCGAATTGGTAAGTACATTTTGAGTTATTAAAATTTCTAAAACATCATTTAACAATTACAGAACTACACAATGAAAATAGTTTTCTAATCAAAGTAATCCAAAAGTATGTTCTTTATTTAACATTTTAGAGTTTAACTATCAACACTTTCTTAGACATTTCCTTAAAGTAAATCGTAAAGGATGTCCAACGAACCGTATATACAACATTATCAAGGTTGAAGAAACAAAGTTGAGTAATCTGTTTAAAATCAAACAAGCGTCGAGTTCAAATGAAGCTGACGTGGCAACTTGTTTTTGTCGCTGAAATTTCCATAACGATTTAGACTTTTAGATGTGCTGACGTGATTAAAATCAAACCTATATAAAAAAAAATTAGAGTTTTGTCTGTACAGTTCGAGCCACGGTGCTTGGCGACTGGGAAAAGCGAGAAACAACTCAAATTTCTCGTAAATAAAAGCAGACAATAACAAAAATAACCAAATCCAATGTTTTGAAATTAAATTAATTAATTTTATAAAAAAAAACTACGGAACTAAGCCAAATAGGGGCGAAATGTCATTCCAGAGCATACGCTAACCAGACGCTAAGCACTGTGACCCGAACTGTAAATTGTTTGGAATTATGGAATTTTTCCAAATTTTCACGTTTTAAACCCTAGGGAAGCCAAAACAAGTATTATATCGACTTCTGTCTGCCCGTCTGTCGATAATGCTAAAGTACGTATTTTTTTCGCTTTCCACGGAAAAACGGGTGCTCTGACTTTGATGACACTTTGTTTCTTTGTTCTATACGTTTGTGAGAAATTTTTAGGCCACTTTAAACCGGCAAAGGTCTTTTAGAAAAAGATTGGTGGCCGCTCAAAAACGTGATTTCATGTGGTTTTGTTCGTGTTTTGGTCGCTTTTCACAGGGAAACGGGTGCACTGATTTCGATTAAACTTTTTTTCTATGTTCTATATACAGGGTGACTGAAAAGTAACTTGCACCCCCCTTAACTTTTTAACTATTTGAGATATTTGAAATCGGTTTACGGCAACCTTCTTGGATATGAGGGGCTACAATAATTATGGTTAGTTTTAAAATTTTTACCCTTAGGGGTAGTGGGGGTAGGGGGTAGATCAAAATTTTCAAATGGGAAGTATGGTCGACTTTCATATCATTTTATAGGTCTTGATGAAACAAAAAAATTGACATAAAGAAAATAAAAATCGGACCACTAATAACAAAATGGTGCCCTTAAATTATTCAAATCTAATCAACCAGGACAACAATAAGTACCCCCGTCGCAGCAAACCTGCATACTCAGTGAATTTCCAATGAATATATAACATAACACATTAACACTTAACAGGATTCATAAGAAATATATTCACAAACAAGCGATATTAAAAATATTAATTATTCTCCATAAGAATAACATTGGGGATGAGTACGCAGGTTTGCTGCAAAAACGAACACAAAATAATGGGTTTTATGCAAATATCAATAGAACTCATCTAAGTAAAGTCACATACCAAGTTTCATTAATATACATTTATAAGTAAGCGATATATAACATTTTAATTATTCTCCATAAGAATAACATGGGGACCGATTACCTAGGTTTGCTGCTACGGGAGCCATACGTGAAAATTTGGTATTTTGTGTAAACAACGATAAACCCCAACCAGATGAAGTCATATACCAAATTTTGTCAGTTTATGTTCATAAATAAGCGAGATATACAATTTTTATTTTTCTCCATAAGAATAACATTAGACAACGTACTGTGTTTAGCACTTTCAATATCTCAGGAACCAATTGACGTAGAGCAATGATAAAAAAACCAAATTGTTTTTTTTTAATGCTGAATTAAATGGTAAAATTAAAATTTGATTTAAATAAAAATTACATGTGGAAACCCCAAAAAACCCAATTTTTGGGTACAAAACCCCCCAAAAACTCCCCTTTGGATGGTGTGATTCGTCTGGTTTTCGAACTCGTTCAAATAAATGGTGCTTTACACATTTGTACCAAATTTCATTAAGATCGGACTTTTTTTACGAGTTATCGTGCTTACGGACACACATATATATTATTAAATATTAATATTAAATATTAATATTAAATATTATTAAATATATATATTATATATACAATATATATATATTATATATTATATATATTATATATATAATATATAGATATATATACATATATCAAAATTTGAACGAATGGTGTTTTTGGCATCTGGGGACCTCAAAATGAAAAGTTATCATGGTCTCGGGCTTAAGTCTTACCATGAGACCTACGGTAATAGCTTCTTCCCTATAGGGTAAATTCGCTAAAAGGCATGACAAAGTCTGCCGGGTAACAGCTACTGTAGTTAAATATAAAGTACAAAACCTTCGTTTCAGCAAACCTGCATACCCAGCGATTTTCAAATAGTATCTCACTCCCACATGAAGTTGCTTACCATATTTTATCAAAACATATCCATAATTAAGCGATATAAACCATTTTATTTCATCCCCAAGATTACGGGACTATAATTATTTATTGAAACCAATAAATAAAGTTACAAAGTTAAATAAAGCAAAATGTAATTTTTTACAACCAGTAATTACTAATTGACATAACTGCGTCGTGTTTGGACTAGTTTTTCATAAAATCATACGTATAAATCAAAACTGCAATAAAAAACTACAAATTACGCTTACTTGTATGTGATAAATTTTTAGAGTGGTGTGCGATTCACGCCTGATTAGCACGGGCGGTCGGCCGCCGACGGCCGGTCCCAAGCTATTGTTGGGAGCCCGAGCGGGGGGCCTTAATCTCTTACCCGCCTTCCCTAACTGGACGGACTATAGACTCGCATGTTTGCTACAACAGGGATTACAAACATTGGGGGACTGTGCAAATAGCACGGTGAACTCTATCATACCAAGTTTTTTTCAATATACGACCATAAACAAGCAAGATGTCAAATTTTAGCGAATTTCCCCTGTAGGGAAGAAGCTATTACCGTAGTCGGCATAGTAAAACTTGGCCCGGGATCATGATAACTTTTCGTTTTGAGGTCCCCAGATGCCAAAATCACATTTTGTTCAAATTCATATATAGTAAAAAAGGTCCAAACTTGATGGAATTTGTCATAAACGTGTTAGGCAGCATCTATTTGTTTACCTTTTTTAGCCTTGAGTTCTTGATGATAAGGCTTTCCTGATGCGTATTTCGCCGCGGGGATGCAGCATCTTCAGGGGAATTTTCTCGTCACTATGTTCACTATTAACTAACATATACACTCCTAACACTGCACTCTGTATACACAGTTTGTTGTTGTTTCATTGTCTCTGCTGATGCAGAACGACGCGGACGCGGACGCGGCGGAGATTACCGCGTTTCGCCGGTGACAGAGCCGGTGACACTTGTCATTGTGTTTTTTTTTACTGGACTGTGGGTGTCACCGTGAGGTGTCTTGGTTGTGGAGGTTGGGGTGGGGGGGGGTTATTGGGATTGTTTATGTTAGTATCAACAGCTACTGTTATTATATCCAATTAAATTGATTTATATTCTTTCATAAAAGTTTCTATGCCTGCAATAAATTAATGAGCTCAAAATTATTATCCCACACAACAAAACTGCGTTTATATAAAACCATAATCCGACCAGTAATTTTATATGGCTCAGAAACCTGGATACTTAACAAAAAAGAAGGAAGAAAAATAATAGTCTTTGAAAACAAGGTATTGAGAAAAATCTTTGGCCCAACGCAAGACAATGGAGAGTGGAGGACAAGACATAACCAGGAAATAAGAGAGATGTATAAAAATTCGGACATTGTAGTAGAGATAAGAAGTAGGAGACTGAGATGGACAGGACACATATTAAGAAGAGATGAAGAGTCAAACCTGAAGAACATTCTGAAGGGAACTCTTGAGGGAAGAAGACCTAGAGGAAGACCAAAAACAAGATGGTGGAACCAGGTCCAACAAGACATGAGGCGAATGGGGATCGTAGAAGAGGTTGCTGGAGATAGAGACGGATGGAGGCGCTGTGTTGCTGAGGCCAAGTACCGACTGGGGTACAAATGGCCATTGCAGTAAGTAAGTAAGTAAGTATATTCTTTCATAAGATTAACATTGGAACGGTAAAAGCCCAGGGGGCAGAGCCCTGAAGGTGGGGTTTTCCAAAACCCCAAAAGGCACATCTAGGCTTTAGGGACTTTCAAATAACATATCAACCTTGACATAAGACCTTATATTTTTTCCGGTAACCTGCTCACAAAAATCGCCTAATTCTATTAATATGATGGTGATATAATTTTACGTTTATTGAAGGTGGAAACTTAACAGTTTAACTGTACATACATTTGTTTTAAATCACCGGTTAAACTCAACGTAATACATAAAATTGTGAAAAGTTTGTAACTTGTGTTTGATTCTGTGGTTATGTAAAATATTTGTTTGTTATAGGGCTATTGTTTATTAAAGCTACCAAACTTCGAACGTAGCAAACATTTTAAATGTTTACACAACACTCTTAATCAAAAATAAACAAATTAGATCCTGCTTCTTTACTTGTTATTTATCAATGCATAAGGTGAGTGTAGAGGCATTTATTATACTTGCTGGGGTGTATAATCAATTGTAGAAGGCCAGTTGCTTATAACGTTTATCTCTACGACCATTTACATGCAGGTGTCTCTAATTCCCTGGTTTCAACAATTTGAGAATAGAATTTAACAATATTTTGTAAATAAAATAAAATAAAACATTCCAAATAAGTATTGACGTTTTAAGAAATAATGTAGAAGCGACAAATAAAGGATTCAAAATTTATTTTCTGTAAATTTTAATTTAACTTCTTTAACCATTTTCGTTAATGGCATTTGGTACTCCTGTAAAAAAGCTACTACCGGTGTGTAAGAAAAAATACCTTGCATCTAAATAAATTAATTAATTGTATAATACTTTCAATGAAAGTTTGGTAAACAAAGATGTAGGAAATATAAAAATATCGGTTTGTAAATAAAAAAACAACGATATCAAATACTTGTTTACGTTTTTTTAAGAACTTGTTTTGACATTTAAATTAAATCCAATTTTTTAGTTTATGGCAGATGTAAATGCCATAAATATAATGCAATAAATAAAATAATACCAATGCAATTTAACTCCGACAAAAATATCCTAATGTGTTCTAAAATATAAATTACAAAATATATTGGATCTAAACAAATAATTGTAATTGTTATACTATAATTATGAAAATTGCATATAGACAAAGATTCTTCTTACCAGAACAGTGAGCGGTTGGATTTCCTCAACGGAGTTTTTGCTTCAGCACCATTTAACACCTAAAAAAACCTGTTTATTACAACGGTTCAAATCGATCACATAAACTTTATCAGGGTTTTCACCTAATTTAAATAATGTAAAGCATTTAGTTGTACAGTAGGTGATGCCATAACGAAAACTTAAGTAAGTTATAAATAGTAATATGTATTAAAAAAGATAATACTAAAGAATATGATGAATGTTAGTTCGGGGATTGATATTGGGAGTAGACAAATAAATGTAGAACTGTATCGGGATAGTCTATGGCTTGGTTTGGATGCCTTGGTTGTTATGTGTTTCGTTGGCAAGAAAACTTTAGTTTAGCGTACTATCCGTAACTTAGAAAAACAGTCCAACTGGTGACGGATATTGTCTGTTTTTCCTTTCTATTACTGCAGCAGTGCCCCTTGTAACGGCTGAATGGAAGATCACAAAGAATGCTCTTCAGCAATCTATATCATTGGGTTCTATGCACTGTGGTCAGCCTGTACACGAGTTAATTCCCTTCAATAAACTGATTGACTGTCCTGTTCTATCCTATATTGCCATCTATTTAATAAATTTTCTCTTCCAGTTGTGCTCTAAATTCACTTTGAGGAAGAAATACCCAGGAGCCCCAAATAAGATCACCTGTAAGCTGTAGAAGCTGTAAAGTGAATAATAAAACTTATTAAGGCAGAAAATACCCCAACAACTTAAACTTTAAATCATGATTGCTTATAAAACTTATAGGTAGCTATAATGTTGATAATATCGGTGATAGCTGTGATAGTTGATAACGTAGTGCTAAAGTCAAACACGTAGTTTGTATATCTCAATATCAAAGTTACAATATATAAAGATATCCAATACGGCTACGTTACATGCGTCCGTGATCGCCCTTGGAGAAAACACGGCCACCTGATTGCTTGACCAGTTCCCAATGCTCTCCTTGGAGGCATGCGGTAATCTCTATGAGAATATCGTACGGGTGCCCGTGTAGCATTCTAGGAGGAATCGTGCAGTTTTTGGTTTCCTTGTCATGTTCCCGTCGACACAAACAGGTGGGTAGCCACAGCTGTGTCGTCACGTAGGTGGGGGTAGGGAGGTGTAACGGCTCTCCCCCCTCCACTACCGCTAGCCACTTAGAGTGCGCGGTCTGGTAGTGAGTTGACGTGAGAGTGAAGTTACCCGTTTTTGCCGTCAACTTGGAGGCAACGATGCAGAACAGGTAATGTATTGTCAGTTTTCCATTTGTTCGTGTATATAAATGTTCTGTTAGTGTATTGTATTTGATTTTTTGTATATGTATTTGTTATCTTTGTGCTAGTGTAAATTAAATGCAAAAGAAAAAGATTAAGAAAATCCAAAAAATGTAGGTTAGTTAGGTGTAAGAACTTGGTATTTAGATGTAAGTAGGGTTCACTAGATTACGGTAGGAGTTTCCTTACCTCCCGAAACGTAGTGTAGTTTTAAACACTAGAAGCGATAGCTAAAGCCCAAATAAATCAAAAAATAAATTCAAATCCATGGCTATTATGAGTTTCAAAAATACAATCAAAGTTATAAATTAGCGAATGATGCTTCTGCAGGTAAAACATTTTCTGTGTGTAACAATAATAAGTAGGTTAATACAGAAGAGTGTCCGAAGCTGAGACAATCAGTAACAGTGAGAGTTTTGAAACCTCCTCAAGAGTATTATTGGTCGATATTTGTCAGCCCGAGGCGCGGACAAGTTGACCGAGTTAAACTTTACACAGCAGCTGAATATCACATCCAGCCGCAATGTTTCCAACTGGATCTTGCTTTTGGCTTACTAATAAACTTGTCTTTATAGAAATAACAATTTTCTTTAATACAAAAATACATAGTATGCTTTTTTTACCATAATATGCGGATAATTATGAGCCATAAGGAAAACATGGAGCTATAAATGATAAAAAAGGGAAACCATATTTAAAATAACATTTTACCATGTTATTTTATTATTTGAACGGTAAAACACTTACAAATAATGTACGATGTACGGGAACGAATTTGAACAACACAGCAAATCTTCCCGCTACAATTTATACCGCTAGTTACAAAAATGTCTTGTCGGAACTCTAATTTCGTATTAACCACAAAACTAGGCGATTTTATAAACATATTTTGAAATATTAGTTTCTAAACTATAGGGCGTCGTGTCAGGATGTGGTAGAGTAGGATGATATTTGTATTAATACAATTAGAGCTTACAACAAATCAAGTGTACAGTCAATGAGGACTCAACAGATTCACAAACTCCCGCCGGAGCGGGAGTGAATGTTTAAGAAAAAAATCGTTAATTTTATTTAGAGATAAATAAAACAGTTGTATTTATCGGAGGAAATTTATTTACACGAACAATTTTATGTGAAGCTGAACGGGTATTATTTTTATTAGGAAATAGTATAAAATGACATTAAACGTAAATTAGGACGAAATATATTTAATTTGAAATAAACAATATTGAAATGAATTTGTTTAACATTTGTATTTTCAATGATAATATTGCAGTACTGTTTATTTCATAGGCAACATTTAATTCAAATCCACACACATTTATTTCCATGTTTAATTTAATGCAAAAACAAACAAAACATGCGGACAATGTGGGACTGTTTACTCATAATTAGAGCTTCGCGTTTGTTTTTACTGAGAACTAATATTTTAATAAAATAATAGTGTTAAGTTTTGCTATAGGTTTGGAAAAAATTGCACTATGTAAAAAAACCACTAACTGTTCCGTAGAATATTAATTAAATATGCAAACGTTTTTCATTTTTATTTTGAAGATAATCAAATTTGTTTTAACTGTAAATATGTAGAAAATACTATTATGATTTTTAAATACAAAGGAACACGATAATTTGTTTACTGTTTTACATGACGTTATGTGTTATTTGTTCCATAATGATAAAACCTGGCACTTAATGACTGTGACCTTAAGTTTTTGTTTTCTGAAGGTGACCTAAATTGAACCAGGCAATTATGTTATACATTGATTAAATAACCATTAGTATACTAAGCCGTCTACAAATTGCCTAATGAGATAATCCATTCTGACTTTTTTGATTAGGAAAGTGCCTCAAAGTGCCTCAAAAAACCTCAAAGCAATGAACAATGAAACAGTTTTATCGTGTTTTGAAAATACACAATTGATGCATAAATTAATCAGAAAACTAATTATTACTATGGTAAAAAATATTGAAAAAATAACTAAAACATACTTTGTTAAAATAAGACTTAATTAAGTTAACGACTGAGAAAGCTTCACTATCGAAGAGGAACGTTATTAGCAACTTCATAAAGATAAAGGAGTTTATAATAAAGATATTCAGAAAGGGTTTCATATTATTTAATTAGCATAAGAGGTTTGTTTTGGGGCAGATGATCAAAACTTCCCCACTCAGTGTTTAAGACTTTACCGAGAACTTTTATGCTAACTTTCAGTGGATGATATTGCTATATTAACAGAGTATACTTTTATGGTCAAGTGCAACTTGAATGGGAAACTTGGCGTCTTATGACTTAGGACCTCTGATTATTTGAGATTTTGTTATGCAAACGTTGCATGCTGTTAAAGTAACGGTTAACTTTTTGGACATTCTATATTTCAAGGGATAATTATATGAAAAATTTTGAGATGGCCAACAATTTTATTGAATAATAGTTAAATACAGACAAACCTTGTATACATTTCAATAAGAAAACGGCCAAACTAACACTCAGAACCCAACATAACTTAAAATATTTTAGAACTGTCCAATATAATTATATAAAATGTCAGAAACTCAATCAAAGGTTTTGAAACGCTCAACCAAGTTTTAATTCTTGGTGTAATTCGCCTCAGCCTCAGCACCCGTATTAAAGGATTGTGATAGTTAAATTTGGAAAAAATTGCACTATGTAAAAAAAAACACTAACTTTGGTGCGACTCAGTCTCTCGCGCGATTTACGTGAAATTGTTTTATTATTTAGTGTTTTGCATCCACACACTCTGCAATCGCTTTTGCACAACACGTCTTCTATAAAAGATTCCGTAGATAAACGATGGAATCAAGACATGCACTCGACTGATTGTTGTCTTGCCATCAACTAACTGTTTGATATGGAATGCTATTTAAACTGTTATTCACGATTTTTTTAAATTTACACAATAAATACAATTCATAATAAAATTTGCAGACTACATTAGTTCTGTTCTTTGCAAATTCAGTATACCAATGTGCAATTGTTGTTGTATTAGCCTCGGAATTAGCCTAAATGTTGTAAAAATCTCATGATAAAGTGGGCTAGTAATCTGATTTTGGGAAATCCTTTCAGCCATCCTTGAAATATGATCCAAACAAAATATTCACTGTCCCTAATTTATTATTTTTCTTAAAGAAAATGAGGATCTCATTGAACTACTGGTACTTATAGTGCTAACTTAGTTACACTAATGATATATTAGGTAGCCTATCGAAAAGCCGTTTTTTTTAGACAGAGTAATTTTGGTCAAACCTCATTTTACACTACTCAAACTCGCTTAACTGTACTTAAATGGTAACGAATAAAATGTTGTATCATATCTTCTGAAAGCTTAGATTTTGAAGCAGTTTGTATAGGTAGTATATTTGCTGCTCTCTAACAATAAAAAAAAATAATAATTTTTTTGTTTTTTTCTAAGTAAATTATAATTTTACAGTTCTAATCAATT
The DNA here is from genome assembly GCA_963675035.1 of Allygus modestus. Taxonomy (NCBI): domain Eukaryota; kingdom Metazoa; phylum Arthropoda; class Insecta; order Hemiptera; family Cicadellidae; genus Allygus; species Allygus modestus. The sequence goes on from OY776116.1 coordinate 51,802,052, forward strand.
TAATTAGTAATTCTGTAGATTCAGATTCATTAATAGCTATTCATTTTTGTGTTAAATGTAATGGTAGATAGTGTTAAATTTTGAGGAATGCATCAAAATATCCCAGAAATTCTAAATTTTTGTTGGTAGGCTTAACTATACTTTTTTGATCATAATCATTTTTCTTTAATTGGGTGTGAGAAATAGAATGTTTTAAAATGTGTATTTCAGTAATATTTATGTTGTACTATCACCCGAAAAAAAAACCGTTAACACTAGGATAAACGATCACCACCCTGAATATAAAGAAATCACCACCTTGAGTTAGAGAATAATTATTTTATATATATATATATCTTCTTTGCTCTTTACAGCCACTAAACGTTCAATCTCTTATTTTCGCCGATTAGGAAAATAACAGACACGTTGGATACGTCTGTATCCCCAAACATTAGGGTACCGCCTAACTGGAAAAGTTTCCATGTTCTTCATTACGTATTTGTGTGTGATTTTAGCCCATTTTCATTTATCGAAAGATTTTGGGTACGTTTTTTAACCCCGACCTTAGGGTTACCTACGGAACCCTAAATGTTGCCATGTTATCATTATGGAAAAATGGGTCGACAAAAGGTAATCTTTTGAAAATAAGCTCTATCAATTTGTAACAGCTGTCTCTTGTTTATATTGCAGCTCATCGTCTCCAAAAAGCTCCACCTATGTTTTAATTATCAGTGATCAAACGAAAAAAGTTAGGTTAGCCAAGGAAAAAATAGTACAAATTATTAGTGATTCGTGCGTTCTGATCATTTAAAAATGATATAAAGCTCGGAATGCCTCCAGACAAAACAGAACCCGCCTGGCCATGAACACAGATGTAAATTCCCTGTTTTCATCACTGAAAGACGGTGCTGACTCAATTCCTAAGGTTACATTTTTTGTATTACTTGGTAAGGTAAGTTAATCAGTCTAGGTTGATTTTCCGAACTTTTCGGAACCATTGGTAGTTTGTTTGACTAATCGCTAAACTTAATAGTCATTTAAAACCCTACACTAGTGTTGGAACGTAATTTTAACCTTACACGGAATATTGATTTAACGTCAAATCAATATCAACATTTTGACATTGGAATAGCAAACCGACATTCGCGAAAATTAATTTAACTTCAAATTGATGTTCAAACGACACTAAATGATACATTAAGTGAGTATTAAAATTTGATGTTCAATGAGTATTCGAAAGATAAAATGTTTAACTAACAAAATATTTTTAAAATATATTTAAGTTGTTTATGATAAACTAAATGGAAACCCACTGTTAAAATTAAATTAAAACCATGCAAGTGAAATCATATAAAAAAAACTAGACTGTAGCCGATTTTGTCAACTAAAGTGTGAAAGATAAGTACACATCTCCCCCCTTAAAATTCAAGAGTTGTTAGTTTTTCTTGACACTTATAAACTGTATAAGGTTCATAAAATTGAGAAACTCCTAGATAATAAAAATCCTTTACGTACTTCAATAATTTTCACTCTTACTTTAATTTTTATATCCCGGTGTTACGTAACAAAATCCCGATGCTTTTAAATGTAAAACTTTTCACTTTAGTTTGACGTCAAACGATATATTTGTAAAATTAAACGTTTGTAACCAATGTGTTAAATTTTCTGGAATTTTTAAATGTCAAAAATGTATCGTACATATTACGGAAACCAAAATCAAACTTACTGGCCATAAATATTTTAGTCTTTGTTAAAAATCATGAAACTTTTACACTTTTTACAATAAAGTTTATAAATATTTTATTTTAATGTAATTTTGATTTTGAATTTTTCTAGTAAAGAGCAAATAAAAATAGAGTAGGCCCTAACTGATAAATATTTAACTTTGATGTTTTAACTCATATATATACACCCGTCGCAGTAAACCTGCATACTCAGCGAATTTCCAATGAATATATAACATAACACTTAACAGGATTCATAAGAAATGTATTCACAAACAAGCGATATTTAAAATATTAATTTCCATAAGAATAACATTGGGGATGAGTACGCAGGATTGCTGCAACAAGGCACGCAAAATAATGGGTTTTTATGCAAATATCAATAGAACTCATCTTAGTGAAGTCACATACCAAGTTTCATCCATATACATTCATAAATAAGCGATATATAACATTTTAAGTATTTTCCATAAGAATAACATGGGGACCAAGTACCTAGGTTTGCTGCTACAGGAACCATAGGCGAAAAATTGTTTTTTTGTTCAAACAACAATAAACCATAACCAGATCAAGCCATATACCAAATTTTGCCAGTTTATGTTCATAAATAAGCGAGATATACAATTTTTCTTTTTCTCCATAAGAATAACATTAGACAACGTACTGTGTTTAGCACTTTCAATATCTCGGTAACCAATTGACGTAGAGCAATGATCAAAATACCAGATTGTTTTTTTTAAGCTAAATTCAATGGTGTAAATTAAAATTTGATTTAAATTAAAATTACATGTGAAAACCCCAAAAAACACATTTTTGGGGTACAAAACCCCCCAAAAACCCCCCTTCGGATGGTGCGATTCATCTGGTTTTCGAACTTGTTCAAATAAATGGTACTTTACACATTTGTACCAAATTTCATTAAGATCGGACCTTTTTTACGAGAGTTATCGTGCTTACGGACACACACATATATATATATATAAATATATATATAAATATATATATATATACATATATAACAATTTGAACGAATGGTGTTTTTGGCGTCTGGGGACCTCAAAATGAAAAGTTATCATGGTCTCGGGCTTAAGTCTTACCATGAGACCTACGGTAATAGCTTCTTCCCTATAGGGGAAATTCGCTAAAAACCATGACAACATTAATTAACAAATCTTAACCAACACACAACAATCAAAAAGTAACTAGGTGTACAGTATGGTCATAGCTATCTTTAAAATCAGCTGTTATTCTCAGCTGGGAAGATCCAAACAGCTGTTCCAAGTACTGCTGAACTTTCACCCAGGGATAAGAACTGATTACAAGGAAAAAGTCAGAGATTACTGATAACAATATGGGAAGTTGGGGATTTTCCAGGCACTATTTACTAACCATTCAGTTCTTATTAGCAATGATCTGAACTAAAAAAAGTTGCAATGATACAAATTAAAAATTAATAAAATAATAATTTTTTTTTTTTTGACTACCACAATAAATGCTGTTTAAGACGCGGGTTATTAAAGGTAATTTTTAGTTGCCATCTCGTTATTAGTGGTTCGATTTTTATTTTCTTTATGTCAATTGTTTTGTTTCATCAAGACCTATAAAATGATATGAAAGTCGACCATACTTCCTATTTGAAAATATAGAGCTACCCCCTACCCCCACTACCCCTTAGGGTAAAAATTTTAAAACTAACCATGATTATTGTAGCCCCTCATATTCAAGAAGGTTGCCGCAAACCGATTTCAAATATCTCAAATAGTTAAAAAGTTAAGGGGGGTGCAAGTTATTTTCGGTCACCCTGTATGTGCGTTAGAAGGTTTTGGGCTAATTGGAGTTTTTTTTAATCACTATAGGACTCTGCCCCACGGGGTTTTAAAAATCCTACGTTTTAAAACGCATTTATCTATTTCAAACGTTGAGTGAAGATTGGTAATAAATAACATAAGTATACAGAGTGGATATGACCTAAGAATATTTATTCCATAAACAGCTGTTGCAGTTCTTATTTAAAACGTTGAGTGAGAATTTGTAATAAATAACATAAGTATACATACTGTATAAATGATCTAAATCTGTGTCAGACTCATGCAATTACTGACATAGTGATCACCTTATCTAAAAAACGACAATGTCTATAAAGCTTACAATACAGAATACAATAAGAATACGTTTAAAAAAATCCTATAGGGCTCTGCCCTAATTTACTTTTATGGCAATCTTATAAGTATTAGTATTTTCTGGACCTTCTAAGTTGAAATTCTGTAGGAACATAACTAATACATCAGAACAAAATACAAGCGTATTCCCGATACGAAAATTGTAATGGCTTCACCCCCCGGAATTTTAAAATACCATCTTTTAGCAATCTTGCACATACTACTGGACTGATAGAGCTGAAATTCGGTAGGAATATAGCTGATAGCTCAATGCAGACATATACCTTCTCCAGACACACCAACCACATCTCATCACACACCAACTATTAAACCAATAGAGCTTAAATTCGGTACCTTATTTGACATAGGAAACAACATCATGACTATAATGGGGAGTCACGGTGTTGCTCTCTGGAGATTTCACACATACCCTTTGTCGTGCGTGAGACATGGGTGTATGAGATCTACGCCTCTCTAAAAAGACCTTTTAAGTAGTCAAATACTTAGCGTCTGAACTTAACAGTAAATATGAAAATGTATTTTTGAGAAGATTAAGGAGTTGAGGAGTTTTATTATGCCCTTTTAAAAGTTGAAAACGGGATATTGAAAAACAAATGTAGTCTCATTAAAATCCCTCCTTCACTCGGCACAATTGTTTGATCACAGGATTTACTGATCGACAGTTTTTTTTACCGAGGTTCATAAACATTTTGATTTGGAAAGTGCCTGGTTCTGTGATTGTGCCATCCTCACGTCCACCAATGAACAAGCAACGGAGATCAACACAAAGGTCCCTTCCAAAGCGAGGAACGAACACATTCATTTTTTGACACCGTTCTTTTAACCATGACCACCGTTCACTAACCGACAGAAATCCTTGACTTAGCAACAGTACCCGAACTATCTACCAGTATTATTAACTTTTAACATTTATTTAATTGTACTATAATACAAAAATAATTAAATATAATAATATAATTAGTAGAATGTAATTTCAATATTGTCAAATTAAATGGGTTGTTATTTTCTTATGTATTATTTATACATAATACGGGTACACAGCTAGTTAAAACTAAAGGGATACAGCACGAATATTTCCCAATCATCAATTACATTGAACCCAAATTTATTTTTTGGACATTCAGAATAGTAGGGTTATTTTAATAAACAATAAGATCATGTTAAAACTGGGATGGAGAAATGTTCAACTTCAATTTTTGTCTTCACTAGGACACTAATTAAAGGTAATCATAAGAGATTAAAAGCTAAATAATCGTATTTTTTAATAATAAAATAAATTTAATATTAAATTACAACCTTAATTGTTTTTGATTGCTCTATCCGATCCCAAATTTATCTTTGTGTCGGATAAATAATTCAACAATAAACCCCAAATAAATAAGATTAACATATTTTGGGAATTTTTCTCCAGATAAACTCTATTTAACTTGGTTTTACAATTACGAAAATAGTCCAACCTACTCTATAGTAATACCCTTCCCCTTAACACTCTAGATGCGCAAAACGACCTTTAACTCCGGTTGTTGGCTTATGTTTAGAACATGGTGGATAATTAGAACAGGCAACCGCCTTGTTTTCTTGAGGGGCTGGGTGGAAGGCTTGTTAACAGTACGATGTTGTCGATTAAGAAGGAAACTGCCGCTACACTAACTTGACTTGCTCAACATTTGTAGCACAAAACTCGGATTCAATTATTAATCAAGTTTTTCGAAGATAAAATTATTGATTGGTTGGAATTATTTTCTAATGGTTTGTAAGAACCTCGTCTCAGCATATTGCGTACTCAATCTGGTGTGTTATCCTAATCCAGAACAAGGATGAATGATGTACTGCGATGTTATAGAGTGTAATGGGACATTTAATTTACTGGCTGGAAAAGAAATTATAAACTGCTCGATTGATGACTCAGCAGAAAATATTGTTTATTCCAAAGTCTAAGAACTCTCTCTTTTCTAAAAGTGATCGAATAACGAAGACTTTGCTAAAATACCTCTGCTTAAATATATTCTCAAAACTTGAAGATTTGAGCAAAATTGTGAAGTTAAAGTGATTTAATCAGTAATCAAAACATTTTAAATTAATAATTTTTAAGAAATATTGGCTTGGTAATCTATCAACTTTAATTATAAAATCAGGAACAGGAATCAACCAAAACCACATGTTCAATATGAATTATATATTTTAAAATTATAAGTTTCTGGAATAGTTTGCATCTGGCCCAAAAAGAGTATTTTGACCATTTGTATTTGTGTGAAAAGTACAGTAATAAATTAATTGACTCTGGCTATTGGTATTTATGCCTGCCATAGTTGGTTAGCATTAAATGTCCACCTATTTAATGATGTATCCTTATACAAAACTGTATGCGAAGTGGTTTAAAAACTAAGATTATTAACATCTTATCGACTCCTGCTCTATATATCAAGTTTTCGACTTTGTCATTGTATAATGAATGAGGATTTTTATTTCACATCTGCAAGTTTGTGAATGTACTAGATTAAACGAAAATGTTGTCTTAACTAATTGATATTTAAAAAGCTCGCATGGATAATCGCCACTAAAAAATTGTATATTCAAAAAAACGCATGTTTCTTTGCCTTCTTTTAAAAATCTAAATCATTTTAACTGTGATAAACTTATGCACCATGAGAGGTTTAGTAAGATATTTTGTCCCATTCCTTAAAAGTTTTAATTTCTATGATCAACCTCGATACATCGGTATATCCTAATTGGTAATCCGCTTACAAACTATTTATATAAACAAACTATCAAACGTTCGCCAACGATAGCGACGTGACGCGGCGCATCCGCTCGCTCCAGTTACAGTGGTTTTGTCTAGAGCTCAATTATCTTAAGTAAATGTGATTAAGGTCTCACGAATGCTTGTTAAACATCTCAAACATAAATCTACTTACCGGCAATAAAGATGGTTTACACTATTTCTTGATGTTTAAAAACAGAATTATTACTGTTAAGCAAGATTTTTTTCATAAATTTCGGTAATATGTTCATGTTCGGAATTTTTCTCATTCACTAAATTTGAAGGGGTTGAGATCCGACTGGGTACCACAGAAAAATTGTATGAATCCTTAACGAGTTCGCACGCAGCACGCTGACGTGAGGGAAGTGAATTTCCACATAAAAAACAATAAAAACTCAAAAGCAGTTAAAAACATACAATTATTCCAATTTTTATTCAAATCTGAAAATACTGATTTTTTTGGCTGTTCTTATGCTCCTGGTGCTATTTACCTGCAATGCTGGGAATACAATTTTGCGCATTATAAGGCTAGGAGAACGTCCAGTCAGACTTTAAAGTAGGCGTGAGGTTGTTGGGGATGATAAAAGTACACCAACAAATGAATAACAGGCTTTTCTAATGTAAAACCCTCATAAGACAACCTACTGTGTTTGGTCAATACACATTTTCTTTAATAACTCGGTAAATATATATGCTAGAATGACGAGAGAGGGCTTAACAATTTCGCTACACTAATTCCCATATTTTTAAATTCGTTAATTTCATATCCAGGGCTTTTCCGACCCTTCTTGGGCCCAAAAACCCGAAATTTGAAAGATTAATCCCCACAAAAGGGGTTTAGAGTTTTTCGATTGTTTTGCCAAACGAACTTGTCCAACTGATTATAGAAGGGAACGTCCCTACCAAATTTGAAATAAATCGGACAAAAAATGCGACCGCTAAAGTGCATACACATATATATATGTCTATGCAATTGTATATATATATATATATATATACAATTTTGAACGAACCCCCAAAACGTGTTCAGGGAGTCACGTTAGGAACTTCTATGGTGGTCCCGGGCTTAAGTTTCAGCTTGCGGGTCATGCTGATAGTTCACTTTCCATAGGAAATTCACTAACAAGTAGTATTTTTCGTAGCTTTTCAGCCATGGCTATACGTAACTGTAAATTCCAGCTAACCCGAAGGAAAACTGCCAGTACCCTCCTAGGACAGAATACAGATGAGACGAAACGCATCTTAGTGAAGACTACATCTTCGGTTTATAAAAGATCCGTTGTGGGGTTGTATGGTTCAAATTTTATATTGACTGAACATTTTTTTAACTCTACATTAGAGATATTAAAAAGTATCGGGACGTTTCCTGTCCACTACATTTTTTTTGTCTAAGAGGAAACCACATCATTCAAAATCCAGAGCTAAATTGAAGAGAATTTGACAATTATTATAAGCGAGGAGAACTGAACATTTGCTATAATTACATCTATACTTCTATTATTGACACATTTACAAAATTATATCAGTTTGAAGAAAATTTGATAACAGTTTGACAGTTATGATTTGTTTGAGTTATTATGTCAATCTTAGGAGAAGGATGCGAGATTTAAAATATTTAATTCCTTTTACTTCAAAGAATTAAAAACTGCTCTACAATGTGCTCATAATTAAAATACTTTACTATTGCTTTTAAAATAGTCAGGGGTTTGAAACTTTGAATCGTTAATGGCATTCTGTCGGCAAAACAACTTACCTCGTCACGTCAGCTTTATTTCTTCTAAATGCAGAGTTTATTCCACCTTAAAATATTTGATTTAAGAGTAATAGATTAGTGAATGTAATCCACTAGTTAAACATGCATTGTATCTTTACTATAAATACTTCGTGAAAAAGTATTATTAGAATAAATCTAATATATGCTTATAAAGCTTTACTGAACGTATTCATACGTCCCCAATAAATACTACTTATCATCCGGTAGACTGTTTACACGTACGAATTATTTAAATGGAATTACAATGTACTCAAGACTATTTAAACCCCTATTTTTCTATAAAACTGAGTTCTGTAGATTTTGTACTGAAATAATAAATTCCTATTTCAGATACTACAGAATTTATGTGAACTTTATACTCTATACGAATAGTTAATTCATCAGTTTTGAAAAATTTCTTAGGGTGGCTAAAATTATTTAGATTTTTAAACTTTATTCAAGCAGTTCCTATTGAATCATATATTCTCTGTACGTGTTAAGTCTTATCAATATTACATTTTTCAGTTACACACATGTTAAAATTATAATTTCAGGGTTGTTTCCAGGTTTATTTGTATCACGTTCAGAGCCAGTTTCCAATTTGGATTTACAACTGTCATACATCTTCACAAATACGGAGAGCAACAAAAGAAATATTCGGGCAGCGTCTTTGGGCTTTCAAGAATAGTTGGAACTATTACCAGCTATCTAGGATGTACTCGTATATACCATTCATCCCTGGTCACACCATATAATCCTTCTTGTTATTTATTATTGTTATTGTTATGTATATCGTTTTTGTCTAAATGGCTTTACAGTTTGGGCCCGTTTATATATTACGTTACGCCTCCCCGCGAGGGGGAGGGGGTGCGGCACATCGTGACAGACCGTGACATGGGTGAGGGGGGGGTTAAGGGCTGCATGATGCGTCACGATTAATGGAGTCAAAGCCAGCGAAATCGTCAGTTACAGTGACGAAATACCGTACGCCACAATCCAATACTTAATAATTATTAAGTGTGACGTAATAGGGGGAGGGGGAATTAATGAGCAGCGTGACAGAGTGTGACACAGGGGGAAGGGGGTCAAAAAGGCTTGAATAAAGCGTGACGTAATTTATGCATGGCCCCTTAAATTCATTTTTTTCATTCATTTTATTTTCATTCAGTATGATAATGTTCAACACTGTTTACAAATTTTGAAATTATCGCTTTGTCTGAACTTATGAATTGGTTGTTTTGAAATCGCCCAGCTTGCCTTCACTTTTTATAAAACGGATAACCATTGGAATAATAAATATAAAATAAATAAATTACTTTCATCTTCATTTTGCATGCACATCCTTGTGATACTGATTCTTTTTAATAACCTTGCCATGAACTAATTCTGAGAGATAACTAAATAATTTGACTGGAAATGCTTCCTCCCCTACGTTAAAGGGTTGTTCAAAGAAAGGCTAAAGGCAAGAGGAAATTGAATGCCAAGTTTTTTGATTGACAATCTTGGCGCCTTATAATTTGTCTTGTAATTCGAGTAGTAAATATATTCACTTTTCATAAAAACGTACATTTTCAGATTGATATTTGTTGTAAAGAAATATTGATAATTTGTCTCCGCAAGTGTCTAAATATATTATTAGCAAAACACATATCAACAATGAAATATTCACTGAGCGTATTTTTTTAGTGTGATTAAAAGTTTAATATAAAATATATTTTCCAGGGCCCTTCAGGTTAAACAAAAGGTGCAAAAAAGGCTTCATAGCACACCTTCGAGAATGTTTGGCTCGATCATTCTGTGCCTAAACAGATACTTTTAGAAGAATTCGTTTTCCTTTACATGGATGCGGCCTGTAGTAAGTTGAAAAGGCCTTACAGTGTTAAGTCAGGCTAAAAGACCAAACCCAATCCAAAATTAAACGTGTCTGTAGTAAAACACAACTTCAAACAAGACCTCACATGGGCAAAACGAAGAGGCAGTCATCCATTTTTATGGTTGTTAGTACATTATGCATGCAAAACCAAAGCTTTAAAAACAATATGTTTTATTAATGCAGGTACAATCAAGTACTCAAACATTTCTTATGAACGTTCATTACAGGAATCTTGCAAATAACAATGTAAGAACATATTTCTCAGAGTCTTTGAAGTTATTTAGGTACATTAGTTACTAATATTCATTACGAAACCACGACCTTAATAAAACAGGTTGTAACTCTCTTGCACGTTTTATGTCGTAATCGTAAGAAATGCGTTCTGCAAATACTAAATTGATTATCACATCTCGAACAGATATATCTCAAAAGAGATGTATTTAGTTACGGGTAGTTTGGCAAAGACTATAATAATAAATCATGTTTAAATGAGTGTTTTTTTTTTACTGAGCCAAATATTATAACGTACAACATACAGTGGTGTATTTAAGTATAATGCTGTAGCTGAAGACGCATCGTTATTGATGTGGAACGCGTCCCACAGGAATAAAACAACATGACACTACGGCGAGTAAGTATTACAACTGCATACAGCTCATTGAATTTCCGAAAACGTTGAAATGGCTAACTGAAATGTGTTTAGTTTTTAAAATTAGCTAAATTTACATAGTATAAAAGTAATAAATCATTGAGTTAATCACATAATGTTAAATGCTGGTATATAAAAAGCAACACAATAACCAGACATCGTTGCCAATGATAGGCAAGTAAATGGCTTGAGATAAGATGGAAGTTAGAACTAATGTCGTTAACATGAGCAAAACTTGCTAAGTGCTCCAACAATGATCTGATCGAAGATTTGCCATCATCGTGGGTACGTGATGATGAGAGGAAGGATTATGGGTTAACATTTTGCCTAATGTCACATGAGAAATTCTAGCATGAAGTGCGAGATTTAAATAAATCCTGAAGTGAAATATTTTGTTTTTATTGAGACCTAATTGATTAAAACTGCTGTAAAACACGGTTTATGTAAATAAAAAGTTTGAGCATATGTTTCAAGCAGCTTGCAAATAAAATAATTACCGAAACGACTACAATTTTCAAGAACCAAGATTGGAAAATTTGAAGATTTCCAGGATTTTGATTTCAAATTTCTAAGTGTTTTAAACGAAACAAGCGAGTCACTGGAATCCCTATTGCAAAATAATAAGAGTATACACCATTTCACTAGCCAAGTATCGTACTTGTGATCACATTTACTATGTTCGAGGTTATAAGCTGTTTCGTCAGGCTGTTCATTCACCTTTTCTAGACTCCTGGTTCTTTGGATGCATCTTGAAATTTGTTTAGCTTTCGACCCACCTGGGCCAATTGTTTTAATCCGAGATTTTCTCCTCCTGATTTTAAACCCTTCAGCACCTTAGGTGTTCTTCATCCAGCCTTTATATTTTCTAATTATACGCATCCCGATTAGTTTCCACTGGGCCCTCGTGCACTGTCGAGCCTCAGGGCATCCTCAAGGACTTTTGATCCCCGTAGGACCCACAACTCTCCTACACTTCAAATTCTTTCCCGTAATTTGTTGTTCCTATTTAGGCGTCTCCTTGACGAAAGAGGGGTAGAAGTTAAACTCTTCAGATTTTTGGAGCAATAATGACACTCGTCCGCCTACAGTATAATGTGTTTCTTATTTATTAATAATCATGTTTACATTATTAAGATATAAGCAGCATCCCTATCCAACCTACATTTATGTAGATGCGAGAGATTAGTAATAATTATACTGATTTACCGGTGCAGATGTCTATCAGGTAATCCACGATGTTCGTTATTTTATTTTATTCATATCGCATCACCTAACTCTTTTATAGTTGGTAAATGGTAAGTATTTGACACCGCCCTATAAAATACAGCGGGTACTATGACTGGTATATGACTGTATATGTGTACAATTAAAGGACTTCAATAATATGTCTGGTACTTTTATAGTAAATATTGAAATATTTAATTACATTTATTTATTATTTTAAAGGTATTTTCTATCATATCAGGTTATATGCCAATAAGGTTCACAGCCAGTCAACTAGGCAGATAATTTCCTCTCACCTCTTCCTTGACTTTGAATACTCCTACGGAATATGGATATTACTGATCGCAGAAAGTTTTTATATTACAATTGGTGTATATTATATTGCTGTATGGATACCTATTCTTATTCTGTGTCCAGTATAATTTTCAATGTGCTGTTTCTAATTATTGGTGTATATTATATTGCTGTATGGATATCTATTCTTATTTTGTGTTCAGTATAATTTGCAATGTGCTGTTTCTAATTATTGGTGTATATTATATTGCTGTATGGATATCTATTCTTATTTTGTGTTCAGTATAATTTGCAATGTGCTGTTTCTAATGTATATTTCTAACTTCATGACGAGTGATCGCAATATCTGTAAATTATTGTTTCTTTTGTTCATCAATGACACTGTAGTATCGACTCATGTTGCAAAAATAAAAATTTTGTGTTGGTAAAATGTGATGTTTCTCCTTCATCATATGGTTTCTAAGGTAATATAACAAAATATTAACGATTTTCAGGTTTTGTATAACAAAACCCATACATTTAGTTACCTTTCTTTGAAAATACTGCGGAAGCTTCATTTGTAAATACATTCTTTTGCATTCTAAAAGTACCCTAACATATAATTACAAACATTTATCGATTATATTTACTATCGCAGTACATACTTGTTCAAACAAATAATTCATCAAGTGGAACAAATCACGAAGCGGTGGTGTAAACCTACTCCTAAGGTGAATGAGCAAAGTAAGTTTTATCTCACGTATGTATACAAATAATTATTCCCGTGGTAGATAAATCGACCATTGATGTTGAGAAAAATTTGCTTATCATAGAGAAGGTTGTTTCCATTTAAACTATTATAGATACAATGGAGACTATAGCTATGTAAAGATCATCTTTCTAATTTGTAAACTGAACTATAAGCAAACAACTCGAATCTTACCACGAAATAAGGTTTAATTTCCAAACAACCATTAAATTTGTTGAAAATGTATAAAAACAATAAATATAGAAAAAATTGTTTTTTACTTTAAGAACTATTCTGGCCATTTTTAAATTTCCATTTTCTATGATAAATATCCAGAATAATTTCTTAAACTTTAATAACAAAGTAATCCCTCTAATATTATAAATGTGAAAGTTTTGATGTATGGGTATTTGTCGTCCCATCACGCATAAACTTCTGGACATATTAAGCTAATATTTTGCATGAACATAGCTTACATATCACATTAACATATAGACCTGAACAACACTAACCAACCACATCCAACCTTAGGGCTCCATCCCACGGGTCCTGTAAGTTTCAATGCAAATCTTATGGGAGGGTATGATTTATAAAATTACCAGCTGTAGTTGTTTGTCGGTTAGGGCAAAGAAAGTCATAAGGTAAAACTAATCAAGGATATGATAGTGCTGGTTAGGTTAATTTTTTTAATGTGATTTAATTTGTCGCGAGCGAAGCCCGGGTAACAGCTAGTAGTTTATAATTAACAAATATTGTTTGTCAAATCGTGGAAGCCTCTTTATTAATGGGCGTCGTTGTATTGTTAATTAGTATACCAATAAACCACTTAATAAATGAGGTGGTTGCCTGTTCCAATTATTGAATCCAATTACAGCTGTTAGCATCGGAGTTAGATCGTTAAGCACATTCAAAAGTCAAGGGCAATTGGGTCGGCCCTCTCCTCTAAATTGCCTTCCAAATATTATACCAAACACTAATAGTCGAATTGTGTTCTACAAAACTATTTAAAGGGAAGCTTCCGTAGGTTGTATAATCGATATTTCAAGTCTTACATTATATATTATTATTTTTTAATAATGGTTCGAAATGGAAAACTACCTGAAAACAAATATACCAAAGGATTCTATAGATGTGAAGGAAGACAAATTTAGATAAGGATGAAAGAAGGACTTTCATCCTTATCTAAAGCTTTCTTCCTTCATATTTTGTACAGGGCGTTAGGAAAAGGGTGCACTGGCTAATCACTTTTACGTTCTACAAATATAATTAAATATCAAATAAGTATAAGTTTGTTTACTATTTTTCTTTATTTGGCTCCGTTTAGTAACCGTCTGCATCTTGTTAAATAAGTTACATCTTTGCAGCAGAAAACATATTTATTCAATTCCGGCATTTAGTTTACTAACGTTAAATGTTATTTCAATATTACTATTGAATATTACAGCTAACACCGTTTCAAAATGATAGTCATTTTTATTTTTTTAAAGTTACATATTTTTAAATTTGTAACTTAAAGGAAAAAAGAGTAATTACCCAAAAAGCTGTAACTTTTGTCCCTAAAATAGAAGTATAACGTTTTTTTTATACGCCCTAAATGTGTATTTTTTTATTTTAAGATTAACGGTTAGTCTTAAACAATATTAATCTTAATATCTGTTAGAAGTATACATACAAAAAATCACTTTGGCTAAACATTTTAATTTTCTAATTAGACATTACTGATGTAATTTTTTACAGAGCTTTACTTCTTCTGATCCCGTCAGCAAATTGAAAAGTAAAAATCGTGAATGAAAATCTGTCGACAAAACAAGTCGTCGTGTCAGCTCAATCTGACCTCGACTTCTTTGATTTTAATCAGATTACTTATTGTAGCCTCTAAAAGATCGATAATCTTTCATACTCCAGTTGGTTAAGATTAATAATAAGTAAATATTTTATAAGTATTTAATAGAATTATGTAGTGTTACATGTGGATATGTTATAAATTTAGAAGACTTATAAGAGCTATAAACACGTTGCTTGAATTATAATTTGTCACTGATTTTAATCACTTTTTTCCGAATTAAAGTACGGAAAAATAAACTTGATTTTTTATGACAACCCTTTTTTAATCGTTAAACCAACTTTTTCTTTTCAATTAAAATCAAACGTTTGATAGAGTTGCCTTGCCAACGTTAACAAAATAATTATGAGAGTATTATAATAATAATAATAAAATATTATTGAAATTTTGATGATTTCATTTCACAGTTTAAAATTTAAATTGATTTCTAATAATTAGCTCCAAGTACATTATAAATTATTATTATTTTTGCCTTCAAAAGGCATATTGAAGATTTCTTGGAACAGTGATATCGACCTTTGCAAATTTAAGGATTCAGATTGTTGATGGTTGTGAATCTTTGTGTAAATCGATGACTGTTTTGAATTTTATTTAATTTACTGATGTAGTTATAGCACAGGATTTTGATTAATATTACAGTTTTTACTGTAAATATACTGACATAATAGCTTAATTCGTAAAAATTACATTTATCAAAGTAAAAATTTTTAGTTGTAAATAGTCACACAATATGTAATGTAGAGAGACTTCATATTTATAGTTTCCATCCAATTCAGGAATCTTGTTTCTTATCCAAACGAAACGATTTTTTTTAACTAAGCTAAAAATGAATAGCACAAATCAGATAAAAAATATTGTCTAAAGATTTACGCCACCGCCCTTTTGGTTTTGTCGGGAGATCTTATTTTTTCCCAAAAGAAAGTGAAGCGGAGGAAAGACCGCCCATTAGTTTATTAAAACCTAAAGGTAAAATTCAGTAAAGCTAAATACATGCTTAGCTTGATTGCTTTTTATTGTTAGACTGGTGTAAATGGCAGACAACATAGGTTAATTTAATTAGGGATTCAGTTGTATTAACTAAAATGTACACGACAAAACTGTTTCATTAACTGAAATATTAGCTTTTCAAGCGCTGTGTGCACTAAAAATAGTTTTTAACGAGGAATAGATTTAATTTTACGTTTATTTTTATGTTGATTCACTTAAATTAGGATGATCAAATATTGCAAGGCGTGGTAAGTATACACGCGTTCCTTTTTGAACAGCACTGACATACCAATTAAAACTACTTAATTTGTTCTACAACTACTTTTTCCCTCTATCTAAGAACGGGCTCAGTGATTTGAGCTAACAGTAGTGCCATTTTTCAAAATACTTTATAAGTAAAACATTGGGGTTATTAATTATTATTATTATTATTATTATTAAAACATTTGCTGGGTGAATAATTGTGCTATTGATTATTAATTTTTGTCTTATTTACAAGACAATCAACAAAATTACAAAGAATTATTTTTTAATTAAAAAAGATTATATTATATTTTGGACAGATGATACATGAATCATAATTCAAAGATGTTCAACTGTATATGGCAGATTTTAATTTGTATCATCAAGTTTTAAGAATACAACTAATTTATTTATTTACTCAGGTAATTTTGACAATAACAGCTGTTTAGGCATTTAAAAACTGTATTTTTTTACAAAAAAGGGTTAAACTAAACTAAAATAACAAAATCAGTAAGAAAATTATTTGAACTAAACAGTGTTAAGTAACATAATATTAAAAGACTAAAAGTAACATAATTCTAATCAAAAACACTGTTGTTATTTCGTAACATCAAGATGTTTAAATTATTTGGTTTTAAATCAAATGGGGAACATTTTACATATTATAATATTACATCTATATTTTCTGCCCCATTAAATACAAAAGGATATATATCTAGACGAATACAATGGCTTTGTTGTGGTAATGCAAACTCCACAACTATATTCTATTCAATTCTAATACATTCTATTGTATATTTATATTCAAGATGTAATACGTGTTCTATATGGTTTTATAGTTAAAAAAAATGAAATTATAAGAAATACTCCTTCATTCATCCTTCGGAGGGAAAAATCACATTTTTATTCCAACGATACTAATTTAATAGCCACAACAAACATTTAATGTTTCATAAATTCACCGAAACTATCAAAAGTTATATTGAAAATTAAACAACTAGTTGAGGAAATCGTGGTTTGGTTTTGGTGGGTTTGATGCGTATTCCATCTACTATTCATTGAAATCGCCCAGGCAGGAATCCCTTGCCACTATAAAATAGATATGAGGAAAAACAGAGAGGGAAATTATTTGACCACAAACGTTTCTGCTGTAAAAATACTACTAAATACGTCTTGTTTTAAGGGAAAGTTTCTTATAAACAACGGCCATACACAACGGAGTTAAGGTATATTACATATGAAAATACGAAATTCCAGGGAAAAGACAGTTGTATCCTATATTATATCGTATTTATTAATAACTAGCTGTTATGCCCGTGCTTTGCAACGGGGTAAAATTCAGAGTAGAAAAATATTAAACAAAACAATGACAGTCTGTATTTAGATTTAATGAATTTGGAAACACACATGTGACATTTACCAAATAAAACTCTCCTCCATATGAATAACAAGGGAACTTGGGAAGCCCTGAAGACTTTTCTAAACGGAAATAGGCCTATGTACTGGGTACATAGACTACATATGTGCAAAATGTTAGCAGAATTGGTCCTGTGATTTCAGCGTGATGGAGCAATAGATAAGACAGACAGACACCACTTCATTTATATAATAGTAGTGATTCCTCTTTCTTATTCGTCTACTTTGATATTTCTTTTGATTGCTATGAGGTGTTTTTTCTTCAAAGTTATCACGTGCTCAGTATAAATATTAAAGTTGCCCCTACAAATTAAATAAAACCGTTATTTGAGCGATCAATTATTTCGAAGACCAATTATTTCGCAATTCGAACACCAACTGATCTAATCAATTTAGGGAATTCTTGAAATAGGTACAATGTTGTTGGTTTGGTTTAATACTACTACAGTGCTCCCAACTACACGCCCCTCCTATTTAGTACACCAGTCTCTTATAACTTGAGCTCCGCCTTATATATTTTCATAATATACAACCAGGAGAGTGGGGTAAAGACAGTAGTGTTGTGATTAATGTTACCAATTTGAAAATTTTGCTACGTTATTATTGTAGTTCACTTACAATATTTATTTCTACTGTTTGTTACCTCGCAGTTAGTTCAAACAAAAGTCGCTGAAATACACCGACTACACATAGGACAAGTCCCTTTTACACTCAAATATTCATAAGCTTCAACCCCTCCGTTATGACAAGTTGATTTCTTGATTATAATTAAAATGAATAAATCATCAATTCAGTTTGAACCATAAATTTTAACTATTCATATTTTATATGTAAAGACAATCCTTTTTGCGAGATCTTGACGTGTTTTCATCTTGTATACGACGTTGCATTGCGTGATTTGTGTGTCATTCTTGATGTTTCTGGAGGAAGTAACGTCTTGAATGTTATCTGTCAGTTTAAACTAATTTCTGAATCGGATTTTTAAAGTTAATCCTGGTGTGTATTGCTGGAGATTTCTTTATGTTATAAACGCATACTGGACAAAATTTTTTATTTAGCTGCATTATTTACGTTTTACTGAAACTAACATTAAACCTGTTGACATTCTTTCAAAAAAGGTCTAAAGTCATAAACTTTATTCGTCCAATAAATGAGTGTTTTTTTTAATAAATTACTTAATCTTTTATTTAATTTTTCAATATTGTAAACATTTCCTGATTCTAAAATTTAAATATTTACAAACCCTTTATGGTTTCAATAAAACTGGATAACGAAATAACATATTGAAATTATATCACTATTTACTGAAGCAAAAGCTGATTATTTATCTGAATCAGATATGATGGTGTGTTTGGTGCCTATAAACCTCATCACTTTTTATGAGCTTGAATAACAATTAATTTTGCTAAGCTGTAATAAAATTGCATACGCTAAGCCTTATTTTTAAAAAATCAGTGAAAATCACAAAATATAGTAAAGGTTAGTCCTTAATGTTCAAAGATTTTAAAGTAAATTTTTGTCAGATAATTGGGCTCTAGAGTACACTGGGGCGGTAATTGGAACAAAGCGACGCCGGCTAGCGTATCTTGTATAATTAACTGGCAAATTTAATTGCTATTAATTTCAATAAAGGGATCTAACTCGGTTATTCATTGTAGAGTAAATTAATAACAGAGTAACTTCTAACACAATATACTTACTAAAATGTTTTCCGTACAGTCTTTATTCACGGATCTATACAACTCCAACTTGTAAATAAATTTAAGTTAAAGTATTATGCGGGAGCTCTTTAAAAGTCCTAGTTTGGTGGGTGTATAAGAAATCGTAGTTAATCAAACAGAATACAGCCCTTAGCATAGCACATATTTGGTGCAACTCATCTCTTTAGCAAATGAGCTTTATGAAAAGATTAAACTACTTGTACAGTCAACCTTATGACCTTCTACAATCCCTTTTTCTGAGTTTCACTCGTTTCAGCGGTATTTTAGATCCATGATTTTATTTTTTTTGGGTGTTTATGAGCGAGTCGGTGATAAAATGTACAGAATACATTCACAAACACCTATACACGACACAACACGGATATAAACCATAAGCACACATAAAACTATATGGCTTTCATTACAATAAGTAATTTTAGCTTACACAAACTTTGCATTTAAATGCTTAGAAGGCTCAGTGATTGGCATAAAAGTTCTCAGTTTTAATTGGCGGGATCCCCGTCATTGACTTGATCAACTAATTATTGTTAATTGGACTACCAATAACTACCAAAGAGCAACAAGCCTTAGGGTTGGATTACAAGAGTTTAACTTCGTTCAGACACTGAAGTCGAAATGGCTAAGGGCGTGACAAGTATAAAAGGCCGGTAAGTATACAGAACATTTAATTTAATTAATATGTAAAACAAATCGCTAAAGAAATACACTTTACGGGGAAACTCGATTTATTCAGTGTATTTTACATTCAAACGAGTCCGCGCGCAGCACGCTGACGTTAGGAAAGTGAATTTCCACATAAACAAGTTTAAAACTCCAAATCAGTGTAAAAACATAATTTTATTGAAATATGAAAACAGTGTTTTTTTGGCTGATCTGATGCTTCTGGTTTCATTTACCTGCAAAGCTGGGAATACAATTTTGTGCATTATAATGTTAGGAGAAGGTCCAGACAGGCTTGAAAGTAGGCGTGAGGTTGCTGGGGATGATAAAAGTACTCTAACAAAGGAATAACAGGCTTTTCTAGTGTAAAACGCTCATAAGACAATGTACTGTGTTTAGTCGATACACATTTTCTTTAATAACTCGGTAAATATGTATGATACAATGACGAAAAAGGGCTTAAAACTTTTGCCTCACTAAAGTAAATCGGACAAAAAATGCGACTGCTAGAGTGCAAAGACACACACACACACACACACACACACACACACACACACACACACACACACACACACACACACACATATATATATATATGTACAATTTTGAACGACCCCCCAAAACGTGTTCATGTGGTAACGTTAGGAACGTCTATGGTGGTCCTGGGCTTAAGTTTTACCGTGCGGGTCATGCTAATAGTTCACTTTCCAAAGGAAATTCACTTATAATGATGGTAAAAAATATAATTTGGTATGATCCTTTTTTAAGGTTTAATTACCAGACATATTAAATGTTGGTTTTTACATTGTTAACTTTCAGTGCAAAGTTGCGTATTTAAATCTGGCAACAAAAACAGGTTGTCACGTGAGCTTCATTAGCCCCTGGGACTCTGGTGATTTTAATAGGATTTCGTACGAGCTGGAGGGATCCTATTTGTCGAAAATTGTTTTAAATATCCAGTGACTAAAAACTTAATTTAATTCAACTATCAAAGTTTTGCCCGTAAAATTGTATAATCACTGTCAAATATAATACAGTAATACTTTTAGATTTGTCTTTCATGAACATTACATTCTACCTTCAGTGAGTGAGTAGCTATTGGTTCTTGTAACTAATTTGTATGAAAACATTCACCAATATTTAAAGCATTTTATGTTTGTATGACCTTATACTCTAACACCAAACAGACTCCTTCAAAGTTTGTGAGTTTGTCTGGTGATTGCGTTGCTGGAAAAAGACCTAACGGAAAAAGTCCTTAAATACAGGTAAATGTTGAAATGTTATACTTTTAATTCGATGTCGACGTCTTATTAAAACAAACTTTTTGTTCCCAAAAGACATTTAGTACGCCAACAGGTGCTCTTACAACTACGTAGCAGTTGTTTGTATTATTTGTTATGGATAAACATTAGACTTGGCCCTAAAAACGGCTTTTCTTAATTTCCTTAGCGGATAAATTACGGTAAAATAACGGTTAAATTCAAAACTGCTTAAAATTAGTTTGACTTTTACGGTAACCCTCAATCAAAATGGTAAATAGTATATAAAAGCTATCAAAGTACTAGCATCGTTTGCATTCTGTTTGGTATAATATATGTTTCTGTCTATATGACTATAAATTTTGATTTTTTTATTAATAATGTATTTAAAAAATAAATAAAAATCATCTCGCATGTGTAGAAGATAAGTGTTAGAAATTAAAGCATTTCACAGTAAACCTGATAACAAAATTGTTTTAATATTTCCTTTTCATGAAACTGACTAAATTATCCGCTTAGTTTCGTTACGCTATGTCTAAAATAGTGGCAAATAACCAGTTTAAGATTTAGTAATAACCGTGTAGGAAGAATTACTGCTAATGATTTTTGGGACCATAAATTATTACGTTTAATTTACGTTCCTCCAGTTTTAAACTGTATTTTCCTCCTTTGTTGGCAAGATTATTATCCTTTATTACTTGTTATATTTTTATCCTTATTATATTTATTACAAATTATCCTTTATTCCTCAAATTCATGAACTTGATTTTCCTAATCTGTGTTTATGATATGATGATTGTTTGGCATGTTTGTTAATTATTATAATTATACTGCATAATTGTTAAGTTAAAAATTTAGTAAAAAGCGTTTTTTGTTTTATCAATGCCAATGGCATTTTCGTAAGAGTATCATGCACACTTTTTAAGAAAAAGCGTTTCAAACCTTTCTCATACTTGTGGACACCCCGTTAATCGAACCCGTGACCCCTTGATCCAAAGTCCAAAAAGCTAACCGTTAAGCAAGCGAGAAAGAATAAAGTTTCACGTTGACCGGCAAAATTGAAAAATATTATAAAACTTAAATGAAAATTGTAAAATAATAAATCAATTTATCTGATAATAAAGTATAAAAAATAATAAGTAATTTTTCAGTTATATAAATCCTTAGAAACAAATTTAAAGTGGATCATCTTGTATTATTCAAATTGAAGTTGTGATTGAATAATATACGTAATTCGTACATTATTGAAGTTTATTAATTTTATCACTCTGTCCTACAATCACAATTACTCCCCTTTGATGTGCAGGAACCAGAAGTAGATATTTAATGATGTCATTACAGTGTCACGGCTGAAATCTTTTTGGCTATAAATAACAGAATATTCTTGCTGGAACCTTTAATTTGTTTTTTATTATAGAGAAAATAACTACTTTAATTTGATAACAGTATTATTAATACGTAATTAAATACCTTTGTCTCATAAATATTGGTCATAATTGTGTAGTAAAATTAAGTACATAAATAAATACTAGAATAGATTTACATTTGTTTAAGTAATATGTAGTATTCAAATTTACTTCCCAACAGAAAAGAAGTTTGAAATTAAATTATTAAGCACAACTTGATACTACATTTTATAATATTTTGTGTCGTAATTTAATTTATTTACCAATTTCTAAGGTAAATTACTTTGTTTACAAAATAATTTTGAAATAATTTTAGTAAGGTTATATTTTTTATATAGATCACAATAAACTGCCTAATTATCACAGACAGTTAAGACTTTAAGCGTGTTTTTGCATATGTCTACAAAGTAAATATACAATAGGTTTTGACTATAAATAAACCTGACTGGTTGGTTAAGTCTTATTTATTGGATAAAACAAAAAATAACTATCTTGTAAAAAGTAACAATTATTTTTAGGTAAACAAGCTTGTTTAAAAATTATTACGAAAACTAACAGTATTATTTAAAATTAAACCGAAAGTACCATCAGTCCTTACAACTGTATTTGCAATTTTTTTTTGAATTTCAAAGCAACGGGCCAACATTAAAAAAGTGAAGTAATTTAACGTGTAAATATGATTTATAAATAAAATTCGTTATCCTTAACTCTTAAGTTGACTAGCCATTACTCAAGTTTCAAAATCTTTTAAAGGATTTTCTCGTTCTAGCTATTGGTATCCTGTTTTTTATAACGGTACGCATATTTCAATAAAATATAATCGATTCTTCTTGCATCAAATAATGTTAGTAAAAATGATGGATATGGACAAAGTAAAGGGACCCACATTTGTCTGACAGCGTTCAGTTGGGGGTTAAAGATCAAATGCAGCAATGAACTAACAGTAATTACATGAAAACCTGCCAAAATTGTTGATTGATAATTGAGTGTAATTAGTATAGACCGCACATGAACTGGGTCTAGTCGTTAATAGTAGTTGATTAAATCAACGTTTTACGCTTGCATTATTAAACCTTATAATTGTATTACTCTGTTAATTTAAGTTGAGAAACTCCTTAGAAAAAGTATCTTCAATTTTAATATTGTTCATATTGTAAAAAGATATTTTCGATTTTGGACATCAACAAACATTTAAAATCTTATCAATGACTCTGGGGTTCCTCCTAAACTACGTTCCAGTCTCAAAACTTGACGCCTCTTCTGTTATACGTGCTTGGAGAAATACAGGAAAGCATATTTGCTCGCAAGATACAAATTGTTTAACGTTTAAAAATTGTCATATAATGAGAGCAAAATGTTATATTTAAAAACGGATTGCGCATTGGTTTTAGTGGAGAAAAAATCAAAAATATTGGGCACAACCCCACTTTAGAAATAAAATAAAAATCACATTGTAAAATGGTAGATCCAAAATGGCGGCCCAAACTTTTTAATTTTTCAGAATTAAGCTAATTTTATTCAACATTGTTTTGTGATGATTTATGGTAGTTATGTAATGTAATAACGAGAAGGGGAACGTCTTAATAGGTTGGGACATTTAAAACTAACTTCAAAATTAATTTTAAGAAGTACCCACCTCGACAATGAACAAAGATTGTTCGAATGTGGAAATGTGTTTCCAACATTAATCATGGCATATGATTTATTTAAAACTTTTTCCTGATTTACCAGTGCACACATTTTACTTTGTCAACAGAATTAACAGTGAAACAGCATATTTTATTCAGTCATAACAACTGTTACACAAAACCTCTAAATTACCTCTGATACGAATGTAAATTATATCTGGTAGAATCACAAACATTAAAAAAAAATACGTGTCAAAATAAATTTCTAACAAACTCTTGTGATCAAGTTTTTTTTTCTGGAAGCATATCCCAAAAAATGCCGGTTAACCTTTGAATGAAACCTTTTGATCTGCTGAGGAAATTGCTCCTATATGAAATTTCCATAACCCACCCGTTTTCAGAATTGAAATAAGATTCAATGTTACATGGGTCTCAAATAGGGGGAGGGGATATTAAAAAGGTCCTACAACTAAAAAATATACGTTTTAAAAATATCTCTATTTAACAAAAGGTTGATATTTTAGATTACTACTTTAGAAATTGATATGTTCAGTCAGCCTTGTAAAGTGTGGTTATAAATAGTTAGATTCACGTTAGTATTTCTACAAATCCTTATCTTAATATATAAAAATGAATCCCTATTTCCCTTTGTCATTCCATGACTTGAGGATGAGTAGACCAAATTAAATATTTTTTTTATGTTCGTTAATGTCAGGACAAGGTCCATATAAAATAAAATGTTTAATCCGACCTAAGGGCTCTGTCCCACTGGCCTTCAAAGTTCTCATTGATTTGATCGAAAGTTCAGTTAGTCACACCAAACAGCTGTTAATAAGGATTATATGTAATGAAAGGCATAATTATATTTTCATTATGGAAATAAAAACTACTAGAATAGCAACTGTTATTATAAATATACCCCAGTAGCAGCAAACCTGCGTACTCAGCAAATTTCCAATGCATATATATGTATCTTAATACCACATAAAGCCACATACCAAGTTTCATCAATATACATTCATAAACAAACAATTTATGACATTTTAATTATTCTCCATAAGAATAACATGGCGGCTGAGTATGCAGGTTTGCTGAAGCAAGGAACACAAAAAGTGGGGTTTTATACAAATATCAATATAACTCATGTAGGTAAAGCCACATACCAAATTTCATTAATTTATTTTCATAATTAAGGGAGATAACACGTTACTTATTCTCCATAAGAATAACATGGGGCTGAGTACGCAGGTTTGCTGCTACGGGAGCCTTTGGAAAAAAATTGTTTTTTGAGCAAATATCAATGGTCCACAACCAGATGAAGCCGTATACCAAGTTTCGTCAGTATACGTTCATAAATAAGCGAGATATAAAATTGTTCTTTTCCTCCATAAGAATAACATTAGACAACGTACTGTGTTAAGCACTTTCAATATCTCGGTAACCAATTGACGTAGAGAAATTATCAAAATACCAAATTGTGTGTTTTTTTAAGCTGAATCCAATGGAAAAAAACTAAAATTTGACTATTTCCAAAATTATATGTAAAGAATTCGAAAAACCCATTTTTGCGGTACAAAACCCCCCCAAAATACCCCTTTGGATGGAGCGATCTGGCTGGTTTTCGAACTTAAAGTCATAAATGTTGCTTTACACATTTATACCAAATTTCATCAAAATTTGTATAATTTTTACGAGAGTTATCGTGCTCACGGACATATATATATATATATATATATATATATATATATATATATATATATATATATATATATATATATATATATATATATATATATATATAATATATATAGATATATATGTATATATACAGTTTCGAACGAATGGTGTTTTTGGGGTCTGGGGACCTCAAAACGAAAAGTTATCATGGTCCCGGGCCTAGGTCTTACCATGCCGACTACGGTAATAGCTTCTTTCCTATAGGGGAAATTCGCTAAAATTAAAAATACCCCCGTAGCAGCAAACCTGCGTACTCAGCGAATTTCCAATGCATATATACTTATCTTAATACCACATAAAGCTGTACCAAGTTTCATCAATATACATTCATAAATAAACGATTTATGACATTTTAATTATTCTCCATAAGAATAACATGGCGGCTGAGTATGCATGTTTGCTGAAGCAAGGAACACAACAAATGGGGTTTTATGGTAATATCAATATAACTCAACTAGGTGAAGTCACATACCAAATTTCATTAATTTATTTTCATAATTAAGGGAGATAACACGTTACTTATTCTCCATAAGAATAACATGGGGCTGAGTACGCAGGTTTGCTGCTACAGGAGCCTTTGGCAAAAAATTGTTTTTTTGAGCAAATATCAATGGTCCACAACCAGATGATTCCATATACCAAGTTTCGTCAGTATATGTTCATAAATAAGCGAGATATAAAATTTTTATTTTCCTCCATAAGAATAACATTAGACAACGTACTGTGTTTAGCACTTTCAAAATCTCGGTAACCAATTGGCGTAGAGAAATGATCAAAATACCAAATTGTGTGTTTTTTTAAGCTGAATCCAATGGGAAAAACTAAAATTTGACTATTTCCAAAATTATATGTAAAAGGTTCAAAAAACCCATTTTTGGGGTACAAAACCCCCCCCAAATACCCCTTCGGATAAAGCGATCTGGCTGGTTTTCGAACTTAAAGTCATAAATGTTGCTTTACACGTTCATACCAAATTTCATCAAAATCGGATAGTTTTTACGAGAGTTATCGTGCTCACGGACACACACACACACATATATATATATATATATATATATATATATATATATATATATATATATACAGTTTCGAACGAATGGTGTTTTTGGGGTCTGGGGACCTCAAAACGAAAAGTTATCATGGTCCCGGGCCTAGGTCTTACCATGCCGACTACGGTAATAGCTTCTTCCCTATAGGGGAAATTCGCTAAAACTACTTGAATGGCATCTCTAACACTTTTTTCGATAGGCGATTGAGCGTAACGAACGAGCTAATCTTGAAAATTAACGAGTATTTGACATAAAACCAATTCAATGACATTATGACAGGACAACGTCTGTCGGGCCAGCTAGTTTATAATACGTGAACCCATTTCTTTGCAAACGCAAATCCTTCCTTATTTTTTGACAAATTTTAATGTTTGAAGTGTCAAAATAATTCGTCTCAATTCGTAGTTTTGCAATAAGGTTTTAAATTTTCTATATTTTTATTCTCGAGGGCACGGGCTGCTCTCATTTTTTGCCCATAAGATTAACATGGGGAGTAAATTTCTTTGAATTGCAACTGTTAACACATTTTGGACAGGTTATTAGCGATACCAGGTGTTACTAGAAATTATTTATCTATATAAATAAAATAAGTTCTGTTACTAAATAGCTTAGAGCAGTGAACTGTTGTATGCAGCGGAGATCTTTAAATTTTCTTTTTCTGTTCGTTTGTTTATGTACCAGATTGTTTACAAAATAAGACTAAACCGAATGAAATAATCATTTTTCTCGTTTTCGTGTGGGGCAGGAAACTTTTAGGCTTTTGCAAATCATTATGTACGTCATTAGGGTTATGCCCATAGGTCCGTCGCTGCTCCAAATAAGATATTATGGGTACATGTTACTCAACTTCTCACTGTAGAATGCACAGTATTGGTTGTAATGACCAATTGGTCAGCTAATTTACCTTTTACTATAGAGTGGAGTGTTTTACTAACTACTCCACAACGGTTTACTAAACAATATAAAATTACGGCACAGCAACGAAACATTAGCTAGAGAACACATAAGCCCTTGCAACATGGTATTTAAAGCACAGTTTCTCCAGGTATCATTGTGATTATAATGTTGAATTTGTTGTGTGTTTTATGCCCATCATGCACAAACTACATGAGTTATTAAGATTATATTTGGAAGAAGATGTAGGTCCACCCCAAATATCAGTTATGGGCTTATTCCCGTTCCATTGAGGCTCGGGCCTTTTAATGACCTTCAAAATTTCCATGTCAATCAGATACTTACTAGACCTATTGAAGAAATAATTGGTAGAAACTCAGCAGGCAATGGGAATGTACGGTGCGGTACCATAAGCATAAATAGACCTACACTTTCCGTCCCTTATGTCCTTTTCTCCATTGGCCTTTAACATTTGAATTCAAACACTGACCGTTATTAGTGAACTGGACCGATTGGACATACATTTTTTAGGAATATAGTTAATACATCACATTACAACCACGACCTTTGTCTACCCCTGTTCAAAAACTGCTTTATAGGGCTCTCCAAATGTTGGAGCTATCACATTTGTGGGTAAAGAAATTAGTTCTAATTAGGCCTCATCCCTGGGAAAATATAGTTGTGTCGTGTCTTCTCAAACCCATACCACCACCCTATAAATCACCAGTCCGTACTAATGAGGGTCTGCTGATGACCCACTGCTGGTTAAATGCTGACTGATCAGATCCTACTGGAACTAGTTCATAGGACAGGATGATCTAAATCGCTATTCTCAAAACAGTAGTAGTGTTTAATTAAACACGTAAAGTTATTTTAGTTCTTTTTTATGAGATAATAAATACTTGTATTTATTGTTTTCAAATAAAGGTAAACGTTCTAAACCCTAACTCCGATTTTACTTTTCTAAATATCACATTCTGTACTCCCTTACATAACTGTTTCTTGAACCAATAACACGACTTAATCTTTTAGTTCAATAGGCGGCGAAGGCTAACTTCGTCATTTGTATAGATATCTGAAGACGAGATCTGATTCCAGATCCCGAGATGTTTTGAAACTTGTTTTTACAATCAGTGAGGGAAGATGTCTGCAATAACTTCTTAAATAACAAATATAAACTAACTTTACATTTTTAATCAAACACTACTACTTTTTAGAGTGTAGCGATTCAGTTCAGAATCCTATCCTACGAACCAGTTCCAGTAGGATCGAATCAGTCGGCAGTAAGCAGCGATGTGTCATGAGCCGATCCTCATTAGTACGGTCCAGTGATTAGGGTGGTGAGGTACGGGTTTGAGAGGGACGAGTTTGAGAGGTATCCAGTTGTTCATAACAAGTTGTTCGAAACAAAATTGGGGTTAGGGTTAAGATTTGTAAATAAAAACAAAAGAATCGTAACAGCTGTTCAAAAACAACCGGTCAATTGTAAAAATAACACTTGGTAAAGTATCAGCATGTGATTTTTGTGAGAATAGTGATTAGAACCAATCTATACATAAATTTAATGTATAGCTTGTTAGGTTACGTATAAATTTATAGAACCATTAATAATTCAAATATAATAATTGAATATAACGCGGAAATGTCCAAAATAAAACAAAACTAGCAAATAAACAAAGTAAATATGCTCGCCTTAGAAGATATGCATTTTTAACTAATTGACTGGCTTTTTAAGCAAAGCTCGGTCCCCCAGGTGATGAAGTACTTTAACAAATGTATCTAACTTTTCAAATATAATTTTTCACTATGATCGCGAGCGAAGCCGCGACGGGCAACTAGTATTCTTATAATAGCTGTAAATGTAAAATGTGTTTGCATTTACTCCCTTCAATCCTCACATTGGCGTGCAATAAAGGTGAGGAAGACACTCTATTTTTCCCGTTAAACATTTCCTCCAAAAATCAGCAAAAACTGTGGTTATTCTGTCAATCTGCAAAACACGAGAATGTCTCGTGTTGGTCATTCCAATCTGTCGGTTTGTATTAACACGCAACACTGCGAATCCGATAATTTGTATTCAACCATACTCGAAGAGCCGTTTCATTCCACATTTGTTTTCCAGATATTTTGATCATCATTTATCGGTACGCAAATAGTTTAACAGGAATGTTCACACAAGGATGCTCGAACTGCATTATGACGAGCACCGCGCCATGACAGAACGTTTATCGAGGAATTGAGGCGCAAAGTATTACACGCATTACAATTGATTATCCGATTATTATTAATATCAATCTAGCAGGACTACTATTTTGAAAGCTATTATAAATAAATAAATAACTTTACTGTCGTTAGGCACTATAAATAATACATGACAATAAACTTTAATAAACTGTAATTAACTGCAATGAAGAGTACACTGAGTGGATGGATAGAAAGAAGCGATACATGGTTACAGCTTTTAATGTAGCCACCCACCCGCTAGAGTCACCACTGTTCGCCACACGTAGCTTGTACCGTACCTAAAATCTAAATAAAATATAATATCTTTAAAATATAGGTAACTCTTTTCTTAGTATTAGCGAATTTCCCCTATAAGGAAGAAGGTATTACTGTGGGTGGCATGGCATGGTGACCTAGGCCCGGGACCATGATAACTTTTCGTTTTGAGGCCCCCAGATGTCAATTCGTTCAAATTCATATATAAGTATACATATGAATACTTATATATGAAAATAGATGCTGCCTTACACGTTTACACCAAATTTCATCAAGATCGGACCATTTTTACGAAATTTTACGTGGAATTTGGTATAAACGTGTGAGGTAGCATATAGTTTCATGAGTTAGAGAACTAGACAGGTCGTTCTACTTTAAGGGGTGTTTTGGGGGGGTTTTGTACCCCAAAAATGGGTTTTTTGAACTTTTTACATATAATTCTTTTTAAACCTTAATTTTGGTTTACACCTTCAAATTCAGCTTAAAAAACAATTTGGTATTTTGATCATCGCTCTATGACAGTTGATTACCGAGATGAGAGTGCTAAACACAGTACGTTGTCCATTGTTAATCTTATGGAGAATAAGTAAAATTGTATAACTCGCTTATTAATGAACAAATATTAATAAAACTTGGTATGTGGCTTTATATGGTTGGGTTTTAAAGCTATTTGGATGCAAAACTCATTTTTTGTGGTCCCCAGGGCAGCAAACCTGCGTACTCAGCAGCTATAATGTTATTCTTATGGAGAATAATAAACATGTGATATCTTGCTTGTTTATGAACATAAATTGATACAACTTGGTATGTTGCTTCATATGGAGGTAATCCATTGGTATTTGCATAAAAACCAGATTTTGTGGTCCTTTATGCAGCAAACCTGCATACTTAGTCCTAATGTTTTCCTTACGAGGAATAACCCTAAAATGTCATATCTCGCTTATTTATTAATATGCTTTGATTACAATTGGTAAGTGGCTTCATGACTTAGTGAAGTACCATTTGAAATTTGTTGAGTATGCAGATTTGCTGCTACTGGGGTATTTTACTTTCTAAGGATTCTCGAGAGAAATTTTCTACACCAAACATCAGGAAGAGATGTTAAAGTAAGTATACTTTTAAATACAGTTTCATCCCACATTCATTTTAAAATAATTCAATTTACACAATTAGCGTATTAAAGGTTAATGTAAACAATTGCCATTGCTCAAAAGTAACTTCTGATTGAGCTTATAGCAGTATTAAAATTCAACTACAAAAACTATTTTATGTTTTAAGTACGTGAACTTTCATTGCACTTTGTGTTGTTTTATCCATGGAAACTCCCATGTGCATAAGCGTTATATCTACTAACAATACTTATACGTTATTCAGATAGTCTCATTGTATGCTCAGAATAATTACGCATATAGAAACGAGCAGATTGGTTTTTTAGGGGATAACAGAAACTCGTTTCAGCTATTGTCACCATCTAACTGTTGCAAAACCATGTAAACTTCAGCTGTTGTCTACTCGTTTACTCGTTGAAGCTAATGTTTCTTGAGCCCCTTATTGAAAGTTACTTATAGATAAGCGAGAGTCGAATTATACAACTCATTTATACTAAAAAGTCCAGCCATAATTTCGGATTTATAAAATTGAACAAGTTTATATTTCTAAGCTTTACAATAAAGTTTGACAGTCTATGCTGCCTTACCGATACCTTTAGGTTTAGCTTAGTTTATAGTTTTCTTCAACAAAAGAGATCTGTAAAGCAATTTTTTAAATGTCGTGAAATTCAATAAATATCTTAAAACTTAGTATCAGACTTTCTACATCGTGATATAAGTTAATTATTTGTGCCTGCAATTTACCTTAATACAAAAACATGGTAATCTAAATACCATGTATGTTTTATGTATTCCTTAAATATTTCGATTATTGAATTCATCTAGTAGGTTTCCATATACAATTATCGCAGCCTATAACCACAGCAATTAAACCACGTCATCGACATGTGCGGTTACGGTTGTGGTCGTGGTAGTGTGGTCTCATTGTTAGCAAAGCTATTCCCTCTTGCGCTACGATTTTGATTCTGTATATCTCTGACTTTGATGTTTCCCCATCAAATAAGAGTACGGTTTTATTTGTAAACAGCCCCTTTGAAAAATTGGTACCTTATAAATAAAATACTTTTGCAAATGAATTACTTTACGGTTACATTAATTGCATCTTCTACATGAATATTTTATTATAATTTATTCCATAATTTTAGGAATTTTTAAGCATAACCTTTTAAATCCCGATGAAACCAATATTTAACAGTTTGTTGCTAAGTACTTGAATGCTGCTGAAATAAACCAGTTGGTTTGAACTCTATTTTATGGGAAGACCACATCTCAAACCAGTGATCTCGAATACGTGTCCAGTTAAACCATCTGCTAAATATTAACTGAAACGGGAATACGCAACCAACCATTCCTCATCAAATTGCTTATTTGATTTTAAATCCTTACTAGTGGTTACAGGGGCTATAGCCCCTAACACATAGTTTTTGTGTAAGTGGATAATCACAGCTGATCATTAGTTCATTTTGCTTATTAATAAAAACACTGCAGTGATATTTCCATAAGAAAATCATTGGGTCTTTGAAGTCCAGTGGGGCGTAGCCCACGTAATTTTTGACATTTCTGATATATTCCCACCGTCTTTGGCCCTCAAGCTTTAAAATGAATCGTCATAACCTAACTTAACTTCTTCCTAGCTCGAGATATTTCGTGGGGACCGATTCGCTTACGGAATTAAATATAAAGATATTTAAATTAATTTGACCTCAGAATATGATTTGTATACCATTTCATTCCACAAATGGTATGAATTATATAATAATCGGATAATCAATTGTTATAATTGTAAAGCGTCTAATACGTGAACTTTGCGCCTCAATTGCTCGATAAATTTAGTACCGATAATACTTTGGGCAAATATATTATAATAAGTTTATCAAATCAGAACAACATTCTACTGTAAAGTTAGTTTACGCGATTTAACTAGATCATTCCCAGACACAATTCTCAGCCCTTCCTAATTTAATTTCTTATATTTCACCTGGTTCATCGATTAATTTGTTTCGTTATCAAATTAAGATTTACTAAAAACTGGTTAGTAATGTATTTTTATATAACAAATTTCGTAATAAGTCAGTTTACATTTCAATACTTGAGGGTTACAGATCAAAATAAACTCAAATTTTTGAACATGTAGGTATATTACATAACGTGCATTGCTGTTTTATTGAAATTATGTCACAAGTTGTAAAATGGGATCATTAAGTAAAATAAAACTAAAAGCAATTATATTAATCAAATATTCAAATTAATTCTTGAACGAGCGATGTATGTATGAATAGTCGATCTTGCAATCTCGCGGAAATACTTGAAAATATAGGTTTTTTCCAGCCTCAGAATCGGATCAAAAATTTTTACCCCCAGGAAAACTCTAATTTTGCCACAGAAATCATTGAAAATCTTAAATTTTAACAGCGCGCTTACAGGGTTTTAAATCATAACATTAAAAAAAGTGAGCCGTAAAAATAATAGTCACGTGATCGGCCCCCACGTACTAATATTGTTATTACATTCAACTGTAATTTCAATTTTAAAACAATTCAAATCCATCGCTATTATGAGTTTCAAAAATACAACTGTAATCGTTAATATCTATCTATATAAATAAAATTAGAGATTTTTCTGTACATTGCTTGGAATTATGAAATGTTTGCACATTTTCACGTTTTACACCCTAGGGAAGCCAAATCGAGTCTTATCTAAATTTCTGTCTGTCTGTCTGTCTGTCGGTAACGCTCAAGGACGGGTTTTTGTTCGCTTTTCACGGGAGAACGGGTACACTGACTTTGATAAATCTTTCTTTCTTTGTTCTATACAAGCGTGGGAAGGTTTTAGGCAACTTTAAACTGGCTTACGCCTTTTGGAAAAAGAATGGCAGCCGCTCAAAACGTGATTTCGTGCGATTTTTGGCATGTTTTGTTCGCTTTTCATAGGGAAACGGGTGCACTGATTTCGATGAAACGTTTTTCCATTTTCTATATGTGCTTTAGAAGGTTTTCGGTTAACTGGATTTGTTCATGCCAACTTAGGATTCTGCCCCACGGCGTTTTAAAGATCCTATGTTATTCTTATGGGCAAAGCATTTATTTATATTGGGCCAGATGACGACTAAAGAATAGTTATTCTACAAACAGATGTTGTAGTTCTTATTTAAAATGTTGAGTGAAGATTAGTAATAAATAACAACTTTTTGATCAGCACATTACGTGTTGTTATTACTTACGGGATGTAATAAAAGACATAAGTTTGCAGAGTGGACATAAGATCTAAATCTATATTTGTCAGACTCATGCACTCACTGACATGGTGATCACTTCATCTAAAAAAACGACAATGTCTATGAAGTTAAAATTTTGTATGGTGGTTCCCCTTATGCTACAGATGTACAATAATAATACGTTTAAAAATTCCTATAGGGCTCTTCCCTAATTTAATTGTATAGCAATCTTATCATTATTAGTATTTACTGGACCTTTGTAAGTTTAAATTCGGTAGGAACATAACTAATACATCAGAACAAAACTCATGCCTATTCCTTTTACGAAAATGTTTAATGGCTTTGCCCCCTGGAATTTAAAAATCCAATCTTTTCATAATCTTGCACATACTACTGGACTGATAGAGCTGAAATTCGGTAGGAATATAGCTCAATGCAGACATTTACCTACTCCAGATACAAATATACTCAAGGACTTTGGCGAATTTGGCCCACTGGCCTGTAATATAAGCGTGTTAATCATCACAAACCAACTAATCAACCAATAGATCTGAAATTCTGTGCCTTAAAGTAAATAAGAAACAACATCATGACAACGTATGGGGAGTCGTTGTTCTCTGGAGATTTCACACAGACCCTTTGTCGTGCATGAGATATGGGTGGACGATATCTATGCTTCTCTAAAAAGATCTTTTTTGTTGCCGACCACTGAGAGTCTGAACCTAACAGTAATGATGAAAATGTATTTTGGAGAAGATTAAGGGTTTGAGGAGTTTTCTTATGCCCTTTTAAAACTTGAGATTGGGACATTGAACAAAATGTAGTCTCATAAACATCTCTCCTTCACTCGGTACAATCGATGAATCGCAGGATTTACTGCGGCACACTTTTTACCGAGGTTCATAAGCAATATAACTTGTATTTAATTGTACATTAAACATTTAAAATGTAATTTTAATATTGTAAAATTATATGGGTTGTTATAATCATCAATTAATCTACTATTTATACATACAACCCGTAAGAAGGACGGATACTTAGCTAGTAGATAATAATCATCTTATTAACTAACTAATAATCATTTTTCTAATACATATACGAACATTTAATTATTTAAAATTGCATAATTTCAGTGTTAGTGTTTTTCTAAAGTTTATAAATTCATCAAGTTAACTGTGTAATGAAATATACGAGTCTCAATAACCCAGTTAATCAAGTGTTGTTGGGATAATCTGTTCAAGTTGACACTTTTTCAGATTTTTGTACTGTGGTTTATTTTTGTTATTTTATTATATTATTGTTATTTTATTCATGTTAATATTCCTATAATAGTTATTCAATACTGTGATGTTATTCTATATCAATTATCGTTGTATTGGTTACGTTGTTATATTCGTAGTTTATCTTCTGTTTGTTACTATTTATTAATTGCAGTCTTGGAATTGTTAAAGTTATATAAGTCTTGTAAAATCAAAATGGTGATGTACCGTTTGAATTAATAAATAAAAAAATCTTAACATTCAACAGATCGTCGTATGTTAACTTAACAACTCTAATAGCAAGTCAGTATATGATATAAATCTGCATTTACTGTACGAGTAAATCTACATTGCACTCCAAATATTTTTTTTATTTTACAATAATGACATATACTCAACGTTTAAAATTAATTACGTATTACGAAGTACAAATATTTACAATAGTAGTTACATTTTATGTAATTTTATGTACACAGTGATTTTGATATTTTTTATTTACAAATATATTGCTTCACTAGGTGGTAGAAATTTTCCTGGATAACTGGGATTTTAAATGTTTACATACAATATACAGTGCATATATTTTCTTCATTTTCAAAGTCCCTTTAGGTTTAAGTTTTAATTGCGTTTTCAAGAATATTTGCCAAATTATTTATGATTATTTCTTTATAATTCACTGGTTGTAAGATTGTGTAGTAGTTGCTTCGAACAAAAGTCACTAACACTTATTAGATGTAAGGTTATTGTTACATGACTGTGAGATTAAATGTAAATACCCCCCGTCGCAGCAAACCTGCGTACTCAGCGAATTTCGAATGCATTTATATGTTTCTCACTACTACATAAATCCACTTACCAAGTTTGACAAA
The DNA here is from genome assembly GCA_963675035.1 of Allygus modestus. Classification (NCBI taxonomy): domain Eukaryota; kingdom Metazoa; phylum Arthropoda; class Insecta; order Hemiptera; family Cicadellidae; genus Allygus; species Allygus modestus. The sequence continues at coordinate 51,839,009 of OY776116.1, forward strand.
AATACATTCATAAATAAGTGATTCATAAGATTTTATTTATTCCCCAAAAGAATAACATTAGGACTGAGTACGCAGGTTTGCTGCAACAAGGAAAGAAATGAGTTTTTATGCAATTATCAATATAACTGAACCAGGTGAAGCAACTTACCAAGTTTTATTAATTTACGTTCATAATTAAGGGAGATATAAAACTTACTTATTCTCCATAAGAATAACATTAGGGCTGAGTATGCAGGTTAGCTGCTACGGGGACAATCAACAAAACATTTATTTTTTGTGCAAATATCAATATACCAGTACAACGTGAAGCCATATACCAAGTTTCATCAATATACATTCATCCATAATGGAGATATAAAATGTTATTTATTCTCCATAAGGATAACATTGGACAACGTACTGTATTTAGCACTTTGAATATCTCTGCAACGGTTGGACGTAGAATCACAATTTAAACACCAAAATGATTTTTTGTGGAGCTGAAGTGATTGGTAAAAGCAAATGTGAAGTTTAAAGTAAAATTAACTGAGGAAAAGCCAAAAACCTTTTTCCCATAAGATTAACATGGGAGATTTTATGAGAATGTTTTTTGGATTTTTTCCGCAACCACTTAACCTAGGTTAATAATTCAGAATACCAAATTATTTGTTTTTTTAAGCTCTATAACATGGTCAAAACCAAAATTAAGTGTTTTACAAATTTTAGGGTGAAAAATTCAAAAAAAATTAATTTTTTGAATATTTAAAACCCCCATAAACCCCCCTTCCCATGGTCCGATTTTTCTGTTTTCGATCTTAAAGTCATAAATGTCAATTTACACATTTGAGCCAAATTTCATCGAAATCGGACGTTTTTTACTCAAGTTATCGCATTCACGGACACATATATAGATATATATATATATATATATATATATATATATATATATATATATATATATATATATATATATATGCATATATATAAATTTGAACGAATAGTGTTTTTGACATCTGGGGACCTCAAAACAAAAAGTTATCATGGTCTCGGGCTTAAGTCTTACCATGAGACCTACGGTAATAGCTTCTTCCCTATAGGGGAAATTCGCTAAAAAGAATGTTGTTTATTTATTTGTTTTTACAGAATCTCAGAACTTGGAGACTTGAATAATTGGCATCAACAATTACATTAATTAGGCTAGACAGAATATTTTTCAATCTTTTACTGCTATAGAGTTCTTCTATAAAATTATTGCTGAAAAATATTTTAAAAAACTTAAACTAATTACCTATACAATGGCTGAAAATGAGCTAGTATTAAAATTTGTTTTTACAAAAACTATAATTGGGAACAACTTTTTCCATTCTACATTCATATTTATGAAATTACTTCACAAAACTGTAATCATTGTATTTTGTATTATTTGTATTTTAAATTTCATATGGAAAATGGAATATAACTTAAGGAAACTATTACCCGTTGGCAAATATGTAAATTGTATTTTAACACCATAATTATATATTTCAAATACTTTATAGCTTACTTCATGTAAATTGTCGTATATCTATAAATAATTTAAACCAAAGCTATGAAAATAAGCTATAATTTGTTTAGATCAGTTTTAAAATTAGAATGCCCTCTGTAAATATTCCTAAACTTCTACTCTGCTATGAAAATACCCTCATTTAAGTTATTAAGTGTTCCTTTTTTGAAAATCTTCCCGTAACGACATTTCGTGTAAAATTTGCCTTACAAACATATAATTATACTTGTCATGTACTCAGGCCCGGATACAGAGGGTAGGTCATGGGTATCATGACCCCCCCCCCAAAAAAAAACCCTCAGACATTCAAGTATTTTACCCACCGTTAAGATTTTTTTTACCTCAACTGCCCGTCCCCATAGGCTATTGACCTATGCGGTGAACTAAAGACAGCGAGGTATCGTAACAGCATTAGTCACATGGGCAAGCCAGAGGTGACCGCTCATGATCTTACAGGAGTCGGCCGGGACCGGGATCGAACCAGCCACGTCTGACTTACTAGTCAGACACTTTACCTCTGAGCTACCGCGTCCGGTATTGTATTTTTACAGGTTATATTTCTCCCCTTTATGACCCCCCCCCCCTTAAAGCGGATAGTCTGTATCCGCCCCTGCGTGTACACTTACAGGATTTAAATTGTCACAGTCTTCTTGTTTATATAAACCCTTATTACTGGTTAAAGGTTTCTGGCACTCATCTCAGAATGTAAAACAATACCACTTTGTTGGCTCAAACCAGTCCTCTTTCCATTTCCTAAAAAAACTTAAAGAATAATAATGAGGAAAGAATGTTCTGCAGATTCTTTCTAAAAGCCACGGAGACCCAGACATTGCCTGAAAAAAGTTAATATTTCACCACCATAAAAACGTGTTTTTAATATGCTAGTTAACCAATTAATTTTTCATAATAAGTCTTTTATAAAATATTCCATATTATTTTTCCAACAAATATTATATTCAGGGAATATCTTCATTCCCACTTGTAGATTTTTTGTAGGCTCCCCCCCTTTCACCTTTATTAAAACATATGAGCAAACTAATTTAAGTTTGCAAGTATTTTATTACACATATGAGTAATAAAAATGTTCACAAGTACTGTTATGATCTTAATGATAATTTTTTACTGTACTGAATGTAGGGTGGGTTGCCTTGTGTGGTTTTACGTCTTTATACTAGTCACATAATAGTAAAAAAATCAAAAAATACTCCTCTCATGAAATTAAACTGCTTCTTTTTTTCAAAGCCGCTTGCTAAAATGTAAAAGCGTTAAAAAGGCAATTAGTATAAAATAATAATAGTAGGTTTTCAAACTGTAACCAAACAATTTTACCTACTTTAAAATAATCTAACATAGAAAATAATTAATCTCTTCAAAAATATAAAACATCACGAGGAGCTATTTATTAAACATTTTCAATATTATTATAAATACATAAAATACTCACAAAATAAATGACTTATCTATCTGAATAATCTTTGAAATATGTATATTGTGTTTTCGGCAATATTGGGTCTTCTTTGTACATTGGGTTCTCATTTTCATCATCGGTGTTCCAGTCTAAAGGCTTTTGGCACAACTTCCTTTTAAAATAAGCATAAAGTAGACCCATAATCTCAAAGAAGAATACAAAACAACTGAACTACTCAAGTCGACCTGAATGTTTAAGGAGATTAATAACAGCAGATCATCTAGTACAATGTATCAGTTGATAAGATTATCTTGTTTCACTGCCCTCGATACATAATTTTTTTAAGGATTGTAGTTTTTCTATCGTACTTAACTTGAAATTTTCGATGAAAATATAAATTATTCGGTTTTCTTAGTACCTATATTATTTAGAAACGTTTTACAATTATTGATCAATTTGTGTGTTTTAGCACGATTTACTCACAACTTTAGGGTGTTTAACTCTTTATAATGGGTAACTGGTTTTAATTTTAATCCTGTACATTTATCAAGTAAATTTGTTAAATGTAACCTCTATCTTACTTTACAATTATATTTCAAAATCTTGATTAACAATTATTCTGTAAGTGAAATTTTAAGTAAAAATTATGGGAGTTTGGTAATCGCAGGATAATGGGAGACGGCTCAAATTAAAGGTCTTGATCCCAGGGATTCGGAAAAAACAGCAGTGTTTCCAAAATGTTGCCAGCAAACGAGACATAACGTAAAACATCAACCATAAGAAAAACATGGAGATTTAAAAACGTCTCCTTTTTTACATTAAACATGTGATTAAATGTCTTCTTTGTTTATGAACTGACATGTCTTCCTACTTGGAGCAAGATTAGGGGCTATGGCCCCTTCAAGCCACTAGTTTTATTAGTTTGCTACAATATAGAAGCGATTAATTTAAAATGTTGATGCTTTTAGTCAAAAATATCAATCTGTTTACTTTTGGAAACTATATTTTCCGTCACATTGCTATTTGTGTTGTTTATTGTTCGATTTGAACCATGGATGTAGGTTATTATTATTTTTGCCCTTTTCCAATGTGAAAAAAACACAAAGAATAACATTGTGTAAAGAATAATAATACTCCCAAAAACAATACGCCATATCATTAAAAATTAAATGTCCCAGAATATTTATATTTGTTTTCTGGCTGATTATGATCCAAATTGTAACAGAGATAGGGCAGATTATATTCCTGAGCTTGAATGTAAAACACTACAAGCTTAGTAGTACAAAAATATAAGTTGATTGTGTCTGCCAACTACAATCGACTAGGACTATTATCATTCTTGGCTAATACAAACGAATAATATCTGAATATTGAAAAACTATTATTTAAAATACCTAAGCTTTGAACAAACAATGTTATATTAAACATTTCGTCGATTATATAACCAAGGAAATGTATTAAAATAATTCAGGTGCTCGCATACATAATAAAATGAATCATAAATTAGAAATAAAAATGTTAATGATATTTCCCTTTTAGAATTTAATTATTTAGTTTTTTTTTACTTTACTTTCTAACATAAAACACTCCGTTTAATAAGCTATATGGTAAAATTTGGAGTAACAACGAAATTAAAGATTTAGTAGTAGTTAGCAGTTTTGGGGTACCTCAGGGAAAACGCATTACGTACTTACTGTCATCTGAGTAATTTAAAAACTGATAAAGATATCAATCACGATAAATAATTAAATCACTGTAGTTTTGATAAAGAAAACCAATATAGATAATTATGGACTCCAAATGGGTGGATAAACTGGTAAGTTCTCTTTACGAAGTTTATATTTAAACAATTTAACCACTGTATTGTTTTTTAAGATTTTTTTTGTTTATTGTTGACTTATGCTTTTGCCTAAATGTTATTATATGGAATTAAATGGAAGTACTTATACCATGGAAATACATTTTTTTACTTTACTAATTGTAATTGATCACCCTGTCACTGCATTTGTTCACAGATAAGTGGCATTCTAAACTCTTCCTTCTCTAAATCTTGTACCATAAATGATACTATGTACCATTGGAAGTTACTTACCATTCTTATACAAATTTATGTTTGTTGCCAGGTAACGTCTTGCCTGTTGGTGATCACCTCCTCTCGTCGGCGTGTTCGCTGGCAAGAAATACGTTGAATGGCGCTACTTGTGGTAATTCAGGAGATAAATGTCCAATGACAAATAACTTACATAATTATTTAAGTTGTAAACTAATTTTTTCAAATGTATTACTTTGCCTACATTCCATAAACTGTCATTCTTCGTTTGAGTTTTTGTTTTTTGATAATTAGGTTTTGACTGACAGCTTCATATCAGTAACTAAATATGAAATGAATAACTTAAAATGTTTTGGTGACAATCTGTGCAGCATACCTACACATTATTCCATTCCTGTAGCTTATATCACTTAATGTAATAAACAACTTGCTTAAAAGTACCAATACATGTGTAAAGGAAAAAAATACTTTTAAAACTGGCTTTCTATAAAGTGCATGGTACTAAGTTGTTCATAACCTCAAAGCTATAAATGTATTACATTATCAGATCTTCTTAACATGGCGTGTGAGTTCCTACCAAAACTGAAACGCAATCCGCAATACCAGTGAGCTGTGCGCTTTGGTAGCTCAAACTTGCAGGTCATTTTATAATGTTATGGTGTGACTGCATTAAACTACTTATATTTTTGAATGATGTTTTGTATGTGGGGTGTCATTTATTCTGAATAAATTATATCAGATTTAATCCACTTGACTTGTTACCTTTATATACTGATAAAATGTTTTGTTAATTAATATTATGCACGTAAAACGTTTCTTGCCGTTTTCCCCTCTATTATACTGTTTTGTAAAGGTGGCCAGTCCCAATGGATGAAGTTCTACCGGCCTTTGGATCTGCCCACGCCCCTATTTCATGTTTAGCCATTTTCCCAGGGATTACAAGCTAAAAGCTGTACTTGAATGCCAATTTTCACTTCAATAATTTCTTTAGTAGCACGGTACGTGTAATTACAACTAAACAGGATGAATAAAATACGTCTCACAACACTACAACGTATCCTTACACTGATACTGTACTTTCATACAATACAACACAAATATACACAATTGATGGTACAAGGTGATCGATTTCAACCAGTCACACCGGTCATCATCAGGCCCAATCAAAGAATGGTGTAACTGGTTGAAATCAATCGCCTTGTACCATCTTTTCTGTATATTTTACCGTGTTGTATGAAAGTACAGTATCAGTGTAAGTATACGTTGTAGTGTTGTGAGGCGTATTTTATTCATCCTGTTTAATTTTCACTTATCTAGCTTAGCTTATCTGGAAGTGGTATAGAATTGATATCCCTGAGTGAGTGAGTGAGTCACACACACACACACAAACACACACACACACTCACACACACACACACACACACACACACACACACACACACAACACACACACACACACACACACACACACACACACACCACACACACACACACACACACACACACACACGTGGCTGTATAGTGATCTAGATAGATTAGATAAAACACCAATTAATGATAATCTTATGTGACAAAAATCAGTTTTTTTTTTATTTTGACTTACATACTAAGATGCTAAAATCGGTTTACCTGATCTGTTGTAATCTATTTTATAAATAGTTTTCTTCTCATACTAACCAAGGTTATGTTATGCTTAAATTATTTCCCCCATTTCAATGTTCGTATGCCTGTTCGTCCCCATCCATATGCTGCCTACTTCGTATGCTTGTATGTAACGTCAGGATAGTTCAATATAACTCAATACTCAATTTAACTTAAATATCATCTAAAGACTATTTTAAAACAAAGTTTATTGAATTTTATAAATTTTACTATTACACATGTATAGTTTTATTCGTTTTACTATAAGCTATTACCTCCTTAAAGTAAGATAAAAATAGGCTGTAATTTTGAAAAAAGCTAATATTTGTTACAAAGCACACTGTACCAGAAGACCGGTATGATTAAATAACAAATGCTCGCTCAACCCAAAAGCTCATGTTGTGTTGGTTGCAGTCAACAAATGTTTAATCTCTTAACTGAACAGTACCTAGACCGAACGCCTTTCGTCGCTCAAAGAGCAATATTTTTACCATAACATAACAACTTTTTAAGGCCAAGGGGGCGGAGTCCTAAGGTTGCTAAAACATTATCCGTACTAATAACGTGGTATGGTCCAGGAGTAGGTTTGAGGCAAGATGTTTAGAGTAAAAATTAAATTTTTTACTCTACCCATCTTGGGTTTGAGGAGCCGTTTCCGAGCTTCTGGAGGTGAATTGTGGCAATCGGAGGTCTGGAAGTGATATAAGAAGCTATTGGGGTAGAGAGCCCTGAGGCCAGGACAAATTTATCCGAAATTTTTTACCCTCCCAACAACCTGGTATGGTTCGAGAATACATTTTTGAGGAGCCTTTTTCGCAATAACCTGGAGTACTCTATATGTTTTAATGTTGAGCAATGTTCCAATTCCGGGACACGCGCAGCGAAAGTGTTAAATCGTTTATTTTATCAGACAAAACGACATTTAATTTAGTCTTATTTCTTTATACAGTAATACTATGGCCAGGGCGGTCCGAGCTGTAAGGTTTTTCCTTAAGTGGTATCAACAAAGACCTTGTTGGAGACTTTCTTGAAGTTTTTGGTCAGGGTGCAGCGATGACCACTCCTATTCCAGGGCCTTTTGATTCTCCGCTTAACGGAGGTCCTTCCTGAAGATGCGGGTAGGAGTGTAACGATTTTCTGCGAAATTTTTCTTCTCCTTGGTTTCTCCCTCCAACTCCTTCTTCCGTGTCTTATGACTTTCTGTTACTTACTTCTGGAGGTCTCTTGGATTTCTCGATCGGGGTCCAGTGATGGATTTTGTAATTCGCTTCGTACTCCTTCTCCAGGCCTTTTGATATTCCGTCTAATGGAGGTCCTCCCTGAAGACGTTGGTGGGGGTGCAGTCTCCCCACAGCTCCTACACTGCCCACGGGTGGCAACGACCCGACGACAGCTTCCCCCACCACATAGCACCCGAAACTGCAGCTCCGCCCAGGTAAACTGCTCCAACCGCCAACCACACATTGCCACCATTACTGAAACAAATATTTTTGAAAAAATATTTTCAATGTTTTCAATTTGGTTATTCGTTTAATACGTTCGACTTAGCCTAGATACTCATTAAGGATTATTTATTGGCTTTGACAGGTACTGAAATTTCTATTATGAAATCTAACATTTAGGTTAGGTTGGATTTGGACTTAGACAATAGACCAATAATTCTTGATTACACATGTGTTGAGAAAAGTAGTGTTACAATTAAAATGTATGATTTAACATTTTAAAAATCATTATATAAAATCAGAAAGTTGTAAACTTGTTACAATCATTTATTCTCTTCCACAGCTTCCGTCCCATGTATGAGTGCTTCTACTCATAGAGAGGGACAGGAATATAGAAGTCTGAAGTATGTCCGGTGTTAAAGGAATTTAAATTACAACCTCGCATATTAATTAGTTTTTAATACAAAATAATTTAGCTATACTTACCGAAAAATACGAAAGGCATTCATATCTGGAACGTTGAATGAGGAGCACAAACAGTAAAATTCACAAAGATTGTTTCTTGGGTTTTAAAAATATCTATAAATCGTTACCACGGAAACTATTCCATTATGAGTGGTATTATAATGATGAATATTGACAACTAAGAGCACTCTAGCAAATCGACATGTTGACCTGTGAGGCTGCTCTGTCAGTTTTCCCCCAGTGGCACCGGAATGCGCTTTTCAGTCGATTACTGCTTCTTTGCTTCTTATCCATTATCTTCTCTCAGTTTTTAAGTTGTGGTGCCTATGTCATTAGCTAACTGGTATCCTCTTGTGTCAGAGGATCGATTCCCGGTGACGATCATACTTTTTATTCACTTGGAAGCGTCGTTGAACTTTTGACTTAGGTCGTGTACATTAGGCAATTAGTTATCCGTTAGTTTATTTATTTAATAATTTCTTGAGTAGCATAATACGTGTTGTTAAAATTAAACAGGATAAAATAAATTAGGTCTCACAACACTAAAAAATATATTTACACTTATCCTGTACTTGCTTACAAGACGTTAATACAAAAAGGACGGTGCAAGGCGATCGATTTCAACTAGTCACATCAGTCATCGTCAGGCCCAATCAGAGAAATAAAACGGTCGCTTTTTTTATTCTTGTAGAGTCTTGTGGGTTGATTTTGATTAGGTGAATTTATTTTTATAGTGTGGTTAACACATCGCTGCTTAAAATTAAAAGTATCCATGCCAATCTCACCAACTAACCATCCGAATGTATTTAATTTTGTCTCATACTCCTAATTAGGTTAGGTTTATCATATCTAAAATAAATCATAATTTTGATTATTAAGTCGGCAAAACAATCCTAGCGTTATGTTATGATCGGGTTCTGTTTATTTACATTTACAAAGCTCTCTAGCAGTGATTTGAGAAAGTACACGTGACGATGCACCCTACTCAGTGCACATGGCAATGTTCTAGACTCTAGAGGCTTCATAAACATCAGTAATATGTATTTCAGGGATTACCCATGCGTAGATTGCACACTGAAACTCAGTTTTGTGATAGTTAAATCTATTGCTGTAAGATAGTGCTTCCGTTACTTTGACAAATGCATAAGTTAGAATCATTCATTAAATTATAATTTTACGGTTTTGAATTCTTTGTTTGCTTTTTGTATATAGCGGTGAAGTTAATCTTCAAAGTTTGGACTCAAATATTGGTCTTGATAAAAAGTATTAAAGGAGATATGTGGCTTACCGACAAATAAACACCTTTCAGAAGTAACATATAATGATTTTCCTATTTAATCCCTAATCACTTTAGACGAATTTTAGTAGAAGTGGATTAAATGAATAATATACTATTTACTACACAAATTTTGAAAGTGGAATCTTATAGCAAATTCAAAACGCGGTATTATTTTGGGACTTTGAACATTTTTGGATATGCATTCGGTAATATGTACATTGTTCTTTAATCTGAGTCAATTGGTCATTTGTTACTTTTGTATTAATAAAGTAATGTGGCAACACCAAGTAACAAACTTGTATGAAACTTGACCAAGGTTTTAGTCGTCTTCAGTAATTAATTATTGCATTTATTTTCTGATATAGTTAGGTGTTAACATGGAAACAGCCATAACAAATTGCCAAGATAATAATTACATAAAAGAAACCGCCAACAAATTGTCTTCAATGAAAAGATAGGCAAAAAGGTGCAAATATACAGTGAGGTGCATTTCCTCAGTTTTAAGAGAGAGTTTCATGATTTTGTTACATATAGTTAGTTGGTCATTTTATCCAAGCCTTGTTATAGATTTTAGCTTATCAATCAAATTTTACCCATAAGCGATAATTGTACCTAAGTTAGTACAGTTAACGACATATTTGACATAGTATTACGTTTTATAGGATTTCTGAGGAATAAAGAACATTTTAATAAATCACGTTTTAACTAAGGCGTGGGGAAAAGTACAAATAAGGTTTAACTCCCTCAAGAGATCAAGAGGACTTATCTTTTGACAAAATGAGATAGTAATTTAGAGGATTTCCCGGCGGTTTGACGGCTGGTCCCCGGACTGCAGTGATGAGGGAAAGTGCTCCTGATGAGGAAAATCATTAGTGGCTGAGGCAACCTCTCTGAGGACGACTGCGTGTGACGGCAGGAGGAGCAGCCCAGTCAACCTGTTCTGTAAGCCCGGCGATAGAGAAAGAGAGTTGTGTAAAGCTATGATTTTCCCATCGACTACTATTATCTAGGCAAGTGTTGTATATAGTAATACCAAAGCTCTCACCCCGACCCCTTGCTTACCCCACCCATCCCCACTTATGGGTTAAAACTGTTTTTAATCTGCAATCTTTTAATCAAATGTTTTAATCAAATAATTTGTCTTAAACGAAAAATGTTTACCCTTAAGAAAATTATTCTGTTAAACAATTTTCATTTGCACTTTTTATGTTTCATCACATGGCTTTTACACTATTGAGTCAACAAATAATTTGTTTATACGTTTATAATTTTGCATTATACCAAAAAACGGCTTTCAAAATGGTTTCAATAATAGTTTAAAATATGTACATTTAATTTGTAAGGGTTTCCCTTTTTGTGAGTTTAATATTGTGTATCATGGTCATAGCACTTATAATTTGCTATTTATTACATCACTGAATTAGCAGTTGGTATGTACGATTGACGACTGGTTTGACGGTGCGGCTGTAATTGAAGATTAGTCTCGTATAAAATGAAGGTCTAAATGGATGAAGGGGCTATGTAACAAAAAGTAAATTTTGAGATATTGAGATTTAAAGTTTTTGTTTGTGGAGTTTTTTGTGAATCAACTTTTAAGCATTAATAAGTATCTTAAAATATTTCTAGGTATTACAAAATTTTTTTTATGTATGATTTTTTCAAAATATACACTTTTACTATTATTTTTGTTATTATAATGTACATAGCCCCTTCTAAATGGATGAAGGGGCTATGTAACAAAAAGTAAATTTTGAGATATTGAGATTTAAAGTTTTTGTTTGTGGAGTTTTTTGTGAATCAACTTTTAAGCATTAATAAGTATCTTAAAATATTCCTAGGTATTACAAAATTTTTTTTATGTATGATTTTTTCAAAATATACACTTTTACTATTATTTTTGTTATTATAATGTACATAGCCCCTTCATCCACTACAGTGTTAACTGGTTGATAACCTGTAAAATGTAAAAATGGGTTATACTGGGCCAAAATAAATAAAACTGAATCAGAAAGCACACAATACTTGTAATAATTTCAACATTATAATACTAACAGCTCAGTGTATTTCAAGGAATAATAACAACAAAATGTTTAACTCAACTCAGACATCCACACACTGTTCACATAAACATCAGCTGTTTAATGCATGAAGGGGTTATGTTACTTAAATTGGGCATTATGAATGGATGAAGGGGCCATGTGACACATGACTCCTTCTTCTATTTTCTCTTTTCGCTTTTTAAGTATTATATACCCCCTCCTTCCATCAGTTTTTCCTCTTTGCACTGTACATAACCCTTTCGTCATCTGGGTATCTTATTTATTATAGATTTTCTGACTTATTTGGACGTCACACATGTTATACAGACACATATATACAGGCTTCATCCATTCTAATAACTCCAAAAATGAAAAATGTTACATAGCCCCATCATCCACTTAGCCCTTCAAATGTTATCCCCCCTGTGGTCCCGTCACCATTATATGCGTTTTATATCTATGAGGTCATCAATATTTCGGCAACTGTTATTTTGTATTGTGTCCAGTTAACCTTCCACTCGAATTTGAAGGCAGTTTGAATATATTTTGTAGGTTTTACCCATTTTTTTAAGTTTAATAGATAACTAGTGGCTTGAAGGGGCCGCAGCCCCTAACCTTGCTCCAATACTCTGTCTTATCTCATTTTTACTCTTTACATACTGAGGAAAATAAAAGAATATACGAAGGAACACATTTCAGTTCAAAAACAAAGTAGACACTTAATCATATGTTTTACTGTAAAAGATCAGACGTTTTTAAATTCCCATGTTTTTCTAATGGGAGATATGTTCCGTTATTTCTCGTTTGCTGTTTTTTTTTTTGTTTTTTTAATACTGCTATTTTTCCCGAGTCCTTGAAATCAAGACTTAATCTGAGCCCCCAACATCATCCTGGAATTTGCCAAACTCCCATAACTTTGACTTAAAAATTTCGCTTACATAATTAGATATAAAGATTGTTTTTTGATTAGCTATTTAACTAACTTATTTGTGTCGCTGCTTTGTAATTGCCTACTAGAACATGGAACATGACCCTCAATGGTGGTATTTGCCCTCCAGCATGCTTTGACAGAGAGGTAGGCAGGTCTCCACAGTGTACTGAAGTGGTTCTTAATTGGCTGAAGTGTCTTATTATAATTACTATACAAAATTGTAAAGGTTAAAAGTGATTATTTTTAAATTTATTAATGAAAAATACATAGATTAACTCCAGATATCATCAAATGCTAAAAACCGTAACTTCAAAACTTGTATAAATCTGAAAAGAACAAGGTTCACGAGAAGTGTTGTTTCTTGTAGGAAATATTAGCGATTTTGTAAAACACTACAGTTTAAAAACAGGTGAAACTATAAGAGGCCATAGCGGATGGAACACCGCTAAGGCGGATAAGGTGGACTCTAGCTAGACACATGATAGTGGGCGATGGGGGAAAGTAGATTTGCATCACTTTATTCTCTCCTTAAAATCACAGGTTGACTTGACTAAACAGAGCCCATGGGGAGCTCGTCCTTAAAACAGTTATCGTAGTTTATTTTATATTTTAATTAGTACAGGAGGAAACTTTAAGTTAAAACATTCCACTTCATTAAACAAATAACAAATATAACTCTCCAACGCGGAATTGCTCTTTGTCGGTTAAACCTATTTTATTCTTTGGTTTTGACTTTTATTAGTAAGGTAGAGAAATAACACAAATTTAATTTTACAAAACTAAATTGTTTTGGTGACACCAATTCGGAATGTTTTAATATTCCAAAGAAAAGCTTTTTCCAAATATGAAACATAACTGTTTGAGTCGTTTCCAGGTAATTTTGCAGGCAAGGACAAAGTTGCTTACTAGGAGAGTAATGCCAGGGCTTAGCGTAAAAACTTGTATTTAGTGAACAATACAAACAAAAACAGCAAACAAGCCATTCTGTGTTCAAGAAAATACAGAGAAAGAATCGTACTTAATAGACTACGTTCCGATTCTTTGATTGTCTGTTTTATCTATTTTAATTATTTAATTACAAATTATTACCTCGATGTTATTAATCATAATACAAGACGTAAGTCAAATATACGGGTTCATTTAATTGCGACTTACAAATCATTCATATTCATTTTGACAGGGAAACAGAAAGTATTCCCTCGGGGAGTCCTGAGATTCAATCCGTCCACTTTTTAAAATAAATAATGCAAAGTCTTCAACCTCACGATTATTTATCACGTCTGTAATAACAAAGTTAAAAAACCCCGCCGCAGCAAACCTGCATACTCAGCGAATTTCCAATGCATATATTTATATACCATATACAGCCACTTTTACCAAGTTTCATAGATATATATTCCCAAATGAGCCGTATATAAAATTTTAATTTTTCTCCATAAGAATAAAAATGCAAATACTCATCCTGAGCATAGGGATTGAGTACTCAGGTTTGCTGCAACAAGGAACAGAAAATATTAGGTTTTAATGGAAATATCTACATACCACAACCAGGTGAAGCCACATACCAAGTTTCAGCCGTATCTATTAATAAATAAGCAATTTATACAATTTTAATTATTCTCTATAAGAATAACATGGGGGGCTAAGTACGCAGGTTTGCTACAACAAGGAACACAAATTATGGCTTTTTATTCAAATATCAATGTAATTCAACTAGATGAAGCTACATACCAAGTTATATTAATTTATGTTCATAATTAAGTGAGGCATAACATTTTTCTTATTCTCCATAAGAATAACATGGGCGCTGAGTACGCAGGTTTGCTGTTACGGGAACCATTGGCAACATTTTTTTTGGACAATTATCAATAGACCACAACAAAATGGAAGCCATATACCAAGTTTCGTTCGGATACGTTCATAAATAAGCGAGATATAAAATGGTTTTTATTCTCCATAAGAATAACATTGGACAACGTACTGTATTTGCACTTTCATTATCTCTGTAACCAATTTACGTAAAAAACTCATAAAAACCATTTTTAGGGTACAAACCCCCCCTAAAATACCCCTTCGGATAAAGCGATCTGTTTGGTTTTCTAACTTAAAGTCATAAATGCTGCTTCATACGTTTGTACCAAATTTCTTCAAAATCGGACCATTTTTACGAAAGTTATCGTGCCTACGGACACACACACACACACACACACACACACACACACACACACACACACACATATATATATATATATATGTGTGTTATGACATGTATGTGTATATGACATATATAGTATATGACCCACACACACACATATATATTTACAGTATTGAACGAATGGTGTTGGCATCTGGGGACATCAAAACGAAAAGTTATCATGGTCCCAGGCCTAGGTCTTACCATGCCGACTACGGTAATAGGTTCTTCTCTATAGGGGGAATTCGCTAAATCTCTATCGTATATAACATCCCTCGATTTCTGATTTTAACTTTTCTTATCGTATCATATCCAAAGGAATAATAACTGTGTTAAGTCATTGTGTACTACTGCATTATCCATAAACTTCCTTTGTTTTATAAATTATTTTGGCAACACATTGCATGGCAATCCATCTCACGTTGTATGACAAGCCCCAAGCGTTGTATGACGTTTGAGGGGTTTGGACCGCTTCCCCTTAAAACCGTTTGTGATGTACTCTTAAAAAAATGCCACTGGCTGATCCGAAATAGCTTTTTTTCGGATCAGGATTACAGTTCTGGTCCAAATAGGCTCCAAATAAAGAAAGGATTGTGTTTACAACGTTGGATAAAAGTAATGCGTGTTTGTTTAAACTCTTTACGAGAGTATTTACTGTAGAGTAGATACAGGTGGAGATTTTACAATTGATTTCTTATTAGAGTTCAATGCGGTATAATTGAGTTAATGAACATACGCCGTTGACTAACACAATGATTTTAAAATCAGTGCAATCAACGTGCAATCACCTGGCAGCAAATATTCACGTCAATCGGCAATCGCTGGTCGAATTACCAGGGATTAACATTTGATATGCAATCAAGATCAAATCGGATCTGATCTCTTTATATGTGCCAGATTTGATTGAATCCATATTGTTTGAAACAGTTGTTAACAAATGTCTTATTTGAATATGTTCTTTCATAACAAACACGGCAATGTATAATACCCCCGTCGCAGCAAACCTGCGTACTCAGCGAATTTCCAATGTATAATATATGTCTTAATACAACATAAAGCCGCAAACCAAGTTTCATAAAAATATATTCACATATAAGCGATTTTAATTATTCTCCATAAGAATAACATTGGTAATGAGTACGTAGGTTTGCTGAAACAAGGAACAGAAACAATTGGTTTTTATGCAAATATAAATAGAATTTAACTAGGCGAAGCCACATACTAAGTTTCATCAATATTCAATCATAAATAAGCGCTATATAACATTCTAGTTATTCTCCATAAGAATAACATGGGGGTTGAGAAAGCAGGTTTGCTGCAACAAGGAACAGAAAATGGGGTTTTATGTAATTATCAATATAACTCAACCAAGTGACGCTACATACCAAGTTTTATTAATTTATGTTCTTAATTAAGGGAGTCATTACATTTTACTTATTCTCCATAAGAGTAACATGGGGGCTGAGTACGCAGGTTTGCTGCTACGGGAATAATCAACAAAAAATCAATTTTTTGTGCAAATATCAATATACCAGTACTACGTGAAGCCACATACCAAGTTTCATCAACATACATTCATAAATAATCGAGATATCAAATTTTATTTATTCTCCATAAGGATAACATTGGACAACGTACTGTGTTTAGCACTTTGAATATCTCTGCAATGGTTAGGCGTAGAATCACAATTTAAACACCAAAATGATTCTTTTGTGGAACTGAGCAGATTGGTAAAAGCAAATGTGAAGTTTACATTAAAATAAACTGAGGAAAAGCCAAAAACCTTTTTCCCATAAGATTAACATGGGAGATTTTATGAGCAGGTTTTTTTGGATTTTCTCCGCAACCACTTAACCTAGGTTAATAATTCAAAATACTAAATTATTTGTCTTTTTAAGCTCTATAACATGGTCAAAACCAAAATTAAGTTTTTTAAAAATTGTAGGGTAAAAAATGCAAAAAGCTGATTTTTGGAAAATTTAAAACCCCCATAAACCCCCCTTCCCATGGTCCGATTTTTCTGGTTTTCGAACTTAAAGTCATGAATGTCATTTTACACATTTGAGCCAAATTTCATCAAAATCGTACGTTTTTTACTCAAGTTATCGTGTTAACGGACACACATATATATATATATATATATATATATATATATATATATATATATATATATACATATATATAAATTTGAACGAATAGTGTTTTGGGCATCTGGGGACCTCAAAACAAAAAGTTATCATGGTCTCGGGCTTAAGTCTTACCATGAGACCTACGGTAATATCTTCTTCCCTATTGGGGAAATTCGCTAAAAATGTTCAAAATTGACTACAAACAGGTAATAAAAGCAGGCATCAAAAACTCGGCTTTGGAGAGCGTTCATGTGCATGGCAACAATATATTGTACATGAATGCAACAAAATGCAATTGAGGTTTGCTATGCAATGCAAACCATTGTACACGCAGTTCATCTGAAGATGACAGCATAGACTGCCGAAATATATCACCAAATATTAAATAGTAGTAGTTATAAGTGTAATTACACAAATGTACTGTTGTTCTGACGAATCAATGTTTTTTTTATTTAGTAATACCTCGTTCAGTTATATCACAGGGAGGTTATAAAACAGTATTTATCAGATGGACCTTCTTAAATAATTTAAGAAATTTTCTTTAATTATTAAGTATTAATCCAACAATTAGACAAATTGATAAAGTAGTTCTAACATAATACTTCAGTAAATTTATGGAATACAAATTAAATAATCATTAGATGAAACAATACACTAACTAGTTGGAGCATAAACGATCATTTCAATATGTTCCACCTGACAATACTTTACAAATTTAATAGGAAATAGTAGGAAATATGATACAAAATTATACATTTACGACATTATAAACTCGTGAGGAGAGGTCACCGGCGTCGCGGTGCCACCGGGAGGTCTTCGTCGAACTCTTTCGCCGCCACGACGGCTATGAACGACCCCACGAACCCAGACATCATCAATATCTGTCAAGTCAACATGTGTGAAAATTTGAAACAAGTCAAAGATTATAGTTAAGAATCTTGAATGTCATTTCAAGAATTCATACTTAACTAACACCAGTCAGTCTTCAAAAATCGTTTACTTATACCGTTCTGTATGTAAGCACAGAATGCGTTTAATTTAACATTTAACAACCAAACACATTACAAATTGTGTAAATATTTTAAACACAAATTTGTTTTTTAAAATTGGGAAATTTGTATGCCTGTATTTAAAAAAAAACATAACATTGTAACAAAGAGTGTTTCATAAAAGAAAAAAAACAGCTCTTTTATTAATAGATTTTTTTCATCTGCAATAAATCATAAGTAAAATCTTAAAATATGAATAAACTTAAAACCGGCTGTAGCTATTTAATAAAATATTTGTTACATCTGAAATAATAATAAATCTCTTATTTAAATTACGAGTTCGCGCGCAGCACGCTGACGTGAGGGAAGTGAATTTCCACATAAAACTTGTAAAACTCAAAATAAGTGTAAAAACATACATTTGTCCAATTTTTATTGAAATCTGAAAACATTGATTTTTGGCACTCCTGGTTTCATTTACATGCAAAGCTAGGAATACAATTTCGTGCATTATAAGGTTAGGAGAAGGTCCAGACAGGCTTGAAAGTAGGCTTGAGGTTGCTGGGGATGATAAAAGTACTCTAACAAAGGAATAACAGGCTTTTCTAGTGTAAAACCCCCATAAGACAACGTACTGTGTTTATTCGATACACATTTTCTTCAATAACTCGGTAAATAATTATGCTAGAATGACAAGAGAGGGCTTAAAACTTTCGCCTCTCTAATTCCCATCTTACATCTAGGGCTTTTATGACCCTTTTTGGGCCCAAAAACTCGAAATTTGAAAGATTAATCCCAAAAAAAGGAGTTTAGAGTTTTTCGATTGTTTTGCCCAACGGACTTGTCCAACTGATTACAGAAAGTAACGTCCCTATCAAATTTGAAGTAAATTGGACAAAAAATGTGACCGCTAGAGTGCAAACACACACACACACACACACACACACACACACACGTATATATATATATATATATATATACATAAAATTTTGAACGAACCCCCAAAACGTGTTCAGGGGGTCACGTTAGGAACTTCTATGGTGGTCCCGGGCTTAAGTTTCACCGTGCGGGTCATGCTAATAGTTCACTTTCCAAAGGAAATTCACTAATAACTGTTTGTTGACAAAATGGAAAGAACCCAGACTTTGGAAAGGTATTTGTTACTTACCACGATCTGAGTCCATAAGTCCATCACACTTTTTTCTCTTATTTTACCTCTAGTGAGTGAGTAATGCAAAGTAATGCAAAGTAATGCAAAGTCAAATCATTCGAAGTTGATAAAAACCCGTTGTTGCAATAACTGACGTAATCAATGTATTATCGATCATTTAAAACTGTTTATCAGACTTTATAGATAAGTAAATCGATGATGTTTTTGTTGTTTGACTAAACCAGGTCACAAAGAAATTTGTGACATTGGTCTGTTACGCTCTTTTGTCAGGGTTTTTATATTTCTACATGTAGCCTTTTACTTTCTCTTACACGTATTATATATGAAGAAAGTATTGTTTTCCCAAACATTTTTTGAATTTGAGTTATTTGATTGTAAATTTCTATTTTTAATCTCCTTTAACCCAAAAACAGGTTTTTGAGGTGAAATCTGTCTGTTTTGAGCACCAATAGGCCAATTTTGATGAACGTTAAAGTTTTCTCGAATTTTGATTTTGAAAGGGAAATATCTCCGTAAGAGCTCTAAATAACACTAAGAGTTTCAAATTTCTTAAAAATGGATCTAACAATTTTGATTAGGATTGTTTTTTAGGTTACTAAAAACATTACACCACTTTAATCTCTAGGAAATTTGAGGTAAAAAATTAGATGTCTCAAAATTTCAGTTTTTGATTTAGCCATCAACTATTGACATTAAATCTACCATATAATAATACTTATCAACGTTAAAAAAACGTTAAATCTAAACAAATAGTGACTTGAATTATTATTTTTTAGTTAATCGTTCGGAAAAATTTTAATTTTCAGTTAGAGTATACGCAGTACGTTGTCAAATGTTATTCTTACGGGTAATCGGTAAATGTTCACTTTTTCTTATTTGAACGGATCAATTTTATTAAAGCTTGGCACAGTATATATGTTGAACTAACATTGCCCACCATTTCGAATATGTTACCACCTAACCCTGGGGAGAGGGGTACTGAGGGGGATTTCCTCCCAACTCAAAAAGGGATTTGGGTGAACGTTTATGAAAAAATAGTTTACTAAACAGTTTATATATAGGCTACACCGTACTTTGTATTCTACAAATATAAATACAAATTTATTTATTTATTAAAACAGAGTTAATTATGGTTTATAAATTTTAAACTGATATTATTTTAAAATATAATTAAATATTGTAATATTATTCGTATTTTATATATATTTAATCGTTGTATTGCTCAAAACTAGAATTTTAGAGAGAAATTATACATTTAAATCTAATAATAAATTAATACAGAACAAACATTTGTCTTCTGAAATACATGGGCAAAAGTGAACCCCCCCCCCACAATACGCACAATACTGTTCACTATATGCAAGTGAATTCTACAAATATAAGATCATCAAAATATTTTACAACAAATACAGTTTTAAAATACCAAACGTAAAAAACAATACATGTTTAAAAACCTAGAGAATTATAAATTTCCAAGATTTTGTAATACATATGGTTAAACCTTTAATTCATACAGTTCCAAGGCTTTTTAAAGAGTAGATTTGGCTTTAATATCATAAAATCTGATTTAATTTGTTGGTTGTTGGACAAAATGTATAAATAGTATTCCATCATTTACTAACAAAGTGTGGGTATGTATAAATGAGTGAGTCAAGTGTGTTTCCAGATGCCCAACAACGCAAGGAGATTACTGGTGTTTTAGATTACTGGTGTTGTAGTAAGTTCAGTAGGATGGTTATAAATATATGTGGGTTAAATAGCTGTTTATAAATGTGGTGGATGGGTAGGTTTTACTTGGGTGACAATTTATTATTTATATATATTTTTGTGTTTTGTATTTATTTATTTCCTTATATTAATACTAATGCAAGTTAGTGTTATACATTTTTCATGTTGCTTTTAATTAAGTTGCTAGGTTTTCTTAATATTGCTGGGTACCTTTTTAGATTTATGTACTTATTTGTAATTATTTAATTAGAATGTATTATAAATTACGTAAATTTGTGCACCGTTGCCTAGAGCGCTGTATTTATTTGGTAATATGTTGTTATTAATTAAAATTGTAATGAGAGCACCCAACGACAAATCTTTCACGATTTGTTGGTACTCAATATTGCATATTTTTTATGGAAAAAAATTCTGATTCTGATTCTGGATTCTGAAGCAAAACATTTATTTTTCTATGACAAGAGGATATTGCTTTAGACAAACCAAAAGGAAAAATAACACTTGAGTTTGTGTTGAGACATTGTTTACCTGCCAGTCCACAGTCATGCCGTTACTCGGCTAAGTTCTGTCACACTTGAATTTACAATAATTATTCTTATCATCATTAGGATGTAATCGACATATATTCGTAAAAAATGTTTCAGTATGTTCATCAATGAGCTTGAAATCTGACCTCACCAGCCCTCTACAATAATGTGACAAATAGTGGAGAATCAGTTTCTATGTTTTCAATCCCCAGATGTTCTTGTTCACCCTAAGGTTAAACAAGAAGACTAATCGTGGACAATTGCAGCGTATTGATTACAAAACGGTGACGAAATAATAACAACAATTACAAACATTATATTTGTTAAAATACCTATGTGTACAAAAAAATTGTTTTATCATTTTAGGACACATTTTCTTTTTGTGAATTACCTAATATTCACTGTAGCTAATAAAAACTGTTCGATTTAGGTAAGGTCTCCGTAAGAGCTCTAAATAACACTAAGAGTTTCAAATTTCTTAAAAATGGATCTAACAATTTTGATTAGGATTGTTTTTTAGGTTACTAAAAACATTACACCACTTTAATCTCTAGGAAATTTGAGGTAAAAAATTAGATGTCTCAAAATTTCAGTTTTTGATTTAGCCATCAACTATTGACATTAAATCTACCATATAATAATACTTATCAACGTTAAAAAAACGTTAAATCTAAACAAATAGTGACTTGAATTATTATTTTTTAGTTAATCGTTCGGAAAAATTTTAATTTTCAGTTAGAGTATACGCAGTACGTTGTCAAATGTTATTCTTACGGGTAATCGGTAAATGTTCACTTTTTCTTATTTGAACGGATCAATTTTATTAAAGCTTGGCACAGTATATATGTTGAACTAACATTGCCCACCATTTCGAATATGTTACCACCTAACCCTGGGGAGAGGGGTACTGAGGGGGATTTCCTCCCTTACAACTCAAAAAGGGATTTGGGTGAACGTTTATGAAAAAATAGTTTACTAAACAGTTTATATATAGGCTACACCGTACTTTGTATTCTACAAATATAAATACAAATTTATTTATTTATTAAAACAGAGTTAATTATGGTTTATAAATTTTAAACTGATATTATTTTAAAATATAATTAAATATTGTAATATTATTCGTATTTTATATATATTTAATCGTTGTATTGCTCAAAACTAGAATATTAGAGAGAAATTATACATTTAAATCTAATAATAAATTAATACAGAACAAACATTTGTCTTCTGAAATACATGGGCAAAAGTGAACCCCCCCCCCACAATACGCACAATACTGTTCACTATATGCAAGTGAATTCTACAAATATAAGATCATCAAAATATTTTACAACAAATACAGTTTTAAAATACCAAACGTAAAAAACAATACATGTTTAAAAACCTAGAGAATTATAAATTTCCAAGATTTTGTAATACATATGGTTAAACCTTTAATTCATACAGTTCCAAGGCTTTTTAAAGAGTAGATTTGGCTTTAATATCATAAAATCTGATTTAATTTGTTGGTTGTTGGACAAAATGTATAAATAGTATTCCATCATTTACTAACAAAGTGTGGGTATGTATAAATGAGTGAGTCAAGTGTGTTTCCAGATGCCCAACAACGCAAGGAGATTACTGGTGTTTTAGATTACTGGTGTTGTAGTAAGTTCAGTAGGATGGTTATAAATATATGTGGGTTAAATAGCTGTTTATAAATGTGGTGGATGGGTAGGTTTTACTTGGGTGACAATTTATTATTTATATATATTTTTGTGTTTTGTATTTATTTATTTCCTTATATTAATACTAATGCAAGTTAGTGTTATACATTTTTCATGTTGCTTTTAATTAAGTTGCTAGGTTTTCTTAATATTGCTGGGTACCTTTTTAGATTTATGTACTTATTTGTAATTATTTAATTAGAATGTATTATAAATTACGTAAATTTGTGCACCGTTGCCTAGAGCGCTGTATTTATTTGGTAATATGTTGTTATTAATTAAAATTGTAATGAGAGCACCCAACGACAAATCTTTCACGATTTGTTGGTACTCAATATTGCATATTTTTTATGGAAAAAAAATTCTGATTCTGATTCTGGATTCTGAAGCAAAACATTTATTTTTCTATGACAAGAGGATATTGCTTTAGACAAACCAAAAGGAAAAATAACACTTGAGTTTGTGTTGAGACATTGTTTACCTGCCAGTCCACAGTCATGCCGTTACTCGGCTAAGTTCTGTCACACTTGAATTTACAATAATTATTCTTATCATCATTAGGATGTAATCGACATATATTCGTAAAAAATGTTTCAGTATGTTCATCAATGAGCTTGAAATCTGACCTCACCAGCCCTCTACAATAATGTGACAAATAGTGGAGAATCAGTTTCTATGTTTTCAATCCCCAGATGTTCTTGTTCACCCTAAGGTTAAACAAGAAGACTAATCGTGGACAATTGCAGCGTATTGATTACAAAACGGTGACGAAATAATAACAACAATTACAAACATTATATTTGTTAAAATACCTATGTGTACAAAAAAATTGTTTTATCATTTTAGGACACATTTTCTTTTTGTGAATTACCTAATATTCACTGTAGCTAATAAAAACTGTTCGATTTAGGTAAGGTATCCTGGCGGTTGTTTTACATTGCTAAAACCGTGTAATTATTTTAGTTACTTAAAGGCGATAACTTTTATGACAGGAGATACCAACATTACTGACGAAAATCTTTTAGTTGCTTTATCGTGTTTAAAACTATATAGCAGTGAATTTGTCATTTTGGAAATAATGAATGTCAAAATATTGTAAAACAGTCCTTGATAGTTTAAACAGTGGTATGGCTTTTAGTGGAGGGAGTCCGCCAAGTTCTACCGCGAGAGTCTACTCGTCTTAAGACTCCTGCACTTCTTTTGTTTTCTTCCTGTGCAGGTGGACCAAAGGCTTAACGTGACTTCCGAACCACAGGAGCGGCCGGCCTAGCTTTTTATCTCGAGCCGGGAGTTGAACCTGGGCCCGCTGGGTGATAACCCAGAGCTCTACCACTGAACTACGGCCGCTTTTTTATAGTCAAAATCAACAAAATTAAAATGATTAGATCAATGAGCACACACTAAGCTTATATGCGGTATTTTGTATGTGAAGCTTTGATGTGATTTCGTTTTTTTATATTTACACTAGAAAACAATGATGCAAAAGATACGTTTCTTTTCTACAAATCGTCAACATATATCCGCTCGGTTTTAAAATTAGACAGTTTCACATCAGCGTGAAATTTTCTTAAACCTTAACCTCTCCTCTTCTGTAGCCGTTTGTGGCTCAACTTATGTTATCTGGAAAGTATTAATTCAAGTACATTATTTCAATTAATACCAAAGGGAAACATCAAGGAGCTTACGTTGTATATCAGTAGATAACCAGTAAACTAAATCAAATTATATTCATAATTTACAATACATTATTATATTTAAATACATAATTATCAAATATAAAAACTAGGTTTTGGGTGATTTAAAATCTTATAAGATCTTACTATCCGAGCAGATATAAACAATACATGTTAATATGTATTTATATAATATTATTATCAGCTGTTGCGAGTTGGGCCATCTTCATTAGCTTTTCCTTCGCGACTGCGGGGTAGAGATGTAGTTGTAGTAATACTCTATCGCTTTGTGGGAGATCATGATCCCGACGAAGGAGCAGCTGCCACCGCTGCCAAACCAAGGATCTGAAAAATACAGAGGTCTATCTATATTGATCGATTTATGTAATCATAAATTAATACAGAACTAACTACTTTTTTCTTCTGAAATACATTGGCAAAAGTGAACCCCCCCCCACAATACGCACAATACTGCGTATTGCCAGTACTCATCAAAATCGATTAATATCCCTGATGTTACATCTTTATTAAATACCCACACATATTCTACAGATTAAGCAAACAATTTAGAGATGAAAAAATCGTCGTGATTATAGGGCTGCAATGGATCTTTAACAGTTGGCGCGATATAAGATTTGTCCATGTGCATCGAAGGCGAAGCCAAGCTATTCCTCCTAGTTGTAACAGATGTATGCCATAAAAAGTAATATTAACAACATAACGTGTACTGGTTTGAATCATTTTGAAAATATAAATATCGGCTGACTGAAGGTCGATCGTTTTTGAACTCTCTTAGCAATCATTTGATTTCTTTGTTGTTTTGATGATATATTTTGTAGATTTACACCCTTACGTCTTAAAATTACAGAGTTGTCTTCCAATAATCGTAATACAATTTACAAGGTTTTTTTTATTAAGTTTATGTAGGCTCGAAGGTTTCATGTTAAAATCAACAAAGACTGTTAAATTTAAGACTGTTAAATCCTCAAGTCAATATGAATAAAGGGAAAAGGTTTAAACGTATGGTAACCAATGTATTACACTAATTACTATTTAGCTCTGTCAGGCAAAACCCCCTTCATCTAAGTCTTGGATATATTATATCAAATACAATTGTATTGTTGTATAGTTTGCATATAATGATCAAGGGTGATTGTTGTGCGAAGATTTGAATTTTTTCAGTATCAATTTGTTTTTTAAATATGTTTTTAAGGCACTGGTTTATTGTATTGTGTCGTAAGACAATATTTTTCAAAACATTGGAACAGTACGCAACGAACTTTGAAATTATTAATCGTAATGTTTAGACATTTATTTAACAATCGTACAATGTTAAAAATGTATTATAATTGGTCTCTGGAGGCAGGATGTTGGATGTTGGGTGAGTCTTTTGTTCGTATGCCGTTTTGTAAAAAAAACATTCTAGTAACAACATTCAATCTTAAAGTACAATCTTATAACGTTAGCAAAGCTATTCTGCCAAAATAATATTACAGTAATAGCAACAACTTACAATATGTATCCACATCATGGCTGCCATGTTTTCTATTTCTCACACTGTTTATCTAGCTGTGCAGCCTTTAGCTATTATGATAGAATATCCCCAGATAAGAAAGATCATTCATCAATATAATGGGGAGATAACAATGCTGGCTCAAAATTCCACACTATCAAACTATTCTTGCGTATTACGCAGAAACAAACATGTATCCGGACAAAACGTATGTTTAGGAAAAAATATTAGGTAAATAACCAGATTTTATGATGTCTTGTATAACTTTATACACCAATAAGCATATTTCCTTTGCCGAGTGCCGTAAAGTACAAATTTAATCCAGTTTATTTACAGAACGCAGACTAAAATTAAAGATAACATTACCGTATCTTTGGATAACAAAGCCGCTTGGAGTTTTTTAATAATACTCTGAGACAGCCATTTGACAAACTTCAATTAATGTTAAATGAATTGCAAACCATCACTTACCACTTAAGTAAATAATTTTGTTTAAGTTTTTCTACCTTTAGTATATTTTACTATTTGGCCCTTTTCAATGGCAACATTTGCAAACCAAATGCTACATTTTATACTTAATTCTACTTGGAAAAGGATAGAATTGGGAAAACAACTTGTCGGAAGATACCTTCCCTCGTGAATAAACCGTAATCCTTTTGTAACAAGGAAGGCTCGACGAACTTCCCTGATCTTTGAATACTTTTGACCTAAATTGAAATATGAAATAACTTTTTACACAAAATGCAGATTAATTTACAGGAACTCGAAGTTTTATTCAGTATTTTATTTCACAGCTTACTTTACAAATAAATTCCATTTACATTTGTAAATGAATCTAAATATTTATTTTTTTATGTTCGTACAAGGGAAATTACTGCCTTGATCAGGAATTGTTACTGTATTTAAGTAAATTCTTAACTCTATAAGAAAACAATTGTTTTTTAATCATTCAAAATCACTTAAATTATGAGATATGTAAAGCTTTTTAGTCAATTTGTATCTTTAATACTTGAAAAATGTTCTACTACTGACAGGCCAAACATGTGTTCTTTTTTAAACTGTATTTTTTTACAGTTAAACATATCTTTACTACGCTATTTGAATAGGTGAGAGTAAGATATCATATAATCTTCCAAAATTTAATTTATTATTAATATGGTTTTTACAAATTACTCAATACTACATATATTTGTTAATATTAATAATCTAACAATAAACTTATACAATTTTATACAAAGGCTATAAAACATTACCTTTAAATAATAATTTGTACATCCTTAAACAATTTAAACTGTGATGTTGTCATGTACAGTCAACAATAAAACACTATATACAAACAAAATTGTTTACAATGCTATGACTAAAATTCAACAACATATTTTTAAAGTAATAAATGTATTTTTTAAATTTGGAAACTTAAAGCGAATAATTTGTATTTATTAGTTCTAATAACATAATTTTGAAAAGTACAAAAGGTATTGTTACGTGTCATTTTATGATAAAATGTGCCTTAATTCTCTATTGCTAACTGTAGTCTGTAGTTTATTCACTACTATTCCCTGGCGAGCCCGACTTCGCATATGATAATGGCATCTCCATTGGATCTCTTAAATCTTTTTCTCCGAATCTTTTCCAGTTATCTATGTTACTCCTCAATGAACTCTTCTTCTTTATCTCCTCCTCAAATTGCTCTTCCTAACAAATTTCCTTACACTTCTTTTTCCTTATCATTCTCTTTCTTTCCCTCTTCCCGCATACTCTCGACCTCTATTATTTTCCTCTGTTTTCTCCTGTACCTCTCATCTTCCTGTTTAAAACGTCGGCCCACAGTTCCAGTATGTTCTGGGACAGTACTTGTCAGCCAGTATGCCGTAGGCCTGACCTGACCCCACCCTGATCACCCCTTTACTGCTCATCTTATTCCAGATGTGGACGATGTAAGTTTCGTTCAACCTGTTCAGAGTTCTCTTGGTCATGGACTCCTCGAAGAACGCCCTCCACTCTGTATAGTAGAGCGGGTAGAACACCGGGATCGGGTAGGCTGTGAACTCACTGCATCGGCTGTTCTCCTGGAAAATATAACGATTTAAAAATGCTAAATAGGTGTTAATTTTGTAAATCAAATGTTTACATAAATAAGATATAGGAGGATTTCCTACTATCTAAGTGGTAGGTTGATTTAAAAAATGTTCGATCTTCAAGAGATTGTACTACAACGAATTCATTGGAGTCAGAAAAATGTTACACCGTTCAGAATGTAAATGCTTTTGAAGAAAATTACAGTTTTATTGTACTCTGATCATGCAAATTTAGTTGTAAACGATCAATTTCTTTTTTTTCACAGCTATCTAGTAAGAGTGGTTTCACTTAATGATGGTAAATAGACTAACTAAATACTAACTATTATTCCCGTACGGATAAGATTGCCATTTCTAAATCTCAATAAAGTTTTAATATTTCAAAAGTATTTCAGAACATCCTGATTGGTTGCATCTTCAATCGGCTCAAAGGTAGCACGTTTAATTAGTCCTCGGTGACACAGCCAACAATATTGATGACAAGATGAACGTTAACTCATGTACTGGTGTGCATAACCGTAACACCGCATAGGTTGAATATCGTTCTGGCCGGCTCAGGTGACACAGCCAACAATATTGATGACAAGATTAACGTTAACTCATGTACTGGTGTGCATAACCGTAACACCGCATAGGTTGAATATCGTTCTGGCCGGCTCAGGTGACACAGCCAACAATATTGATGACAAGATGAACGTTAACTCATGTACTGGTGTGCATAACCGTAACACCGCATAGGTTCACTATCGTTCTGGCCGGCTCAGTTGACACAGCCAACAATATTGATGACAAGATTAACGTTAACTCATGTACTGGTGTGCATAACCGTAACACCGCATAGGTTGACTATCGTTCTGGCCGGCTCAGTTGACACAGCCAACAATAT
Source organism: Allygus modestus (assembly GCA_963675035.1). NCBI lineage: Eukaryota > Metazoa > Arthropoda > Insecta > Hemiptera > Cicadellidae > Allygus > Allygus modestus. The sequence goes on from OY776116.1 coordinate 51,868,383, forward strand.
TGATGACAAGATTAACGTTAACTCATGTACTGGTGTGCATAACCGTAACACCGCATAGGTTGACTATCGTTCTGGCCGGCTCAGTTGACACAGCCAACAATATTGATGACAAGTAGAACGTTAACTCATGTACTGGTGTGCATAACCGTAACACCGCATAGGTTGAATATCGTTCTGGCCGGCTCAGGTGACACAGCCAACAATATTGATGACAAGTAGAACGTTAACTCATGTACTGGTGTGCATAACCGTAACACCGCATAGGTTGAATATCGTTCTGGCCGGCTCAGGTGACACAGCCAACAATATTGATGACAAGTAGAACGTTAACTCATGTACTGGTGTGCATAACCGTAACACCGCATAGGTTGAATATCGTTCTGGCCGGCTCAGGTGACACAGCCAACAATATTGATGACAAGATGAACGTTAACTCATGTACTGGTGTGCATAACCGTAACACCGCATAGGTTCACTATCGTTCTGGCCGGCTCAGTTGACACAGCCAACAATATTGATGACAAGATTAACGTTAACTCATGTACTGGTGTGCATAACCGTAACACCGCATAGGTTGACTATCGTTCTGGCCGGCTCAGTTGACACAGCCAACAATATTGATGACAAGTAGAACGTTAACTCATGTACTGGTGTGCATAACCGTAACACCGCATAGGTTGAATATCGTTCTGGCCGGCTCAGGTGACACAGCCAACAATATTGATGACAAGATGAACGTTAACTCATGTACTGGTGTGCATAACCGTAACACCGCATAGGTTCACTATCGTTCTGGCCGGCTCAGTTGACACAGCCAACAATATTGATGACAAGATTAACGTTAACTCATGTACTGGTGTGCATAACCGTAACACCGCATAGGTTGACTATCGTTCTGGCCGGCTCAGTTGACACAGCCAACAATATTGATGACAAGTAGAACGTTAACTCATGTACTGGTGTGCATAACCGTAACACCGCATAGGTTGAATATCGTTCTGGCCGGCTCAGGTGACACAGCCAACAATATTGATGACAAGATGAACGTTAACTCATGTACTGGTGTGCATAACCGTAACACCGCATAGGTTCACTATCGTTCTGGCCGGCTCAGTTGACACAGCCAACAATATTGATGACAAGATTAACGTTAACTCATGTACTGGTGTGCATAACCGTAACACCGCATAGGTTGACTATCGTTCTGGCCGGCTCAGTTGACACAGCCAACAATATTGATGACAAGTAGAACGTTAACTCATGTACTGGTGTGCATAACCGTAACACCGCATAGGTTGACTATCGTTCTGGCCGGCTCAGGTGACACAGCCAACAATATTGATGACAAGATGAACGTTAACTCATGTACTGGTGTGCATAACCGTAACACCGCATAGGTTGACTATCGTTCTGGCCGGCTCAGTTGACACAGCCAACAATATTGATGACAAGTAGAACGTTAACTCATGTACTGGTGTGCATAACCGTAACACCGCATAGGTTGACTATCGTTCTGGCCGGCTCAGTTGACACAGCCAACAATATTGATGACAAGTAGAACGTTAACTCATGTACTGGTGTGCATAACCGTAACACCGCATAGGTTGACTATCGTTCTGGCCGGCTCAGTTGACACAGCCAACAATATTGATGACAAGTAGAACGTTAACTCATGTACTGGTGTGCATAACCGTAACACCGCATGGATTGACTATCGTTCTGGCCGGCTCAGTTGACACAGCCAACAATATTGATGACAAGTAGAACGTTAACTCATGTACTGGTGTGCATAACCGTAACACCGCATAGGTTGACTATCGTTCTGGCCGGCTCAGTTGACACAGCCAACAATATTGATGACAAGTAGAACGTTAACTCATGTACTGGTGTGCATAACCGTAACACCGCATAGGTTGACTATCGTTCTGGCCGGCTCAGTTGACACAGCCAACAATATTGATGACAAGTAGAACGTTAACTCATGTACTGGTGTGCATAACCGTAACACCGCATAGGTTGACTATCGTTCTGGCCGGCTCAGTTGACACAGCCAACAATATTGATGACAAGTAGAACGTTAACTCATGTACTGGTGTGCATAACCGTAACACCGCATAGGTTGACTATCGTTCTGGCCGGCTCAGGTGACACAGCCAACAATATTGATGACAAGATGAACGTTAACTCATGTACTGGTGTGCATAACCGTAACACCGCATAGGTTGACTATCGTTCTGGCCGGCTCAGTTGACACAGCCAACAATATTGATGACAAGTAGAACGTTAACTCATGTACTGGTGTGCATAACCGTAACACCGCATAGGTTCACTATCGTTATATGGTCAGTTTAGAAAGTTTTCCATCCTAACTGTCTTTACAAATCTGTCAAAAGATTATAACTTAACTATGCTGCCATTCCGACAGAAATGTATGTATTCTGTACTATATTATTCAGCATATATTCTACGATCTTCGCTACCTAGCTATTAAAAAGGAGGTTTGTTTGGGTAGATTACTAGTACTTCATTGGTACTTCTAATTAAAAACTGCATTTGTGTTGCAATTTATAGTGATTATGATTGAGTGAGGAAAATTTACCCATTGAATGGCTATGGTAAATAAACTCTCCACAAGACTCAAGAGTTCATAATATTTACGCATTATAAAGCAATTATAAATACCCCCGACACAGTAAACCTGCATAGTCATCATATTTCAGAAAAAATTTTAATGCAAAATATTAATAGACCACATGAATATCAATAGCTATATACCAAATGACATCAATATATGTTCACAAATAATCAATATATAAAGTTTTTATTATTCTCCATAAGATTAACATCGGACTACGTACTGTGTTATGCACTTTCTTTATTTTAGTTACCGATTGAAATCGTTTTAAATATAAATATAGGAATAGTTTTAAATTGTGTTTAAGCTGAAATCAGTGGTGTAAACCAAAGCTTGATTTTAAAACGAGTCTTTTTACAAAAAGAAAATGTTTCTGGATATAAATCCCCCCAGAAACCTCCATTGGATAGTGCGGCGATCTGTCTGTTTTTCAAGCTCATGAAAATATATGCTGATTTAGAATTTTTTACCGAATTTAATTCAAGATTGAACTTATTCACGAAAGTTATTATACCCACGGGCACACATATATGGTGTTTTTTTTTGTTTTTTTTATCGGAGGGCCTCAAAACGAAAAGTTGTCATCTCGGGCTTAAATATGCATGCCACCATAATAGCTTCCCTTACGGAAATTCACTAAAATAAGAAAGAACGTAAACCACTAACACTGTCTATCTTGCAGAGCCGCATGAGCGTGTTGGTGATGAGTATTGGACCGTTGGTGGACCATTCCTTGGGGTCAAAGTTGAACCGCAGGTCGTCCAGGCACTCGGTCAGGATCTGGTGGCCGAACCCGGACGGCTCGAAGTTGAGGACTCCTGACGCGACGGTCCTTTCGTCCTGCCACCCTGCGTAGTTGGTGCCTAGAGAGTCCAGTGGCCTACAGAAACACAAAGGGGTCAGTTTTTTGTTGATCTAGTAATGGTTCATGTAAAGGAAGACGTAAAATATATCTACAATCAAATAGTAAATTAAACCTCGGTTCAATATTTCATGAGTTTTCTTGGAGTTGAAAAGCAAAATGCCTTTGAGTAAAAAAGTATGACTTAAATAAATAAACTGTTTTACTGCTCTGACACTTAAAATGCATTTTGTCCTTAGTAATTATTATAGGATTAATAATTTTACTTAACATGTTTTTTCCAATTTTAATATTATAGAAAATTAATACAAGTTATCATTTCTCTCTTATTTGCGCATAACAATTAATTGGGATATAGGTTGAACTATCATTGAACAATCTCAACATTCAAAATAATTTACTACCTAACCCTGGTAAAAAAGGGAGGATTTCTCTCCTAAAAACACTGTGTTTAGCAAATAACTCTGTAATATCTCCAATGAAAGTATTTGAGCGAATCATATCAAAACGTAGTTTATACAAAACATTTTCCAATGGGCTACCGTAATTATATTCTATATGTAGTAAATATAAATTTGTTTGACCATTGTAAGGTTAAAAGATAGAAACTGGAGTCATTTTTCTCATATCCATTATTAAAATTATCTGACTTAACAACTGGTGCTTTCATATCTTAATTTCCTGAACAGTATCCTGGTGTAAACATAATTGTTTGTAACATTTTATTTAAACTTTATTACAATTGTCCACATTTTATTAAGCCTTAATCTATTAATCCATTCCCCACGATGTACTTCAGTTTACTTAGGATATTCTCAATCTCACTCATTCACTCATCTCTGAGTAAATCTGAATTAGATCTTCATTTCGCTATCACGCATTTTATTTTTGCAACACCAACGTAGTTTAGCGTCCCTTAACGGCAGTTGGCAGCATTAGCGAATGACTGCTGAATAATCATTAGCTTAATGATCCAATGACTGATGCAAATCTTCGTGCAGTCATCCACCCTCCACCCTTTGTTGATGGTCCCTTTAGCACGACCACTGCATTAATCATGTTTAATCATGATAATTGCATTTTTTTCTTTGTTGAGCAACCGCCGGAAATCCTGAGTGCTGCACGCACGCGTTAAAACCAGATCGGTACAGCTTTGTCACCAGTGTTAATTGTGTTACCTGCCGCTCACTGACGAAAAGTAAGTTATCACGAAAACTTGTATTAGTAACTCTTGATTTATTAGTTTTAATTTTTCTTTTGTGTACTTATATAGATTCTTTAACGGTATGAAAAGGAACGGTCAAAGCTTTAATCTCGATAGTAAATTTCGATCGTGTTTGTAAAAATATCACAATGAAAAAAGCACCTAATCATCTAGGTCCAGTATCGAACGATCATAAAAGTTTGCTCAGGATCGTTCTGGTGACATCAGATATTGAGGCAACCCCTCTAAAATTGCGCTATCCAGCAACATTTTCGAAATATAAACGAGTTAGCACACAGCACGCTGGCGTGAGAGAAGTGAATTTTCGCATAAACAACTTGACAAAATCAAAACCTGTGTTAAAACCAAGACTTATTCAAATATTTACGGAAATCTGAAAATATTTAATTTTTAGATGTTCTGATGCTCCTGATCCTATTTATCTGCAATGCAGGGAAATTATAAGGTTAGAAAAAAGTTCAGTTAGGATTGAAAGTAGGTATGGGGATACTGGGAATGATAAAACTACACTAACATATGAATAAATGCTTGTTCTAATATACACTCCTCATAAACAACGAACTGTATTCTTCAAAATATATATTTCTTATTTTAATAACTCAGTAAACGTGCGTCTTAGAATTATGAAAGAGGGTTTAGTATTTTTTTCATTTGTGCATTCTATTGTTGTAGCTATATGCATTTGTTTGACATCCGGAGCTTTGTTGACTCTTTTTAGGCCCAATAACTCAAAATTGTAATATTAAACTCAAATACCCCCGTTGCAGCAAACCTGCAAACTCAGTGAATTTCCAATGCATGTATATGTTTCTCACTATCACATAAAGCCAATTACCGAGTTTCATACAAATACATTTATAAATAGAAATTGATTTATTCTCCCTAAGAATAACATTAGGGCTGAGTACGCAGATTTGCTGCAACAAGAAATATAAGAAATGTATTTTTATGCTATTATCAATATAACTCAACCAGGTGAAGCTACATACCAGTTTTTAATAATTTAAGGGAGATATAAAACTTTACTTATTGTCCATAAGAATATCATTAGGGCTGAGTATGCAGGTTCGCTGCTACGGGGACAATCAACAAAAAATCATTTTTTATGCAAATATTAATATATTAGTACTATTTGAAGCCACATACCAAGTTTCATCAACATACATTCATAAATAATCAAGATGTCAAATTTTATTTATGTCCATAAGGATAACATTGGACAACGCACTGTGTTTAGCACTTTAAATATCTGTGCAACGGTTGGGCGTAGAACCACAACTTAAACACCAATGTTTAGTAGAGCTGATACTATTGGTAAAAACAAATATGTATTTTGCAGTAAAATTAACTGAGGAAAACCTAAAAACCTTTTTCCCATAAAATTAATATGGGAAATTTTATGAACAAGTTTTTATGGATTTTCTCCGCAACCACTTAACCTAGGTTAATAATTCAAAATACCATATTATTTGTATTTTTAAGCTCTACTAAATGTTCAAAACCAAAATTGAGTGTTTTTAAACATTTTAGGGTGAAAAATGTAAAAACTTATTTTTGGAAAATTTTGAACCCCCATAAAACCCCCTTCCTATGGTCCGATATTTCTGGTTTTCGAATTTAAAGTCAAAAATGTCACTCTACACATTTGAGCCAAATTACATCGAAATCGGACGATTTTTACTCAAGTTATCGAGTTAACGGACACATATATAAATATATATGTATGTATATATATATGTATGTATATATATATATATATATATATATATATATATATATCAATTCGAAGTAATAGTGTTTTTGGCATCTGGGGACGTCCAAACTAAAAGTTATCATGGTCTTGGGCCTAAGTCTTACCATGAGACCTACCGTAATAGCTTCTTCCCTATAGGGGAATTCGGTAAAAAGAGAGGGTTAGGGTTTACAAATTGTTTTGCCCCATGTCCAACTGGTTGTAGAAAGGAATGTTTCTACCATATTTGAAGTAAATATATATACATGTATTTTCACTCTAGTGGTTGCATTTATTGTCTGATTCATTGCATTTAATAAAACGTGTTCAGGGAGTCACGTTAGGAGCTTCTATGGTGGTCTCGGGCTTAAGTTTCACCGTGCGGGTCATTATAATAGCTCACATTTCCAAAGGAAATTTGATAAAAAGTTGTTTTAAGCTCATATCTTGGATTCTGTAGATAAAAAGATAATTGATTTAACTTGCCAACCCCAGTTCTTTCCTGCTAATCAGATCAAAACGTTATTGCTGATATTGCTAATCTTTCAACGGTAACTTTATAGTCTTCTCCATCCGTAACGTCAATAGCATTTGATGTTACTACAACAATTTTTGAATTAAATGTTATTATTTAGTTCTGATAGGATTGTTTTCTTTACTTTTAATTTATTAAGTTTAAAGGGCAATTGATTTCATTATTATATTGTAATTTTGTATATATGGGATGCATAAATAATATTATTGTATGAAGTATTAGTATCACATTCAATATTATTATTATGAATAATGATGTACTATGGTTATTTCTAATGTTTCAATGTACAATTTTGTAATTTAGAAATTATATGGCAGTAAAACTCAGGAATCTTAAATGTTAATATATTTATCCAATATTTTATATTTTTGTGATTTATAAATACTACCCAATTAAATTCCACGCCTTAAGTAATGGTAACCGATACAATTCCCCGCTCTCCAGTTGTTCTGTTGTGGTAAGTGGTCAAACAATGATAACTGGACACTAGAGGCCAAGCCCGTTATTACATTGTTGGGTCTTGTTTAACTGTTTCACCGTACCTCAAATATATACTGGAATACTTGTACTTAATGCATGAAAGTTCCAATCCTACTCACTTCTTTACCATGGTAAAATTATCATTTCAGTATTTCACCGTGGCATATGTAATGTTATTGAACAATAACTGTATACATATACGTGATTTAAATTTGACAAGAGTAAGACGAAATTCTATAATTACTGTTATCTGACTAAAACTTCTCTTTGTACATTATTGACGTTTGATTTTGAAAACTAATCCCTTTATTTTGACTCAATTTTCTTAGCTCTGAGCATTTAAAATGGTTTGACATTAGGACTAAGCTTATGGGTTTGAGTGGGTTTGAGTTCACATTGTTATTTCACCTCAGGGCAGGTGGTCGTTCAGTTGTTACAGGATTAACTAAGAAAAACAAGTGAGGTTTATGCCCCTGGCGAAAAATAACACTTTTAGAGATTGTTTGCGCTTAGGTCAAAACGAATCCGTAAGTTAATCATAAAAAAGGTGTGCTTTTTAATTGTATTATTTATTATTTTATTGTTATTTGCATACATAATAAGTAATTTATAAAAATCATAGTTTGTTATAGCACACACTTATATCGCGAATATTAGCCATGTTATTGATTACAAAGCTCTTACCCAGTATCTTCATAAAATTATTTTTTAACTACTGATTAGTATAAATTAATATCTCAGTTAATTGTTTTTCTGATTTGTTTTCGGTTTCAAATAAGTTAATTATCAGCTATACAGTAGATTAGTTGTAACTTAAATAATCATAAAATTGGTTTACATTCTTACAAATTACTTTCACCGCTACTAATACTGTATATGAATTAAGCAATAAGTAGAAACAAAATCAGTAATATATGTTTTAACTAATAACAATCAACGAAATAATCCTTCTGGCTTAAAAGCTACTTTCTCGAATATTACTTTTTCACTCACAAATGTCAAACTAAAAAATTGACTTCAGTCAAATTTGTAAAATATGGTATTTCATCGTAATAGAAGTTTTGCTTATTAAAAAGGGATAACTGGGACGTAACAGCTAGAGCTTATATTTTCCACTCTTGATTCAGACTTCACTTTTATGCCCCAAATCAACTCATCATTATTATTATTCAAGAAACGTGACAAATTAACAATCATTTTTTTATTTGTTTTTTTAAGATAATTAATACATATTTGATGGATTCATTTATGGGTTCAAATGTTCTCTATAAGCAATACAAGTCCAATTAAACCTTAAATATAAATATAATTTCTATATCCCTGACTGAAACGAATTTCAAATTGTTAAGTAAACAATGCCATTACCTATGTATCCTGTTGTATTATATTTAAGAAAGGCAGATAACTAAGTTTGTAAACACAAGAGTGTCAGATATATTATTCTTCGTTAGCGCTAGTGATAAGAGATTAGGGAAGCTTTTAGGTTCATATTCATGTACAGCCATTGTGAGAGCAAGCGTAACATTCACTATTGTCCAGTTTTTGTTTGCTAAACCATTAAATCCATTCGTTTGGAGTCTCATTATGCCAGTCTGAAACATCTGTTCTTGACGTATTGATAGCATTTATTTGTTATTATATCTAGAACTGTCAAACATACATTTAAGTTTATTAATATCCATAATATTTACATTTACACTTTGAAGGCCGGAGTATCCCTAAGAGGCAATGTTAATTATATAGGATTTCCGTGAAACTACACAACAATTCCGTGCCATCGCCATGCATGAATATATCATTCAACGCACACACGCTAAAAAAATCATAACACAATATTTGTGCTTGGCTAAGAATTAAATGATTTTTGACCTATGATTTTCCGATTCCCAGAAGGACGCAGCATGGCGTATATGAGGAAACTACACCATAGCGTCATCTCTATAAGTGACAATTTTATATTATAATATGATGTAAGTTTTCTAACCAAAAATATTGCTGACAAAATTGTAGAGCACATCTTCTTAATATATAAATCATATATTAAATTTCGATTGATTGATATGGTTAGAATTTGAAGTTCATTTTTTTAAAGTTTTATTACTTTATATAGTTTGAGTTGCTGCTTATAGGTTTAACAATCTAGGTAAAGTTATAGGTGTAAAAATCATAGAATCTTTGCGTAACATTATACCTCTGTCCAGCAACACTGTCGAGTTACAAAACATTTGGTTCTCTCATTTAGCCAACCACTCAAAAATGCTGGCGTAGAGTATCATCAGTGAATTCATTGTCAACAATGAACAGTTTGTCTTACAAACCACGACAGTTACTGATTTTCTCGTCATCCTGGAACTCATGGCGTGTTTAAACTATTAATTTTGATTTATAACTATCTACACTCAACGACAGACATTAACCCAACTCAAATCAACTCACCTGATACTAACGACATCAATGTCCATATAAGTTCCGCCAAACTTCCATAGAGTAAGGAGCCGTACGACGTCACTGACGTGCTCTATGGGGTGATTACTCTCTTCGAACCTCCCGCCGAAGTACAACTCCTCAACATTGGTACGAAGGAAGAACTCCTCCATCTCTAGAAGGACGAGGTGGACATTCGGGTAGGTCATGAGCTCCTGGACATATCTTGGCGACTTGTGGTAGAAGTCGTCATCTAAGGGGCATGTGTGAAGGATGTAGACGGGCCTGGAAGGGTTTAGTTTGGCAGTGGACTCAACGGAACAGATCTGCCGTGCGTTCAGTACTACCTGGAAAATGGAACGCACGCTGATGATGCGAACTCCATGGCTGCGTTATGGGGTTTTAAAAGGCTGCTGCATTATTATGATTTATTCGGTTTAAAATAAATGTATTTTTCGTTCAAGCGATGTTCTTCTGTACGAAGAAGCTATAACCATAGACGGCATCTATAGCCGGAGCCATGTTAACTTTTTTTTGTTTTCCCGGATTCTAAAAACACCTTAAAATGTGTATATATATATATATATATATTCACCTAGATCCCTTTATTGTAGTCCATGCATCAAACCACATTCAATTGTAGTCCACAAGAAATTATCATATATTTTTATATTCTAATGTTATATATGAATTTTTTTAGTGTGTACAAGTTGGAAAAACCCCTTTCTGTCTTATAATTCTTTTTTATAAAAAAATATTAACGCAGTTTTCTGTAATTGCATTTGTCACTTTACATTCAATTGTAGTCCACGGCCATTATGTGAAGCCAGGTAGCAAAGCACCATTGAATGTGGTCCAGTAAGAGTATCACTTTACATTTGATTGTGGTCCTGGTTATATATCCCAATTGTAGTCCACGTGCAACGTTGCCAGATTTCCATAAGTCTCTTATCATGGGGCTTCCGAGCTGTTCAACCTGCATGCATACTTCGAAACTCAGACACAAACTTTTTACTTTCTCCCGCTATACATAGCATATGGAGAAAGTATTGTTTTCGTAAAAATTATAGAGTTTTAGTTATTAGTGGAAATAGTTGTTTTGGTTCTCCCTGAACTAAAAAAAGTGAAATTTACGTGATGTCTGTCCCTGTGTGTGTATCTGTGTGGGTGTGGGTGTCTGTGTGGATGTGTACAGAGCTAGAGACGACACTAGTTGTCTGATTTTGATGAAACTTGGTATGTAGGTAGTAATCCAGCCTTTTTTTAATTTCACTTTTACTTTCTCCCTCTATACATAGTATATGGAGAAAGTATTGTTTTAGTCAAAATTTTCGAATTTGAGTTGTTAGTGGAAATATTCGTTTTGGTGCTCCCTGAACCCATAAAAGTGGTTTTTCGTGATGTCTGTCTGTGTGTGTGTGTGTGTGTGTGTGTGTGTGTGTGTGTGTGTGTGTGTGTGTGTGTGTGTGTGTGTGTGTGTGTGTGTGTGTCTGTGTGGATGTGTGGATGTGTACAGAGCTAGAGCCCTAACCATTGGTCCGATTTTCATGGAATTTGGTATGTAGGTACTAATCCACGATATCTCCAGGCGTTTTTTTTTATTTTTGATTTTTAAGGGTAATTATCCCCCCAAAACCGCCAAAAAACATGAAAAATCAAAATTTCTCAAAAACTGCTCTAACGATTTTGATTAACCTTTAGATGTTTGTAGAACTTTAGTTTTCCAACAAAATGACACTATCCGCATTCCTGTAAAAATTCGGGTTCAGAAATTACAGGACTTAAAACATCTAAAATTCATTTTTTTTGGATTTTTCATAAAAATACATAAATATAAAAAAATATTACTATTCACCATTAAAAAGAGCTCAAAAAACTAAATAATTTAGTATCTTTAATTACTATTCTACGACTGCTGGTTTAGGAGAAAATTGAAATTTTCATTTAGCGGTAAACGCAGTACGTTGTCCAATGTTATTCTTATGGGGAATACAAAAATTACTATTTCTCTCTTATTTACTGATCAATTTCATTCAAACTTGATATGCTTGTCAATTTAGCATTGACCAACAGAGTTAATTCGAAATATGTTGCCCCTTAATAACCCTGGGGGGGAATAGGGGGCATTTCCCCTCTTAAAACCACGAGTGTAGCAATTGATTCTGTAGTGCCTCCAAAGCAGGGGTTTGGGTGGATGTTTTTTGAAACAACTTGTTCACAAGATTTTCTGTACATTCGACCGTGCTTTGTATTCTATGTTTAGTAAATAAAAAGTAATTTAATCATTAAAGTTCTGCTAAAAGGGAGAAAGTATGTCTCAGTTTCCTGATACCGTTTATTTTTATGATAATATTCCCATAAAAACCGTTAAAAACATGAAAAATCCAAATTTATAAAAAATGGCTCAATAACAGTGTATAGAACTCGTTGGAAAATTTAACGATTTTCATTTAAGTTTAGTGGTTTGCAGAGCTTTTGGTTTTCAATAAAATGACACCACCCGAATTTCTGTAAAAATTGGAGTTCAGTAATTACAGGATTTAAATTTTCAAAATTAAGTTTTTTTAATTACTTATATAAAACTATAAATTCTAAAAACGATTACTTATCATCATTAAAAAGAACTCAAAAAACTAAATAATTTAGTATTTTTAGTTATTATTCTACGATTACTGGTTATGGAGGTAATAGCTTTCATTTAGCGATTAGATAATTTCATTTAGCGGTAAACGTAGTACGTTTTCCGATGTTATTCTTATGGGAAATTCAAAATTTTCGATTTCTCTCTCATTTACTGATCAATTCCGTTAAAACTTGATATTCAGGTCAAGCTAGTATTGACCAACAGAGAATATTCGAAATATGTTGTCACTAATAACCTTTGGGGGGGGGGGTGATGGAGGGGGCATTTCCCCTCTTAAAGCCACTGTGCGTAGCAACAGATTCTGTAGTGCCTCCCAAAAAGGGATTTGGGTGAATATTTCTGAAAACAACTGTTTTAGATAATGTTCTGTACATTCTTCCGTACTTTATATTCTATGTTTTAGTAAATAAAATTAATTAATTGAAGTTGAGCTAAAAGGGAGAAAGTATGTGTCAGTTTCCTAATACCGTTTAATATTATCTTAAATTACTAGCTGGTTATTCGTGCTTCACACAACAAATATATGAAAGAACACCCGATTAAAATTCATGCTGCAACTGCATCTGTTTCATATCCATTAATCTATGCCCTTAAGAATAACCTTGTAACTTTAAGGGCCACAGATGAGGCGGATCCCTAAGTGATTGCCAAGCTTGGAATAGGCCTATATGGAGCCAAGATAACATGTACCTTCATTCAAATTTTCAGCTCGATTAATTCAGTAGTTTTTACGTTAAAACGGAACATACAAGTCCACAAGTCCAAAGACAGAACCTCTTTCTTATAAATGTACTAGTATTGGCGGCCGCTATCACGACTGCAGGAAATAATGAGCTGTTTCAGGAACAAAGCTTGTAGAAATAGTAATCCACAGCTGAATACTCCCGGCTCCGCTATTATATGCTAAAATGCCCTAAAAACGTAAAACTTTAAGCTACCATAACTCAAATAAGGTTGTTTTTCAAGATAACATGGGATATCTGCCTTGCAACATTTTAAGGTTTATTGTAACAAATCCACAATATATTTAATATTAAAATATTCATTAGAATGTGTATAAATTCAACCGCCAGCGTGCAAAATACCTTAAAAAGGGGATTTAATAGTTTGGTTTAAACTTTGATGTTGCTTTAGTTCTGTATATTGAATCAGATTCAGATTTGTGTCACTTCAAGCCAAATTCTATTTTTTTAAATTTAAGTTAAATGTTGTTAAATGTTTTCAAATTGACACATCAGACTTAAATATTCAATAAAAGTTAACTACTTTTAATGTTTTGATAGTTAAAATCTACATATTAACCAACATTTAATTGTATTTAGTCTCCTGACATAAAGTCAGGAAGCCAAAAAACACGGCCCCTAACAAAATCACACAGTGGTACTGAATAGCATTGAATAAATGCATATTTAGGTATCCATACAGCTTAGATGGTGAGCTAAGCTGTATAGATAAATATGTATGAATTCAATGATAATAATATGCCCATAGTCTTTATTTTCTTACCCTTTCATCACAATTTATTACCAAAGTTTCAGCCTGTTTCACCCATTTCATACAACATAGCAGATTCTCTGTGAAATCGAACTCAATTTTCAGATAAATAAACTGAGTCAGGGTTTGTTTAGGCTTACTTCAAATATTTACCGAAATATAGTTACTAGATTTTATCAATTGCCTTAAGCTTTTACAATCCCATTTGTACATTAGCATATCAACATAATTATTTATATGTTTATCCACCTATTTACGTTTTGTCACATTGTATGTAACCCATGTTGGATAAATAACGATTGATTGATCAATTGATTTGTCTCTATAAAACTTGATATGCCGGTCAAGTTAGCACAGACCAACATAGGATATTCGAAATAAGTAGCCTCTTAACCTTGGAGGGGATAAGGGAGCATTTCTCTCCTTAACTCCCTGTGTGTAGCAAAGGATTCTGCAGTTGTAGTGCCTTAAAAAATGGGATTTCGGTGGATATTTCTGATAAAAAGTTTGTTTATATTGTAGCCTCTACACTATATGTACACTATACTATACACTATTCTATATATGTACACTATATGTGTACTATACACTATATGTGTTTGTTTCTATATGTAGCAAATAAAAAAAAAATATTTATTGAAGTTGAGCTAAAAGGGAGGAAATAAGTGACACTTTCATGGTACCATATATTTAAAGATGTATTTGAAACTTTTAATCAAGTCTTAGTATGGGACTTGCTTTTACAAACTCCCACAGTAATTAATTCTGTGTTTTCTTATCTTTTAAACATGTAAGCAGTTTTTTGAAGAGATATAGTATAAAGAATTTATTTTTGTTAACACTTTATAATCAGTTTAATGACTTGTTGGTCATGATCAAACTAATTTGTATTAATATAATACAAGACGTTTGTTTTTCTGTTTAAATATTTAATATTGTAAATTAAAAACAAACTTATGATTTGGTTATTATTTTCGTTATGGTCAAAGTTATGAGAGCACCATACTATCAAAATCATAGCATAGATTAAGCATACTTCTTAGGAAAATGCTTAAGCTATGATTATATTATGATAGTGTAGTATAATTTGTTTATCTTTGTATGTAAGACATTATTAGTTTTGTTAACTGTGTATGCAAATATTCATATGTACCTTATACACGTCAGTGATAGCTAAATATTTTTAAACAAATATTAGTTATTGTTTTGAGCCATTTTAAATACATTATGGAAAGGGGGAATACTCTGTGAGGCAAAATTTGTAGTACAGATTATGATATAAGGCTCAGTTTATCCCAGTGGGATCCTAAATGGTGGAGGAATGTTTGTAGCTGTCTGGCAGTGAACAATTTTAGTTCCCCTCCAGAGGTGTACTGATGAACATGAGAATTAAGGAAAGTCCTCAGCCCACATTCTTCAGGCAGAGCTGTTGCTCGAACCTATTCAAGCACCGACCTTACACATCCCCACTGTCCTTCCGCTTTCCCTGTATTACCTGGTTCAAGGTACTGTTATGAGTAATATGAGTGGTATAGGGAAGGCATTTACCCCTTTTACTTGTATTCAGAACATGTCCAAAAACAGACAGAAGTGACCACAAGAGCATCCTTTGGGTGTGGTAAAACACAGGCTTCCCAATCCTGTACGACAAAATATGAGTCAGTTATTCTATGTTTTTATTTTTAAAATTTTCAAAATTTATCCATTAATAAAATAATAAATAAAATTTAAAGTTATAGTTTAACCAAGGTAAACATCTTATTTTATCTCTCTAGTAAAATTTGTCAAATAGCATTTACATTCCTATACGTTAGAATCCCTAATTTGGGATGACTATAACAAGTCACTTAAATAAGTTACTCATACTTGGTTTGATATGGCTGATATGTATATATAATCAGCGAATATAATCAATTTGAACAAATCTAGTGAACCAAGAAAAAAAGTATATTAACTGGTAGTTAAATAACTGAATTATACAAAATAACACTGTAATGTCAATGTAGATAAAACAAATCATGCAACCATAAGAAAGGGTGGTTTATAAGTCATATATACTATTTACTGTTAAAATATTGATGTTAATAATGAAACTAATTTTTTCCCAAATTATTGTACCTTTGCCTTTAATCCAAAAATCATGCCATAACTTAATAAATTGAAATTGGGCTAAATAAGCTTTCCTAAAATAATGAGTTAAACAGAGTCAACCTAGGATCTGAGCAAGCTCGATTGTCAAAATTAAGTTGGTAGATTTGTGATTCCCACAGAAGCATCTAAGACCCAATAACTTAACATGATTGCAGTAGGTGACAAAGTAAGGAAATGAACAGACTAAACAATTATGTTTGAATTTTATATTTAATTTTCAAGAATAATTTTTTAAGAAGGATTATTTCAACCCAGAAAACAACATATTTTGTATAAATATTCTGGGCAGTTTATTTATTAAGAAGTACAAATTGTTAGTCAATTTAAAATACCAGATTAATTACTGTCTAAATAAGTATCCTAAAATATAAATATTTTAGTCTAAATATAAAATATCAATACATGAACATTTTATGGGCGTAATTTTACACTTTTGATTTGTAATCCTTTCTTTTAAATGTTAAATATATTAATAATAATAACATGTTATTTGTTAGTTAAATTTTAAGATAACTGAAAATCTGTATCAAAATTCTTCACTTCCAAGTCTTATTTAAAATTAAAATGTCCAACAGATCGAAATAAGCTGATCTAAAATGAGGAAAACAGAAATTGAAGAGAGCTTTTTTCAGTAAAAAACACCTGGATTAACACAAGATTGCTTTTACAAAGTTAATATAGTATATAATAATTTAGAAACAAACTTATTTTGGTCAAAAATTAATGTAACACTTGAAACCAATTAACTAATGTGGTTAAAATTTAACAAAAGTTAACTAACAATATGAATTATTAAATAATTACAGCTAGATTTTAATTACCTTTGAAATTTTGTCACATATAATAATAATACATTTGATTTATTATGCTTATCATAAAAACACATTAAGACATGCATATAAATGACAATGTACTTGTTAGAAACGTGCAGATAAAACAGCATTAATGAATTAAAAGTAACAAATGAACATATATAAATAAACACCCTTAACACACAAACAAGTCATGCAGGAGTCTCAGAATCGCTTAGCTAATTACAAATACATTAATGAATACCACCTTATAAGCCAACAACATGCTTAATAATACAAAAGTTCTGTTAATTAACCTGGGAAGGATCTTAAGTAACATTTCAGGGGTAAACAACCTTATCGTATTATATGAGAATTTTTTTATTAACAATATTGTTTATGTAGGTGTACAGTGATGTTATTGGCCTTTTTTGAAGAATATTACTACTCAAGTACAAATCTTTAATGTCCTTTCTCTTTGGATTTATCCCTTTCACCATAACTTCGCCAAATTTTTCAAAAATAATCTTCTTCTCCTCCATTCCCCATGCGATTGTTAGTTCTCTTTTCCTACTCTTCTTTGGTGCTGGAATCTCTTCTTGTGAATCGGTTTCCTCGGGTGTATCAGATGGATCATAGTCTTGATCGTCTGCGGTTCTTTTAGGTATTTTTTTTCTTCTTATATTTGAATGACCTACTGGTTTAGCACTCCGGACCTTTGCTGGTACAGAATAGTTGATTTCTTCAGGTGAGGTATTTTCATTTTCTATTGCTTCTTCACTGTATTCAGAGGCTGTTTGTCCTACCTGTGACTGTGAGAGTTTGGTTAATGGTGACCTAGCCGGTTCCGATCTTACTTTTTTTGCTAACTGTAAAAGTCTACTTCCTACTTTGGCTTTTTCCACTACACAAAGAGGCAATCTGTAGTTTGCTTTGTGAATATGAAGGGTGTGTCCCATGAATGATGCAAGATGTTCTGTGAAATTTGTATCTTGGTTGTGTACTTGTGATATTGTTGCAATATGATGCCGCAATCCAGTGGCTGTGAAATCGGAAGGTTTTTTTAAATTGAATTTCTTTGCAAATTCGGATATTATCACTGATCCGTCAAATGGCTCCCTCATATCTGCCCGAGCAAAAAGTAAAGATGAACTAGATAGGTTCATTTCTGATCTGTACATCAATAGTGTATCAATGCCTTTTTTCATAGAGTGTGTGAGTAGGACAGGCACTTTTTTGTTGTTTTTTCCAGGCACGTGAAACACAAACAGTTCTTGGTACGCTTGTTTCTCCTCGTGTGATAAGACACTTTCGAATTGTTCGTCATAAGAATTTTCTTCCATTGTTTTGTACTGTTCAATAGTGGCTCTTGTTACTTCCCCTGGTCGCCGTCGACAAAGAATAATTATGTCGGCTATGATGACTTTGCATAATGATTCATAGTTTTGATTTGTTTGTGCTTCATGCAATGATTGTATCATTGGATCATAGAGCTTTTCCAACTCATTGCTTACTAATGTTATGTCTTCATCTAGAGGCCGGATTTCTGATTTGTTCGCATGTTTTCTCTTCCTGCTCTTTTCAGCGTTTGTGCCAATTTCAAACCTCCACTCAACACGCATCAAGTGCTGAAAGCGTTCAATTTTGGACCTGATTGATTGACGTTCTTCTTCTGACAATGTTTCATTCTTCATGCTCTCAGATAAGAGAATGTCTGAGCATGCTTTTAGGGATGAGCAAAATCGGTGGGATATACTTATAATACCTACAGTTCCAGTTGTAGAGTCGAAATCACCCAAGGTTTGTACACCTTTGACTAGAGAGTCAAAGTTGTATGGTTGAATGCAGTCCTCGAAACAGGTTATGTTTTCATTGTCTTGTTCCATTTCGATGAACAGCCGTGATAAATCTCGCATTTTGTTTGAAACATATTTTCTGTGTTGCTGCTCTCGGTGGTTTTTAAAGAGCCTTTGACCGAATTTCAAAATCAGAGGGTCTGTACGGGCTACAAGTGATACCATGTCATTGGACATTTTTACCAAAACACCACTCCAAAATGCATCACCATCGCCTTTTTCTGGCTGTTTAAAATGTAAATATGCTGATGTTTTTAAAACGCGACCCTTTGTTGCGGTTTCTTTCTCATTGTCTGTCATTTCCATCTGCCGTTTTGGACAAACCCTTACGTGTAGATACAAGTTTTGCCTCAAAACTGACGTTAAACAATGCTTACAAGTTGCATGTGTTACAATAGTTGCTTTATATGCGTCTTTAGAAGGTTGCTTTTTTACAATTATTTCACCACCTCGTGGCTGGTGCTCGTTGTATAAAAAACTTCCTCTGTTTTTTATGTCAGTTAAGGCTTCTGTGATCCTTTTCTTTCTCTCTTTTTTCTCTAACCCTGCATATTTATCAAGCTCTTTCACTTCATCTTCAGTGGAATGTTTGAGTTGTAAATGTCGTGCAAAATGAGTTACTATGGTTTGACAAAAGGGACAGAACCATTTCTTATTTATGTATCGCCGTTTCTTCACCTGTAAAAGATAAATAAATTTACACTGTAATATATTTACTAAACATGTGAAAGTACAGGGTGCCTCACGTAATATATCTTAATATCTCTTTAAGAATATGATCAGATATCTCTTTTAAGAGTATTTTAAGGCGAATATGACTGAATGATGAGTGTAGAATGGGTGAGATGCCTTTTGCAGCCTTTTTACTAACTATAACACCGACTGATTCTTTGCCATTAAACATTTATAAAAGAGGCTACAAAGTACTTGTAAGTGCTACGCACAAATAACATGCTTTTTATATGGGGTAATGATGATTTTTGTTGTTTGCTAAGAACAACAAACTGAAAAAGATCCGAGGTTGGTGTAAGCTAAAAAGTTGCTAGGTTTTAAGTCCTTTAAGATGATACACTTTTTGACATACATTAATGTTTGATTGTTTTTAGTTTTGGGCTTATAAACATTTTCAAAAACATATTTTTTTTTATTTTGCTTTAAATACTATTATGTATCATACCAGGGTAACGCTGATGTCAATATGAGTAATAATTAGTAATCAGACCAAAGATATGTCTTGTGGTTTAACACATACAGGGTTTTCTGTAAATGTCATTATTTTTCTAAAAAATGACCACAATTTTGAAACAGATAAAAGTGAGTTCTGTTTTCCCCCAAATGTTAGTCTGTTGTAGAGCTTTAAAACTGTGTATAGCTTGACATGTGTTTATATTTAAATATTCTAAGAATCGAACTAGTGACCCTCAGTTTTAGAAACACCCTGTATTTGTAATAAATTACAAATATTTTAAGTTATTTCTTTTGGTAAATTTAATGAGAAATAATTGATTTTCATCGTTCTAAGAAAAATTTGTCTGAAATCTGTTTGAGAAACCTTACGTGAGACACTCTGTATAGTAATTTCATGCACGTGTATATGTCCATATTAGCTTATGTGAACATGCATTTGTTAAATATATGGAGGCAAGTGGAGATACATTAATGTGCGCAAATTGTTACAAGTAATGACAAAATAATGTATGTGAAGGCTTGTGCGTTAAGTACTAGTGTGTGTGTGTAAAAATTGTTTAAAAGCAAATACTTCGATGCACGCTTATAGCTGTAATTCAACGAACTGTCAAGCATTTAATTACTGATTTGAATGGGTGTACCTATTTCGGTCTCCAGTAGTGGCTCGTCCATAAGAACACAATAATTATGCAATACATCATAAATACAGTAACATTCTAAGTATATTTTAAATTGCGGATTGAAAAAACAGCATTGTCTGTATAGTGTGCCAAGTCAGATTGTCGAGCAATTGTCTATTGTTGAGTGTTGCGACATGATAGAGCAAGACTGACGCGCCCGGTACATGGCTCGGATATCCTGATGGCTAATTCTAATCTAGTTCCTCGGGGAAATACTCATGAAAAACGCGTAGAGTTGGCGTTAGTCTGCCTTTAAGACAGTGACACATACCAAAAACCCATTCTTCGGACTATAACGGTGACACAGTGTGGTGATACAAACGCAACTTAGTGCAAAATTGCGTTTGTATCACCACACTGTTTTACGCAGTTTATTTTTATTACTACGACCACAGTTACTATGTTTTACTCACACATCATAAACGTAATAGGATACGTAGTTAATTAATATTGTATTATATCGTACATTGAAGTGAACATAATTTCCGAGATATGTCAAACAAAAAGAGAAACATTGACCAAACAGAAAGATTATATGCGATACTTCCGCTCTTTGTTTGCCAAAACATGTCAATGAACCCAATCGCATGCACAAATCCAAGAAACATGCAATTAAATGAGAAGTCCACTCACCAACAGTGTCTGCTCACTAAAAATTGTTGATTTCGGAGTACTCCAGCAAATGGTGATCCGCGGATGATAGAATGACAGTGATTGGCCAGAGGGTGAGAATTGAAAATTAGAGGTGATTATGAGTTTATTAGGGATAAAGATGAAAATTTGTGAGAAGAGAAAGAGGGAATAGTTTGGAGGAATCTACGACAAAAGAGATTAGCGGATAATCTACGATAACCGTCAATAAAGTGAGATTTTAACTTTGTGCCTCCGTTACTGCTCACTTTATCGTCACAAGCAATTAATTTTGGTGTCAAATTAAAGGTTTCGTCGTCCTCTAGGGAAATACAATAGTCGAACTTGGATTTTGTTACGAATTAATGAGAACATTTACAGTGTTTCAGTTTAAAATTAAATGATTTGTTATGAAACTATGATACCCAAAGTAAGGAATTCAACATTATATTTCCATAGAGGTCGTCGAAATCATTAATTTGACACCAAAATTAATTGCTTCTAGCATCTTCTGGTGATGAAGACTCTTAATGGAGATGACCGAATCGGTGTGACCACAAGGTGTTGCTAACACCTCGTGAAACACAGGTAATACAGAGCAGCCATTAAGGCTGTAGACTACCATACGGCAAAATCTTCACCGATGCATGAAAATACTTTTTTAAAATAGGGGAAAAAGAGTATTGCGGTGGTCCGCAGGATCTCTGATTGTGGGTATGATAAATATGTTATCACCATACAATAAACCAATATTTATCGAAGAAAGCTCTTTCTACTCAAGCTATTTTTTAGGATTTCAAAATAATGTATCTGTTTTAAGTTTTTGTTGTAAAAATTAAATAAATAAAAGGAAGCATTTAACACTAAATATCCTTTAATCTAATATGAGTAAGGTTTGCTTGCTTACTTGCTTGCTTGCGACACTGATCTCAAAAACGGCCCAAAGATTTCCTTCAAATGTTCTAAATAACTAATTTATGGGATAAAAATAAGTTATATACAGGCCTCATCCCCAGGAAAAATCAAATAATGTAAAAAAACTGAAATGAAAAGTTAAAAATTAACATTGGGCTTATGGAGTTTAAAATCAAAACAAAAGAATTTTAACAGTTGTTCATAATCAACCAGAGAACTGTCAAAGTAATACTCATGTTGTTTATGATTATCAACATGTGGTTTTCTGAGAGCAGAGATTAAAATATTTGAGTGAAGATTACATACATAGAGTAAATCAAAGGGGCATTGAGCTATAAATAACAACTGGAGTGACCTTAAAAATGTATAAAAGAGGCAAATGAGTTATACAAATCTGATTATCAGTATGGGGAAGTGGTGAAATATTACTCGGAGTCATTTAAACAATCTGACTGGCCTTCCCCCGAGCAAGTAAGTGTAAATGACTCCTTTAAAAAAAATCATCATACATACCGGTACTTCAATTGTGTCCAAAGCCAAATCTGAAAATTGATTGAAATCGACCACTGCGTCAGGATCATCAAGCAGGAATTCGGCATTGATGATATCATTATCTGTTATGACATCCTCACTGCCGGCATTTGTTGTAACATCTATAAATGTAGACATATATTAAGTCAAGTGACCAACATGTTGTTATCTCTGTAAGTGTCTCAACTGATATGTCTAAAACAGATAGTAAACCTTCAGATATTCTATTAAAACATGTTTAGTTTTCCTAACATGCATTTCTTATAAGACCATTATGATTTTGCTGATTACTAAACATATATATATATAAGATAAATGTAAATAATTTAGGTTCTATAACTTATAAAGAATCGAATATGAATGAAAAGATTGAATATCTTGAAAAAATAGCATGTGACATTTGGTGACCAAGATTATTTTCAGTTCAATGATTTAAGTTATGTTCAATAACTAACACAGAAAGGTAGTAGTAATAACTCAATAACAGTGAACAACTTATATAAATTATTATTATATTTTTAATAATCTTTTATTCAGTTTGTTTTCATGTATATTTAATTGCAATCCAATTTATCAATAAAATTAGACAACGTGCTGTATTTACCATATTTAATATCTCAATAACCAATTGACTTAGATTAATGATCCAAGTTTCTAAATTGTTCATTTTTTAAGCTTAACCCAATTGCGTAAGCTGCAATTAATTTAAAACCAACATTCTCTATAAACAATATGAAGAAAAAAATTATTTTTAATACAAAACCTCCCTTAGAATAATGCGGTTTTAAAACCTTGATCGAATGAACGTTAATTTATTAATTTGTACCAATTTAAGGTTGGACTTTTTATGTCAGTTACCCTAATAGATAACCTGGTCCTTTATACTACTATTACGGATTTCAAAATTGAATAAACGTTCTTACTTGTTAACACATTCCCTGAATCCAAAGGAACATTGCAGAGTCTGTTACAGAAGTGACTTTTGACTGAGCTTGGGCGAGTTTCCATCACAGCAATAGAACCTGATTGGTCTTCCTGTAAAAATAATTTGTTGTCAACAATCAGTACTTCTTAAAATATCAGGTTTGGACAAATTTCACCTCAGGTTGATTTTGCTTTCGACAATAGTCACCATCTTTTTCACCCTTTGTTAAATGAAAATTTAACTAGTGGTAATTTTGGGTTCATTTATTTATCCCTCTCAAACTTTGAATATAGATATACTTCCCAAGTGTAATACATATTGAAGTACATTGGTTTATTGATCGATTATCTCTGAAAATTGGTTGTGAACTCACATATGTTATTTAAAAACAATTGTCTTTGTTTATGTACTTAGTGGTGGGGACAATGAATGGATTAGTGACGTAGTGACGATACGTTTAAATTGCAAAGTTTATACTACAATTGTTTGTTTTTAATTTTGATAAGCTCCTTGTTAGGACCCAACATATGTCATTCATTTGTTAAAGCCTATTTAGTACTTTTAGTAAAGTAAATTATTGTTTTAAATATACTTACTCCATTGTTTTTTCTTAGCTGTAATTCCTTGATGTCAGAAGTGTACTGGCTCGTCCCCTCTGGAAAAATGAATGAAAACAATTACTAAGTTTATTTTAATCCTGAGGCCGTTGGAATACAAGACAAAATAAAATATTTGAAGTATGATTTATAACTATTGGCAGAGAAATCTGTTATACAGAGTGACCCTAAAGTCCCGTACCAGTTTAATCATTAATTTTTCACCACACTACGCTGAAATCACCTGTTTTCGGAATGTCATTTGAATAGCGAAAGTAGAGTTTTTCCGCCCAACGGCCGAAAGTTAGCTGATCTACTTAGCCAGTGTTGCCAACTTGTTTTCAAGCGTACACGATGTTACTTGGTTAATAAGTGCATATTATTTTGTGTTCTTTTGTTGAAACACTGTAAAAAAATAACAACAAAATTTAAAACATTGTACCATCGCTGTTTTGTTTATTTGTTTACTGTTTTTAGTCCGAGATTGCATTAGGCCGCTTGTCTGTTATGGCCGATCACATTTAACCCGTTAATAATTGTAGTATGGTGAAAAATAGCATTCGCATCTCTGTCGAAAGTGGGGTTTTGCATAGCCCTCGAAAGATTTATGACCGAGACTTCGTCTTGTTCATAAAACATGATCTCGGGCCAGCAAAACCCCACTTTCGGCCCTCGGTGCGAAATATACTACTATTAAATTATGAAATATACTACTACTATGAAAAGGAAGTAGATTTTGCGTAAAAAACGCGTAAATTTGATTGTTTATCTGTTTTAAAATTACTAAACCGGTCCGGGACTTTTGGGTCACCGTTTTATAAATCTGAAATAAAAAACTTGCAAAAAGGTGTAATGCTTGAGAGTTTTACCTTCACTTATTAATTCCTGCTCCCATGTTGCGGTTCCGCAGGTTCGTTCGTATTTTGGAATTTCCAGGGATGACAATCTTGTTTTTTCCAACCCCATCTGCAGTAACCTGTACCCTCTTGTTGACTCCATCATTACCTTGAAAAAATTGGATACCAGGTATGACTAAAATTGACATATTATAATGAAACTGTTCTGGCTCTGGTCTATAAATGTAAGTTGAATGCTTGGTTTAGTTTTGTTTTGTAAAAACATACAAACATAAGCCCACAAGGGCAAAAGCCGGATTGGGAAGGTTGATTTTCGTCCCACAGGTTTTCCTAAACAAAATTCCAGGACATTTCAAAAACTAATTGATAATATTTGTGGGCACTCTCGACTTTAAAAAAAAAAAACCAGTATTGGTATCTTGTTTTGTTTAAAATTTATTTGTACACATCAATACCACACAAAAAATAAATAATAATTTATTTAAATTATAAATTATCCCCAATAATGAGGACCGGATGAGAACAAATTTCAATGCACATAAAAACCTGGAATAGTTTGCCAACAATGAATATTTCGATGGAATAAATTCAATTGTTTTTTAAGTCATTGCTAAAAATTCATAATAATTAAACAGATATTTATTTGTTCCTTTTTTAACTCATCAGTGATATCTAAGAAATTAAAATTGCATAAAAGATTATACTTTAGGCCTAACAGATCGTATATTTAAAAATGGTTTATGATATTGATTGGCAGTGACGCACCAGACGGTGCTCATACATGTTAGAATTTGTTTGAAGTTTATATCTTTTTTCGTTTGGTCTGTGACCTGCTCCTTTGGTTCTTGGAAATTGCCTTCCGGGGCAGAGTAGGCCAGCTGCACTACGCCTCACTAACACAAACTCACACGCACAGTGCCAACGCGCGCACCCCACGCATGACCGCGTAATTCAAGGTCGCGCCACCCCCTACACTCCCTCCAGCCACATCCTCCACGAATCCCACCACTCGGCTCACCACGAGTACCACGTGTCCGCGTTTTTCAGTTTTCAGAGTATTATCGTATTACTGCAACCGTAGCAATTAATGTCTTGTAAGAAATATAGGCATACAAGAAATAGAAAATCAATTGCGAGTAAAACATTGTTGTGAAACACGTTATAGGCTACCTGTCATGTAACTGAAGATCAAGCTTCTTCTGAAGATGTATTTAACTAAGTGATAGGAAATAATAAATTTACGATTTACTTCACATTTCGTGGAGACATTCCTTTCTACAAGCAGTTGGACAAGTTCATTTTGCAAAGCAATCAGAAAGACCATAACTTCCTTTTTTAGGAGGATATAAAAATTACAAATGTTGTGTTTTTGGCTCCCAAAAGCGGTAAAAAGAGATCGAGATGTAAAATTAATGCATATTACGTTATATGACATAAAAAGTCTGGAAATGTAGGCCTAAACCCTCTCCCATAACTTTAGTACAAATATTTATAGACAGATAAGGTACTCAGCTGAAGTGTAAATTATGATATTTAATTTTATACATAACTAGTAGCCTGTCGCGGCTTCGCTCGGGATCACAACGTCAAATTATACTGACATTCCCGTATAAATATTGTGTTACCGTACCAAAACCAACATGGCGTGCTGATTAACTGTGTAAACTCTATCCAGCTGTTTGCTTAAAACTTATAGTTATTTCACAATGCTAAGCTTATGTGAAAAAACTCAACATTAAGGGCATCTCTCAAAAATTATTTTTTGTTTAAAGAAGGAGTGAATTTAGCTACCTTCATGCCCTGCTCCCTGCTCGATCCGATGTCTTGTTCGGGCTCAAGCCCGGTAGTGTGTGGCGGCCTTGGTTACGGTTTGGGTATAAACTATTGCGGTTTTCTTTGGCCGATAAACTACGTTTAGGCCTACTTCTCGTTTACGGTTTCTTTACGGCCGGTCAAATTACTATTGATATGGAATTTTTATCAAATTTCCGGGGGAGGACTTCCGGACCCCCCACCCCTGAGAGGTATTCTATACACCCCCCCCAAAAAAAAATCCCGGGCATTTCCACCCCACCCAATGTGACTCTTTGGATCCGCCCCTGATCGTGCCTGAATTTTACTTTGTAACAGTAAGTAACAAATTCTTCTTTAGCTACTTCAACAGGAAAAATTATTCTTAAACAAATGTATACTAAATTTCAACAATAGCGGTAAAAAATACACCTACCGAAGGTTAGTATGTTGGTGATTGGAGTAAAATATCCCACAATTGTATATTCATGAAAATAATTGTATGGAATAGTTCCGGGACACCCTGTATATTTATTTATTACAGTATTTTAAAAAAATAATAAGATCAATGTTTTATGATTGAGTATATTTGTTATATTGTAATTCTTAAAATTAAAAACCATTTTATATGTATAATTATTGTTTATATAATACATAATGTTATTTGTTTTTAATACATTAAATCTAGAATAATTCGAACCTCTGTAATTAAAATTAAATTTTTTGAATAGTTTGAATTTTATTACCGAGGTCCCTTGAAATTCGAACTATCTTAGTTCCACTGTATATGCTCACAACTGTGTCAATCATTTTTAAAGATAAAATCTGTATAGGCTACAATAAATGTTCTCATCAAAACTATAAAGTGAACGCCCAAAATATAAATTTATTTTAAGATTAGTTGTCGGTGACATTGAAAGGCACATCGGTGGAAAAAAATAGTAAGCAACCCACCCTACTCAACCAGTCGAGGCGCGGGCTGGGGCCGTGCGGACCGACGAAGAAGCGAGTAGACGGAAAGACTGGTGCGTGGGGGAGGGGGAGAAATGAGGAGAAGGCGCTCCTCTCCTCTCTCCCCCCAGCCAGATCAGATCACACACTCTCACAGCACTGCCCGAGTTGTCTTCCTAGAGGCGCGCGGTGGCGACTTGTAGAGTTATAGCTCCTCACCGCCAGACTAGCATAGCGGCCAAACACCCTTAAACCATTGACTATAAATATAGTCAATGCTTAAACTAAAAAAATAGTCTTTTTTAAAAACACGCGACTGACCAGTCGGCTGTCTCGGAGATAGGCGCAAGCCCTCAGCGTAGGCTTTTCTACTTTCAACACTCCTTGTTCCCCTCAAACGCTCTTCCGTCCTTGCGAAACGGGGAACTTTTTAGATGTTTTCTAATTTGTAGACGGAACCCGTAGTGATGAGCCGCAAATATCCTTTCAAACCTAGTTCATTGAAGTACATTTCATTCAAGAGGGCGTTGGAGAGCGGCCATGTTGGATTTTACTTCAATAAGAACAATTTTAAACTTAAAACCATATATCTCGCTTATTTATCAACATACGATTATGAAAGATGTCTCAAATTAAAAGCATTTTGAAGGCGCAGCGGGTTTACTCGCTATTTTTAAAATAAAATAATAATTTTCGAAAAATATAGTAATTTAAAGTCTATATTTTGTAGTTTTTCCGTCATTTAAAAATAAAACTCCCAGCAAACACTAATCAGAATTTTATAAAAGTTCTAACAAAATTTATTCCAAATCAATAGGTCAAACAGTAACGAAAAAATATTCATTTCAAAAGAGACATGTTTTGTGCGTTTTAACATTTAAATAGCCCTTAGTGCTAGGGTCAGCGACGATATTTCTTCTGACTCCAACGTCCTCTTAAAAGGCCCGGTGCACATCAGCGTTTTGCGGCGGCGGCGCGGCAGCGGCGCGTTCTTAGATACATGGGAGCACATGGAGAATTGCCGATCAACGGTTTGTGGCGGTGGCGTGGCGACGGCGAAATCTTCGCCGCAGTTTTGTCCAGCCGCAGCCCCGCCGCAAAGTCTGTCGGGGCATAGAATCAAATGGAGCAGTGCACACTCACGGCGGCGGCGAGTTCGCCGCAGGCTTCGGACCACTACAGTAGTGATGAATGCATTCAATAATAATAATTCAAATTATTTATTTTCTAGAATGCCCATTCTGTTCTTGCACTGCATTGCATAATTATCTCTTTAGCTAAAGCTTTTTGAGAGAAAATACAATCGTAGTTTAGATATCGGTTGTTTTACATTATTATTATTTTTGTAGAATTAAAATACTTTTCTTGATCTTACTTATTTAAATTATTTTATTCTGACGGGCATAAACTAAAATTTTACATCCGGAGGAGTCTATCTAGTGTACTGAGAGGAAGTGTGACGCTACCCAGAAATAGCCGTGGGGCGACTGGTCTAGCCATATAATATTGCAGATACAAAATTTATTATTAGAAATTGGTACCACCTGAGAAAGTGACGACATGCGTTTCCGGTATTAAAACACTACATATAACAATAATGCGTAATTATATTTGGTTATACTTGCATGCAATACTTATAAACTTAATCGAAAGTCGTTAAAAAAATCAACATAAATATCCCATTTTCTCATGTTTTATTCCATAACTCTTTTTTAATAGAGATACGACTTCAGACCAAATAACTTTGTTTGTTGCCCATATTTTTACAAAAAGAACAACGGTTTGACCGATGTTCTATCTTTAACCGTTTTCGAGATATCGGCGTTTTAACGCGTAACGCCCCCCGCCATCTTTGCCCCCCTCCCCCCAAGTTATCGATCACCTGGAAAGTGACGACATGCGTTTCCGGTATCACCAAGGTCCATATTACAACAATCTGCAAAAATATCTCGTTATACTTTTATGCATGCTCAAACCCCCTCAGCTCCTGGACTATTACATCGGTGGTGGTGGCGCGATGGGAAGTGTGGATCGCGATCGCGGTGGTGGTAAGGGTGGAGGGGTGGAGTGACGGACCCCCACCCCACCACGCGTCAGTTGTAGTCTTGTTTTCGCGCGCTGTCCGGTTCCCACGTGGTCGCTGCTTTATGTCGCAAACTTCTTGACCTAGTGTGTGAGTTTGTAATTTTTTAATTATATCGTGTGTTTTGCCGTAAGGTCTTTGAAAGTCGTCTTTGGAGTTCCATTACGGTAGAAGGTTCGTGTCAAAATAAATAATACTAGTTCTATATTCTTAGTTATAGGTTATAGTTAATAAAAGGCACAATAGAAGCTTCAAAGTGAGCCTTATAACGTAAATGGATGTTCTCGGAACAGTGATAGTAGTGAAACGGTGCTTATAGTGATGAAAGCCTGCATGGTGATAGTGAATCGTAGATAGTGAAAATAAAATTAATATTCGTTGAATGGGATGCAATGATCCAATATAGGTAGGTGGATCCAATATAGGCCCAGTCTAGTATATTATATGTTACTAATTATAGGTACCGTAGGTGAGATTGGGTTAATAGATGTCTGTTCTGTTAACATTAATTTGTTGGGCCCATAATTATAAATTAAGTTTAAAATGAATTTTAATCAAGCCTAAGTAGGGCAAGGACCGAATTCAACAGTAGGATACCACATTTTTTTCTAGTTAATGCTACTTTATCTTTGAATTGAAAGTCAAGAGTATTGAATCATAATCACTCAAAAATTACCAAAATAGGTACAAGCTATTAGCCTATTAGCCTATCCAGCATGGTAAGATATAGGCCAGCGACCATAATAACTTTTCGTTTAAAGGTTCCCATATTATTGAAATATAGAAAACGGTTAATACTAAACGTTATTCAATTTTAACTCTGGAGAATAGCATAAGTGAAATGATGAATCTCGCTAATTCATGTATATATATTGGATGAAAATGTATACGTATTAAAAACCATCTAGTTAGGCTATAATATATTTTTTATTTGCTGAAAACCCTAAATAACATTACATTGTACACATTTGTTTAGGTAGGCTAATTAAGTTTAACTGGTATATGTGTAGGCCAACTCCTAGATTATTGTGTAGGCCCCTCCCTACCTATGTTTATAAATTTGTTTTTACTTTTTTTTAAATTTATAGTTGCATTAGGCCTACATCATCTTTATCTTATCGTGTTATAAAACACGATCCATTTTTATTTTCTCTCCTTATATGCCTACATAGTACTCCTACATTAGAAAAGTATTTTTTATGCTAAATTTTCTATTTTGAGTCATCGGTTAAACTATCGACTTGGATACACCTTTAAGACAAAAAGTGGTTTTGAGGTGATGTATGACTGTCTATGTATGCATGGATATCTATAGACATCCTTACTTAAATACCTTATTATTTTATTTCTTTATTTACAGTAGATACTACAGCAATAAATTTAGATGTAGACTAATACAAAATTTGTCTATTGTTCCTATCTACGGTATCTCCAGCCTTTTTTCCATTACAATTAATGATTTTGAAAGGTAATTATATCTCAAAACCCGTAAAACCATGGCAAATAAGAAATTGTTAATGGTGGCTTTAAAAGTACAGTAGAACCTTGATAGTTTGACACTCTGTGGACTGAAGAGGTGTCGAAATATAGGGAGTATATGGAAAATTTTAACACAGGGAGTATTATGAACAGAAAAACAATAGCGTATCACGAAATAATCAAAAACGTGGTTAACACCCGCAGCGTCTCGAACGAACTGACTTGACCACTTGATCTTCTTACTGGGATGGGTGGGCAAGGGGTGGTAGGACGGGGTATGGGCTAGGAAGGATAAGTTATTTATAGAAAAGGCGGTAGCTCACGTTCGCGAAAACAATAAGCGGGCTCCCATCACTGACCGGCGAACCCGTCAAGGACACTATCGGTCGCCGCTACTGTCATGTCAATCGTCACGGCCCGTGTCGAAATATACAGACTGTCGAACTATCGAAGTTCTACTGTATTGATTAAAATGGTTTATAGTCCGTAACAAAAAGACACCACACGCAGGTCTAGACAAATTTGGGTTCAAAAATTATAGGGCTTATTAAGTTCCATAATTCACGTTTTATGAGTTTGTCACGGATCCTTTAACTTTTATAAAATGTAACTACTTTTCATATAACAGCAAAACAATATTTTTAACTGTCATTCTACGACTAATTTCCTTCCAAGTAGCAGTGAACACAGTACGTTGCCCAATGTTATTCTTTTGTGGAATAATTAAATCTATACTTATTTAATAGGCGAGCAGGTTTTTTGTGACAATCACTCCTCCTCAACTACTGAACCGATTTTCATGTTTTTGGTGTCATTGGAAAGAGCCTAACGTGAAGTTTTGCAGGAAACTTTTTTTATAGAGAAATAATTTGTGAGTAAGGCCTTGGGGCCCCTAAGCAAGCTAAGTTGAGTTTTTCCCATAAGCTTAACATTGGGAAATAACTATAAGTTTTAAGCAATCAGCCGGATACAGTAAACACAGGTAATCAGCAGGCAATTTTGGCTTTGGAACGGTAACACATTATTTATACTGGAATGTCAGTATAATATTACGTTGTGATCGCGAGCAAAGCCGCGACAAGCTACTAGTTATTAATAATCTCTTTTTAACTATTTGTTTGCATTACAACTTGGTATATACGTTAACGTAACATTGACAGAATTAATATATTTGGAATATACTACCACTTAGCCCAGGGGGAAGGAGCGGAATTTTCCCTCTTAAAACCACAGTGTGTAACAAATATTACTAAATTCTTTATACTCAAATATCGATGACTAACATACTTAAACTCCCTAAAATCCTAATTTTTTGTTTTTTTGTTTGTTTTCGAGTTTAAGCTAATATATTTTAACTGTTATTGTTTCTAAATAATCACTTGTGGCAACAGTTTATTGTGTGTAAAATATGGTCAGAAATATTGTTGATGTTAAACTTTTAAATAAAAGTTAGATTTTAATGTAACAAAAGAATATTCAAACAATACCGGTTCACTATAGCATAACACAATTATTATATTTTGGATCTAAGGTACAATATATGTTTAAAATATACGTTTTAAGGTTACATTTAGAATAGCAATTAAATTATTTAGAAGTAGGCCTACCAACCAGAAGTTTGTAATTAATTGGAATTAATTGTTAATGCCAAGTGATGTCAATAGCAGGGTGACCAGATGGTTTCTGCATTACGATACGTCCAAGGAATTCTTGTTAAATTGTAATGTTTTCTAAAATAAACAAATAAATAAACGGTATCAGGAAACTGACACATACTTTCTCCCTTTCAGCCCAACTTTAATGAATAAATTACTTTTTATTTTCTAATTATAGAATACAAAGCACGGTCGAATGTACAGAAAATTTTGTGAACAAGTTTTTTTAAAAAA
Organism: Allygus modestus; assembly: GCA_963675035.1. Classification (NCBI taxonomy): domain Eukaryota; kingdom Metazoa; phylum Arthropoda; class Insecta; order Hemiptera; family Cicadellidae; genus Allygus; species Allygus modestus. The sequence continues at coordinate 51,901,727 of OY776116.1, forward strand.
CATCCACCCAAATCCCTGCTTTGGAGGCACTACAGAATCAATTGCTACACTTGTGGTTTTAAGAGGGGAAATGCCCCCTATTCCCCCCAGGGTTATTAAGGGGCAACATATTTCGAATGAACTCTGTTGGTCAATGCTAAATTGACAAGCATATCAAGTTTGAATGAAATTGATCAGTAAATAAGAGAGAAATAGTTATTTTTTGTATTCCCCATAAGAATAACATTGGACACCGTACTGGTTTTAAAATTTACCTAATTCAAATTTAATTAGGATGTGAGAGATGACCACGTTCAGTGATAAGTCTGTTTACTACAGTACTGCATTTTCAATTATATTAGATTTTTTATAAATAATGTGCAAGTTGTTTATATTAACAATTATTTTAAATTAAATAGACACATTAATGATCTATTACATTAAGTCGTTTTTAGCGACCGGACTCTCGTACATATGTTGTTTAATATTTTAAAATCAACGTGCCATTGTTTGTTGTACTTGTATTCCAATGGCCCTAGGAGATCCACTTAAAATAATGAAACAAAGTATTGTCATTGACTATACTCTTGTAGTCAGTAGTACAGTAGAACTCCAATTATCCGAATTAATTGGGGATCGGGCCAATTCGGATATGCAGAAATTCGGATAGTCAGGTATACCTCGGGAATTAAGCAAAAAACATCACCATACATAAAAAATCAGAATTTTATCGACAAAGTTATTATAAATATAGTGAACAGAAAGTGAGCGAACTGTATCAAGAATATACGTCATAAAAATTAAATTACAGGAGTTAAATTGAATACAGTATATACAGTTGCTCTTTTCAATAGGCCTACATACTGTACGTATTTCACTGTTCAATGTTGGTTATTTCACTTGAACATCTCGAGCAAAGTGAGTTTATCACTTAGCGAAAGGACAACACGTTTACGTTTTGTACTCATTTTGAACGATAATCTCGGTGAAAGAACAGTAGCGACTGATGAGCAGGGCAGGAAGGGGGTATGACTCATTGTTCCCTGCGAAAATATCGTCCGGAAGGTAACAGCGCAGGCTTTAATTTTAGCGCTCACGGCGCATTATCGCTACACGCGCTCCCGCTGTTATTTTCTTGATTTTGATACTTCTATTATTTCACTCAAAATCAATTCGGATAATTGGGGTTCGGATAATTGGATTTCTACTGTATTGTTATATAGTGTAGGTGTAGACTATCGGTACGTTTTATAACGCCGTCCACCCTTTCATTCCCAAGAGTCAGAATAGCCGCGAGCGCAAAGGCGTTAGCGCAGTAAATCAAAGGTGGCAGGTTCGAGTCCCGGTTGAGTGCCTATATTTTTTTTACGAAACACCTTTAAACAAATGTTAATAATTGGTTTATCAAGCAAAGATTTATAATATCTACCTACTTAATTTGTTCCGGTTGAACCTGGTGCTTGGTAAATCTAAACAATTTAAAATTCAGTTAAAATTAGTGGTTGGTAAATCCAAACAAGTCGGAGCCTGATTGTTCGAATTTACCAAGTTTTATATATGTTTACCCTACCGTACCTTAGGGCCTATATAAAATTAGTAAAAGATAACTTCTTCGCAAAAACAAATTTACCACAATATTAGCCGTTTTATTTGATTGTTAGTAAATGAGTACAAGCAAAGTGCTCGTAGGCCAACAGCTAAATATTGAAGATATTAAATAAGTTAACTATCCGATCCAACGGCTTGAGGCCAAACTGCGGAACAAAACGGGGCAATCTTGGATAATTTTTTGTTGTAACAGGGAAGGCGACGCGAATCTGAAGTCGTCCATCTATATGAAACCTGATTACTAATTCCACTATCATCAGGCTACTACCACCTATTAATCTTACTAGGCCTACAACTGTCATACTATTAAATTACCTACTAGAGTCAGTTATTTCCTTATTCTCTTATGGATTAAAACAGTTTACTATTTCAAGCTAGTGCTATATAGGCCTAGTGCTTTCCAACGACCCGAGTTTGACCTGAACTAACACCTCATTTCCTTATATTATAATAATAAATACTAATGTAAATTAATGTAAATCTTTACACATTTTGAATCAAAAATTCGTAATGAGGTGTGAGCCGCCCCTCAGTATTAACGTCAGTTGGATTGCACTAAGGCATAAAACTGTAATACTTACTAACATGCACATATCATTACTTAAAGAAATAACTTATTTATTAACAATAAACAAATTGTAAAACGTAAACAGAAAAACTATTAGATCGCAAAGTCAAAAACACTTACCGATAAAGGTGTGAAACAGCATCAAGTTAGGCCTACAGATTTTCAAACACACAAACTTTTGAACGAAATGAGTGGAAAACTCCGTGGTGGTACGTGGCACTTCGTGAGTTTTTTCTAGAATGTTCGTCCACGTCAGTCAACGTTGGTTAAATTCCCAGAATTTGGGGAAATTCCACGCATCTGTGACTCTGGGTCCGAGACCATGAGACTCTGGGTCCAGGACTATAGGCTCGCGCCAGATCACAACAGCCAATCTAACGGGAGATCAGATTAGCGCATCCAATTAGCGGTCAGCCGAGGCTTACTCTCTTACCATTGGCAATGTATTAATTGCCATTGGTTGCTTTTAGCAGCATCTTTAGCCGGAGTCCACGTGGACAGATGCTGGTCCTGTAGCTGTGACCCGACTGTCGCTCTTAATACAATAGATGACAATTATATTTTAATTAAAACCCGAGGAAATTTTTAATACAATATTTGTATTAAGCAACAGGATATTTCTGACATTGCATAATTACTCTAACTTTTACCTGAATACTTTGTAATTTTAATTATTCCTGACTGTAGCTTGAGTTTGTTGAGGACATTACCCCAACTTACATTGAAAGTTTTAACGTTAAGTGTTTTTAATATTACGGAAATTATTGATTTATTCAATCATTTTAAGCCACCAAAACAATGAGTCTGCGTTCACATGTTCACAGTCATTTCCAAACGTTAATTGTACTGATTTTAAATGTTAAAACAACTTATTTCGTCTTAATACTATTGTTCAGAAAATAGGTAATATCTCCTCAATAGTCAATATGCGGCCGTGATGAGGTGCCTGACCGCGCCGTGCCGGGCCGGGGCCTACGGTAGCACGGCCGGGCGCTCAAAATCTCGATGCGTTTGACCAGTTTATCTAATTTTCCTTACAAAATGTTTATTGTATAAGAATAAGTTCTGGAATAAATGTTCTACAACCTTATATATAAAAAGTAGAAGCATATATATTTTAACGTTTAAATAAGTTATAGCACAAAATATGAAACTCACCTATGAAAAGTTGTGAAAGTTTGTTAATCGTCCTAAAATTTTAAAAATGTAGTGAGTTTCTCACTAACGTTTACTCGATAATTGTTATAGAGAATATAATAAGGAATGCAAAAATAACCAAGATGATTTCCTTACTAACGGTGAATAGTGACGGAGTTATAAACAATTTAGTAAAAGCTTGCAATTTCTGACTTTGAAGGGGGATGGGGGAAATCATAAGAAGGAAGGCAGGGTACTGTGAAAATTCTTGAGTGAAGTGTTCTACCAACTGCTGAAAATTCAGCTTTATAGAAATTATTTGCAACATAAAACCTTCATTAACTGGGACTTGGCGGCGCAGGGGATGTAACCGCGAGACGTCACAGCGATGTGATGGGGCCGCGGCCGGGGCCAATCTGCGCGGCTCCGTTAGCCAGCCCTACTGTATAGCCCAAGAAACGATCGATATAATCTCCAAAACTCCCTTCCCAATCTAGTCATGTTACATTCGAACTGTGTCTAGTCACTTCAAGCAAGCTGCGCCCTACTCTCCTATTACAGATCGTTTGCCACTAGAGGTTAGGTTTTTTCCTAGTTTGACTGTTACAAAAAAAGTTAGACCAACAAAAAACTTCAAACTTCCTGGACATATTACAACTTTGGGTCTATTAAAACCCAAAGTCTGTTTATAATAGTAAAGTTAGTATTTTTATTTTCTGTAAAAATATATTTTTCCAATATTGTACGCGCCCCCACTCTTAACGGCGCCCGGGGCTGTCATTGCCTAGGCGCCAGGCGCCCCTCAGTCCCTTAATTGTGCCCTAGGCGGTCACCTAGTTCGTCTATATGGTAGCGGTTTATTTGTAAATACGCCTATATTTGGGAAATAATTCATTATGCTACTATATATAAGTAGTTCATCCTCGGAAGCCGAATATTTGGTAATTTTTACGAGAAATTCACCAGTGAACGATTAAAACTAAATTAATTCGTCAAAAATAGCGTCTGTTGCGCTCCGCACTCCGCACTAGGCTGCTCTCGGAGGAGTCGTCCTGCTGCGCTGAGCGCAGTGCGCATTGCGCTGTGTTATAGGAAAACGCACCCATTTAATTACATGTTGTTGGGTATACTCCGCAGTGCGCTGCGCACAAAATGCGGAGCTGGGAAAACCCAGCTTAAGCGGCTACAGTGCGGCACATCGGATCTGCGCAATAATGCAATCTGAAGTGACTACGTGTCACTATGATAATGATTAAAATGATAGTTGATTTGTATTTTGGACTGATACCAAAAGGGACTTATTGCCAGGCACATGTGCTGCGTCATCTATAGTTTGTCAATAACATTTCGCATTGACATAACGTAGGCCAAGTATCTAATCAATAACTTTATGGGTTCAAGATTTATAGTCAAACAATATACAATACATTTTATCATTGTACTTTTTTCTGGTAAAAACGTAGTGTTAAGCTTTTATTATAATTGTACTAGCTGTTACCTCACACTTCGCCCCACAAATAATAATTTATAAAATCTATGACAGTTGTGTTTGCTGCATCTGTGGTTATCCCGTGGAACTACTACGAATCAAGATTAGCTGTTTGTATTTTTATCAGCTCAAACTTAAAGTGAATGTCCATAAGAATAACACAGGATTGGAACTTTGACTCCCCGTGGGGCGGAGCCCTATGGAAATGTATTAAAACCCTTTCTTAGTTAGCACCTAAGACCCAAAAGCAAGGTATGTTTCAAAGTGTATTGCAATCCGTTCTGTGGTTTTTGAGATTTCATGATGAGTGAGTCAGTCAGTGGTATTTGAGTTTTATGTATTAAGATTATGTTGTAGATATAACCATCTCCATTTGTACTATGTACAGCACTATGAACCATCAAATTTAAATTTAAATCGTAAAACCAGTTTTTTGTGAAATTTGATGTTTCATGTTTTATTATGTATTATGTATACCACATATATGTTTACAAGGGGAGAAACCCAAAACACATAATAATACAACTACAAATATTATTATTTAGTACCTAGACCGAGCGCTTTTCGTTGCTCCAAGAACAATATTTTCGCCATAACATAACAACTTTTTAGGCTCTGTGGTGGGGACCTAAGTTTGGAAAAACGTATCCATACTAAATAACAAAGTGGTATGGTCCAGGAGCCCTGATACTTGGGAGCGGGGGGAACGTATTCTAAATATTGTTGGTCCCCTACAACGTAGTATGGTGTGTGAGTAGTTTTGAGGAGCGTTTTTTAATTAATTGAAGTACTACTATCTTCAGTATAGACCTTTTCTCCATAATAATAACATGGCAACGTTTTAGTCAGTGGCGTAAGGAGAGGGCGGTGGTGGTTCCCTAAGTTTGGGGTTATAAAAAACGTAACCAAATGTTATGGATGAATGCCAACTGGCTAAAATCACGCAAACAATCGGAAATAATAACATATCATTTTTGTCAAGGAGCGTAGCCCTAAGGTTGGTGGGGGGGGGGGGCATATCCGACGTTGGGGTATCATTCAAGACATGAATCTTTGAAAAAATTGGATGTTTAGAAGTGATATAAGAAGCCACTGGAGCGGAGCCCTGAGGTCGGGAAAAGATTATCCGAAGTCTTTTAGTCTCCCAACAACCTGAACCTGGTATGGTCCGGGAACAGATTTGAGGACATTTTTTGCAATCACCTGGAGTACTCTGTTCTCCATAACAATAAAATGGCAATTTTATAGCGACTGGGGCAGAGTCCTAAGGCCGGGGTCATTAAAAACCTATGTACCCAAATGTTATGGATCAATGACAATTGGCTGAAATCACGCAAAAAAACGGAATGTATAACAAAAAGATTTGTCCAGGTGGGTGGAGCCCTACGGTTTTTTGGGGGTGGGGCGGTGTCCAGCCTCGGGACATCATTCAAGACATGCGGCTTTGTAAAACATATCCAAAGAACCATAACACGTCCACATTGGATGTTTGGAAGGGATAGAAGAAGCCAGTGGGGCAAGTCCCTGTGGTCGCAAAAAACATTGTTGGCAGACATTTAGTCCCCTAACAACATGTATTGGTCCGGAAGCAGATTTGAAAAGCCTTTTTCGCAATAACCTGGAGTACTCATTTTTCAATAAGAATAACCATGACAATGTTTTAGCGACTGGGGCGGAGCCCTAAGGTCAGGGTCATAAAAAACCTAGGGTACCCAAATGTTATGGACCAATGACAATTGGCTAAAATCACGATAAAAAAGAAAAAATAACAAAATAATGTTGCCAGGGGGGCGGAGCCCTAAGGTTGGTGGGGGGAAGTATGCAACGTTGGGGCATCATTCAAGACTTACGAATTTGTAAAACAGATCCAAAGAACCATCACACGTCCAAATTAGACGTCGGGAAGTGATAGAAGAAGCCAGTGGGGCGGAGCCCTGAGGCCGCGAAAATAAGTATCCAAAGACCTTTAGTCCCCTAACAACATGTATTGGTCCGGGAGCAGATTTGAAGAGCCTTTTTCGCAATAACCTGGAGTACTCATTTTTCAATAAGAATAACCATGGCAATGTTTTAGCGACTGGGGCGGAGCCCTAAGGTCGGCGTCATTAAAAACCTAGGGTACCCAAATGTTATGGATCAATGACAATTGGCTAAAATCACGAAAAAAACCAGAAAAAATAACACAATAATTTTGCCAGGGGGGCGGAGCCCTAAGGTTGGTGGGGGGGAAGTATCCAACGTTAAGGCATCATTCAAGACTTACGAATTTGTAAAACAGATCCAAAGAACCATCACACGTCCAAATTGGACGTCGGGAAGTGATAGAAGAAGCCAGTGGGGCGGAGCCCTGAGGCCGCGAAAATAAGTATCCAAAGACCTTTAGTCCCCTAACAACATGTATTGGTCCGGAAGCAGATTTGAAGAGCCTTTTTCGCAATAATCTGGAGTACTCATTTTTCAATAAGAATAACCATGGCAATGTTTTAGCGACTGGGGCGGAGCCCTAAGGTCGGCGTCATAAAAAACCTAGGGTACCCAAATGGTATGGATCAATGACAATTGGCTAAAATCACGAAAAAAACAGAAAAAATAACAAAATAATTTTGCCAGGGGGGCGGAGCACTAAGGTTGGTGGGGGGGGGGGGAAGTATCCAACGTTGGGGCATCATTCAAGACTTACGAATTTGTAAAACAGATCCAAAGAACCATCACTTGTCCAAATTGGACGTCGGAAAATGATAGAAGAAGCCAGTGGGGCGGAGCCCTGAGGCCGCGAAAATAAGTATCCAGAGACCTTTAGTTCTCTAACAACGTGGTATGGTCCTGGAGCAGATTTGAAGAACCGTTTTAGGACCATATAGGAAAAACCTTTTTATCCATAAGAATAACATGGCAGCTTTTGGTGCCACTGGGGCTTGCCCTGAGGTTTGGATAGTAAAAAACACGTACCTAAAATATTTCACACACACACACACACACACACACACACACACACACACAACTAATTTATTAGTACAGATTGAATTAAATTATAGAACATAGTAATAAAAATAATAACAGTTTTATTAAATTGGTTTTCATGATTTATTAGTTAGTTCATACACTTTCAATGTAGAATATCACAGCAAGCCCTCATCATCGATTTTGAGACTGTACTGAGTAAATAAAACTAAAGCAAACTGGCAACACTGCAAACAATCAACAGTTTCCCACCAAAATGCTTGAAACGTCACTGGACCACATTTAAATGTGATTTGACACCCCAAATGTAGTCCTCAATTGTAGTCCACGTGGACTACAATAACAGGTAAAATGATACGCGCTAGGACCACAATCAAGGGGACTAGAAAACTATATATATATATATATATATATATATATATATATATATATATATATATATGTATATATTTATGTATTTATAAATCGAATATATCAAATTCTCTGTCACAGTGTTTGTAACAAAACTCCCCCGAAACGGTTTGGCCAATTCTTACGAAATTTGGTGTATATATTCGGTAGGTCTGAGAATAGGACGTAAACAATTTTTTTTCTATAGGCGAGTGAGCGAAGCGAACGAGCTCATATTGAAAATGAACGAGTATTTGACATAAAACACATTCAATGACATTAGGACAGGACAACGTCTGTCGGGCCAGCTAGTAAAACTATATATCTCACTAATTTCCGACTATATTTTGATGGGACATGGTGAGATGCTTCACGTGGTGGTGAGGAATATCTTATACTTGTTGGGTACACAGGTTTGCTGCGACGAGGGAATTAATTTATCTGCCTGACAAATTTATTTGGCTTATCTGACAAATAGGTGATACTAATTACTATGTATCATCAAATGTCATACACATATACTCCATTTTAACCCTCATTGAAATTGGGAACTATTATAGTAATCTGAATATTCAGAAAATGTAGTTTAATTAAGTTTAAAATCAGAAAGCCATTGTTTAAAGATATAATTATTTGATTAGACTCCAGAACACTGTACCTCAATGTTTGATATCATCAGTAGGGGGCATTGGATGGTTCAAAACCAGCACAGCAGTGTGGACGCGTGGACGCGTGGACGCGTGGAAGCCCCCCCCTCCCCCCCCCGATGACCTTGACCCCAAGGTCACCCCCGAGGTCACCCCCCCCCATGACGTCACCCCCCCCCATGACGTCATCCCCCCCCCCCCGACCTTCCCCATAGCCAAGCTCGGACCCCCCCCTATGACGTCATCCCCCCCCTATGACGTCATCCCCCCCATGACGTCATCCCCCCCCCTGACGTCATCCCCCCCCCCGACTGCAGCACTTTTCACGATGAGGAAAAACTTTCAAAAATTAATAACTAGCCTATTTACTCACCGATTCCCACGGGACTTTTTCCAGAGTGTAGGCCTATCCCGGAGGAAGCGAATGACGAAAGAACCCCATAGATCCGCCATCAAACAAGGCCCCCCCCCCGTCTAGCCTGCATCTGTAAACCTCGCTTTCGTTTCTATTATTTCTTTTAGTTTTATAATGTGTATTTTACCATAGAAGAGGTAATTAAGGAAAGGGTTTAAAGGTATATTTATTTATTATCGAATTTTTCCGCAATTACATTTTCTAATTGCGCTAGTAGGAGTTCGCTTTGCTCCTCCAGCCTCCACATTTCCTCATCCATCTGCGTGGCTGCGGCGGTGTCCCCGATGGGAGCGGCGGTGTCCACGACGGGAGCGACGTCCGGCATCCCAGACATGTCCTCCACGTCCTGGAGCAACGTCAAGAGGTCCTCCTCAGGGTACCGGGGAAGGGCGGTGGCGTCCTCAACGGGAGCGGCGTCTGCAAAGGGGTAAGGCGGCGGCGGGAGTCGCTGCGGCTCGGGCGGAGTCGAGGTGGGTAGAATCGCCCGTACCTCAGCCGCCTCGTGCGTTCGTGCGTGTCTCCTCGCCTCAGCCAGACTTTGAAAGGCCGATCCGCAGACGGAACAGTCATACAGCGGCGCATGACCGTGAAATCTCCGCGCGTGTCGGAGCAGGTTGTCTGTGCGGCTGCAGCGTGTTGAACAGTAGGGGCAGGGGTACATAGTGTCAGGCGGTTGCGGAGAGACTGACGATGGTGGCGGCGGGACGATTGCACAAATAAACAGTAGGAATTTTCCCTAGATAAACAACAACAGGCGGAATTTTCCCTAGATAAACAACAACAGTCGGAAATTTCCTCAAAACAGATCAGGTCCCCCCCCCCCGACATCAACTGGTGTGAGGATATACCTGCCTCGCGACATAGCCTGGCGTGAGGATCCCCCCCCCCCAACATCACCTGGTTTGAGAGGGCGCCTCTGGAGGAGTATAATAGACCCTAGGTCCGGTGGCGCACGGTCTCAGTTTCGTCCGAGACTTCTTCACGAGCGGTCACAGCAGCGGCATGAGCAACGCGGCCGAAGTGGATCGAACGATCCGCTGTTTTATGGAGGAGTGGAACGCGATCAACGAAGAGAACGCCAACGCCGCCACCCCCATACCACCGCAGCAACAACGGACGACAGCTAAAAAGAGGAAGTCCAATGGCGGGTGGACCGCGAATAAAGAAGTGCCTGGCGATTCCCCTACACTGAGTTGGAACGCGGGCGAGCGCCAGTATACGGTGAAGAACCCTACCAACAATGGCAACGTCCTTCTGAAGATGAACGTTTTCCAAGGAGGTCGCTCGACTTGGGCCTGCGGCCTGTATTTGGACGAGCAGCGGGACGACGAGATCTGCATGATTCTGACGGATCTGCTGACTAGGCTGCAGAACCTATGGTTGACCAACAGCGAGACGGGAGAGCCTAGATTCGACGGAATCGTCAGGACCGTCAGTCCGCTGCCCACCTGGAGGAAGATCGCGGATCGGTGCGTTTCCACCGCCGCTGTCGCCATCCCCGAAAAGCGGAAAAAGACGAAAAAATAAATGAAATAAACTAAGTAATTCGATCCTTCCCTTTCCTACTTTTCCTTAATGTACACTATTATAAAAAATAAAATAAATAACGTAATAAAGCGAATGAGCGTGTTCCTCGAGATACATATCCAGCCTCACCACTCCTCCACTCCACCATCCCTCCACTCCTCCTCCACTCCTCCTCCACTCCTCCACTCCTCCTCCACTCCTCCTCCACTCCTCCACTCCTCCACTCCTCCACTCCTCCTCCACTCCTCCTCCACTCCGCCAGTTGGTGTTTTCATCACTACGCCTCCTCCGCGGTTGTCTACAAAAGGCGACTCGGTAGTGAGAGCCAGTAATTCTGCATCCAGCCGCTGTGTCATGCTCAACACGGACCAGAAGATGGACCTCAGGACAGCCCTCAACAGCTGCAAGGCCGCGGGTTACACCCGCATCGTAGACCTGCAGGACAACGTGGTCTACCCGATCCGCTCGTTTGAGAGGGTGGATACACCATACGGCGAGGCGGTGATGGCCACCTTGGAGGGTCTTGTCGGCGACGACCCGATCCGGATATACATGCCCCGGCGGTACCTTGCAGTCCTGGACGATAACACCATCACGCAGTATAACGTTGGCGTGAGGCCGAGGATGAGCCTTGTGAAGAGGAGCAGCTCTCCAGGCAGTAAAAGTCCTCTCCTAGAATTTGTATAAATAAATGATATTCCTTATTCCCTTATTTCCTTCAATAAAAAAAATCAAATAAAAAAAAAACGAGAAAAGAATTTAGTTTTAAGAGCCGAGGTGGCGGTGCATGGCAGTCAGTAGACGCCATGGACTTGAGGTGGAAACACCCGTTCACCGCCATCGTGGCCGGGCCTTCGGGCAGCGGCAAGTCGCACTTCGTGGCTCGCTTCATTGAGCACGCCGACCACATGTGCGATACGCGGTTCGCCCGTATCACTTGGCACTATGGCAGTGGCGGTGGCAAGAGCCGTGCGGACTCTGCCGTGCGCTACGTAGCCGGCCTGCCAGACCTGGACGACTATGACGGTAGCGAGCCCGCCCTAGTCATCGTAGATGACATGATGCGTGAGGCTGGCCCCGGCGTAGCGGACCTGTTCACCAAGGGCTCACACCACCGCAACCTGAGCGTGTTCTTCATCACGCAAAACCTTTTTCACCAGGGCAGGGGCCAGCGCGACATATCGCTGAACGCCCACTACATAGTGTGTTTCAAGAATCCCAGGGACCGCGCTCAGATCAAACACCTCGCCCGTCAAGTATACCCGGAGAACCCCAAATTTGTGGAGGAGGCTTACGCGGACGCTACGCGTGATCCGCACGCCTATCTACTCATAGACTTGAAACAGTCCACGCCCGAGGAGATGCGCGTACGTTCAGCCATTTTCCCAGACGACCCGGTGAACTACGTGTACCTGCCCAAGAAGAAGTGATAAATAGGCCGAGCGCGCGCCAGCGTCAGTCATCATGTCACACCACGTGAAGAAGGACGCGGCGCTGCTGAGGGCCCTAATACACGCTACGCCCAAAGAACGCAAAGCCCTGTTAAAAGCGTGCGACAAGAGTCGCATCAAGTCATTGTGCGAGTGCGCGTATAACGTGCTACGCGGAAACGTACCGCTTTCTCCCTGCCTCAAACGCAAATTGAGCAAACACAAACAGGCGCTCAGACGGCTGGTGAAACGCGGCGAGGGTTGGACCAAGAAACGACACTACCTCGTCCAACGGGGCGGAGGGATCTTCCTACCTCTGCTGTTGAACGCTGTTCTGCCCATTCTAGCGCAGAAGCTAATCGGACATGGAGTACGCTAGGAAAATGGTGGTTGTACCGCAGGAGCTCATCGAGAGATTGCGAGAAGGACCGGGACCAGGACCAAGAGGAGGAGGTAGCGCCAATAAGCCAGCCAGCCTAGATGCTGAGATGCATCGCATATTGAGCGACAAGCGGCTGGACGATACGGAGAAATGGAAACAATATCAGCAGGTGTTACAGCGGTTCCTGCACTTTTCCGCGGCTAAACGTCAACCCATAGGTCTGTCAATCATCGAGGGTGAGGAGAGGGAGGAGGAAGCGACGGGAGGTCCGAGTCAGATGAAGCGCGAGTCTAGCGCCTCGGCGGAGGAGGACATTGTGGAATCGTTCTCAAAAATTTACAGGTCGGTGGCGCGCAACTTGTTGCGATTCATGACCCGTCAAGGCAGCCCCATCTCCTGGGACGCCAGTGGGGCGGTGTACGTGGACAAGGTGAAGATCCCCGATTCCAATATAGTGGACATCGCGCACAGCATAGTGAGAGCGCGAAGGGCGGACCGATTGCCTACCGGCTGGCATCAAGTGATGGCCGCCTTGAAGGACATGAACGTGCCCAAAGAATACGTGAGCAATCCCACGGCGTTGCGTTACTTAGGCGTGGGACTGGACTCGGCATCGAGCCCCTGGGGAGACACGACGACAGCCTCGTCGACACCCCTCTCACCGAGGTTGACGCCGATACTGGATCGCCTGAGACCGCGACCCCCAGCGGCCCGAAGAAGGATAATAACCGAGGAACCCGACCGGGAATCGTCATTGGACAACTGGGAGCCGTTCACACCGTAATGGAGAAGTTGTACTACGACCCGAGCCAGCCCGGTTCCCTCGGCGGGGTGGCCGCCCTGGCCAGAGCCGCGCGCCTACCGAAACGTCGGGTAGCCGACTGGCTGCGCGCCCAGGACACCTACACGCTGCACAAGCCTGCGCGCAAGCGGTTTCCCCGCAACCGCTACGCCGTGTTCGGGCCCCGGGAGCTGTGGCAGGCGGACCTGAACGACATGCGCGGCCTGAGCCGGTACAACGACGGAGTCAACTACCTGCTGACTGTGATAGACGTGTTCAGTAAGCGGCTGTTCGCGGTACCGCTGAAGAGGAAAAGCGGGCCCGAGGTGGCTGCTGCGTTCGAGGGAATATTCGCTGAGGCGACTCCTCGCTGCCTACAGACCGACAAGGGGACGGAGTTCACCGGGGCCGCGACCAAGCGAGTGTTCAAGAGTCACGGTGTAAACTACTTCACCACGCAGAACCCCGACGTGAAGGCGGCGGTGGTGGAGCGAGTCAACCGCACGCTCAAGACCCGCATGTGGCGCTACCTGACCTACAAGAACACGTATCGCTACGTGGACGTGTTGGACAGGCTTGTGGACGCCTACAACCGCAGCCCGCACAAGAGCCTGGGTGGCCTACGACCCGTGGACGCGGACAGCGGCGATGGTCAAACGGTGTACAAGGTGTGGCGTCACATGTATGGAAAGGCGATCCGGCGACACAAGCCCAGGTTCGAGCCGGGCGACACGGTGCGCATAGCCAAGGAGAAGAGTACGTTCGCCAAAGGTTACGAGACCAATTGGAGTAAGGAGCTGTTCGTGGTGGACCACGTATACGGGTCGCATCCTCTGCCATTGTACGTGTTGCGCGACCTGAACGGGACGCTGCTGGAAGGGCGCTTCTACGAGCACGAGATGCAAAAGGTGACGATCGCCCCGGATCGCCTGTATCAAATAGATAAAATACTGGACACTAAAGGGCGAGGCTCCAGTAAGCGCTACCTAGTCAAGTGGGCCGGTTACGGAGAGGACTTCAATTCGTGGGTACCCGCAGCGGACGTGCAACAGCTGCGATGACGAGGCACGACCAGTTTTACCTGACGTTGCCCAGTAACAGTTCAATGAATTACTATCCCAACAACATGGTGACAAACTACACGACCCATCTACCCTCGACCGTTGATCTGTCAGACGGCGAGTGGGAGGTCGCTCTGGCGGAGGCGCACTACCCCTTCTCTTTTCTGACCGTCGGTGAGGGAACCTACATCAAACTAGTGCTGGGAATGAGGGACTCGAAAGGCGGGTTGGCCGTGGTGGACAAGTTGTTAATCAAAGTGGAGCCGGGCAATTACAGTAGTACCGAGGAACTCGTGCACGCAATCAACAACCACCCTCAAATGAAGAGTAACCTGTGCGCCTTCTCGTATGACGAGAGGTCCTCCAGGGTGGAATTGATGTCGACGTCTTCAGCCGTTCAGAGCCTCAAACTGAGCCCCAGTTTGGCGCTACAGTTTGGCTTCGAGGTGGATACGGATATCGTCAAGCGTCACAGGTCCGTGAGGCCAGCTAACCTCTTCGCCGGTCTGCCATCACACATGTACGTGTATTGCGACCTGGTGGAACCCCAACTGGTGGGCGACGCTGTGGCGCCACTACTGAAGATCCTCAACATCGACATCAGGAATTACACGCACGGTGCCAACACGACAGTGTATATAATAGACCCGCACTACGTGCCGGTGATTAAAACCTCATTCGAGAGCGTGGAAATCGATTTAAGGGACAACCAAGGGCGACACTTGCCATTCCACTTCGGGACTACGTGCATGAAGCTTCATTTCAGGAAAGAGAGGCAGCGGCAATGAATCCGAGCGATCCCTATCTGGCGTATTACCGCCACCAGCAGGCGGGCCATGGCGTATCCTCCGTATTCAGAGGAGCCGCTTTCCAACGCGGACACGGCATCGGCAGTTTCCTAGGCGGGCTGATGCGTACAGTGGTCCCTTTGATCAGATCCGGCGCATCGACGCTGGGCAAGGAGGCGCTGAGGTCCGGTGTGGGCTTCTTGGGCGACGTGGCAGCGGGCACAGCCGACCCCCGAGTCGCGGCCAACACCCGGCTCAGACAGTTTACCGGGTCGCTGAAACGTAAGGCCGATGAAAAACTGGATCGCGTGCTGAGCGGTGGTGGCGCCTATAAGAGGAGGCGTGTACAGCAGGTTACTCCTCAGTCTCTGGCAAAACTCCTCGGAGCGAGGAAGAAGAGCGCTGCGCCCAAGAGGAAGCCCGCAAAACGTGTCGCTAAGAAGAGGAGAAGCAAGAAGAGTGAGAGTACCGTGAAGGACATTTTTGGATAATGGCGTTTCTACATCAGAAGTCGTGCGAGTGTGTCAAGACCGAGTTGGACCTGTTCTCGCTACCGCCCACGCAGACCAGTATAGAGAGCGGTAAATGGGTGCAGTACAAGCCCATCTCCTCCCTGACAGACGACTCGCCCGTGGAGTTCATAGTTCCGGGTCACGGGGACGAGTACACGGATCTGTCACAGACGCTACTGCATGTGAAGGCTACCATTAGAATGGCTAACGGAGGCGCTGTAACGGGTGATCAAGCGATAAAAGAGGTGGGTCCGATTAACAACTGGCTGCACTCGCTGTTCAGTCAAGTGGACCTGTACCTGAACAACAAACTGGTGTCTCCTCAGAACAACACGTACGCCTATCGCGCCTACCTGGAGAACCTGTTGTCCTATGGCGGTGATGCCAAGACATCGCACCTCACCGCGGAGTTGTTCTACGAGGACTATGCTGGGTACATGGACAATACTGAGGAGGATAATGCCGGGCTCAAGAACCGGAGGGAGTTTGTCAAGGGCAGCCGGTACGCGGACATGGTCGGACATCTGCACGTCGACCTGTGCAACCAGGAGAAGTTCATGTTAAACGGCGTGGAGATGCGCTTTCGCCTGATCAGGTCAAAGAACTCATTCTCCATCATGTCCAAAACCGTGACAGACTACAAAGTGGACATCGCCGAAGTCAACCTGTTCATGCGCCGCTGTAAGATCAACCCGAGCGTGCTGTTGGCTCACAGCAGGACGCTGGAGTCGGGTACAGCCAAATATCCCATTACGCGCGTGGAAGTCAAATCCTTCACGCTACCCTCCGGTATCAGCAGCAAGACTCTGGACAGTGTGTTTCTGGGACAACTGCCGAAACGCGTTATAGTTGGCCTGGTCAGCAATCAGGCGTTCAACGGGGACTACAAGAAGAACCCGTTCAACTTCACCCACAGCCACGTGAACTTCTTCGCGCTGTACATAGACGGTGAGCAAGTGCCATGTAAGCCGCTTCAACCGGATTACACGTTCGGTCAGGAGTTGTGCGTGCTCGCCTACCACACGCTGTACACCGGCACCGGCATCAATTTCTCAGACTGTGGTAACGAAGTCAGTCGCAACGAGTACCCCTACGGATACTGCCTGATGGCGTTTGATCTGACGCCCGATATGGCGGCCTCTCAATCCAGCCACTGGAACCTGGTGCGCAACGGTAACCTGCGCATAGAGATTGGGTTCTCCGAAGCCTTGGCGGAGGCGTTCAACTGCATAGTGTACGCCGAGTTGGACAACGTCGTGGAGGTGGACCATCATCGCAACGTCACAGTCGACTTTGGCGAGTAAACGAGTTGCCGCGCGCTCAAGGTCACCGTGCGCGGACCGTTAGGTGATGGCGGCGCGCGCACCCAAGGTTAACCCGCTAGGCGCGCTCCCGCCAGCGCTCAGTCGAGTTCAGTCAGCCGTACGGGATGGACGTGCCGCCACCGATCTACAACGAGCCACCGCCAGCGCGCTGTCATCACGGAAGCGTGGTGATGGATATGCAGTGTTTTAAAGACAGTGATAATGACTTTCTACTGAAAGAGGTTTGCGTGGTGGACGTGACTACCGGCACGCTGCTCCTACATCACATCGCCCGCCCACCCTTCAGTAAGGACCTCCTGACTTCCGAGAAACAGCGCGAGAGCGTCTGGGTCACTCGCCACTGCCACGGCTTGGAGTGGGACCAGGGGGACATCGCGTACGTCGCCCTGCTGGACAAGCTGCGCTCCTGCCTCATCCACCGCCCCCTGGTCTACGTCAAAGGATCGCAGAAGAGGGACTTTGTACAACGCCACCTCATAACCGAGCCCGCCGCCACCACCGCTCAGGACATGGAGGATCTGGGCTGCGGGTCGCTCAACGGTGCGCCCACCTACCGGACCCTGCGCTGTCGCCACCATAAGAGCTCCCACAACCGTTGCGCCCTTCATAACTGCATAGTATTGCGGGACTGGCTCGTGGCTAACGACAGTCCGGACCCGTCCACCTCGAGCTGCCTGTGCTGCTTCCGTCCACGATGAATACCGTTCAGATCAGAGAATGCCTGGCGAGGATCCCCGGACTGAGGAACGTCGCGGTCTACGCCTCTGACCAACTACCGGACGTACCAGTCAAGCCTCTCACCGCCATCATATCCAACACAGTGGCGCACACCGAGGGAGGTGAACACTGGGTGGCGTTTTACTGCTCGGAAGAGGACAGACTCGAGTACCTGGACAGCTACGGAAGGCCGACTTTCAAATGTTCCTGAGGCGCAATCCTCATCACCGCCACTATGTCTACAACAGGTATCGACTCCAGGGCTACGATACTTCTGTTTGCGGCTACTACTGCCTCACTTACCTGTACTGCCGGGCTGTTCTCCACACGTCACTCAGCGACTACGTCCAGCTCTTCGACCCTGCCGCTCCCGCCGCCAACGACGCTCTGGTCCGCAGGCTCTTCCACTCCATATTCGCTTAAAACTAGTTTGTAAGGTTTTTTGTAATATGTGTCTGTAACCTTATTACTGTACAATACATGCCTCATAATGATAAAGCTTGTGTTTTCATTTCTCCTTTCTCCTTACTAAATTTAAAAAATAAAAAATAAATTAGCAAAACTGAGGCAGCGGGGCTGGACCTCAGGTTTATATACCGGCGGCGCGTGTCACTGGCTGAGCCCCCGCCAAGCGGCAGTGAAGGCCGCCAAAGAGGGCGCGCCACGAGACCCCTCGGACATCAGCAAGCCGCTGAGCAATTCAAGGGTGCAACCTCGAGCGTCAGCAAACCACTTAGCAACTCCTTCCTGGGCAACTCCTTCAGGGCCATCCCCCGACACGCGCCGCCAACCGCTCCCGGTTGGCGGGGGCTTTTTAAGCTGCACGGCTCGGGCCAAACGGCCCATAACGCCTTTCACTTTAGTTTTTCTGAGCCTACCGGCTTTTGAGTGAGCAAAGGGGAGGAAATAAACAACTCAGGTTCGTGCTGTACATAAAGCTATTATATTTTCTTACAAATACTATTTACAAATTTTTCTTAAAATTAATATTAAAACTAAACTGGGAATTCCTCTTCCTCGTCTTCATCCTGGGGCTGCCCCTCCTCCTCCTCACCATCCACCTCCATCCGTCGATCTCCTCTCCTGGCTGGTAGCGGCGGGACGTCCTTGTGTCCCCACGGCAGAGTGTGGATGCCGTCGGGGAGGACACACCGCTTGTCATCAGTCGGGCTGAGGCTCAGCTTGTCCACTTCCACGGTGTAGACCCGGTGTAAGTGGGACTGGAAGCGGACGTTGGTGGTGCGCTTTTGGACCCCCTCAAACAGGCACTCTCTGTAGTCGTCGGGGGTGAGGACGTTCTTGACAACGCCCTTCGCCACCCCCTTGGCCCGCTTGAGAGCCTTGCTGCCGCCTGTCGCTGCGTCCTCGATGTCCATAAAGTACAGCTTGGACCGCAGGCCGAGGTACTCGAATAAGGACAGACCGTTACACTCGTCCTTAAACTTTCCAATGACCTTGGCGTTGACGGGGCTGTAGCAGGGGTGGGACCTCGGATAGCCGCTGGTGTCGAAGTCGTCCAGGTGTTCCTTCATCTCGGCGTAGACGTCCTGGGACACGATGTCAAAGACGTAGCTGTCCGTGTCCATGTAGTCCACGGTGAGGCGGTCACCGTAGCGCTCCTTCATCTTGCGCAGGAACTCGTACATGAGCCACTTGCTCAGCTCCAGGACTGTCATGCCTACGTAGACGGGCTTGTCCAACACGATGTTGACCTTGGACAGATGCACCAGGGCCACGTCCTCCGTGTAGTACGTCCGGTCCAGGAAGTTGGATCTGGCGACGTACTTGGAAAACTTCTCCGGGGTGCACACCAGCTTCACGTTGAGGCGCTTCCGTACATTCTCGATGGTCTTGCCAAAGACCGCGTTGTTCATGAGCTTGAAGAAGTCCTGTTCAAACTTCGTTTTGGCCTTCTTCCGCAGCTCCGTGTTCATCAGGATGTACGGTTCCAACCACCGCGACTGGCGAAATGAGATCGCCCAATGCACCGCGACCAGCTCCAATCCGTTTTGCAGCGCCTGCTGTAAGACCCTGTAGTGACAGATGTAGTGCGTCTTGTCGTCCAGGGTCGTCAACAGTTTGGGGAACTTCCCTGTTGGCGGACGCTTCGTCTCGCAGCAGTAGGGAAGGTCCTTGTGCAGGTCGTGTAGGCGCGCGGGGTAGTGGAGGTCCACCTCCAAGATGTAGCCTCGATCAGCCTCTGCGTCCAGTGCCGCGACGTCCAACGCCTGGATTTCCTCACGGCTGAGCCACTCGAAGTCTCCGGTCGGCAGGCACTGGGACATGGCCCAGCCGTAGAGGTTGTTGGCATCCAGGTACAGGAGAAAGCGCGTGGGCTCGTCCGGGTGGTAGTCCGGGCACCTGTCGTGGTTGGCCTTGGCGTAGCGGGTGATGGCCTGTGAGATCCCTCCCCGGATCCCCTGCTCCACGAACAGGTACATGTCAAAGTCCTGCAGCGTGTCCAGCTCCACACCGCAGGTCTTGAGCATTACGTCCCAGGCGTAGGACGGCAGGGTGTAATAGTGGGCGGGGTCCAGCCCGTACTCTGCCAGCGAGGTGTCGCGGAACTGCTCAAAGACATCGGTGAGCAGGGCGATGTCGCATCGCAGGTACTTATCCGCGTAGTCCTTGAGGTGCTGACACTCAAAGGCTCGCCACACGTTGAGGGCGTGCTCGTACTCCTCGTCCTTGATGTCCTCCAGGGTCATGGAGTTCCTGAACGCCTCCTTGGGCGGTAGCTCCCTGGTCCTGTACAGTGTGTCGTAGGACGTCACGAAGTCGTAGGGGAACACGCCCTTCCTACGCACCAGGTCGAACAGCCGGTCGTCGGGGAAGCGCTTCCTCGTCTCACGCATCCTGTCCGTGGGAAGTCCTGCCGCCAGGTTGGCCAGGCTCATGGACAGGAACCTGTAGGTGTCTAGGAAGCGCACCGCGAAACTGCTCTGACGTTGGTTGTCCCCAGGCTGACCAAAGTGGAATCGCTTGGTAAAAGCGATGTACCGCTCCTCCGTGTGGGCCAACACGTCCACGTCACCGGGGTCGATGGCCAGCTCGCGCACTACGAAGTGGGCGTCGTAGTTGGATAGGTTGTGGAAGTAGCAGTTGATGTGTCGCTGCTCCCGGTACCTGAGGTTGCACGAGCGGTGTGCGGCTCCTCGGAACTCGTAGGGTGGGGCGTGATTGTGGTCCCGCACCTTAACGTCCTGGTCCGTGAACTCCTTCCCGCAGAGGTAGCAGTGAGTCGTTGCCAGGTACTCGTCCATCTCCTGCCGGGTCAGAGAAGGGTGCAGAGCTCTCATGCTGAATAGGAACTCCCACAGCGCCAGCACGTCCATCTTCAGCCTCTCCATGAAGACCTTGGACGCGTCAGCCCCGAAGTAGACGCGGGGCTCAAACTCCTCCAAACCGAGCGAGTCCACGATCTGGTAGGCAAAGGCGTACGGGACGTGCAGTTGCAGGGGCCTCGTGCCGGGCGGTGCTTCCGCAGGGTCAGCGGCGACGGGTTGCAGAGCACACTCGAAGTCGGCATAAACGCAAAAGCGCTCGCGCCGAGTGTACTCGGGGTGGGTGAAGCGGATCTGCTGCTTCTTCGGCAAGTCCAAGCGGAGGGGGGCCTTGGCGGTGCAGTATCGCATGTGCTCCTCCAGGCGCTCGGCACCGGACAGCTGCAGCTTGTTAGGCCGGTTGTCAAAGCAAGCGAAGCATCGCTTACACACGTGGATGGCGTTGACGTGGGACGTCAGCTGGTGTCGCACAAGCCTACTCATGTTTGTGATGTAGGCGTAGTGACTGTCCCCGCCGGTGGTCACGTACAGCAAGTCCCGGTGATCCTCCAACTCCCGCTTGCAGATCTTCAGCGGGAACACGCGGTCCTGGAACTTTGGCGATCCGTCAGGGCGTCTCCCCACCATGGTGCGCTCGATCCCGTACACGTTGACGCTGATGGCGTTCCTCCTCTCAAAGACCTTGATGTTCTTCACAGCCACGGGGAAGCGTAGGCCGACCCAGTCGTAGCGAGCCATGATGTCCGGTGTGTACGATGTGGGCCTCTCCGGGTGTTGCGCGACGAACTTAGCCAAGACGGCATATGCAAAGCACATGTCATCGAGGTTGTGCACGTTGATGACGGCACGCGTCTCGCAGATGGTCTTGGGAAGCTGGACGAACCGGGCTCTGCGTTCTCCCAACGGGGTGTAGAGATTGACGCGAATCTCCAGGTCGCGTATCCGGAGATAGCTCCACCCGCTGCCCACTAGCAGGCACTGCTCCTTCTCTTCCTCCAGCTTGTGGAAGGACGCTGACAGGAAGTCCTCCAAGTTGGACGCGGCGGTGAGAGGCACGTTCTTCGTCTTGAACGCCCGCAGACAGGTGGCCCCGTGGACGTTGGCGAATTCACACTCCAGGAACATGTTGACCTTGATGTTTGGGTGTCGGGTCCTGACGTCGGCCAGCAGTTCCAGGACGCTGTCAAACAACAGCACCAGCGCGTCCTCCACGGACAAGAAGTCCTCCATGGGCCGGGATAGACCGAAGGTCAAGAGCCGTCCGCGGAACCCTCGTTGAATGGTGCGGAACGCGGGCAGTCCGCCACCCACCATCCCGTCGGGTGCCGTGCTCGATCCAGGTTGGGGCTCGCGGCTGGGTCGAGGCTCGCGGCTGGGTCCGGGCTGGGGCTCGTGGCTGGGTCCGGGCTGGGGCTCGTGGCTGGGTCCGGGCTGGGGCTCGTGGCTGGGTCGAGGCTGGGGCTCGTGGCTGGGTCGAGGCTCGCGGCCGGGCCGGGGCTCGGGTGACAGGACGGGTAGGTGCGGCATCTCGTCCACAACGAGGTTCCTCACGACGGGGCAGTTGTGGGCCTCGTGCTGGTCTCGGTTGTAGCGCCGGGTGAAGCCTTGGTCGCAGTAGGCGCACGCGAACCTCATGCCGCGGTGGGCGCTCGCCACGTGCTGCTGGAGATAAGCGACCCTGCGGAAAAGGGCGCCGCACTCGGGACAGCGGACCCCGTTGGCGTGCACCAGCTGCACGTGGCGCCGGAGCAGATCCTCGCGGGCGAATCGCCGCCCGCACGCGTCGCACTCGGGCCGTGGGTCTCTGACGGGTGGCGTTGCGGAGGAAGAGGAGGAGGTCGAAGCTGACGGGCTCGCACCGTGGACCGCTTCCATGTGATGGCGCAGATCCTCAGGACTCGCCAGGACAACGGAGCACAACGGGCATGGATGGCCTGCGAACAGGAAAAACAAGTTCTATTAGTTACCTCAATATACATGAAGGTGAGGAACTGGAAACCTCTTCCTCATCTCATTCACCAGTTTGAACCTAGTATATACAAGGGTGAGGAATTGCACAGAGGCCTAGTGACCTCTTCCTCATCTCAATCGCCAGTTTGAGGCCAGTAATACAAGGTGAGGAACTGAACAGAGGCTGACAGCCCCTTGTTTACTACTTAAATCTGTTTACTCGGCTAAAGCCGTTTACTCTCTCAAAAACAAGTCATTAGTACTGGTTTCTTGTTTAATGTAAAAACCGTGCCTAGCGCTTGATCGTGAGGAACTGCATAGAGGACTGGCGACCTCTTCCTCATCTCAATCGCCAGTTTGAGCCCAGTAATACAAGGGTGAGGAATTGCATAGAGGCCTGACGACCTCTTCCTCATCTCGAACGCCAGTTTGAGCCCAGTAATACAAGGGTGAGGAACTGAACAGAGGCTGGCAGCCCCTTGTTTACTACTTGAATCTGTTTACTCAGCTAAAGCCGTTTACTCTCTCTCGAAAACAAGTCATTAGTACTGACGGTTTCTTGTTTAATGTAAAAACCGTACCTGGCGCTTGGTCGTGAGGAGTGGGAGGATGAACTGCTGTGAGGTGGCGTCGCAGGCTGTCGCTTCGCCCGAAGCGTCTCCCGCAGACGTTGCAGTCGAAATGGCGGTCCCTGTGAGCAGCTGCCATGTGACGAGCCAGGTTTCCAGCGAAGACGCGACCGCAGACCTCACACATACGAGGAACAGCCATCTACAACATCGGGTATCTGTAGCAGTACCCTTCTAATAGTAGACAGAAATAAATTACAAGAATGGCTCCTATGACATTCCTAACACTGTTACACGTCTTTATCTTTGTTTCAGTCGCACATGGCGATTTTACTCTCGTCTATAATTCTACTAGCCACTTGAAATTTCGATTTAAAAGCAAAACCAAATTTTATTTTGCACTGGGATATGTAAAATATTAAATATTAATTTTAGCTAATTGGGATTTAGATCATTGGCAAATCGGCTGATGAAAAGATATATTAAATGTTACTTACATTTTAAGATATCCAAAGAGAAAACTCCACACAGTCGCACAAGCACAGGTTGTAAAGTGTATCTCGGAGACGGCAATACTTCGTCCGCGCAGTAAGAGCTCCAAAGACAAACTGATGAAACCCTCGAGGACGCGCTTATAATAACACTCCGGTCGGGAGGAGGCCTCGCCGGAGGAGTGAGGGAAAGTCGCTAATGAGTAAACAACCCCGGGCGGTCACGTAGGCCCTAGCACGCGCCTTGACATGTGACTCCGCGGAGTCGCTCACGGGGGGGGGGCTTGCATCCTCACCGCACCTTTGCTAGTTTTGAACCATTGTGAGGGGTCTGGAAAACAGCTAAGATCCTATGAGGAAAACGCGTTTAAAAATTAATAGCGAGCCCGTTTAAGGGTGAATTCTCAATTTTCTTTAAGGGATGGTTTACTTAGGAGGGCACCCGGCATGTGGTGAAGTTTCATCAAAATCGGTCGGTAAACAGCTGAAATCCCATAAGGAAAACGCGGTTATAAATTAATAGCGGCCTTGTTTGATGGTGGATCTATGGGGTTCTTTCGTCATTTGCTTCCTCTGGGATAGGCCTACACTCTGGAAAAAGTCCCGTGGGAATCGGTGAGTAAATAGGCTAGTTATTAATTTTTGAAAGTTTTTCCTCATCGTGAAAAGTGCTGCAGACGGGGGGGGGGAATGACGTCAGGGGGGGGGGATGACGTCATGGGGGGATGACGTCATGGGGGGATGACGTCAGGGGGGGATGACGTCATAGGGGGGGAGATGACGTCATAGGGGGGGGTCCGAGCTTGGCTATGGGGAAGGTCGGGGGGGGATGACGTCATGGGGGGGTGGGGGGTGGGGGGGGGGTGACGTCATGGGGGGGGTGACCTCGGGGGTGACCTTGGGGTCAAGGTCATCGGGGGGGAAGGGGGGGGGCTTCCACGCGTCCACGCGTCCACACTGCTGTGCTGGTTTTGAACCATCCAATGCCCCCTACTATCATCCAATCAGTTTTCGTTTACACTCGAGTGATTTTATAGCTTATGGTGAAATAACCAAACTACATCACTGATAATGTATAATATTAATAACTTGTAGTAATGTTTTTTTGTTGTCAAAATTCAAATTTTTCACGCCCGGTTTTTCTCGTTGTTTATTTAATGTAAAAGTTACCGTTATAATTTTTACACACCCTGTGCAAAGTGAACGAGCAAAATCAAGAAACTAGTTTTACATCATCACTTTTTTATTAGCGAATTTCCCCTATAGGGAAGAAGCTATTACCGTAGGTCTCTTGGTAAGACTTAAGCCCGAGACCATGATAACTTTTCGTTTTGAGGTCCCCAGATGCCAAAAACACCATTCGTTCAAATTTTTATATATGTAAAAAATCGTGTCCATAAGCACGATAACTCTCGTAAAAAAGGTCCGATCTAAATGAAATTTGGTACAAATGTGTAAAGTACCATTTATTTGAACGAGTTCGAAAACCAGACAAATCGCACCATCCGAAGGGGGTTTTGGGGGGTTTTGTAACCCAAAAATGTTTTTTTTGGAGTTTTCACATGTAATTATCATTTAAAACAAATTTTAATTTATACCATTGAATTCAGCTTAAAATAAACAAGCAATTTGGTATTTTGATCATTGCTCTACGTCAATTGGTTGCTGAGATATTGAACGTGCTGAACACAGTACGTTGTCCAATGTTATTCTTATGGAGAAAAAGAAAAATTTGATATCTCGGTTATTTATCAACATAAACTGACGAAACTTGGTATATCGCTTCATCTGGTTGTGGTTTCTTGTTGTTTGAACAAAAAACTAATTTTTCGCCTATGGTTCCCGTAGCAGCAAACCTAGGTACTCGGCCCCACGTTATTCTTATGGACAATAATAAAGATGTTATATATCGCTTATTTATGAATGTATATGGATGAAACTTGGTATGTAATTTCACTTAGATGAGTTCTATTGATATTTGCATAAAAACCCATTATTTTGTGTTCCTTGTTGCAGCAAACCTGCATACTCATCCCTAATGTTATTCTAATGAAGAATAATGAATATTTTAAATATCGCTTATTTATGAATATATTTCTTATGAATTCTGGTAAGAGACTTAATGTGTTATTAAGACATATATATTCATTGGAAATACGCTGCGTCCGCAGGTTTGCTGTGACGGGAGTATTTTTATAATTTATAATTCTACTAATTTTATTTTATTAGTAACAAACTTTGGTATTTTACAACCGAAAATCTCGTAACCTGTTCCTTTTCATATTTCACAACATCTTAAACTACCAATTGTAAAACACTTAAAGAAAAAACCCATAACTATTTTACATTCTTTCTGGTTGAATCATGATTTTAAAATAGTGAAGAATAAATATATGATGAGGTAGTTTGCCTACCATAAACTTACGAAAAACCCCAACGCCTTATTCAGGGAGAGAACACAATCAGTTGTCAATGGAGACAGATAGAAGACAATGTAACAGACAGACAAACAGAATAGTGCATCGTGATGTGGTATCTGTCAGTGCATGAGTGCATCTATACAGATGCATCCTTGCAAACTACACACAGGACATGCTTGACGACACGACGCCGACGTGTGCATCAACACATCAACACATTTTTGTGAGTCTTATTTGTTCACAAGTTATTTTATACTATATTATCATAACTGTTAAATGTTTTTAGCGAATTTCCCCTATAGGGAAGAAGCTGTTACCGTAGTCGGCATGGTAAGACCTAGGCCCGGGACCATGATAATTTTTCGTTTTGAGATCCCCAGACCCCAAAACACCATTCGTTCGAAACTGTATATATATATATATATATATATATATATATATATATATATATATAAGTGTGTGTCCGTGAGCACGATAACTCTCGTGAAAATTATCCGATTTTGATTAAATATGGTATAAATGTGTAAAGCAACATTTATGACTTTAAGTTCGAAAACCAACCACGTCGCTCTATCCAAAGGAGTATTTTGGGGAGGTTTTGTACCCCAAAAATGGGTTATTTAAATTTGTTACATATAATTTTGAAAATAGTCAAATTTTAGTTTTTACCATTGAATTCAGCTTAAAAAACACACAATTTGGATTTTGATCATTCCTCTACGTCAATTGGTAACCGAGATATTGAAAGTGCTAAACACAGTACGTTGTCTAATGTCATTCTTATGGAGAAAAAGAAAAATGTTATATCTCGCTTATTTATTAACGTATACTGACGAAACCTGGTATACGGCTTTATCTGGTTGTGGTCCATTGATATTTGCTCAAAATAACAATTTTTGCCAAAGGCTCCCGTAGCTACAAACCTGCGTACTCAGCCCCATGTTATTCTTATGGATAATAATTAAATGCTAAGTCTCCCTTAATTATGAACATAAATGAATAATACCCCCACTTGCAACCCCCCCTCCCATACCCGCGGCAGCACAGCGTCCCTGTACCATATTTTTGACCACCCCTAAAAAGTCAACCATTTATTACTAATGTCATAACCGAGTTCGGCACCTAGAAGGTACACAGTAAGACCACTTAACTAATTATTATCTTCTTTCTTTCCCATAAACTCTAGCAACCCAAACCCTAAACTCCTTTGGCTGTACGTTCTACAATAAAAATAAACGGTTGAAAACCAACGAATTATGATAATTCATTCCGGGGACTTACCTTCCCGGTTTACCCAATGCTTATTTTTCCAGCTTTATAAGCTGAATAGCGGGCAGTTTAATTCCTAGAACCTAGATAGGTATTTAAAGAATAACATTTTTAAAGAATTGTATCAGTCTGCAATAACTATTAGCCAAATGATCTTATTTTAATTGCATTTTACCCTTCGTAGCCTAAATAACTATATTATGTTTATAACAAATAAGTCTTGAAGTATATCGTGAATAGCCCACCTATACTTATTAACACTCCAGGATACAATAAACTAATGACGTGGATGTAATTAACGAGATAAATTGCTCGATTTTGTGTAAAATGTTTATTAGATCCACATTTATTTTAATCAAGGAGTACTTACATTTGACAGTTTACATTTAACAATGTAATGAGTTTAACAAGTAAAAACAACAAAATTAATAAATGAAATACAAAATTATATAACAAATATGTTCTATGTTCAGTTAATATTTATAATTATTAAGATAAATTTGAAATATATTCTTCATCGGTGCCGTATGAATATCGCTTGCACCAGCCTCTTTTGGTAATTACTGATTTGAATAGTACAGAAGTGAATTAATAATAACTAGTGGCTGAAAGGGGTTTTAATCCCCCTAGCCCCCTAACCTTTCTCCAATACTCTGCCTTATGTGATTGTTGTTACTCTTTTTATGCTGTGGAAAATCATAATATATACAAATGAATGGCTATTTCCCTTGGTTCCGCCCAGTTGCGGATCCAGCTTTAGAGTCAAGGGGGGGGGGGGGTGGGTGAACTTAGTAGTTGAACGCTCCCTCCGATTAGTATTTTTACGGATAATAATTTTAATAATAATCAATTACCAAAAATAACAGTTAAACCCAACATACACTAAAGTGAACTGAACTAAGATCGAAAAGGCAGAACAGCGTTCATGCGCAGTGTAACGGTGTGATGACTAATAATATCACGTAGACACAGTGGATGCGTAGTCAAACTCCCGTTGCCATGGTAACGTGACGCACGCTCCACTCTGCCTGCACCTCACCGTCCCGCTCACTCGAGCTACCATTGTTCTATCGGAGATCTTCTGATAACTACACAACGTTAATCTTGACGTTTTCCGGCACCCACACCCAAGTACGCGACGGTGGTTTCGCGGGTAAAACAGAAGCAGGGTTTAAAGGGCAGTCGCGTCGCGTCGTTGCGTCAGTGCAGCCAACTGTCAGACGTAATCCGAACGAAATTATCGCTCCCATTAACTGTTTACCCTTAGTTCCACAACTTTAGTATGCATACAGACCGTTTAGAAAAATAATCTATGGTAGATAATGCATAAATTGGATTGGCGATAAAGAATTAATCGCAACACATTTAACCAGAAGCAAATTACACAACTGCACTATTTTTATACAGAATATAACAAACATTTCTTAGCTTGAGGGGGGAGGGGCGATCGCCCCCCTCGTTCCCCCTTGGATTCGCCACTGGTCACGCCATCACTTGAGAATGAGTGCACCAAATTTAATAATTACTTTTTTGTGCTCGTTAATGTCAGCACAAGGTTCTTATAAAAGAAAATTGTTAATCCGACCTAAGGGCTCTGTCCCACAGAGCTTCAAAGTTCCCATTTCTTTTATTAAAGTTGAGTTAATTACACCAAACAGCTGTAAACATACTTGAAAGACATAAACATATGTTCATTATGGAAATTTTAAATCACTTAAATCGCGATCAAATTCTTTATCCGATAGGCGAGTGAGCGTAGCGAACGAGCTAATCCGAGAGGCGAGTGAGCGAAGCGAACGAGCTCATCTTGAAAATGAACGAGTATATGACATAAAACAAATTCAATGACATTAGGACAGGACAACGTCTCTCTGGCCAGCTAGTAAAACAATATAAGTGAGAACACATGTCAGTTCGTAAACAACATGTAATTAAATTGTTTCATGTAAATAGAGCAGACGTTTTTTAATCCCCATGCTTTTCTTATGGAAGATGTTTTACGTTATTTCTCATTTGCTGGTAAATTTGATAAATTCCCGCTATTTTTCCCAAGTCCCTGGGATTAAGATCTTTAACTTATGCCATCTCCCATCATCCTCATTTACCAAACTCCCACAATTTTTTCTTACAGTATTATGTATACAGATTATAACATACGTATATTTAGTATTAAACTCAAATAATTGTTTTCAACGAATAACTAATAGACCTTGTGCGGATCATCGTGAAACCTGGGTGTTATTGGTTAAAGTGGTTTAAACCTGTTTTTTTAGGGTGGGGGTGAGCGATTGACATCTGTTCTTAGTCTGCTGACTAAAAATCGCTTGTGATAATCATCTGTTACGCACCAAACCAAAAACATTGCAACCGCGAAGTGATTGTTATGCAAATCTCTAAGGTTAAGACTGTCCCACACATCTCGCGAATAGGCCTGAACATTTGGCTGAACATTCTCCCGAATGTTCACTGAACATTCCGTCCCGTATTCTTGCTAACAGTACACTATGGCCTAACAAAGGCAAACCATGGCGAGCACGATAGTGTACTCAGTGTGCTCGTGTATGTTCGGGATAGTTTGCCTGGCCATGATTTGTGTTCGCCGTGCTCCGATTTTGTCGGGTTTTTGGCACGAATAAAAAGAGATGAACGTAAGCGAATGGCGAGCATGGTATTGCATGGTATTGGGCGAGCGGTACTTGGTTAGTTCGGTGTGCACATTTGGTTGATTTGGTGCAAGACTCGTGGTCGCAACTCGTTCCGAACATTCGGCGGGACATTCGAGTGAATCATTTGGTGACAGTGTACGGGTACCAATAAGTTCATGCAGCTCCCAAACTTCTCGCGTCTACTCCGAACATTCGGAGTTCGGTCGAGCGTTCGGGCATATTCGCGAGAAGTGTGGGACAGCCTTTATTGATTAGGCCTAACACAAATTATTTTGATTTGCATTCAGCCTAGTGACTTTGTTGCGCCCATATGTTTAAACATTACTTTTATAGGTCAAAATATTTAAATTGCACTAAACAATCAGTAAAAGCAAATAAAGTTTTGTAATTGTAAAAAACTGCTGATCGAACAAGAACAAACATTCCAAATACTAGCCAAATTTTTTCCGCAGGAATAGTATTATGACACATGGTATTGTGAATTTCCCGTCCAACCTGATCCCCCCCACTCTTCTGCTGGCACCCCCTACTCAGGCTTCACGAAGATCCGCACGAGGTCTAACTAACAAATGTTTGATATAAACAAATGCCAGCGGTGGGAATTAATGACTTCAGGGTAATACTGTAAGTCGCATTTTGGCAATAAATAGGAGAATATAAACCACTTGAATTGGTTTCGCGTATTATTAACAATGTAACAATGCAATTAACCCTAATTTTAATTTTGGTTTGATCACATTAGGAAATTAAAAACATTCAGTTTAGGACATGTTTAACCAATGAAGATGTACGGATATGTAAGGATCGTACTGGAGACGAAAAAAATTTGACCGCTTTACCGCTTGTAATATGACCTACTTTAATATGACCTGAACTGTTCGAATGTTTTTTTTTATAGTTTATGAAAATGTGAAATTCTCAAACTATACCACCAAACAGTCGGCAACGAGCCACTGACGGTTATTCTCCAAAGTCCTGTAAAAACTTCATTTGTGCAGTTATAATATATATTTTTAATTTGGATTGCCACATCAGTTGGGAATACATTAAGGTCCAATATTATACATATCTATTTTTCAATCGGATTTGTGTAATTTGTTATAAATTGCCAATGTATCATGTTAAAAAACATAAAAATAGGTGTTTTAAGGTCTTAATTAATTAGTTTAACGGTTTGATATTATTTGTTACCGTTGGAAATGCCTTTTTTCATTATTACTAGTGATCGTCCAGAGGTCGAAATTCAACCAAAAATAATTCCACATAAATCCAAAGTGGCACAAACGAATAATGACTCTTTGCGTGATTTTTTTGCCACATCATGCCTGAGCATTTAAATAACATTCAGTTGAACCAGTGTCCTTATGCAGAATTTCACGAATAACCTCTCTTTCTCTCTTTCCCTCTCCATCACACTCTCTTCCCTGAACTCTCCCCTCACATCCAAGTTTATTTTTGTTAACATGGATTTAAAACGGATAAAAGAAGGGAGTTAACATTCCATTAGCCAGTAATACTTTTATTTATGTTAGTTCTGAAACATCTGTTCTTGATTTTCTGCTACCAATTGTTATTATATCAGCTGTCAAATATACATTTTAATTAATTCCTATTCTTTCATAAGACTAGGGGCTTGAAGGGGCCAAAACCCCTAACCTTTCTCCAATACTCTGCCTCATCTGATTTTCATGTTAAAGAAAATAAAACATTATAAGTAGGATCACATGTTTTTGGGAGCAGCTCTATTACACATGATATCTATGGACCATTGACCCTCTTGTAAAACTTTAAAAAATACAAGCGGGTTGATGGCCCATCGAACCGTTTAAGTGAATGAAAGTTATATTTACTAACTGGGTCGTGGTCCATCGACCCAAAATGAGTTATTTATAAAATATACAAATTTTGTCCGATGTACCATTGGCCCTCTAAATTATTATTGTTTTAACCGGGTATATAGCACATCAATATGATGTGCTATAGAACCTATTTCTCTAAAAGTGTTTAAAGAATGGAGTGGCTCTATTACACATCAGATCGATGGACCATCAAACCTTTCTTATTTAATAAATATTAGAGGGTCGATGGTCCATAGATCTGATGTGTAGAGCCACTTCATTTATTTAAACATTAATATAATATAGGCTATATTAAATAAAAATTGATAGCCGATTGACCATCAATTCAATAATATGCCGAGTTTAAACATGTAAAATAACAGTAGATTGTGTAAAACTAAAACCACAAGTATATATATATATATGTAAATATATAAATATGTTGTCCCGATGGTACATATTAACAATATTTAATTAAATTAATTTAACTATCCACCCCAATTGGGACAATTTAGTTATTGATAGTTATCTTCAGTTATAATGGGATATTTTAGTTATATTTAGTTGAGGCGGAGTTATATTTATCCATTACAAAGGCCATTAAATAATGGAACAGCATTCACTGCTGAGAAGGTCTGCTCATTTTTTTTAAGGTTTTGGCTGGATATTGAAATATGAGTAAGGTTTGAGTCCGTGCGTTGCTTTCTTCCCTGCTTGCCTATATGCTTGTTTGCTTGCAACTTTTATCTAAAAAACGGAACCAACGATTTCCTTCGAATGTTGGAAATAACTAATTTCTGGGATAAAAATAAGTTCTAGACAGGTCTCATCCCCCGAAAAAACCAAATAATGTTAAAAAACGAAAATGAAAAGTTAAAAAATTAACATTGGGCTTATGGAGATTAAAATCAAAACAACAGAATTGTAACAGCTGTTTATA
Source organism: Allygus modestus (assembly GCA_963675035.1). Classification (NCBI taxonomy): domain Eukaryota; kingdom Metazoa; phylum Arthropoda; class Insecta; order Hemiptera; family Cicadellidae; genus Allygus; species Allygus modestus. The sequence continues at coordinate 51,934,871 of OY776116.1, forward strand.
ATCAAGCTGTTTATAATTTTTTATCATAGCGAAACACGTCCGCTTTACTACTCCACAAAGGTATATACACAAAGGTAATATACAAAGGTAATATACACCTTTTAAAATAATGGCACGGCAGTGAAACATTGGGTGCGGAACACATAAGCCCTTGCAACATGGTATTTAAAGCTCAGTTTGTCTCGGTAGTCATTGTAATATTAGTCATTATAGTAGTCATTATAATACTGAATATTTTATGTGATTTAAGTCCACCATCAATAAGTCTAACAAACTACAAGTGTTGTTGAGCAGTTATTTGAAAGAAGCTGGGTCCATAAACAAAAAGAGTTTAACCTTATTCCCGTTCCAATGAGGCTCGGCTCTAATGACCTTCAGCATTCATATGTTAATCCTGTACTTCCTACATTGATAGAGCAAATAATTGACAGCAGGCAATGCACTATAATCAGAAACATGTCTATAAAATCCGTCCCGCATGTCCTTTGGGACTTATCGCTCCGTCGGCCTTTAAAACTGTAAATTAATCAACACTGACGTTAGTAGTTAACTGGACCGATTGATCATACTTTTGTCAGGAGGATAGTTAGTACATCAGAATTAAACCTTTGCCTACTCCTGCTCCAAATATGCTTTACTTCATGGTTCCCCGAATGTTGGAGCCATCGAATTTAAGGGTTATTTAATGTGGCTAATCACATTGAATAATATTGTTTTGTATAGAAAATTATTCTAAAAACTAACATTGGGGTTATGGTTAATATTTGTAAATAAAAACAAAAGAATCTTAACAGCTGTTAATAAAAATCAATCATTCAATCGTAAAAATAACACTTACTTGGTAAAGTGCACGTCATTTGGTTGTGAGAATAGTGGTTGGACCTAATGTGTAGACTGAACTAAATATACATGATTATAGGTTATTTATAGATTATAGAGAACCATTAAATCTGAATATTGAATAAAGCGACATCTCCAAAATGGAAGTAAACGATCAAATAAGCAAAACAAATCAATATGCTCGCCTTGGAGTGGAACAGAGAGTATAATAACTCTAGGCATTTTTAACGAACTGACTGGCTTCTCGAGCAAAGCTCTGTACCCCAGGTGTTTAACAAATGTTAACTAACTTCTCAAAAATGAAATCGTTATCGCGAGCTAAGCCGCGACGGGCTACTAGTTACCTTTTATCAGAATATTTGGGATTATCACAACCTTAATTTATAATCTGTGCCTGTTGTAAAATAATGTATATTTGGTTTCTGAAAATAATTAAATCTGCTTGGCCGTTTGTGAAGTCATTCAATTGAATTCATCAACGCAAATAATAAGAATCTAGGAAATTGACGCGCGAATTACCTTCATACAGTGATATTACGTAATACATCTAGGGAAATATTATATTTGTAACTGCAACAAGTTATTTACGATGAACTAGCAACTGCTGTATATAAAATAAACTAATAGTATCACATTCATCGTCTTGGTAAGCTGCTATCTAAGCTGTTACCAGTGTTTTTAAGCTGGAGAGACACTTTACAGGGGCGTGCAGGGGCGAGCGGGACTTATTCAGTCTCTCAGCTGGCATCCTAATTGGCATTTAATACGCGTTGCCAGCAGTGCCAACATCACGCGGTTACAGTGCCCCGTCTTCTGAACTGTTAATAATTAACATTCCTTACTTTTACCGTTGGGTTTAAACTACCTAGTACACTAATACATGTATATCGATAAATATATTGTTGACTGTTGTTCTTCTATGTAATTATAATATTTCACCACCTTTTCATTATACATTTCAACATGGCCTTCGAATTCTGGAATATTAATGTTTTTGATATAATACTGGCTAGAGAACTGACTATATTGAAGTCATGTTATTTCACTGTACCTAAAAATATGCCCTGTTACTGGAAATTTGTATTTTAATTGGTGGTGGAACCCTTCATCAAAGTGTTCTTCTCGTAGGTTGAGTGGACCAGTGAATGACCACCCTCCAATGAAAACAGTTTTGATAAAAATCATTTATAATAAGGCTTTAAATCTAAATACAAAAACTAAAACGAGCTTAAAGACAGTAGTTACTTTATACTATGATTATATTATTAACTGTGCTAGCATTGTTGATAATTATTGTGTGTATTGAAGCTTTGTTTTGAATGTTTTTGATGTTGCCAGCTGAGGATTTATATTGCTGAGCTATTGTATTTTCGGTAATGCAGTATGCAAAAATGTAAATGTAATGTAATGTAAATAGGCTTTCGCATGTATACGTTTTGTGACAATCCACAGTCATGAACAATTTGTTTCTTATTTAAAAATATATATATTTTTATACTTAATTAAATATTTGTCCATAATTTCATGTTCATTGACTAATAAACCTCTTATTCATTTCTTGCAATACCTACCAAACATCGAAAACCATAATTTTAGGTTCTTGCTGGTAAGACATTTGCTTGTTATAAGCACACCCTTTGATGGTACGGTTGCTTTTTTATTCAACTTACTTGACTTGAACCTTTTGTTGTTGAGCAACTACGTGCATGGCGAATTCTGCTAGTGCTCTGGCTATGCTATGCCTTAGTAACTTGCGGATGCGCTAGGAACGTGAAATGTCCATGTAGCTTGTTACTAGAAACCATCGGAAAAATTGCCAAATCACATAATTTTGTAAACATGAAGTTGTTGAAATGTTAGAGTTTTTTAAAGTCTTAAAGTTAAATCGTTAAACTTAAAGTCACGTAAACTGCCTTATAACTTAAGGTTGTTACTGTTGGTTCTATCCCCTAACAATATTAACAAATCGTATTTAACAGATTACAATAGTTAAAAATTCGTTTACGATTTTCATTATTCACAAACACTTGGTAATATAGGGCTGTGGCCTATTCATTAAAAAACTACACGTCTACATGCTAGGACCAACAGCAGTCACATGAACAGTTTATTTATAAAAACCCACAAGAAATAATTAAAATCTCTAAATTGTTTTAGATATTTTGGGATGATGTGCTCTCATAGCAGGTGGGAAAAGCATTAAGTACAAATGTTGTCAAATTAGGATAATAATTTAATCTTTGCCTATGTATTTTACTTAGAGAGTTTTAGATGTGTTTTTACTTAGAGAGTACCTGGTGGCGTAAAAAATGGCATACGACATATCGTTAAACTATATACCAGGAGTCTCATATTTTGGTATCCGATTTCTGAATATGATGACTTATATGAAACAAGGTCAAATCAACAATTTAAATTATTTCAACCCCTCAAAACAAAATGCTTAATATTAGTTAAACATTGTTTCATGTTTGTCAGTTATGATCCTATAAAAAAATAAGCCCATCTTTGCAATGCTATAAAAGTCTTCTGAAATGAATATAGCATGATTGAGACTTTTTTATATTCGGTTGATCACTATGTTCAAAATATATAGCACAATAACTGTACAAATATGTCAAAGTTTAAAGATTACGATTTTGTTGGCTATTTAAATCATCAAAACTGGGTATATGACTGCAGATATATACTTTGTACGATGTGCACATAATGTGTGTTAGATGGTATGCTGCTAAGAACTATACTAGGACGAGAAACAATTCAAAACCACGAAGAGATGCCTTATGTAAAGCTCAAGCGACTACTATTGTTCGTTTAAAGTAGAATTTGTGGCATTGTATTGTATAGGTAACGCTATATTTTTCAAATGTTGGCTATTTGTGAAGGTCTCTTCGTCGTTTTGAATTGTATGTCGCTCTAATTACTGATTACTTACTGGTTCTATGTTTTATTTCCACATATTCTACATGATTTTCAGGATAAGTTTTGACCGAATTCAGAGAATTTTCTACGGCTATTTCGTGGTTTTCAAAATTGTTTTCTATTTTAATACTGTAGTGAGAGACCTAATTTTTTGCACACAATACTTTACACTTAGTAGACCAGCAGTAGTAATTTAACCAGGTTTTATTATATCAACTCCTGATACAAGGGTTATTGAATGATTTTTTATTTAGGTTACGTGAACTACAGGTGAAAAATAGCTACCATATTTACTATGTTTTTGGAATGAACAAAATGTTTCATAAAAGACTTGGATGTTGGAATAAATCAATTCTACAGCATGCTCTTTATAAGGTTGATATGTATACTTGCTGGTATTTAAAAATCTGTTTGTACAAATATAACGGTTGGTGGATCTAGTAATTTTCTTAATCAATCCATGCAACAGCATTTATGATTGCATTGTTAACAACTACAACCTATCAACGGAGTTATTTGCCATTTCGGATCGGATCTTAAATTTGACATGAAAACGTTGTTTGAAATTAAGATTTTTACATATTTGGCTCTGTTACACATCAGTTCTATGGACCATCAACCCTCTAACATTTATAAAATAACAACGGTTCGATGGTCCATCGATCTGTTGTGTAATAGAAGAACCTTAACTTAAATGTTTAATTGATTTGTTGTAGGTTCGAAGGACCATCGAACCATCTGGCTTAATTCTATTACAATAAAATAACAGGTTCAATGGGTCATCGGACCAAACTTTAACAAATCCTTTTTAATTTAAAATTGGTTCCATAGAGCCAATTCTTTATTAAATAATATTATAGATCGCAATAGGGCGATGGACCACCGAACCAAAACGTATTTTTATTTAAGGTTCGATGGTCCATCGATATGATGTGTAATAGACCCAGCCCCCATGTTTTAATGCAAACAAAGCAGACGTTTTTAAATTCCTATGTTTTTCTTATGGGTAATATTGTACGATATTTCTCGTTTGATGGTAGATTTTTATAAATACTATTATTATTCCCGAGTCTCTGGGATCAAGATCTTTAATTTGAGCCGTCTCCCATCATCCTGCGATTTGCCAAACTCCCACAGTTTGGACATACAAATTTCGCTTACAGAATTATATATGGAGATTTGCATTGAAACTGTGAAGGCCTGAGGGACGTAGCCCTGATGGTCAATGTAATTTATATGGGGTTTCTGCACATTGACACGACAGTACCTTTTTTAATGGTATGCGTTTATTTCTCCTACGCTGCACACACGCCAAGAAAAAAGGAGGGACAGTTTTGTGCTTGCCTATTAATACAATGATAACTGCCAAATTATAAAAATAACCCGAAATTTACTAAAAATCAATCACAAATTTGAGGAAATGGAAAGAAAATTAACGTTGAATACAGAATTTAACCCGTAAATCAGGGATTGATATTAATTAGTAAACAATGCCTACCAATTTATGAAATTTGTAATGGAGAAAAGTAATAATATCGTCAAAGGATGTTTGAAAACTACATCTTACTTATTAGACAAGAGATATGCTAATGTTAATATGTCTTTACAAAGTTTATTCTCTGCTCCGCCAATCGGTAATTGCCACGTAAGATTTGTACCTTTAGTTAGTTATTTTTGAAAAAGTGTTGCGAACTATAGGTTGTGTATGAGTATAGTTTGTAGATATTGTACAACAAGTATAACTTTATGGAAATATAATATATTGTTGAGGATAAACTCTAGAAACAACACAAATTAGTTCTTTATTTATTATTTTACTTGGCAAAAACTATAAGATATCAGACAAATGTTAATTATTTACTAAATTTAAGGGGAATTTATTTTTTAACTCGTTTTACATTTATATATAGTATCGGAACAGGGAATATACACAATTTATACTTGTAATCATTTTAGTTGAATGACAAATAACAGAATAAAGAAGTAGTGCCACAGTGGTCTGTGAGTATAGCAAAATTATGTGGTTTTACAGGCCGACAAAATAGTCTGTTAAGTATTTTATAAATAATATTTCCATCCAAACTACTAATAATGATGTCTACTTTCTAATATGTCTACTGTCTAATATTAAACATCAAATCTTTTGGCACGTAACATGGTAAAACTTTCATTTTGTAGTGAGAATCTCAAGAAAAATTCCCAAACCAAAAGCATTTTAAAACAAATGCTCACGGCTCTTTGGAGTACTGATTAAAACTTTAAAACATGAAAAGTAATATATAATTGGGAAAGTGTTTTTGTAAAAAAAAAAGTTTTCCACAACCTATAGAATTACAGATGAGCATTGCACCTTTACAACAATGAAAAATAGTCAAAAGAAACAGAATGTCGAATGATTGACGTTGTATTTGTTTCTCTAGGTTTTGGAATGTTTTTAATGACATATTTGATTCTGATATCATGTACCATAATGGCTACATGTATCATTTATCATATATCATGCATGGTATTTTCTTTATATTAATAGGCAAGCACAAAACTGTCCCTCCTTTATTCTCAGCGTGTTCATCGTAGGAGAAATTGACGCATACCGTTAGAAAGGTAAGGGCTACGCCCTGAGGGCTTTCAAAGGTCCAATCTTAATCTTATGGAAGAACATTAATCAATGAAATTGTATTTTGACAGCTGATATAATAAAAAATGCTAGCACAACAGCGAGAATAGATGTTTCAAGAGTAATGTAAGTAAAAATACTACTGACTGCTGGAATAGTAACGCTCTTCTGTTATCCGTTTTAACTCCACATTAAAAAAAATAAACCTTGTGGTGGGAGAGGGGAAGGAGGAGGGTGAGCAAGAGGACCCACTAATTTATTTAGTTATTTGTGAAGTTAAGAACCATGCTACTGGTTTAAATGATTTGGTTCAACTACTGATGCAGGATAATGTCATGTGATAAAACATTCACGCAAAAACAGCCACTATTCGCCAATAATATTTGGACGTATTTCGAATTTTTGGGCGGTCGCTAGTTATATTTAAACAACAATCATACATCGTTATGTTATGTATCATACGAACCAACCTTTAAATGTTATAAAAACACATTAATACGGCACCGAAAATTTCACCGACCACCATAAAACACACGTACCCGTACCCATACTCTTATTACTCATGCCTCCTCCGTTACAGATAAAAGAAACACAAAATAATATTGGCTAAGACGAAATAAAAATATACATCGGTCGATTTTAAAATAAATCACTTTGAATTAAGTTGTATATTTTAAAGGTGAGAAATATGACAACGTTCAGAGTTTGGGATTGGCAGTATGGTAACAAAAATGTATTGTATTACTGCACTATTAAGGGAAGTAGTTATTAATTTTATAAATTATGTTTAAAACCAGCAAATCAGTCGAAATTGATTTCCAACGTTAATTTTCGGCCGTCTGAATCAAAATAAATATTGAGGAATGTGTCCAAGTACAGTCATGCTATTCAGAATATTTACGCGTGATTGGAATCGACCCATGGTTTTAACAGATTCCTGACCGCTGTGCGCAAAACAGGTATAAGCCCTGCCGGGGTTCACGAATACGAACCAACCTTTAAATGTTATAAAAAACACATTAATACGGCACCGAACATTTCACCGACCGCCATAAAACACACGTACCCGTACCCACACTCTTATTACTCATGCCTCCTCCGTCACTCCCTCCCTCTTACTAGCTGCTCTGTTGACCACCTCCCCGGATTTTTAATAGACTAGGAGCGACGAGGGTATTTTTTATTCATGATACATAGTTGGGTATAGGGGGGAAAAATTGGTTTCTCATCTACAAAATAACGGAGGAAAAACGTGTTCCACAATCAATAGTGTGATAAGCCTACTATGAGAAATATCAAAAGAATCATGTTTTAATTTGACAAATCATGTATTTCTTCATTGTAAATTAAAAAAAATATTATTTAAAACTCCTAAAAGCCTCCAATCTAGTGCGTTTAGAATACCTTTTTATAATATCATGCCACTTTCACTTTTGCAAACAAGTTATTTCCTTTAAATTGCATCGCGTAAAACATTGAACGGCGAGAAGTGGTTTAATTTTGACGAACTTTGCGGCCTCAAGGAAGGATTACAGTTGTACACATTCTTCATTCATAAATTAGCCAAAGCGTTATCACGAGGCCTAAGCATTAAACAGTCCCATGACTCATTTTAGTTTTGAAACCCGGCAGTTATTGCACATTAAACACATTTTTAATCAAAAGCCTACTTTTAACTTTTAGTTACCTTTTATTTTTTAGAAAATTTGAACAACACAAGAAATACTTAACAAAAACTTAGTTTTCATTATTTGTACATCCACAGCATAAAAGCACTACTGTTTTTTCGAAAATATGTCCCCTTAAGGTTTGGCGAAGGACTGATCATGATTAAATCCTTTGGTTACTGTTTGTCAGGAATAAAAGTATGACGATTGATCCAATTCAAACGTATGAAGTAATATGATTACATTCATTAATTATTATTATTGGACCGCACACTGGTTGTTTACGTTATACATGGATATATATTAAGACAATAGGTCTTCCCACACTGAAAAACGTAGGCAAAAGAAGGGATCACTATATTTCTCGATAAATGTTGACTTAAGTGCATCCACAATATCAAAGTATAAATGTGCTACAATTGTGTGGCTTTAAAGCCGTTACTGTGTTCCACTCACCTTTTCTCATGTGTTCTTTTATTTTTTATGTTTTTTTATTGGTTGATAACAAAACCATATTTAAATGGCAATTACATTTCATATGTGGCATTGCTTAGAGTATTATTTGACAATACAGAGATCATAATAATATTATAAGAATAGTCAATTTTCCTGCCACAATGAGTGAATGCATGTATTTTGTTCATTTAATATCGTCCCTAGATATTTAACTGTCAATTGCACCAGGGAGTCATCCCACGGTTACCACTGATTTGACAACCCCATTCATTTGGTACCCAATACGTATAAAGTCAGGAGCGTCAAATTAGGCGGGGCGGGGATTTTGCAATGTTGCCAGTTTGTGCAAACAAACATTTGGGGGAATTTTCAGAAACACATATTTTCAGAACCCAGTGAACCCTTATGTGTTTTTCTTTCTCAGATGATCGGCTGGCTTGTTTTATAAAACTAGAACTGTAATTTCGTATCGCGATTCTGTATATTTAACAAATTGATTTAGTACCCAAAGAAACCATCAGATTGCGTAGGGGTACACCCGATGGTACACCACGGTAATCACGGCGTCTAACCTCGCTTCTGATGCCGGGCCCGGTCCAGTGAAGCAGGCTTTATGACCAATGTACGGTACCACCTTCATCAACAAGTATTAACAGATTAAATGAGTCTTAATTTTTATCAGAATTTGATTGAACGGTACCCGTATTTAGTAAAATAATTAGAGCTGACTTTATTGTTACAAAATGTCCAAGGTCATTATTGTCTCCTTTCCAGACACATTAATATTACATTAAATATACATTAATGCTTCTGTATTCTGTGGTTCTGTTTTTGTGTTTTAAGTTCGATAAAAATTATTTATCCTAAAGTACCACCATGTAATTTTCTATAGGAGGTTGTATATAAGCAATCGATTTATTGATTTTATTTGAATTTGAACACCTCGGCAGATGCTTTAGTCAAGTAGTTTTCCACAGCAATCTCGCGAAAACCGCCTGCTTTGTGTAAAGCCCGCCATATACACGGCGAGCATTTTTCCTACACAAATGGTACCCCATCTATAGTGGATTTTTGCCCTGACGCAAACCATTTGTGTCGGGTTTCTGGCGAAGATCAAAGGAATCGTCGGCGTCCGAAAATGTACGACCGTGTGTGGATAGCTGTAAACCCAAATTATGAAGACAAATTTATAGGCATTATATATTATATTATACTATTAATAGACCTATTGTGTATTTTTGTATATTATTTATTATATACAAATGTTAAAAGTTTGGAATAACACTTTTTGTTTGATCATTTAAATCATTATTTATAATCCCAGGTAACCGTCGCGCGTCATATTTTATCTAGCGTTTTATTAACCAATTGAAACTGATCACACGATGGTCCAGACTGAATTTGGTCAGACTCCATGTTGCACCCAACCGTATAATTTACAAACGTTACACACAAACAAGGGGAAAAGAATCACAGAATCACATATTGAACAAAGGATTGAATATAGAACATTTACTAGAACAATATTACAGTTGTAGTAAATTATAATTTGAAACTATTTAAAATAATTATCGATGTTCTAAACTTCAATATTTACTTATTCTCAAAACAAAATATAAACCGATACAAAAACATATGAATTTATAAATTTAAACGTATGCATGGCCAAATTACAGACGCAATATCTGTCATCATGGGTCTCTCAGCGTTGCGAGTTCGTGCCCCAAAACCCACGATATTTAGTGTGGCCTTGGATTTTCGACCTAGACATATTGTGCCAGAACCTCATATGGTAAAAATACAAAAGCTCCCACACGCCTAATTTGACGATCCTGACTGTAGAGGATAAATTACCTCATAATGAATACAACAGATGCGGCGACTTCATTGCTGGCATCTTAACGTCACTTGCAGCCAATCACGGCCGCATTCAGCCATTATATTCCTTACCAATTTACCCTTTGATTTTTTAAACTGATTGTTATATATTACTAGCTGAGTAAACAACTGGTTAAAATTTCTGCTGAAACTACATCTGTTTAAGTAAATTATCTGAACCATCTATCTATATCTATAATACGCTAATCAGATTTTTGTGAACTGAACTCCTCTGTTATTTTTGAACTAATTCCGATTATTAAGGTGTCAACAAAATGGACCAGATTGGTAGTTGTGCAAAGTGGTTTTCAATTTTCAATATTTTTAATATGAAAGGCAAGGGTCGCCCTCAAAGTTCGTTTTTTCCATAAGATTAACATGGGGAATAGTTTGAATTCAGTTGCATTCTAAAACAGGTGATGAGTAAAATACAGGTAAACAGTAATAATAGTTGATTGCTCGATTTAGAGCAACAGGTCCACTAGCTAATCCTATTGCTCATAAAAATAACATTGTAACTTTAAAATTATCTGGGGTGAAGCCTTAAGGGATTGCCAAGATGGTAATATGCCTATATGTAGCCCAGGTAAATTATCTACTAACATGAAAATATTTAGCTCGATTGGTTTAGTAGTTTTTACGTTAAAACGGAACATAAAAGTCGACAGACATACAACACCTTTCTTTTATAAATGCATATGTTGAAGACAACCAACGCACATTAAGACTTAATTATTAAAACTATACTTAATAGTTATAGAATAATAATAAAGTAGTTATGTACTAATAAATTAGTTGTGCGTGTGTGCGTGTGACCCACGTGAATTATTTTTGTGTAAAGACGGATGTTTATTCCGACCTCAGAGGTCCGCCCCACTGGATTCTTTTATCATTTCCCAACATCCCGTTTTGACGTGTGATGGTTCTTTGGATTGTTTTACAAATCCGCATGTCTTTAATGATGTCCCAACGTTGGATATGTCCCTCCTACCAACCTTAGGGCTCCGCCCCCTGGAAAAAAATGCCTCGTTGTTAGTTCCGTTTTTATACGTGACTTTAGCCAGTTATCGTTGATCCGAAACATTCTGATACTTTTTTTATAACATCAACCTAAGGGTTCCATCCTATTGGCTAAAACGTTGCCATGTCATTCTTATGGAGAAAACAGTACTCCAGGTGACTGCGAAAAAGGCTCCTCAACTCGGTTCCTAGACCATACGAAGTGGTTGGGGGGATAACAAACTTCGAATAATTTTTTCCCAACCTCAGGGCTTCACCCCACTGTCTTTTATATCACTTCCCGACTTCCAGTTATGACATGTGATGATTTTTTTATTAGTTCTAAAAACCCGCATCTCTTGAATGAAGCTCCCGACATTGGATACGTCCCCCCAGGAACCTTGGGGTTCCGCCTCCTGGCAAAGTTGCTTTGTTATTATTACAACTATACCATACCTTTGTAGGGAACCGAACGATTGGACATAATTTGTTTGTTTTTCCCTTAGGCCTCAGGACCCCATTGGCACCAAAAGCTGTAATGTTATTCTTATGGGAAAGAATTTGTACTAAATGGCTTGAAACGTCTATGTTACGTAGTTTTTTCGTGATAGAATCACAAACTATCAGACACACTTTGAGATTTAAAATATTGGTAAGACCCGATAGTAGGACAGCATCATATATATGATAATAGCGAGTAATGGCGACGTGTAACCATTTCAGAGTAACTACTGAACTGAGCGGCCAGGTTGGTGGGCCAGATTTCCCTTAGCCCAAGAATGATAAAAAATACAATATCCTTATTTAAATTAGTTAAAAGTTTGCAATTGGCAAAATAATGCTGGTTTTTTGCCATTTTTATCATCCTATGTATAAGGCGACATGCATTCACTTATGTTGAGAAAACTACAAGACGTAGAGCCGCCAGGTTGGTGTCAATAGATTTCCAGTAGCTCCCGGATGGTGGAAACTTATGATTGACTGATAATTGCCAAAAAAGCTTGTTTCTTTCAATTCTTAGTTATTTTTGATAATTTTGGTTACCACACTTTGTGTTCCCTTCTTTGCATCCGAATTCAATTTTAAGTTAATATTATTTTTGTAAATAAAGCAGACAACGGTACTTGATTAAAATTAGGTTTTTTGATTCAAATTCCAAAGCAATATGCAACAAAAATCCACGCTGAGTGGGAAGAGTAATAATTTGTTTGTATAAAAGTATCAGAAAAATTAATTTGTGGTAACATTCCAATTGTACCAATCAACGTCAATGACTTCCTAACTGATAGTTATTTACTTACAAAGTCTGCCTTGAGGGTATACTTTTTTATTAAATGAGCAGGGTATTTGATTTAATTTGATGAAGTATATGAACATTTTATTTTGTAAGCAACAATGTAATTTAGTACAAATTATAAACATGTTGTTTTTTAATTTTGGTTTGACGTGATCAATAAATGTATATGTATTTTGACAAATAAATTAGTTATTGAGAATATTAGTTATTTCAAGTTAATAAATAAGTAAGATATGCATCTAGTGTGTAACGAAACTGTCGTACTGGTTTTATTTTTGATATAGATGTACAGGAATAAATTAGTTTGAATGATATAACAAATTGTAAATATAAATTAAGTTGTTTTTAGTTATACATGTTTCTAATACCTTTTGAGGATACACCGTATTTACATTTTCCTTTGACCGAAATTTGCCAAGAGTGCCCCCGCCGGTTCACGGCCCATTGGCACTCGTGTTTCTATCCTAAATAGCTTTCTGGGGAATTGTCTACACATTTCTATCTTTTGATAACATTACCCAGGGCCGGAGAGAATACCTATTAAGGGCTCTCAGCCACTCATACCACTGAAGTTTGACGTAAAAGCCGCCGCTGCCGGCGAATGAAGGGGTACTTTGGCCACGTGACGTACGTAAGGGGTTCGCTACACTACCCTCCGCGACCCGGAACTCGCCAGGCCACGAACAAAGTTGAAACATCGCGATTCGATTATGTTTCCCTTGTTATTGGTAAATTGTTGAAGTAGCTACAAAATTATGAGCAAAACGAGTCCAAACACGAATAATTACAACGATTCTAAACGTGGCAAATACAACTCACTTGTACAAAGTACCAAGTATAATAGCCAAACAACATTTTGCAAAGTATTTGGGTTGTAATAACGTGTAATTTTATGTGCAATTGTTTTCAGAGGTTAAAAATAAAACAAGTGTTATGTAGTTAAAAGTTACTTGTTTACTGATTTCTTATCGTACGTGGTGTTGTAACATATATTTATAATTAGTAGGCCTACTACGGTAAAACATAAGTTTTCATAAAAAAAAAAAAACAAATGGTTGGTAAACAACATACAAATTAATATACCATAAACAATATATACAAATGCATCAAACATAAATAATACTTAAGAGACATTAAGAAATATGTACGCATTAAGATTAAATATTTCAATGCACATCATGGTCGCACCCCGGGTAACCAAAGTGCTTAATCAACCTCTCGGGTAGGTTAATTTTCATTTGAATAGCTTCAACATGTTTTATGAGTGTGGACTCATTGACCTTAGGTGCGTGTCTTAGGTGTGATTCATTAAATAATGTTATTTGTGAACATAAATTGCAAACAACAGAGCGCGGGATTATCATAAAAATGTACCGAACAAGTAAAACCAATACTAGCAATACAACAATATGACGAGCCCTTAACATTCAATTTACATTCATTGTACACGGTATTCATCACAAAGGTCCAAATGGCCCATATTAAATATTGTTGCCCACTTGTCACAGTGTGTGAAGCGAATTCATAAAACATTATATCTGTGTCGTGTTTGGACTCATTTTGATCGTCTTACCGTCTTTGGACTCTTTTAACGCCTTAAAAATAGCTACCTCGATAACTATGTCGGTTTGCATACATGGTCACTTTTCAACGGGCTAGAACTAACCCCTTAACCCCCTACTAATCCTTTACTTACTTTCAATAATTTAATGAGTTGAAAGCAATATATCAAAAATGTAGTACCAAGTGTAGGATGATCTAATATTATTGTGTTTTAGATGTTCTCAAAGAATAAATATGCGTAATGAAAGCCTACGGCCGTTGATCCTTACAGCCGCATTCTTCATAGTAAAGTGACAAATTCCTTTGCCACCACCATCACGGGGTTGTCATAGGTATTTTTCTGGTTTCAATGGTAGGTGAGTTCCCGAATTGAAATTAATGCGTTTTGGGTATATGTATCTTAATTTATATCTGTTTTTGCTTGTCTGTGCCAGTGGAATTTTGCATTTAACGTTTTTATATCTTAATTTTTTACAGTTTTTAACCCCAAATATGAAAAAAATCTGTCGACGTATTTTGGAGGCGTGCCACTCTCATCACTACATTCTACAAAAGAAAGATTAGGCAGAACCAAACTATATTTAGTATTCCTTAAATATTTTCAATCTAGTTTTTCAACGTACGTGTTTAACCACTTGCTAAAAACAGTAGCCTATAGTTGTGTTGGAAAAGTTTACATTTTCCCATTACTTTATAATAATAAAAAAAGTTGTTTTGCTTGTTTGTTTTCATATTAATAACCAACATGATTGTAATGATTCATGACCATGTAATCTGCAGTCGAGGCCATTAGTGCAGTATGCACTGATCGTGTGCGCAAAACGACTAGGACCGCGAGGGATCCAAGCGACCGCTGTGCGCAAAACGACTGATGGATTCGACAGATTCTTTACCACTGTGCGCAAAACGTGTATGCCCAGTCAAGGGTCCACGGGAGCTGAGGATACGTAAACGTATGGCAAAAAATTATTGTTGAATATTATTTTATGGACCATGGTGAAGGCTAAAATATATGACGTCACTTTCCCAAGTGGTTGATAATAGGAGGGGAGGGGGATAAACGTGGTGGAGCGCTATGGGTAAAAACTACACTATCTTGGTAATGATAGGATGTATAAAGTTAAAATGTCGTTCTATTCTCAAAATTATGGACAGCAATAATGGTTATAAGGTATGAGATCGTACCTCGATAGTAAAAGAGCTACATAATAACAAGTAAAACGTCATTCAAGTAAATTCTAAGGTTAATTTTTATTTTGAAATGTAATAAATCTGTATTTTTTATTTCAACTAAAATTACCTGGAATGTAAGTTACTTAGTACATTTTAGTGGTCATTTCAAAATAGATTAGCAGCTGAAAGAAAACATTATAAATTGCATGACGATATAATCAAAAATATTAACCTCTACTCAATTAATAATTAAAATCATAAATAATTATGTTTATACAATTAATTTTAATATAATATTGTTGTAAATAACCATCAGGAAAATAAAGATTGCTTGGGAAAAAAACCTATACTTTACCATAATGGCTTCTTTGTTGGTTTTGTTATCTATAGTTGTTTAGATTGTTTAACATTATTTCAAACACAATACGAAAAATTTCATGAACAAACATCTGAACTTCATCTCCATCTCAACTCAACTCAATTTTAGTCACACCCGTGTGTGTATGTTTAGCAACGCAACTATACAACCGTAATCGCATCACAAACCAAATGAGGGTATTGTGACAGACCAGTGATTTAGGGTGGTAAGGTAGGAGTTTGAGAGTTACGGGTTTGGGAGGACACGCTCACGTTAGACTATAAAGTTAAAATATCATATTATTACTATTTTGTCAAACACATGATTATAGCTAATATTAAAACTAATAGTTACCTCTTTTAGGTTAAAACCTTTGTACTTCAACATTATTATTTTTGGTTATGCCTCTGTTATATATGAATTATTTTACTGAAGATAAATATGGTTTTTTCAAGTAAAAAATAGGCACATATAGAAGGAAATAGCTTTCTGCTGATACCAAATAATGAGTGATATGAAACTTTAGAAATTCTTATTCTCAAACTATTAACTTCAATTTAATGCCTTTAGAAGAGACTTTATATCTAAGTCCACATTTCTGAATACTAAATCTTTTACAGTAATGGTACATTTAAAATTTACTAGGTCAACAACGGAAAGCCAGAATTTTATATTTTAAAGCTGAATTAAAAGCGTAAACACATACTGAGATCATAAAGTGTCCCGTCACGGGACAAAGTGTGACTAGTTTATTTCACAATCGGTCAACATTTTCTTGGGCTGAGATACATGCAGACACGGGAAATAAGCAACCCGTCAATAAAAATCATACGTAATTACATACTATTTCACATAACCTGCTATACATAACTGCTTAGTTACACAAGTGCCAAACGAAACACACGTATGACCATTTAAAATTAATCTACCGTACAATAGCAAATATAAGAGTAACATGGCGGTGACCTAGACAAAGGGTGGTGGTAAGCGGGTCACACGTGATAAGAAAAATCGCAAAAACTACAGGTTTGTGTGAGACAATGATACATAAAAACGTAATAAACCAACCTCCCAACTGTAATATTCGACAATACAAAAACAACGCACGTATTTCAACTGCAGGCAAATAATATTTATACTAATAATACATCAACGGTTGTATTCAAACATCTGAAAATAACCATGACATGATTTGGTTACCATGACACGTTTTTTTCAACTGTAGTCATATTACAGAGTGGTATAAAACTCGACTACATAAAATAACTAGTTTGAAATACGTAATACTAGCTAAATTCATGCAAGGTTCGAAATATGATTAAAGATGATTTGGAACAAAGTAAAACAAAGCATTATTGTAAATTACAAAAATAGCAAAAAATATTTAAAACTCGAATTGAAATAACACCATCAATGGTAAATTCACCTCCCAAGCCATTGGAAAGTTATAAATACAGGCAACTGTACACAAGATAGGGGAGGGTGGTTAAATAAAATTATTGTCTTTAGTTTGACGGGACAGACTGTGAGTAGCTGGGGCCGCGCGCCGTGGCCGGACGTTGGTGTTGCTGTGGCGCGAAAATTATAACGGTTTCCTTTGTGAGCTCAATGATGAAATATTTGTACTGAGTGCAGTCTGCAAACATAAAGTGGTCATTTTGGGGACTATTACGCTAGGTCCTGGAAAGGCCGCATACCAAATTTTAATCTCAGGACTTAAGACTGTTAAAAACTATTCTGATTTATACAGAGTCCTCAAAATGACGTTTTCGTGTATGAAAAGCGGCGTTTTGAGGACCTGGCGCGAGGACTTGCAGGTCCTGAAAACGCCGCGTTCCAAGCACTTAGGTCCTGGAAAGGTCTTATATATAAATCTATATATATATATATATATATATATATATATATATATATATATATATATATATATATATATACATATATATAAATTTGAACGAATAGTGTTTTGGGCATCTGGGGACCTCAAAACAAAAAGTTATCATGGTCTCGGGCTTAAGTCTTACCATGAGACCTACGGTAATATCTTCTTCCCTATTGGGGAAATTCGCTAAAAATGTTCAAAATTGACTACAAACAGGTAATAAAAGCAGGCATCAAAAACTCGGCTTTGGAGAGCGTTCATGTGCATGGCAACAATATATTGTACATGAATGCAACAAAATGCAATTGAGGTTTGCTATGCAATGCAAACCATTGTACACGCAGTTCATCTGAAGATGACAGCATAGACTGCCGAAATATATCACCAAATATTAAATAGTAGTAGTTATAAGTGTAATTACACAAATGTACTGTTGTTCTGACGAATCAATGTTTTTTTTATTTAGTAATACCTCGTTCAGTTATATCACAGGGAGGTTATAAAACAGTATTTATCAGATGGACCTTCTTAAATAATTTAAGAAATTTTCTTTAATTATTAAGTATTAATCCAACAATTAGACAAATTGATAAAGTAGTTCTAACATAATACTTCAGTAAATTTATGGAATACAAATTAAATAATCATTAGATGAAACAATACACTAACTAGTTGGAGCATAAACGATCATTTCAATATGTTCCACCTGACAATACTTTACAAATTTAATAGGAAATAGTAGGAAATATGATACAAAATTATACATTTACGACATTATAAACTCGTGAGGAGAGGTCACCGGCGTCGCGGTGCCACCGGGAGGTCTTCGTCGAACTCTTTCGCCGCCACGACGGCTATGAACGACCCCACGAACCCAGACATCATCAATATCTGTCAAGTCAACATGTGTGAAAATTTGAAACAAGTCAAAGATTATAGTTAAGAATCTTGAATGTCATTTCAAGAATTCATACTTAACTAACACCAGTCAGTCTTCAAAAATCGTTTACTTATACCGTTCTGTATGTAAGCACAGAATGCGTTTAATTTAACATTTAACAACCAAACACATTACAAATTGTGTAAATATTTTAAACACAAATTTGTTTTTTAAAATTGGGAAATTTGTATGCCTGTATTTAAAAAAAAACATAACATTGCAACAAAGAGTGTTTCATAAAAGAAAAAAAACAGCTCTTTTATTAATAGATTTTTTTCATCTGCAATAAATCATAAGTAAAATCTTAAAATATGAATAAACTTAAAACCGGCTGTAGCTATTTAATAAAATATTTGTTACATCTGAAATAATAATAAATCTCTTATTTAAATTACGAGTTCGCGCGCAGCACGCTGACGTGAGGGAAGTGAATTTCCACATAAAACTTGTAAAACTCAAAATAAGTGTAAAAACATACATTTGTCCAATTTTTATTGAAATCTGAAAACATTGATTTTTGGCACTCCTGGTTTCATTTACATGCAAAGCTAGGAATACAATTTCGTGCATTATAAGGTTAGGAGAAGGTCCAGACAGGCTTGAAAGTAGGCTTGAGGTTGCTGGGGATGATAAAAGTACTCTAACAAAGGAATAACAGGCTTTTCTAGTGTAAAACCCCCATAAGACAACGTACTGTGTTTATTCGATACACATTTTCTTCAATAACTCGGTAAATAATTATGCTAGAATGACAAGAGAGGGCTTAAAACTTTCGCCTCTCTAATTCCCATCTTACATCTAGGGCTTTTATGACCCTTTTTGGGCCCAAAAACTCGAAATTTGAAAGATTAATCCCAAAAAAAGGAGTTTAGAGTTTTTCGATTGTTTTGCCCAACGGACTTGTCCAACTGATTACAGAAAGTAACGTCCCTATCAAATTTGAAGTAAATTGGACAAAAAATGTGACCGCTAGAGTGCAAACACACACACACACACACACACACACACACACACGTATATATATATATATATATATATACATAAAATTTTGAACGAACCCCCAAAACGTGTTCAGGGGGTCACGTTAGGAACTTCTATGGTGGTCCCGGGCTTAAGTTTCACCGTGCGGGTCATGCTAATAGTTCACTTTCCAAAGGAAATTCACTAATAACTGTTTGTTGACAAAATGGAAAGAACCCAGACTTTGGAAAGGTATTTGTTACTTACCACGATCTGAGTCCATAAGTCCATCACACTTTTTTCTCTTATTTTACCTCTAGTGAGTGAGTAATGCAAAGTAATGCAAAGTAATGCAAAGTCAAATCATTCGAAGTTGATAAAAACCCGTTGTTGCAATAACTGACGTAATCAATGTATTATCGATCATTTAAAACTGTTTATCAGACTTTATAGATAAGTAAATCGATGATGTTTTTGTTGTTTGACTAAACCAGGTCACAAAGAAATTTGTGACATTGGTCTGTTACGCTCTTTTGTCAGGGTTTTTATATTTCTACATGTAGCCTTTTACTTTCTCTTACACGTATTATATATGAAGAAAGTATTGTTTTCCCAAACATTTTTTGAATTTGAGTTATTTGATTGTAAATTTCTATTTTTAATCTCCTTTAACCCAAAAACAGGTTTTTGAGGTGAAATCTGTCTGTTTTGAGCACCAATAGGCCAATTTTGATGAACGTTAAAGTTTTCTCGAATTTTGATTTTGAAAGGGAAATATCTCCGTAAGAGCTCTAAATAACACTAAGAGTTTCAAATTTCTTAAAAATGGATCTAACAATTTTGATTAGGATTGTTTTTTAGGTTACTAAAAACATTACACCACTTTAATCTCTAGGAAATTTGAGGTAAAAAATTAGATGTCTCAAAATTTCAGTTTTTGATTTAGCCATCAACTATTGACATTAAATCTACCATATAATAATACTTATCAACGTTAAAAAAACGTTAAATCTAAACAAATAGTGACTTGAATTATTATTTTTTAGTTAATCGTTCGGAAAAATTTTAATTTTCAGTTAGAGTATACGCAGTACGTTGTCAAATGTTATTCTTACGGGTAATCGGTAAATGTTCACTTTTTCTTATTTGAACGGATCAATTTTATTAAAGCTTGGCACAGTATATATGTTGAACTAACATTGCCCACCATTTCGAATATGTTACCACCTAACCCTGGGGAGAGGGGTACTGAGGGGGATTTCCTCCCAACTCAAAAAGGGATTTGGGTGAACGTTTATGAAAAAATAGTTTACTAAACAGTTTATATATAGGCTACACCGTACTTTGTATTCTACAAATATAAATACAAATTTATTTATTTATTAAAACAGAGTTAATTATGGTTTATAAATTTTAAACTGATATTATTTTAAAATATAATTAAATATTGTAATATTATTCGTATTTTATATATATTTAATCGTTGTATTGCTCAAAACTAGAATTTTAGAGAGAAATTATACATTTAAATCTAATAATAAATTAATACAGAACAAACATTTGTCTTCTGAAATACATGGGCAAAAGTGAACCCCCCCCCCCACAATACGCACAATACTGTTCACTATATGCAAGTGAATTCTACAAATATAAGATCATCAAAATATTTTACAACAAATACAGTTTTAAAATACCAAACGTAAAAAACAATACATGTTTAAAAACCTAGAGAATTATAAATTTCCAAGATTTTGTAATACATATGGTTAAACCTTTAATTCATACAGTTCCAAGGCTTTTTAAAGAGTAGATTTGGCTTTAATATCATAAAATCTGATTTAATTTGTTGGTTGTTGGACAAAATGTATAAATAGTATTCCATCATTTACTAACAAAGTGTGGGTATGTATAAATGAGTGAGTCAAGTGTGTTTCCAGATGCCCAACAACGCAAGGAGATTACTGGTGTTTTAGATTACTGGTGTTGTAGTAAGTTCAGTAGGATGGTTATAAATATATGTGGGTTAAATAGCTGTTTATAAATGTGGTGGATGGGTAGGTTTTACTTGGGTGACAATTTATTATTTATATATATTTTTGTGTTTTGTATTTATTTATTTCCTTATATTAATACTAATGCAAGTTAGTGTTATACATTTTTCATGTTGCTTTTAATTAAGTTGCTAGGTTTTCTTAATATTGCTGGGTACCTTTTTAGATTTATGTACTTATTTGTAATTATTTAATTAGAATGTATTATAAATTACGTAAATTTGTGCACCGTTGCCTAGAGCGCTGTATTTATTTGGTAATATGTTGTTATTAATTAAAATTGTAATGAGAGCACCCAACGACAAATCTTTCACGATTTGTTGGTACTCAATATTGCATATTTTTTATGGAAAAAAATTCTGATTCTGATTCTGGATTCTGAAGCAAAACATTTATTTTTCTATGACAAGAGGATATTGCTTTAGACAAACCAAAAGGAAAAATAACACTTGAGTTTGTGTTGAGACATTGTTTACCTGCCAGTCCACAGTCATGCCGTTACTCGGCTAAGTTCTGTCACACTTGAATTTACAATAATTATTCTTATCATCATTAGGATGTAATCGACATATATTCGTAAAAAATGTTTCAGTATGTTCATCAATGAGCTTGAAATCTGACCTCACCAGCCCTCTACAATAATGTGACAAATAGTGGAGAATCAGTTTCTATGTTTTCAATCCCCAGATGTTCTTGTTCACCCTAAGGTTAAACAAGAAGACTAATCGTGGACAATTGCAGCGTATTGATTACAAAACGGTGACGAAATAATAACAACAATTACAAACATTATATTTGTTAAAATACCTATGTGTACAAAAAAATTGTTTTATCATTTTAGGACACATTTTCTTTTTGTGAATTACCTAATATTCACTGTAGCTAATAAAAACTGTTCGATTTAGGTAAGGTCTCCGTAAGAGCTCTAAATAACACTAAGAGTTTCAAATTTCTTAAAAATGGATCTAACAATTTTGATTAGGATTGTTTTTTAGGTTACTAAAAACATTACACCACTTTAATCTCTAGGAAATTTGAGGTAAAAAATTAGATGTCTCAAAATTTCAGTTTTTGATTTAGCCATCAACTATTGACATTAAATCTACCATATAATAATACTTATCAACGTTAAAAAAACGTTAAATCTAAACAAATAGTGACTTGAATTATTATTTTTTAGTTAATCGTTCGGAAAAATTTTAATTTTCAGTTAGAGTATACGCAGTACGTTGTCAAATGTTATTCTTACGGGTAATCGGTAAATGTTCACTTTTTCTTATTTGAACGGATCAATTTTATTAAAGCTTGGCACAGTATATATGTTGAACTAACATTGCCCACCATTTCGAATATGTTACCACCTAACCCTGGGGAGAGGGGTACTGAGGGGGATTTCCTCCCTTACAACTCAAAAAGGGATTTGGGTGAACGTTTATGAAAAAATAGTTTACTAAACAGTTTATATATAGGCTACACCGTACTTTGTATTCTACAAATATAAATACAAATTTATTTATTTATTAAAACAGAGTTAATTATGGTTTATAAATTTTAAACTGATATTATTTTAAAATATAATTAAATATTGTAATATTATTCGTATTTTATATATATTTAATCGTTGTATTGCTCAAAACTAGAATATTAGAGAGAAATTATACATTTAAATCTAATAATAAATTAATACAGAACAAACATTTGTCTTCTGAAATACATGGGCAAAAGTGAACCCCCCCCCCCCCACAATACGCACAATACTGTTCACTATATGCAAGTGAATTCTACAAATATAAGATCATCAAAATATTTTACAACAAATACAGTTTTAAAATACCAAACGTAAAAAACAATACATGTTTAAAAACCTAGAGAATTATAAATTTCCAAGATTTTGTAATACATATGGTTAAACCTTTAATTCATACAGTTCCAAGGCTTTTTAAAGAGTAGATTTGGCTTTAATATCATAAAATCTGATTTAATTTGTTGGTTGTTGGACAAAATGTATAAATAGTATTCCATCATTTACTAACAAAGTGTGGGTATGTATAAATGAGTGAGTCAAGTGTGTTTCCAGATGCCCAACAACGCAAGGAGATTACTGGTGTTTTAGATTACTGGTGTTGTAGTAAGTTCAGTAGGATGGTTATAAATATATGTGGGTTAAATAGCTGTTTATAAATGTGGTGGATGGGTAGGTTTTACTTGGGTGACAATTTATTATTTATATATATTTTTGTGTTTTGTATTTATTTATTTCCTTATATTAATACTAATGCAAGTTAGTGTTATACATTTTTCATGTTGCTTTTAATTAAGTTGCTAGGTTTTCTTAATATTGCTGGGTACCTTTTTAGATTTATGTACTTATTTGTAATTATTTAATTAGAATGTATTATAAATTACGTAAATTTGTGCACCGTTGCCTAGAGCGCTGTATTTATTTGGTAATATGTTGTTATTAATTAAAATTGTAATGAGAGCACCCAACGACAAATCTTTCACGATTTGTTGGTACTCAATATTGCATATTTTTTATGGAAAAAAAATTCTGATTCTGATTCTGGATTCTGAAGCAAAACATTTATTTTTCTATGACAAGAGGATATTGCTTTAGACAAACCAAAAGGAAAAATAACACTTGAGTTTGTGTTGAGACATTGTTTACCTGCCAGTCCACAGTCATGCCGTTACTCGGCTAAGTTCTGTCACACTTGAATTTACAATAATTATTCTTATCATCATTAGGATGTAATCGACATATATTCGTAAAAAATGTTTCAGTATGTTCATCAATGAGCTTGAAATCTGACCTCACCAGCCCTCTACAATAATGTGACAAATAGTGGAGAATCAGTTTCTATGTTTTCAATCCCCAGATGTTCTTGTTCACCCTAAGGTTAAACAAGAAGACTAATCGTGGACAATTGCAGCGTATTGATTACAAAACGGTGACGAAATAATAACAACAATTACAAACATTATATTTGTTAAAATACCTATGTGTACAAAAAAATTGTTTTATCATTTTAGGACACATTTTCTTTTTGTGAATTACCTAATATTCACTGTAGCTAATAAAAACTGTTCGATTTAGGTAAGGTATCCTGGCGGTTGTTTTACATTGCTAAAACCGTGTAATTATTTTAGTTACTTAAAGGCGATAACTTTTATGACAGGAGATACCAACATTACTGACGAAAATCTTTTAGTTGCTTTATCGTGTTTAAAACTATATAGCAGTGAATTTGTCATTTTGGAAATAATGAATGTCAAAATATTGTAAAACAGTCCTTGATAGTTTAAACAGTGGTATGGCTTTTAGTGGAGGGAGTCCGCCAAGTTCTACCGCGAGAGTCTACTCGTCTTAAGACTCCTGCACTTCTTTTGTTTTCTTCCTGTGCAGGTGGACCAAAGGCTTAACGTGACTTCCGAACCACAGGAGCGGCCGGCCTAGCTTTTTATCTCGAGCCGGGAGTTGAACCTGGGCCCGCTGGGTGATAACCCAGAGCTCTACCACTGAACTACGTCCGCTTTTTTATAGTCAAAATCAACAAAATTAAAATGATTAGATCAATGAGCACACACTAAGCTTATATGCGGTATTTTGTATGTGAAGCTTTGATGTGATTTCGTTTTTTTATATTTACACTAGAAAACAATGATGCAAAAGATACGTTTCTTTTCTACAAATCGTCAACATATATCCGCTCGGTTTTAAAATTAGACAGTTTCACATCAGCGTGAAATTTTCTTAAACCTTAACCTCTCCTCTTCTGTAGCCGTTTGTGGCTCAACTTATGTTATCTGGAAAGTATTAATTCAAGTACATTATTTCAATTAATACCAAAGGGAAACATCAAGGAGCTTACGTTGTATATCAGTAGATAACCAGTAAACTAAATCAAATTATATTCATAATTTACAATACATTATTATATTTAAATACATAATTATCAAATATAAAAACTAGGTTTTGGGTGATTTAAAATCTTATAAGATCTTACTATCCGAGCAGATATAAACAATACATGTTAATATGTATTTATATAATATTATTATCAGCTGTTGCGAGTTGGGCCATCTTCATTAGCTTTTCCTTCGCGACTGCGGGGTAGAGATGTAGTTGTAGTAATACTCTATCGCTTTGTGGGAGATCATGATCCCGACGAAGGAGCAGCTGCCACCGCTGCCAAACCAAGGATCTGAAAAATACAGAGGTCTATCTATATTGATCGATTTATGTAATCATAAATTAATACAGAACTAACTACTTTTTTCTTCTGAAATACATTGGCAAAAGTGAACCCCCCCCCACAATACGCACAATACTGCGTATTGCCAGTACTCATCAAAATCGATTAATATCCCTGATGTTACATCTTTATTAAATACCCACACATATTCTACAGATTAAGCAAACAATTTAGAGATGAAAAAATCGTCGTGATTATAGGGCTGCAATGGATCTTTAACAGTTGGCGCGATATAAGATTTGTCCATGTGCATCGAAGGCGAAGCCAAGCTATTCCTCCTAGTTGTAACAGATGTATGCCATAAAAAGTAATATTAACAACATAACGTGTACTGGTTTGAATCATTTTGAAAATATAAATATCGGCTGACTGAAGGTCGATCGTTTTTGAACTCTCTTAGCAATCATTTGATTTCTTTGTTGTTTTGATGATATATTTTGTAGATTTACACCCTTACGTCTTAAAATTACAGAGTTGTCTTCCAATAATCGTAATACAATTTACAAGGTTTTTTTTATTAAGTTTATGTAGGCTCGAAGGTTTCATGTTAAAATCAACAAAGACTGTTAAATTTAAGACTGTTAAATCCTCAAGTCAATATGAATAAAGGGAAAAGGTTTAAACGTATGGTAACCAATGTATTACACTAATTACTATTTAGCTCTGTCAGGCAAAACCCCCTTCATCTAAGTCTTGGATATATTATATCAAATACAATTGTATTGTTGTATAGTTTGCATATAATGATCAAGGGTGATTGTTGTGCGAAGATTTGAATTTTTTCAGTATCAATTTGTTTTTTAAATATGTTTTTAAGGCACTGGTTTATTGTATTGTGTCGTAAGACAATATTTTTCAAAACATTGGAACAGTACGCAACGAACTTTGAAATTATTAATCGTAATGTTTAGACATTTATTTAACAATCGTACAATGTTAAAAATGTATTATAATTGGTCTCTGGAGGCAGGATGTTGGATGTTGGGTGAGTCTTTTGTTCGTATGCCGTTTTGTAAAAAAAACATTCTAGTAACAACATTCAATCTTAAAGTACAATCTTATAACGTTAGCAAAGCTATTCTGCCAAAATAATATTACAGTAATAGCAACAACTTACAATATGTATCCACATCATGGCTGCCATGTTTTCTATTTCTCACACTGTTTATCTAGCTGTGCAGCCTTTAGCTATTATGATAGAATATCCCCAGATAAGAAAGATCATTCATCAATATAATGGGGAGATAACAATGCTGGCTCAAAATTCCACACTATCAAACTATTCTTGCGTATTACGCAGAAACAAACATGTATCCGGACAAAACGTATGTTTAGGAAAAAATATTAGGTAAATAACCAGATTTTATGATGTCTTGTATAACTTTATACACCAATAAGCATATTTCCTTTGCCGAGTGCCGTAAAGTACAAATTTAATCCAGTTTATTTACAGAACGCAGACTAAAATTAAAGATAACATTACCGTATCTTTGGATAACAAAGCCGCTTGGAGTTTTTTAATAATACTCTGAGACAGCCATTTGACAAACTTCAATTAATGTTAAATGAATTGCAAACCATCACTTACCACTTAAGTAAATAATTTTGTTTAAGTTTTTCTACCTTTAGTATATTTTACTATTTGGCCCTTTTCAATGGCAACATTTGCAAACCAAATGCTACATTTTATACTTAATTCTACTTGGAAAAGGATAGAATTGGGAAAACAACTTGTCGGAAGATACCTTCCCTCGTGAATAAACCGTAATCCTTTTGTAACAAGGAAGGCTCGACGAACTTCCCTGATCTTTGAATACTTTTGACCTAAATTGAAATATGAAATAACTTTTTACACAAAATGCAGATTAATTTACAGGAACTCGAAGTTTTATTCAGTATTTTATTTCACAGCTTACTTTACAAATAAATTCCATTTACATTTGTAAATGAATCTAAATATTTATTTTTTTATGTTCGTACAAGGGAAATTACTGCCTTGATCAGGAATTGTTACTGTATTTAAGTAAATTCTTAACTCTATAAGAAAACAATTGTTTTTTAATCATTCAAAATCACTTAAATTATGAGATATGTAAAGCTTTTTAGTCAATTTGTATCTTTAATACTTGAAAAATGTTCTACTACTGACAGGCCAAACATGTGTTCTTTTTTAAACTGTATTTTTTTACAGTTAAACATATCTTTACTACGCTATTTGAATAGGTGAGAGTAAGATATCATATAATCTTCCAAAATTTAATTTATTATTAATATGGTTTTTACAAATTACTCAATACTACATATATTTGTTAATATTAATAATCTAACAATAAACTTATACAATTTTATACAAAGGCTATAAAACATTACCTTTAAATAATAATTTGTACATCCTTAAACAATTTAAACTGTGATGTTGTCATGTACAGTCAACAATAAAACACTATATACAAACAAAATTGTTTACAATGCTATGACTAAAATTCAACAACATATTTTTAAAGTAATAAATGTATTTTTTAAATTTGGAAACTTAAAGCGAATAATTTGTATTTATTAGTTCTAATAACATAATTTTGAAAAGTACAAAAGGTATTGTTACGTGTCATTTTATGATAAAATGTGCCTTAATTCTCTATTGCTAACTGTAGTCTGTAGTTTATTCACTACTATTCCCTGGCGAGCCCGACTTCGCATATGATAATGGCATCTCCATTGGATCTCTTAAATCTTTTTCTCCGAATCTTTTCCAGTTATCTATGTTACTCCTCAATGAACTCTTCTTCTTTATCTCCTCCTCAAATTGCTCTTCCTAACAAATTTCCTTACACTTCTTTTTCCTTATCATTCTCTTTCTTTCCCTCTTCCCGCATACTCTCGACCTCTATTATTTTCCTCTGTTTTCTCCTGTACCTCTCATCTTCCTGTTTAAAACGTCGGCCCACAGTTCCAGTATGTTCTGGGACAGTACTTGTCAGCCAGTATGCCGTAGGCCTGACCTGACCCCACCCTGATCACCCCTTTACTGCTCATCTTATTCCAGATGTGGACGATGTAAGTTTCGTTCAACCTGTTCAGAGTTCTCTTGGTCATGGACTCCTCGAAGAACGCCCTCCACTCTGTATAGTAGAGCGGGTAGAACACCGGGATCGGGTAGGCTGTGAACTCACTGCATCGGCTGTTCTCCTGGAAAATATAACGATTTAAAAATGCTAAATAGGTGTTAATTTTGTAAATCAAATGTTTACATAAATAAGATATAGGAGGATTTCCTACTATCTAAGTGGTAGGTTGATTTAAAAAATGTTCGATCTTCAAGAGATTGTACTACAACGAATTCATTGGAGTCAGAAAAATGTTACACCGTTCAGAATGTAAATGCTTTTGAAGAAAATTACAGTTTTATTGTACTCTGATCATGCAAATTTAGTTGTAAACGATCAATTTCTTTTTTTTCACAGCTATCTAGTAAGAGTGGTTTCACTTAATGATGGTAAATAGACTAACTAAATACTAACTATTATTCCCGTACGGATAAGATTGCCATTTCTAAATCTCAATAAAGTTTTAATATTTCAAAAGTATTTCAGAACATCCTGATTGGTTGCATCTTCAATCGGCTCAAAGGTAGCACGTTTAATTAGTCCTCGGTGACACAGCCAACAATATTGATGACAAGATGAACGTTAACTCATGTACTGGTGTGCATAACCGTAACACCGCATAGGTTGAATATCGTTCTGGCCGGCTCAGGTGACACAGCCAACAATATTGATGACAAGATTAACGTTAACTCATGTACTGGTGTGCATAACCGTAACACCGCATAGGTTGAATATCGTTCTGGCCGGCTCAGGTGACACAGCCAACAATATTGATGACAAGATGAACGTTAACTCATGTACTGGTGTGCATAACCGTAACACCGCATAGGTTCACTATCGTTCTGGCCGGCTCAGTTGACACAGCCAACAATATTGATGACAAGATTAACGTTAACTCATGTACTGGTGTGCATAACCGTAACACCGCATAGGTTGACTATCGTTCTGGCCGGCTCAGTTGACACAGCCAACAATATTGATGACAAGATTAACGTTAACTCATGTACTGGTGTGCATAACCGTAACACCGCATAGGTTGACTATCGTTCTGGCCGGCTCAGTTGACACAGCCAACAATATTGATGACAAGTAGAACGTTAACTCATGTACTGGTGTGCATAACCGTAACACCGCATAGGTTGAATATCGTTCTGGCCGGCTCAGGTGACACAGCCAACAATATTGATGACAAGTAGAACGTTAACTCATGTACTGGTGTGCATAACCGTAACACCGCATAGGTTGAATATCGTTCTGGCCGGCTCAGGTGACACAGCCAACAATATTGATGACAAGTAGAACGTTAACTCATGTACTGGTGTGCATAACCGTAACACCGCATAGGTTGAATATCGTTCTGGCCGGCTCAGGTGACACAGCCAACAATATTGATGACAAGATGAACGTTAACTCATGTACTGGTGTGCATAACCGTAACACCGCATAGGTTCACTATCGTTCTGGCCGGCTCAGTTGACACAGCCAACAATATTGATGACAAGATTAACGTTAACTCATGTACTGGTGTGCATAACCGTAACACCGCATAGGTTGACTATCGTTCTGGCCGGCTCAGTTGACACAGCCAACAATATTGATGACAAGTAGAACGTTAACTCATGTACTGGTGTGCATAACCGTAACACCGCATAGGTTGAATATCGTTCTGGCCGGCTCAGGTGACACAGCCAACAATATTGATGACAAGATGAACGTTAACTCATGTACTGGTGTGCATAACCGTAACACCGCATAGGTTCACTATCGTTCTGGCCGGCTCAGTTGACACAGCCAACAATATTGATGACAAGATTAACGTTAACTCATGTACTGGTGTGCATAACCGTAACACCGCATAGGTTGACTATCGTTCTGGCCGGCTCAGTTGACACAGCCAACAATATTGATGACAAGTAGAACGTTAACTCATGTACTGGTGTGCATAACCGTAACACCGCATAGGATGAATATCGTTCTGGCCGGCTCAGGTGACACAGCCAACAATATTGATGACAAGATGAACGTTAACTCATGTACTGGTGTGCATAACCGTAACACCGCATAGGTTCACTATCGTTCTGGCCGGCTCAGTTGACACAGCCAACAATATTGATGACAAGATTAACGTTAACTCATGTACTGGTGTGCATAACCGTAACACCGCATAGGTTGACTATCGTTCTGGCCGGCTCAGTTGACACAGCCAACAATATTGATGACAAGTAGAACGTTAACTCATGTACTGGTGTGCATAACCGTAACACCGCATAGGTTGACTATCGTTCTGGCCGGCTCAGGTGACACAGCCAACAATATTGATGACAAGATGAACGTTAACTCATGTACTGGTGTGCATAACCGTAACACCGCATAGGTTGACTATCGTTCTGGCCGGCTCAGTTGACACAGCCAACAATATTGATGACAAGTAGAACGTTAACTCATGTACTGGTGTGCATAACCGTAACACCGCATAGGTTGACTATCGTTCTGGCCGGCTCAGTTGACACAGCCAACAATATTGATGACAAGTAGAACGTTAACTCATGTACTGGTGTGCATAACCGTAACACCGCATAGGTTGACTATCGTTCTGGCCGGCTCAGTTGACACAGCCAACAATATTGATGACAAGTAGAACGTTAACTCATGTACTGGTGTGCATAACCGTAACACCGCATAGATTGACTATCGTTCTGGCCGGCTCAGTTGACACAGCCAACAATATTGATGACAAGTAGAACGTTAACTCATGTACTGGTGTGCATAACCGTAACACCGCATAGGTTGACTATCGTTCTGGCCGGCTCAGTTGACACAGCCAACAATATTGATGACAAGTAGAACGTTAACTCATGTACTGGTGTGCATAACCGTAACACCGCATAGGTTGACTATCGTTCTGGCCGGCTCAGTTGACACAGCCAACAATATTGATGACAAGTAGAACGTTAACTCATGTACTGGTGTGCATAACCGTAACACCGCATAGGTTGACTATCGTTCTGGCCGGCTCAGTTGACACAGCCAACAATATTGATGACAAGTAGAACGTTAACTCATGTACTGGTGTGCATAACCGTAACACCGCATAGGTTGACTATCGTTCTGGCCGGCTCAGGTGACACAGCCAACAATATTGATGACAAGATGAACGTTAACTCATGTACTGGTGTGCATAACCGTAACACCGCATAGGTTGACTATCGTTCTGGCCGGCTCAGTTGACACAGCCAACAATATTGATGACAAGTAGAACGTTAACTCATGTACTGGTGTGCATAACCGTAACACCGCATAGGTTCACTATCGTTATATGGTCAGTTTAGAAAGTTTTCCATCCTAACTGTCTTTACAAATCTGTCAAAAGATTATAACTTAACTATGCTGCCATTCCGACAGAAATGTATGTATTCTGTACTATATTATTCAGCATATATTCTACGATCTTCGCTACCTAGCTATTAAAAAGGAGGTTTGTTTGGGTAGATTACTAGTACTTCATTGGTACTTCTAATTAAAAACTGCATTTGTGTTGCAATTTATAGTGATTATGATTGAGTGAGGAAAATTTACCCATTGAATGGCTATGGTAAATAAACTCTCCACAAGACTCAAGAGTTCATAATATTTACGCATTATAAAGCAATTATAAATACCCCCGACACAGTAAACCTGCATAGTCATCATATTTCAGAAAAAATTTTAATGCAAAATATTAATAGACCACATGAATATCAATAGCTATATACCAAATGACATCAATATATGTTCACAAATAATCAATATATAAAGTTTTTATTATTCTCCATAAGATTAACATCGGACTACGTACTGTGTTATGCACTTTCTTTATTTTAGTTACCGATTGAAATCGTTTTAAATATAAATATAGGAATAGTTTTAAATTGTGTTTAAGCTGAAATCAGTGGTGTAAACCAAAGCTTGATTTTAAAACGAGTCTTTTTACAAAAAGAAAATGTTTCTGGATATAAATCCCCCCAGAAACCTCCATTGGATAGTGCGGCGATCTGTCTGTTTTTCAAGCTCATGAAAATATATGCTGATTTAGAATTTTTTACCGAATTTAATTCAAGATTGAACTTATTCACGAAAGTTATTATACCCACGGGCACACATATATGGTGTTTTTTTTTGTTTTTTTTATCGGAGGGCCTCAAAACGAAAAGTTGTCATCTCGGGCTTAAATATGCATGCCACCATAATAGCTTCCCTTACGGAAATTCACTAAAATAAGAAAGAACGTAAACCACTAACACTGTCTATCTTGCAGAGCCGCATGAGCGTGTTGGTGATGAGTATTGGACCGTTGGTGGACCATTCCTTGGGGTCAAAGTTGAACCGCAGGTCGTCCAGGCACTCGGTCAGGATCTGGTGGCCGAACCCGGACGGCTCGAAGTTGAGGACTCCTGACGCGACGGTCCTTTCGTCCTGCCACCCTGCGTAGTTGGTGCCTAGAGAGTCCAGTGGCCTACAGAAACACAAAGGGGTCAGTTTTTTGTTGATCTAGTAATGGTTCATCTAAAGGAAGACGTAAAATATATCTACAATCAAATAGTAAATTAAACCTCGGTTCAATATTTCATGAGTTTTCTTGGAGTTGAAAAGCAAAATGCCTTTGAGTAAAAAAGTATGACTTAAATAAATAAACTGTTTTACTGCTCTGACACTTAAAATGCATTTTGTCCTTAGTAATTATTATAGGATTAATAATTTTACTTAACATGTTTTTTCCAATTTTAATATTATAGAAAATTAATACAAGTTATCATTTCTCTCTTATTTGCGCATAACAATTAATTGGGATATAGGTTGAACTATCATTGAACAATCTCAACATTCAAAATAATTTACTACCTAACCCTGGTAAAAAAGGGAGGATTTCTCTCCTAAAAACACTGTGTTTAGCAAATAACTCTGTAATATCTCCAATGAAAGTATTTGAGCGAATCATATCAAAACGTAGTTTATACAAAACATTTTCCAATGGGCTACCGTAATTATATTCTATATGTAGTAAATATAAATTTGTTTGACCATTGTAAGGTTAAAAGATAGAAACTGGAGTCATTTTTCTCATATCCATTATTAAAATTATCTGACTTAACAACTGGTGCTTTCATATCTTAATTTCCTGAACAGTATCCTGGTGTAAACATAATTGTTTGTAACATTTTATTTAAACTTTATTACAATTGTCCACATTTTATTAAGCCTTAATCTATTAATCCATTCCCCACGATGTACTTCAGTTTACTTAGGATATTCTCAATCTCACTCATTCACTCATCTCTGAGTAAATCTGAATTAGATCTTCATTTCGCTATCACGCATTTTATTTTTGCAACACCAACGTAGTTTAGCGTCCCTTAACGGCAGTTGGCAGCATTAGCGAATGACTGCTGAATAATCATTAGCTTAATGATCCAATGACTGATGCAAATCTTCGTGCAGTCATCCACCCTCCACCCTTTGTTGATGGTCCCTTTAGCACGACCACTGCATTAATCATGTTTAATCATGATAATTGCATTTTTTTCTTTGTTGAGCAACCGCCGGAAATCCTGAGTGCTGCACGCACGCGTTAAAACCAGATCGGTACAGCTTTGTCACCAGTGTTAATTGTGTTACCTGCCGCTCACTGACGAAAAGTAAGTTATCACGAAAACTTGTATTAGTAACTCTTGATTTATTAGTTTTAATTTTTCTTTTGTGTACTTATATAGATTCTTTAACGGTATGAAAAGGAACGGTCAAAGCTTTAATCTCGATAGTAAATTTCGATCGTGTTTGTAAAAATATCACAATGAAAAAAGCACCTAATCATCTAGGTCCAGTATCGAACGATCATAAAAGTTTGCTCAGGATCGTTCTGGTGACATCAGATATTGAGGCAACCCCTCTAAAATTGCGCTATCCAGCAACATTTTCGAAATATAAACGAGTTAGCACACAGCACGCTGGCGTGAGAGAAGTGAATTTTCGCATAAACAACTTGACAAAATCAAAACCTGTGTTAAAACCAAGACTTATTCAAATATTTACGGAAATCTGAAAATATTTAATTTTTAGATGTTCTGATGCTCCTGATCCTATTTATCTGCAATGCAGGGAAATTATAAGGTTAGAAAAAAGTTCAGTTAGGATTGAAAGTAGGTATGGGGATACTGGGAATGATAAAACTACACTAACATATGAATAAATGCTTGTTCTAATATACACTCCTCATAAACAACGAACTGTATTCTTCAAAATATATATTTCTTATTTTAATAACTCAGTAAACGTGCGTCTTAGAATTATGAAAGAGGGTTTAGTATTTTTTTCATTTGTGCATTCTATTGTTGTAGCTATATGCATTTGTTTGACATCCGGAGCTTTGTTGACTCTTTTTAGGCCCAATAACTCAAAATTGTAATATTAAACTCAAATACCCCCGTTGCAGCAAACCTGCAAACTCAGTGAATTTCCAATGCATGTATATGTTTCTCACTATCACATAAAGCCAATTACCGAGTTTCATACAAATACATTTATAAATAGAAATTGATTTATTCTCCCTAAGAATAACATTAGGGCTGAGTACGCAGATTTGCTGCAACAAGAAATATAAGAAATGTATTTTTATGCTATTATCAATATAACTCAACCAGGTGAAGCTACATACCAGTTTTTAATAATTTAAGGGAGATATAAAACTTTACTTATTGTCCATAAGAATATCATTAGGGCTGATTATGCAGGTTCGCTGCTACGGGGACAATCAACAAAAAATCATTTTTTATGCAAATATTAATATATTAGTACTATTTGAAGCCACATACCAAGTTTCATCAACATACATTCATAAATAATCAAGATGTCAAATTTTATTTATGTCCATAAGGATAACATTGGACAACGCACTGTGTTTAGCACTTTAAATATCTGTGCAACGGTTGGGCGTAGAACCACAACTTAAACACCAATGTTTAGTAGAGCTGATACTATTGGTAAAAACAAATATGTATTTTGCAGTAAAATTAACTGAGGAAAACCTAAAAACCTTTTTCCCATAAAATTAATATGGGAAATTTTATGAACAAGTTTTTATGGATTTTCTCCGCAACCACTTAACCTAGGTTAATAATTCAAAATACCATATTATTTGTATTTTTAAGCTCTACTAAATGTTCAAAACCAAAATTGAGTGTTTTTAAACATTTTAGGGTGAAAAATGTAAAAACTTATTTTTGGAAAATTTTGAACCCCCATAAAACCCCCTTCCTATGGTCCGATATTTCTGGTTTTCGAATTTAAAGTCAAAAATGTCACTCTACACATTTGAGCCAAATTACATCGAAATCGGACGATTTTTACTCAAGTTATCGAGTTAACGGACACATATATAAATATATATGTATGTATATATATATATATATATATATATATATATATATATCAATTCGAAGTAATAGTGTTTTTGGCATCTGGGGACGTCCAAACTAAAAGTTATCATGGTCTTGGGCCTAAGTCTTACCATGAGACCTACCGTAATAGCTTCTTCCCTATAGGGGAATTCGGTAAAAAGAGAGGGTTAGGGTTTACAAATTGTTTTGCCCCATGTCCAACTGGTTGTAGAAAGGAATGTTTCTACCATATTTGAAGTAAATATATATACATGTATTTTCACTCTAGTGGTTGCATTTATTGTCTGATTCATTGCATTTAATAAAACGTGTTCAGGGAGTCACGTTAGGAGCTTCTATGGTGGTCTCGGGCTTAAGTTTCACCGTGCGGGTCATTATAATAGCTCACATTTCCAAAGGAAATTTGATAAAAAGTTGTTTTAAGCTCATATCTTGGATTCTGTAGATAAAAAGATAATTGATTTAACTTGCCAACCCCAGTTCTTTCCTGCTAATCAGATCAAAACGTTATTGCTGATATTGCTAATCTTTCAACGGTAACTTTATAGTCTTCTCCATCCGTAACGTCAATAGCATTTGATGTTACTACAACAATTTTTGAATTAAATGTTATTATTTAGTTCTGATAGGATTGTTTTCTTTACTTTTAATTTATTAAGTTTAAAGGGCAATTGATTTCATTATTATATTGTAATTTTGTATATATGGGATGCATAAATAATATTATTGTATGAAGTATTAGTATCACATTCAATATTATTATTATGAATAATGATGTACTATGGTTATTTCTAATGTTTCAATGTACAATTTTGTAATTTAGAAATTATATGGCAGTAAAACTCAGGAATCTTAAATGTTAATATATTTATCCAATATTTTATATTTTTGTGATTTATAAATACTACCCAATTAAATTCCACGCCTTAAGTAATGGTAACCGATACAATTCCCCGCTCTCCAGTTGTTCTGTTGTGGTAAGTGGTCAAACAATGATAACTGGACACTAGAGGCCAAGCCCGTTATTACATTGTTGGGTCTTGTTTAACTGTTTCACCGTACCTCAAATATATACTGGAATACTTGTACTTAATGCATGAAAGTTCCAATCCTACTCACTTCTTTACCATGGTAAAATTATCATTTCAGTATTTCACCGTGGCATATGTAATGTTATTGAACAATAACTGTATACATATACGTGATTTAAATTTGACAAGAGTAAGACGAAATTCTATAATTACTGTTATCTGACTAAAACTTCTCTTTGTACATTATTGACGTTTGATTTTGAAAACTAATCCCTTTATTTTGACTCAATTTTCTTAGCTCTGAGCATTTAAAATGGTTTGACATTAGGACTAAGCTTATGGGTTTGAGTGGGTTTGAGTTCACATTGTTATTTCACCTCAGGGCAGGTGGTCGTTCAGTTGTTACAGGATTAACTAAGAAAAACAAGTGAGGTTTATGCCCCTGGCGAAAAATAACACTTTTAGAGATTGTTTGCGCTTAGGTCAAAACGAATCCGTAAGTTAATCATAAAAAAGGTGTGCTTTTTAATTGTATTATTTATTATTTTATTGTTATTTGCATACATAATAAGTAATTTATAAAAATCATAGTTTGTTATAGCACACACTTATATCGCGAATATTAGCCATGTTATTGATTACAAAGCTCTTACCCAGTATCTTCATAAAATTATTTTTTAACTACTGATTAGTATAAATTAATATCTCAGTTAATTGTTTTTCTGATTTGTTTTCGGTTTCAAATAAGTTAATTATCAGCTATACAGTAGATTAGTTGTAACTTAAATAATCATAAAATTGGTTTACATTCTTACAAATTACTTTCACCGCTACTAATACTGTATATGAATTAAGCAATAAGTAGAAACAAAATCAGTAATATATGTTTTAACTAATAACAATCAACGAAATAATCCTTCTGGCTTAAAAGCTACTTTCTCGAATATTACTTTTTCACTCACAAATGTCAAACTAAAAAATTGACTTCAGTCAAATTTGTAAAATATGGTATTTCATCGTAATAGAAGTTTTGCTTATTAAAAAGGGATAACTGGGACGTAACAGCTAGAGCTTATATTTTCCACTCTTGATTCAGACTTCACTTTTATGCCCCAAATCAACTCATCATTATTATTATTCAAGAAACGTGACAAATTAACAATCATTTTTTTATTTGTTTTTTTAAGATAATTAATACATATTTGATGGATTCATTTATGGGTTCAAATGTTCTCTATAAGCAATACAAGTCCAATTAAACCTTAAATATAAATATAATTTCTATATCCCTGACTGAAACGAATTTCAAATTGTTAAGTAAACAATGCCATTACCTATGTATCCTGTTGTATTATATTTAAGAAAGGCAGATAACTAAGTTTGTAAACACAAGAGTGTCAGATATATTATTCTTCGTTAGCGCTAGTGATAAGAGATTAGGGAAGCTTTTAGGTTCATATTCATGTACAGCCATTGTGAGAGCAAGCGTAACATTCACTATTGTCCAGTTTTTGTTTGCTAAACCATTAAATCCATTCGTTTGGAGTCTCATTATGCCAGTCTGAAACATCTGTTCTTGACGTATTGATAGCATTTATTTGTTATTATATCTAGAACTGTCAAACATACATTTAAGTTTATTAATATCCATAATATTTACATTTACACTTTGAAGGCCGGAGTATCCCTAAGAGGCAATGTTAATTATATAGGATTTCCGTGAAACTACACAACAATTCCGTGCCATCGCCATGCATGAATATATCATTCAACGCACACACGCTAAAAAAATCATAACACAATATTTGTGCTTGGCTAAGAATTAAATGATTTTTGACCTATGATTTTCCGATTCCCAGAAGGACGCAGCATGGCGTATATGAGGAAACTACACCATAGCGTCATCTCTATAAGTGACAATTTTATATTATAATATGATGTAAGTTTTCTAACCAAAAATATTGCTGACAAAATTGTAGAGCACATCTTCTTAATATATAAATCATATATTAAATTTCGATTGATTGATATGGTTAGAATTTGAAGTTCATTTTTTTAAAGTTTTATTACTTTATATAGTTTGAGTTGCTGCTTATAGGTTTAACAATCTAGGTAAAGTTATAGGTGTAAAAATCATAGAATCTTTGCGTAACATTATACCTCTGTCCAGCAACACTGTCGAGTTACAAAACATTTGGTTCTCTCATTTAGCCAACCACTCAAAAATGCTGGCGTAGAGTATCATCAGTGAATTCATTGTCAACAATGAACAGTTTGTCTTACAAACCACGACAGTTACTGATTTTCTCGTCATCCTGGAACTCATGGCGTGTTTAAACTATTAATTTTGATTTATAACTATCTACACTCAACGACAGACATTAACCCAACTCAAATCAACTCACCTGATACTAACGACATCAATGTCCATATAAGTTCCGCCAAACTTCCATAGAGTAAGGAGCCGTACGACGTCACTGACGTGCTCTATGGGGTGATTACTCTCTTCGAACCTCCCGCCGAAGTACAACTCCTCAACATTGGTACGAAGGAAGAACTCCTCCATCTCTAGAAGGACGAGGTGGACATTCGGGTAGGTCATGAGCTCCTGGACATATCTTGGCGACTTGTGGTAGAAGTCGTCATCTAAGGGGCATGTGTGAAGGATGTAGACGGGCCTGGAAGGGTTTAGTTTGGCAGTGGACTCAACGGAACAGATCTGCCGTGCGTTCAGTACTACCTGGAAAATGGAACGCACGCTGATGATGCGAACTCCATGGCTGCGTTATGGGGTTTTAAAAGGCTGCTGCATTATTATGATTTATTCGGTTTAAAATAAATGTATTTTTCGTTCAAGCGATGTTCTTCTGTACGAAGAAGCTATAACCATAGACGGCATCTATAGCCGGAGCCATGTTAACTTTTTTTTGTTTTCCCGGATTCTAAAAACACCTTAAAATGTATATATATATATATATATATATATATATGTATATATTTATGTATTTATAAATCGAATATATCAAATTCTCTGTCACAGTGTTTGTAACAAAACTCCCCCGAAACGGTTTGGCCAATTCTTACGAAATTTGGTGTATATATTCGGTAGGTCTGAGAATAGGACGTAAACAATTTTTTTTCTATAGGCGAGTGAGCGAAGCGAACGAGCTCATATTGAAAATGAACGAGTATTTGACATAAAACACATTCAATGACATTAGGACAGGACAACGTCTGTCGGGCCAGCTAGTAAAACTATATATCTCACTAATTTCCGACTATATTTTGATGGGACATGGTGAGATGCTTCACGTGGTGGTGAGGAATATCTTATACTTGTTGGGTACACAGGTTTGCTGCGACGAGGGAATTAATTTATCTGCCTGACAAATTTATTTGGCTTATCTGACAAATAGGTGATACTAATTACTATGTATCATCAAATGTCATACACATATACTCCATTTTAACCCTCATTGAAATTGGGAACTATTATAGTAATCTGAATATTCAGAAAATGTAGTTTAATTAAGTTTAAAATCAGAAAGCCATTGTTTAAAGATATAATTATTTGATTAGACTCCAGAACACTGTACCTCAATGTTTGATATCATCAGTAGGGGGCATTGGATGGTTCAAAACCAGCACAGCAGTGTGGACGCGTGGACGCGTGGACGCGTGGAAGCCCCCCCCTCCCCCCCCCGATGACCTTGACCCTAAGGTCACCCCCGAGGTCACCCCCCCCCATGACGTCACCCCCCCCCATGACGTCATCCCCCCCCGACCTTCCCCATAGCCAAGCTCGGACCCCCCCCCTATGACGTCATCCCCCCCCTATGACGTCATCCCCCCCATGACGTCATCCCCCCCCCTGACGTCATCCCCCCCCCGACTGCAGCACTTTTCACGATGAGGAAAAACTTTCAAAAATTAATAACTAGCCTATTTACTCACCGATTCCCACGGGACTTTTTCCAGAGTGTAGGCCTATCCCGGAGGAAGCGAATGACGAAAGAACCCCATAGATCCGCCATCAAACAAGGCCCCCCCCCCGTCTAGCCTGCATCTGTAAACCTCGCTTTCGTTTCTATTATTTCTTTTAGTTTTATAATGTGTATTTTACCATAGAAGAGGTAATTAAGGAAAGGGTTTAAAGGTATATTTATTTATTATCGAATTTTTCCGCAATTACATTTTCTAATTGCGCTAGTAGGAGTTCGCTTTGCTCCTCCAGCCTCCACATTTCCTCATCCATCTGCGTGGCTGCGGCGGTGTCCCCGATGGGAGCGGCGGTGTCCACGACGGGAGCGACGTCCGGCATCCCAGACATGTCCTCCACGTCCTGGAGCAACGTCAAGAGGTCCTCCTCAGGGTACCGGGGAAGGGCGGTGGCGTCCTCAACGGGAGCGGCGTCTGCAAAGGGGTAAGGCGGCGGCGGGAGTCGCTGCGGCTCGGGCGGAGTCGAGGTGGGTAGAATCGCCCGTACCTCAGCCGCCTCGTGCGTTCGTGCGTGTCTCCTCGCCTCAGCCAGACTTTGAAAGGCCGATCCGCAGACGGAACAGTCATACAGCGGCGCATGACCGTGAAATCTCCGCGCGTGTCGGAGCAGGTTGTCTGTGCGGCTGCAGCGTGTTGAACAGTAGGGGCAGGGGTACATAGTGTCAGGCGGTTGCGGAGAGACTGACGATGGTGGCGGCGGGACGATTGCACAAATAAACAGTAGGAATTTTCCCTAGATAAACAACAACAGGCGGAATTTTCCCTAGATAAACAACAACAGTCGGAAATTTCCTCAAAACAGATCAGGTCCCCCCCCCCGACATCAACTGGTGTGAGGATATACCTGCCTCGCGACATAGCCTGGCGTGAGGATCCCCCCCCCCAACATCACCTGGTTTGAGAGGGCGCCTCTGGAGGAGTATAATAGACCCTAGGTCCGGTGGCGCACGGTCTCAGTTTCGTCCGAGACTTCTTCACGAGCGGTCACAGCAGCGGCATGAGCAACGCGGCCGAAGTGGATCGAACGATCCGCTGTTTTATGGAGGAGTGGAACGCGATCAACGAAGAGAACGCCAACGCCGCCACCCCCATACCACCGCAGCAACAACGGACGACAGCTAAAAAGAGGAAGTCCAATGGCGGGTGGACCGCGAATAAAGAAGTGCCTGGCGATTCCCCTACACTGAGTTGGAACGCGGGCGAGCGCCAGTATACGGTGAAGAACCCTACCAACAATGGCAACGTCCTTCTGAAGATGAACGTTTTCCAAGGAGGTCGCTCGACTTGGGCCTGCGGCCTGTATTTGGACGAGCAGCGGGACGACGAGATCTGCATGATTCTGACGGATCTGCTGACTAGGCTGCAGAACCTATGGTTGACCAACAGCGAGACGGGAGAGCCTAGATTCGACGGAATCGTCAGGACCGTCAGTCCGCTGCCCACCTGGAGGAAGATCGCGGATCGGTGCGTTTCCACCGCCGCTGTCGCCATCCCCGAAAAGCGGAAAAAGACGAAAAAATAAATGAAATAAACTAAGTAATTCGATCCTTCCCTTTCCTACTTTTCCTTAATGTACACTATTATAAAAAATAAAATAAATAACGTAATAAAGCGAATGAGCGTGTTCCTCGAGATACATATCCAGCCTCACCACTCCTCCACTCCACCATCCCTCCACTCCTCCTCCACTCCTCCTCCACTCCTCCACTCCTCCTCCACTCCTCCTCCACTCCTCCACTCCTCCACTCCTCCACTCCTCCTCCACTCCTCCTCCACTCCGCCAGTTGGTGTTTTCATCACTACGCCTCCTCCGCGGTTGTCTACAAAAGGCGACTCGGTAGTGAGAGCCAGTAATTCTGCATCCAGCCGCTGTGTCATGCTCAACACGGACCAGAAGATGGACCTCAGGACAGCCCTCAACAGCTGCAAGGCCGCGGGTTACACCCGCATCGTAGACCTGCAGGACAACGTGGTCTACCCGATCCGCTCGTTTGAGAGGGTGGATACACCATACGGCGAGGCGGTGATGGCCACCTTGGAGGGTCTTGTCGGCGACGACCCGATCCGGATATACATGCCCCGGCGGTACCTTGCAGTCCTGGACGATAACACCATCACGCAGTATAACGTTGGCGTGAGGCCGAGGATGAGCCTTGTGAAGAGGAGCAGCTCTCCAGGCAGTAAAAGTCCTCTCCTAGAATTTGTATAAATAAATGATATTCCTTATTCCCTTATTTCCTTCAATAAAAAAAATCAAATAAAAAAAAAACGAGAAAAGAATTTAGTTTTAAGAGCCGAGGTGGCGGTGCATGGCAGTCAGTAGACGCCATGGACTTGAGGTGGAAACACCCGTTCACCGCCATCGTGGCCGGGCCTTCGGGCAGCGGCAAGTCGCACTTCGTGGCTCGCTTCATTGAGCACGCCGACCACATGTGCGATACGCGGTTCGCCCGTATCACTTGGCACTATGGCAGTGGCGGTGGCAAGAGCCGTGCGGACTCTGCCGTGCGCTACGTAGCCGGCCTGCCAGACCTGGACGACTATGACGGTAGCGAGCCCGCCCTAGTCATCGTAGATGACATGATGCGTGAGGCTGGCCCCGGCGTAGCGGACCTGTTCACCAAGGGCTCACACCACCGCAACCTGAGCGTGTTCTTCATCACGCAAAACCTTTTTCACCAGGGCAGGGGCCAGCGCGACATATCGCTGAACGCCCACTACATAGTGTGTTTCAAGAATCCCAGGGACCGCGCTCAGATCAAACACCTCGCCCGTCAAGTATACCCGGAGAACCCCAAATTTGTGGAGGAGGCTTACGCGGACGCTACGCGTGATCCGCACGCCTATCTACTCATAGACTTGAAACAGTCCACGCCCGAGGAGATGCGCGTACGTTCAGCCATTTTCCCAGACGACCCGGTGAACTACGTGTACCTGCCCAAGAAGAAGTGATAAATAGGCCGAGCGCGCGCCAGCGTCAGTCATCATGTCACACCACGTGAAGAAGGACGCGGCGCTGCTGAGGGCCCTAATACACGCTACGCCCAAAGAACGCAAAGCCCTGTTAAAAG
Source organism: Allygus modestus (assembly GCA_963675035.1). Taxonomy (NCBI): domain Eukaryota; kingdom Metazoa; phylum Arthropoda; class Insecta; order Hemiptera; family Cicadellidae; genus Allygus; species Allygus modestus. The sequence continues at coordinate 51,979,362 of OY776116.1, forward strand.
CGTGCGACAAGAGTCGCATCAAGTCATTGTGCGAGTGCGCGTATAACGTGCTACGCGGAAACGTACCGCTTTCTCCCTGCCTCAAACGCAAATTGAGCAAACACAAACAGGCGCTCAGACGGCTGGTGAAACGCGGCGAGGGTTGGACCAAGAAACGACACTACCTCGTCCAACGGGGCGGAGGGATCTTCCTACCTCTGCTGTTGAACGCTGTTCTGCCCATTCTAGCGCAGAAGCTAATCGGACATGGAGTACGCTAGGAAAATGGTGGTTGTACCGCAGGAGCTCATCGAGAGATTGCGAGAAGGACCGGGACCAGGACCAAGAGGAGGAGGTAGCGCCAATAAGCCAGCCAGCCTAGATGCTGAGATGCATCGCATATTGAGCGACAAGCGGCTGGACGATACGGAGAAATGGAAACAATATCAGCAGGTGTTACAGCGGTTCCTGCACTTTTCCGCGGCTAAACGTCAACCCATAGGTCTGTCAATCATCGAGGGTGAGGAGAGGGAGGAGGAAGCGACGGGAGGTCCGAGTCAGATGAAGCGCGAGTCTAGCGCCTCGGCGGAGGAGGACATTGTGGAATCGTTCTCAAAAATTTACAGGTCGGTGGCGCGCAACTTGTTGCGATTCATGACCCGTCAAGGCAGCCCCATCTCCTGGGACGCCAGTGGGGCGGTGTACGTGGACAAGGTGAAGATCCCCGATTCCAATATAGTGGACATCGCGCACAGCATAGTGAGAGCGCGAAGGGCGGACCGATTGCCTACCGGCTGGCATCAAGTGATGGCCGCCTTGAAGGACATGAACGTGCCCAAAGAATACGTGAGCAATCCCACGGCGTTGCGTTACTTAGGCGTGGGACTGGACTCGGCATCGAGCCCCTGGGGAGACACGACGACAGCCTCGTCGACACCCCTCTCACCGAGGTTGACGCCGATACTGGATCGCCTGAGACCGCGACCCCCAGCGGCCCGAAGAAGGATAATAACCGAGGAACCCGACCGGGAATCGTCATTGGACAACTGGGAGCCGTTCACACCGTAATGGAGAAGTTGTACTACGACCCGAGCCAGCCCGGTTCCCTCGGCGGGGTGGCCGCCCTGGCCAGAGCCGCGCGCCTACCGAAACGTCGGGTAGCCGACTGGCTGCGCGCCCAGGACACCTACACGCTGCACAAGCCTGCGCGCAAGCGGTTTCCCCGCAACCGCTACGCCGTGTTCGGGCCCCGGGAGCTGTGGCAGGCGGACCTGAACGACATGCGCGGCCTGAGCCGGTACAACGACGGAGTCAACTACCTGCTGACTGTGATAGACGTGTTCAGTAAGCGGCTGTTCGCGGTACCGCTGAAGAGGAAAAGCGGGCCCGAGGTGGCTGCTGCGTTCGAGGGAATATTCGCTGAGGCGACTCCTCGCTGCCTACAGACCGACAAGGGGACGGAGTTCACCGGGGCCGCGACCAAGCGAGTGTTCAAGAGTCACGGTGTAAACTACTTCACCACGCAGAACCCCGACGTGAAGGCGGCGGTGGTGGAGCGAGTCAACCGCACGCTCAAGACCCGCATGTGGCGCTACCTGACCTACAAGAACACGTATCGCTACGTGGACGTGTTGGACAGGCTTGTGGACGCCTACAACCGCAGCCCGCACAAGAGCCTGGGTGGCCTACGACCCGTGGACGCGGACAGCGGCGATGGTCAAACGGTGTACAAGGTGTGGCGTCACATGTATGGAAAGGCGATCCGGCGACACAAGCCCAGGTTCGAGCCGGGCGACACGGTGCGCATAGCCAAGGAGAAGAGTACGTTCGCCAAAGGTTACGAGACCAATTGGAGTAAGGAGCTGTTCGTGGTGGACCACGTATACGGGTCGCATCCTCTGCCATTGTACGTGTTGCGCGACCTGAACGGGACGCTGCTGGAAGGGCGCTTCTACGAGCACGAGATGCAAAAGGTGACGATCGCCCCGGATCGCCTGTATCAAATAGATAAAATACTGGACACTAAAGGGCGAGGCTCCAGTAAGCGCTACCTAGTCAAGTGGGCCGGTTACGGAGAGGACTTCAATTCGTGGGTACCCGCAGCGGACGTGCAACAGCTGCGATGACGAGGCACGACCAGTTTTACCTGACGTTGCCCAGTAACAGTTCAATGAATTACTATCCCAACAACATGGTGACAAACTACACGACCCATCTACCCTCGACCGTTGATCTGTCAGACGGCGAGTGGGAGGTCGCTCTGGCGGAGGCGCACTACCCCTTCTCTTTTCTGACCGTCGGTGAGGGAACCTACATCAAACTAGTGCTGGGAATGAGGGACTCGAAAGGCGGGTTGGCCGTGGTGGACAAGTTGTTAATCAAAGTGGAGCCGGGCAATTACAGTAGTACCGAGGAACTCGTGCACGCAATCAACAACCACCCTCAAATGAAGAGTAACCTGTGCGCCTTCTCGTATGACGAGAGGTCCTCCAGGGTGGAATTGATGTCGACGTCTTCAGCCGTTCAGAGCCTCAAACTGAGCCCCAGTTTGGCGCTACAGTTTGGCTTCGAGGTGGATACGGATATCGTCAAGCGTCACAGGTCCGTGAGGCCAGCTAACCTCTTCGCCGGTCTGCCATCACACATGTACGTGTATTGCGACCTGGTGGAACCCCAACTGGTGGGCGACGCTGTGGCGCCACTACTGAAGATCCTCAACATCGACATCAGGAATTACACGCACGGTGCCAACACGACAGTGTATATAATAGACCCGCACTACGTGCCGGTGATTAAAACCTCATTCGAGAGCGTGGAAATCGATTTAAGGGACAACCAAGGGCGACACTTGCCATTCCACTTCGGGACTACGTGCATGAAGCTTCATTTCAGGAAAGAGAGGCAGCGGCAATGAATCCGAGCGATCCCTATCTGGCGTATTACCGCCACCAGCAGGCGGGCCATGGCGTATCCTCCGTATTCAGAGGAGCCGCTTTCCAACGCGGACACGGCATCGGCAGTTTCCTAGGCGGGCTGATGCGTACAGTGGTCCCTTTGATCAGATCCGGCGCATCGACGCTGGGCAAGGAGGCGCTGAGGTCCGGTGTGGGCTTCTTGGGCGACGTGGCAGCGGGCACAGCCGACCCCCGAGTCGCGGCCAACACCCGGCTCAGACAGTTTACCGGGTCGCTGAAACGTAAGGCCGATGAAAAACTGGATCGCGTGCTGAGCGGTGGTGGCGCCTATAAGAGGAGGCGTGTACAGCAGGTTACTCCTCAGTCTCTGGCGAAACTCCTCGGAGCGAGGAAGAAGAGCGCTGCGCCCAAGAGGAAGCCCGCAAAACGTGTCGCTAAGAAGAGGAGAAGCAAGAAGAGTGAGAGTACCGTGAAGGACATTTTTGGATAATGGCGTTTCTACATCAGAAGTCGTGCGAGTGTGTCAAGACCGAGTTGGACCTGTTCTCGCTACCGCCCACGCAGACCAGTATAGAGAGCGGTAAATGGGTGCAGTACAAGCCCATCTCCTCCCTGACAGACGACTCGCCCGTGGAGTTCATAGTTCCGGGTCACGGGGACGAGTACACGGATCTGTCACAGACGCTACTGCATGTGAAGGCTACCATTAGAATGGCTAACGGAGGCGCTGTAACGGGTGATCAAGCGATAAAAGAGGTGGGTCCGATTAACAACTGGCTGCACTCGCTGTTCAGTCAAGTGGACCTGTACCTGAACAACAAACTGGTGTCTCCTCAGAACAACACGTACGCCTATCGCGCCTACCTGGAGAACCTGTTGTCCTATGGCGGTGATGCCAAGACATCGCACCTCACCGCGGAGTTGTTCTACGAGGACTATGCTGGGTACATGGACAATACTGAGGAGGATAATGCCGGGCTCAAGAACCGGAGGGAGTTTGTCAAGGGCAGCCGGTACGCGGACATGGTCGGACATCTGCACGTCGACCTGTGCAACCAGGAGAAGTTCATGTTAAACGGCGTGGAGATGCGCTTTCGCCTGATCAGGTCAAAGAACTCATTCTCCATCATGTCCAAAACCGTGACAGACTACAAAGTGGACATCGCCGAAGTCAACCTGTTCATGCGCCGCTGTAAGATCAACCCGAGCGTGCTGTTGGCTCACAGCAGGACGCTGGAGTCGGGTACAGCCAAATATCCCATTACGCGCGTGGAAGTCAAATCCTTCACGCTACCCTCCGGTATCAGCAGCAAGACTCTGGACAGTGTGTTTCTGGGACAACTGCCGAAACGCGTTATAGTTGGCCTGGTCAGCAATCAGGCGTTCAACGGGGACTACAAGAAGAACCCGTTCAACTTCACCCACAGCCACGTGAACTTCTTCGCGCTGTACATAGACGGTGAGCAAGTGCCATGTAAGCCGCTTCAACCGGATTACACGTTCGGTCAGGAGTTGTGCGTGCTCGCCTACCACACGCTGTACACCGGCACCGGCATCAATTTCTCAGACTGTGGTAACGAAGTCAGTCGCAACGAGTACCCCTACGGATACTGCCTGATGGCGTTTGATCTGACGCCCGATATGGCGGCCTCTCAATCCAGCCACTGGAACCTGGTGCGCAACGGTAACCTGCGCATAGAGATTGGGTTCTCCGAAGCCTTGGCGGAGGCGTTCAACTGCATAGTGTACGCCGAGTTGGACAACGTCGTGGAGGTGGACCATCATCGCAACGTCACAGTCGACTTTGGCGAGTAAACGAGTTGCCGCGCGCTCAAGGTCACCGTGCGCGGACCGTTAGGTGATGGCGGCGCGCGCACCCAAGGTTAACCCGCTAGGCGCGCTCCCGCCAGCGCTCAGTCGAGTTCAGTCAGCCGTACGGGATGGACGTGCCGCCACCGATCTACAACGAGCCACCGCCAGCGCGCTGTCATCACGGAAGCGTGGTGATGGATATGCAGTGTTTTAAAGACAGTGATAATGACTTTCTACTGAAAGAGGTTTGCGTGGTGGACGTGACTACCGGCACGCTGCTCCTACATCACATCGCCCGCCCACCCTTCAGTAAGGACCTCCTGACTTCCGAGAAACAGCGCGAGAGCGTCTGGGTCACTCGCCACTGCCACGGCTTGGAGTGGGACCAGGGGGACATCGCGTACGTCGCCCTGCTGGACAAGCTGCGCTCCTGCCTCATCCACCGCCCCCTGGTCTACGTCAAAGGATCGCAGAAGAGGGACTTTGTACAACGCCACCTCATAACCGAGCCCGCCGCCACCACCGCTCAGGACATGGAGGATCTGGGCTGCGGGTCGCTCAACGGTGCGCCCACCTACCGGACCCTGCGCTGTCGCCACCATAAGAGCTCCCACAACCGTTGCGCCCTTCATAACTGCATAGTATTGCGGGACTGGCTCGTGGCTAACGACAGTCCGGACCCGTCCACCTCGAGCTGCCTGTGCTGCTTCCGTCCACGATGAATACCGTTCAGATCAGAGAATGCCTGGCGAGGATCCCCGGACTGAGGAACGTCGCGGTCTACGCCTCTGACCAACTACCGGACGTACCAGTCAAGCCTCTCACCGCCATCATATCCAACACAGTGGCGCACACCGAGGGAGGTGAACACTGGGTGGCGTTTTACTGCTCGGAAGAGGACAGACTCGAGTACCTGGACAGCTACGGAAGGCCGACTTTCAAATGTTCCTGAGGCGCAATCCTCATCACCGCCACTATGTCTACAACAGGTATCGACTCCAGGGCTACGATACTTCTGTTTGCGGCTACTACTGCCTCACTTACCTGTACTGCCGGGCTGTTCTCCACACGTCACTCAGCGACTACGTCCAGCTCTTCGACCCTGCCGCTCCCGCCGCCAACGACGCTCTGGTCCGCAGGCTCTTCCACTCCATATTCGCTTAAAACTAGTTTGTAAGGTTTTTTGTAATATGTGTCTGTAACCTTATTACTGTACAATACATGCCTCATAATGATAAAGCTTGTGTTTTCATTTCTCCTTTCTCCTTACTAAATTTAAAAAAAAAAAAATAAATTAGCAAAACTGAGGCAGCGGGGCTGGACCTCAGGTTTATATACCGGCGGCGCGTGTCACTGGCTGAGCCCCCGCCAAGCGGCAGTGAAGGCCGCCAAAGAGGGCGCGCCACGAGACCCCTCGGACATCAGCAAGCCGCTGAGCAATTCAAGGGTGCAACCTCGAGCGTCAGCAAACCACTTAGCAACTCCTTCCTGGGCAACTCCTTCAGGGCCATCCCCCGACACGCGCCGCCAACCGCTCCCGGTTGGCGGGGGCTTTTTAAGCTGCACGGCTCGGGCCAAACGGCCCATAACGCCTTTCACTTTAGTTTTTCTGAGCCTACCGGCTTTTGAGTGAGCAAAGGGGAGGAAATAAACAACTCAGGTTCGTGCTGTACATAAAGCTATTATATTTTCTTACAAATACTATTTACAAATTTTTCTTAAAATTAATATTAAAACTAAACTGGGAATTCCTCTTCCTCGTCTTCATCCTGGGGCTGCCCCTCCTCCTCCTCACCATCCACCTCCATCCGTCGATCTCCTCTCCTGGCTGGTAGCGGCGGGACGTCCTTGTGTCCCCACGGCAGAGTGTGGATGCCGTCGGGGAGGACACACCGCTTGTCATCAGTCGGGCTGAGGCTCAGCTTGTCCACTTCCACGGTGTAGACCCGGTGTAAGTGGGACTGGAAGCGGACGTTGGTGGTGCGCTTTTGGACCCCCTCAAACAGGCACTCTCTGTAGTCGTCGGGGGTGAGGACGTTCTTGACAACGCCCTTCGCCACCCCCTTGGCCCGCTTGAGAGCCTTGCTGCCGCCTGTCGCTGCGTCCTCGATGTCCATAAAGTACAGCTTGGACCGCAGGCCGAGGTACTCGAATAAGGACAGACCGTTACACTCGTCCTTAAACTTTCCAATGACCTTGGCGTTGACGGGGCTGTAGCAGGGGTGGGACCTCGGATAGCCGCTGGTGTCGAAGTCGTCCAGGTGTTCCTTCATCTCGGCGTAGACGTCCTGGGACACGATGTCAAAGACGTAGCTGTCCGTGTCCATGTAGTCCACGGTGAGGCGGTCACCGTAGCGCTCCTTCATCTTGCGCAGGAACTCGTACATGAGCCACTTGCTCAGCTCCAGGACTGTCATGCCTACGTAGACGGGCTTGTCCAACACGATGTTGACCTTGGACAGATGCACCAGGGCCACGTCCTCCGTGTAGTACGTCCGGTCCAGGAAGTTGGATCTGGCGACGTACTTGGAAAACTTCTCCGGGGTGCACACCAGCTTCACGTTGAGGCGCTTCCGTACATTCTCGATGGTCTTGCCAAAGACCGCGTTGTTCATGAGCTTGAAGAAGTCCTGTTCAAACTTCGTTTTGGCCTTCTTCCGCAGCTCCGTGTTCATCAGGATGTACGGTTCCAACCACCGCGACTGGCGAAATGAGATCGCCCAATGCACCGCGACCAGCTCCAATCCGTTTTGCAGCGCCTGCTGTAAGACCCTGTAGTGACAGATGTAGTGCGTCTTGTCGTCCAGGGTCGTCAACAGTTTGGGGAACTTCCCTGTTGGCGGACGCTTCGTCTCGCAGCAGTAGGGAAGGTCCTTGTGCAGGTCGTGTAGGCGCGCGGGGTAGTGGAGGTCCACCTCCAAGATGTAGCCTCGATCAGCCTCTGCGTCCAGTGCCGCGACGTCCAACGCCTGGATTTCCTCACGGCTGAGCCACTCGAAGTCTCCGGTCGGCAGGCACTGGGACATGGCCCAGCCGTAGAGGTTGTTGGCATCCAGGTACAGGAGAAAGCGCGTGGGCTCGTCCGGGTGGTAGTCCGGGCACCTGTCGTGGTTGGCCTTGGCGTAGCGGGTGATGGCCTGTGAGATCCCTCCCCGGATCCCCTGCTCCACGAACAGGTACATGTCAAAGTCCTGCAGCGTGTCCAGCTCCACACCGCAGGTCTTGAGCATTACGTCCCAGGCGTAGGACGGCAGGGTGTAATAGTGGGCGGGGTCCAGCCCGTACTCTGCCAGCGAGGTGTCGCGGAACTGCTCAAAGACATCGGTGAGCAGGGCGATGTCGCATCGCAGGTACTTATCCGCGTAGTCCTTGAGGTGCTGACACTCAAAGGCTCGCCACACGTTGAGGGCGTGCTCGTACTCCTCGTCCTTGATGTCCTCCAGGGTCATGGAGTTCCTGAACGCCTCCTTGGGCGGTAGCTCCCTGGTCCTGTACAGTGTGTCGTAGGACGTCACGAAGTCGTAGGGGAACACGCCCTTCCTACGCACCAGGTCGAACAGCCGGTCGTCGGGGAAGCGCTTCCTCGTCTCACGCATCCTGTCCGTGGGAAGTCCTGCCGCCAGGTTGGCCAGGCTCATGGACAGGAACCTGTAGGTGTCTAGGAAGCGCACCGCGAAACTGCTCTGACGTTGGTTGTCCCCAGGCTGACCAAAGTGGAATCGCTTGGTAAAAGCGATGTACCGCTCCTCCGTGTGGGCCAACACGTCCACGTCACCGGGGTCGATGGCCAGCTCGCGCACTACGAAGTGGGCGTCGTAGTTGGATAGGTTGTGGAAGTAGCAGTTGATGTGTCGCTGCTCCCGGTACCTGAGGTTGCACGAGCGGTGTGCGGCTCCTCGGAACTCGTAGGGTGGGGCGTGATTGTGGTCCCGCACCTTAACGTCCTGGTCCGTGAACTCCTTCCCGCAGAGGTAGCAGTGAGTCGTTGCCAGGTACTCGTCCATCTCCTGCCGGGTCAGAGAAGGGTGCAGAGCTCTCATGCTGAATAGGAACTCCCACAGCGCCAGCACGTCCATCTTCAGCCTCTCCATGAAGACCTTGGACGCGTCAGCCCCGAAGTAGACGCGGGGCTCAAACTCCTCCAAACCGAGCGAGTCCACGATCTGGTAGGCAAAGGCGTACGGGACGTGCAGTTGCAGGGGCCTCGTGCCGGGCGGTGCTTCCGCAGGGTCAGCGGCGACGGGTTGCAGAGCACACTCGAAGTCGGCATAAACGCAAAAGCGCTCGCGCCGAGTGTACTCGGGGTGGGTGAAGCGGATCTGCTGCTTCTTCGGCAAGTCCAAGCGGAGGGGGGCCTTGGCGGTGCAGTATCGCATGTGCTCCTCCAGGCGCTCGGCACCGGACAGCTGCAGCTTGTTAGGCCGGTTGTCAAAGCAAGCGAAGCATCGCTTACACACGTGGATGGCGTTGACGTGGGACGTCAGCTGGTGTCGCACAAGCCTACTCATGTTTGTGATGTAGGCGTAGTGACTGTCCCCGCCGGTGGTCACGTACAGCAAGTCCCGGTGATCCTCCAACTCCCGCTTGCAGATCTTCAGCGGGAACACGCGGTCCTGGAACTTTGGCGATCCGTCAGGGCGTCTCCCCACCATGGTGCGCTCGATCCCGTACACGTTGACGCTGATGGCGTTCCTCCTCTCAAAGACCTTGATGTTCTTCACAGCCACGGGGAAGCGTAGGCCGACCCAGTCGTAGCGAGCCATGATGTCCGGTGTGTACGATGTGGGCCTCTCCGGGTGTTGCGCGACGAACTTAGCCAAGACGGCATATGCAAAGCACATGTCATCGAGGTTGTGCACGTTGATGACGGCACGCGTCTCGCAGATGGTCTTGGGAAGCTGGACGAACCGGGCTCTGCGTTCTCCCAACGGGGTGTAGAGATTGACGCGAATCTCCAGGTCGCGTATCCGGAGATAGCTCCACCCGCTGCCCACTAGCAGGCACTGCTCCTTCTCTTCCTCCAGCTTGTGGAAGGACGCTGACAGGAAGTCCTCCAAGTTGGACGCGGCGGTGAGAGGCACGTTCTTCGTCTTGAACGCCCGCAGACAGGTGGCCCCGTGGACGTTGGCGAATTCACACTCCAGGAACATGTTGACCTTGATGTTTGGGTGTCGGGTCCTGACGTCGGCCAGCAGTTCCAGGACGCTGTCAAACAACAGCACCAGCGCGTCCTCCACGGACAAGAAGTCCTCCATGGGCCGGGATAGACCGAAGGTCAAGAGCCGTCCGCGGAACCCTCGTTGAATGGTGCGGAACGCGGGCAGTCCGCCACCCACCATCCCGTCGGGTGCCGTGCTCGATCCAGGTTGGGGCTCGCGGCTGGGTCGAGGCTCGCGGCTGGGTCCGGGCTGGGGCTCGTGGCTGGGTCCGGGCTGGGGCTCGTGGCTGGGTCCGGGCTGGGGCTCGTGGCTGGGTCGAGGCTGGGGCTCGTGGCTGGGTCGAGGCTCGCGGCCGGGCCGGGGCTCGGGTGACAGGACGGGTAGGTGCGGCATCTCGTCCACAACGAGGTTCCTCACGACGGGGCAGTTGTGGGCCTCGTGCTGGTCTCGGTTGTAGCGCCGGGTGAAGCCTTGGTCGCAGTAGGCGCACGCGAACCTCATGCCGCGGTGGGCGCTCGCCACGTGCTGCTGGAGATAAGCGACCCTGCGGAAAAGGGCGCCGCACTCGGGACAGCGGACCCCGTTGGCGTGCACCAGCTGCACGTGGCGCCGGAGCAGATCCTCGCGGGCGAATCGCCGCCCGCACGCGTCGCACTCGGGCCGTGGGTCTCTGACGGGTGGCGTTGCGGAGGAAGAGGAGGAGGTCGAAGCTGACGGGCTCGCACCGTGGACCGCTTCCATGTGATGGCGCAGATCCTCAGGACTCGCCAGGACAACGGAGCACAACGGGCATGGATGGCCTGCGAACAGGAAAAACAAGTTCTATTAGTTACCTCAATATACATGAAGGTGAGGAACTGGAAACCTCTTCCTCATCTCATTCACCAGTTTGAACCTAGTATATACAAGGGTGAGGAATTGCACAGAGGCCTAGTGACCTCTTCCTCATCTCAATCGCCAGTTTGAGGCCAGTAATACAAGGTGAGGAACTGAACAGAGGCTGACAGCCCCTTGTTTACTACTTAAATCTGTTTACTCGGCTAAAGCCGTTTACTCTCTCAAAAACAAGTCATTAGTACTGGTTTCTTGTTTAATGTAAAAACCGTGCCTAGCGCTTGATCGTGAGGAACTGCATAGAGGACTGGCGACCTCTTCCTCATCTCAATCGCCAGTTTGAGCCCAGTAATACAAGGGTGAGGAATTGCATAGAGGCCTGACGACCTCTTCCTCATCTCGAACGCCAGTTTGAGCCCAGTAATACAAGGGTGAGGAACTGAACAGAGGCTGGCAGCCCCTTGTTTACTACTTGAATCTGTTTACTCAGCTAAAGCCGTTTACTCTCTCTCGAAAACAAGTCATTAGTACTGACGGTTTCTTGTTTAATGTAAAAACCGTACCTGGCGCTTGGTCGTGAGGAGTGGGAGGATGAACTGCTGTGAGGTGGCGTCGCAGGCTGTCGCTTCGCCCGAAGCGTCTCCCGCAGACGTTGCAGTCGAAATGGCGGTCCCTGTGAGCAGCTGCCATGTGACGAGCCAGGTTTCCAGCGAAGACGCGACCGCAGACCTCACACATACGAGGAACAGCCATCTACAACATCGGGTATCTGTAGCAGTACCCTTCTAATAGTAGACAGAAATAAATTACAAGAATGGCTCCTATGACATTCCTAACACTGTTACACGTCTTTATCTTTGTTTCAGTCGCACATGGCGATTTTACTCTCGTCTATAATTCTACTAGCCACTTGAAATTTCGATTTAAAAGCAAAACCAAATTTTATTTTGCACTGGGATATGTAAAATATTAAATATTAATTTTAGCTAATTGGGATTTAGATCATTGGCAAATCGGCTGATGAAAAGATATATTAAATGTTACTTACATTTTAAGATATCCAAAGAGAAAACTCCACACAGTCGCACAAGCACAGGTTGTAAAGTGTATCTCGGAGACGGCAATACTTCGTCCGCGCAGTAAGAGCTCCAAAGACAAACTGATGAAACCCTCGAGGACGCGCTTATAATAACACTCCGGTCGGGAGGAGGCCTCGCCGGAGGAGTGAGGGAAAGTCGCTAATGAGTAAACAACCCCGGGCGGTCACGTAGGCCCTAGCACGCGCCTTGACATGTGACTCCGCGGAGTCGCTCACGGGGGGGGGGCTTGCATCCTCACCGCACCTTTGCTAGTTTTGAACCATTGTGAGGGGTCTGGAAAACAGCTAAGATCCTATGAGGAAAACGCGTTTAAAAATTAATAGCGAGCCCGTTTAAGGGTGAATTCTCAATTTTCTTTAAGGGATGGTTTACTTAGGAGGGCACCCGGCATGTGGTGAAGTTTCATCAAAATCGGTCGGTAAACAGCTGAAATCCCATAAGGAAAACGCGGTTATAAATTAATAGCGGCCTTGTTTGATGGTGGATCTATGGGGTTCTTTCGTCATTTGCTTCCTCTGGGATAGGCCTACACTCTGGAAAAAGTCCCGTGGGAATCGGTGAGTAAATAGGCTAGTTATTAATTTTTGAAAGTTTTTCCTCATCGTGAAAAGTGCTGCAGACGGGGGGGGGAATGACGTCAGGGGGGGGGGATGACGTCATGGGGGGATGACGTCATGGGGGGATGACGTCAGGGGGGGATGACGTCATAGGGGGGGAGATGACGTCATAGGGGGGGGGTCCGAGCTTGGCTATGGGGAAGGTCGGGGGGGATGACGTCATGGGGGGGTGGGGGGTGGGGGGGGGGTGACGTCATGGGGGGGGTGACCTCGGGGGTGACCTTGGGGTCAAGGTCATCGGGGGGGAAGGGGGGGGGGCTTCCACGCGTCCACGCGTCCACACTGCTGTGCTGGTTTTGAACCATCCAATGCCCCCTACTATCATCCAATCAGTTTTCGTTTACACTCGAGTGATTTTATAGCTTATGGTGAAATAACCAAACTACATCACTGATAATGTATAATATTAATAACTTGTAGTAATGTTTTTTTGTTGTCAAAATTCAAATTTTTCACGCCCGGTTTTTCTCGTTGTTTATTTAATGTAAAAGTTACCGTTATAATTTTTACACACCCTGTGCAAAGTGAACGAGCAAAATCAAGAAACTAGTTTTACATCATCACTTTTTTATTAGCGAATTTCCCCTATAGGGAAGAAGCTATTACCGTAGGTCTCTTGGTAAGACTTAAGCCCGAGACCATGATAACTTTTCGTTTTGAGGTCCCCAGATGCCAAAAACACCATTCGTTCAAATTTTTATATATGTAAAAAATCGTGTCCATAAGCACGATAACTCTCGTAAAAAAGGTCCGATCTAAATGAAATTTGGTACAAATGTGTAAAGTACCATTTATTTGAACGAGTTCGAAAACCAGACAAATCGCACCATCCGAAGGGGGTTTTGGGGGGTTTTGTAACCCAAAAATGTTTTTTTTGGAGTTTTCACATGTAATTATCATTTAAAACAAATTTTAATTTATACCATTGAATTCAGCTTAAAATAAACAAGCAATTTGGTATTTTGATCATTGCTCTACGTCAATTGGTTGCTGAGATATTGAACGTGCTGAACACAGTACGTTGTCCAATGTTATTCTTATGGAGAAAAAGAAAAATTTGATATCTCGGTTATTTATCAACATAAACTGACGAAACTTGGTATATCGCTTCATCTGGTTGTGGTTTCTTGTTGTTTGAACAAAAAACTAATTTTTCGCCTATGGTTCCCGTAGCAGCAAACCTAGGTACTCGGTCCCCACGTTATTCTTATGGACAATAATAAAGATGTTATATATCGCTTATTTATGAATGTATATGGATGAAACTTGGTATGTAATTTCACTTAGATGAGTTCTATTGATATTTGCATAAAAACCCATTATTTTGTGTTCCTTGTTGCAGCAAACCTGCATACTCATCCCTAATGTTATTCTAATGAAGAATAATGAATATTTTAAATATCGCTTATTTATGAATATATTTCTTATGAATTCTGGTAAGAGACTTAATGTGTTATTAAGACATATATATTCATTGGAAATACGCTGCGTCCGCAGGTTTGCTGTGACGGGAGTATTTTTATAATTTATAATTCTACTAATTTTATTTTATTAGTAACAAACTTTGGTATTTTACAACCGAAAATCTCGTAACCTGTTCCTTTTCATATTTCACAACATCTTAAACTACCAATTGTAAAACACTTAAAGAAAAAACCCATAACTATTTTACATTCTTTCTGGTTGAATCATGATTTTAAAATAGTGAAGAATAAATATATGATGAGGTAGTTTGCCTACCATAAACTTACGAAAAACCCCAACGCCTTATTCAGGGAGAGAACACAATCAGTTGTCAATGGAGACAGATAGAAGACAATGTAACAGACAGACAAACAGAATAGTGCATCGTGATGTGGTATCTGTCAGTGCATGAGTGCATCTATACAGATGCATCCTTGCAAACTACACACAGGACATGCTTGACGACACGACGCCGACGTGTGCATCAACACATCAACACATTTTTGTGAGTCTTATTTGTTCACAAGTTATTTTATACTATATTATCATAACTGTTAAATGTTTTTAGCGAATTTCCCCTATAGGGAAGAAGCTGTTACCGTAGTCGGCATGGTAAGACCTAGGCCCGGGACCATGATAATTTTTCGTTTTGAGATCCCCAGACCCCAAAACACCATTCGTTCGAAACTGTATATATATATATATATATATATATAAATATAAGTGTGTGTCCGTGAGCACGATAACTCTCGTGAAAATTATCCGATTTTGATTAAATATGGTATAAATGTGTAAAGCAACATTTATGACTTTAAGTTCGAAAACCAACCACGTCGCTCTATCCAAAGGAGTATTTTGGGGAGGTTTTGTACCCCAAAAATGGGTTATTTAAATTTGTTACATATAATTTTGAAAATAGTCAAATTTTAGTTTTTACCATTGAATTCAGCTTAAAAAACACACAATTTGGATTTTGATCATTCCTCTACGTCAATTGGTAACCGAGATATTGAAAGTGCTAAACACAGTACGTTGTCTAATGTCATTCTTATGGAGAAAAAGAAAAATGTTATATCTCGCTTATTTATTAACGTATACTGACGAAACCTGGTATACGGCTTTATCTGGTTGTGGTCCATTGATATTTGCTCAAAATAACAATTTTTGCCAAAGGCTCCCGTAGCTACAAACCTGCGTACTCAGCCCCATGTTATTCTTATGGATAATAATTAAATGCTAAGTCTCCCTTAATTATGAACATAAATGAATAATACCCCCGTAGCAGCAAACCTGCGTACTCAGCGAATTTCCAATGCATGTATATGTTTCTCACTACCACATTAAAGCCACTTGCCAGGTTTCATAAAAATACACGAATAAATAAGTGATATATAGCATTTTATTTATTCTCCATAAGAATAACATTAAAAGCTGAGTATGCAGGTTTGCTGCTATAAGGAACACAAAATATGTGTTTTTATGCAATTATCAATACAACTTAACCAGTCGTAGTTGCATACCAAGTTTTATTCATTTATGTTCATAATTAAGGGAGATATTACATTTTATTTATTCTCCATAAGAATAAGATGGGGGCTGAGTATGCAGGTTTGCTGCTGCGGAGAAACATCGGGAAAAACATTTTTTGTTGTGCAAATATGTAGACCAGTACTAGGTCTAGTACTAGCCACATGCCAAGTTTCAACAACATACATTTATAAATAATCGAGATATGAAATTTTAATTATTCTCCATAAGGATAACATTGGACAACGTACTGTGCTTAGCACTTTGAATATCTCTAAAATGGTTAGACATAGAATCACAATTTAAACACCAAAATGATTGTTTTGTAGAGCTGAACTAATTGGTAACAGTAAATGAGAGGTTTACATTAAAATGAACTGAGGAAAAGCTAAAAACCTTTTTCGCATAAGATTAACATGGGAGATTTTTTGAACACTTTTTTTGGATTTCCTCCGCAACCACTTAACCTAGGTTAATTATTTCTAAATATTATATTATTCTTAGTTTTAAGCTCTATAAAATTGTATAAACCAAAATTAAGTTTTTTAAAAGTTTTAGGGTGAAAAATGCAAAAAACTGATTTTTGGAAAATTGTAAACCCCCATAAACCCCCCTTCCCATGGTCCAATTTTTCTGGTTTTTGAACTTAAAGTCATGAATGTCACTTCACACATTTGAGCCAAATTTCATAAAAATCAGACGTTTTTTACTCAAGTTATCGTGTTAACGGACACATACATACATATAAATAAATATATAAATTTAAACGAATAGTGTTTTTGGCATCTGGGGACCTCAAAACAAAAAGTTATCATGGTCTTGGGCTTAACTGTTACCATGCTACGGTAATAGCTTCTTCTCTATAGGAGAATTTCGCTAAAAACTGGTATATGACTTCACCTAGTTTAGTTATATTGATATTAATTAACATAAAAACCCATTTTTTATGTTCCTTGATGCAGAAAACTTGCATACTCAGCCCCAATGTTATTCTTATGGAGAATAATTAAAATTGTAATTAATTGTAATTAAAATTGTTTATATTGCTTATTTGTGAATATATTTTTATGGCACTTGGTATGTGGCTTTATGTAGTATTAAGACATTTATATCTCCATTGGAAATTCACTGAGAATGCAGGTTTGCTGCGACAGGGGTATTTTTATATTGCTTTATTCTATGTACAGTTTACAATTTAACGAGATTTTCGGAGAAAGCTAAAGTAATTTAACAGATTAATATTACCTTGTAATATTTTCGTAACGTAATTGAAGGGACGTGAACTTACGTACCCGACAACCTATAGTAAAATACTCTTTCAACATCATCTTAGAAAATCTCAGAACAGATAAATACAACTCTGACCAACCAGACCAAATATTGGGCTGGTACACTCAACCGATACAAAATAGCATTAATACATTCATTTGTTTCCTACTTGTTTCTATGTTCATGCTACATTCAACAGGACGTGAGCACATGAAAATAGACAGGGGAGTGAAGAGAAAGGGGAGTGAACATTTTAAAATCATCGATATAGAAAGTTGTTATATAGTAAAGATGAATACAATGAGATTTGTATTATGTACTTCAAACTTCATGATTATTTTCCTTTAGTTTAACTATTAAAGTTTTAAGATACTTTTTACCATATCATTTTTGACTTGGTAACTATGTGTAGCATGTGTAACCCATAATTTAGTTTACTCGGATTTCTATACCTATCTATTTTAGAAATTTGTACAAAAGATTTTGTTTGTAATTTAATAGAACTCTAAACAAATAAAAGGTCTATAATTTATTAATTCGGGGTCAGTTGTTTTGCATACCTTCTTACTACCTCATAATCGGTCATGTTTTATTCCAAAGTTCCATATCAAAACTGATCTTACCCCAGAATAGGAGGAGTGCTTTGTCGTTTCTTTAATTGTTCCACATCGAGTCTCGATGAAAAATATATTTAGTACGCTCGGTTTGATCTCGTCGAGTCTTGTCAGCTTGGGTTTTCTAGAAGGACGTTGGTCGTAGCTCAGACGGACATCATACTCGTCTCCATTAGACCTAGTGATCCTTAAGGGTCCTGACGACCTGTTTTCCAGGAGCTCTCGAACGAATATCTCCACTTTTGACCCTCCAGAGTCCAAAGTCTGCAGGATGTCAAGATCCGACGTGATGGTGATGTTGTACGGACTTCTTTCATCCATCAATATGCTTACTTGGCCTCCCACTCTCGGGTAGCTCGAGGTCTCCCGGATTGCGTGTGAACTGTGGTGGAAGTGGTGGATGATGATTATCATCAAAGTGAATGATACTACAACCAGTATGACGCAGACACGGTTCGGCTTGAATCGGGGTGGTTGGGTTTTAGGCGTTGGTTCTTCCATTTCAAAAAGCGTCCTTTCTGATGATGGTGCGGTAGATCCTTCTGTATCCATGACAGATATGGTTGGGAATGCCCTAGAAAATATCAATGATTAGAGTTCGACGAACGTTTTATGTTTTTTCCCTTTATTCAAAGATTAGGAATTATTTTACTAGTTGTAGAGTCATAAAAGTTATATGAAGGCATTAAAACAGTTATTTGTCGCCAGTCTATTTGTATCAGTATGTATGATTTTCCAACTGTGATCAAGGCAGGTCATGTGAAAACCCATTAATTATTTTCTACGTCATAATTTTTCACGTAAATCTTCGTACAGGTTAAAACGCTTATGATATTGTAAAACCAGCTTAATTACCTGGAGCTCAATAAATTTGTAAATCTAAACCTTCGAATTTCACCTTTCGCTGACCAACGTCGCTTTCTTGTTGATTAAAATAAATCTTCATTTCACTATTATGACCACTCTCACTACGTATATCGCTCCGACAGCTTAGTCGATATTCCGACAACTTATAATTTGCTCATGGCTCCTAGTTTTTATCTACCTACTGCAATTCCGTTGCGTTCACCGGTGCTGAATTAACAAAAAAGTTCAGCATTTGATGGAGTACCAGGGCCATATGTTTTTTTCCGTGGTTCAACATAAAGGGCGTTTGCTAAATATGCTCGGAGGGATAAAGCGTCAAAGGGCTGGCTAGCAAGTTACTACTTTAACTTTGAAGTGACTGTATGATGTAGCTATACCACATTGGCTATTCTCCTTTTGCTGGTTGACCATTGCCCTAACCAAGATCCCCATTGCCTATAAATCATTACCTCTTGCTCATTACCTATTATTTGTATCCTAATTTCAAGCCAAGCTAAGAAGGAAAAGTTTCAATTTTTACCACTCAACCCCAAGTTCATTATGCTCATTATGACCCTTCTCAGACGCATCCGAAAGTAAAATGTATCACGAAGTTTTTTTGTGACCCACACAAGTGAAACAATACCTACCGTTTTAACGGTACTGTAGTACCACATGTATTTACTAAGTATTTTTCAGTTGTATACTCCTTATCTCCCACCACCCCTCTCCTACCCCTTGATTAACCAACCTCAAGCGATACGTGATTTACGACCATCTCGTAACATATTTAAAATTTCAATGGTTTAGTTTAAACGGGTAATCACTTTAAATATTCAAGGTCAAAACACTCAAGCGTGATTGACGTCGTCAGAGTAAACAGTCTTTTACCATATGTATATAGATAAAGGCGTGTTAAGTGTTAGTTCAATTAGCTCCGCACCTTAGTGTCGACACAGCCAATGCAGGCACTGTATCCCACAGATAACTCTTATCTCGATTGCTCTGTTTTGCGTGCGTGCGTGCGTGCTATTGAACGTTTTGTGCACATGTGCGGTTCCAGAGTGATAACTCTCCGATCAATCCCTCCTTCCTATTTTATAACCATTCAGACTATTTTAAGTTTGTTGAATATTAGATTTTTTCGTAATTTTACAGCTTATATTTTACATCTTATATTTTTGGTGAGTAGTTTATTTAGTAATCGTCTTTGTAACATAAGTTTGTTGTAAACAATACCTATTTGTTTTCAAACCAAACGGAAAACTAATGCCATGTAATATTTATAACATTGCAAAAATTATGTAAATGTGTTAAGTATGTGTGACTAAGACAAATTTTAGTTTGAAGGATGTTTTATTTAGGATTTTGGACTAGGTCAAGTTCATAATCAAGATTACGTTAGTTAAAAGCTGTACACTTTACACCGAGACTTTTTTTATTGTTCTAAAATTAAAGAATGTTGAAATAAAGGTATAATGTAGTGAGGTTTATACTAATAAGGTTTTATTTTTTTCCGCTTTTTTCAATGTGTGTTATTGTCAGGCTCTTGAATAAAATTCATTGTTTAGAAAACCCGATTTATTCAGATACATACTGTAATAACACAAACTCACATTTTATAAAACATTGTAGCCTAAAAGGTTACAAAACGGAAACAAAAAAATCTTAGCGCTAGGTCATAGCCTAGACAAAGACATTCAAAATAGTTTACTTCTCTATATAAAAATATTATATAAAATAATATTATTTTATAACATTTCTCCCTTCTTGGGGAATTAACTCAAAATAACAATGGAAGTCAAATAATGTAAAGCTACAATGAAAATATAACAGTTTGTTAAGGATAACTAGCAGCCAGCGTCACTTCGTGACTTCAAAATAAGTAGGGTAATGAATATATATAAAATATATTTTTAAAATGTTTAAAAAAGGGTACTCTGGAAATTTTGTTTTCAATCTAATAATATATATATATATATTATATATGGATTTCATACATTTGGCGGTAGCTCTGTACATAAGGATTTACCTCATTGAAATGGTTTGAAAGCGTTCTCATCACAACATCTAAGCAGCTCACATTTTCTGGTCGGTTTAGTCTGAGTCTATTTGCTTCTTCAGTCATAAAAATATAACTGTGCATACGTCGCCTCTTCATTTGAAGGTATTAGAGGTCCATGTCCATGATAAAAAGAACCATGCATTTTAAAATGGTAAGGTCCTCCACCTCCACGCTGTTCATTAGTGGAGGCCTTAGCACTTACCATGGCCATGGCTGCGTTATAAGACCTTATGTTTGATCTGTAGTTTTTACATATTTGGTCTTGTTCAGTCTAAAATGAGAGAACTGTATTAGACACTTCTGGAACCGTTAGTTGTGCCTTGCCATTATGGCAATATTTTGTAAATGTTCCTATAGTTGTTTTTTCATATCGGAAGTAACGACCACGACAAAATCTACATACTTCATTCATTGGCCCAATATCAAAACCAGAGGGATTGACCAAATTGTCCATGGCTAAGGGTAGTGGATAGGGCCGAAAACGATTAGCTCTGTCTCTAGCCCTAGCATTTACATTGCGGACACGGTCTCTTCTAAGCATCTTTTAAAACCAATGAAACACACTATCAAAAAACAAAACCTAAAGCAAGACATTATCTTTTTGAACTTTTGAGGAACCATACTTGATTCACACTACAAGAAGTAAATCAATCATGTGGCCCAAAAATAGCACGAAAACGCTCTGAATATAGTTCAAAGCATATTATATACAAAATGATTATTATATATTAATGTGAAACCAGAAAAACACTGATGTCGAAGTATATAATTCATGATAAAATTTTTGAAAAGTTAGAACACACAAATTGTTGAACACTTCACTCACTTCATTGTCTTATATGAAATGTCTAAAATTTGCAAAATAAACTGATAAATGACGGAAAATCACTCATTCTATTTTAGTTTCAAGTTTAAAAACATAATACAATTTTCTAGATAAACTATGAACAAATAAAATTACAATTTTTCACTTTACACTTTATTGTAAAATCTGTAACCTAAGTATTTGGGGAAAAAATCTTCCACCTGATTATAAAATAACAGCTTTCAACATCTACCATATAAGAGACACTAAATTAGTTGAAATCAAACTGGCTATGTCCCGGATTTACATGAGTGGTACTTTTCTTCGAGGTCAAAATTGAATTCTTTTTCCTCCAAAAATCTACATTTCAATACATTAAATGAATTAGCCTATTTGAAAACCATCTTACTTATAACTTTAAAGATTACACCAGTTTCATCAAGTAAATAAATGCAAGTGCTGTATTCTGTGGTCAAACTTAAGAACTCGATCAAATCATCACCATATGTTTTGTTATAAACAAATGTGAATTGGAAAAAGTTCACAGGCTTAACAACAGATAGTAGCACATTCGCTGAAATTTCAAAAGCCTCCTGGACGAAGGCTTTTCATGGGATATTTCCCAAACCCAAAAAAGGCACATCTAGAGAGAAATAGCTTTAATTTGATACCAAATATGTATATAAAAATAAATGTCTAGGGGTCGATATGCTGCGAAGAAAAATCGAGAAATTCTTTTAATAATATAGATATAAACAGTGTGAGGGGGCCACGCGTAGCAAATGAAAGTAGCGTGATGTAATACCTATATACACATATAACAAACAGTATAACTTAGGGTAAAGTAATATTACAAAAAAATAGGTTGTCAGCACTACACAGAAAAAACCAGGTTGCAACACTGCCCAAATGTAGGTTAGGTAAAGTGGTATGAGAGGCCCGGTTGGGAGGGGGAGTGGGCTCCAATCTGCAATAAAGGTCAAAGGTCAAAAAGGACTGTGGGGGCGTCCATAGTAGTCATACAGTAGTGGAACTCAATTGCTGAGCTGCAAATGCTTGCGCTGAACGAGCGTTGCCCGTTGAGTCAATTTTCATATGAGCTGTGAGTCAAGGATGCGCATGCGAAGTGGTCCATAGCAGCAGTAGAGTGGTGAGGGGAATGACTACCTCAGTGTATACTACGCCGTCCCCCTCCGTCGGTGCCCGTACCCTACTTCGTCTCTTGCGCAACAAAACATACAGGCCTGCTCTGGGAAAGAGTTATGGTACCAGTCGAACTATCATAGATTAGGTAAATATTAAGAATTAAGTTAATGACTTATCACAAAATTAGTTGATCACTTAGAGATTTGTTCTAATGTAATATATGTTTAATTTTCATTTATACGATATATTTGAGTGATTTTATGATTTATATTAAGTTATGTGAGTTTTTATATAATTGTGGATAGTTATAAAAACATATAATACAATTTATTTAACTAATCTATATAGCAAGATTCAGAATAAAGTAATGATACGACTAAGGTAAAAAAATACTGAATTTGTTTAATGACTGTTTTAATTAGTTTTGTAGGAAACCATATTTCTGGTTTCATAAGCTGGTTTACTTTTCAATTACTATTCGGAGTTATTAGCTGTAAATTACATTTCTGAATGATAAGGTTGGCATTAACTATATTATATATTTTCCACAAACTAAAAATGCTGTTAAATTAGCTTCCTCTGATGTACTAAAGAAATATTACGTATTATGAAACTGAAAGCAGGAATTGTCAACTAGCCCATTCCCTCGCCTCTGACAGACATTTTAGAGGAAGTTACATATCTTATAAATTATGTATCAGTTTTCTGATATCGTTTATCTTTTAGTTTGTCGCATTAGCTTGCAAGTATGACCAGCTCTGTGTTGGAGTTCACCAGTCGTTAACTACAGTATTCATTGTGAAATGCTATTCAGCGTATAAAATGGTTATTACCAGTCTTTATGGCATTTTTCTTTTGTATAATTTGCATAGTAAAATTTTTATAATTTGTCCTTTGAATATTTTTTCACATCCACAATGGTAGGGCAGAACGACGAAGGTCGTAATAACCATAATAAAACCATAATAAATTAATTATTATAGTAGAGGAGTAATTGTATCATTACTAAAACCTTTTATTCATAAGTCTAGTACTGTGTGTAGAAACCGCCATGGTTATTGTTGCATAGTAAACCCCCTTAGTAAAACTACCCCAATTGACAATTACATTACAGTTTCATCCGAATAGCTCGTTATTTTTTTAATAATACATTATTTAATAGTTGGTTTTTTATATCACAATGTATAAAAATAAAACAATTTATTTCTTTTTTAGGGTATTTCCCTATAGGGAATGTCCCCTATATGGAAGAGGCTATATGGTAGGTGGCATGGTAATACTTAAGCCCGAGACCATGATAACTTTTCGTTTTGAGGCCCCCAAATGCCGAAAATACTTTTCGTTCATATTTATATATGTATATCAGTAAGCACAATGACTCTCGTAAAAAAGATTCGATGTTAATGAAATGTTGTACATATGTATAAACTAGTATTTATTTGAACTAGTTTGAAATCGAGATGGAGCGCACCATCCGAAAGGGGGGTTTTGGGAGGGGTTTGACCCCAAAAATGAGTCTTTTTGTTTTTTCACATATAATTTTTACTGAAATAAAATTTTAGTTTGTACCATTGGTCATTTAACATGGCATCTCACCATTCTACACGCGTCATTCATTCATATTCGCCTTAAAATACGCCCTATAGTGATAGCAAAGCAAGAGCACCGATGGAGGCCAGGTCAGTCCCCCCGCACGCACGCACCCACTCACGGACACAAGGGATTAGGACCGCCCTTCCTTCCAATCCTATGAGTCACCTAGTAGTGTACTTCAGTCTTTAGAACATTAATGTTTTGTATACTTGATTCTATTTCAAAATGAATCATAAATATAGATTCTATGACAAATTTCATGAAAAATTATACCAAAAACTTAGTATGAATATTTTCTCTAGCAGAGCTCAGAACACAATAAAATGATAGTTAATAAAGTACTGGTTAATATGATTCATAAGTGCGAGTCATACATTGCTTGGTATCATTTATCTTATTATAATGAGTTCAAAAATACTAAACAAGTCAAAATAAAATAATAAATACAAAATTTATATTTTAATTGGTCAAGTATAGTAGAAGACCTAATGGAGCGGAACTACGGCCGGTCCTAATGTGCGTTTTCACACTGGGCGACACGACTCCGGCACGACAACGACACGGTGCCGTCCCGGTGTCGTGGGGGTTAAGAGTCTTCAACGGGGGGGGGGGGGAAGTTGCTAGACGCCATCTTGGAGTTTTGTTCCATAAGGCCAATGTTAACTTTGTGCCTCCATTACTCCTCACCTAATCGTCAAATACAATTCATTTTAGTGTCAAATTAAAGGTTTCGTCGTCCTATAGGGAAATACAATGTCGATTTTTTTTTTTTATTTGGGTATTGTAGTTTCATAATAAATAGTTTAATTTTAAACTGAAACACTGTACATGTTCTTATTAATTTGAAACAAAATCCAAATTCGACTATTGTATTTCCCTAGAGGACGACGAACCCTTTAATTTGACACCAAAATTAATTGTGTATGACGATCAGGTGAGGAGTAACGGAGGCACAAAGTTAACACTGGCCTTATAGAACAAAACACCAAGATGGTGTCCGGCAACTTCCGGTGATGAAGACTCTTAAGATGCAATGCTAACCAATGGAACCGTTTACACACACACCGACACGACGATGCTGTGCCGTTGCCGGCACCGACTTGTCGTGGGCAGCATCGCTCCCGCCGGTGCCGTTGATGTGTCGTCGCGTTTAATTGTGTTTGTAGTGCTCAAGTTCACAACATATAGCCAAAGGTTTCTTTACTCATACGATAAAAATAGTCAAAACTCATATGAGAAATGTATTTGGGTTTGTCACTATGTCATAACATTGAGAGCTTGGCTTTTACGCCCATGTTGCCAAATTGTTTACTTACATTTGAAAAGCAAATCCCGTAAACAAATATTTTAATACATACAGCAGGAATACACTGAACGGCAACATCGCAAGGCAAGGGGGTTAGAAGGGAGCGGAAGGTACTTGGCGTTGAGGCTTGCAACGATGTGACAATGACTTTAGTTTATCAAACAATGGAAGTATAATACAAGCCATTCAAATAGCGAACTTTTATTATTGGATCAATCCAAACTTGTCTATACCGACTGCGCCTCTTATGCATCGAACTATATAAATACTCTTATGTCGTAGATATAATAAATACAGCCTCCTGTTGTAATCAGCTATCATGAACTACTGAAAACATGATGTGTGTTCTCGACCGACTAACAATCGTGTCGTTGCCGTGGCGGTAAGTGTGAAATGCCTTAACGATTTGTCGTGTCGGTGTCGCCACCGTGTCGTCGTGCCGGTGTCGTGTCGTTTAGTGTGAAAACGTCCAATCCCCTGCGCCTGTGTGTGTGCGGTCTGCGTGTGTATGAGTAAACTACCTCGACTCTATCGGTATTCCCGTTTTGCTAATACTATAGTTGCCTCGGCGTCTTACGCAGTGATTCAGTGATTTAACTTTAAAAATATATTATTTGATGGGTATGATATGATGTTACTAACTTTAAAATAGCCTAGCCCATACTCGTATTACCCCACAATGATTTCGGTTGTATATTGCTAATCTATATAAATTAAAAACCATTATTACTTGTACAAATGAAAAACTTCCTTCAAGTCTTTCGTGTTTCCGATCAAGTCAAATACACGAGAATAAAGTTTGTTCCAAGACTTCAGGGAGTTCCTGAAACACTTTGGATTGGCCAAAGTTGGGATTTTAAAACTTGAAATGGCAGTTTGACTCAGCTGCTGGAACAACTTGGCCGCGTCGCGACGCCGTCGTGCTTTAGGCAAATTTAACACTTGACTTGTTCAAAAGGCGCTCTCCGATATAACTCCAATGTTTTTCCACTTCCTTCTTGGAATTGCTGTTTACCTTCCCTTTGAATAATCATTTATGCATTTCAGTCCTTCTTTAACAGTTACTTCAATGCTATTTACAAACCGTTTTAAATTGATGAACATTTATTATTCCATATAATTATTAGTTACTATTATAGGTAGTACTCATATGGGTAGGTTATGTAGGCTAATTTCAGTATTCAAACCACAACAAATAACATGGTTAAATAGCTCCTTGGTTGAAAGGGGTTTTCAAAAAATTTGGTCTCATCGAAATATTATTTGAAAAAACGAGTAAATACCGTGTTTTTGATTCCAAACCTTAGCGAACCAAAATGTAGTTGGTGGGTGTAAGAATTACGGTTTCCACAAAAACTCCACGAACGGTTTACACGCCCAGCATACACGTGTATTTTATCCATCGATTTTATGAATGAACATATATTTGTTTATACGAACAAAGGCATATTAAACGGTGATTGAAAACTATAATGTTTTCAGATTCTGAATTTTGCTACAGAGGCTAGTTTTGGACAAGTGACAAGGCACGTTTTGATAGGCAAGCTTAGAAAAAGGGAACGCACTTAGCTATAAGAAAAATTATATATTTATTGAGCTTTATTTGAAAAGAACTTATAATAAAAGGGGTCGAGCTTTTGTTAGTGAATGCTCTTAACACAAAGAAGTAGATCGTTGCTATAAGAATATCTGACAAAAAAAGCAAAGAACTTTGGTGGAAAAGTAATGGTAAAAAACGTTATCTAGTACTATATTTGCTTAAAGTTTAAAATCTTCAAATTATTTAAATATTCTTTTATTTCCTACAGTTGAGTTATTGAACAGGGTATTTTCTCGTGTTATGAAACACACTTTGTTGTTTGCTGGGTGACAGTATATCAAAAATAATTGTAAAACTTTAGCGTAGAGGTAGAGCGTGGTAACTGAATGAAAGAAATAGTTTACTGTGACTGCACAAACTAACAGGAATTTAATTGAGCATTTCCATTTACTTAGTTAGCACGGTTACTACACCTGGTTAGTTAGTTACGGGTTGGTTCAACGAATCATGATTATGTCTCCAATTGCTGGACAACATTGAAACCAAGCTGCCAATCTGGACGTCGCCTTTTCTCCTCTTGTCTCTTAGCAATAATGTTACAAAGCACAGCTCGTTAGTTAAACAGCATTTTACCTGAACAAATAAACCCTAAGGCAATACGGAAAACAATAGGCCAAAACAATATGCCCTTAAACTTCGTTAAATCCTCGCAAACCTTTTGATATTTTCTGAGGACATTTTGTTATTACGATCCATTTTAAATAAAGCTAAAACTTAGAAACGTTTCAGAAAGCTTAAGACCAATACCATAAATATTGCATCTTCTACTTATATAAAGCTGGACGTGTTCACTCACTCACTCACTCACTGACATAAACTATGAGGCTGTTTCCGTAAACGAACCCCCCTCGACCCCATACTTGAATAAAGGACGAGAAACTCTCAGGTTAATTGCCAAAAGTTAACATTTTTGAATTTTGGAGGCACTTTTTGGGCGGGAAAAATTCCACTTTTTAAATGTTTCCACTTTTACCGCGATTTGTACGGAAATGGTAAGAGGTGGCAAAAAATGTTAGATACAAAAGTTGTAGAAAATGTAATTCCAAACTAAAGATTTTTGATCAGATTTAAGATCCGATCGTTCGCTTAGCCGCTGTTCATGCGAAAATAAGCACTTTTGAGTGTTTTGGCCCATTTAGTTGTACAAAGTTTTGGATGTTTTATGATAGTACACTACCTTTGGCTAATAAAAAAGGCTTGTAACAGCAGATTTATATAAATGTAGGCGATAATTTGATCACCATGAGGTCTATAAATCAGCCGTTACAAAACATGGTGAGCACATTGTCGCCTACACGGAAGGTTCAATTTCGCGAATATCATTTGTTACGATATCGGAAAACGTCATCAACCGATTGTTTGATCTTTCGAACGAAATAATTATTATAATCGTTGCTCACTGCTTGATGAACTGTAACTTTCAGGAAGTTTGATATTCTGCAGTAGCTCAGTGGATATGTTTTCAGATTCACGATCATGCGGTCTCGGGTTCAAATTCCTACTTTTGATGTATACTTGTGGAGGTCTGAAATTTCTGTTTAATTTGACTTTATTTTTTTACAAATCCATTTATTTGTGGTTATGTTGCACAACGAACTGCCACCATACAGAACTCTGCGGAGTTAGGTAGGGGTTAAGTCAATAATATTATTATTGTCATAACCTGCAGCCTCATTTGTTTACAAGTCAATCCATTCGTAGAACTCCTGTTTAACATTGTATCCACAGCATTTTATTTAACTTATACTCGACTTTTAATTGAGTGATTACTTTATTTTTTTGCTTTTATACACCACGAAACATCTATCGTATTTGGGAGTTCATTTGATAAAACGAACAGCAGCCGGTTGGTAAAATGTTTCGATATATAACCGATATTGGGCCGCCTGTGTAGGCGATAATGTGTTCACCAAAGCCTATTCTTGTGTAGTTTTTCTTTGGTTAACGAAGTACCAAAGAAAATTACAAAGGAGGCAGTTTACGTACAAATAAACCCTAAGGCAATACGGAAAACAATAGGCCAAAACAATATGCCCTTAAACTGCGTTAAATCTGTACCCTTAATTTTGGGGCGTTTTTGGGACGCGGTTTGTGAATATCTTCAACAAACCTATGAGAAGATTTTCAGTTCAGAAAGAAGCTGCTAGGCTAGCATACAGAGTTAGATTTTTTAGCTAGGGCTTATGAGGAATTAAATACAAAGTAAAATGGTGTTATTTATTTAGGTTTTTACCATCTAAGAACATTTCCTATAAAAACACCTAGCAAATTGATTTTGATTTAAACTTGTGTTAACTGAGGAATGCAAGTGAACGAATCGAACTCCAAAAGAGGGTTTGGGGGCGAAGCCTCCAACGGCGATAAGCCTATTTTAGCGAATTTCCCCTATAGGGAAGAAGCTATTACCGTAGTCGGCATGGTAAGATCTAGGCCCGGGACCATGATAACTTTTCGTTTCAAGGTCCCCAGATGCCAAAAACACCATTCGTTCAATCCTGTTTTGCCAAAAATGTTATGCCTCACTTAATTTTTAACATAAATTAATATAATGTGGTATGTAGCTTCACCTAGTTGAGTTCCATTAATATCTGTATAAAAAGCCATAATTTGTGTTTCTTGATGCAGCAAACCTGCGTACTTAACTCCCCATGTTATTCTTATGGAGAATAATTAAAATTGTATAAATTGCTTATTTATAAATGGATACGGATGAAACTTGGTATATGCTGGCTTCACCTGGTTGTGGTCTGTTGATATTTGCATTAAAACTTAATATTTTCTGTTCCTTTTTGCAGCAAACCTGAGTACTCAATCTCCATGTTATTCTTATGGAGAAAAATTAAAATTTCATATACGGTTCATTTTTTAATATGTATCTATGAAACTTGGTAAGTGGCTGTATTAGTATATATATATATATATATATATATATGTGTGTGTGTGTGTGTGTGTGTGTGTGTGTGTGTGTGTGTGTGTGCGCATTGGAAATTCGCTGAGTATGCAGGTTTGCTGCAACGGGGGTATTTATAGACATACGAGCTGCTGCCCCGCATAAATTTGCGGATATAATCCTTATAACAGCTGTTTATTTAATTAATAAAAACCACATGTGACATATATCAAATAAAACTCTCCTCAATATGAATAACATTGGAAATTGGAAGTCCCATGGGACAGAGCTCTGGGGCCTAAATCGAAATTCTGGCTCGACAGTGACTTAGAACTTGAAATTATCTTATAAATAAAAAAACAATCATCAAAATCTGTTAAGTATTAACTTCAGGAAGTGGGTGAACAAAAAGCAGGATTTTTTTAAATGTGTAGAAATTAAAATAGTTTCAATAACACACTTGTATTTTGCATGTTCACGATTTCTCGCATCATCAGCTGTCGTGTTGTTTTTGTTGCTGCGAGGGATTGCTACGTTGTTTAACAGCCTCTTCGACTACTCACTCTTATATGTGTTTCTTATTTATTTATAATTGTTTGTTTTCTTGTTATACTTGTTCAAGTTATTTGTGTATGTTTGCATTTTGCGGTATTTATAAATCAGCTTGATTCTGCATGTTTATAGATTGTTACCTGGTTTTTATATGAAACGTTACGAACATTGTGAGGCCGTTTACATATAAATAAATAATTTTAAACTATAACGAGAATATTTGTGTAATTATTTTGTTACTTATCTGTCTACTGTAGTAATGGATGGTCCCGAATGGTAAAAAGTTAACTCTTTACTTTTAAACTGAAATTATGAAACGCGGTATAGCCTACACGTACCGTTATGATTTCTAACACATATTTATAACCTTTTTAACATATCAAATGTATAAGTTTTCCCCTTATCTTTATATATAACGAGCTCCTCCCCCGCAAAAATTTGCGAATTTAATCTTTATAACAGCTGTTTATTGAATTAAGGAAAAAACACACGTGACATAAACCAAATAAAACTCTCGTCCATATGAATAACATGGGAACTTTGAAGTCCCGAGGGGCAGGGCCCTGAGGCCTAAATCGAAATTCTGGCTTCACAGCAACTTAGGAATTTAAATTATCTTTTAAATAAAAAAGAATCATCAAAATCGGTTAAGAATTAACTTCAGGAAGTGAGTGAACAAAAAGCAGGATTTTTTTAATATGTAGATTTTGTAAGCGAAATTTTTAAGTCCAAATTGTGTGAGTTTGGCAAATTGCAGGATGATGGGAGAGGCTCAAATAAAAGGTCTCGATCCCAGGGACCGGGAAAAATAGCATTATTTCCAAAAAGTTACCAACAAACGAGAAATAATGTAAAACATCCCCCATAAGAGAATCATGGGGATTTAAAAACGGATGCTTTGTTTACATTAAAACATGTGATAAAGTGTCTACTTTGTTCACAAACTGACATGTGTCCCTATATGGAGCTATGTTAGCAGCCATCGCCTCTTTAAATAATGCTAAACTTAACGATACTTCCCACAATTTTACAATGTTGGAACAAACGTCTGTACTTCTTAAATGGGTTAAAAATTGTTACGTACGACTTTGAAACGTCCCCAAAAAGAGTTCCTCGGTCAGGAAGGACAGTAAAAACACCTGGCAGATTCAAAAACTATCCACCAAGTACGTGTAAGAAAGACAGTTAAAGAATTACTCGGTCAGGAAGGACAGTAAAAACACCTGGCAAATGTTAAAACTATCCACCAAGTACGTGCAAGAAAGACAGTTAAAGAATTACTCGGTCAGGAAGGACAGTAAAAACACCTGGCAGATTCAAAAACTATCCACCAAGTACGTGCAAGAAAGACAGTTATATTTTTACGATTTTGCGTTCACGTTCAATTTAAAATGTTTTTGGGTTGATTTAAACATATCCATATGATACTGTACAACAAAAATCGTCATTTGTAAATAGTTACAGTATAGTACAAGGTTTTCATAAATTTTTAATTTGGTTAATAAAATTCGAACCACAATGTACACTACAATTTCTGTTCCTATTAAAATTGTTGTATTTAAAGACGTTTTTAATTGTTTTAAGTTTATATAAAGAATCTATAAATCTGTAGTCATAAAATAATGCACTAATATCGAAAGAATAGTATAAAAAATAAATAAATTTAAAATGAAAGTTC
Organism: Allygus modestus; assembly: GCA_963675035.1. Taxonomy (NCBI): domain Eukaryota; kingdom Metazoa; phylum Arthropoda; class Insecta; order Hemiptera; family Cicadellidae; genus Allygus; species Allygus modestus. The sequence goes on from OY776116.1 coordinate 52,011,133, forward strand.
CCTTATCCTATATCTCACAATTTTACATACACAGAAAAGTTGATAGAATACCTTTTAATGCTGTGATTTAAGAGCCGAATTCGAATTACATGATTGAACATAAACCAATAACTTTCCCTAAAATGTTCCCTAATTTAATTTACAACTAAAATTAAATATGATAAAAATTAATACTTAATCACACTTAGTCGTATAGTTTTTGGCATTACATTGTATTACATATATAGAACCAGGTTTTTTTCATCAAACCTATGATAAAATGTTCAGTTCAGAAGAAGCTGTCAGGCTAGCATACAGAGTTGTAGTTTTTAGCTAGAGCTTATAAGGAATTAAATGCAACGTAAAATTTCGTTATTTATTTAGGTTTTACCATCTAAGAAAATTTTTTGTTTTTTTTTTTAGCTAGCTGTTTGTCCAGGGCTTCTTTACATTTAATAAATACAAAACAAAAATTCAATTATTTTCCTTTTCAATATTGCTTATTTACTGCTCAAAACGCAAAAAATAAAATACAAACCTTTTATTGACAACCACAATACATCAGTTGCCATTCCTTTACATGACCTAAACACCAACGCATCATAAAACTTACAAGGCCTGTATTACAGGTAACTTCTCTGTATTATTTGTTAAAATTACAATAATGTGTTTCATAAAGTTTTACAACTGTAAAACTATTTACAGGGGATTTACCTGTATTACAAGTACATTTTACAAGATTTATAAAGTGATTTGTTTCATAGAGGGTGGTGGCCTGTGTTACAGGCCCTATAAATTATATAAAATCTTATGATTGTTTAGACCATCATAAAACTTGTACAAGTAGCATTTATTAAGTTAAATAGTGTAATTGCATAGATTTTTAATTATAAAGTGTGGAATAGACACAGAAAGCAGTTCTAGTAATAAAGAAAATATTTTTGTAGACTATTTTTTATTAATTTAGGCCTCTAATGACCTTTTTCAAAAATATCCACCCAAATACATTTAAGGAGAATAATTTTCCCAATTACATAATCATTTAATACACGCAGAGGTTAAGAAGGGAAATTCCCCCTTCTCCCCCAGGGTTAGGTGGCAAAATATGTTGAATATCCTGTGTTGTTCAATGCTAACCTGACCTACAAACCAAGTTTTAATGAAATTGGTTAGTAAATAAGTTATAAATAATATTTTTTTATTCCCCATAAATAATAACAACTTTGGAATTAGACCTGTAACTGCGGTTGGTGTCATTTTCCTAGGGCGTTGAACACCAAAATACACTACATTTTAAATAAGATCTTTAGACATCGTTAGAATTTTTATCTTTTAAACACACTAAATATAAGTATTTAATATGAAAAATAAATTTACTGAGGATGCAATTAAAATCACAACGTGATTCTAGCCTAAGTAATGACGGTAAACAATAAATCCCAGGATTCAATTGTAATACAGGAGGAATTTTACAGGTGATTTTAGGATTGTAGAATAATTTGTATGAAACAGATTTTACAGGAATTGTACTTTTTATTTTACAAGCCCTGTATTACAGGATCTGTATTACGGTACTTTTATGAAATGGGCCTGTTGATAAATTCTATGTCCAAAACTCATTGGTTTTTCCAGATTTTACAGTTGTTTTTTTGTGACAAAATCCAGGTAACAAATTTTAAGTTAAAATCAAGTAGCCTACTTTAAAATATGAATTAATTGTCAGTTGGTTTTTATTTACCTTGAGTGTGGGTAGACATATTTTTTCTGTTAAATGTGTTTATTTTTGTTAGGTATAATTATTTGAATAAATTAAAATAAAGATTAAATTGAATAAATTAAAAAAATGAGTTTACAGATTTTACTTATTTCGATTTTAAAGTGTGTTTCACTCATTGCAAGTTGTAAAGTCTTTAATTCTATTTTTTTTTTGTTTTTCAAAACATTTTGGTATCACTTGTGTTGGAAGAAACAAGAAACAAGATGGCAGACCAGAATTTGAATAGATTGAAATCAGAAAGGACTCAACTTATAAGAAAATTCATCGAAGGTATAAATATTGAACCTTTGCTTGTTGCTCGTATTTCAATGTATATACAGGAAAATAGGAACTTTGACAACCAGTGGGACAGGGCCCTACGTTAAAATCGGTCTTAAAACCATTTGATTTTCGTTTTTTTTTTCCTAAAGAATTGGTGTACCGAATGTTAGTCTTCTAGCATAGGAAGTTTGATGATTAGTGAGTGAGTGAGCCAGGGTGCTGAGCACTAAAATATTTGCGGAACGGGAATAGGGTTTTTACTCTGGCATAGAAAAAAATCAAACAATAACAAATATATCCCCGTCGCAGCAAACCTGAGTACTCAACGAATTGCCAGTGCATAAGATATGTCTTAATGCCACATTGAGCCGCATACCAAATTTCATAAAAATAAATTCACAAAAAAGCGATGTATACAATTTTAATATTCTCTATCAGATTAACATTGGAAATAAGTACGGAGGTTTGCTGAAACAAGGAAACAACAAAGTAGTTTTTATGAAAATATAAATAGAATTCAACTAGATAAAGCCACATACCAAGTTTCATCAATATTCATTAATAAATAAGCAACATATAATATTTTAATTATTCTCCATAGGAATTACATGGGGGCTGAGTAAGCAGGTTTGCTTCAACAAGGAACCAAAAATATGGTTTTTCATGTAAATATCAATACAACTTAACTAGTAAAGCCACATACCAAGTTTCATCAATATACATTCATAAATAGGTGATATATACCCTTTTAATTATTATCCATAAGAATAACATGGGGGATGAGTATGCAGGTTTGCTGCAACAAGGAACATAAAAAATGGGTTTTTATGCAAATATTAATAAAACTCAACAAGGTGAAGCCACATACCAAGTTGTATTAATTTATGTTCATAATTAAGGGATACATTACATTTTACTTATTCTCCAAAAGAATAACATGGGGGCTGAGTACGCAGGTTTGCTGCTACGTCAATTATCCGTAAAAATTGATTTTTTTTGTGCAAATAACAATAGACCACAACCAGATGAAGCCGTATACCAAGTTTCGTTAGTATACGTTCATTTAAAAGTGATATATGATTTTTTTCTTATTCTCCATAAGAATAACTAAGGACAACGTACTGTGTTTAGCTCTTTCAATACCTCTGTAACCAATTGACGTAGAGAAATTATCAAAACACCAAATTGTGTGTTTTTTAAATCTGAATCCAATGCTGAGAACTAAAATTTGACTTTTTAAAATATATATGTAAAAATTAAAAAAGATTTTTGGGGTACAAAAACCTCCCAAAATACCTCTTTAGGTGAAGCGAGCTGGCTGGTGTTCGAACTTAAAGTCATAAATGTTGCTTTACACTTTTGTACCAAATTTCATCAAAATCGGACCATTTTTACGAGAGTTATCGTACCCACGGACGGATATATATATATATATATATACAGTTTCGAACGAATTGTGTTTTTGGGGTCTGGGGACCTCAAAACGAAAAGTTATCATGGTCCCAGGCCTAGGTCTTACCATGCCGACTACGGTAATAGCTTCATCCCTATAGGGAAATTCGCTAAAAGGTAGCATAATTTTGTTTTTGCTACCATCTGGTCAAATAAATTTAATTTCCATAAGAATAACATAGAAACTTTGACAACCCGTAGGGCGGAGCCCTGAACGAATTTCGCAAAACCCAGCCTTACTGCACATCTACAGCATAAGATAAACCACATACCAAGTTTCAGCTGCAGAGTCACTGTCGTTTTTGAGAAATTGATTATGAGTGAGTGGTCCTTGCTTTATATAGGCATAGACTGGCACAAAATTACGTCACTGATTTTTTGTTTGGGTATGATACAATAAAACCACATTGTATTTTCGCTTATTCCAGGTCATATTTTGAAAGGTGATTTCAATATGATAAAGTGCAGTGTCATATTACTAGTATAATTACTAGTAGTGCAGGGAATATACTAATATTCTTTAGTATATTCCCACTAAAGAATATTAATACTCACGCATATAAACATCAAACGATAATTAGTTTATAATGATTAATAACTCAATGGCAATGAATGGTTTAGTTTCAAGATCATCTTCAAGTAGACGTAATGAAGTGACTGCCTTGACACACTCTTGTTCAAACAATAGTTTGTAATTACTTCACATTAAACAGCCGTACAATACATCATTACAAATCATTACTCATCTGGGAATAGTGTAAACTAGTTACAGTTCCAAAAATTTCGGAAACATAGTACTGTACCTGATTGGTATTAATAAATCGTCACCACCTGTGAAAACCAGATGTATCAATATAAAAGGTTATTTAGGTCATAAACTGGAACCGATCATAAACTTCTCATGGATACATCTGTTTTATCGAAATGTATAGTGATAGTTGTAACCCAGTACACAGTTTTGCCATGGTTAATTTGAATTGCTTTCCACTATTGTTTTATTTAAAAAGTTATAATATTTATAATACAATAATTACAATTTTTATACTGTTAAATTTATTTCCTGCGGAGTAAAGTTATTGTTGCAATCCGTGGCGAACCAGATAGAGGGGCCTTTTAAAACTAGTAAATATATAATAATAATAATAAATATATGTTTTAATAATTACCTGATCAAACTATATCCTTGTTTCCAGTACATAAACAATCTTTAAAGGCCAACGATGGGATGTTTTAAGAAATATTCGAACATTTTATAATTGTTTACACTCTTAGTATTTCTGGTGGTGAGGTGTCATTTAGTAATACTGAAATTCTGTATGGCAAGACTTTGTCACGATATCACTTTCAAGTGTTCTAACCTCTTTAGTCATTTGTAAATATGACGTACACATTAGGACATAAAATTATTTTTCGTGGGACAAATATGCATTCTGCTGATAGGCAGTTCACAATCTATTGTTATAAAATGTACACACTAGCAAGTATATTTCAATAAAAACTTACAACAAGTGTCGAACAAACGCGGTCCTATGGAGTGAGCGGCGTTATCACTACAACCATCACTGATAAGCAACGGTTGTGACGTCATCGGCGTGGCGTTGGCCGCTTCAGCTGCACCCGTTTAATCACACATCATTTCGTATAGTGCTTATTATTTATTGTTCTCGGCAATCATTTGTAAATCCATTCAATAATCATTGTATCGCATGATATGGAGAAACTCTTGTTTTCTATCGTGCGAGAGTACGTAATGGCATTATTGAATATTGGAATAGTTTGATATTAGGGAAGTTGTGCATGGTTATACCGCGTTGTATAGAGGTATACAAGATGTAACCATGATACTAGTGATAACAAAACAGTCGAATACATTGTCAAGGTCATATTTATTGACTTACACCTTTATAACTAATAAGCATTGGTTGTACTAAACGTTAAAATTTTCCCAAGCTATCTTAAGTAGTGAAGAGCTATTTTATTGGATATGTGTTAGTGTTGGAGTTATTACAATATATTGTCTTTATTTGTGGGTTGAAGACATGAGTGGCAAAAAGGTTACGATTATAAATAATACTATGGATTAATGAGGTATTAGCATGACCCACATGTTAAGATTTAAGCCCGGGACCACATAGAAATTCCTAACTTGTCCCCCAGAAAACGTGTTAGGGGGTTAATAAAATGTTAAGTATATATGGTGAACTGTCGCATTTTTTGCCCGATTTATTTCAACTTTGATGAGACATTCCTTTCTATAATCAGTTGGACAAGTTTGTTGGGCAATGCAGTCGGAAAAGCCTATACCCCTTTTGGTGGGTTTATTTACATTTTGAGTTGTTGGGCAAATTATTGACAAAAAAGCCTTGGATATACATTTAATGCGTATAAAAGGATATAACGTAAAATTCCATAAGTGATAGGTCCTCTTCCATAATTGTAGCAAACATATTTACCAAGTTATTCAAGAAAATATTATAGACTAATCACAGTACGTTGCCTTATATGGCAGTTTTATCAACCCCGTTACAACCAACCTACTTTCACTCCTGTGTGTACCAACTTCTAGCCATATCATGCATCACAACGCTGCTATTCCAGCATTGCAGATAAGTAAAACCAAGAGTATCAGAACAGCCAAAAATTGAAATGTTTTAGAATTTTCAAAAAGTTAAAATAAGAGTGTGTTTTAAAGCTGTATTTAATTTATTTAAGTTTTTTTCAATGCGGAAATTCGCTTCCCTCACGCCAGCGCTGTATCAATTTCCTTTGCATCACACTCAGAATAAATCCCGTTAATCATGGTTGTAAAACGGCTTCTTCAAATTGCCAATTTTATCTTCGTGATGACACATTTAAGAGAGCACATGTTTTTAAATTGGGGGAAATTCAATATAAACAATTACCATTCATTTCATAAACTATTCCGAACATATTTTTCCATTTTTCCCATGTGGATAAACAAACACATAATTAACCTTTAACCTGCAATTTAAATCACCTTCTCACACTAGGACCGCTTTCCCGATACACATCTTAACTTCAAATGTAGTTTAACCCTATGTTTATACTCTGGTCAATTAAGCTTTTTAAAGGGCAAGTCTACTGTTGATGCCATGTTTTCCCTCATAAACTTTATTGTAAAAGAGCTAGATCTGAAGAAATCCGTAGCGGGTGTCTCCTTTGATCTCCGAAAGGTATTTGACATGGTAAATCATGGTCTGCTTCTTGAGAAACTTGAGAGCATTGGAATACGGGGCACTCTAAAATGGTTTTCCTCCTTCCTTACTGGACGTAGACAAATAGTAAAGATACCTTCTATAGATAAAGATTGTATGACATACTCATACTCAGATGAAAAGCTTGTCATCTCCGGAGTTCCTCAGGGTTCAATCCTGGGCCCGTTTTTGTTCATTTTATACATAAATGACTTAAAATCATGTGTTATTAATGTTAATCTGTGTCTTTTCGCAGATGACACCTCACTTGCCATATCGCATCAGGCAAGAACAGATTTGTAGATTGACTCTTATGTTAAATCAAATAGTATTGTGCAATGGTTCCATGAAAATATGTTGTGTGTCAATTCTGATAAGACCAAACTGCTTGATTTCTCCATTGACCATAAAGAAACATCTCTTCTAAAATTGTCCATAGGTGAAAGTGTCGTTACTGTGGCAGATGACGTAACATTTTTGGGGCTTCACCTAGACTCAAATTTAAATTTTTTTCTCACATAGAGCATGTCGCTAGCCGTTTGTCTTCAGGTGTTTTTGTGTTAAGACGTCTAACTACCTTCTCCAGTACTGAGGTTCTTCTCTCAGCATATTATGCCCTCATTTATCCATTTCTTTCATACGCAGTTGTGATTTGGAGCTGAGAGCTCATATACGAAGACTCTTTTTATTCTTCAAAAAAGAGCTGTGAGAATAATTGCAGGAATCGATAAAGCAGTATCATGTGCTTCCTACTTCAAGGCTTTTGATCTGCTCACCTTTCCAACTATTTATATCTTTGAATCACTTTTTTTAAAGAACCAGCACATTTTTCACGAATTTTTACCATCGTCAAATAGTAAAACCAGAAACAAGCACAATTATAACATACCACCACAAAAATCAACATTTTTCAAAAACCACACAGTTTATAATTGTATAAAAATGTTCAATAGCCTTCCGACCACTCTTAAACAAGAATGTAAAGAATTTAATCTAGTCACCTTCAAAAGAAATGTAAAAAGGTTCTTACTTAAAAGTAGTTTTTATAATGTTAAGGATTATTTTGACAAGAAATATGTTTAGTTTTAGAAAAATGTTTGTAATGACGTATGCTAATGCAATTTATTTTGTTTTGTGGCAATAAAGATATTTGATTTGATTTGATTTGATTTATAATAAATACGGCTTTCCCATCTGGTAGTGGATAGTTTAACCCTGGTTTAAGTTAAACCTAGTGAAAACACAACATGATTTTATTCTATGATAGCATGACATTAAACCGTGTGTAATCAACATTCGTGTTTAAGTTAAACTCAAAAAACTTTGAACTAAACCAACTAGACAATATTGTTGGGAAAACTAATTTTGGCTTAATCTCAAGTTTAAAATAATCCCAAGTTTAGTTTTAACCTAGGATAGAGAAATCGGCATTTTGAAAACCTTACAAAAAGCAATCCGATTTGTTGTAATCATGGGACTTTAAGAGTAATAACTTGTTTAAATATAGTAACTATATTTTGGCTATCCTTCAAAACCTATAGGTATTTCACCTTGGTGGTCGCTGTCAGGAATTATATTTAAAATTGCTAAGAACATCAAAAAATAAACTACTTAGGTAAATTTGCCATTCATTTACAAATTTATATTTACATAAAACCTGGTCAATCTTGGACCTTAAAACCCTGAAATATATATTCGCCACTTCATCTTTGTATTAAAATCTCAATTGTGTATATGACTTTTTTGCTATCGCTGATTCGTGCTTTCTTTTTTTAGGATCTTCTCGAAAGAAAAGAGGTTTAACTTCAGTGGCTATTTAGTATACAAATACCTATGACGAGCTGATATAAGCTTAATGATGCATACAAAAATATTTCCGGATCACTTCGGTAAAATTATATTAAAATTTGACATACAGCATCACATTTTTAAACATGCGGACAACACTAACAATAAGTAATTGCATGATGTTTTGACATATGATATGCAAATTGTTCATGGAACTGAAATATCAACTAAAGATTAAAACCGGTAGTAGTTTGTTTGTTTATATATTACTTCAACTGAAAAGCCTCCAAATCTACTTTAACACTAATTTGGCTTAAAAAGCATTACTTTCAATGACGATTGTTCTGTTGATAAGAACATGGTGACTAATGCATGATGCAGTTCTATTTATCAACTCACGGAATGTAAACAAGTAAATAGACCGCATCCAAACCGGTTATAACGCAAATGTTGTATGTATAACCTGAGGTTTACGAAATAGTTGTATTTATTTATACTATTTGCCTCTTGGATTGATTATATGACTTTCTAGTAAAAATAAACTAGTGGATTGACGACGACAAGAAATGTAATCTTATTTTATAGGAATATTACGAAGTCTAACATAACATAAAAAAAACAAAACAATGCACCGATGTAGCGCATCTGTTATGTTATGTTGAGAGAAATTTTTCTTCTAAAACTTTGTGAGACGCTTGAATCCTAAAACGCTGATTAACACGTTTGTGGTGAAATTAAAGGGAGGGGAAATCAAAATCGTAATAACAATTATGCTCTTACAAGTTTTTTTTTGTAACATTTTTGTAAAATAATCAGTTTGAATGTAATTTAAATTTTAAGATTTTTAACTTCCGCTATTATGAAACTAGGAAAGATAGTTTCTTTAATCTTTTACACAAATACTGTCTTAACATGAGGACATTTTAATCTTTGTATCCTCAGTGGTCTCAGTGGAGTAATTATATGTCAATCACATAATGGCAGGTAATTGGAAAACTAAGCATTCTAAGACAACCGTTATAGCACCTGTTTTCTTAAATTATTAATTGTATCCTGAATTATTGGAGAGTTTTATGAATGCTCATCTGCATATGTAAGAAAACTTATTCTCACTATTACTCACATAGAATAAAAGCGGCCTACTCGGGGATCAGTCTACAACGGGGTAAGAATCAAACAAACTCAATAATTTTTGTTAAATCTAAGAAAATAAAATTAACAGCAGGAATAAAACTCAATGTAAAGTCGATGTTGAATTATACATGTAAAACATGTTTTTCTTTGTTTAAACACAATGATTAGAACTTCAATTAAAAATAGTCATCATATTTAAAGACAAAGTGTAATGTGTGCAAAGTATACAATTATTATTATGAGGTATTTTTTATTTAATAATTAATAACTAAAAATTACATGATTGTACATCCTTATAAGGTAAAATTATTATCAGTTCTTTTTAAGATTATTTCCGACCTTTTGACACACTTATAGAAAGACTTTATTCTAGAAATTACAATCCACTGATGGGTACAGAATGAAGGAACCTATTTCAACATTGTTATTTTCTGGAGGAGTTTGGTAAAATCGTGATCAATTTCCGATTACTATTGTTCCAACTGATTCAAATTCAGAGTTAATACCAACCTCAAAACGCAAAAGAAAGTGTAAGTTATTCTCTAGGGTATCAGTGCCTCGCGTTGAGATCACGTCTCAGCGAGGCGCGGCAGTGGTAGCGTGCCCGCTCAGCTACATGGCTCATTAAGAATTGTGTAATTTGTGCCTTGAGTCTTTAGGTTAACCTTTACAGACTCTGGTGCACAAACAAGAAATGGCAATTCGTTATTTTTGACCCAGCAAAGCAACTTGATTGTTTAGCATCTCTGCCAGTCTGTCTCGCTGTTATCTACACATGATGAGTAATTGTCATGAGTTTTCAAAAGGCCGGCCATATGTACAGGAAAACGGAAGTGAAGGAGTTTACAAACCTATTACTTTGTTTCACTGCGTTTTCCTTGGAGGGTGAAGATAGATGATTCAATGTGATGCAATAACCCCTCAAGCTGTTATCAGAAACTGATTGTATTACTCATTCATCCTCCCATTCAGTCATTCATTGTTTCATAATAATGAAATGAAAATTGTGTCTGCCTGACAACATTGAGGCTCCTTTTAACACAAAATCTCCTGAAACGATTTACATTAAATGTTGCATGAAGGTTTAGACAGCGCTGTCACTTCATTCGACAATAAATTTAGTGATATCAGAAATTGCAAAATGGCTCAGTGGTTAAGACGTGAGTTTGATACGATGAGGCTGCACATTTTCGAGCCTGCACATTTTCTTTTTGAATATAAAAAATTATTAGTAACCATAGATTATATGGTTTACGTTTAGCCTTTCCATGCTTAAAAAACTCTTAGTTTTTATGTTCTTTGTCATGGTGATGATTGGTGATGATTCAATGACAAATTCATATTTTTTCAAAAGGAAAAGAAAACTGAATGTGCTAACATTTTAAGCCCTGACGCCGAATTTTGCTATAAATAAGGTTGATGTACACTATAAACCACAAATGTTTGTCAATATCTTCAAACCGATTCTAAATAAATTTAAATTTTTAATGTTTTTAGCGGTTTCAGTCCTAAATTTCCCTTCAAAAACAAATCTTCAACAAAATTAAAAAATATGTAATAGAGAAAACGAGGATTAGTACATATATACAGGTGTCAAACCAGAGACATACACACCTGATGTTGTCAAAATTGGGTCATTAGTGTGGTCCCTAGATCTCACACAGATAGACAGACAGAAATCGCCTTAAAAACCTAGTTTTTGGACACTGGGAAACATAACGAAACTTTTCAACAATAAATCAAATTTGAAAATGTTGACGAAAACAGTACTTTCCCTATACTGTATACTAAGTGCAGAGGTAAAAAATGCAAATATAACTTTGGTAGCGCCAATGTTTTATACATTGAGGTTTGTGCAAAATGCGAGTGAGTGGTGAAAATACGAATGAGTATCTAGGGCAGTGGTTCCCAAAAGGTAGTCCGCGAGTGATTTGCAAGGGGTCCCGGGTGGCTAGAAGACATTTTAAATTGAACCGTATTTTTTATACAAGAAATGTAATTTGTATAAAACAAAATAAATATAATCCATAACCAGTTTTGAATAATAATCATTTTAGCTGTCGAGAGAGCTCTAAATAGAGGATCTGTTACCTATGTTGTTCTTCCCACTATTCCTGCTTACAGGCCAACTGGCGTCTCTCACCAACATACCTTCGTCCCCTCCACCCATTACCCTTGTCTGAGTGTTGTCAGAAACTGGATTATTCCCCAGTTTTGGGTATTCTACAGTCGTGTGGGAATTGTGTGGGGATTACAACTACTATACTGCCAACTAAAATAGGGTATTTTCTAGGTGGGTGGCGGGCAATATTGAAAAATTAGTCTGGCAAAAATAAGTTTAAGTGTAGGCCTAAATGAAGTTCCCATCTGTCAACAGCCTTAACAGCGCTAGCTTTAACAGCGTTAGTAGATTCTAGGGTCTACAGTATAACCCTGCTCACTCCGAGCCTGCTAATGCTGTGTAGCTAGATAACGAGCCAGGCTCAGAATGAGAAGAATTCAACTATAGACTGGTTCACAACGACTCGTGTATTCAATATTGTTCAACCACAGCGGCGTTGCCAGGTCTTGAGTACTCACTACGTGTTCATTGTCTGGTGGTTTCATCGACACTAGCGTCTAGCGACATGGAACCTGATTATATACCTGAGTGAAAAGAAAGTGGCGTCATAAAACAACTGTTGGTTTAGTCAGCGCTGTCACTTCATTTGTAACTTAGTGATAAATTAAGTGATATCAGAAATTACAAAATGGCTCAGTGGTTAAGATATGAGCTTGATACGATGAGGGTTCCCAGTTCGAGCCTGCATATTTTCTTTTTTAATATAAAAAATTATTAGTGAACTCCAACAAAACGTTAGTTTATTTATTTATTTTATTTAATGTTGATTTATTTGCATAGCCGTATAGCTGTAGCCGCCTCGTCCGCTTCTCCGGCCTCATTCGCTGTTCTCCCGATTCCTCAGTCCCACCAATCTTATAGACCTCGTCCAGAGGCCCTAGTCTAGTCATCAGCTGTGGTGGTTGTCACAACCGCTGCAGGATAGTGGTAATCAATGACGTTATTTTTCCTGTACTCTATTGCGTCCTATTGTATCTTTCTCCTCCATGATGTATTTTGTCTAGGGGTTTCTCTAGTTCGTAAAACGCATTGGCCCTTCTCTTCTGGCAGTGGTTTTCGTGCCGTTCGTCCTGCAGGACATGTTTATACCCAGGGCCGTACTCAGCCCACATCAGCAGGCCTCCCCAGGGAAGTACGGATCCTTCTGGCATGCCGCGATCGTGGCTGCCTCTTGTTTCTCGCCTCAGTGCTGTCGCACGGTACTCTCCCCGTGTCATCAGTACGGTTACAACATCAAATTGCAGATATTAAACCAAATCAAATAAAATCCTTCATTGCAATAAAATGTGTACACTCATTATCAATAGTCATACAAATGCGTTTAGCATAAAATTATCAAATACACTTTTTGCATATATACAAAAAGACAGTACAACAGGCGATAATTATGTCTTATCAACAAAACATTCTTTGACACTGTAGTACTCCTTATAGTGATTGAAAAGGCGTTCATAAAGGCCTATTTCCTTTTGTAAGCGAGGCCCCGTCTTTGAAGCGGTAATTCCAAACTATGACCAGCTATAGCTTCCACTCTAAAAAGACCTCGTCACGACCCAAATCATAACTTACATTATGTTGTGAGGTCTTATACTTTTTAAAACGTTGTAAAAAACGCCAAAACATATTGAATAATGAGGGCCTAGAGGGTGCTTTCGGGTCTAATCGGCTTTTTCCGCCAGTCTCCGCCAGGTTTCGATCATCGCCATGTTCCACGCAGCACTAAGCGCGGGTCTTTATCGACCGTGATAGCAGGAAATGGAATATCAAACATCAAACAACTTGCTGGTGTCAACTTCAGGATTAAATCGATTTAGTTCTCTTTCATTTTTTATCTAGCATTTGTATTAATATTCCAGTACAAATTATTTGTTTACCTTTTGGTACGTTATTATCAGATTTCTTGTTCTCCACGGATGTAAATACATTTACAATAACAAATTCTATAGGTCTCATCCAACTTGGAGGGTAAGAGAAATTAAACCTGTATCAAAATGTTAGTTTTTTTAACTATTTATAAGAATTTACGCTCCCTATATATATATATATATATATATATATACTGTATATATATAATTAAAAGATTTTCTTGATTTTTGTTCGGTGATTTTCTACCCCTAAAACATGAATTTGTATATATGTTTGGTATAAATGCAAACTTCTTACTCTCCAGATGTGTTTTTTCGGGGGTTTGAAAAGCCCCCGCCTTTAGAGCTACGCCCCATAGGCTTTCAAATTTCCAATGTTAATCTTTTTGCGTTATTTTTTATGACTTGAAGTAATAGGTTACGTACCTTATCCGTCGACAATCCAAAATCATTCGTCTACCCCGAATCTAATGATCCGTTGTTTAACATGAATATTTACGCTTGTAGACCTTTATGTTCTTCTCAATTGCACTTTAAATTTTTATTTTGTTACCAAATATTTCTAGTTTCACAATTTTCAGATTCCAATCTTTGACTCTCTTGTTTCCTTTTTTTCCGTAATATATTTTTCCTTATGTTAGGAAGCTTTAGAAAAACGCTTAATTGTAAACTTTGCTAACGACCTACCACTTAATTTGAATTAAAATCTCGATTTTGAAAACACAGGGTCATTTATGAACATTTAATGAATGAAATTACAACAAATTATTTTTAATTGGTTACGATTGAGCCTACAGTGCAGGAGATGCAAAAGCCTTGCTTTAGCGATACATACATATATACAAAATAATAATTTTAGGGGTCGAAAAATCGCAAACAAAAATCAAGAAATTTGTTTAATAATATAGATGTTATTCAGTTAGTCAGCTGATTATAATGTAAATAAACTTTAAACAAATCTGTTTCTGTGCCTGCTAGATACCCGTGCGTAGAACGGGACATCAGCTTGTTAATCTATATTTTAAGCATCGCCAAAACAAACTCCCACACCATTTTACTTGCTTTGGCCTCGGTACGATTTTTATACCTTTCTTTTTCAATTTTTTTTTTTTTTTCAAAAGTGCTCCGTATTAAAAAAAAATCAATTCGATCCGCAGCATAACAAACCCCAACTTAAAGTAGTTTTGAACTAAACACCAATGTTGTGTTTATATGCGCATAGCTTTAGCCGTAGTCGTCCTGAAGAGTAATCATCCGCATCCACCTGCTGTCAAGATCCAAGCGCCTGGTTGGTTGGTGGGTGACGGTTGCCTCGTTGTCGACGTTTCTGTTTGCTCAGGTGATAATAACAGATAACAGCTTAGCTTCACTCGGCGCGCCACTTCTGCGTAATCGCGGCCCAGGTAGGCTATTGTATATGTCAGACTCACATTTAACATTCTCTTTTAGATGTATGATCAGTTTGTAAGCTTTTACGAAGTTGTCTTTCCATAAAAAAAAAACTGTTACTCTTTAGTTTTGTTTTCAAGATGCAGCCAGTTTTATCATTTTAAGTTTATCCAGGTCGTGTTACTTCTGTATGGTATTTGAAACATTTTATAATTTGGCTGTATTAAATATTGAATCATATGTTTACTTGTTAAATTTATTATTTTTAGAACCAAGTAATGTTTTAAAGTAAAACCCAAGACAAATAGTTACAATATCATAATTAGAATTACAAATTACTATATCTCACTCTACTATGTATAAGCAAAAGAAGTATCTTGAACTTTTTCCATCCTAGGCATAAATAAAATTCTCATAATGCATGTTTGATTGTATGTTTCGTATGTATCTAAATTTCGCATTTTTCCAGTCATGCCCTGCGCGACATTTCTACGGCCGGTTTTTGTCAAAATCAGAAAAAACATCCGTCTTTTTGTAAAAGAACGATCAATTTCCTTTAACGTAGGATGCTGTCGTGATAGTTAAGTGACAAAAATGTGACTGTAGTTTTACAAACGACAGTTTGGGCAGGATATTCTACAGTAGCATAGCCCTAGGAGTTTTGAATAAATGTAAACGATGATTTGTGATGTCTATGAGCGCATTAATTGTTTTTTCCAGAGTACTGCGTATTATACCCAATAACCTTCAGCTTCTACACATTTCAGTATATCCAGTAATCGCAACATCATTTAAAGAATCTTTTTCGGAAAAAATACTTTCTTTGAGTGTGCCTAATAAATGTGTAATATATACCAGCCGGATGAGACCCCGTTCTCCGCACGGGGATCTAGCAGTCATAAGCTAGATGTTTTAAAAGTTGAATTTAAATTATAATCAGCTGACTAACTAGAATATAACTTCATAAGATTAACATTGGAACTTTGAAAGCATATGGGGGAAATTCCTAAAGGTCCAACCCACAAATTCACAAATTCCTAAAGGGGTAATTCCAACCCCACAAAAGACACATCTTAGAGGGTAAGAGATTTAGATTGATAACAAACGTGTATACAGAATAATAGTTACGGGGTCAAAAATTGCCGACCAAAAAAAGTACATTCTTTTAGTAACGTAGATTTTCCTTGTTATGATCATAACAAAAATTATGAGAGTATACTACTACTTCGACCGCCCAATGGTCAAAATTCGACCAAAAATTATTTTATTTTATATATTTGAATAATATAGTGGAAGAATATTTTTAAAAAGTTATCTAGTGGGTTCTGTTGCGCTCATCTACCTCTTTCCCTCACTCTTCCCTGTAATAGCTCACTTTTCCAAAGGAAACTTGCTAATAATATAGCCTAAACTCACCATTACCAATAATGAATTTTAAACAAATAATGTAATCCTGTTAACTTGATAGTTCCTATTGCTATTGTACATTAGTACCATTTCAATCCGATTTCAATACATTTCATTCAGTTTCATGGATTGTTTTTATCATTACCCATTAAAGAAATATAACTCTTGCTATTAAATATGTTTATTACTTCCAAGACACATTGACATATTATTATATTAAAACTACTATTTGATTTTTATCGTAATCTTAATCATAATTAACATTTCTGGATCAAATAAAACCCTTACCAGTTCCCAAACAAAAGATTTAAAGTTTACTTGATATTTGCTGCCAAATGTACGATATCCAGATAAGATATTTATTCATACATATAATATTTTATTCATAGCTTAAATTAAAATGTTTGCAAAATGCATATTAGGCGGTTGTTTTGCTTGAGGTTGCTTCCTTTTCTTCAGGTACTGAGGGGAAGCTCGCGGGTTTTTGGGTTGTTGGCTTTTTGATTTATTGTGCTTGTTTCATTTTCTTATTCATTTCTTGCATGCTCTTAAAAGCCAAATAAAGTTATTTCAGGGATCCTAAGAAAGATCCCATGCAGGAGGCAGCTACCATCATTGCCTAAAAGTGGAATATTTTTTAAAAAATTATAAGGATTGTATATTTATTGTAAATGATCACTCCAATTTACAGGCAGAAAAATTGTTCTTATTTTCTTGTTCATTATATTACCTTGAATAACAAGGGGCAAACAAAATATTTGCAGGGGTTTTCATGGGGGTTTCCCCAGTGTGGTAATGTGTGTGTTTTTTTCTAACTAAGAAAATTATTACTACACAATATAGAACATTAATTCAGAAATTTGTCTGAACCTGTTTAAAGAATGCCTTTAATAACTTTTACATTCATAAGGGTTAAGGTGAATAACTTGAAAATTATAAGCAAATTTTACTTATTTAATATATTAAATACATTAAACATTTCACACTACCACAAAAAAAAATATTTTTTTGCTGGGGTCAATAATTTATTTGGAAATATTAGTTTTGTTTCTTGTTTTACTTAATAATTAAATTATTTGTTATTGATTTTGAATTGTCTTTAATTGTAAATTTTATTTTTATTATTTTTCACTATTATGTTTATTATTTTCTGAACTTTAAAGTTTTTTTAGTTTTTTGTTTTTTATTTATATTAAGTAAAACAACTCTCCAGTGGCCAAATTATGTTTAAATGTTGTGTTTAAATTATGTTTAACATACTGTGTATTCCTCATTCCTCATACAGTTGCGTGTTCCACATTGAGTACCTCTATCCTAATTTTCTTGGGAACGCTTGGGAATGGTTAGCAAAAATACAAAAGTGGATTGTTTCTGTGCTTTTTGAAGGAAAATACTATTTCAACCAGCACAATGAGTAGCATAATGAGATCATGTCATATCCAAGTCAATTCAAGTTACAATTTGAGATCATTAGCAGGGTAAAAAAAGTAATTTTATCACTGGTTCTAGAGTCAGTTCCCTTGGGTTTTTCTATAAAATTCAAAGAAACCCCTTAAGAGTTTTCTAGGAAGTCTAAAATACCCCTCCCATCTCCCCACTAACACTGTGATTGGGAAAAGAATAATTGATTCAACAAACTCAACTAAGGATCATGCATGTTTCTTTGTGACCTTGCAATATCTTTTAACACCTTGTATTTAACAAATATCTGGTCCTCATTTTCTCGGTTAAACCGAGAAAAAGCCTGTCAATTTGTATGAATGTATTCGTAGATAGATGAAAATAATGCCATCCTATGGTAAAACTAGTGAAATTTGTCATCTTATCGATGAAACTTTATAGGCCAGTGGCGAAGCCCTAAGGAATCTGCAATTATTTGTGACTTTTTAGTCATAACAATAATGTAGTTACTCTACATTATAGGTATTTCATCATAATAAACATGCCCAAATTTTTGACAGGAAACTTCCCAATTGATTTTGTGTGCTTTAAAATGAGCGTTTTAATTAAATAGGCACTACATAATTTGTTAATGCTTGATTCAATATTTACCACAATTCTCCATCACATGTTGAGTGCTATGATGATAATCACTATCTGAATATGTTCCTGATATTATTTTTATCAGTCGATTTAATTAATATTTATATAAATTTGATTTAGATGTAGCAGTCATAATTTTTGTTTGTAAGGGGGAATGTTTTTTATAATAGGCAAAAAGAGGATTTATACAAGAAAACTGATAGCTTATCATAGGAGATAATGTTTCCACTATCTATTCATTATTAGTGAATTTCCTATGGAAAGTGAACTATTAGCATGACTTGCACGGTGAAATTTAAGCCCGGGACCACCATAAAAGTTCCTAACGTGACCCCCTGAACACGTTTTGGGAGTTCGTTCAACATGTTATATATATACAGGGTGAGTCAGACCACCCGTCCAGCATGTATAACGAGAGTAATGGTAATTTGCATAACACTTGCATGTATTCTCTGTCGACATTCGTTTTATGTGTTATGTACAATTAACATGCACTTCATATGGAAAAGTAATGTTTTTTGCTGATTGCAGAAAAACTAAAAAATATACAAGGTTGGTGTAAATTAGAAAGTTGCTAAGATTTAGAATACCTTTTCAATGGTATGCTTTTTGACATATGCTACCATTTGATTTTTTTGAATTTTGGGCATTTAGGTATTTTAAAAATAAATATTGTTTTGAATTATAGATTTTCTCAAAAAAGCCTGTCATGTAGCATACCAGAGTAAAGCTGAGTTTATTACGAGTAAGAAATTTAAGTCGGAAAAAAGGTATGCGTAGTGGTTTAGAAAATACAGGGTATTTCGTAAATGTCAATATTTTACATAAACATGGCCGCCATTTTGAAACAAATAAAGATAAGTGAATTCTGTTTTCGCCAAAATGTTTATTTTAACGAGACATTTAAAATGATCCATAATATTCTCTACGTTTACATAAGAAAATTTTGAGACTCAAACTCTTGACCTTAAGTTTTGGAACAACCTGTACATAGATTTTGATGAAAATATTTTTAATAGATAGCCCTTATGCGTTTTAGTAGGGAATAATTTTGTTTGACGACTTTGACGACTTTAGACGATAAAACCAGGTGCATCAGAACAGCCAAAAAACTGAACATTTTCCATTTTGCTATAAATGTCACAAATCTTTGTTTAAACCCGTTATTTGATTTTTTGAAGTTTTTATTGGGGAAATTCACTTCCCTAACGTCAGCGTGCTGCGTGCAAACTCGTTTTATATTTTGTGATGAGTCAATGTTACAAACAAGGTTTTGAATTTAAAAAATTTAAAATATTAAATATTTGATTCAGGCTGACATTTCCATTTTAATAGAACAATTCTATTCAGTTAATTTTTCATTTGATTTGTTTTGCAATTAACCAATCAACTTGGTTAATAATAACTTTAAAACAGATTAAAGTATGTGATAGCTATTTTCATACTTTCCACATTTCTTTAAAAGAAACCTTAATATTAATCAAAATAATATTTTAAGGAAGAGTTCCATGTGATCCTTTAAGTCCCTTTTATACTTTGAAATACAATATTTTTACTCACATCAGGAGCACCATGAGAATGTCGGTGGTCAAGTTTGAAGGTTGCTTTGTACCCCACTCTCTTTAGTTTTTTTATATTTTTTTATTTTTTATGTGGCATCCATTTCAGTTCAGATAATATTTGCATTTGGCATTACGCCCCCTAGTCTCCCCCCCTCCCATCACCCATTGGATGATTTAACCAAGATTTTCCTAGATAAAATAGTGTTCTTTATAAATATTTAATGGATTACTACCAGTTGCGCTGCACGGTCAAAGGAATTTGACTACGCTCAGGCAACTGTGCCAAGAAACGCCTGAGTCCTTACCGAGGAATTAGGAATTTTCTGATCGCAATTCGCAGCTGGTTTATCCCCATTTGAATACATTCTTTATGTACTAATCCATGGTTTTTTCATTTTTTAGAATTTGTTATTTCGATAAGGGTAATCACCCTCTTCATCATCATAAGTATAAAAATCAATATTTAACAAATAAATGGTAGCCTTGAACGTATTCTTACTTTTTGGGCTTAAGTTAATAAATCCTTATGTAAAACTGTGTGAGACCATTATGTTTTATTTACTGTCTAAATAAATGTATTGAAACATTGTATTGTATCGGTTGTATCGACATGAATTATCTCATTTATAGCCTATATATTAACATATTTGATGCATGCTTTGGATGAAATTATTCCATAATGTAGTCCTTAATAAATAAATTACCCAAAGGGATATAATTACAAATTCCTTTAAAATCTAAAAGTAGCAATAAATAAGTAGTGAAGTTAATGTTTCATAGAAAAACATGGCAAGCTGTAGCCTTGGTGTTGCTATAGATAGCCAATTTGTCTTTGCTGACCACATTATTGCATCTTGTAGATCGGCTTAGCACATTTGCGGCTTTATTTTCATATCAGGCAGTTTTTTAAGCGGCATTTTCAGACTAAAACTTTTATTTTTCACCTTGGTAATGTCCCAGGCTGGAGATTGGCACTACTGTGTGGTACCCTCAACATACTTATCTCATTGATATGATCATACTAATTAAAATAAGGCTTTTTATTTATTAGTTTTTTATGAGATCGTTTACTGCCCATCTTCAAGATGTTGATATGTTTTCCTCGACCTTTGCCTTTTACAAAAAATCAGTTGTACATCAATATGGCAGATCCAAGATGACAGCCAAACATGTTAACATACTCAATCAATATGAACTACTCACCACCCAGTGACGATCGGCTGTGGTCTGGGGTTGATATTTTAACAAAAGTAGGAAAGTAGGGGCGATATTTAATACTTACCTGTACATAAGGCTATACTTTATTTTCCAGAGATAATGTATAACACTAAAAGTTCGTTATTCAGTTGGATAATAACAATAATGTTATTGTCATTTAGCACGAACAGCAATAGACAAAGTCAATATTTACAATTTTTTTGTAATAGAATACACTATTTAAATATTACCAATGCATATGGAAGAATGTGGAACAGATTACTCAATACAATCACTTTTTTCAATCAAATTATTCATCTATAGAATAAAAGGGTGTGGCTACTAACCATTTATAAAGATTACTTGTAAAAGAGTTCCTTGTTAGATTTGTCAGATCTGAAGGCAGCTTATTGTACTTTCTTAAGGGGATATGCCTCATCTATGATTTTATTTTTATTTCTTTATTTTAATGTCTTTTGTTATTTTTGTCCTAAGTATTTATGACTAATTATAATAAATTATAGCAAAAAAGTGAGACTTTTGTGGCAAAATTAGTTATTTTGCATGTTTTTTTTATTTTTCAACGTTTTTATATATTTTATATTTTTGAATAATTTTTTTATAAATTAACTTTTAATTATAAACCATGCCTTATTTAAACTCTGACATAATAAGAAAACTTTCTGTGTATAATAACCATGGTAGCTCAATAAATAATAATCTGATGACTTTATTCAAAACAAAGCGAACAAAATTCCAAAATAATGTCAATGTTATATCTAACGTCCTGAAATTTATTAGTAAATACTCTCATATTGTAAATAGTACAGGTAAAATTAATTTTATAAAAAAAATTGGTCCTTCATGAAACTTGGAGGAAAAGTAGTAATTTGCATTAGGTTTTGAAATCTAAAGAGTCCCTAACGATTTGGAGGGTGGAAGTCCCATTTTATGGCAGTGGGAGGGTGGGAGGGGAGTGAATTGAGAGAATTAGTATTTATGGGATTCGAGTGAATGGGTAGTCGTTTTCTGTTTTTTAGGACTCGGGATCAAAATAAACCATAGTAAAATCAATAAGACCACATGTTTCGGAGAAACAAGCTATTTATAAGGTTCCTAAGTAAATAACCAAAAAAATATGAGGTGCATTAATTAACTTTGATTAAGAAATAAAACAGCTATACAGTTTATGTGACATATGTTATAAGACACAAACGTTATGAAACTGGTATTGAGGCTTCTTTTAACAGTACTTGAACCCAGCGCGACTTCGTTCGCAAGATTTTTCCGCCGATTCCTTTTTTCCTTTTTTGGTTACGTTGTTACCAAGGAAACTCTAAACTGTATATTGTTACTTTCCTCTATAAGAATAGGATTGTGGCCTGTTATTAGCACAAAATAAAGTTATATATTGAGAATTATCGAAGTAGTAAACCTGCGTACTCATCCCCCATGTTATTCTTATGGAGAATAATATAAATATTATATATCGCTTATTTATGAATTTATATTGATGAAACTTGGTCTGTGGCTTTGCCTAGTTGAATTCTATTGATATTTTCATTAAAACGATTTTGTTGTATTCTTTGTTTCAGCAAACATGCATATTCATCTTCAATGTTATTCTTATGGGGAGTAATTAACACTCTCGCTGCTGCAAACATGTTTAAACATGAAATTTGCATAAGTTTCTATGTTGAGGGAAAAAACCCAATCGGGGACCGCAGCAGCCAACGTGTTAAAATTATATATATCGATTATTTGATAATTCATATTTTTATGAAACTTGGTAAGCGGCTTTAAGCACTATCAAGACAATAATATACGTGAGTAATAATAACATAATATACTATATGCATTAGAAATTCGCTGATCAGGCAAGGTTGCTGCAAAGGGGCTATTTTTTTTATTTGCCACATATGGCACTGGTGGTGTCACAACCACTGAATGGGTGATATAATTGTTACATATCTTTAGTCATACTGAAGGCTGGTTTTGATTTTTAACTCCATAAGCACAATGTTAATTTTTTACATTATTTGATTTCTCCTGGAGATGAGACCTGTCTAGAACTTATTTTTATCCCTAAAATTTGTTATTTCCAACATTTGAAGTAAATCGTTGGTTCCGTTTTTGAGATCAGTGTCGCAAGCAAGCAAACCTTACTCATATTAGAGTATAGGATTTATTTAGATTTGTTTTGATATTTCTGTCACTTCTAGTGTTTGGAACTGCAATATGTTTCGGAAGGTAAGGAAACTCCCCCATAATCAAGTGAGCCCAGCTTAATCATATACAAAATTCCAAAGGTAGGGGTTAGTATCATACTTTTTTACTCTATTAGTTACATTATTTCTTTTATGATTGTGATGGTAAGATAAGTACCGTACAAATCATAACATCTACAACTGATAACTAACCATTACACAAAATAGGGTCTATAAAAAATGTAACCAAGGAGTTTTTAATGTTAAATTTAACTAAGTAGCTAACATGATAACCGGTGGAGTTTCATTGCTTGCCAAGGCGTAGTGTGGTTTGAACCACTAGAAGCAATAGAAGCCCGAACAAGTCTCAATAACAAATAACAAATCCAAATAAATAAATATGTCTGCAAGAAACAAGATCCCCCTGAGGAGAACGGGATACCATCTAGAAATTCTTTAAGCCATTAAAAAATGTATATGAAATAATTTTTATAGAATATCTGCTTAGCATGATTTTGTCCCCACTCCGCAGGTCGGAGTAGTGGCGCACTCACCCGGGGATGGGATGGCACCATTGCACCGCGCTAGGTGTCTAGCCAATGCGGCGTCAAATAAAAACGTCTAATGATTTTTTGTCTGTTTCATGTACCACCTCCGTCGATGATGGAGTTCCGTGCTGACCACGAGCCAAATGGAAGGAGGAACAAATAGATACAAAATGGGAGACCCCTGGCTTCTCACAATGCTTAATTGTAATTAGGTTAAGAAAGGGAAACAGTGGAGGGATCAATCTTGAAACCCAGGTGAGAACCCCAAAAGTTCCTCCATTCCAGGAGTGTGTGGACGGTGCGGAGCTAGCATCAGGTAATGGAATGCAATTAGGTAATGAACGGTAAAAATTTCAAATATTTTAGGTGTTTAGAGGGGAAGGGGAAGGGGAACCCCCCCTTCCTATCCCCAAGGTGTTTGGAGCTCCTAGGTTCTAACCAGCAAAGCACCTCCCTTTCCCATGATACAGTAGCTGGGTTCACCCAGGGGTCTGTATCAATACCTAAGGAGAACTTGATACCATCTAGTAATTCTTTAAGCCATTAAAAAATATATGAAATATTTTTTATAGAATATCTGCTTAGCGTGACTTTGTCCCCACTCCGCGGGTAGGAGTAGTGGCGCACTCACCCGGGGATGGGATGGCACCATTGCACCGCGCTAGGTGTCTAGCCAATGCGGCGTCTAATGAAAGCTGATTAATGAAAATACAATCTAGGTGGTTTGACCCATTGTACCCATTTTATTGTCTCTGCTTGATAAGCAAAATTTCACGGATAACTGGGTCAAGGGCAGTCAACAGTACAAGGAAGGTCAACAGTTTCTTGGGTGACTGTAGTGCTACGCGACTTTTCTAAGGCTGAAAGCACAATTAGCCTAAGTATCAGCATCCAGTAGACATCTCCAGCATCTCAAACTTCTCCAGTAGACTTTCTTTGGTTTTAATGCTCATGAACCACTACCAGATGAAGCAACATACTAAAGTTCACAAATGTATGTTATAATTAAGCGAGATATAACATTGTTCTTATTCTGTTTAAGAACTGCTGAGTATGCAGGTTTTCTGCCATAGGGACCTCTAAAAGTGGATTTTGTATAGAAACTGCAATAAACCCCAACCATATGAAACCAAATATTATTAATCCATGTTTATTAATAAGCTAGATATACAAATTTACTTATTCTCCTTAAGAATAACGTTGGACAATCTACTGTATTTACCACTTTCAATATATCAGTAACCAATTCACAATTCAAAATTATATTTATTCAGATTCATTCAATAGCGCAAACTAAAATTTGGGATTAAAAATAACTATATATAAAAAGTGTATATACATCAAATGTTTGGGGGTACAAACCCCCCTTAAAATGGTGCGATCTGTCTGGTTTTCGAACCCATGCAACTATTTTTAAGGAACTCATGCATAGTAAGGAAGCATCTATATGCTTCCTTATACGTTTATACCAAATTTTATCATGATCAGACTTTTTTACGAAAGTTTTCATGCCTAGGGCACACCCATAAACACATTATGTCCATGTACGAGGGCCATCCATAAAGTAAATAACGTGTTCTTACTGCACCTAGCGCAGCTCTCCCATCACCACGATTGCGAGTGTGGCAGTCCACTCACCTCCCCACCAAAGTATGAGCCGAATCTCGTTGCTGTGCGGTCACACTTTTTATTTCTACAGCGATTTAAATTAGCGGCGGTAAACGAAAATCCCGCCAAATATGAGATACGCAATGTTATTCTGTTTTTGAGTTAAGAAATGCCCAGACCTAGACATTTTTTGAAAACACCAAAGAAATTTTATGGTGAAAGAGCAAAAAAACAAGATCTTAAATTGATGTAATGTGCTAAGATTTTAGCAGCTGTTTTCCTCACATTTTCCTCAAGTCTTTCTTTCAAATCATTTTTAACGAGCAATGACCTGCCACGCCGATCCTCGTCGTTCACGATGGATTCTCTTTCATTAAACCGGTTGCATCATTGTTTCCCCTGAATATTCGACTTGAAGACTTGTTTGCACTTTCACGATAAACTTTCTTTGGTGTTTTTCTAAAAAAATTATATATTCCCGAAAATTGTTAAATTCAGAAACTGAATAATACTGCGTATTTCATATTTGGCGGGATTTTCGATTGCAGCCTCCATTTTGAATAGCTGTAGAAATAAGACAGGTGACCGCATAGCAACGAGACTCGGCTCATACTTTGGTGGGGAGGTGAGTGGACTGCCACACACGCAATGGCGGTAATGGGGGAGCTGCGCTAGGTGCAGTAAGCAAACGTTCTTTATTTTCTGGATGACCCTCGTATATGTAAATTTGAACTTTTTTTGGCATCTTGGGGCCGCAACAAATCTGAATCCTAAAAACGTAGAAAACGACACCCCACTCGCTTGAGGGATAATCTACTTATATAAATACCGCCACCAAAGCCGGTTACCAAGATTCATACAAATATTTATTCACAAATAAGCGATATATACAATTTTAATCATTCTCCTTAAGAATAACATTGAGGATGAGTGCGCAAATTTGCTGCAACGAGGAACACAAAAAATTGTTTTTTTATGCAAATATCTATATATAACTCAACTAGGTGAAGCCCATAAATATAAAGTTTTTTTTTTATATTGATATATTCATAACTAAGGGAGACATAATATTTTATTTATTCTCCATAAGAATGAATAACATGGGGGATGAGTATGCAAGTTTGCTGCTTCTGCAACTCTCAATATAAGTTATATCGACTGTATAACTGTTTTGTTTCTTAATCAATGTTAATAATTAATGTACCTCATCTTTTTTTGCTTATTTACCTAGGCCCCTTATGTAGGTAAATAAATAGCTTGTTTCTCTGAAACACGTGGTCTTATTGATTTTACTATGGTTTATTTCGATTCAGCGTCCTAAAAAACATAGAAAACAGCCCTACTCACTTGAATCCGATAAATACAAATTTTCCCTAATTCACTCCCCTCCCAACCTCCCACTGCCAGAAAATGGGACTTCCACCCTCCAAATCGTTAAACACTCTTTAGATTTCAAAACCTAATGCGATTATTACTTTTCCCCAAGTTTCATGAACGGACCAATTTTTATGTTTTGTACTCATCTTATGGGATAATTTTACCTGTATTTAAAGACTATACACACAAACCTTCCCAATAATATCAAGAAGATGTGGTAAAAATGTCAAGACAATTGGTACAGTACTTACAGATTTATTCAAACTTGCGCATAACAAAAACTGCAAAAACACCTCTCCGAGATATTAGCAATTTAAGTTGTATAAGGTTGAAAATAACTCTAAATCACGATGCGCAGTGTTCTATATGTTTATTTTTTTAATAAGAAAAAATTGTCAGATTAGCACCAAATTGTACATACAAGTTCAGAATTAAATGCCCTTTCAGAAAATGTAACTTTTGGAAAATGTTAAAAAATAAATAAAAATTGCCTGTAGTTAGAGACATAGACCCCTTAAACCGAAAATTTCCTAACGCTTTAATGATTTGGTAGGTCTACAAACGGGAACGTGAATATGTGTAATGTTTCTAGTTTTGTGTGGATGAAAGTCTTCCTGTACTGAATTCTTGTAAATGCTCAGTATGTTATTTGTATAAAACAGTATGTAAATGATTTTTGTAACATAATACAGTATGAATATATGAATATTATGAAATTGGGCTGGTTTAAAAAGAAGTGGGCATCTTATATAATCACATAGTATTTTTCCATCATTTCCTCATGTGTTTGCTATACAGTTTTTAACCGCTGTAATGGGTTTTAATCTGTTTACAACTAAAAATTTTGTTTTTTAGGTTTTCAGTTAATTCTTTGGACACTTACCAATGGAACCCATGTGATGGATGTATATCATTATATAATGAAGATAAATACAGAAGCTACAAACGCCAGGGGAACAGCTAATGGCAGAACGTAAAAGAAAAGTTATTCTTACCATCTCTTTTGTCAGCATTGTTGTGCTATATATAGTATCTGAATATGTTTATACAAGAGACAATGTTTCCTATAGTGAGGAACATTACATATCCCAATTTCTTCTGTCAACGGAAAGTAAAAAGGTAGCAACAGTAAAAGTAGCAGAAGCTACAAAAAATTCCTTTTATAACAACCATAAGCTTGTTAATTTTGAGAAAACAGACTCTGACAAGAATATTAACAAGCCAAATATAACTATTAAAATTTTAACAACAGAAGATGCTGAAACAACATTCAAGGTTAGTTACCTTAATGTTACACCAAAAATTATTAGGAGAAATGTTTTTGTTGAAATGAGAGATATCAACAAGTCTACAGAAAATATATTTTTTATCGAATCGAGGTGTGCAACTGAAAAAATGGCGATTCACTTTAAAGGTAATAAAGGAATGGTACTGAATGCTCGCCAATGCTGTGCCATCGAATCGACTGCTCAGATGAATTTAGATCATAACGTATACCTATTCCACTCCTGCTCCCTAGATGATGAATTTTTCAAACACTCTCCAAAATTTGTAGAGAAACTGTTTGAGTATCCAAACATCTATGTGGTTAGATTAAACACAAAAGAAACTTTTTTGAACTCCCCACTAGAAGAGCTTTACAGAAAAAAAATTCTTGAGACTTCATACTATCCAGTGGAGCACACCAGTGACTTGATAAGGCTGACTCTTCTCTGGAAGTTTGGAGGCACATACAGTGATCTGGACGTAGTCACAATTAGGTAAGAAGTTCATTTTTTAATCTTTGAGTTTCCTTATTCAAATCTTATCTCTGCTGAACTGGCTCAAATTCAAAGGTTGAGAAATTTCTTTATAATATGAAACGTACGGTGGCCTTTTCAAACTGTTAACCTTATTCACATTTTTATTTTGAAAATTGATTATAAAGAGAGTGTATTTATTTTTAATAAAAGTAAACAATAACATATGTAAATAAATAACACATGATATAATTCATTTTGGACATTATAGTTCTCCCACCCTTATTTTGAGAGCTACTCAGGAAGATGGACCTATTTCATAATCTTCCAAATACAGCAGTGAGGTTTTTGGTGGAGACGTGAAGATCTTCGAGGTGGCAGTAGACATGTGTTTTCTCCATCATGTCCATAGCTAGACTCTCGATTCTAGAAGTAGTGTTTGATTTCAGGAACACTGGATTTCCGAAGTTGATTGATATGTCGTTTGAAGACAAATCCATCATCTAGTTTTACTTTATAACGAAGCTTCCCATATTTGTTAGTTATAACACCAGGTTTCCAAAGTTCTTTATTGTTGTTGTAATATCTGGCCTGAATCCTCTCTCCCACCTTTAATTGTCGAGCTGGCTTTTTTGAGATTCATTATGTTGGATTGGTATAGTCAATGGTTTTAGGGCATCCAGAGTGATCCTTATTTGTCGATTAAGGAACAGCTCACTTGGTGACCTCCCACATTGTAGAGGGGTAGCTCGATATCCAAACAAAATTTGCTGTATTTTCTGGCGCATTGATGCTTGTTCATTTTACATTGCTGATAAACTATGTTTGAGAATTTGTATATTTTGCTCCGCCAGTCCGTTTGTGGCAGGATGTCCAGGTGCTATAATTTTTTTGAAATATGCCTGCAGTCTCACAGAATGTTTGGAATTCCCTACTTTTGAATATACTTGAGTTTTACTCGAGTAATTGGAATGACACCATTACATCAGGGAATCCATTTTGAGAAAACACTTCTTGTAAAAGCTCGTTGGTTGTTGTTGAGGTAGGGGATGTTTTATAAGGGAGGATCTCTGCCCATTTTGACTTGGCATTCACCATAACCAGGTAATGGTACCCTTGAAACGGTCCAGCATAATCAACATGAATACGCTGCCAGTTGTGTTCTGGTTCCATCCATGGATGAATTGGTGCTTTAGGTGGGTTTCCTCTTACTGAAGCGCACGCTTGACATTCTCGAACGACTCTTTCAATGTCTTTATCGATGGATTTCCAGTATACATATCGACGAGCCAATTGTTTCATCTTTGTAATACCAATATGTGTTTGATGTAATTCTTTTAGTACTTCGGTTTGCATGAATGTTGGTATGACAACTCTTTGACCTCGAAAAAGAATACTTCCCTCATTGCGAATTCAGAGTCAGCAACACGACTTTCCTGGAGTTTAAGCATTATTTCAGAGAGATATTGGTCCTTTCTGGTTTCTTCTCTAAGTGTAAGTCAAACTAAGGGCTCCTATTTGAAATACTGAAGATTCACATAAATATATAACTTCCTCGTTGATAGCTGATTCAGGCGTTCTCTCTGTTATGACAGGCAGTCTTGATAGACAGTCAACATTAGAGTTTTAGATTCCTTTTTTGAAGATAACTGAGTAATTAAATCCAGAAAGGAATGCCGTGTAAAGCTGTAGTCTTGCGGAAGTCATTTTTGGAATCTTTGGATTTTGATGGAAGATTCTTACTAAAGGTTGATTATCTGTAATCAATGTAAAGTGACGTCCAAATAGGTATTGATGAAATGATTTACAGCAAAAACAATGGCTAATGCTTCCCTATCTAATTGGGAGTACCCTTTTTCAGCCACTGTTAACGCTCTTGACCCAAAAGCAATTGGACGCTCATCCCCATTGATGACATGAGATAATATTCCAGCTACTCCATCTGAGCTAGCACCACATGCAAGCTGTACCGGCAGTGTCGGGTTGAATGGCATGAGAACTTGGTCACTTGATACCTCTTTTTTCAGTTTTAGGAAGGAGGTTTCTTGTTTACTAGTCCACTTAAACTCTACATCAGTTTTAAGGAGTTTACGAAGGGGTGCTGTTATTGTCGAAATATTATGTCTGAAACGAGAATAATATGTCACCATCCCAAGAAATATTCTTAACCTATCTACAGATGTAGGTCTGGGCATTTCAAGGATTGCGGCAATCTTAATTGGTAATTTCGAAATGGAGTTATATTTAGCCCTATGTCCTAAAAATTCAATCTCTTCTTGAAGGAAAGAACATTTGGCACAGTTCAGATGTAAGTCTTTCCTTTGTAGTTTGTCAAGACAAAACCTTAAGTTCGATATACATTCTTCTCTGGTTTTTCCATGCACAACGATGTCATCGAATATTCAGTTTTAGGTACATATCCTGTAATATATGGTCCATTATACGATTGAACTCTACTGGTGCTGTTTTGATGCCGAAAGAGAGCCTATTCATTTTATAGGTACCTCTCTGAGTTGTAATGGTCTGAATTTCACTTGATTTGTCGTCTACTTTTATGTGGAGGTATGCCTTGAAGAGGTCCAAGCTGCAAAAGAATCTTGAACCTTGAAGGGAGTTCAAAATTTCGTCGATTTTTCTAATAGGGTAGTGAGAGTTTACAAGGCGCTCATTGACGCCTATTTTATAGTCCACACAGAGGCAAATGCCGCCATCTGTTTTGGGAATGACAACTAATGGGAATCCCCAGTCACTGTGAGTTGTTTTTGAGATGATTCCTGGACCCTTCAAGTGAGGAAAGTTCATTTTCTACTTTTCCAGTTAGAGCATTTGGAACTTCACGTTCGCGATGGAATGTTGGTGTAGCACCATCACGTAACTTAAGGGTAACCTCGTAACCCGGAACACAGCCAATCTTCTCAGTAAATACCTCAGGACAAAGGGAAACTACTTCATCAATTTCAGATATATTACTAATTGATAAAGGGTTAAAGCCGAATGATTCTTGTTGATCAATTGAGTTGAGATTATATTCAAACTGCGTATTGAAACGGGACCAAGAATAGCCGAGAACTCATTTGGCACAACATACATTTCTTCTTGAGTATCAATATTGTTATATTTAACTTTTACTGCTATTTTACCATATGGAACAAAAGTATTTTGGGTGTATGAACGAAAAACAACAGCAGATGGTTGTAATGGATTTGGCAATTTGAATTTAATAAATTCGCCTTGAGGTATAAATGTAAAAGCAGATCCAGAATCAATTTAAAACTTAACTGTTTAACCTTCTATTTTCACATTTGCGTAGTACCGGTTTGTATTTCTACATGATTGGCTATTTTTTTGGAAAATATCTACTACTTGACTAATCCCGTAAGAGTACAGTGAATCCGTGTTAGAACTCGTTGATTCAGGTGAAATTGTATCTGGTAACTTATTGATACCATCAGATTGAATTTGATTCGTGGATTCTCGACGTGATTCACCTTTGATAATAGAAGAGATACATACCTTAGTGACGTGGCCAGTTTTGCTACATGACAAACATTTCAACTTAGTTTTATCTGTGCGACAATCCTTTGATAAATGATTGGCTCTGCCACACCTGAGGCAGATTACGTCTAATCCTAATGAGTGAAGGTCAAGATTTTTTTGGTTATCATATCTAGTTTTTGGTTTGAACTTATTGTAGTTTATTTTATTTATATCTACTACGGGAGAGGTGACAGTCGAGAGAGGTTGTGAGATTATTCGGCAATTTAATTTTGATGTTTCAAGAGTGATTGATTGCCTCTGAAACAAAGTCTTTGGAATCTGTTGAGTTAGTTCTCTAATGAACTGAGCACGAAGGAAAACCTCCGCGATTGACTTTTGACAAGGGCAGGAACAAATAAAATTACAATTTGTTACATCCTGTTTAAGTTTTATAACAAAAGATGATAAGGACTGCTCATCTTGTTGATAGGTTGACAAAAACTGGTGTTGAGATACAAGATAGTTCTTCTTAGGCGATAAGTAAATCTCTATTAATCTCATTAGGGAATCGTACTCTAATTATGTAGGCTTGCTAGGGGATGCAAGAGTACAGATTATGTCAAAGTTCTTTGCACCTATAGAATTAAGTTAAATTCTAGTACAGTGTGGCTTATTGTTTGATAGATTCTTTATTTCTAGATAATTTTCAAAACGTAGTTTATAGT
This sequence comes from Allygus modestus, assembly GCA_963675035.1. NCBI lineage: Eukaryota > Metazoa > Arthropoda > Insecta > Hemiptera > Cicadellidae > Allygus > Allygus modestus. The sequence continues at coordinate 52,044,005 of OY776116.1, forward strand.
TAGAAAATTATTCTTGATTTGGATCAAAAGGTTCAAAGTTGGTAAAAAATGTAGGAATACCTTCATTTGAAGATGTGTGATTGGTTTGGGAAGTTTCCTTGATTTTATCGATAAGGTTTCCCATAATTTATTTTTGAAGTTCCATAAACTTATTGAACTGTCTGGAATCCATCACGTCTTTTTGGTTCACCGAGTCGCAAAAACTATGGTGGCCTTTTCATAACACGCGTAATTAAGAAAACTGTTAACCTTATTCTCATTTTTATTCTGAACATTGATTATAAAGAGTGTATTTTTTAATAAAAGTTAACAATAACATATGTAAACAACTAACACATGATATAATTCATTTTGGAAATTATAAAACATCAGAGGTTTCCCGACCTTCTAGGTGGAAATTTAGTTAAAACGTTGATGTGAAAACGTTGTGTGTTGAATGTTGTTGTGTTGATGTAAATTTACTAATCTTATATATCCTAGTGCAGTGGTTCTGAAATATGTTTGGCCTTTGAAATGAGTGTGTTTTCTTGACTCCCAAACTCCTTTTAAAAAAAGGACACTCGATACTATATCTTGGCTGGGGACGGAAACTACGGGTTTGTTCCCCAACCTGAGAATGTATGGTCCCTGGCTGTTGTACATGGATACCCTGTCAATTGAGTTGGCCAGTTGTAGGGCAGAGCAGGTCCGCCTGTTTGAGCCTGATCACAGCTGTCACAGGAGCACGGGAGTTGGCCCTCTGAAAGGTCAATTTGGCTGTCTGTCCCATCCAACCCTTTCCTTTCCTGCTATATCCTATCCTTCCGGTAACTTGCACAAAATTCCCCCTTGTGGAAGACGTGCCTAGCATAGCAACGTGCTATGTTGGTGTTTCCTAAGCCAGCAACAATGAATGAATGAATGAACTATATCTTTCACTATATGACCCCCCCACCCAAATTTAAGTCTAACCTTAAAGTTTAGGCTGTGTTCACCCTTCAAGCCCCAATCATGCTAAGACCTAAACAGGTAGTGCCCTATTATTAGCGTTAAAATGATATTAGAAAACCAAATACTTATACACTATTATTTGATCTCTATATTGACCTATGCTTTTCTCCATTTAATATATTGACTCTTTACAAAATATTTCAACACGAACTGAAAAAATTAAAGCAATTAATTCACTAGTGTGATAAATACTTGCTATGAAATTACAGTCACGATACACATTCTACGATTGTAAAGTCTGATTACTTATATCTTCCATGAAGTTTTTGAGCCAGGATTCTTTCCTCTCTCCTGGTCTTTCTAAGGTATAAAAAAATGACATCAATAGATTTAAAAAAAATTTAAGTAGAATAGGAAATACTTGATCTTTTGGTAAATATATAAAATGCACAAATTATGAACAGTAAACTATCATACACTTGTAGGCAGAGTGAAAAAATAGAATGTTTAAACAGTTAAAATAAGACTGTCCCTTATAGTAAATTTTTTGCCAGTTATTAACAGTGGAACTTGGATAATTTTAACTTCTATAATACAAAATCTTCTTTAATTTGATTTTTTGCTTGGTTCTTAGTACACTATATAAACTATGTTTAAAAAACTTAGTTGATTCTAATTTGTTGATAGTTCAATTTTTTTCCTTGAGATTCGAATTATCCAAGTTCCACTGTATTTGCTTATTCTACTGTTCATCATATAAAAGAGGCTTGAATTTGGTTAAACAGGAAATATTTGTCATGTTAATAAACAATTAGCAAATCTATGCCTCACTCAGATTGCTCTTGTCCAAGCAGATCTCTCAACAACTTGAAGACCAACTGGGCTGGCATGCAGGATGAGGAAACTATAGCCAACGGGGTTATTAACTTCGAAGCCACAGGCGTAGGGCACCGCTTGCTGCAGAGCGCTCTTGAGTACGTCAACAAACACTACGAACCTTTCAGCTGGTCCTCCAACGGACCCCTTCTCATTACTCCTATCATCTTGCAAGAGTGCAGGGCGCAAAAGGTATGACAATTTTTGGCAAAGAAATAGGACCAGCCCTGGCAGTTACGGGCTTTGGACAAATTTTAAATGTATTTGTATAAGTGTGCAGAGCTTGAAAATTTTAGTTTTTCAATACTTAAACTTGATTTGTTTACAAAAATCTCATATAGTTTTACTGTCGATCTGTGGAAGCTGGTGGAGATTTGATCCCCCATAGTACAGCTTCAGAAATTTGTGATGAAAAGAACAATTGATGCAACTGGAAAGGTGCAGAAAGTGGCGCAAATAAAGAGTTCATCATCAAAATGTGAAGTGGAAAATCACATTAAAAGTTAAACACCTTTACAAACAACATTAAAAGGATTAAAAAACGCTTATGGGAAACTTAAAAGACTAGCTAGCTCCATTTTGCTGTAAAGAAACATTAAAGACCCAATACACTCTTATATGGGACTGATGTTTATGGAAGAACCATAAGAACCTAGTTTTAACTTAAGAATAAAATATTAGTTTTACAAAAAAGACCCTTCAGATTACAGATTAACATAAATAAATATGAATCATCTAAAATATATTTTAAAAAGTTGCAGTTCATGGCTGACTGACTATTGCCTTTAAATATATAGAATGATAAAAATGTTTTAAAAAAATCAAGTGTTAATGTGATGTACACAACCTCTGATACAACAAAATAAAGATGACTTTATAATAAAATAATTACAAAGAAAAGTATAAACAATCTTATAGTGGTGTTAAATGTACAAACACAAACTATATTCCAGATAGCACAAGGTGTTAAAATAATTTTGCAAAATTGAAAAGTAAATTAAAAGATTATTTTATAAATTTACCAATTTACTGTTTGAAACATTTTTAATACTCGTAACACTAGTTTCTACTTGTTGTAGTAATAATGTTTCCAATAATTTGTTACTACCATTTTTTGTAATATGGTTTGATTTACTGTTTAAGACACACTCATGTACATTTTTTAGGGTATATTTTGATTAAAGATGGATTTGATTTGATTTGAGACATCTGAAAAAATTTTTATAGTTTAAAATTAAATGTGGAGGCCTTTCCACCCCTTTATATGAGTCCCAGCTTCTAGGTTTGCTTTACTCCCTTAAGTAAAGTTCTTCTGTAAGGAAAGCTCAATTCTTTAAACTCTAAACATTTCCTTTCAATATAGCTTATCTCCGAGTTCTTATAAATCATCATTTTTCAAGGAAAGCTCAACCCCATTACTTTTGCCTTCAAAAACTCGTGCCTGTGCCATAAGTAGATTTTCCGCTGCAAAAATTATAAAAATACTTCTTCTCACAATATAAGGTAAAATTCTGGTTTCGCTTCATCAATACTGTAAATGTTGTATTGTGTAGGCTCCCTCCTGATTTGCTTACTGACAGAAAGATTTAATGTGCATATCTTACATTTTCTTTAATCCCTTATTTAACCGGTTGAGAATGTTCTTTATTACAAAATACTTGTTTCAGGTGATTGAAGCCCAACAACATTGCAACGGAGGCTTCACAGTGTACAACAGCTCAGTCCTGTATCCCATTTTCTACCCCTCTGCAGATAGCTTCTTTGATAATAATTCAGGCAAACAAATTGTAAATCTTGTTAAAAGAAATTCTTATAGTGTCCACATATGGAACAAAATGAACCACGACATGGTAATAACTGTTGGCTCAACGCAGGCCTATGCCCTACTGGCTGACGAGTATTGCCCTCAAGTCTACAAAAATTGTGGTTCTCGTTTCTAGCATCTTGTCTTATTATAATAAGGACTGAATTTGTATCCTTTCGCACAACTATAAGTAAAATAATATGTTATACAACAAGTGTGATTTTTCAAACTGACAAAACAGTCAGAATCTATTCAAGCGAGGTGAGGTAAAAATTTGTTGGAGGAAATGATATCTGCATAAGTATTCTATCATTTTAACATTGTCACTCATCTGCGTGAAATGGCATTGTATGAGCTCTAGTCAAGTGTATTAACTCTAGGTTACCCAAGCACGCATAGTTAAAAGAAATGGTTGGTTCATCCTTTTAATTAAGTATCAAAACACCTAATTTTATGTCATTTTCTTTAAACTCTAAAGTGTTAGTATTTGCTTGCGAAGAAAATAATTGTCTGTTCTGCTTAGAAATACTTGTTTTCTTTTTAATAAATCAAAATTCCCTCAAATTGCTCAGTAAACATGAGTGGTGAATTTCAGTCAACAAGATGCTTTTAACAGAGAGTCCTTGGGCATAAAGGGAGCTCCTATCCTCTCATCTAAATTTACAATTACTACTTGCTGTTTTTGTATTAAGAGGATTAGAAAGCCTGGGTTACCAGGATACCCATAGGGAATCCTGTGAGGGCACTTCGGCCTGATTTAGACAAACAGGATACCTTGTCTACTTTTTCTGGAAGAAAGTAGCCTGGGCATCCAGGATGCCAAAGTGAAGCACAAATGAAGACCTTAGACCACCAAGATTGCGGCATATGAATACTTGTAGTCTCGATAGATAGCGTTTTGCAAATTTAGTCTCAAAGATAAGCATAAAATTTAAAAAAATTTTAAGTCGCCCTGAAAGTTTGTTTTTGCTCATAAGATTCAACTCTAATATATATAATTCTGTAAGCGAAATTTTTAAGTCAAAATTGTGGGAATTGGGAAAATTGCATGATAGTGGGAGCCAGCTCAAATTAAAGGTCTTGATTCTAGGGACTCGGGAAAAATAGTAGTATTTCCAAAAAGTTACCAGCAAACGAGAAATAACGTAAAACAGCTCCCATAAGCATGGGTATTTAAAAACGTCTGCTTTGTTTACACTAAAACATGTGATGAAGTGTATACTTTGATTATGAACTGACATGTGTTCCTGCTTATATTGTTTTATTTTCCTCAGCGTGTAAAGTTAATTGTTAAAATTCTAATAGATGGCTGAAATATATTGACAGGAACTGTTATTTATTAGTTTGTTTACGAACAACAATACTCATTTTGACATTTTAAAGGTAAACAGTAGCGCACGTGATGGGACCAAGGTGAATTAGCAGGGACAGTCAGCGCTATATTCTCAGCGACCAAAGAATAACATATACTGGCAATCCCTATCCACTACACATTACTGTAGTTGAAGCCGGTTCCCCACCACTCAGAGGCTTAAACGGCTCAGCTACTGGCCGCTACTGGCACAAATTTTAATTCGCCGCATCTCATTACAACCGTCTAAACGAACAGTTAGAGCTAAGATAATTTTTTTTTTATTGAATAAAACAGTATGTCAACAGCAATGGGTTAATTAAGTTAGAGTAAAAATTAAAATATTTTAATGACTTAAAAAATTAAAAACTAAGGAGATCAAGTTTTTGATTTGAATTTAGTCTTGAAAAAGTTGATCTTTAAGGATTTTTTTTATTTTTTGATCAGGCAAGTTTGTCAGTGAGAAATTTGTTGGAATAGACATGATAAATAAATTTGTATCATAGTATTTTTTTTCTCAAAATGCTTAGTTTAGCCTGCAGGCAGCCTCAAAGTTAGGAATAATCTCAATCAAACTTCATACCCTTATATTTCATATGGGAAATGTTATTCATGTGAGAAAGGCAATAAGTTATTGAACAAATTTTATTCCCTGAGGATAATGAGGTAAATAATAAGACTTAAATTAAATCTGTTGGTACAGGGATAATCTTGAACTAAAGACTGCACCGGGACAGCGCCAGCGACGGCAACACTCATAGTGTTGATTCACGTGGATTCATCCCCACCACTCAGAGGTTGCCCTGCTTCAAACCCAGCACGCAATTGCCAATCTATGTTATTCTTTGGTCGCTGTATATTCTCCTCTGAACTTGGGGGGAGGGAGTAAAACTAAAATAAAAACACATGGGGTGTCCCTACTTATAGGGTTATGTATACATTGGTATTGGAGCAAGGTTAGTACTCCAGCCAGCCTAACAGATCACCCTTCCACAATGAGTTGACAAGATATTATGGATGAAATTATTACATGTAATTTTACAGGCACAAGGTTTGAAGGGACTGCTAGAAGTGAACAAGTACTCATTTTTGTACTAATTTGTTGTGTTTTGTACTAATTTTTCATAGCAAATGTTTTAAACGTTGATTCCTTTCAATAAGTTTCAAGGTAATGTGAGCCGCTAAGAGCTTTGAGTAAATATTATGCATACTGGTTGCCCTTACCGATTGGAATGAAATGTTCTAGTTGTCATACAAAAATATTAAAAACGGTTTAGTTCTCATTTTTGGGCTAACATGTTTGATCTGATTGCTGTTATTGAACAATTCAATGCTCAATACTACACGGTCAGGTAATTTCTTAGCTGGGTGGTTTTTCAGTTCATCTTTTGCAGAACAGCTGGAATAACTAAATTCAACTCAAACTTCTATTATAATTTATAAGGTTTATTCTGGAAGATGTATATTTTGTAAATTTATTAATTATAAAAATAAAGCTGTTTTTATTTTTGATTTGATTTATTTCCGATATAATTACAAATGTTACAAATTATTCATCAACTGGCCTGAATCAAAACGTATGGAGATGGAGATATAGATGCATCATGGTGTTTACTAGTACAAATTAGCCATTCAACATGGAAGATTTTAATAGGGGTGGTTGACACTGTGCTGTTTTATTGATTTATTAAATACATTGAACCCCTGAACCTTTAAAATAAAAATAAAAACTTATCCAGTGGACAAACACACACAGTAAAGATAGGTAAAAGTAGCAAAACACCTGATAAAATGTGCAACTCTCAAAGAATCCACCCATCCCTGTCAGCTTAGACCCGAGCCATACACTCTTTATGCACTCTTTATAAGGGGTCCGCCCTCCCCTTCAACTCTGCAACAGACGAGTGAACTCTCCATAAGTTGCACACAAAAACCATCGACTGAGACGGGATTTGAACCCTTGATCCAAGCACTACCAGTGGGGCTTGGGAGATAATTAAGTACTTTAGACCGCTCAGCCTACTTTAACCTGATTGGTTAGCAGTTTTCACTGTATGAGTTAAGGCTCTGGATCTCTTGTGAATACAAAAATTATTTATTTTACCTTGTTCCTGTCAACAATCCATTCTATTCCAGTGTAGGCCAGTTTTGAGGAATCATGTCTTGATGTGGTAACCTACACAGGACTAGAACAGATCTTTGACGGAAACAAGGTAAAATAAACCATTTTTGCTAGCAGTTGTATCGATTCGGGTGGCCTTTGCACAGGGTGAGATAGTTCCGTTTGCATCTACACCAGGCTAAACCACATGGCAATGACCCAGACTGCAAACAATAATGCTCATAACGGAACAGTTGCTTAAACAATAACTTAACTATTCAATTGATTTTAACCCTGATGTATTTTAGTATCATTTATGGCAAGCCACTTTTAAGGGTAATTAAATACATTATTTATGCTGGAATAAAATCACACACATAAGTTCTATTCATCAAAGTATTACTTAGTGTAGTCAGAACAATATATATATATATATTCATATTTTCTTTGCATTTCTCATGAGGTGACTCTTTCAAGCATTTATCAATCTGATGTTCTATCAGCATAGTCTTAATCAGTATTTATTTCACTCCCTGTATTCCCAGGGCCGTACTCAGGAGGGGACAGGGGGGGACAACTGCCCTGGGGCCTGGGCCGGGAGGGACCCGAAAAGACCACCAACAAAAGGTCACCAACTTGGATCTGGATGGCAACAAGGGCCCACACCACCAGGCCTACCCAGGTGCCCGTGAAAACTGAGTTTGGCCCTGTGTATTCCTCCCACAAATGATCCTTATAAACCTCAAAAAGTCTTGTCCCTTACTTTTAGCACTTAAGAACTGTATTCAGAAAAGTTACCTCCGTTTGACCTGCAGAGGGGATAGTGCCATAGTTTTTGCGCAGAAATGCACATTAGCTACTCGGCATTCAATCAAGACAGCGGGATGATCGTGTGATTTTTATATTCTTATTGTAACATATTCAAAGCGGGTGCTGTGATTGGAATTCCTGTCTCGTGCAAAGTTCTTCACGTTATACGATTTCTCACTCAAACGATATTCAACAGCAGTGATTCACTCAGATCTATGTCCTGCAAAAGAGCCAAAAGTTATGAGTAATCAATTTGAAAATAGGATCGTTTGTTAAAAATTGGATGATCAAAAATCTAAAGTCAAGAAAAAAGTGGCAAGAAAGTCTAGAGTCGATTTTTCATTGCATTTAGTGATTCTCAATAATTTTGAAGGTCCACCAAGCATATATACTTTTGGTAGCTCTGTCAGTAATCATACAAACCAACGTTCCAATTTGTAGACATTTATAAAAAAACTCTGAGATCGTGAAACGTAAATAGTCATGAACATTATTTACATTGGTTTTCACAACAATTTTGTTCACCACTACAGATAGCCTGCCACTTATTTCTTCACTGTGGATGTTTGTTCGCAAAGTTAGAACAAAGCAAATTAATTTTGCGAACAACTGTTGTTACTTAGACTTTCCGCCCCATACAAAGATCCTGCCGTTGACTATTGTTTGGCTGTGAAAAATCTAATCAAAAAAATCTTTGCTCTTGGCGGGAATTTTTATTGCATCACAGACTTTAACCCTTTCAGTGCCAAGGGCCGATTAGCGAATTTGCCACCTAAAAATATTTTTAATTTCTGTTTAAGCAATTACACTGAAGCAGGCATTGTCTGCAGGCTGCGTCTGATTTGTAACCTGGTAGACACAAACAGAACTAACTCGTCCATTGTGTACGCCACATAAAATACATGAAGGGACTGAAATTCAAAAGGAAGGTATGTATGTACCAGAATCATACATAGATCTTCCCATTCTGAAAATCCCTTGACTCTTTAGCTGTGTCCCATGGCATTCAGAGTAATGTTTATACTGTCATATTCCTAATTTTGGAATGATGATACTGAAATATAGTAAGAAGATAGGTACGTGGGAATCAAACATGCGCCTCCTCCTGTATAAAAAATCTTTTGGGGTTCCCTGCTGGCATTCCAAGTTGTTATGTTTAATATTATCACTCTTACCCTTATGGAGTAATGATTTTTATTGAATTATGATGGTAACAAAATTTGTACCATTGGGATCCACTGGAAATCAACGGGAATCAACAGAGATTAAGAAATATTACACAAACAATGTTGTGAGTACCTGATAGTGGGAATCATAGATGGGTATCTGATATATTTGTCTGGATTAGAATGAAACTTGGGCAGGTGTAGGCGATGTATTTAAGTCATCTCAGAAAAGTTAAGACATCATTTGAATCTCCTGTAACCATTGATATTGTTGTTTACTCTGGTTTAACTTGTCCATCTTTTCCTATCTAATTGTACCTCTAAATTTAAGACAGTAAAAGGGAAAACTTGATAATTTTTATGTCATGCCTATTGCCAAAAATTCAATCTAACTATAAATTGTAGAGTATGATAATTAATTACTAGACAGAACATTCTACTTATTATGAAGGTTTTGCAGAACAATTTAAAAGATTCAATGCTTACATTTACTGCATTTTGTTGTCAGCTATGAATATATCTACTTTTGACATTGAAACTGTAACTGAAAATATACTTACACAATATACATCAACAATTTAAGAGTAAATTTTGCTCCTGGATGTGATGGTATATCTACATCTATCGTAAAAGATAATAAAGACATATTAATAAAACCGTTTCTTCACATAGTGAACTTGAGTTTTTCAAAAGGAGAATTTCCTGCGTTTTATAAACTTGAAAAAGCCATTCCGATATACAAAAATTCAAATTTTACAAATAAAAGTAATTATAGACCATATTATTTATTTATTTTATTTTTTGAATTTAAATATTTCTATGAGAGAAATAAAGAACAGCTGTTAGTTACAATGAACAAAGAAAATCAATTTACTCACTTATGAAAAACTATACATCAGTTACAAAACATATAAAATAGTATTCACAAAAAAAAATGTTCAGAATGTCTCTATAACTCGGGGTAATTTATATTCATGGGTTCAAATGCTTCTGGCTTGTTAACAAAAGTTATCATAAATGATTAAATTAAAATATTCAATGCAAAATATTATGTAGAGATACTAAATTTTGAAAAAGAACAATGTTCAAAGGCTTTTCGAAAAATTACTGAGATTGTATTACACTTTTCCTTTCTTGAATTAAAATAGTTAATAAAATAATTAATTGGTAGTTTAGATGAGTCCAAAAGTTCCTATTAAAAACAATAAAGTTCTTCTAAATGGAGCTGAAAAGGTTAGTTCTGAAAAGATGGAGTGATCTCACCCAAAGTCCTGTTGATTTCCTAGGAAAAACGATAAAAAAGATAAAAAAAAAGATTCAGGTGGGCTAATACAGCTGGGGGAAACTTTTATTACATTTGTTAAACCGCACTAAATAAATAAAACTGGACAAATTCTCTTCTTCTAATTTCTGGGTTAGAGCGACATGCTCCTTGCCCTAAGACTTTCCAAAGGCAACTCATTCACTTCTTGGTTCAAATTGTAGAAGAAGGTCAATTATCCAATAGCATCGCTTGCCAATAATCCAGGATCTGTCTAATTTTTTTATTGGCTATCAGCTGAAAACTACACTTTTAATTGGTTGTACACTTCACTGAATTTATAAAATCATTCTCTACATAATTGAATTTGGAAAAACAGGAATTTAGGTCTTCAAAACTAGAAAATATGATTAAGAATCGAAATAGTTACTAAAATATATTAAATTCAACTTAAAATACTCATAATTGCATTTCTACAATGACCATGTCAAAAAACAGCTGTTTAGGGAAATCACACAAGTTTCACAATATTTACAATATTTGGTTAAACACTTAATTTCTTCACATATTTAGGTTATTTCTCCTATACCATAAGTTTACAATTAATTTTAGTTCAATTGTTAAAATATTTACTTTTCATTATAATGTACACTTGAATTTAAAAATGTAAAATAATATCTTAAAAATAGCGGTAGGATACAATGTGCTGTGTGGAAATTTATACGGTAGTAGTTCAGAGTTTATCCACTAGGTGTCGGCACTAAATGGACCGGCTGTGTGGTAAGTGACGGACGACATTCGTTCAACAAGATGGCTTCCGTGGATCAAGAGAATGGTGTTGTATGTTTACCTATTTACATTTATTTCGTTTTCAATTACATTTGTGTGTAAATCTTATAGTTAAAATGGATAGGAGAAGTGTCCTACTTACTCTTAAATTCCAATCGTTATGGTTATATAGTTCGAAATAGTGCTAATCTTCTCAGAAAGGTGCAGTGTTAGAAAGGTTATTTCCGTTGTGAAAAAAATAGTCGTACATAATGAATTTAAATCTTTCTACGATATTATTTACAAATGACATGGGTTACTTATATCCTATTACAAAATTCTTTTGTTCTGGTATAAAAATAAATAAACGTACCGGAACCAATTTGTAACATTTAACCTTGTCGTGGTTATTAAATTTTGTATCCTGAGATAGGCCAATGGATGATTTGGATTAACATAATTCTGTGAGTACATCGATTAATATAATGCTTATTATCTAAAGGTTATTACTTCTTTGTAAAATATACTTGTTGGGAATTATCCTTAATATCTAAAAAATTGATTACCTAATACTAAAACAGGATTTACAAAATTGACTTGTAGGCTACGATTATACTTGCCTAGGTATTCTGTGAACTAGGCACTGTCTATAGGATTTCTTTATGGGAAAAGTCTCTATATACAGCTGATTATTGTTATCAATAGAAAATACTGTAATAAAGCCCCTTTTTGTTTGGCGAATGGTTCAGTTCAAAATGAGTCCAAACAAAAATTACAGTTAACATTTCAATACATATACTGTACATGACTTACCTAACATTAAACACAATGGCAACAAGACATTGAAATGAAATACATGGGAATAAGGGATGAACATTTAAAACGTAACCTAACTAAATTGTTTAACTAAATATAACATGAAATTAATAAAAGATCAGGTTGCTTATCTAATATTTACAGGGTCATTATATTTGCGTAGCAGTTGGGTGTGGAAGGGTCCTATGATGCTATGATCGGCTATTTTCTTAAGGTTAAACACATTTCGTCCTAGCTTCTCGTGGATGATGTATGGTCCTATATACAATTTATCTTCTTTTACTTTAATTTCATACTCATATTTGTTGCATAATCCTGGCTTATCAGAAAAGATTTGGGTATATTTGTTAAGTAAATGTTTTAATTGCCCCTTTTGTGTATTATCTAATGAGTCTAATTGGTTTACAATGTCATTTATTTTTGAAAATATTTCCTTGGATGTTTTTTTTGTTATTTCACTTGAATGTGGTTGGTCAGTGGTGTAATTTAAATGTTCAATTATTAGGTTACAGTTATCTTCTGTTACTATAGTAGTTTTATACGTTATTACTTCAAAATGCTTGACATTACATTGGCATGATAGCCTATCATTATTTGTATTGATATTATCATTGTGGCTGAACATAAAGGTATCCTGCACAAAATTGACGAAGTCATCACACAAGGATATAGTTTTATCATTGAAAATAATAATTCTTTCATTATTGAAATCCATCCAAGTCTTTGCTTGTTTTAAAATGTCCACACCTATAATTACATTGCGTATGAGATTCGGAACTAATACAAATTGTACGGAATACTTCATTTCGTTTGTATTGATTTCAGTAAATATTATTTTCTTTAGTTGTTTACTTCTTTGACCTGTAGCAGTTGTGATGTTTATGTTACTTAAGGGAAATATTTCTAAGTTATGGAAATGTTTACTATTTTGGATGAAAAACTGTTCTGACATACAACTGATGGATGCTCCGGAATCCAATAATACATTGGTCTCAACTTGGCCTAATTTTATTTTTATTTCAGGGCATGATATTTGATTACCATTTGTTTTAGTTTGCTCTTCTTCTAATAAAAAGTCTCTATCACAGTACGTAGTACCTATTAAATTGTTTGTTAAGGTTAGATTATGGTTATTTATTTTATTATCTCGGACCTTATTCATTCCGATTTTATTAGATGTAAGCGTTGATAAAATGTTATCTGTATCAAATGTATGGAAGTGTGATACGTGGTTAGTAAAGCATATAGGTCCCTCCTCTGCACTCATAATATCAACGCGTTTTAGTTTTCCGACGGCTGTTGGCGACCGTGGGAACTGACAGATTGTGTTTCGGCTGGCTCCGGGTGATTTCGATTGTACTCGGGCACATTCGGATATTGTCGTGTTTGTTCGTTGCTGGCGGGCGACAGCTGTTGTGTCCACTGCCGTTGATCAGTGGTGGGATAGCGATTGGGATTATTGTTTCGGTTATGTTGGTCGACCTGAATGTGTTGCAGCTGGTGGCGCGGTTCGTTGTAATTTCGTCTGTTATTGTAGTGGTATTCCTGTCCTCTCTGACCATATGGTGTGTTCGGTCGGTTGTGTTGTGGTGAATTATTATGGTAATTGTTTTGAGGTTTGTAAGTGAGATTGTGGTTTTGTTTGGGCTGATTTGAGTGGTAATTTTGTTGATATGGGTGGTGTCTTGAGGGAACAAATTTATCATATCGATCATAGTGATTATCCTGCCGATTAGGTCTGTTTGTGTGAGGATTTTGGTAGTTGTTGTGTGACTGGTTTAAGTTAGGCCTATACTCGTTTGAATTTTTTCTGACCCGTTCCGTTTTATTGTGCATGTCTTCACGATTTAGCAGTTCTATGAATCTTTCAAAGGTTTGTATATTTTGTACGGCTACTGAAGCTCGGATCTGTTCGTTAAAATTATTCGCTAGGGTTTCGATTATCTCGGCATCTTCCATAGGAGGTATCATAGATTTGAGGGTTATGGTTCTATCAATAAAATACTCGGTCATAGTCATCTTTCCATCCGGTCGATAATGTTCCATCTCGACACGTTTCCTTATGGATCTTTGAACATCAGAACTCCAGTACTGTTTGAGGAATTTGGTTTTGAAATCATCTGCGTTTTTAAGATCGGATTTGATTATCTGAAACCACATTGCGGATGTGCCTTCGAAACATTGCTCGATTACTTCCAGATAACTGAGACAATCTCGGGAATTTCGTTTAGTGTAGCCTTCATAGTATTTCGCAAACTGCTCTATGAACTCGGGTGGATTTTTAGTTTTTGTATGAAAGTGAGGTATTTTAGTGGTTAGGTTATTTGTATATTCACCAACGTAATTTACGATTATTTCAGGCAGTTGGGATAAGTTTATGTTTTGAGGTGAGGATTGTGGTGTTTCTTTAATCTGGGTTATTTCACGCTCAATTTGACTCAAAGTAGCGTTCTGTTTGGATAGGACTACTGTATGTTCATTAATTATTTCATTGTAAGTTTCTTGTTGCTTGATGTGGGTATTTAATTGATGGTTGACCGTGTGTATTTGGTCGTCTATATATTCTTCTAATTTTTCACTAGTTTTTAGTAGGAGCTGTTCGGTTTGTTTTTGAATTTTATTAGGTAGCTGATCTTCAAGTGCTTGAATGCGAGTTTCCTGTTTGATGTTTTGATCTTCAAAATTAATATTAACTTGTTTTAAGATTTCGTTTTTCATTTGTAGGTTTTGTGTGTGAGTTTTAAGTTCCAATTTAGAGATTTTATCATTCATCCTATCTTCAAGCATGTTTAGATTTTCAGTCATTTTTTGAGTTAGGCTACTTTCTAGGTTTATATTTTGTTGAGTTAGGTCTGTTTGTAATGTCTCTACTTTAGAATGGACAGAGTTGATTTGGGATTTCAACTCGGTATTGAAATTTTCGATCTTAGAATTGACCGTACCAATTTGAGTTTCGATTTTAGAATTGACTGTACCAATTTGAGTTTCGATTTTAGAATTGACTGTACCAATTTGAGTGTTTACTAGGTTTGTCAGTTGGGTAGTCATTTGTAAGATTAAGTGCTTGAGCTCTGTTTGTTCGGTTTCTATAGGGTTTATGTTGGAAGGGTCTAGATTTTCTGTGGTTTTGTATTTGTCTAGGCTAGGTATTAATGGTTCTCCTCCTACAGCTATGTCGTGCCTATTCTCTTCTGTTTGAGTGTTTGTGGTGTCTATAGTGTTTGTGTTCATGTTGGGAGTTGTGTAGTCTTCTAATAACTGTAAGTGTTGCAGTTCTTCTATGGGATATGTAAGGTCTTCGTCTTCGCCGCCTTCCACTAACTTGGCACTTTTACGGGGATTTTTTCTAAGGTTATAAGGAGATGTCATTGTTCTTGGGGAATACACAAAAAATAGGGATAGGTCCTACATAAATAATGGGGATACAAAAAAAAATGGGGGGAATTTCCTACCGGGTTTTCCTACTGGGTTCCTACTGGGTTTCCTACTGAGTTTCCTACTGGGGATATTCTTATCTTAGGTACAAGTAATCTAAGATTCTTATTCTAATTAAATATCTTAACTAAGATGCAATTATGAGTTTTGAGTTTGTTTTTTTTTTGTTGATAACTTTTGTTTCATAAAGCCCCACGTTGGGCGCCATTTATTATTTATTTATTTTATTTTTTGAATTTAAATATTTCTATGAGAGAAATAAAGAACAGCTGTTAGTTACAATGAACAAAGAAAATCAATTTACTCACTTATGAAAAACTATACATCAGTTACAAAACATATAAAATAGTATTCACAAAAAAAAATGTTCAGAATGTCTCTATAACTCGGGGTAATTTATATTCATGGGTTCAAATGCTTCTGGCTTGTTAACAAAAGTTATCATAAATGATTAAATTAAAATATTCAATGCAAAATATTATGTAGAGATACTAAATTTTGAAAAAGAACAATGTTCAAAGGCTTTTCGAAAAATTACTGAGATTGTATTACACTTTTCCTTTCTTGAATTAAAATAGTTAATAAAATAATTAATTGGTAGTTTAGATGAGTCCAAAAGTTCCTATTAAAAACAATAAAGTTCTTCTAAATGGAGCTGAAAAGGTTAGTTCTGAAAAGATGGAGTGATCTCACCCAAAGTCCTGTTGATTTCCTAGGAAAAACGATAAAAAAGATAAAAAAAAAGATTCAGGTGGGCTAATACAGCTGGGGGAAACTTTTATTACATTTGTTAAACCGCACTAAATAAATAAAACTGGACAAATTCTCTTCTTCTAATTTCTGGGTTAGAGCGACATGCTCCTTGCCCTAAGACTTTCCAAAGGCAACTCATTCACTTCTTGGTTCAAATTGTAGAAGAAGGTCAATTATCCAATAGCATCGCTTGCCAATAATCCAGGATCTGTCTAATTTTTTTATTGGCTATCAGCTGAAAACTACACTTTTAATTGGTTGTACACTTCACTGAATTTATAAAATCATTCTCTACATAATTGAATTTGGAAAAACAGGAATTTAGGTCTTCAAAACTAGAAAATATGATTAAGAATCGAAATAGTTACTAAAATATATTAAATTCAACTTAAAATACTCATAATTGCATTTCTACAATGACCATGTCAAAAAACAGCTGTTTAGGGAAATCACACAAGTTTCACAATATTTACAATATTTGGTTAAACACTTAATTTCTTCACATATTTAGGTTATTTCTCCTATACCATAAGTTTACAATTAATTTTAGTTCAATTGTTAAAATATTTACTTTTCATTATAATGTACACTTGAATTTAAAAATGTAAAATAATATCTTAAAAATAGCGGTAGGATACAATGTGCTGTGTGGAAATTTATACGGTAGTAGTTCAGAGTTTATCCACTAGGTGTCGGCACTAAATGGACCGGCTGTGTGGTAAGTGACGGACGACATTCGTTCAACAAGATGGCTTCCGTGGATCAAGAGAATGGTGTTGTATGTTTACCTATTTACATTTATTTCGTTTTCAATTACATTTGTGTGTAAATCTTATAGTTAAAATGGATAGGAGAAGTGTCCTACTTACTCTTAAATTCCAATCGTTATGGTTATATAGTTCGAAATAGTGCTAATCTTCTCAGAAAGGTGCAGTGTTAGAAAGGTTATTTCCGTTGTGAAAAAAATAGTCGTACATAATGAATTTAAATCTTTCTACGATATTATTTACAAATGACATGGGTTACTTATATCCTATTACAAAATTCTTTTGTTCTGGTATAAAAATAAATAAACGTACCGGAACCAATTTGTAACATTTAACCTTGTCGTGGTTATTAAATTTTGTATCCTGAGATAGGCCAATGGATGATTTGGATTAACATAATTCTGTGAGTACATCGATTAATATAATGCTTATTATCTAAAGGTTATTACTTCTTTGTAAAATATACTTGTTGGGAATTATCCTTAATATCTAAAAAATTGATTACCTAATACTAAAACAGGATTTACAAAATTGACTTGTAGGCTATGATTATACTTGTCTAGGTATTCTGTGAACTAGGCACTGTCTATAGGATTTCTTTATGGGAAAAGTCTCTATATACAGCTGATTATTGTTATCAATAGAAAATACTGTAATAACCATTATGATTATTGAGCATTTTTTCTAAAATCATAGAGAAAATATTCAAAGATCAACTTTATTCATATTTGAGAAATAAAAATATTTTGTCATATTGTCAATTTGGCTTTAGAAAAGAACGCAATATTTCAGATGTACTCTGTTTATGCTCACAACAAATATTAATTATGCTATTACTAACAACAGATGTTGTCTTGTTGTATTTCTTGATCTTGCCAAAGCATTCGACTCTGTTGATTGTAACAAATTAATTCATAAATCACAATTAATTGGCTGCAGAAGGAAAGCACTATCTTGGCTTCAAAGTTATTTTTTCAACAGGAGACAGATTGTATCTATAAATGGTAACAATAGTGAAGAACAACCAGTCGACTTTGGAATAGTACATGGAAGTACATTGGGCCCTATTCTTGTTTTAATGTACATAAATAACTTATCAAAATTAAATACAGACGGAACATTTTTTCTCTTAGAGAATTTCCCTTATAGCGAAGAAGCTATTACCATAGTCGGCATGGTAAGACCTAGGCCCGGGACCATGATAACTTTTCGTTTTGAAGTCCCCAGATGCCAAAAACACTATTCGTTCAAAACTGTAGATCGATCTGGCTGGTCAATCTATCCCAAGGGATATTTTAGGCGGATTTTGTAACCCAAAAATGGGTTTTTTGAGTTTTTTACATATAATGTTTTAGTAAATCCATTTTTAGTTTTTACCAATAAGTTCAGCTTAAAAAACAAACAATTTGGTGTTTTTATCATTGCTCTACGTCAATTGGTTACAGAGATATTGAAAGTGCTAAACACAGAGTATGTTGTCCAATGTTATCCTTATGGAAAATAAGAAAAAAATGTATATCTTGCTTATTTATCCACTTATCCTGGCGAAAATTGGTATATTGCTTCATATCATTGTAGTCTATTAATATTTTCAAGAAAAATGATTTTTTGCTGATAGTTCCCATAGCAGCTATAAAATAATTCCTTAGCTAAGAAAGAAATAGAAGATATAATGAAACTTACAAAAATTTCTTTGCATCAAAACTACTTCAGTTATGAGTCATCCTTTTACATCCAAAAATACGGACTAGCAATGGGGTCTCCCCTTTCTGGCTGACATTTATATGCATAGCTTAGAATCTAAGGAAATTTTAAATGACATAAATCCTTTCCGAAATAAAATTAAATATTGGTATAGGTATGTCGACGACATAATATGTCTCTTTGAAGGATCAGAAGAAGAAGCAACAAACCCTTTAGAATATGTAAACTCTTTATCAGTTTCGATAAAGTTTTCCCAAGAGGTCCAAAAATCAAAAATCAACTTTTTAATGTTTCAATATCAAATGAAGACGGGAAACATATTTTTGAAATTTTCAGGAAACCATCTACCAGTGATTGTATGATTCCATTAGATTCAAACCATCCATGAGAACAAAAAATGTCAACATTCCATTCTCTGATCAATTGGTTAATTAACATCCCCATAAAAAATTCAAGTTTTGTAAAAGAAAAAAATGTTATTAAGTACTTAGCCTTCAAAAATGGATACAACCCAAAAATAATTGAAAATATGATCAAAAAGAAACAAAAAAAGAGAAATCAAAACAAAACGCAAACAGAAAAGATCAAAGAAGAAAATATATGCTTACCATACAGCACTAAATTCACAGAGCAATAAGAAAAACATGTTGACATTCAAAATTTAAAATAAGCTACAGAACCAAAAACAATGCTATGAAAATTATCAATAACAAAGTTACTAGAGAAAACAATAATACCCCCGTTGCAGCAAACCTGCGTACTCAGCGAATTTCCAATGCATATATATGTGACTCACTACTACATAGAGCTATTTACCAAGTTTCACAAAAATACATCCATAAATAAGTGATATATAGCATTTTATTTATTCTTCATAAGAATTACATTAGGGTTGAGGACGCAGGTTTGCTGCAACAAGGAAGATAAGTAATGTGTTTTTTTTGCAATTATCAATACAACTGAACCAGGTGAAGCTACATACCAAGTTCTCTTAATGTAGGTTCATAATTAAGGGAGATATACAACTTTACTTATTCTCCATATGAATAACATGGGGCCAAGTATGCAGGTTTGCTGCTACGGGGACTATCAACAAAAAACTTGTTTTTTGTGCTAATATCAATATACCACAACTAGTTGAAGCCACATACCAAGTTTCACCAATATACATTCATAAATAATCGAGATATAGAATTTTATTTATTCTCCATAAGGATAACATTGGACAACGTACTGTGTTTAGCACTTTGAATATCTCTGCAACGGTTGGACGTAGAACAACGATTAAAAAACCAAAATTTTTTTTTGTTGAGCTAAACACATTATTAAAAAGAAATGTGAAGTTTTTAGTAAAACTATCTGAGAAAAATCTAAAAACCTTTTTCCCATAAGATTAAAATGGGACACTTTTTTTGGATTTTCTCCATAACCACTTAACCTAGGTTAATGGTTCAAAATACTAAATTATTTGTTTTTTTAAGCTCTATAAAATGGTTATGACTAAAAGTGAGTGTTTTTAACATTTTGGGGTCAAATTTGGAAAAAACTGATTTTTGGAAAATTGTAAACCCCCATAAAACCCCCTTCCCATAGTGCGATCAATCTGGTTTTCGAACTTAAAGTCATAAATGGTACCCTCCACATTTGTGCCAAATTTCATCAAAATCGGGTGTTTCTTTCAAAAGTTATCGCGGTAACGGACACACACACACATATATATATATATATATATATATATATATATACACATTAAATATATTTATATAAATACCCTGGCTGTTATATATATATGTATATATATAAATTTGAACGAATAGTGTTTTTGGCATCTGGGGACCTCAAAACGAAAAGTTATCATGGTCTCGGGCTTAAGTCTTACCATGCCACCTATGGTAATAGCTTCTTCCATATAGGGGAAATTCCCTAAAAGTAAAATACCCCCGTCGCAGCAAACCTGCGTACTCAGCGAATTTCCAATGCATATATATGTGACTCACTACTACATAGAGCTATTTACCAAGTTTCACAAAAATCTATACCTATAAAAGGCAAAGCCCTCACTGACTCACTCATCAAGAATTCTCCACCTTCCCATGTAGGTAGAGAGCTGAAATTTTGTACACTGATTCTTTAGGTCTTAAATAGGACAACTAAGCAGTTTACACGCCGGTATCTCCATAGGGCTCCGCCCCACAGACCTTCAAAGTTACCATGTTATTCTTATGGAAGAAAGATTTGTTTTGATGATATCAGATGACTAATTTAAAATATTGTAAACAGCTGTTGCTATTCTACACAAACAGTAATACCCCCATAGCAGCAAACCTGCGTACTCAGCGAATTTCCCATGAATGAATATATTTCTTACTACCACATAAAGCCACTTACCAAGTTTCATAAAAATACTTAAATAAATAAGTGATATATAGCATTTTATTTATTCTCTATAAGAATAACATTAGGGCTGAGAACGCAGGTTTGCTGCAACGAGGAAGATAAAAATGCGGGTTTTTTGAAATTATCAATATAACTCAACCAGGTGAAGCTATATACCAAGTTTTAGCGAATTTCGCCTATAGCGAAGAAGCTATTACCGTAGGTCTCATGGTAAGACTTAAGTCCGAGACCATGATAACTTTTTGTTTTGAGGTCCCCAGATGCCAAAAACACTATTCGTTCAAATTTATATATATGTATATATATATATATATATATATATATATGTGTCCGTTACCGCGATAACTTGAGTAAAAAACGTCCGATTTCGATGAAATTAGGCTCAAATGTGTAAAGTGACATTCATGACTTTAAGTTCGAAAACCAGAAATATCGGACCACGGGAAGGGGGGTTTATGGGGGTTTTAAATTTTCCAAAAATCAGTTTTTTGCATTTTTTACCCTAAAATTTTTAGAAAACTTAATTTTGGTTTTGACCATGTTATAGAGCTTAAAAAAACAAATAATATGGTATTTTGAATTATTAACCTAGGTTAAGTGGTTGCGGGGAAAATCCAAAGAAACCTGCTCATAAAATCTCCCATGTTATTAATCTTATGGGAAAAAGGTTTTTGGCTTTTCCTCAGTTCATTTCTATGTAAACTTCACATTTGCTTTTACCAATCAGTTTAGCTCTACAAAACAATCATTTTGGTGTTTAAATTGTGATTCTACGTCCAACCGTTGCCGTGATATTCAAAGTGCTAAACACAGTATGTTGTCCAATGTTATCCTTATGGAGAATATTTAAAATTTGATATCTCGATTATTTATGAACGTATATTGATGAAACTTGGTAGGTGGCTTCACCTAGTACTGGTATATTGATATTTCCACAAAAAATAGATTTTTTTTGATTATCCTCTTAGCAGCAAACCTGCATTCTCATCCCTAATGTTATTCTTATGGAGAATACGGAAAGCTTTATATCTCCCTTAATTATGAACATAAATCATTAAAACTTGGTATATAGCTTCACCTGGTTGAGTTATATTGATAATTGCAAAAAACCCGCATTTTTTTTTCCTAGTTGCAGCAAACCTGCGTTCTCAGCCCTAATGTTATTCTTATAGAGAATAAATAAAATTCTATATATCACTTATTTATTTAAGTATTTTTATAAAACTTGGTAAGTGGCTTTATGTGGTAGTAAGAAATATATTCATTCATAGGAAATTCGCTGAGTACGCAGGTTTGCTGCGACGGGGGTATTAATGATTTATGTTCATAATTAAGGGAGATATAAAGCTTTCCGTAATCTCCATAAGAATAACATTAGGGATGAGAATGCAGGTTTGCTGCTAAGAGGATAATCAACAAAAAAACAATTTTTGTGGAAATATCAATATACCAGTACTAGGTGAAGCCACCTACCAAGTTTCATCAATATACGTTCATAAATAATCGAGATATCAAATTTTAAATATTCCCCATAAGGATAACGTTGGACAACATACTGTGTTTAGCACTTTGAATATCACGGCAACGGTTGGACGTAGAATCACAATTTAAACACCAAAATGATTGTTTTTTAGAGCTAAACTGATTGGTAAAAGCAAATGTGAAGTTTACATAGAAATGAACTGAGGAAAAGCCAAAAACCTTTTTCCCATAAGATTAACATGGGAGATTTTATGAGCAGGTTTTTTTGGATTTTCTCCGCAACCACTTAACCTAGGTTAATAATTCAAAATACCATATTATTTGTTTTTTTAAGCTCTATAACATGGTCAAAACCAAAATTAAGTTTTTTAAAAATTTTAGGGTGAAAAATGCAAAAAACTGATTTTTGGAAAATTTAAAACCCCCATAAACTCCTCCTTCCCATGGTCCGATATTTCTGGTTTTCGAAATAAAAGTCATGAATGTCATTTTACACATTTGAGCCAAATTTCATCGAAATCGGACGTTTTTTACTCAATTTATCGCGGTAACGGACACATATATATATATATATATATATATATATATATATATATATATATATATATATACATATATATACATATATATAAATTTGAACGAATAGTGTTTTTGGTATCTGGGGACCTCAAAACAAAAAGTTATCATGGTCTCGGGCTTAGGTCTTACCATGAGACCTACGGTAATAGCTTCTTCCCTATAGGGGAAATTCGCTAAAACCACGGTAGAACGTTGATTTATAATTCTTTTGAACTGGAGTAAGCCAATAATGTTAAATACCCCCGTCGCAGCAAACCTGCATACTAAGCGAATTTCCAATGGAGATATAAATGTCTTAATACTACATAAAGCCACTTACCAAGTTTCATAAAAATATATTCAGAAATAAGCGATATATACAATTTTAATTATTCTCCATAAGAATAACATTGGGGCTGAGTACGCAGGTTTGCTGCAACAAGGAACACAAAAAATGGGTTTTTATGCTAATGTCAATATAACTCAACTAGGTGAAGTCGTATACCAGTTTTTATTCATTTATGTTCATAATTAAGGGAGACAGAGCATTTAATTATTATCCATAAGAATAACATGGGGGCTGAGTACGCAGGTTTGCTGCTACGGGAGGATTATGCAAAAACAATTTTTTGGAGCAAATATCAATAGACCTCAACGAGATGAAGCTGTATACCAGGTTTCGTCAGTATACGTTCATAAATAAGCAAGATAAAAAAATTTTCTTTTCCTCCATAAGAATAACATTAGACAACGTACTGTGTTTAGCACTTTCAATATCTCGGTAACCAATTGACGTAGAGGAATGATCGAAATACCAAATTGTGTGTTTTTTTAAGCTGAATCGAATGGTCTAAACTAAAATTTGACTTTTTCAAAAATTATATGTAAAAAATTCAAAAAACCCGTTTTTGGGGTACAAAACCCCCCCAAAATACCCCTTCGGATAGGTCGATCTGTCTGGTTTTCGAACTTAAAGTCATAAATGCTGCTTTACATATTTATACCAAATTTCGTAAAAATCGGATCATTTTTACGAGAGTTATCGTGCTCACGGACACATATATATATATATATATATATATATATATATATATATATATATACAGTATCGAACGAATGGTGTTTTTGGGGTCTGGGGACCTCAAAACGAAAAGTTATCATGGTCCCGGGCCTAGGTCTTACCATGCCGACTACGGTAATAGCTTCTTCCCTATAGGGGAAATTCGCTAAAATGGGCGAGTGTCTTGCAAACTCTACATTACCACCGTTTCTTTAAAATTTTTTACAAACAGCTGTTATTATTCATTGGTTTGTTTATGTTTATGATCTTTATTTTGTGTTGTGTGTGACAGGTTAAAAGCTAATTTATTGAATTTTATGATATTTTAGTTTTTTTTGTTTTTGTCATGAATACACAATTTTAGTAATAATTTTATTTTAATGGTTTCTTTTATGTGTTTTTTTTTTTTAATTTTTGATATGGATACAAAATTAACACTATTTGGACAAATAGACTCACAGTTTAGAGTTATTTACATGCCTCCAGATGGTTCGTCCCTCTTTCATTCCATATGCTATTCAGTTTACGGAAATAATTTCTACAGCGATCAAGTAAGAGAGGAAATTGTTAACTATGTTTCGACTAACTGGGCAAAATTCCAAATTTTAACTCATGATGTTAAAAGGGGATAGTTACATCTCCTCTGAACACTACCGTCGCGAGATGTTGAAACCATCAACTTACGGATCAGTGAGTTGATTGCCGCATCTGAGCTCTTCCACTGCATATTCAGAGTGTACCATGATGGTCATTTACTCCATAGCTTTGGTGTAGCATCTGATCGTATAAATTCAAACGGGGCGAAGCCCGCGGGTAACTGCTAGTATATCCATAAATAAGTGATATATAGCATTTTATTTATTCTCCATAAGAATAACATTAGGGTTGAGGACACAGGTTTGCTGCAACGAGGAAGATAAGTAATGTGTTTTTTTTTGCAATTATCAATACAACTGAACCAGGTGAAGCTACATACCAAGTTCTCTTAATGTAGGTTCATAATTAAGGGAGATATACAACTTTACTTATTCTCCATATGAATAACATGGGGGCCGAGTATGCAGGTTTGTTGCTACGGGGACTATCAACAAAAAACTTGTTTTTTGTGCTAATATCAATATACCACAACTAGTTGAAGCCACATACCAAGTTTCATCAATATACATTCATAAATAATGGAGATATAGAATTTTACTTGTTCTCCATAAGGATAACATTGGACAACGTACTGTGTTTAGCACTTTGAATATCTCTGCAACGGTTGGACGTAGAACAACGATTAAAACACCAAAATGTTTGTTTTGTTGAGCTAAACACATTAATAAACAGAAATGTGAAGTTTTTTAGTAAATCTATCTGAGAAAAATCTAAAAACCTTTTTCCCATAAGATTAATATGGGACACATTTTTTGGATTTTCTCCGCAACCACTTAACCTAGGTTAATGATTCAAAATACCAAATTATTTGATTTTTTAAGCTCTATAAATTGATTAGAACCAAAAGTGAGTGTTTTTAACATTTTGGGGTCAAATTTGCAAAAAACCGATTTTTGGAAAATTGTAAACCCCATAAAACCCCCTTCCCATAGTGTGATCGATCTGGTTTTCGAACTTAAAGTCATAAATGCTACTCTCCACATTTGTGCCAAATTTCATCAAAATCGGGTGTTTCTTTCAAAAGTTATCGCGGTAACGGACACATATATATATATATATATATATATATATATATATATATATATATATATATATTAATTTTACTATCATTATGAGAACTATATATATAAATTTGAACGAATAGTGTTTTTAGCATCTGGGGACCTCAAAACGAAAGGTTATCATGGTCTCGGGCTTAAGTCTTACCATGCCACCTACGGTAATAGCTTCTTCTCTATAGGGGAAATTCGCTAAAAGAATACAATAGATCAGGTATACAGGGTTTCCGAAAAAGAATGACGGGATTTCGAACGGCCGTTGCTTGGGGACTATTCAAGATAACTAAACGATTTAAACGTCAAATGGAAGAGAAAAGAACTAAGTTTTTTTTTCATACCTTAATATGTTTCGATGTGAGCTCCATTTGTTGCTCTGCATACATCTAAGCGATATTCGATTTCTCGCCAAGTGTTGTGAAGCATCTCTGGTGTCACAGTTGCGATCGCTTCCGAAATTCGCCCACACAGATGTGGCAAATCACGAATTTTCTCAGCATAAACAATGTTCTTTACGTAACCCCACAAAAAAAAGTCCAAAGGGGTCAAATCAGGACTCCTGGGAGGCCAGGGAATAGGCGCACCCCTGTCTATCCAACCATTTGGAAACTTGTTGTTGTGTCGCGCACTTCCCGAAGGTAATGAGGCGGGGCGCCGTCCTGCATCAAAATGCCTCGTTCACCGGCTTGTTCTTCAATTTCTTCAATTTGAGGAAACAAAAATTGTTCTAGCATATCTAAATAAATTATGCTATTTATTGGTTTTTTGGCGAAAAAGAAAGGCCCCATCACCCTACGTGCGCGACACACTTAACAAGTTTCCAAATAGTTGGATAGGCAGGGGTGCGCCTATTCCCTGGCCTCCCAGGAGTTCTGATTTGACCCCTTTGGACTTTTTTTGTGGGGTTATGTAAAGAACATTGTTTATGCTGAGAAAATTCGTGATTTGCCACATCTGTGTGGGCGAATTTCGGAAGCGATCGCAACTGTGACACCAGAGATGCTTCACATTACTTGGCGAGAAATCGAATATCGCTTAGATGTATGCAGAACAACAAATGGAGCTCACATCGAAACATATTAAGGTATGAAAAAAAAACTTAGTTCTTTTCTCTTCTATTTGACGTTTAAATCGTTTAGTTATCTTGAATAGTCCCTAAGCAACGGCCGTTCAAAATCCCGTCATTCTTTTTCGGAGACCCTGTATATAAGATCAATTGCTCAGAATGCCAAAAATATTACATCGGACAAACCGGCAGGACATTCAACTGCAGATAAAGAACATGTGCAAGCATTTAAATTGAAAAGCAAGACAAGCATGAAATCAAATGTTGCAGAGCACATGATAAAGTACTATCATAAATTCAAAAACATAGAAGATGATTTGCAAATAATAGAATATGGGTCAAAAGGAGACAAACTTGACGTTAAAGAAGAATTTAACATTTACTCCAGCTACAAAAAAGATCCACAAAATATTATTAACACCATGCAAATTCATATGCAAAACCCAATATAAGAAAAAATATTGAAACTAAGATCTATTAAGCCACAATAGTTGAGAAGCATGTTAAAAGAACTGTGGAAAAAGTCATATGATTATATTATCAGCAATTTTTTGTTTACATTTAGATTTCTTTAGTTACAGACCAATAAGTCTTCTATCCTGTCTATCAAAACTGTTCGAGAAGGTTATCCAGAGGAGATTAAACAAATTCATTGAAGCCACTGATGCAATCCCTCCGCATCAGTTCGGATTTAATTAGACCCCAACATTCAACAACTCACCAAATCCAGCGTATAACAGAAACTATTGTACAAGGAGAACACTCTGCTGCAATTTTCCTTGACGTCTCACAAGGCTTCGACAAGGTATGGCATGCAGTTCTAATTTACAAACTTGATTGCTTAGGATTCCCATTGTATTTAAAACGTTTACTAAAATCATTTCTGTTTAACAGACAATTTTGTGTAAAAATTAATTCCTCGTCATCTACATATCGCCGAATTTCTGCAGGGGTGCCCCAAGGATCAATTTTGGGACCATTACTTTTTAACATCTTCATGTATGATATTCCTATTCCACTAGACGCCACTGTGGCCATGTACGCAGACAACACTGCGATTATCACTCAGAGCAAGGACATTATCAAAGCTCAACAACTTCAAGCTTCAACTGATGGTATTGTTCAATGGTTCAACAGGTGGAATCTATGCTTGAATCCAACAAAATCCGAAGCAAAAATCTTCTCATTAAGAAAATTTCAAATGCCACCAGGAATTGTTATTAATAACAGTACAATAAATTGGAACCCTTCAGACCGGGCAGTAAAATACTTGGGAGTTCTTTTGGACCAAAAACTAAATTTCAACCTTCATGTAAATTCAAAATTAAACCAAGCATATTCTCGACTATCCAACCTTTACCCTCTCATTAACAGAAGATCTTCTCTTAAACCTTCCTGTACCATTTTAATATACAAGAGTATTATTCGGCCCCTTATACTGTACGCCTGTCAGGTATGGGGACTCACTATTTCTGCAAGCAAACTTTCAAAAATTCAAGTATTTCAAAACAAAGTGCTAAGAATTGCTGTAAATTCGCCTTGGTACATCCGAAACATTCAATTACACCGGGAACTTGGAGTCGACTTTATAACGGAATACGTCAAGAAAGTTACAACAAAGTTTTCACACCGTCTGCCTAATGTACCGGGAGCTAGACATTTTGGACTTGGATTGCAACTATTAAACAGAAGACTGAAACCTAGATTGTACCAAGATATTTTTCCAAACATGTAAACCTTGTTTTTATTTAGTTTGTTTTAGTTTAAACCCTTTTCTTCTCTTTTTTTTCAAAAGAAACATTTTATTAAGTTCATTTTAGTTTTCAAAATAGTCTCAAGGTGTCTCTGATTAGGGCGAACCTACTATGTTATTATTAATGTTTTCCATCCTTCTTAATTAATAATTCTGTGTATAATGTAAATACGTTGAACCAGAAATAAATTATGTACAAAAAAAATAATTGTGAGGTTATGTTTTGTTTACGACCATGACTACCTATGGCCTTAAGGTCCGAAACATGTCGGTCTTGAAAATAAAATAATTTAAACCAGGGTACTGTGTTTAAAATGTTTAAAATAATAATTATATTAGTACCCCTTTTTACTGAAAATTACATATATATATATACATATATATATATATATATATATATATATATATATATATATATATATATATATATATATATATATATAAATTTGAACGAATGGTGTTTTTGGCATCTGGGGACCTCAAAATGAAAAGTTATCATGGTCTCGGGCTTAAGTCTTACCATGAGACCTACGGTAATAGCTTCTTCCCTATAGGGGAAATTCGCTAAAATAGACTAAAAAGTAATGGACTACCTATACACCCCTGCCTAAGGCCGACTTTTGTTTCAAAGCTATTTGATACTCCCTCTTTACACCATATTCTTGACATAGTCCCTTCATATAAACTCTTTAAAGTCGTTATCACTTTAGTCTAAACCCCTAGACATGATAATTCATACATTAATGCTTTTCTATCAATATGATCGAACGATGCTTTGAAATCAACAAAGAAACAGTACAGTTTAGCCTTTTCTTCCATTAATCGTAACTTAACCATACAAGACAAACTAAAAATGTTATCTTTTATTAAATATCCTCGTCTGAATCCAGCCTGAAATTTAGTTAGCACTTCATTTTCATTTGCCCAGTCGTATCACCTGTTATTTAACAAGCCTGTAAATAATTTCCCTATACAATTTATAAAAGATAACCCCCTGTAGTTTTCGGCCAAATTTATGTCCCCCTTTTTATGAAGTGGAAAAATAACTGACTTTTTAAAACTTTCAGGAGCAACACCATCTGAATAAATTGTATTATATATATTTAATAATTTAACCAAAAATATATCTGGGGCACATTTAAAAAACTCATAAGGGACCCTGTCTAAACCAGGGGCTTTATTGCCTTTTGTCCTTAATAGCACAGTTTTCAATTCATTTAAAGTAAAATCACAATCCAATCTATTATTACCAGTAAAAGGTTCGGCGTAACTAACTATCTCTGCAGTTAAAGATGGGTTCAACAATTTTTTTAAATGATTAATCCACTCCTTTGTTGAAATATTTCCAATTCTGAGATCGGCCCTTTTCTTAAAACTGTTAATAGCTTCCCAGGATGTTTTTCCGTCTTTAACCTGTATTAAACTACTTATAATTTTTTTGTAATGTTCCCTCTTTTAGCGAATTTCCCCTATAGGGAAGAAGCTATTACCGTAGTCGGCATGGTAAGACCTAGGCCCGGGACCATGATAACTTTTCGTTTTGAGGTCCCCAGACCCCAAAAACACCATTCGTTCGAAACTGTATATATATATGTGTCCGTGGGTGCGATAACTCTCGTAAAAATAATCCGATTTTGACGAAATTTGGTATAAACGTGTAAAACAGCATTTATGACTTTAAGTTCGAAAACCAGACAGATCGACTTATCCGAAGGGGTATTTTGGGGGGGTTTTGTACCCCAAAAATGGGTTTTTTGAGTTTTCTACATATAATTATTGAAAAAGTCAAATTTTAGTTTCTTCCATTGGAATCAGCTTAAAAAGACACACAATTTGGTGTTTTGACCATTGCTCTACGTCAAATGGTTACAGAGATATTGAAAGTGCTAAACACAGTATGTTGTCCAATGCTATTCTTATGGAGAATAAGACAAAAATTATAGCTCGCTTATTTATGAACGTATTCTAACAAAACTTGGTAAATGGTTTCATCTGGTTGTGGTCTATTGTTATTTTCACAAAAAACCCAATTTTTACCAATAATTCCCGTAGCAGCAAACCTGCGTCCTCAGCCCCCATGTTATTCTTATGGAGAATAAGTAACATGTAATGTATCCCTTAATTATGAACATAAATTAATAAAACTTGGAATGTTGGTTCACCTAGTTGAGTTCTATTGGTATTTGCATAAAAACCCATTTTTGTGTTCCTTATTGCAGCAAACCTGCGTACTCATCTCCCATGTTATTCTTATGGAGAATAATCAAAATGGCATCCATCGTTTATTTATGAATGTATATTGATGAAACTTGGTATGTGGCTTCACCTAGTTGAGTAATATTGATATTTACAAGAAACCCTATATTTGTTGTTTTTTGTAGCAGCAAACCTGCGTACTCATCCCCAATGTTATTGTTATGGAGAATAATTCAAATTTGATATATCGCTTATTTTTGAATATATTTTTATGAAACTTGGTATGCGGCTTTATGTGGTATTAAGACTTATA
Organism: Allygus modestus; assembly: GCA_963675035.1. Classification (NCBI taxonomy): domain Eukaryota; kingdom Metazoa; phylum Arthropoda; class Insecta; order Hemiptera; family Cicadellidae; genus Allygus; species Allygus modestus. The sequence continues at coordinate 52,075,084 of OY776116.1, forward strand.
TTTTGCATTGGAAATTCGCTGAGTACGCAGGTTAGCTGCGACGGGGGTATTTATTTTTACACAGTAAACTATATCGTTTTTTAGCATCTACATAATCCATTCTTATATTCGGTACATTCCTTTTCCGGAATAAATTAAACAATCTAAACATCTGCTTTCTCGCACGTAAGCATTCAAAATCAAACCAAGGTTTTTTTTTAAATACATGTTTTTTATCAGCCACTTTCATAATACAATTTACTACTTCCTGAACGTTAAGCTCGTTATCATCCGTCTCCTTCATTTTACCAATTTTTGACCTATAATTTTCATTATCATTTGGTATCCATTTTAACTTTGGTAATAACGGCAGAACTTCGTTTACCTCTACCTCCTCCCCGGCCACAGAATTTCCACCATCAAATAAATACGAGTTCCAAAGGCAAATGGTCGGAACCTGGATAATTTAACACCTTAAAACTTTCAATATAACTTAATTTATTAGCAGGTGCTGCCACAATATAAATTACCGAGCATCCCATTGCTCCTATAAAAGTATGTTCACCCTCAAAATCTCCCTTGAATCTACCGTTTAAAATTATTAAACCTAAATTCTCCAGAATTTCCAAAATTTTGCGTCCGTTTCTGTTCAAAGTTTTATCTTTAGAATGTCTAAACGATAGACATTTTTCACTAATCCACTCTACTGAGTAATCAGGCAGAGTTCGCTCCTCACCGATACGTCCGTTTAAATCCCCTAAAACAATTATATTTTCTTCATAGTTATTACTGAACAGTGTTGCTATTCTGTCAAAATCATCATTCCAATTATTAAAATTTAAATAGACCGGCAGTATATAAGTGACAATATTTTCAACGTTGATGTTAATTTGAAACATAGTAAAGGTATCTCTTGTCTTAAAAGTTATATTTTCAGCCGATTTATTAATTAAATATACAGAACCTCCTCTAAATCTACCAAAATTTGCTCTCCTAATCGCAAAACTGAAAATAATATTGAAATTACATCATTTCCCCTCAATAATATCCCTCTCGCCCTCGTGTGAAAAGCATGTAACAAACAAACAGTATCATAATTCTCTATTAAACTTAAAAATGAGCAATCGTTAATCTTTGAAGCAAGCCCACATACATTATAAACTAAAATATTAACTAAACCTAGTTGCCTGTTGACGCTCAACTGTATTGTTGTCTAAATAGCACTTTTGGATTAAAGATGACTGCTTTTGAAATTGTAAATACTGTTATAACTCAATTAATAGATGTCCGTTTTTGGTAGGCCTAAACTTGGTCTTATTTCAAAAGTCTTTTTAGGTACAAACTATTTTTATTCAGGCCTTAAAAAGATTTGAAGATTATCAATTTGTTGGACAAATTTTAATATAAAATATTCAACTGCTAAAAACCGCTTGAAAGTGTACTCCATGAAATTTTAATTTTGACGATGATTTATTAAGTGGTTTTAAGTTAAATACAAAAATAGAGTTTCAAAATGTCAAGCAACAGTTGAATGATAACTAATTAAACTCACAAATTTAATAGGCGAACTGATGCTGAAGACACTTTAAGACACAGAAAAATTATGAAATATTTATGGCATCTAATGGTAAAGAAAATTCAAAGCAGATTCAAGAAACACCCTTGAAAGTGCTAGTTATGTTGGTTATTCTCTGTATTTATATAATTAACTCATTGAGTGCCACGCAACGATATATCGTTTTGCACGGAACATCCGAAAAATACTTCACAACGATATATCGTCGTCGGTGGTCTTACCGAAAAATACATTGCAACGATATATCGTTGTTATGGAAAATTGTTCTTACTTCATTACTTTTTATTATTTCTTTCAGGTGATTTCTAGGATATTTTCTAGCTCTATAAATCTAGTAGTTATTTGGTGAAAATCTTATATTTGAACAATGTTTATTTATCTGAAAAAAATATAAAAAATTGCTCGCATGAATAATATGTACCTATTCAAATTTTTTATTTTTTAGATATTATATATGTGCATAATATTATAGCTAAACTTTAAACTTACAAAACAAAAAAGTTTCATAATAATATCTTACCAAATAAAAAAGTTATTGATTTTATGTACAAAACCCTTGCAAAATGTTGATTTTGTGTATCGCTGTTATAGGAAATTTTTCTTACATCATTACTTTTTATTATTTCTTCCAGGACATTTCCAGGATATGTTCAGGTAAACATATATACTCCATAAATATACGAGGCCTAGTTAGTCTGCTTTATGAAATAATATTGTAATAAAACTTAAACCCTTGAATAAAGTTAGGCTACTGTCTTGTGTACTAATTTACCGTTTTTATATTTTTTTACATTTATGGAAATAACTCGTCCGCCTACAGCCCAAATTTGATGAAACTTTCAGGAAATATTTTGGAAAACATGTCCTCTATAAATCTAGTAGTTATCTGGTGAAAATCTTATATTTGAACAATGTTTATTTACCTGAAACAAATAAAAAAAAAATAAAATAAATTTCCCACATGCATATATGTATTCAAATTTTTTATTTTTTATTTTTATTTTTTAAATATTATATATGTGCATAATATTATAGCTAAACTTTAAACTTACAAAACAAAAAAAGTTTCATAATAATATCTTACCAAATAAAAAAGTTATTAATTTTTTTGCAAACCCTTGCAAAATGTTGATTTTGTGCCTGGCACTTTTTGGATATACTCTGTTAAAAACTCTGGCACTCTATAGGGATATGACGACCGAAAAACTCTGGCACTCAAAGGGTTAAATAGGAATTCACTGTCCCATAAGAAAAATACATTGTTTCCAGAGAGCCAAAGATACTTCAAAAGTGTTTTAATTGTATGACATATGGACATCAATACAAATCAATCTTTACTCTGAATAAAGCATATGTGTATTGTAATATTAAGTAATCAATTTTCAAATATTGAAAAATGTAAGTTTTACTATACAAAACAAGTGTTTCAATTGCACCTCAACAGTTTTAAGATAGCATCAATTAATGTAAACTCTGGTTCTAAATTGTTATCCTAACCTAATCTTTTATCTAGTAAATGTATACTTCATACTGTTTTTATATGTAAATTTACCATTTAAACATGTTTTTATCATACTGCACGAAAAGTGGCTGTTTTTGGGTGTGTCATAAAATCGTGTTTTTCTGATACCTTAAAATAGGGCACTGAAAAATCAGCTGTGGATATTTTCAGTGTGCTAACCTCAAAGATTGTTATTGTTCCTTTTTACATTTTGAGTTTCAAAGGTAACAAGCACGTTATACATTTTTTTGTAAACACAAGTAAATTTTGCAAACAAAAGAAATTTATATTTTGTAAAGTTAACCTATCTGAACTACCAAAACGATATACTAATCACCTAATTTTTAACTATCAAAGGCTTATATGGGCAGTATGATAAAAAGGTTGTTAATCACATGGAGCAAAAGTGTGTTGTTGGTCCTTGTGATGAAAACTACTATTTTTAAGCAAAGAAACATGTGCTGCAGTATGACATCAATAATCTTAACTTAAACCAATAGAACATTTTATAAATTGGGTAACTTTAAAAAGGAAGTATAACTCTTTGCATTTAGTTAACAAATATTGTCCTTATGAATTGTTAAGATTTAATTTATTACTGTACAATATGAATACTCTTCATTTGGTATACAAATTTTTGATTTTCGTTCATATTAAGAAGTTAAAACAATTTTAAAGTCTTAGTAATCTGACACCAATGCAGTTTCTATGGGACAGTTTTTATGAATTTCCATAAATAATAAGGGGAAAATAACATCCTACAGTACTTTCCAAGATGTTTCTTGAATCCACATTAACCCTTTGAGCGCTAAGCTTCTGAAAGAAGTAGTTGAATCTGTGATGTTTTGTTAATTTTTTTAAATTCTTGAACGCCTGATCAGTTAAAATTGATAAAAACGTGCTTCCGCTGGACACACACACAGTAAAGGATAAGTAAAAAGTAGCAAAACACCTGATCAGATGTGCAACTCATAAAGAATCCACCCATCCCGTCAGCTTGGAACCGAGCCATCTTCCGTTTGCTTAATAGGTCCGCCCTCCCCTTCAACTCTGCCACAGACAGGTGAACTCTCCATGAGTTGCACATAGAAACCACCGACTGTGACGGGATTCGAACCCTCGATCCAAGTGTTACCCCCGGCCGGGAAGGTAACACCTTAGACCGCACAGCCATTGATTAGACTATCAGGTGAAGCGGACCAGGTGGTATTAGAGCCTAGGCACTGGACGAGGTAGTTCAGTTTGTGTCTACCAGGTTTCACCACATGTCAGACTCAGACTGCAGACTGAGAGCCTAACGGTACAATCGCTTATGAAGCAGTAACAGTGTTTATTGATAACAGGTTCAAAAGACGATGTATCGGTCCATAGCACTGAAAGGGTTAAAAGACATTAAAACAAGATAATCTTTAATATTTTTTATTTTTGATGTATTTTTAAAGTGTGTTTGATTTTAAAAATCTCTTGCCAAATAGATTTTAGTGTTTGTAAATTCTTAATTAGTTACACTACTCATTTATAACTTGACATTTTGAAGATTTATTCTTGTATTTAACTTAAAACAACTTTTAATAAATCATCAACAAATTTAACTTTTAAGTAGTAAATCTGTAAGCTGCTTTTAAGAATTGTATCTTTTATTTGCAAATTAGGCAAAATTTACAATAACCTTTAATATATCTGGAAAACCACAGTTTTTTTTTTTTTTTTTTTTTTTTTTATTAAAAGTCTATATACAACAAAAATTTTTTTTAAAAGGTCTTCAAACAAAACCAAGTTTACCTAAATCAGGCATCTGTTAATGAGTTACGGCAGTAACTATTTATATAATTTCAATGGCAGTTACTTTAATGGTTGCCATTTTGCTCTGCATGTTTTTCTAAGTGTCTCCCTATCTGAAAAGTTTTGGCATCAGCTATGACCAAAGACTAAAGAAAGTGGCAAGTCCCATCCAAAAAGTGCAGTTGTTTAGCTGTATTAGCCATGTACCCAAGGAACTAAAATAACAAATCTTTAAATCCTAGTTTTTTTATATATTTTTTTATTTGAAGATAGAGCTTTAATTTTCAAGACAGTGAACAAACATTACCTGTTCTAGTAACACAAGCAAGAAATCTAAGACAACTGAAATCATCATCTACACAGCTGAGTCTATTTACTTTGAACATAGATGCAGTCGTCATTCGAGACCATTTTTACATTTCAATCTCTGACAAGTCACCCAGTCGGTCTGTTATCTATATGCTTTACACTAACTACTGGATAATATTTTCAAAATTAGTGTTATAATTGTGGTTATTTAGTGTAATATGAATTGTTTAGTTAGTTTGTTGATAAAGGAAAACTCTATGTTTTTAAGAATTGTTGATAGTGAGCTCACTTGAAAAATGCATTATCATTGTTTTTATTGGTTTCACTGCATATCTTGATCAGGAGAGTGACTAACAATCAACTTAAGAAGTTATCTAGGTAAAACAAACATTTCAACCTGTTACAATGATAAGAATGTGACAGATATGACTAGGTCTTGTCACCCAGTTGGTTTATTTTCTTTAAACTTACATTTACTAGTGAAAAATATGTTAATTTAGTGCAATAAATAGGGGTTTTTAGTGTTTCACTTAGAGTTAATTCAAGAAAATGTCTAACTTGAATATGTAAGCGGACATTTCCTCTACTTTCGGACTATTTTCACATAAAATTAAAACTATTAACCACAAAATTAGTCACAACATTCATCAGAAGCATTAAATATGTGAGTAGACTAAACTTACAAACAATATGTAAAACATATTTTTTAGTAAGTATCTATAGCAAAAAATATGAATGCTTTAAGATTATTGACTCCTTTGAAATTGGCCTCTTTATTTAAAATCTATAAGTTTATTGGCACATAATGACAGGTTTGAGAAACTTAAAAAAGAGAACAATACAGATATTTTTAGCATTACTTCTTTTAACTGCAATCTGGATAAGCATTGAGTATTATTTTGCATCTGAAGAATATGTGGGATATTATAACATACTAAACATCACGGTTCCACGACCAGATTTAGCAAGTAAACTTTTTAAATACCTAGCAGAGGGAATGAATGTTTCAGTGAAGTATACTGAAAAACTGCAATTCAAAGGTCACTTAACCACTTTTCTTGATAATATTCCACATCTCAATATTACATTTGGAAGTATTTTCATTGAACTGAGAGACATTACACCATCCACCCTAAATATTTTCTTTATAGAATCAAAATGTGCAACAGAAGAAATGACCGAGGGATACAATGTCACAAACAATTTTATACTTACAGCCCGACAGTGTTGTTCAATAGAGTCTGCTGCAAGGGCTAATCCCAAAAGAGATGTTTATATTCTTCATACGTGTTTGGTCAGTGAGGACTTTTTACTTTACGCGCCAAAATACGTGCAGAAGCTCTTGCTAAGCCACGTGAATGTGCATGTTGTGAGATACAACATGACTGAAGTGTTCACTGGAACACCGGTGCAACAACTGTGGAACAGCAAGAGGATGAGTGGCTCCAGGTTTCCAGTGGAACACTCCTCAGACATCCTCAGGCTCACTCTGCTCTGGAGGTTTGGCGGAATGTATTGTGATCTGGACGTGATCACGGTCAGGTGAGTGTTCAGCGCTGGAGGGAATGAAAATAAATGATACCTCAGTTCATGAAATATGAAATTTACTGAGGTTAAATATAGTGAGAACCGTATTGGATTACTTAATCTGACTGAATGGCATTAATAGTAATTTTAGCGAGGCTGAATTAATTATTGTTATTGATAATGCAATTAAAAATTTTTTTAACTGGTTTGACACTAACTATCAGGCATCTAATAATGAAAAAACCGAACACACTGGTTTTTTCTCAAGACATGTAGATAGTCAAAATATTTCTTCGTTAGTGAAACATTTGGGGATTCATATTGACGTTAGGCTCAGTAGGGAGACTCACACTCATCATGTCATCTCTAAGATCTCACACGTTTGTTTTCTATTAAAAATACTAATACGCAGTGTGTTGTGCCTATCACAGTTTTTTCCATTCTCACCTTCTCTATGGAAACATCTTGTGGGGAAATAGTGTAGGAGCCAAGAAGGTCTTCATTTGGCAAAAAAAGCTCTGAGAATAATGCGTGATATTCCCCTAAGAAGCACATGCAAGCCTTTTTTATTAAACATAGAATTATGACTTTGTCCAGTACAATAATATTGTTTTTTAAAGAAAATTTTTCTAGTTTTGTTAAACACAATGAATTACACAGTTATATTACTAGGAAATATGATCACTTAGAAATGTCAGCAGTAAGACTAACCAAAGCCATCAAAAGCCACAAATTACTCCAAATAAAGTTGTATACAAAATTGGCTGCTAATTCTCAGATGAATCGTTTAACCAAATTTAAGAATGATAGATTGTCAGAGTGGCTTCTGGACCAGAGTGTTTATTCAATCGAGGAACTTTTATAATTTGACACAATTAATACTGGTACCTATTTAAGTTTCCATATAGTTTTTGTTTTGTTTGTAAATAGTATTTGCAAGTAATTATATTGAAATAGTTTGGTTTGCAACAGACATTTTAGGAACAGTTTATTAGGGTCAATTTTGATGTCCATTATACTGTAATAAGTGCTAAACAATAATAAAGATATTCTTATTCTTTTAAATTGTTCTTTGGTGAGAGTGGGGAAATGATATGCAGAAAATAAATGTATGTTTCCAGGGCCGCATTTAGCCAAACAGCGCTACTAGGCACAGAAACAGTTGCACCCTCCTTCTCACCTGTTCAATGCCGGTCGCCGAAAAAATGTTATATTTGTCATTACCTCGATAGATAATTTTCTTACCTATTTGTACAAATGACTTATAGTCCAGTGCATTTAGCATTTGAGTATGTAAATTTTAAAAAAGTTGAAACCTGTTGAAAATCATTTATCTCCTAAACCCACACAAGAAATTCCCTAAAAATCCCATGTGGAATTTTTCACCATTATGAAAAAAAGTCTGCCATGTTGGATTAGTGCAAGAGTTTACGTAAATTAATGGTTACTAATTTAAAACATATGTATTTTTACATATTGTAACTGATAGTTATCATTTTTCATCAACTATCCTTTTAGTTTGCATATATAATAAATACTGTTAATCCTAATTGTAGAGCATAAAATCCCCTTCTAACTAGTTTTACCTGAATATTTCAAGCATCCTACTCAGGAATCAATAGAAGTGTCTGCTACATTTTCACTCAGGCGCTCTGCCACCCAGCCCAGTCAATGAAGGTAAAACACGAGCAAATGTCAGAAGAAATTAGTAACAGGCCGAAACACATACCAGTTGATAGCACCCACCTAGAGGAACAAATCCCAAAAATCCCCCAAATTTCCACTGTGCTTATCTTGTAGCCACCCTTTAAAACCCCTAGCCCCCTTTCCTGCAAGGATTTACAAAAATGTTCATTTCTCCATTAATACTGATTGTAGCTTCATATTTATTTTTTTGTTTGATTGCCTAAATGGTGATCTACAACAAAGATCTGTCAATAAATTAGCTCAGAACAACGATTCAATATGTATTTGCATTATAATAATAAATATTTGAAAAATGGAAAATATTTATAGTACTATTTAACATTATTCTTCTCTGAAATACAAACATGCACGTTTTCGAGAAAACACTAGAAACAAAAGTTTTAGAAAATCGTATTCCGCGTAAAACAATATATTACATTGCTGATTTTCAGCAATGGAAACGATGCTCAAACACTAGGCTGCTACAGCGGCTGTTTCAGCAATTGCGCTGCGCCACGTCCGCCACCCACGTTTTAAGCCTGAGTATCACGACAATAATCGTTTAGCCTTTATTAATATTGTAAAAAGAAAATGTCAATTAAGATATTATATAAATATTTATTATTTAGAAAATGGATTTTGGCTGATAGTTGAATTTTACATGAAAATATTTTTCCGGAAACAACCGTTCTATATTGAATAGTGTATGCATAATATAGATCAGTGAAGTTGTAAGGTAAATAAACAATTATATTTTAGAAAGAAAAATTACAAAGGTTCATGAAACAACAAGTTTGAAATATAAAGTGAGAACAACACTAAAATGCAATTTGCACATACCTTGGTGCTTGATATACCGTACCAAGTATACCGTACCAGCGCAGCTACCGTACCAGCGCAGCGCCGGCGTGGCGCCGGCTGTATCGCAATTTGTGATTTATAGTCTATGGTGTTAGGTCAAAAATATATTTTACTTCTGGCTACAAGTACCAAGTTTTGCAAGTGGTTTCTTCATCTGACTAGCTTATAAAGAAACACTCTCTCAGAGCTTCCGAACACCCTGTGATGACGTCATCAAGATAGCACGCTAGAAACATTACAATGTATGCTTTCAACGTTAATAACTTCCATACCTGTTACTTTATTTTGAAAGCCTTAAAAGTCAAACATGAACCTATTTAATTTTCTTTATAAAATTTAAAACTCTATTTACCTTACATCTACACTGATCTTTATTATGCTTACACTATTCAATATACAACGGTTGTTTCTAGAAAAATATTTTTATGAAATATTCAGCTATCAGCCAAAATCCATGCTCTTCATAATAGACAATAGACAATATTTCTTTACTTACATATTCATTGAGAATAGTACAGGCATCAACAATTACAAATAATTAAAAGCAGTTACAATTACAAACTGAATAATTACCTATTGGTTTTTCTTTTGTTTTTTTTTATATAAGAATTGAGGAGGAGCTCCACTGGTGCTGTTGTTTAGGAATTCGGATTCTGAGTAGTATGGTCTGACCTGTAGCCATGATGTCAGTTGGTTCTTGAATCGTGGTAGTAGTGGTATCTTAAGCTGCTCAGGTAAATGGTTATAATACAAAGCTCCTTTGTATGCTGGTTTATTTTCAAACAGACTGAGATGGTGCTGTGGCAAAGCAAAATTTTAAGCATGCCTGGTGTTGTGCTGGTGTATGTCCTGATGTCTTGGCTGTTGTGAGGTGATTTCAAACAGGATTGTTTCACGTATGTAGAGTGGATATTACGGTGAGAATTTTGAGTTGTTTGAAAGTCTCCCGGCAGCTTTCTTGGTGTTGTAAACCTGCTAGGCATCTAATTGCTCTTTTCTGTTGTTTGAGGACCCTTTCTAGGTTGGTATTGGCTGTCCCTCCCCATGTGACCATGCCATACCTCAGGTGTGATTCAAAAAGGGCGAAGTGAGCTACTTTGGCCATGTCCAAGCCACTTACTTCTTTCATTCTATGAATTACATAGATGCCTGAGGAAAGTTTCTTACACAGCTGGTCTATATGTGGTTTCTAGGATAGTTTTGAGTCGATTATAATGCCGAGGTGCTTAGTTGTTTCTTTTATTTCTACTTGAGGCAGTGGTGTTAGTTGTGTGTCCTTGTTTTTGGTCACAAAAGCGATTTGTACTGTTTTTGTTTCATTTAGGACTAAGTCGTTTTTGGAGCAGTATTGTTTAGTTTGATTGAAATAGGTGGTTGAGTTTCTTTCTAGAGTGCCTGCTCTTTTATCAGATATAGTGAGGACTTTATCGTCGGCGCACATGACCGTATGACACAGTCGCTTTGAAGCCAAACTGGCATGTCGTTTGTGAGGAGTAGGAATACTACTGGGCCGAGCACGGAGCCTTGTGGCACACCTCTCATTACATTAGCGGTTATTGAGTGGGCTTCTGAGTTGTGTTGTTATTGGTGTAGCTGATATCAACAAGCTGCTTTCTATCTTTTAGATAGCTTTCAAACCACTCTGCTTCCTTTCCTCTTATGCCTAAAGTTCTTAGTTTTTGGAGTAGCCGGTCATGATTTAGACAGTCAAACGCCTTAGTGAAGTCTAAGAAAGGCTGGTAACTGAGCAGCCTTCTTCCAGTTGGTCTATTATGTGTTCTGTAAGTTGTACCAGGGCTGTTGATATTGATATGCCTTTCAGGAATCCGTGCTGTTGGCTTGTAAATAGGTTGTGGTGTTCAAGGTGGGTCAGTAGTCTTTGAAGAACATTTTTTCTATTATTTTTTGAAAAGTGGGTATGAGTGAGATTGGTCTATAATTCCAGTATCAGTCTCTGGTCCTTTTTTGTACTTTGGATATATTTTGGCAATCTTTAATTTGGCTGGAAAAATTCCCTGTTTCAGAGACTTGTTGATTATGTCTGTGAGTGGGCCAGTAAGTACTTCTTTACATTCTTTTGTACGTTTGGCAGATATTTCGTCGATGCCTGAGGAGGTTTTTGATTTTAAGGAGTCTATAGCTTTCAGTACTTCTGCATGTGTTGTTGGTCAGAACTGTAGGTTGTGGTCTATTGTTGGTGGTAAGTTTGGGGGAATGCTGTTTGAGTTTATGTTTTTGGCTCGGAGTGTCCTTTCTGTTATTGTGGCAAAGAAAGTGTTAAACTGGTTTGCTCTTTCATGAGGTTCACTTATCTGTTCCCCATTTATGTGAAGTTAAAATCAAGCCACTTACTTCTTTCATTCTACGAATTACATAGATGCCTGAGGAAAGCTTCTTACACAGCTGGTCTATATGGTTTCTAGGATAGTTTTGAGTCGATTATAATGCCGAGGTGCTTAGTTGTTTCTTTTATTTCTACTTGAGGCAGGGGTGTTAGTTGTGTGTGCTTGTTTTCACGTATGTAGAGTGATATTATGGTGAGAATTTTGAGTTGTCTCAGGGGTTCTGGGTGTTGTTGGTTTTCTATGCTTCTTGTTGCTTTTCTTTCACTGTTTATTACCTGCCACAGAGCTTTAGATTTATTTTCTGCCTGATTGATGTGTGCTGCAGTTTTTTTCTTTCTTGAGGGTTTTCAGCCTTTGGTCATATTCTTTTTTCTTGGCTGCTGTTTCTGCTTTGTCTTCTGCTCATCCTGTGCGTTGTTCTTTCTCCAGGGCATTAATGTTGTTGTTTTTGAGTCTTGAGCATTTGTTGTCTCAGTACTGCATTTTTTTGGGTTGTCATCTTCTTACAATTCTAAGGGGACAGGGGTCATTGAGAGCTGCTTGTATAGGGTTGTGGAAATTGTCATAGGCTTGATTTACATATTCTTAAATTATTAGCAGGATGTTAAGTCGTTATTCCAGTTATGTGTCTGCAGGTTTTCTTTGAAAAGCTTAATCCCGCTTTTGGTAAAAATTCTCTTTTTTTCTTTGGTTGTTCTTGGGCTAGGCTATGGTATGTTAAGTGTAGCAAACTGCGCTGAGTGGTTCCTGTTAAGACAACAGAGGTTTGTATTAGCTCCGGGTTTACATTTGTACAGATCCAGTCGATAGATCTTGAGGATTCTAGCTTTTGTGACTCTTGTGGGTGGCAGTATCATCCTTACTATGCCTTAAGTGGTAAGGAGCTCCTCGAGCTTAGTGATGTTGCCATTTTCTGTCAGGTTGTCTATATTTATATCTCCCATGAGAACAGTTTGTTTGTGTGTGTGTAGGGTGTTGTTTAATTGTTCTGATAGGATGGTAATAAATGTTTAGATACTACCTTACTTTACAGTCTTTTTACAATATTAATATATGCTACATGATAAATGCCCGTGATACTCAGCCTTAAAAACGTGGGAACATGGGTGGCGAACGTGGCGTGGCTCAGTTGCCAAAACAGCTGCTGTGGCGGCCTAAAGTGCACGTGCCATGATTGAGCATTTTAAGTTACATTCCCATTGTTGAAAGTACAGCAATGTATGTATCGTTTTACGTTGAATACAACTTACTACAACTTTTTTTCAAGTGTTGTCTCGAAAACTTGCGTGTTTGTATTTTAGAGAAGATTAATGTTAAATGGTACTTGAAATATTTTACATTTTTCAAATGTTTATTACTATAATGCAAATGCATATTGAATCGTTGTCCTGAGCTAATTTATTGACATATTCTTTGTTATGGATCACCATTTAGGCAATCAAACAAAAAAATAAATATGAAGTTATATATCAACAATATTAATGGAGATATGAACATTTTTGTAAATGCTTTAAGGAAGGGGGGCTCAAGGGGTTTAAAGGGGGGCTGCGAGATAAGCACCAGGGAAAATTTAGGGGATATGTTCCTCTAGTTGGGTGCTATCAACTGGTATAAGTTTCGGCCTGTTAATAATTTCTTCCGACATTTACTCGTGTTTTACCTTCATTGAATGGGCTTGGTAGCCGGGAGCCTGAGTGAAAATGTGGCAAACATTTCTTTTGATTCCTGAGTAGGATGCTTGAAATATTCAGGTAAAGCTTGTTAGAGTGTAATTGAAAGGGGATTTTATGTTCTGCAATTTTTTATTAACGGTTTTTCTTATACACGCAAACTAAAGGAAACTTGGTGAAAAACGCTAACTGTAAAGTTACAATATGTAAAAATAAATATGTTTTAAATTAGTAACCAAATTTTAAAAAATAAACTAATGTATACATTTTTATATAATACTTAGCCGGGATTTTACAAGACATTTTGATGCATACGGGAGGTTTTTAAGTCAATTAGTCAATAGGAATACCCATTTCCGTAAACCCTTGCACAAATCCAAGATGGTCGACTTATTTGTCAAAACGGCGGAAAGGTCCCCATCAGATTTTTTGGGACTTTCTTGTGTGGGTTCAGGAGACCTTAATAAATGATTTCCAACAGGTTTCAACTTTTTTTTATTTCCCAAATTTTGCCATTTTAGAGCTAATTGCAATGGACTATTATTGCAACACTTGAAAAATGTATATTAATTTGATGAATTATTTAGCAGTTATTACAATTCAATATGTTATTATAACCCCGGTCACAGTCGTTTTAAACCCTTATAACCATATAAAAGTAATATCTGGGAAAGGTAATCTAAAGGGAACCCCAATCTTAGGACTGCGCACCAAAGACTAAAACCTTACCATGTCTTCTAATGGAAAAAATGTCTAAAAATCCGCATCTCTTGAATAAAACCTCAACGTTGGTTACGTCTCTCCCAGCAACATAAAGGGCTCGGCCCACTGGCAAAGTTGTTATGTTGTTATTCTTTATATTTTGTTACTGATTTTAGCCAGTTGTTATTGATCTATAATATTTGGGAAATTTTGAATAACCCCAAACTTAGGACTCCGCCCCACTGGCTAAAACTTTGCCATGTTATTCTAATCTATTATACTAATAAAGTATAGTACTCCAGCTGATTGCGAAAAAGGCTCCCCAAAACTACTCACACACCATACTACGTTGTAGGGTTCCAACAATATTTTGAACAAGTTTTTCCTCCCCAAGTCTCAGGGCTTCGTTCCAATTGGCCTCGAAAGTGGCCATGTTATACATGTTATACTTATGGTGAAAATGCGATATCTAAAATGCTCGAAAACGGCCCCTCAAACTTGCTCTTGCACCAGACCATGTTCTTAATGTGGATACGTTTTTCAAACCTTAGGACTCTGCCCCAGTGACCTTAAAAAGTTGTTGTGTTATAGTAAAAATATTGTTTTTGGACCGACGAAAGGCACTCGGTCTAGGTACTACATTTTGTTCCATTTATCGAACATTTATGTGTATGGTATTTTTGTACTTGAAAGTAAGAATGTGGGAGTGGTAATATTTGCCTCCATCAGCCACCGAAAGAAGGTGTTTCGTGCAGCAAACATTGCTGCTAGTCAGATATAGGGTTAATAAAGGTCTCAGGTAAGACTTTGTTTACCGGATATGCATACACAATTATATAGGAATAATCAACCCATTACCAACCGATAACCATTAAAATAAATAAGACCGTTTAATTAACGTGGAAAGATAATTGCATAATGAGCAGTAATATCAAAAATTAATTCACATTCTTATATGTTTCTCCTTAATGTTTTTGAGTGTCGAACAATTTTACAGAACAATCCAACGGTCACTACCACACTGAATGAAAAACAGTGGTCAACAATGATCAACAGATCCCTGGTGAATCTGACCAGATACATTTTGATGTTCCTCACGGTCTGGATCACCTTCCAGCCATGGAAACAAACTGTGGGAAAGTGCAGTGATGATTTGTTTTGTTTTAAAAAATTGTTATTAAATTTTTTAATTTGGAATTTTATTTTTAGAAATTACAATAATCGCGTTAAAAGATCTATTTCTAAACTTTTAGTGCATCTGCATAAAAATCTCTGTCATTGTAGATGTTGTATAGGAGGGCCCAGTTACCCCACTTTCCCCTATGTTTCACTATTGAACGTAAAATGTGTAGTCAAATGAGAATTACTGTTAATTTGTCCGTGTATACCTTTAAATACAAAAATGTGTTTCAGGCCTGTCGATCTGTTGCATACAAACTACTGTGGCCTGGAAAGCAACACTCTCATTGGTAATGCAGTACTCAACTTTGAACCCTTTGGGTATGGCCATCATTTCCTGACTAAAGCTCTTCAACATTTAAATAAACACTTCAATGGTACCAAATGGACAGCAAATGGACCAGATTTGGTGACAAATATGATGAAGCAAGAGTGTAATTCTATGGTAAGAGGAAATTGGTTCTCATATATTTAAATTTAAATTTGATCGAACACTAGTATATACACAACAATATTTATACGAATCTTATGAAAGTTTGTTGGTGTAAAGTAATTCATTTAATTTAGTATGAATCCAAAACTCCTGTGTTATTTCTGAACCAATTTTGATGGTAAACAAATAGTCTCAACTCCCGAAGTCGATGACATTTTGCTTTAGTTGTGCAAAGAGGATTTTATTTATTTTTTTATTCTGTAAGAAAATGCCACCCTCAAATTTATTTTTCCCCATCAAAATTAGTTTTAATTCAGTTGCATTCTAAAACAGCTCTTTTGTAAATACAGTTTTATAGCAGTTTATATGTTATGAACTATATATATATATATATATATATATATATATATATATATATATATATATATATATATATATGTATATGTATATGTATATATATATATGTATATATATATGTATATATATGTATGTATACAAATCACTGAAATGGTAATAAAATCGATTTAGATAACTCTTTTGATAATTCAAGTTTAAGATGGATCACTTTTGCTCAGTTTCCAGCAACAAACTTTATAATTACCAAATTTAAAATCCGTTTGTTCTGTTCAACGGTATTTGAGGAAAAAACATTTGCCTTATAGCTATGGAGATTTTGTGATGAGTCAGTAAGTGGTAGTTCGATCATACAATATATTTAGATTTACATTATATTCAGTTTTTTTCGGCGCTGACACATTGTGTCGATCCTATGTCGAATATTTCCCACACATCAGCAACGAAGACGACCTGTTCCTTTCTCTGCTGCAGAGTCCACAAACCACAAAAACTGAAGTTTATTAAGTATAAAATCAAAATCATAAACCTAAAGTTCTTCAGAGTTGGGACTAGTTATAAATGGACTTCTGAATATTTAGTCTCGCCGCACATACATCATATAGATTCTTTAGGTACCTCTGCTAGGATTTATTCCATATGGGAACAAATGGCAGACACCAACAAACCACAAAAATGCAGATTAAATTTTAAGCTGGAGATAACAATATTTACATTTAAAGCTGCAAAAACATTCCTAGAAACTAAATTTGCTTTTGTTTTGATTCATAAAGAAGCATTTCTTTGTTACCTTGCGCTTATAGACGGAGCTGAAAAAACCTGTAACATCGCTTATTAAATTTAGCTTGTTACTAATTTATTTTCAAAACTTACTGAATTAATGTATTGAATATCAATAACTTTTACAGGATGTAAAAGAGCTACTTTACTGCTCTTCATTCAAGGTTTATCATCGGCACATTTTGTATCCTTTACACTGGATGGATCACAAGAAGATATTTAATAACAGTCTTGGTGACGAGATTGTAAGACATTTAAAGAAAATCGGTTTTACTATTCATCTTTGGAATAAGTATACATACAAGTACAAAGTTCAAGTTGGTTCCTCTCAAGCTTATGGTCTTCTAGCCAAGGAGTTTTGCCCTGATGTATATACCAACTGTGGGGAAATCTTTTGAAAACGATTCATCAATAAATATGCTTAACAAGAATAATGTAATCAATGTTCCCTTGTTTCCCTTAGTAAATAACTTTATTATTAATGTAACGATGACTATGTATTACTAGCAAGTGATCTGTTCTTGCACGAAGGCACTTCTATGTTTCTACAGCTATCCAGAACAATGTTAAAAAGGTTTAATCAAATTCAGTAAGGCTGTTTTCTATGAAAAGCAAATTTAACCCCACGGACGTAAAAAACATTTCAGAATATTTTGAACACCAATTTTGGCTTCTATAGATTTGTGTCCAGTACTAGCCGGTGTCCCTTATTTGCACGGGATCTGGCAGCCACAAAAACCCAGATTTTTTTAAAATGTTACACATACTGTTCATGGGAACCAATATTCATAAGAAAAACATTGAAATTTTGAAGACCAATGTGACCAATGTGGCCTTGAGGTATTTTTTAAACGTGAATAAGGATAAGAACCTTCATGTAAAATTTCAGCCCAACCATTTCAGAAGTTTTTGTTAGAACGGAACAATACAGACAGACAGACATCAGGCACAACCTTCCTTCTATAATAGTATAGATAGTATAGATAGACGTATATACCATTTTGGAATTATATAACAACATTTAAATGAAAGGGCAATAATAGGATAATTGTTCTTTGTAATTTAAATTTGTAGTTAAATATTAATAACTTTCTCCCTTACGTAAATACATTTTAAGACATAAAATAGCTGAAGGTTACATCCTATATATATTAAAATAAGCTGGTATTTTTTAATCCAATGAAAAAAAGCACTTCTCAGTCTTTTGAAAAGTCATTCATCAGCATGATTATTAGTGAATTTCCTATGGAAAGTGAACTATTAGCATGACCCGTAAGGTGAAACTTGTCTTGTCTGGCATAAAAAAGTAAAGCCTAAATGGTGGACTGCTATTTTGCCCTCTGCCCCCTCTGCTCTCATGGGCATGAGAACCAACATAGTAACCAATCAAATCCTCTCTTCACAGTCTACTATATGCATATAGATTGTGAAGAGAGGATTTTATTGGTTACCTGAGGAAAATGGCAGTTAGCATGTATGCTTACCTTTTATACTCTTGACAAGACCTCTAGATATATTAACCTCGTTCATGTAAACCCAATACCATGTAAACCATCACATGTGACAAATTTGATCTATGGAATAGAAGTATTCAAGTGAGGATGGTTTGTAAACATAAGGAAATAGAGTATACTATTCATAAATATATTTTAATTTACTATCACATATTTTACTATTTTTGATAAACATTAAAAGTTAGTAATCCTATGTTTTAGTTTATATGGGCAACGCCACAGCAAACCTACATAATCAGCGAATTTCCATTGCACATTGTAAGTGTCACTGCCACCTCTCCAGCATTTCAGGGAGTTGGAGAACTTTTGATGATCACCCCAGGGCTTTGGGCTTTGCCTTTTATATTATTTATTATTAAATATAGTTTAACAACGAAACTATAAAAACCAAGGAAAGTATTTTTATTTTTACTAGCTTTCCAAAACTATTACAATAAATTGTAGGGATATAATAAGGTCCAGTCATACCAGGCATTTCTCTTGACTTTATAAAAATTGTATTTAATTTTATTTTTATTTAGGCTATTTATTTTTATTTTTTAATTTATTTCCATTTCTTCATTTTATTTCAACAGTACTTGTACTCTCAGCAGTTTTGATGTGTAAAGCTGCATTATGATAAATTAAAGTTACCTTCGGTTTATGCTTAAAAAACATTACAAAATAAATGTATCAAAAGCAAAATTAAATCTCTACAAAAATTAAATGTAGGACCGGTCACTTTTGCTACCACTCACGATCTTCAACTCCAGACAAGACATGCAAGCTCTTATCAGAAGAAGCTTACCTTTGTACCCTCTGAACTCTTACTCAAAAGTTTCCGATATGCTAAGGAGGTGAAATTTGGTACACGGCCTGTTCAGGTCCAAAATAGGAAAAGTATAAATCCAGAAGTATAAAGGTTTCAAATTTTATTTTACTGTTGGGCTCTGCCCTACAAGTCATCAAAGATCCAAAGTTTTATTCTTTTAGAAATTAATTTTATTTCACTAGATTACAACATAAATAGATGCAAGCCTTCTTTAGTTTCAAATTTTAATTTTAAATTTCAAAATGCTGCCACAATTGTTTAAATAGCAGCCAATTTGAAAATTGTAAATGCAAAACCCCTCTTATTATTTTTAGATTTTACATGTAATATAAAGTTATTTTTATTTTTTGGTATTTGTTTTCAATATTAACAGGTAAGGAGATAACGGCATAAAATGATTTTATGGGGTTCAATGATTTTACATTAGAAATGAATGGGACAAACTATGACCGCATAAACAGTACTGTATTTTGAAAACGGTTATGTTAAAGCGTTTTGTTTTATTAAAGAATAAAATTGTCTCTGAATCATGTTTTAGTTACATTACATTTATAAAAATATTCAATTTTGAAATTCTGCCACACTGGAGAAGTGGCAAGAAATTGGAAAAAGAATATAGGATAACCAATTTTCGAATAAAACATAGATCAAATGTAATCAAGAGAAATTTTCATACTTTTCTAATTTGTAATAAACCCAACGGTTTTGAAATGTGTACTGTCTTAGTTTGCCGCATTTATTTGTAATTTCAAAAACATTGAACATACACCGCTTGCTCGTTCATTTTAAGAAAAAAACACACAAAAAATGTCTTTATGATCCATCTTCAAGAACAATATTAACAATAGAAACTTAAATAAAATTATATCGGGCATTTTTATAAAAATTTTTATGCTACACATTATTACATAAGCCTGTTTCCCCTCAACGGATAATTCGATATCAATGATTTATGGCTCATTTTAAAGAGCAAAAATATACCTAGCAATTTCAGTAAGCAGAATTTTTATATCGCATATAATAATCGATCAATAAAATTCCAAAATATTCAATATTTACAATTTTGTTATGTGCAAACTATTTATGATAACGAAATTCTGCTTACTGAAATCGCTAGATATATTTTTAATCTTCAAAACGAACCATAAATAATCAATTTCGGACAACCCGTTGAGGAGGGACAGACTTTGAAAGTTAACATTGGTCTTATGGGAGAAGCAGGTAGACGCAGAGGACTGGAGCCCCCTCTTAAAACAGCGTTACGAGGCCAGGCCTAGCTCATGCCATGCCGCCTATACAGTATACTAATAGTAAATAGTAATAAACCATTAATAGTTTGTATTTCCTAAAGGGAGAAATTCGCTAAAAATGGGTCAACTGTGGACATTATTTGTATCATTTTCTAAACGGGTTTGACCACATAAAATACCTATTTTAATAATTTTAATTTTTTAGTTTTGTTGAAATTAATTTAAGTGTTGAGTTTACTTGAGAATCTATATAAAATTTTAAATCATCAGTAACTTTATATTCAATACTTGTTTGGATGATGTTGTTTATACCTCAGTTTTTTTAAATGTAATTTTAAATCATAGCTTGTTTTCAGACTTTCACCTAACTACAATGACACAACACGTGATAATGATTCAACATCAATACTGTTGTTCTATAAATCTATAATCAATTATTTTTTACAATAATATCAACATTTTTAAGTTACATTCATGTGAGGATCCCAAAAATATTCATTTCAATTGTGCCATTAGGATGTCAAAACCCATATAAATATTTAGGAGTGATTATTGATTTTAAATTGAAATGGTATTCGAGGGAAGATTAGAAGGCTAATGTATTACTTTTTGTAATGAGAGATATCTTAACGCTAAAGGAAATCATACTGTACATTTTTTCCGTCTTTGTTAGAAGGGAGCATACTGGTGTGGGGGGAGCCACCCAGACTGCTCTTGAGCCGTTGCTGATATCCCAAAATTCAATTTTAAAGTGTGTGTTAAAAAGAGTAGACTTTTCCATCTCATCATATCTTGAAAGAAATTAATGTATAATTGTATATATGCCCGGCTGCTGAGTATGCAACACCTGCTGATTTATATTTTCTATTTTTTCACAACCATCACACACAATTATCCTCTAGCGCTATGAATTTTGGCATACATACTCCACACATCAATTTAACATTCTCTGCCACTAATTCATATTATTCTACCCATATTTTATATAGAAATTTACCCATTGAAAAAAGACTTATCGTTCTGTAAATTAGATACATACAAAAAACAAATTTTAAATTGGTTAAACCATTGACTATAAATACTGAAGGAGACATCCCATCCATATGGCCCAGCTGTCCCACTTTTAGTGTATGCTAGAATTTGAATTGGACGTAGTTTGATTAGTAGTTTGATTAGGTTACCGACAGATTGTGCTGCTGTCAACTATTTATTTTAGTTGTTTACGTTAACTTATAAAATATCTCCACCCTAGAAAGGAAGTGATAATCAACTTATGGGTTTTTCCTGACTCCTGACACACCAACTGTTGTGATATCCCCTCCTTGAGAGGATAAGTAATAGTTGACAGTAGTATACTCTGTTGGTGAAGATGGAGAACTAAGTCCTCTTTGAATCCTGGTACACACAAAACTAGGGACAGAGTTCACGACACAATGGCAATGAGAAGCAGTGGCGTAGATAGACCTTTGTCAAGGGGGGATATCTCATTAGGGAATACAAAACAAAAAACTGTGTTCGTGACTGGTATACAAAATTGAAGATCTCATTGACGTGTCCCTTACATTCATAATTATTGATAGGCCACATTCAAGACCTAAACCATCGATACAAAGTAATCAGTATTTTTTAAATTTTATCTGTGAACGAAAATGTATTTACGTTTTTAAGTTTGCAACTTCCTGGTCACTCTAACCTCTATTACTTGTTACTATTTGGCTTTATTTCATCAGGAAATACCGTTTACTTTTACATATATATGCGGTTATAGAACGAAGAAAATCAGTATGAAGATTTATGGCTGCCTGCAGTTAATTAAATTACAAATATAATATGGCAACCGTAAGTTAAGCACTTCACTAAGTCCGTCAAGGTCAAGGTCAGGTGCACTAGTTGTCGAACTGGCTGCTAGGGGATGAGGGTAGACTGTTCGGTGACTCACGTCCCACGCACGCAAATACCGAGCGTTCGGTGTGCCGGTGCACTTCATCTGCTACTATTGTACGCGAACAATATTCTTAATATATAAATACGATTTTTTTAGATATTGCACATTGCACACGTATTTTTTTGTTTTCAGTAACAGCATTTTTCTTTAATCAAAAGGCATAAGCTTGATTTCAAGGGGATATAAATTTTAATTTTTCCAAGTTACAAGGGGGGATATATCCCTCTTGATCCCCCCCCCCCGTACCTACGCCACTGATGAGAAGTCTACTTCAGTATTTATAGTCAATGGTTAAACAAAATTGGTAGAGATGAAAGTAATTGGTTATAACAGGTTTACAGTTAACAAGTATAATATTTTACATAGGAAAAAATAACAAAAAGCTGATATCTATTTTTTATTTATATCGTAATTATGTAATTTTACCGTTTATAAAACTCACACATTCCTCAATAATCCAGGTCCCAGTTTGACTATAGTTCAATTGGTAGAACAATTTTTGTGTTGAACCCCCCATCCTTAATTTCTGTGTATCTAGTGTACCACAAGATAAGTTAGATTTTCTTTTTTTTTATTTGTTTAAAACCAAATATGCATTTCCTTTCCAAATGGGTACCATTATAATACTTTTTATTACAGACTCGTCCCCATTCACAGACTATAGGTCTGTGAGTGGGGGTTTATTTCGTAAATGTATACATGTTGTAATTCTGAACTGAAATAAAGATTTGTTTTGATATCAGGTATTAAGTTTTAGCCTAAAATACGCCCATTACAGAATTTATAATTTATTATATTTCTTTAAGACGGATTAACTTGTATTTAACAGGTTGTTCGAGAAAGTTGTATCCACGCTGATTGAAACCAGTTCCGGCGCGGCAGCCTGCTACTACCTGAATCGTGAATGTAAAGCCTTGTACAAGATTGTTCCGGAAATTCCCGTGCCAGCTGCTTCCCCAATTGGCCTTTTGTTAGGAGGACAGGGGGAGGAGGGAGGTGGGAGGGGTTGGAGGGTTCTAGCTTGTTGGCTTTACCGGCTGCGGCCAAATTCCCCGATGGTTTAAAGTTTAAAGGGTCGATTATTACATCCTAGCTCACCAACATGGAATCAGATTGCCGACTGTTCTCTGCCGGATTTAGAATCTTCACTGCAAGAAGAACTAAAGATGAACATTAATTTGCGACATTGCGCTGTAAACCCAGAGAAACGAAAAACTATTAAATCATTTATTGGTCAATTGCATGTAATTAAAAAAAACGGTATTAAAGCCCGTTGTAAAGATAAATACAAAGGTATATAAAACATATTGCAATGTATATTGCAATTTTTACTTACTAAATTCACATTTCGTATTACAATATCTAATATCGTGTTGTCAAATACCATAAATTCTTATCCAGGGCTAACCAATAAATTTTAAAAGTATAATGAACCAAAGAGCTGTATTTACTGTCCCCAAAACAACGGTGCATAGGCCCCTAACTATTTTGATGTCGAACTATAAACAACTGAGTAATTCCGGTTTTTGCTTATTTCATGACAGAAGTCATGTTTTGATACCACAATAACCCAATAACGTAGTTTCTGAGAAGACAAACAGAGGTCGGCTATGTATTAACATCCTCGCCCCAGCCGCCCCCCACCTAAAACAAATGGCCGCTCTCATGCAATTCTAGAAACGTTGTCAATTTATTTGTTTAATTCACCATAGTAGATGAAATAATTAAATGCAGTGCGGCGGGCATTTATAATTTGTTCCAAATTGTGTAATTTTAAATTAAATGGTTTTTACAGTAAAACGCTCTAACATGAAGAATCAAACTCTGAAGTATGCACTCGGAAAAGAATAATGGTAATAGGCATTACATTAAATCTCCCTTCTTCTGTTTTTATCAGTTTTCAACATATACTGCACGATGCGTACCTTTATCCTTTGGTCCTTTACTTACAATACAGCACCGTTAGTATTTTACGCTTAGGAAAAATAGACAGTGAAAGACAGATTAGTAAACTAAATTTGAAAATAAAACAATCTAAGTTGGCATAACAAATTAGCTTATCCATTTTTTAGCCAATCCGATGTATGCAGATTAACTTCCAGAAATTACAACTTAGGTAATTAGGGGTTACCTCAACCAAACCAGGAAATGTGTAGGCCTTCATGATTACATATATGACACATTTTGATAAACCTTATTACTATATCGTTATTAATGTATTTTTAATCTGGTTCTTCAAGCAATTTTAAAATAAAAGACCGCCATTCAAGGGGGTACAATATATAAAAAACTATCCAACCAAAAATACTTTGTAGCCAGAACAGTACAACATATCCATCAAATGGTTGCTAAATAAAGGTTTTCGTTAAATTATGGACTTGCTTGATGAATAAAATAGTACAACATATGTGGTATTTTTGTAATCAGTAGAAAATCCTCTTTCACGTAATATACAGTAATATAAAACACTACTTGCATTACAGATTTTTGACGTCACCATTTTATATCAGAAACCGAGTATTTTATTGAATTTTAAGCTAAAAATTTAAGTTTGACGTAAAAATTCACGTTACTTTGATCTGACATGTTTTTTGTACTGTATCTTCAAAATAAGAAAGTTATAATAAGCAACTTTTGTTTTTGGCCAAAAATTGTTTTTGAGCGCAGCGAACGAGTTTGGTGGAATATTTTCGATTTCTTTGCGTCAATTCATTTACTTTATAATTTCTCACTAATTTGCTCATTTAACATTCCTTGTAACATATACGAGATCCCAATGGTGAGCATAAGAAAATGAACAAACTGTATAGGGCCTACTTTTGTGTTTAATATGTCGAATATCAATCATAGATTCAAGAATGACATACGGTACTATTATCTTCATAGAATTTTGTTACACTGTGTAGCAAAACAATGTTATACAATTTTTCACCAAGGAATGCAGTTTTTCAAAACCAGAATGTTATTTCAATGTTATATACTGTGACACTCTTTAAGGAATGCACTTTTCACGAACTGCAAAAGTTGTATAACTTTGTTAATAACATCGAAAAAGTGGTTTATTTTAGATTATACTTTAAAGGCTTAAACAAAAATACACCGTGTACCGAACCTACACTTTATCTTTATAGCTCAAATATGCTTTTCAAATACTCCTTAATGTTACACCCTTTTAGCGAATTTCCCCTATAGGGAAGAAGCTATTACCGTAGTCGGCATGGTAAGACCTAAGCCCGGGACTATGATAACTTTTCGTTTTGAGGTCCCCAGACCCCAAAAACACCATTCGTTCGAAACTGTATATATATATATATATATATATATATATATATATATATATACATATATATTATTAGATTGAAAACAAAATTTCCAGAGTACCCTTTTTTAAACATTTTTATTACACAATGCGTTTCGGCTATAATGCCATTTTCAAAGTGTATAAAAAGTATACTTTTTATACACTTTGAAAATGGCATTATAGCCGAAACGCATTGTGTAATAAAAATGTTTAAAAAAGGGTACTCTGGAAATTTTGTTTTCAATCTAATAACATTATTAGTAGCCCTATTCGTGAACTCAAGTAAAATATATATATATATGTCCGTGAGCACGATAACTCTCGTAAAAATTATCCGATTTTGATGAAATTTGGTATAAACGTGTAAAGCAACATTTATGACTTTAAGTTCGAAAACCAGCCAGATCGCTTTATCCGAAGGGGTATTTTGGGGGGGTTTTGTACCCCAAAAATGGGTTTTTTGAATATTTTACATATAATTTTGTAAATAGTCAAATTTTAGTTTTTACCATTGGATTCAGCTTAAAAAAACACACAATTTGTATTTTTATCATTTCTCTACGTCAATTGGTTACCGAGATATTGAAAGTGCTAAACACAGTACGTTGTCTAATGTTATTCTTATGGAGGAAAAGAAAAATTTTATATCTCGCTTATTTATGAACGTATACTGACAAAACTTGGTATACGGCTTCATCTGGTTGTGGACCATTGATATTTGCTCAAAAAAATAATTTTTGCCAAAGGCTCCCGTAGCAGCAAACCTGCGTACTCAGCTCCATGTTATTCTTATGGAGAATAAGTAACGTGTTATCTCCCTTAATTATGAAAATAAATTAATGAAATTTGGTATGTGGCTTTACCTAAATGAGTTATATTGATATTTGTATAAAACCCCATTTTTTGTTTTCCTTCCTTCAGCAAACCTGCATACTCAGCCGCCATGTTATTCTTATGGAGAATAATTAAAATGTCACAAATCGTTTATTTATGAATGTATATTGATGAAACTTGGTATGTGGCTTTATGTGGTATTAAGATACATATATATGCATTTGAAATTCGCTGAGTACGCAGGTTTGCTGCTACGGGGGTATTTAGATGTTACAGTCGTTACTAATGACTATTCATGGTAGCTATTTTTAGATAATTTATGCAATTCCTCCATCTTACAGTTAAAATTATAAAAAAAATGCTGAATGTGATACTTAAAATTAAAATATTTTGTTTCACGAATTGTCTGAAATCTGAAGTCAAAAGCTGTCGTTGGGCAAATAGAAAGTGTAACTTATTTAGTTCTCTCTTCAGAATCAAGATATATTTAATAGCCATATTAATAGTCCGCAGTTATATTTCTAAAGACATTTAAAAATAATTCAAATGTATACATTAATTAAAAACTAGTGGTTTTAAAATGTTTTGAAATTTGTATAATTTATCGTTTGTAGTATATTTGTGCTACGTAATATGCATGTTAACAATGTACAAACGAGTTCGCACGCAGCACGCTGACGTGAGGGAAGTGAATTTCCATATAACAACTTTTAAAACTCAAAATGAATGTAAAAACATAAATGTATTTCAATTTTTATTGAAATCTGAAAACATTGATTTTTTGGCTGTTCTGATGCTCCTGGTTTCATTTACCTGCAAAGCTACAATTACAATACAATGTTGCGCATTATAATGTTAGGAGAAGGTCCAGTCCCAGTCAGGCTTGAAAGTAGGCGTAAGGTTGCTGGGGATGATAAAAGTACTCTTAACAAAGGAGTAGCAGGCTTTTCTAGTGTAAACCCTCCATAAGACAACGTACTGTGTATGGTCGAAACACATTTTCTTTATAAATCGGAAATAATTTATGCTAGAATGACGACAGAGGGCTTAAAACTTTCGCCTCACTAATTACCATTTTATTACATGCATTAATTTTACATACGGGGCTCTTCTGACCCTTTTTGGGCCCAAAAACTCGAAATTTGAAAGATTAATCCCCAAAAAGGGGTTTGGAGTTTTCCAATTGTTTTGCCCAACGAACTTGTCCAACTCATTACAGAAAGAAACGTCCCTACCAAATTTGAAGTTAATCGGACAAAAAATGCGACCGCTAGAGTGCAAACACACACACACACATATATATATATATATGTCTCTCTATATATATAAACACACATATATTTATATATATATATATGTCTTATATATATATATATATATATATATATATATATATATATATATACAATTTTGAACGACCCCAAAAACGTGTTTAGGGGGTCACGTTAGGAACTTCTATGGTGGTCCCGGGCTTAAGTTTCACCGTGCGGGTCATACTAATAGTTCACTTTCTAAAGGAAATTCACTAATAATTTATTGACGGGAAGATATGAATATTACAATTATTTCGTGACTTTAAATCATGAAGAACATAAAGAATCATGAATTTACTGGAATTTCTCTTTTGGCGGGAACAGTTCTGTCGGTTCTCGTTATTTCCTTTGATTTCCAGGCGCTCGAGAACAATCTACAGCTGGTTGGAAGTTGGAATCCGCCAGAGTGGAACGTTCTGGAAGCGTCTGCTGGCTAACCTATAAAAGCCGGTCTGTCAGAAATGTTGGCAGTCAATAGGTGGTCAATAGGTAACTTGTAACTTTGATGGTGTCTTTAGTGAGTGATTGTACACTTTTGGTGAAATTCACTGTTTCATTTAGTAATTTTTCTGCTGTTGTGAAAGTGATACCATTCCGAAGATAAAGGTAAATTGTCTAATTATTGTTCAAGGTATATTTTAGGTTAGGCTCCTAGACTTTTACGTTGATTATACCTACCTACAATGTCTGTGTAGCTAGGCCGATGCATTTTATCAACGTTTTTAACCCTAGCAGTGGCCAATGTTAGAAGTGGAGAATGGCCAACCAATTTTGGCGATTTTGCTGACCTTCTTTTAAAAATATGTATAAATAATTATGGAGTAAACCTCTCAATATGTATACTCATTTTATTCAGAAAGACCAGGGGAATCCGAATATATATAAAAGAAATTAATCTGGACAGGTAATTTCTTTACAAAATAAAAAGGAAAATTCAAAATTTTCCAATTGAAATTTCAAAAGTAACGTTTTGTAATTTGTACATTAGATTTTTTAGGCAAAAACCATTATATACATTTTGTAGTAAATTCGATTAGGCCTATCTACATAGAAGAGTATAACACATGGGGAAAATATTTTTGTATACATGTGCTATGTAATAAAATATGAAAAATTGTAACTTTTGTCGAGTAAGATGAATAATTAGTGAATCGGAAATAACTCATGTAAGGTAATTTTTATAATAATATTGTACATATATTTTTGTAGGTTAGGAACTAAAGGAAAAAGATGTTATATATGGTAGGGAGTAAAAAATTATTATTACCCGTTTATTATACAAATAACTAGAAAATTAGCATTTACGTAAAAAAAAACTCCGACACATTGAAGTACAAAAATCTTGTACAGATTTTTTTAGGCCAAATAATGTAGTAAATTCAATTCCCTATATTTTTCTTCTAAATCCTTCTGATGTTGTTGAAGATGGTGATTGTATTCTTGGTTGACTATTAGGCATACTCATCTTCTATAAAACTATATTAAGTAAAACAAATTTTACCTAATAAAATTAAAATTTAAAATTTGTTTTATTTAATATAGTTTTATAGAAGATGAGTATGCCTAATAGTCAACCAAGAATTCCCTATATAGAAATGTATAAGTTTAACACGTTTAGTGCTAATAATTATGATAATTGCGGATCTGAAAAGCTAAAAAATTATTATGTGATTACTTAATCAGAAATGATGTCAGGATATCCCAAATGGTATTTCCAGTTGTCCAGGGTCCATTTTTGTTGAATTACGTGACGTCATTTCCGTGACGGGAATTCCCGTCATCCGCTCCTGGCACCCATCCTTGCCGTCAGCACATCACAAAAATAGTCCCAGAAGGCCACAGTAAACCACAATAAATGCTAATTTTGTAGTCGACAGTTAGTATATAATCATTATTTGGATAAAAAATATATTTACAACCCCTCCCCAAACCATTGTATCAAGTGTTTTAGTTCAGACACAAAATGTTTACAACAATTTAGGACAACATGTAAAAAGAGATATTTTGTTTGAAAATAACAAAGTCTATAACTAAAAAATGAATATTACTTTACATACTACTATATACATATAAACATATTACATATTATATAAACATTTATATATATATATATATAAACATAACACAATAATACTACACACCCGACAAAATGAAATGGCCGAAACGAAAACGAAGTGCGCCAAAAACTTGGTAAGACTGTCCAAAAGTGTGAGGAACAAACACAAGTTTCCCCGCCCGCGGCTAAGCTCACACTGAACGAAGGTTGTTGCTATGCCAACATGACGGGCGCGCCCGTCAGACGCCAGGTGTGCCGACTGCGGATGGCGGGCCGGCCCGTCACTCGCACGCAATGTGTTAACGGGGAAAATATTTTGTTGTACATCTATTATGTAATAAAATACGAAAAATCGCAACTTTGTCGAGTAAGACGAATAATTAGTGAATCGGAGATAACTCATGTAAGGTAATTTTTTATAATAATATTGTACATATATTTTTGTAGGTTATGAACTAAGGAAAACAAATATGTAATATTGTGGGGAGTAAAAAAATTATTATTACCCGTTTACTATACAAATAACTAGAAAATTAGAATTTACGAAAAACACATTTCCGACACATTTAGTACAAAAATCTTGTACAGATTTTCTTAGGCCAAAAATATTATAAACATGTTGTAGTAAATTCAATTCCCTACACAGTAATATATAATACATGGGAAAAACATTTTTATTTACATGAGACAAAAGTACCGGTATAGGAACAGCGGCCTGAGGCCTAGGCCCTGAAGATTGGATACGAGGAGGAGTCTTGATGTCATCTAAAACATCACAAAAGTCCTCCTCATCACTAAATTGTTCGATTTCATTAGCTGAACTCATATCAGCCTCCAGTAGTTGCGATATGTAATCGTCTGACATGATGCTAAAACATACAAAAACGGTACTTTGGTATTATACGGATGCCACCCGTTATACAGCGCGCTGCGGCAGTTATGTTAGGATGGGTTATCATAAAAATGATTGTAGGACTTTCCTTGTTTCGTTACAAATCGAATGATACCTTATGAGTCATACTTCCGGCCGCCAAACCCCCTCCAAATAGGCCAAGGTCAGGTCGTTGACCGGAGCGCGCGCATCACCTGTCACCGCCTGTATCTGGGTCAGTGTCATGAGTGATTTATTGCCGTGCACTACGTTACATTTGTTTTCATAATGAGTGACGTTCTTTTGGTGTGGGATTTACCTCGAAATGAAGAGGAATCCCGTACGTATTTTTATGATAACCCATCCTAACATAACTGCCGCAGCGCGCTGTATATTTGGCGGAGTACATGTGGCGATCGGGTGTGGGTGCTAGCGGCGGCGACGCATTCAACACGATCCTAGCGGACATCGCTGCCTTTTGGGAGGCACAACACAAAGACCGCTCATCAGAATGATGTAAAATTTTTACAGTAAGTCAATAAAAGTAAGTTTTTTCGAATTATGTAGTTATCCTTTGTATCCGGTAAAAATTAACCTCCAAAAATAGTGGCATCCGTATAATACCAAAGTACCACAAAAACATTAGACTCACTTTCACTTCACCAATTTACTAATTTATCCCTTTCCAGTAATATTTATGGATAAATAATACATAAAGATTACTGTTATAAACACACAACCACTACACTGTCACTATAAACTTCGAATTTAGAACAATTTCCGAAATAATAGCGTATAAAAATTCACTTACAAAGATGTAGGTTTCTCGAGGTTCATCTGACAACAGCAAAACTCGGCCAAACAAACACCTGCCTGATATTTAATTCCGTTGCTGAAGTAGTGAGAGTGACCAGTTCTGCCATTTGTCAAAACAAAATTATTCTACGTTTCTTCCGCTACAATTTGACACAACTATTGACTAGTTATAAAACTTCCTATATATATATTTTTGCAGCGTTTCATAATGGTCGCTGGGCGACCATTGGCCATTTGTCAGTTTTGGCAAAAACAGCTGTTTTATAAAAATCATATGCCCTTTGTTATCAATGTATCGGTCTAATAATCAATATGATAATATACAGCCACTCTTCTGCTGTCCAGTGGTACCAACCGCAACTAACTCCATAAGACGACATTTACCCCAGTTCTGGTATTTTGTCCCTGGCCGTGTTTGACAAGTTTCTACGAGTCAGTTGCAGGTATTGATTCACACTAAAAAACCATTCACATTAAATAGTCATTACGTTCTTTTACAACTGCTACACGGTTCATTTATAAAATAAAATGAAAGTTCGGAATGTCATCTTTCAAGTGGTATATAACTTGTCCACTTTCGAGTTAATTATAAATTACTTTTTAGCATTGGAAAATTTTTGAACGTTTATGGTCGCCCGGCGACCATGGCCATTTTAAGGGTAAGCATTGAAATGGTCGGCGGGCGACCATTGGCCACGGCTAGGGTTAATAGAAACAATTTTGTTATCACTCCGTACAGAAAGTAGTATGTTCGATGACTGTACTTTACTTTGCTCTCAGTCAGATTTCTATTTGTCCACTACACACTAATGTTTCTTACCATTTATTTGTACAACTAAAATCAGCTGTTTTTACTGTTTAACAGCACTAATGTTTCTTATTATTTGTACAACTAAAATCAGCTGTTTTTACTGTTTAACAATCTAAATGTAAACAGAAATAGGCGTGATGAAAAGTATCGTTCATAACTTGTACCCAAAGTGATTTTCCGGCACTTGCTCCAATTATTCCCATACGAGGCAAAGCCGAGTAAGCCTACGTGAAACTCACTTTCACATGCAGTGTTGCCAATCCGGTTTGGGTGTTTTACCCACTGTCCTTGAAAAAATTACCCAACATTACCCACCGTCCCTGAAAAAATTACCCACCATTACCCACCACTTGGTTTAACCTACAAATTCGCAAAATTGTGCACGTTTATATTGATATTTGCGCAAGTATTAAACTAATAATTATATTAGTATTATTAATAATTAATGTCAGCCAAACAAATTAAAACTAATATGATTATTCATTATTTGTAAAGGTTAAATATCAATTTAGAAAGCAATTAATTATTGGTAGGCCTAGGGATTACTATATGGAAATTATTAAGGCGGTCCCACACTTCTCGCGAACAGGCCTGAACATTCGGCCGAACATTCTCCCAAATGTTCACTGAACATTCCGTCCCGTACGTTCCCGCATGTATTCAAAAGTTCGTGTAGCTCCCACACTTCTTACGAATAGGTACCCCAAACATCCGGAGTT
This sequence comes from Allygus modestus, assembly GCA_963675035.1. Lineage (NCBI taxonomy): Eukaryota > Metazoa > Arthropoda > Insecta > Hemiptera > Cicadellidae > Allygus > Allygus modestus. The sequence continues at coordinate 52,108,009 of OY776116.1, forward strand.
CGGCCGAATGTTCGGACGTGTTCCCGAGAAGTGTGGGACCGCCTTTAGCAATGAGCAAATTCAACCGAAACTAAGTTTCACGTCCATAGAGTAGGATATCATTAAACATTGTTCTAAACAAATTAAAACCGAACGTCCAACAATATTAAATAGTAGTATTATTGTAGTAGAGGTATAGCACCAAACCAAAAACCAATTTTCAGTTCGTTAGCATGACCCAAAAAGGCCAAATAAAATTAAAGTTTTTTCAAAATAAAACTTGATTAGGTCGTTATAGTAAATTACCCACAATTACCCACTTTCAGCGATTACCCACCATTTTACCCACGACCCTTAGAATTACCCACCAAGTGGGTAATTACCCACGCTTTGGCAACCCTGTTCACATGCTCGGCTTCGCCTCGCACGTGAAATTTGGTGTCTTACACATGAAACTTGAGCATGCACCGGAAAATGCCACATTCGGTAGGCTACTTGTAATGAAATATACTAGTATAATACCAAGAGACAAATTCCTAAAATTGATTGTTTGCATGATTGTTTACATCAGCCCTTCGCATGTCAATAATTATTATATATATATATATATACATATATACTAGTCTGTGTTTTTTTTAACCCTCCAAGTGTCTTTAATAATGGTCTTAATGTTTGCCTATTTTTGGTGATTTTGCAGTGCTTTATTCAAATAAATATAAAAAACTCAAAAACACTCCACACTGCATTATTGTATAGTTTTTCTTGTTCAGAAAATCATGGGCTTCAATATTATGTTATGTATATAACAACTAAAAAAATTATAATAGAAAAATTATGTGATGTTAAAATAAATAAAAATAAAAATAAACATTTTTTTTAATTTGCGCTCCATCAAATTATAAACGTTTCTAGAATATACAATTTTCAAAATAGCCAATTTGTTTTAAATTTTATATGGATACTAAATATATAAACAAATAATAAGGTAAAACAGCAAATAAAAAAGTTTTAGATAATAATCTATTGTTGTGTGCTATAGCAAGTGAGCAAAATGTCCTTGGCGATGTTACAGTCGGAAGGATAATTTACCTCGATATCACTGCCGCCTATTTCTCCAGGAACATCAACCAGCCATTCATCATCACTAAACTTTTCTTCTTAAACCCCACGTATGTCAAGACTGTCCATTTTTACTAATAAAAACAACGAAAAACATCGCAAAACAACACCATTCCCGAAGTTAGGTTAACGACGCAAACCTTCACACTTCAGCTGTCTGCTGAAGTACGATTGGCACGAACGTAAAAAGCGTCTACAGACAGACATCGGGAGAAAGCTTAGAATCTGCCGTAAACGGCGATACCAATTTCGATCCGGTTCATTAAGATTCAATGCGCCCCAGAGCCTTTTCCGTAAACGCTGTTTGACTGTCGACGCAGTGACAGTAAACACCCCAGCGGATGTTTTGTGTCGCTATAGCGACACATAACACTTAGAGGGTTAAACATGTCAGTCATGTTATAAAATCATATGGGCTTCAGGAAAATTAATCCTTTCAGTGCCAAAGAGAAAAACATTACTTTGTTAGTTGTGAGTATTTAATTTGGATTAATTTAAAATGAATGATTCGTTACAACATCAAAGGAATTTCCACGCAAGCAACTTTAAAGGCACGAATTTGGAACGATGATAGCCTGGCTATAGTTTCAATTCTTAAAAATCTGTTGCCACAGGCGAAGGCTCAACTCAGAGCATGACTTGACAATAAATATTCCAGTACCCATAGTAAGGTTGGGGCACACCAGAGAAATTGTTAGTAGGATTGTCTTTAATAGTTGTGGTTTAGAAAGCACAAATTTTACATTTCATATTAAGGGTGCGCCCTACCCAGATTGAATTCATTGTTGTTTAGCACCGCGCTGGCGCCGCCAACAAGCAGGGCCTTGCATATTTACGCTTGAAGACCAATTTGTTCTCCTCGATCACACTGTTATTTCACAGATTTATACAAAACTATTTGCAGTTTCACACTTTTCAGATTCCAATCTAGGGATTATACGGTTCCTTTTCTCCAAAATAATTTTTCTCTATACGTTAGGAATCTTTAGAAAAACGCTTAATTTGACAACATTACTAATGGCCTACCACTTATTTTGAATTAAAATCACGATTTTTAAATCGTATGATCTCTAGCTGAACATTTATTGAATTAAATAACATCAAATTATTTTTAATTGGTTAACAATTTAGCCTACAATGAGGGAGATGCAAACCTCTTACTTGAGCGTGCGGAAGGGAGGTACGGCGTACCCTTAAAAAAACAATTTTTAAACTCCGGGTAATGGCAAAAGGTATTTTTTAGATTAAAATCCATAGCCGTACGGAATACAGAACCTATTAACTTTGTCACTTTCCAAGAGGAAATCCATGAATTGATGTTGTATCCAACCATAAAATTGAATCCAACATGAAAAAATCCAAAATATATATATATATCATTCAATTAGAAATACGGTAGGCTAATTTAAATTTTCCCTTTGTAGGAAATTTGCCCTTTCTGGGGAAATTTATATCATAGGAAAAAATCTCTAGGTTTCCATTTTCTGTATAGCCTAAGTTATATATTTTTGAATAGGGCCTACCAGCTTAATTTCCTTACTTGTTAAAGACCCTATTAACCTGTTTTTTATGCAATGGTAATGCTTGATTATTATCAAATCTTGGATCAACTCTGGTAAAGCTCCTGTAGGACTTTATTGGCCCCCTCAGTCAATTATTCATTTAAATCGCCAATCAGGTTATGTACACTAAGTAGACTCGCCTTGAATTTCAGTTGATGTTACGACATATTTTCGTAAAGAGAACAGATTTTATGTTAGGGACTTCAATTACTATATATATTAATATTAATTATTACATGGCAAGTAAATAACTTGTATCAATAAATAATTTTATGGAACATTTTTTGTAATGTGTTAGCGCTCGTACATGTCTTCATAGGTTAGCAATAAAGTTTAAATCTGTTATCTTGAAAGGTTTTTAGAGATTGAAGTCAAAGATTTGCCATCTTGAAAGGTTTTTAAGAGATTGAAGTCAAAGATTTAATTTATCATTTTAACACGTTGGTAGCTGGTGTTAACAGTCGTTACCATGTGAGATAACATTGAAACATACACAATTTTCATATTTAAACATGTCAACTGCACTGAGTGTGTTAAATTTAAAATATGGCCTTTTTAAAACTGTACTAATACCTTTTATCATATAAACTGCTTGTTTTGTCTATCTACGCCAGAGACATTATTTTAACGTTGTGGCATTTTTTAATATTTTGATAGGGAACGGTCCAATCCCTGGTCTTGTTAAGGTCGACCTTTTTTTTAGAAAGCATCATTAATTAATAGCTCATTGATGAATGGCAGCTAAGTCCAGTTTTGAACCTTCTCAAAATTTGATGATTTTGATGATTTCATCAGCAAGCTTGTGATGAATCTGGATACCAGATGTAAATAAGGAATATAGGTAAATGTTATATATTGATTGACTCATAAAACATGGGGTTTGGCGAATAAAACGGTTTGTCAGTATAAAATGTGTCCCTCTATTTATGATCACCATTAAATGTTGACACTCCATTTCGGTTGTTATATCCATCAGATTTAATCTTAGAGCTTGAAATTCAGTGCTTTTGGTTGTCGATTGTTAACAGATGTCGCTGGTTCCATACCTGTTCAACGAATTGCTCGGTGAGCTGGATCGTCCGGTGTACGACCACCCCTTGGCCTACCATCCCTACGAGCGGTTGAGCGTAGCTCCGCTGCGCGCCGGCTATCTGCGTCCGTGGCGCGCACTGCAGCAGGACAACAGCGGCGTGTCTTCCGTTGTCAACGACAAAGACGGCTTCAAGGTCAGCCTAGACGTCCAACAGTTCAAGCCTGAGGAGCTGTCTGTTAAGGTAGGCTAATTCAAAATTGTCTTGTTGGGTATAATATTGGCTTCATTCACCTATTTTTTGTTATTCTGGATCTCGTCAAACACTTACACAAAACACGGGCACATTACAAACATGAATAAAAACCAAAAACAATCGTTTCGCGGGCCCGTAATAATGTCCCGCTTCTTCAGGGATTTGTTGACTTTATTTTTTCCCGTCATACGCGGGCTGAACGCCTAACCATGACTCCCTGTCGCAATTTAATTACCTTTGAGAAAAATATTTATTTATACATGTAAATAACCCTGCAATGATTCACTTTTTATGTAACTTAAACATTTTCATCACATTTTCATACATTTGTAAATAATTAATAATCATATTTTGCATATGTGCCCCGTTTAATAATTCAATATGTTAAGATACCTGTTTGTCCCCATGCGTTACTTTTCCCAATGATGTATCAATATAATTTAATATAATAATTATGTATTGTTTTAATTTTCCATCCCTCTGAATATTTCACTTTAGTTATTAACCATTTAATCCCATGAATAGATATTCCATTATAATTCACAATAGCCTACTTAACATTTAATTAATTTAAAGATTCATCCTGTACAATTATCTCAGATCACATTTTATATATATAGCCTAAGTATTTAAAATTCAAAATTGATCCCATTTTATAACCAGAAGTGAACGTGTTTCCTCCAGAGAAAGTAACTTTGGGCTCAAGATTAGTGTTTTGTGTTTAGTTTTGTGAACCCTATAACAATCAACAGAGAAAGCACCTGGTGATGAGGACTCCTGGAGAAGACATGGCCTGTGTTAGATGTTTGGAGGGCACTGTCCCAAATTTCATTTAAATTTCCCATTTAAAATAGTGTTTAGACATTAACAGTCTAACATTTTATAGTCACCGGAGCCCAGATCAGTTATTTCCCTTATTTGGCCACCTCAAGAATAATTAATAATATCTGGGCGAAGATATATGTTGCTGAAGTGGTGAGATTGTTTCATTTAGTAGGCCTAACTACAAGCTTCAAGACTTCACCAATATAAATTACTTCAAGAATTACTAAAATATTTACTCATAAACTTTGAATCCGAAATAGGCTATTACTATTACAGCACATCAAATTACTATATATAAACTTTGAAAGAATATCAGGACTTTAAATATAGCCTAGAGAACTTTTGTTTATTGGCAACCATTTTGAATTTTATTGCATCTCAAAGACTATACCAACAGTGACTTTCATTAGTTTCATTAGAGATCACTAATTAGACTTTTATTAATATTAAATTCGTTTTTCATTGGCTTGTAGATCAATTCTAATTTATTTTATAATATTTATTTACTCAATTATCAAGAGTTTTATGGAATTTTGCCGGCACGATCAACTACACCCTGATACAGAACCCCTTGTGTATACCAATTGAGCTAAGCCACCATTATTGTATAATTCAACTATTAATTCAAATTTTAGAAAGTCCTTATGATTGTAACATATAATTGTTAGTCCCTTTCACATAATTAATAGTCAAAAACATATGTAAATTCCTTCAATAAACAATCTATCTACCCATTGTTAACAGCTGTTTCCTTTACCTAAGTTAAGTAGTTGTATAATAATGAACAGAACATAAGAGAAAAGGGTATTTAAATAACAAACAGTCAGTTGTCTCAAAACACCACCTTTGTTGTTGTTATATTAGTACACATATTTATTATTTCAACCCTAGAATGGTAAATAAAAAAAAAAAAATGAATTCGGCTGTGATATTATTTTGAATTAGAGTACCGGTACGGTATACATTATTTTCTCACGGATTTAGTACCGTGTGCCTTGGTCAACTACTCTTCTCAGGACCAAAGTTTTATAACTTTTATTGGTTGGAAAGTATGTGTGCAATTTAAAAGGTTTCATAACTTCTTAAAAGGAACATTTTTTTCTGTTAATGATTGCAAAATAAAATGTCACTTCATATTAAATTCTGCTACCTAGTATGAATTCTTAATTTCCATAATAAAATAAATGAGGGCATACCAACAGTGTTTTACTAGGCATATATGTGCAAAGACTCTATACAAACAAAAATTAGTGATTAGGATATATTGTAAGCATACATGTTGTTGAAATAGTTTAGAGCCTTTTTCTGAAACCAAATAACTTTCAAAAATTATATTGTAACCAAAAAAAGACAGAATGTGTGTCACGACATTCTTGGAACGATGCGTATGAGGTACAGTGATTGCTGATGCCCAAAAAATATATATTTTTTTATAAAAAGTACCAATCTGATAATTTTGTCAGCAATGAGTAAAATCTTATAACCCTTCCCATTTTTTCTTGAACAAATAGGTTATCTTACCTCTTGTCATTGGTGCAAATGTGTCAAACAAATTATGCTATTGTTTGACATAATTTACTTTTGCATAATTTACTTTATTTGAGCATAATTTGTTTGACACATTTGGACTATCAACGGAGGTAAGATAACCTAGTTAAGTCCTGAATATAGTCTAGGGGCCTTAACATGAATTTTTATTCAGTAATGTATCTTTTCAGGTGGTGGATGACTTCATCTGCATCGAAGGGAAGCACGAGGAGCGCAGTGACGAGCACGGCTTCATCTCTCGCCAGTTCACCCGGCGCTACAAGCTGCCTGACAACGTAGACAAGGCAGCACTGACCAGCTCCCTCTCGTCAGATGGGGTTCTGCAGCTGCAGGCTCCGAAGAAAGCGCTTCCCGGTGCCAAGGAACGCCCCATTCCCATCACTCAGACCAACAAGCCTGCCATCAAAGCCACTGGCAAGAAAAACGAGAAGAAGGTGGAGAAAATGGAGAGTTAAATAATTTTTTAGTGAATTTTGATTCGATTCTGTGTTAGTTCTTTTAAGTGTTTGTAAACTGAAAAGATTCTTGTCAAACTGAGTTTTGTTGTAAGTATCATTAATGTAAACTAGATGTTTTCTTGTTCCTAGTTTAAGTTTGTTCCCAATTCATTCTCTGATGTAATGAGTTTTGTTGTAAGTATTGAATATCATTAATGTATACTAGATTTTTGTTGTTCCTAGATTAAGTTTGTTCCCAATTCATTCTCTGATGTAATCTAGAGTGCTCTACGTGTAAGTTAAGACTGAAAAAAGTATATGTAAGACTGAAAGACTTAGTTTTTATACTGTAATAAATGTGCTGAACAAATTACTGTGTTTTATTTTATACTATAGTCCATCTGGTTATAAGTATATTGTTACTGTGTGGTAGGCGCTGCATTTGTCTGACGCATGTTTGAAGGAACAAGTGGGATCGTTCACAAGCAAGCGTGCGCCAAAACACGGCGCTCGTGGTATAGACTTAAAACACCGCGTTTGCAGTCCCAGGCATGTGACCATACACATGATCACAGTCGAGCGCACGATTTTGCCCTGTTGCCCTGTTGACATCGCCGTGCCGTGTTGAAAGTTATCCTTGTACAATGGAAGTGGACAACTTCTGTTTAGATGCAGTTCAAAACAAAGATGCATTTGGGATATAGAGTGTGAATACCCTTTTTAGCTTTTCCTCAATTAATTTGAAAACTTCCCAATTGTTTAACCAATCAGTTCAGCTCTACAAAAAGATAATTTAGGTGTATAAATTGTGATTCTACGTCCAACTGTTGCTGAGATATTAAAGTACTGAACGCAGTACATTGCCCAATGTTATCCTTATGGAGAATAGTTAAAAATTGATATCTCGATTATTTATTGATGAAACTTGATATGTGGCTTTGCTTCACTTCGTTTTGGTACCTATATTGATATTTGCACAAGAAAATAAGTTTTTGTTGATTGTCCCTGTGTGGTGCCGCCGAGTCTTCATAATTATTTGCTGGTTGGGAGCTTTTCAAATAATTTAACACGTGGCTTCAATCAAACTTTATCAACAATTTATACTAATTGATAACTCACTCAAGAAATACCAATAACACAGGAACATTGTTACTTATCAAAGAGATTAACAAATAATTGTGTCTACGTCTTAAATACCCCCGTCGCAGCAAACCTGCGTACTCAGCGAATTTCCTATGAATGAATATATTTCTTACTACCACATAAAGCCACTTACCAAGTTTCATAAAAATACTTAAATGAATAAGTGATATTATAGCATTTTATTTATTCTCTATAAGAATAACATTAGGGCTGAGAACGCAGGTTTGCTACAACAAGGAAGATAAAAATGCGGGTTTTTTGCAATTATCAATATAACTCAACCAGGTGAAGCTATATACCAAGTTTTAATGATTTATGTTCATAATTAAGGGAGATATAAAGCTTTCAGTATTCTCCATAAGAATAACATTAGGGATGAGAATGCAGGTTTGCTGCTAAGAGGATAATCAACAAAAAATCTATTTTTTGTGGAAATATCAATATACCAGTACTAGGTGAAGCCACCTACCAAGTTTCATCAATATACGTTCATAAATAATCGAGATATCAAATTTTAAATATTCTCCATAAGGATAACATTGGACAACATACTGTGTTTAGCACTTTGAATATCACGGCAACGGTTGGACGTAGAATCACAATTTAAACACCAAAATGATTGTTTTTTAGAGCTAAACTGATTGGTAAAAGCAAATGTGAAGTTTACATAGAAATGAACTGAGGAAAAGCCAAAAACCTTTTTCCTATAAGATTAACATGGGAGATTTTATGAGCAGGTTTTTTTGGATTTTCTCCGCAACCACTTAACCTAGGTTAATAATTCAAAATACCATATTATTTGTTTTTTTAAGCTCTATAACATGGTCAAAACAAAAATTAAGTTTTTTAAAAATTTTAGGGTGAAAAATGCAAAAAACTGATTTTTGGAAAATTTAAAACCCCCATAAACCCCCCTTCCCGTGGTCCGATATTTCTGGTTTTCGAACTTAGTCATGACTGTCACTTTACACATTTGAGCCAAAACGGACGTGTTTTACTCAAGTTATCGCGGTAACGGACACACATATATATATATATATATAAATTTGAACAAATAGTGTTTTTGGCATCTGGGGACCTCAAAACAAAAAGTTTTCATGGTCTCGGGCTTAAGTCTTACCATGAGACCTACGGTAATAGCTTCTTCCCTATAGGGGAAATTCGCTAAAAGGGAGGAGAGGGGACGCGGACCGGGGCCTACAAAACACAGTACATTGCCCAATGTTATCCTTATGGAGAATAATTAAAAACTGATATCTCGATTATTTATTGATGAAACTTGATAAGTGGCTTCGCTTCACTTAGTTTTAGTATATTGATATTTGCACAAGAAAATAAGTTTTTAGCGAATTTTCCCTATAGGGAAGAAGCTATTACCGTTGGTCTCATGGTAAGACTTAAGCCCGAGACCATGATAACTTTTTGTTTTAAGGTCCCCAGATGCCAAAAACACTTTGTTCAAATTTATTTATATTATATATCAGCGAATTTCCCCTATAGGGAAGAAGCTATTACCGTAGGTCTCATGGTAAGACTTAAGCCCGAGACCGTGAACAAATTTTTTTTTAGGTCCCCAGATGACAAACACTATTCGTTCAATATATATATACAGGGTGAGTTTCTACTGACGCCCATAACTTCGCCAGGGGATTCTAATGATAAAAAGGAACAAAAAAGTTCCAGTAAACGCTAGTCCGATTCCGAACCGTTTGGTCATAATTGAGAAATTTGTGTTTTCTGCAAAATATTGGACTTTGTCCCACTATTTACTTTATAAAAATGAAACCAGTTAACCTACCGATTGGTATTTAAAATAATTAGAAAGGGCATTAAATTTGCTATAAAACCATGGTTACATGTACAAATTTCATTTCATACATCGGTTCCTAGCCAAAGTGAAATGAAAAATATGCTATAATTAATTATTTAGGCTAAGTTTAAAGACCCTGTTTTGTTACTTTAACCTGGTGCAACGTGATGTCCAACTAGATAAAAAACTTCCTCATTTAATAAGCTTTAAATTGATATGCTATTTTAAACTGTTGTAGGTGGGAATGACAGAAAAACTACTATCAACCTAAATAAAAACACGGTTTACGAGTGAGGGTATTCTTATTAATAATACAAGGCAAATGACCACAAAATTATAATACGGTAACTCAATGTTTACTTTGCATTAACAAATTAATTACAAGCCTTCAGAATGAAAAAAGTTGATTGCTAGTTGAGTAAGTTTTCGAAATGACCACCACTTTGTCTGATGCAGATGCGGACACGTTTTCTCAGCTCTATCACAGTAAATCAGTGAGTAGATTATTATTAGTAGGTTTGTTACCTTGCTAAAACCAAATCAGTAAACAGTGTTTTACTTTAGTTTGGTGGTAGTTTTTCTGTCATTCCCACCTACAACAGTTTAAAATAGCATATCAATTTAAAGCTTATTAAATGAGGAAGTTTTTTATCTAGTTGGACATTGTGTTGCACCAAATTAAAGAAACAAAAAAGGGTCTTTAAACTTAAACTAAATAATTAATTATAGCATATTTTTTTATTTCAACTTGGCTAGGAACCGATGTATGAAATGAAATTTTTACATGTAACCTTGGTTTTATAGCAAATTTAATGCGCATTCTAATTATTTTAAATATCAATCGGTAGGTTAATTGGTTTCATTTTTATAAAGTAAATAGTGGGACAAAGTCCAATATTTTTTAGAAAACACAAATTTCTCAATTATGACCAAACGGTTCGGAATCGGACTAGCGTTTACTGGAACTTTTTTGTTCCTTTTTATCATTAGAATCCCCTGGCGAAGTTATGGGCGTCAGTAGAAACTCACCCTGTATATATATATTTATATATATATAGTAAATAGTGTATATATATATATATATAATATATATATATGTGTGTCCGTGAATGCGGTAACTTGAGTAAAAAACAACCGATTATGATGAAATTTGGTTCAAATGTGTTCAAGTGACATTTATGACTTTTAAGTTCGAAAACCATAAAAATTGGACTATGGGAAGGGGGGTTTATGGGGGTTTTAAATTTTCCAAAAATCAGTTTTTTGCATTTTTTACCTTAAAATTTTTAAAAAACTAATTTTGGTTTGAACCATGTTATAGACCTTAAAAAAACAAATAATATAGTTTTTTGAATTATTAACCTAGGTCAAGTGGATGCGGAGAAAATAAAAAAAAAACTCATAAAATCTCCCATGTTAATCTTATGGGAAAAAGGTTTTTGGCTTTTCCTAAGTTAATATTAATGTAAACTTCACATTTGCTTTTACCTATCTGTTCAGCTCCACAAAACAATCATTTTGGTGTTTAAATTGTGATTCTACGTCCAACCGTTGCAGAGATATTCAAAGTGCTAAACACAGTACGTTGTCCAATGTTATCCTTATGGAAAATAAATAAAATTTGATATCTCGATTATTTATGAATGTAGATTGATCAAACTTGGTATGTGGCTCCATGTAGTACTGGTATATTGATATTTGCACAAACAATTTATTTTTTGTTGATGATCCCAGTAGCAGCAAACCTGCATACTCAGCCCTAATGTTATTCTTATGGAGAATAAGTAAAGTTTTATATCTCCCTTAATTATTAACATAAATTAATAAAACTTAGTATGTAGCTTCACCTGGTTGAGTTAAATTGATAATTGCATAAAAACACATATTTTGTGTTCCTTGTTGCAGCAAACCTGCATACTCAGTCCTATGTTATTCTTATAGAGAATAAATAGAATACTATAGATCAATTATTTATTAATGTATTTTTATAAAACTTGGTAAGTGGCTTTATCTGGTAGTGAGAAACATATACATTCATTGGAAATTCGCTGAGTACGCAGGTTTGCTGCGACGGGGGTATATATATATATATCCAAAAAACCTACTCATAAAATCTCCCATGTTAATCTTATGGGAAAAAGGTTTTTGGCTTTTCCTCAATTTATTTTAATGTAAACTTCACATTTGCTTTTATCAATCTGTTCAGTTCCACAAAACAATCATTTTGGTGTTTAAATTGTGATTCTACGCCAACTGTTCCAGAGATATTCAAAGTGCTAAACACAGTATGTTGTCCAATGTTATCCTTATGGAGAATAAATAAAATTGTACTTCTCGATTATTTATGAATGTATGTTGATGAAACTTGGTATGTGCCTTCACGTAGTACTGGTTTATTGATATTTGCACAAAAAATTGATATTTTGTTGATTATTCCCGTAGCAGCTAACCTGCGTACTCAGCCCCCATGTTATTCTTATGGAGAAAAAGTCAAATGTAATGACTCAATTATGAACATAAATTAATAAAACTTGGTATGTAGCTTCACTTGGTTGAGTTATATTGATAATTATATAAAAACCCATTTTTTTGTTCCTTGTTGCAGCAAACCTGCTTTCTCAGCCCCCGTGTTGTTCTTATGGAGAATAACTAAAATGTTATATAGTGCTTATTTATGAATTAATATTGATGAAACTTGGTATGTGGCTTCGCCTAGTTAAATTCCATTTATATTTGCAAAAAACCAATTGTTTGAGTTCCTTGTTTCAGCAAATCTACGTACTCATTACCTATGTTATTTTTATATGGTGAATAATTAAAATCGCTTATATGTGAATATATTTTTATGAAACTTGTTATGCAGCTTTATGTGGTATTAAGACATATATTAGGCATTATTTTTATGAAACTTGTTATGCAGCTTTGTGTGGTATTAAGACATATATTAGGCATTGGAAATTCGCTGAGTACGCAGGTTTGCTGCGACGGGGGTATTGTTGATTGTCCCTGTGTGGTGCCGCCGAGTCTTCATAATTATTTGCCAGTTGGGAGCTTTTCAAATAATTTAACACGTGGCTTCAATCAAACAAACTTTATCAACAATTTATACTAATTCATAACTCACTCAAGAAATACCAATAACACAGGAACATTGTTAATTATCAAAGAGATTACCAAATAATTGTGCCTACATCTTAAAAAGGGAGGAGAGGGGACGCGGACCAGGGCCTACATCTTCGTACGGCGCAAGGCTAGTGTGGTTGCACCACCGGTGGAAAATGTACACCACTACTTGTCTCTTCAGCCGACTGCTCAAGCGTTCAGAACGGATGCTCTACTGATGTCGATGTCGTTGAAAAATCTGCTCTCGGCCAATCAGAGAGCACAGATGCTCTGCTGATGTCATTGAAAAATCTGCTCTCGGCCAATCAGAGAGCACAGATGCTCTGCTGATGTCGTTGAAAAATCTGCTCTCAGCCAATCAGAGAACACAGATGCTCTGCTGATGTCGTTGAAAATCTGCTCTTGGCCAATCAGAGAGCACAGATGCTCTGCTGATGTCGTTGAAAAATCTGCTCTTGGCCAATCAGAGAGCACGGCCTGCGCGAGGCTACAGCTGACGATCAGCAGTTTAACAACAGTGCAAGGCTACTGCACTATTCCAGCTTAAAAAATTTCACAATAATATTTGACAATGATTTGATTTCAGTTGTCTGTGCATTACCTTTAATTAAAACAATTGGCATTAATCCTGGATTACTGGAAATCATTGTAGTATTCAAATATGTGTACAAAATACAATAGTGTACAAATTGTTGTATACAAATATTATTTCTAGTGTCAATTTTCCTTAGATTAAATTCATGAAATTTAATTAGCAAATAAATTTCACAGGATATAATAATTACATCTGCTTCAGGGGTGGGTAGTCACACTCCCCCCACCCCCACCTTTAGTTCATGCTGTCCTCAGCATGAGGGGCCATCACACTCGGTGATACTGCACACAGACTCCTCAAAGAGGTCGCACTGCCAATCTGGGTCTCTGGAGACCGTGCTGGATTACCAAGCCAAAGTGTTGCTGTCATCAAATCCTTTGACAAATTTAGAAAACTCACACTCGTGATTTTGCTATTGTGGGTAAATTACAAAGATATTAATTTAATTCAAGCAACAGTCGCTTTGCCCCAGTGGCTCTTAAAGTTCCCATCCCACGTTAATCTTATGGAGCTTATATATTAAAAACAAAAGACAGCGACCCTGACCATTCTGGTTGATTTGCATAATTAATTTTTTAAATGACAGTTAATTATGTCTAGATATGTCATCACCCATCCAAACTAACATATCATCAATGGGCTTTGCCCCAGTGGCTCTTAAAGTCACTATGTTAAGCTTATGGAGGAAGTTTGTTTATATCAGATGATTTCTTAAAACATATGTTCATTAAGTAAGAGGGTTCATTTGGTTTACCAAAGAATAATGCAGCAAAAAATGCAACTCCTTTCTTTTTCTCCTATCTACAGGTCTTTATTAGTGAATTTCCTATGGAAAAGTGAACTATTAGCATGATCCGTATGGTGAAACTTAAGCCCGGGACAACCATTGAATTTCCTAATGACCCCCTAAACATGGAGTTATTCAAGAAAATGTACATCGGCTAAACACAGTACATTGTCTTATGGGGTTTTTACATTAGAAAAGCATGTTATTCATTTGTTGGTGTATCTGTATCATCCCCAGCAACCTCGCGCCTACTTTCAAGCCTGACTGGACCTTCTCCTAACCTTATAATGCGCAAAATTGTATTCCTAACATTGCAATTAAATGAAACCAGGAGCATCAGAACAGCCAAAAAATCAATGTTTTCAGATTTCAATAAAATTAGAAAAAATGTATGTTTTTATACTGGTTTTGAGTTTTAAAAGTTTCGTATATGGAAATTCACTTCCCTCACATCAGCGTTCTGCGTGCGAACTCGTATTTTTCTTAGTATCATCTTTCTTATATATTAACAAACTTTTGCAAAACTAAAGAAAGCTACCTTGACCGCTCTACTGGTACGATTTCCTTGCTATGTCTCATTTTTTTCTAGCTACCTCTAAATGTGTCATCAGACATAGAAAAAAGATTTTGTTGACTTGGCTTATCGTTACTCTTATTAGCGAATTTCCCCTATAGGGAAGAAGCTATTACCGTAGTCGGCATGGTAAGACCTAGGCCCGGGACCATGATAAATTTTCGTTTTGAGGTCCCCAGACCCCAAAAACACCATTCGTTCGAAACTGTATATATATATATATATATATATATATATATATATATGTGTGTCCGTGAGCACGATAACTCTTGTAAAAATTATCCGATTTTGATGAAATTTGGTATAAACGTGTAAAGCAACATTTATGACTAAGTTCGAAAACCAGCCAGATCGCTCTATCCAAAGGGGTATTTTGGGGGGGTTTTGTACCCCAAAAATGGGTTTTTTGAACTTTTTACACATAATTTTTGAAATAGTCAAACTTTAGGTTTCCCCATTGGATTCAGCTTAAAAAAACACACAATTTGGTATTTTGATCATTTCTCTACGTCAGTTGGTTACCGAGATATTGAAAGTGCTAAACACAGTACGTTGTCTAATGTTATTCTTATGGAGGAAAATCAAAATTTTATATCTCGCTTATTTATGAACGTATACTGACGAAACTTGGTATACGGCTTCATCTGGTTGTGGACCATTGATATTTGCTCAAAAAAAATTTTTTTACCCAAGGCTCCCATAGCAGCAAACCTGCGTACTCAGCTCCATGTTATTCTTATGGAGAATAAGTAACGTGTTATCTGCCTTCATTATGAAAATAAATTAATGTAATTTGGTATGTGGCTTTACCTACATGAGTTATATTGATATTTGTATAAAATCCCATTTTTTTTGTTCCTTGCTTCAGCAAACCTGCATACTCAGCCGCCATGTTATTCTTATGGAGAATAATTAAAATGTCATAAATTGTTTATTTATGAATGTATATTGATGAAACTTGGTATGTGGCTTTATGTGGTATTAAGATACATATATATGCATTTATGTGGTATTAAGATACATATATATGCATTGAAAATTCGCTGAGTATGCAGGTTAGCTGCTATGGGGGTATATATATAACATTTTGATCGACCCCCCAAAACGAGTTCGGTGGGTCACGTTAGGAACTTCTGTGGTGGTCCCGGGCTAAAGTTTCACCGTGCGGGTCATGCTAATAGTTCACTTACCAAAGTAAATTCACTAATTATGTGTAATTTTTAATAATTAAAATATTAGGGAGTTGTAACAGCATGACATGAAAAAGTCAGTAACCGAGAACTTTTTTATTTTTGAGGATCTTTGGATATGCCCTTTTACGGTCGACTGCTATTGTCTCATGTAGACCTACTCAAAGCTCATGCAATGGATTAGTTACACTCTTGACAACCAACGGTTTGGGCCTTCACGCCTCCATCCAATAGTTATGGGCTATTGAGGAACCCCCATTTGCTAGTAAGCAGTCCTTAGCTGAAGAAACATTTGAAAAAATTTTATGTCAACTCATACTCGCACTCATGAAGAGAGATATGTAATCTCTCTGCCCTTTTCAGACGACCCGTCAAAATTGGGTGACTCAGATAAATTTGCAAAATCCATCCTTTTGTCTTTGGAAAGCAAGTCCGTAAGAATCCTGAATTTAAGCAGTCTGTAAACCTTTTGAGGGGTTAAATTGATTGAATTGAATAAATTTGAAATTATACTCGCTTAGCTAGTTAGAGGTAACTCATAGGACCGTGGATTGGAATGAACACAGATCAAGGAAATGAAAACACTTTAATATACATGATAAATATAATCCAACTATAATAAATGATAGAACAGAATACTATAAAAGGTGCACTTAAGCCTCCTGGACAATTTATGTATCTAGGGAGTCCTTAATCCCTGATAAACACATATAGTTTGTTCCACTTTCTCACTCCATGTGCATTTAATACATTTAAAATATTCACTTTGCACTTTAATTCTCCTAACCTCTACTCTTACAGTATAATAATGGTCTCTCAAGACAAAGGCCTGAACCACAATGACTTATGCATTTATAACATAATCAAGACATGACATAAAGGTTCCTTAGAATATTCACAAAACACATACATAAAATAACCCCATAAAATAAAGCTTTCTATCTCTCCCTTGTTTAGTTATTATCAATATTCACGAATAGTTCCTGTGATATTCTGAACAAAGGAGCAAAACACACTAAATAAAATCTTCTAATAAACCCTTTATATATCTGACATATAAAATATCTAATGCTTTATACATTCAACTTTCACTTGATATACTGAATAAGGAATCAGCATACACTAAATGGAGTTATCTAAAACCCTTCTATATATCCGACATAAAATTAAAATCCTGTAATAAACCCTTTATATTTTGACATATTAATGATCTAATATTTTGTACATCCAACATTCATTTGGTATACTGAATAAAGAATCAATATACATTAAACAGAATTATCTAACAACCCCTTTATGTATATCCAACACATTATTAACCTAATACTTTATACATTCAACCCCACATAGCATGGCGGGTTCTTAACTTGCATTCTGATATCACCCCTTTTGTTTATATTAGTTAGATATTTTATCTCTTCGGGATATCTTATAATTCTCCTGCATTTACAATTTTTATTATTATTATAGTTTATTTTTAACTCCTGCTAGCTATTATTTCTTGGCTTCTTTTATTTAAGTTCGTCTTTTAATAATTTATTTAATATATCCTATCTGTGCACCTTTTTTTAATAAAGTGGGAACATACCCAGATATTTTTGGAGATCTCTGTGACACCTCACGTCCCTTGCGCCCGGTCGTCCTGTTGTCCTCCTGTCCTCGTCCCTCCGGGCCGCGTCGTAGGTCCGGTACCTCGGAGTTCCGCTCCCCCTGGGGTTGACGGCGGGTGGGTAGACGTCGGTCGGTGTCCTCACTGATGTTCTCAGAAGATGGACCCAGAAGATGGACTCGGGTGCGATGGAATCTCGTCGAGTGAAGTGATAGAGTGTCGTAAGGTACTGGTAGAAGTTATCGAACTCCCGGGTGCCCTCAGGTGCATTTCACTTTCCTGAAGACTTTCTGTTCCTACTCGGTCCGGAACAGCCCAGAAGAAGCTTCCCAGTGTCTACCTTACTCTCCCAAAACTCTCCGAAGACTGTTCTTTTCTTTTTCTCCCTCTATCGCCATCTTCCCCTCCAATCCGTCATCGTTACGCCTCCTAACCAATCGGTGATCGATGCATCCGATACCTCCATATTATTGGTCATCCTTTTCCTGATCGGCCTACTAGTTCGACGAAATGGGCGTGTCGCTGACCGTAAGTAATTTTATTCTCTTAGCATGCTTGGATCATGGGATTGTTTGATTTTCTTAACGTTGTTCTCAAGGGTTTTGATTTTCAGCTTGATCATTATCGAGGATCGTAATTCTATACGTCCTGTTGTTCGCCGAGGAGTCGTGACTTCCCGTGGGAGCGTAATGATTTGATTCGATCTGTCTCTGCTTTCATAATTATTATTTTAAAGTAAAGGAGTAATTGTGTTTTAAATTTTATTCTATAATTTCTTTAATTATTTATATATATTTAAATTCCCCTTGTTTATATTCCGCCGCCGCCATTTTAACTTGGTCCCCAAGTTAATCAAATTGTAATATGTGTTTTGAGGTTGTTTATTGTTGACGTTGGTTGTAGTCCCTCGTGGGTAGCAACATTCTGAGTTTTATGGCTTGTATGTTTAGGCAATATATTAGGATGAGGCATAGTATAGTCAGTAAAATATTCCATGTTAGGAGCATGTAAAATAGTAGTCTTGTATTGTTAAATAGGTCGAAGTCATTATTTTTCAATGATATGTGCTGTATTTTCTCCATTTTTGTTAAAACAAATGTTGGGTTCGTGATGTTCCAATCCGTGTCTAATATTTCCGTTAGGTTGTCAAACTCGTGATGAATTCCTGATTCGAGTGTGAACAATTTTAGGGTTTTTAATTTTGTCCAAGCTGCTGGTATCAGGTTTACGTAATGTGGTGGGTCATTGTCTGTTCTGTCACAAGGTCGTATCTTTGTTAATAGTAATAAATTGTCCATTAGTAATTCACATTCGCACGGTATTGTTACCTGTAGAGTTCCTGTGCTCATTTTTGGTAATTTCCTGGTATTAGTTGAGTTGTCGCATATTAAATCTAGGTCTTGCTGGACGTTGGTGATTAAGTATTGATTTGGGAATAATTCGGTGATTATGGGGTATTGGGGTTGATTTTCACATATAAAATGACAGTTTTCTTGTAGTTTATCGATTGATGCGGAATTGAGAATTAAATGTAGGCATAGCTGCATTTTGTTTGCGATAATTGTGGTTCTTGGGATTTTGCATAATGGGTACGATTTTTCGTTACAATGGCTATCTGTCATGGTTATTACTTTCGTATATGTTTTGGTTTTGAAAATGATGTTTTCTTCCATGTGCAGGGAACATATTTTGTGTTCCCAAATCAGGGGAGTGTTTATTGTTTTGTAAACTTCGCCCTGTGCGTTCGATTTTATTAAGGGCACATTCAGCCTTGCCACTAGTGTGTTCTGAATTATTTTGCAATGGTTTATCTTCAATCTGTAATATAAGTATACGTCTGTTAATGGTATTGCTAGAGTGAGGCCTTTAGTTTTCGCTTTATTTGCTAAATCATGCAACGTTGTAGTTAAGTTCTGTGGAGGTACCATTTTTTCAGATAGTAGGTTTATGTGACATTTTTCTAGTATTTCCCTTTTAGTATCTTGGTAGTAATTGTATAAAATATAGTTCCATGTTTCTTGTATAGTAGCATATATCTCATGTAAAATCTCTGCATTATTTATTGATTTCATTCCCAGTAGATTTTGTTTTACGGCATTGAATCCCTGATGTACCTTAGTTGCTAAATGTTCCACGTTTTTACTAAAGTTATTTAAGTTACTCGTGGTTTTTACCAAATCTTGGTACTGGGTCCCTACGGAATCGATAATTTGGTTGGTATGTTCTTCAATTCCCTTTTGGTTTTCATAGATGTTGTTTATTTGTCCCTTCGTGGCGACATTGCAGCACCATTCGAAGAAATTCTGGAGGAATAATAATCCTCTTCTGTTTCTTGAGTTTAGGATAGTTCGATTGGTCAATGTAGCGTCGCTGTATTGGGATTTAATTTGTTCATTTATGAGGTCACGCAATGTCATCAGGTTTCTTTGAAATAAACAATAGTCATCTTTGTGTTGTCGGCAGTTCGTCCAGTTCGATTCCGTCGTCCAGTCGTATGATTGGGGCTCAAGGAAAAATTGAGTTGAGAATATCAAGGGGATTATTGTTTCGTATGGGATGTAATCTGTCCGTTGTTGAAAGTGATGGCCTGAGAATATTTGGTACCTAGTCTTATTTTCTGCCCATGTACCTGAGAGTGTGTATAGTATAATTGTCGTGGTGATTAGGAGTGCTGTCGACGTTGACGCCTTCATCTTGTGAGGTTCGTCCAATATCTGTGCCGCAAAATTATGTTAATATTATTATTTTATTTGTGTGTAGGGATTTTTCATTGTTATTCTAAGTTTTTTCTGTGTCTTATTTTGTTTATTCAGTCCCTGTCCAGTTTGTAGTGTTATATTCACGGTTGTATTAAGTTTTTATTTTTCCTAAGTTTTAATCGATAATCGATTATTAGTTTAGCTTGTCAATTGCTGTGCTGTTACAGACATAACACGGGTGATCAGGCCGTTATATATCCCTAATTGCCAGTAATTGGTTTGGCTACGTTATTTTGTCATCTGAAAGTGATGAGTGTTCCTCGTGGTTAGACAGTGTGTAGTGAGCAGTGCTACATGCCTGGATCGCCTGGCGTCGTCTTATCTCCAAGAATGCTGTGTCTTGTTGTCTTGGAAAGTCGGCCATTTTGAATCCGTGGGCGCCTGTGTCCCTGTCGGATTAATACGGTTGTGTCGTGCCCATTATGTTGCGAGATATGGTTCCGTTCGTGTCTACTGCTGTTTTATGGTAACTCGTACTATTGATTGGCGTTGTGCATTGTCAGTGATATATCGATTTGTGATTTTAAAAGTGTTATGTTGTCCCTTTTTCTTGGATAATCTTATTCGAGGTATTTTTATTTCAATTATTTGTAGATTGAGTGTAAATCAAGTGTCGAATGTGTCCTATCACTAGATCGCCCTCTTGAAATATCTTGGTGTGTTCCCATGGGTATGTTTAAGCATTCCAAGTTGTGGGTAATGTTAAATGTTCCAACTCCTTTACTTGGCGGCTGGGTTCTAGCGGAAATTTTCCCTTTGCAGATATATGTATATATTTTTTCGTTTTTGCTCGCTAAACTCCCTTTGGATTTTGTTTATTAAATTAGCAGAGACTAAATACTATTTTTAGTTCTATGATTTTGTATATTTTAATTTACTTGCGAATTCCAATTTCCTTTTTAATGGTAATTGTTGATAGGCCACCTTATTCGTCGGGATTAGAATTTACTATTGGCTGTCACAAAAATACATTTTAACTAGTATTTTATATTCCTGTGAGACTCAATAGTTGTTTATAAATTATATTAATTTTTATATACTTGGGAGGTAATTCGTGTTAATTCGTTTTAATTATTTATTGATTGTAGATACTCCGATATAATTCTTGGCGGCGTTAGTATGATGATAACTCTTAAACAATGTTGTATGTTGTTTGATTTTTGACCAAGATTTCGTGTTTGAAGATGCGTTGATGTAACTCTTGAGGTGATATATTTTCTTTAAGGATGGGTTTTGATTTTTCGGGGGTGGCATTAGTTACTCATTTCCCTCGATGTATTGCCATCCATTAAATTATATGTAACGGTAGTCTATTTTGATTCGGGATCGGCATTTTGTAATTCTTGAATATTATATGGTGTTGTTTTTTGATCGATCCTTCTTAAATAGATTAATCCTTATCTTGTGTATAAGGTATATTTTCAGACATAGGCCTATTTGTTTGACTGTGTGTGTGTTTATGAGTTGACTAGTAGTTATTATAGTTAAGTCTAGGGCTAAAAAGGTGGCTAGACCTCCTTCCCATCGGGTCTTAATATAAGTGGCTTCAAATTTTTTTGTTGCTAGGGGTTAATTCCCCCCCGGTGGGTTTTTCTAAGTTATATTAATTATAAGTGAAGGAATTCTATTCCGGCGTAATTTTTACGCTTTAGGCTTAAGCTGGTGTCTGAGTGGCTTTATTTTTAAGTCGTTTGAGTGTTGTCTGAAGGTATTCCTGTACACGTTAAGGTATTAGTCTTTGGGTTTTTTAAATATTTATCTGCGGCTGAATGGTTTCATTCTAGCTATATGTACTGGTTCGTTGATCAGTCTCCCTCTCTTTTCGAGTAAACCATATAAGTAGTGTCATTTATTTTGTCCGTAATGAAGTATGGCCCTCTGTAAACATTATTGAACTTGTTATAAGCTCCTTTGAAATCCTTCGGATTTTGTATTAAAACTTCGTCACCGATTTGTGGATTTAGATCTCGTTTTGTTGAATCGAAATGTTTTTTCTGGGAATCTTGTGCTTTTTTAAGTATCGTTGGGATTTCCCGTCGTACCCTTTGAATATTTTTGATTTCTCTGATTATGTCAGGGTCCTGGTCTTTTTGTATATGTAAATAATCCGATGGCATGTTTGCCTGTCTGCCATACATTAAAAAGAATGGCGTATACCCCGTGGATCGGTTAACGCTTGTATTATAAGTGAAGGTGACATATTTTACGTAATCTGACCATTTGTTTGGTTCGCCTTCAATATAGTGACTTATCGTTTTTTTGAAAATAAGATTCATTCTTTCCGTTAGGCCTTGTATCCTGTACATATAAGGTGGACTCGGGTGTTGATGAATTCCTAAACTTAATAAGAGTTCTTTAAGTACGTTACCCATGAAGTGGGTGCCTTGGTCGTGCGTGATGACCTTGGGACATCCATATTGACAGAATAAATCCAGTAAAACATTCGCTGTGGTTTTTGTATCAGCTGATCTCGTGCATTTTGCGAAAATCATTCTTGTTGTCGGGCAAGTAATCATTAAAATGTATTTATATCCTCTGCTCTGTGTGATCGGCCCCATGTAATCAATAATTAGTCTTTCAAATGGCGTCGTGGGTGGTACTTGTGGAGTTAATTTATCGTACTGCTTGTAAGTGGGAGTTCGTTTTAATTGGCATTGTTCACATGTATTAGTATAATGTTGGATATCTTTTGTCATATCTGGCCAATAATAACGTTCTTTAATTTTTTGTGTGGTCTTGAATGCCGAGAAATGTCCTCCGGAATATACATTATCGTGAAATGATTGTACGATATCCTGTACCTTATCCCGCGGTATTGCGAGTAAGTAGTTATTCGTCCTGCCATTAAATTGCTTGAAATATAATAATCCGTTTCGTTCTTCGTATTTTCGACTTTGGTTTCGTATTTTTTTTGGGACTGTGTCCGGTGAAATCTTTGCTAATTTGATAAGTTTTAGGTATGGATCCTTAGCTTGTAATTCTTCATAATTTTCTGTCTTAATTTCCTGTATGTTTAAGGTGATTTCGAAGGGGTCCTCCTCGAGTGTGTCTTGGGGTGGATTCCTCGAAAGACTGTCCGCTAACGTGTTCGTCGTTCCTTTCTTATATTTGACATCTATATCGTAATCAACTAGTGATAGCGCCAGTCGGTTTAATCTGGATGATGTATGCTTAAAATTCTTGTAATGAACTAGTGCTTGACAGTCCGTGTGGATAGTTATCTTGCGTCCTAGTGTAAACTCTCGCCAGTAATTTACGGCGTATACTAAGCTCATCATCTCTCGTTCGGCGTTTGAGTACCGTTGTTGTGTTTCCGTATATTTTTTTGACAGATAAGCAATCGGATGTTGTTTGTTTGTTTCGGGATCCGTTTGAGTGAGGCAAGCCCCGAGCGCGTTTAAGCTTGAATCCACATAAATACTTGATTCCCAGTCGTCGTTCCAATGTTTTAGTAGGGGTGGATTTGTCAAAATTTTCTTAATTTCTATAAATGCCTTTTCGCAGTCGTCTGACCATTTAAATGGTATATTTTTATTTGAATCCTTTATTAAGTTGGTGAGGGGTAGTGTTATTTCCGCATAGTTTTTTTATGTGTTTCCTGAAGAATGATGAAGAGCCCAAAAACTGTCTTACTTTCCTAATGCAATTTGGCCTATTAAATTCTTGTATTGCTGCTACGGTAGACTTTTGAGGCAATATACCTTGGGTCGATACTGTGTATCCCAAGATATCTACTTGTTCGTATAAAAATTTACATTTTTTTGTGTTGAGCTTCAAGTTTGCCTCATGTAAGATATTTAAAATAGTTTCTAAATTTTGTAGATCTTGTTCAAAGTTCTTGCCATATACTATGACGTCATCTATATAACATACTACTTTGTTGTATAGGTGTTTATTCAGTAATGCTAATATCGCTTTACTGAATAGTGCAGACGATGTTTTTAGCCCCATTACTAATCTTTTATATCTCATGAGCTTGTCTGTCGTTTTGATTGTTAATAAATGCCTATCTTCCTCTCGTACCAATAATTGGTGATATGCCCCTTTTAAATCCAATTTTGTGAAAGAGTTTGCGTTGTTTAAGCTGTTTAGTACCAGATTTACGGACGGAGTAGGGTATATGGACGGTTTTAAAATTTGATTTATTTTCCTCATGTCTGCCACCAAGCGTGGTGTTTTATCCTTATTGTGTGTTATAAACACCGGGCTTGAATATTCGCAGTATTCGGGACATTCTTCCAGTATGTCCGCTTCCTGTAGTTCTTGTAATATTTTATTTAAAGCTTCCCTCTCCTGTTTGCTTTGTTTATAAGGCGGTGTATTTACTGGTTGTGAGTTTGGGATGGTTTCTAGTGAGACTGGGGGCAGTTTAGCTGGGGTTAGATCCTTAATTTTTGTCGTAAACATAGCCTTATATTTCTGTAGTAATTTGATTACCCTGTTGTGTTGTTCTGTCGTGAGGTGGGGTGAGATGTCGAAACATATGTTGTCCTTATCTTTAAGGATTTGTTTTCCCGGGTTATTGTTGTATTTTATCTGATGGGGTTCGTTTTCCTGTCGACCTACATTTGTGTTGTGTGGCTCCGTGCAGTAACCTAATATTGTGTTGGCATTTATGTGTTTAGGTGTGTTTGATGCATTGTAAATATTTAAATAATTGCTTGTTTTATCTGCTCCTTCTATGGGATATATGTGGCACCTCTTCTTTTCCTGTAATGATTTTTCTTGCTCGAAAACTGCTTCCTTGCTTATCCTCTGTTGTATCTGTATCCTCCTATGTTGATGTGGTGCGATGACTAAATCCTGTTCACATCTGATGTCAATAATGTTTGTTTTGTTGGTGGTTTGATGACATTTTACGCTTTCAATTTCAAATAGCCATTTTTTATCCATTTTAATTTTATGCTTGTAATCCCCTAAGTTAAATACAATTTCCTTGGTGTTATAATTTAATTCAATTTTGTTTCTGTTCAAAAATCGATTGCCTAAAATTATGGAACTGTTTGTATCGGGTGTAACATATAGCGTTTCCTTGACTATGATATTACTGATCTCCAACATTATTTCCGTGGTCCCTAGGATGTTGATGGGGGTGTTATTGGCTGATACGACTGTAGGTACCCTGTTGTGTTTGATATTTTCCTCCCTTACTAACTTTGAATTTATTAAATTTATGTTGGAGCCCGTGTCTATTATGCACTGTATGGTCTCGTGTGGGCGGTTAGCTAGCTTCGCATTTAAGGTTAGTACAGGGGTTTTTTTTGATTCCTTGTCTTGTATTTTAAACAATGTTTCGTGTATTTTCTTCCCCTCTAATTTTCCCCTTTTCCTCGGTTTATGGATCCTTCCTTCCGCTATTTGTGAGATATCGCACGCATGTACTGTGTGTTGTTCCTTTAATATTTTCCGTATTTCTTCCTTCTCCTGTTCTCCTAGAATCTGTTCATTTTCCTTGTTCCCTCCGTTATCGGTCTGCTTTGTTGTCCTTTTATTTGTGGCCTGTCTGGTGGTGACTGTAATTGCTCTGTTTTGATGCTCGTAGTTCCCTCTTCTTCCCCCGTGGTATTGTGTGGAAATATTTTCTTTTCTTCCCTCTTCTGTTTGCGTGGGTTTCCTCTTTGGTTGCTTCTTGTTTATAGCTTCTTCTAGTGTCGGAAATTCCTTTTTGTAATCCGTGATATGGAATCGGTTGTTGCCATTGTTTTGAGATTTAATGTTAAATGGTGTGGGAGACCCCTTTGTTCTGTTAGTATAAAGTGGCTCCCTCATTACGCGTTTTTTTGTTTTGTCTGGAATTTCCCTAATTTAAAACACTCTTCCCTAGAATGATTTGTCATTCGGCAATGATCACAATACGTGTTTCTCATTCGGGTGTTCTGTGTCCTCGCATTTTTATATTTGCAGTCCTGTGTACGATGGTTGGTCCTTTTACATATATTACATTGGTAATCGCCATTCCTATAGCTGTAATTTGTTAGTTGTTGTCTTCCCCCGTAGTATGTGTTCCCCGTTCCCCTACGCATGTGGGTGAGGTGTCCGTGTGCGGAGAGTGGATGTCCTGTGTAGTGCGCCTGGTGTGCAGTAGGCCAAGGTCGCCTGCCGCCAGCCATGTTGTGTGTCGGTGCTCCGTCGCTCCTCCAGGTCGACGCCCTGTTGTTTATGTCTGGGGCCCTGACGTCACGTGCTTGATAAGTGTGGTGTGGTGTGGTCACGGTCCTCGGGTGGTGTGGTTGTGGTCGTTGATAATTGGGGTAGCTGGGTGGCGGTGGTTGTTGTGGGTACCTCTGGACGTTCATGTTACTTATTACTTGGGTTAAGGTTTTTATTTCCTCTTCTAAATGATTTATTTCCTGTCTGTCCCTAGTGTTTCCTCTGCTTTGTCCTTCCATTTGTATCCTGTTATATTTCTCCCTGTTTACTGCCCTAATTTCCAATTGTAACTCTATGTTTTTAAGGCTGTTTTCTAATTCTTCTAAGGTTTCGCAAGGTTCAGTTAAGATTTTGTCACAAAATTCCGGTTTTAATCCTTGGATTATGTATTGTATTACCCTTTTTTCTGACATATCCGGTTCGTGTCTCCTACATAATGTTAGAATTTCCAGATAGTAAGTAAGGACAGGTTGTTCCCTACCTTGTACCTTTTTATCTAAGATACTCTGAAGCGTGGTTGCCTGGGCTGCTGGGGTGAATGTTGTTATAAATTTTCCCTTTAGGGTTTCCCAGTTGTCGGGTCTACCATTTTTTGTGTAATGTCTATACCATGTAAGCGCTGTTCCTGTTAGGTGGGCTGGGAATATGTTTAGTTTGGTTTCGTTCTGCCAGTGGTTAGATTGCGCCGCGATTTCATACTTATCGATAAATTCATTAGGATTTTCGGACGGTAGGCCGTGGTAAGTACCCGCTGATATGAGGGGTAGTTTTTCCTTAACTGTTGCCATGTTTTGTGCGGGGTTTGGTAAATTGTTTCTTGAAGGGCCTTCGTTACTTTCTACTGCTGTTTGTGAGCTTAGTGAAAGTGTGTCGGGGAAATTTATGTCCTCGTATTCCGTGTCGGAACTCTCGTCGCTTGCCGGGTTGTCGTACAAGTTTTCCCTATCTTGTAGAAATTGTTGGATTCTTGTTAGTGATGGATATTTAATTAATTCGATTTCTGTGAGATATTTCCTGCCTAATAGTTTCCTTATAATGTACTTCCTTTCCTCTGTTATCGGTGTTTTAAGAAACGCTTTGAGATCGGCTACCACGGGACGTAAAATGGCTACGGTGTCTTCTTCCCTACACTTTATGTTAAACTTTGTTAGGATATATATGAGGTGTTCCTTACTCACCCTATATATGTCTGTCGGTAAAGTTATTCCTGTTTCCGGCATTTCATTTCTTAAGATCGTGATTCCCTAAGCGTGTGGCGTTTATTTTTATAATTATCGTTTATTTATTTGGGGGAATTTTCCTAACTAGTAATTGGGGTATTATGTTTTCTGGTTTTAGGTTAATATTAAAATTTTGTTTTTTTTTTGTTTTTACAGGTTTATTAGTTTATTAATCCCTATATTATTATCCTATTAAAATTCGTTTCCCTTTCCTGGTTTTACCAAAATATACCCTGTCACACTTAAATATATGTAAAACACCTTCTTATATTCTACACATGTGCTCTCACTGTGTTCATTCCATCCTTGATAATTAAATCAAAACTGGCTGTCTCCACCATGTAAACCTTTTGAGGGGTTAAATTGATTGAATTGAATAAATTTGAAATTATACTCGCTTAGCTAGTTAGAGGTAACTCATAGGACCGTGGATTGGAATGAACACAGATCAAGGAAATGAAAACACTTTAATATACATGATAAATATAATCCAACTATAATAAATGATAGAACAGAATACTATAAAAGGTGCACTTAAGCCTCCTGGACAATTTATGTATCTAGGGAGTCCTTAATCCCTGATAAACACATATAGTTTGTTCCACTTTCTCACTCCATGTGCATTTAATACATTTAAAATATTCACTTTGCACTTTAATTCTCCTAACCTCTACTCTTACAGTATAATAATGGTCTCTCAAGACAAAGGCCTGAACCACAATGACTTATGCATTTATAACATAATCAAGACATGACATAAAGGTTCCTTAGAATATTCACAAAACACATACATAAAATAACCCCATAAAATAAAGCTTTCTATCTCTCCCTTGTTTAGTTATTATCAATATTCACGAATAGTTCCTGTGATATTCTGAACAAAGGAGCAAAACACACTAAATAAAATCTTCTAATAAACCCTTTATATATCTGACATATAAAATATCTAATGCTTTATACATTCAACTTTCACTTGATATACTGAATAAGGAATCAGCATACACTAAATGGAGTTATCTAAAACCCTTCTATATATCCGACATAAAATTAAAATCCTGTAATAAACCCTTTATATTTTGACATATTAATGATCTAATATTTTGTACATCCAACATTCATTTGGTATACTGAATAAAGAATCAATATACATTAAACAGAATTATCTAACAACCCCTTTATGTATATCCAACACATTATTAACCTAATACTTTATACATTCAACCCCACATAGCATGGCGGGTTCTTAACTTGCATTCTGATATCACCCCTTTTGTTTATATTAGTTAGATATTTTATCTCTTCGGGATATCTTATAATTCTCCTGCATTTACAATTTTTATTATTATTATAGTTTATTTTTAACTCCTGCTAGCTATTATTTCTTGGCTTCTTTTATTTAAGTTCGTCTTTTAATAATTTATTTAATATATCCTATCTGTGCACCTTTTTTTAATAAAGTGGGAACATACCCAGATATTTTTGGAGATCTCTGTGACACCTCACGTCCCTTGCGCCCGGTCGTCCTGTTGTCCTCCTGTCCTCGTCCCTCCGGGCCGCGTCGTAGGTCCGGTACCTCGGAGTTCCGCTCCCCCTGGGGTTGACGGCGGGTGGGTAGACGTCGGTCGGTGTCCTCACTGATGTTCTCAGAAGATGGACCCAGAAGATGGACTCGGGTGCGATGGAATCTCGTCGAGTGAAGTGATAGAGTGTCGTAAGGTACTGGTAGAAGTTATCGAACTCCCGGGTGCCCTCAGGTGCATTTCACTTTCCTGAAGACTTTCTGTTCCTACTCGGTCCGGAACAGCCCAGAAGAAGCTTCCCAGTGTCTACCTTACTCTCCCAAAACTCTCCGAAGACTGTTCTTTTCTTTTTCTCCCTCTATCGCCATCTTCCCCTCCAATCCGTCATCGTTACGCCTCCTAACCAATCGGTGATCGATGCATCCGATACCTCCATATTATTGGTCATCCTTTTCCTGATCGGCCTACTAGTTCGACGAAATGGGCGTGTCGCTGACCGTAAGTAATTTTATTCTCTTAGCATGCTTGGATCATGGGATTGTTTGATTTTCTTAACGTTGTTCTCAAGGGTTTTGATTTTCAGCTTGATCATTATCGAGGATCGTAATTCTATACGTCCTGTTGTTCGCCGAGGAGTCGTGACTTCCCGTGGGAGCGTAATGATTTGATTCGATCTGTCTCTGCTTTCATAATTATTATTTTAAAGTAAAGGAGTAATTGTGTTTTAAATTTTATTCTATAATTTCTTTAATTATTTATATATATTTAAATTCCCCTTGTTTATAAGTCTTATGTTGATTTTATGAGAGATATTTTCAGGACATATTAAACTCTGTCAGACACCACCCTACAAGGATATACGTCATTACTACCTTCCTTATCATGGAGTTATTAAGGATGGAAAATTGAGAGTAGTATTTAACGATTCAGCACCTACATCAAATTCTCTGTCACTCAACAGTATTCTTCATCAAGGACCAAAACTCCACAACAACATATGTGATATAATTCTTAATTTTCGCAGACATGCAATTGTTTTTTTATGTGGTATCAAACAGATGTTTCGACAAGTTCTTGTAAATGAAAAGAATCAGTTGTTCCAACTAATTCTTTGGAGGAAAAATGACGAAATGCCTCTTCAAGTCTGTAAGTTGACTACAGTCACTTAAGGTGTTACATCATTGCTCTACTTAGCAAATCGTATTATTCAACAACTTATCAGCGATGAAGGGAAAAATCACCCATTAGCTGCCACTGTTCTTAAAGACCAGATTTATGTTGATGACGCTCTGTTGGGCAGTAATTGTATTGATAATGCTCTAATGTTAAAAAATGATTTAGTTCAGTTACTCAAAAAAGGAGGTTTCGAGTTGAGATAACGGTCATCAAATAATCCTTTGCTTTTACAATCAGTTCCTGAAGATCACAGAAAAAACCCAATTAGGTTTTGAGCTCCAGAACAACCAATTCACATTGTCCTTGAACTTAAATGAATTCCAAGTAAAGATGTATTTTCTTATTCTGTAGGTACTGAGAGGATAATTTAAACTCCCATAAAAAAATTGTTTTAGTGTGATATCTCAGATCTACAACCCATCAGGATGGCTTACACCCGTAACCTTCTGGTCAAAATCATTCATGCAATATTTATGGACCCTCAATCTGGACTGGGATGACCCTTCAGATGATACAATTTTGCCGGTTTGGCATAAGTTTACTAGCAAACCTCCCTGCATTGAAACACTCAAGATCCTTTGCTATGTTGGACTCTCTTCTGCGAATAATATTCAACTACATGCCTTTTCTGATGGAAGTGAAGCAGGATATTTCAATTGTGTGTATATTAGGTTGTGAACTCAGAAGAAAATATATCAACTTATCTTTCAATGGCAAAGTCAAGGGTTGCACCACTTAAGCGTATCTCAATACCTCGCCTGAAACACTGCAGAGCACATCTGATGTCTAAACTTCTCAATTACTGTATACATCAGCTATCACCTTACAACAACATTGACTCAAACAGAGCACGGTGTGTATTTATATACTATAGTTGTTTCATGGATCGGTATGCCCTCTTATCGACTCAAAGTTTATGTGTGAAACAGTTTCAGAAATACAGGAAAATATTCTTCCATCATTTTGGTGGCATGTGCCATCATCGGAAAATCCAGCTGATGTTGGATCTCGAGGTTTATCTCCTCAAGCTTTGATCAACCACACTCTTTGGTGGAATGGACTTGTATGGCTACGTTCTTCTGATGAAAGTCAACAAATTATATTTGTAAACCATTGACTGAAGAAATATATATACCTGAAACTAAGACACTAACGGATAATGCACTCTCTACTATTCCTGGAGAACCATTTTTTCTCATCACTCGTGTCTCTTCTTGGACAACTCTTTTCCATGTTTCTGCCTACATGATGCGCTTCATTTATAATACTAGAAATGAGACAACAAGTTCTGGAAATTTATCTTCTCAAGAATTAAAGAATCACATAATCTAATTTGTAGGATGATTCAAAAAGAACTTTTTTCAGAAGAAATAACATGCTTAAAATTAAATAAACCATGCTCTATGCGCATCCGACGTTTGGCTCCTTATTTGGATAAGGGCATAATTCGAGTTGGTGGCAGACTAAATAAGGCTAACATCTCACAAAGTCTTAAACACCCAATATTGCTCCCTAAAGGCCTCAGATTAGTTAACCCATTGAGGTAGTAATTTCATTCTATTTGTAGTAGCCTATAACGGGAATTGATTGGTGCTGCACTCTAGTAGCAAAATATGTAACTAATGACCGCGGGCGTCTACGGTTCTATCCGCTAGGGGCGCGGACTGACTGAAAACCCTTAATATCGGCGCCAGGCCTTTGGTCGTGTTAGCTGAGTTGGCTACGTCGTGGAAACACCTTGGCCAGGTGGCGATACGATGTTCGTGGGTTCGATTCCCGCACACGACCAAAACTGACCAGTTGTGCAACTCTCAATGAGTTAACCGGTCTGTGGCAACGTTGGTGGGAGGGCCCAAGTAAAATAAACGGTGGCAGGCTTGCTTGGAAGTTGACGGGATCGGTTAATTCTTTGAGACTTGCACATGGTCAACACTGATTTTGCTAATTTTTGCTTATGTCTACTGTGTGTGTGCCAATGTGACTCTCTAAACTGAAAGAAAACAATATTTTAATTAAAGTATGCCATTAATCCATTTAAAAACACCAATTTTATACTCCAATTCACACGTTAATAAAATTACAAGTAAGGAACGAGACCTGCTCGTATGTCTACGCCAATGGGTTAATATACTGATTGACCATTATCATATCTTGTACTTGCACTCAGGCCCAACTCAAACCCAGGCTATGCTGGCTTTAGTGCCAACAAATACTGGATTCTTAGTGCCAGGAGTTTAATAAGATCCAGAATCTTTAAATGAATTAGACATTTCAGGTGTATAAACCTCTCCTCACTTCTCCACTCATGGGAGAATTGCCTAAGAATCTAATTACACCTTCAAGGCCATTTTCAGTTTCTGGTGTTGATTATGCTAGTCATTTTGTTGTGAAGCAACAACTCTTAAGACGAGTTCAGCCTATTGAGGTTTATATTTGTATATTCATCTGTTTTTCTACAAAAGCAGTTCATATGGAGGTAGTAACCGATTTAACCGCTGATGCCTATATAGCCGCTCTTACCAGATTCGTATCAAGACGAGGAATTGTTTCAGATATAAACTGTGATATTGCCACAAACTTTACAGGTGCCTCAGAAAAGCTCAAACGCAACTTTGAGAATTTAACTATAGAACCAAAAGTCCAAAATTACTCAGAGAAGTTCAATATACAATTTCACTTTCTACCCCTACATGCCCCTCATCAGGGAGGCCTGTGGGAAAGGGCTGTTAGAAGTATCAAATTTCATTTCATAAAAGTCATTGGGCAGCAGATTTTGTCCCTTGAGGATTTTAAGACTTTAGTTTCACGTATTGAAGGAATGATGAATTCTAGACCAATTACTCCGCTCTCTTCAGACCCTTCATATTTAGAATCATTGACACCTGGACAGTTTTTAGTCGGTGGACCTCTCATGGCACCACTTGAGCCTGGTCTATGTAGCATTCCTCTCAACAGATTAAGACGCTCGCAAGTGGTTCAGCAGTTTAGTCAACAAATATGGGCTCGGTGGCAAAAGGAATATTTGCACACCCTGCAGGAAAGGACTAAATGGCTCACTCCCAAAAGGAACATTGAAATAAATGATTTTGTTGTCATTCATGACCAGGCGCGGATCCACGGGGGAGGAAATGGGGGAAATTTCCCCCCCAAGGCAAAAGGTTGGAGTTGCGCGCGCACCTCCGCATCAGCGCTACGTCTGTCCAGCAGCGTCATCACGACTTGTCGTCTGATTGATGCGTCGTCAGTCAGACTTATATGCCTGTAATACTACTACGGACCGGAAATTCCAGGAAAATCAAATAATTATACTGGAATTTTTATGCTGGGAAAATGCGGGGAATATACGGGAATTTAGTTTAAAATGCCTTTTTCGGCCATTTTCGTTCATGCAGCTCGGTTGTCGTTTACAGCCAATAAAAACCGTTTTGGTTTTCATTTTCAGCCAATAAGAAATTTTGCAGAACGTCATTTTCGGGCCATTAGGAATGCAACTAAATTCTTTTTTTGACCCATCCGACGCGGAATAATAGGCAAACATTGGCGGTAGAACGGGGTCGAATCCTGGTCAAATCGCCGTTTGTATTCGTAAAAATATCGTATAACCCGCGATCCGGCTTTTTGTGTATATCTACGGCCGTGGCATTCTTTTGCATTTTGGTAGGAAAACCCCTATCAAATCATGTTCTTGATACTATATAAGGTCTTCCTGTTCTTAGAAAGCATTATTAATTAATAGCCCAATGACAAATGGCAGCTAGGTCTAGTTTTGAAACTTCCCAAAATTTCGCGATGCTTTATTTTTCGCTAGGAAAATGCGGTCCGATTACTATTTTGTTAATGATTAATCACTGTTAGATTGTGATTTTTTGCATATATTGAGGCTGGGTCGTCATTTTCGGTCAATAAAACTCGTTGCGGCCACCAAATTTGGAATTTAAAATGTGAAGAACGGTTGTTTTCGGCAAATAGAATGCTGTGAAGTTGCCTATTTTGTTTTATAAAATTTATTTTAGTCAGTATGTTTTTTCTGTAAAACGCAGTCTGGCAGTATTTTTCGGCCAGCAAAATGCAGCCCTAAATTTGATTTTAGTCAGATTTTTTTCCCAAAAATCTCATTATGGGTGATAATATGCGGCTCGCTTACCGCTTCAGGCCAATAAAACGCGGTCCAGTCCATTATACCTAAAAATTCAGTCATTTCAGTGTTTTTTACCACCAAGTCGCGGCAAAATTTTTGTTTCTAACGCGTTTCGGACGTCGTTTTTGGTATATAAAACACGACCCGGCTTTATTTATTGCCGAGAAAATGCGGTCCGATTGCCGTTTTTGAGCGATTAAGTACATTTCTGGCATAAAATATGGGTTGTACTCAGTTTTTGTAAGATAAAAAAACTTGCGGTCGTAGTTTTTGGCTAGTAATATGCTGTAAAATTGCTGGTAAAATTACCCATTTTGGCTGACACGTCCGGTCGGTAAATTTGCCTAAAAACACAGTTTGATCTTTTTAGGCGTTTTAGGTGGCAAAATGAGAATATATTTGAGGTATTTTAGGCTGATAATATGTATCTCGGGTGTCTTTTAAAATTGTTTAAAATCGCTGTATCGCGGCCGATACATTTTTTCCGATCTTATTTTCGGTAAAATCTTCGTTTTCGACGATAACATACTTTGATACTTCCCCGCTGGCGTGTTGGACTTTAAATTGCGGTTTGGGTATAAACTATTGCTTTTTTTTGTTTTGTTATTTATTTGCCGATAAACGTTTACTTGTCATTTTTGGTCTAACAACTACGGCGACCATGAAATGCGGTCAAATTGCCATTTATAATCGGAAACAACAGGTCAAATTGCTGATTTTGATCAATGAAATTCAGTACAGTCGTCTTTTTAGGCCGATAACACTCATTTTGGTCAATAAAACGCGTTCGGCTATTTTTACGGCTGCTTAAATGATTGATCTAGAATATTTTACAAATTTCCCGGGGAGAACTCCCGTACCCCCCCAGCCATGAGGGGTACTCCATACCCCCCCAACCCCCGGAATTCCCCCCCCCCCCTAACGTGACTCCCTAGATCCGCCCCTGTTCATGACGATAACTTACCTCCCCTCTCTTGGAAGCTCGGGCAAGTTCTCTCCGTCTCTCCAGATGGAATTGTCCGAGTTGTGCACTTGAATACAACCATTGGATATTTCACTCGTCCAGTGACTAAGGTGTCCATACTTTCCATTGATCAGTAAAGATAATACTTATTACCAACCCCCTTTCATTCATAATTGTTCCTGATCATTTTTTTGTTATTCTGAACACAGAGGTTCAGGGGGGCCCGAAATGTTACATATTCAACATTAACCTAATAAACTTCAAAATAATAGAAGCGTATTCAGTTGTATTGAATTTAAATTTTCCAAAAATCAGTTTTTTGCACTTTCACCCTACAATTTTTCTCAATTTTGGTTTTGAGCATTTTATAGAGCTTAAAAAAATTAGTATTTTAAATTATTAACCTAGGTTAAGTGGTTGCGGAGAAAATCCAAAAAAACCTGCTCATAAAACTTCCCACATTAATCGTATGGGAAAAAGGTTTTTGACTTTTCCTCAGTTCATTTTAATGTAAACTTTACATTTTATTTTACCAATCAATTCAGCTCTACAAAACAATCATTTTGGTGTTTAAATTGTGATTCTACGTCCAACTGTTGCAGAGATATTCAAAGTGCTAAACACAGTACGTTGTCCAATGCCTTATGGAGAATAAATAAAATTTGATATCTCGATTATTTATGAATGTATATTGATGAAACTTGGTATGTGACTTCACGTAGTACTGGTATATTGATATGTGCACGAACAATTTATTTTTTGTTGATCATCCCAGGAGCAGCAAACCTGCATACTCAGCCCTAATGTTGTTCTTATCCCTAGTGGAAATGATCAATAGAAATCAATAGAAATAATTTTAGTGATACGTAGTGATATCAATACGTAATTGGATCACTACGTATCACTAGACATCAATACGTATCACTAGACATCAATACGTATCACTAGAGATCAATAGAAAATTGTTTCTATTGATGTCTAGTGATACGTATTGATATCACTACGTAATTGGGTCACTAGACATCAATAGGTATCACTAGACATCAATACGTATCAATAGACATCAATAAGAAATTCTATTGAGTCTTTAACTGGTATTTTGTAATTAAAACACAACAAATCAATGGTACTAACAGGTATATTCCAAAAAATTAAAAAAAAAATTAAACAGTAAATTTATAACCTAGGACT
This sequence comes from Allygus modestus, assembly GCA_963675035.1. NCBI lineage: Eukaryota > Metazoa > Arthropoda > Insecta > Hemiptera > Cicadellidae > Allygus > Allygus modestus. Next base: position 52,144,714 of record OY776116.1, read on the forward strand.
AATTTACCTACTTACTTGTTGAAACAAATTTTTTTAAATGCACCAAAAAACACTAAAATCAGGGCCTTTATTAACTTGCTTGTTCACATAAGTAAAATACACAGCCAACACTAAAATTTGGGCCTATATACTATTCACTGATTTCCTTGATCTTGTTGTTTAGTGTGGCAATTTTCTGAGTGATGTACTGGCTGATACTGCCACTTCCAAGCACAATTTCTTTCTTTGCTGTGTTAGGATTTTCCTCCAGGATTCTTTCCTTGACAATTTCTGTGAACAAATAATCATGCAAATAAGTTATATGGTAGTAAAAACGTGAAATTAATGTTTAAAATTAATAATTTTACATCAGTACTATATTTTTACTATTTTAACACATTATTATCACATTTGTTTACATGAAGCAATCGTCAAGATGTCACAACTTTTCACATGATAAAACGTTAAATAAATACCAGTACCGTTCATGAAAAATCATATTTTGACATCACCATATTTTATAATTTTTGAACATTTTGTTACATTGTGGAAAAAACTTAGGCTACAATGATTTTTGTGTGAATCAATCATAAAAACGCTAGGACCTGCTGTAAAATTTGTTGTATGAAATAAATACTTGAAAATAATTTGTTGTGCAACTCTATATTACCTTTTTCACATTTTATGCTAATTTTGTAAGTAGGCCCAGCCATAAGGGTCTTCACAGATCTTGACTTATGGTTTGGCAAGTGTTGGGTATGGCGAGGGGAGGATATATGTGCTTATTAATTTTTTATTTATTTTTCCTACATACAGTAAGTTCAACTGAGTAAATTTAACTGATACAACCTTACAATCATACACATGTATCTGTGAGTGATATATATTCAGGAGGACATCGCAACAGTAATTTTTATAAATTTTATTTTAAGTTTAGGCCTACCATAATTGAAAAACAAAATAAACAAAACTAACATGACGTAAAGATTTATGTACAGACTATAAAATATTTTGCAATAGATACAAATATCGACCTAATCGATATACCGTATCGAACAATTTCATTCAGTTCTTTAGGCCTATATCGTTCCGCTTATGAAAGTATATCCTACACCTCCTGGAGATTGATAGGCCTAGTGTCAGGATTTATATTACATAATTAACTTACTTTGGCAAAAGAAAACTTTAAAAACTCACCCGATAATGCAAATTATAAGTTATAACTAACTTAGGTACTGTAGGTCTAGTTCCTATGATTTCTCAAAAATATGCATGACAGGAACCTGGCATCCAGGACTAAATTAGTCTATTTATTTATTTATCATTCCAACAGCAGTACTCAAATTTACACTTCAATACAAATTAAATGTGTGAATTGTGTACCAAGTAGTTATTGAGGTTATGCTTATAGCTAGAAACTAAAAAGTGTATGTCACTTACCTAGAAACAGTATAGGTTTAAAGCAAAACTGTATAACTGAAGTAACTCTTGAATGAAGTTTATGTAAATATACTCAATTAAGAAACCAATAAAGCCTGGAAAAACTTAAAACTTGGTACGAAACAATCAATCAGTTGCCAAACAAAGGTTGACCGTTGACCGTTACAGCTTCCGGCAGACGTCATCTGTTTTGGTGGCTGGTGGCGATGTGTTTTGCTTTGGGACCTTTGCAGGCGCCGGCGCCGCACACGGTTTTTTTCTCTTTGCTCATAATGAGACTATGGGATGTGATCGGCAGTTATATTTTATTGGTGACTAGTAAAAAGCAAGCTATGCAATTTGTATTTTCTTATTTTATAATAGAATTGTATATACACCATCGATATGTCAACTGTATATTAATAAATACATTCTAATTAAATTTATATTCTCTATGTTTTATTGATAATTTCTGATCATAATCCTTTTTATTACATTTTTTTAAATACTAAAACTATAAATAAAACTAGGTAAATAGTAATACTGATTATTTTATATACAGTATATATATACCGTATATATATACTGTCATTAGTCGACATAATATTGTGAAATAAACAAGGGCATTTACATTTAAAATATGTACCAAAACAGTTAACAAAATTAATTTTAAAACAGTAATTGATTTTTTTATAATAATACAACAATAACATTCCGTAGTTAAAATATATATATTAATATAGGATTGTTATAATTATTTAGTAATACAATTTTAAAATTAAAAAATATATTAATGCAGACATGTTATAATAATATAGTAACCATTTCATAAGAAAACTAGCAAACTGCTATAGACTTTTCTAATAATATAGTGCCTAATAACATTTTTTCGTAATTTATAAATTATATGTAATTTTATTTAAATTTATTCATTTGGCATTGTAAAAAAATTGTAATGGTTATCTTTTTCAATTAATACAATTATATAATGATGTCTATTGATGTTTATTTACCATGATTTTAATGATGTCTATTTACTTGTAGTTGTTGTAGTGATCTTTATTGATATCAATACATGTCAATAAACTCTTAATGATTTCTATTTACCTCGGTTTTAATGATTTCTATTGATGTCTATTGATGTCTAGTGATACGTATTTACATCAATAGACTTCTATTGATATCACCGAACAGTCTAGTGATATCAATAGAAATTTCTATTGATTTCTATTGATTTCTATTGATCACTTCCACTAGGGATGGAGAATAAGTAAAGTTTTATATCTCCCTTAATTATGAACATTCATTAATAAAACTTAGTATGTAGCTTCAACTGGTTGAGTTATATTGATAATTGCACAAAAACACATATTTTTTGTTCCTTGTTGCAGCAAACCTGCGCACTCAGCCCTAATGTTATTCTTATAGAGGTCATTTGATTAAATATCGAATATCGTATTATTGACTACCGATTATCGCAGTCGATTACTCATCTAGCAAAGAGATGAACACATCATGTTAAATTGTAACTTTCCCATTTCTCTACATGCTGTGGTGGATCAATGGATTCAGTGTCGGATTGGCTCAATTGTGTAAAGTGACATTTATGACTTTATGTTCGAAATCCAGAAAAATCGGGCCATGGGAAGAGGGGTTTATGGGGGTTTTAAATTTTCCAAAAATCTGTTTTTTTGCATTTTTTACCCTAAATTGTTTAAAACACTTAATTTTGGTTTAGACCATGTTATAGAGCTTAAAAAACAAATAATATGGTATTTTGAATTATTAAGCTAGGTTAAGTGGTTGCGGATAAAATCCAAAAAAACCTGCTCATAAAATCTCCTATGTTAATCTTAAGGGAAAAAGATTTTTGGCTTTTCCTAAGTTAATTTTTATGTAAACTTCACATTTGCTTTTACCGATCAACTCAGCTCCACAAAAAAATCATTTTGGTGTTTAAATTGTGATTCTACGTCCAACTGTTGCAGAGATATTCAAAGTGCTAAACAGTACGTTGTCCAATGTTATCCTTATGGAGAATAAATAAATTGATATCTCCATTATTAATGAATGTATATGGTATATGTATATGGCGGCTTTATATGGTATTAAGACATATATTATCCATTGGAAATTCGCTGAGTACGCAGGTTTGCTGTGACGGGGGTATTTTATTGTTTATGCCAATTTTTTAGAAAGAGAACAAAAACAGTCATTCTGGCCGATTTACCCAACCGATTTTACTCCCAGATGGCTCATTTTGTTTAGAAATATGTGTAGATTCATTTGAGGCAATTACATGAGTAACTTCTTTGGGGGTGACTTAGAGATATACTTATTACAATGACCTACGTACACACGGGCCAAAAGTTTATGACAGCGAACCTGACCATACTAATGGACCGATTTAGCTTTTATATGTTATACATGTCTTATTTTATTTGTAACTACTTCTATATGTGTCATCAGGAATAAAATTTAATATCTGATTTTCTCTTTTTGATTAAATTCTAAAACAGGAATAAAATTTAATATCTGATTTTCTCTTTTTGATTAAATTCTAAAACATTAGAAATACTATCATTACAATTTTGATTTTGTATAGTGTATTCAAATTATAGAAATTAACATAAGTGTTTTCATAAATTATATTTAAACCGCCTGATAATTAATATCAGCTGATTATTATTTGTTTTGAAGGTTACTATGGCATGTTTTTAAATATCAGCTGATAATTTAGCCACACTAAAAAATATTTTTATCCCAATCTCCCTTCACTAATCTTTCATAATCTTCAGATTTATTAATACCCCCGTCGCAGCAAACCTGCGTACTCAGCAAATTTCCAATGCACAATATATGTCTTAGTACCACATAAAGCCAAATACCAAGTTTCATGAAAATATATTCACATATAAGCATATATACAATTTTAATTATTCTCCATAAGAATAATATTGGTGATGAGTACGTAGGATTGCTGAAACAAGAAACACAAACAATTGTTTTTTTATACAAATATAAATAGAATTTAACTAGGCGAAGCCACATACCAAGTTTCATCAATATTCAATCATAAATAAGCGCTGTATAACATTTTAATTATTCTCCATAAGAAAACATGGGGCTGAGTAAGCAGGTTTGCTGCAACAAGGGACAAAAAATGAGTTTTTATGCACATATCAACATTTCACATAACTCAACAAGTTGAAGCAATATATCAAGTTTTATTAATATATGTTCATAATTAAGGGAGTCATTACATTTTACTTATTCTCCATAAGAATAAAATGGGGGCTGAGTACGCAGGTTTGCTGCTACTGGGATAATCAACAAAAAATCAATTGTTCGTGCACATATCAATATACCAGTACTACGTGAAGTCACATACCAAGTTTCATCATTATACATTCATAAATAATCGAGATATCAAATTTTATTTATTCTCCATAAGGCATTGGACAACGTACTGTGTTTAGCACTTTGAATATCTCTGCAACAGTTGGACGTAGAATCACAATTTAAACACCAAAATGATTGATTTGTGGAGCTGAAGTGATAGGTAAAAGCAAATGTGAAGTTTACATTGAAATGAACTGAGGAAAAGCCAAAAACTTTTTTCCCATAAGATTAACATAGGAGATTTTATGAGCAGGTTTTTTTGGATTTTCTCCGCAACCACTTAACCTAGGTTAATGATTCAAAATATCATATTATTTGTTTTTTAAGCTCTCTAACATGGTCAAAACCAAAATTAAGTTTTTTAAAAATTTTAGGGTGAAAAATGCAAAAAAATGATTTTTTGGAAAATTTAAAACCCCCATAAACCCCCCTTCCCATGGTCCGATTTTTCTGGTTTCCAAACTTAGTCTTGAATGTCACTTTACACATTTGAGCCAAATTTTATCGAAATTGGACGTTTTTTACTCAAGTTATCCCATTCACGGACACACACACACACACACACACACACACACACACACACACACACACACACACACACACACACACACACACACACACACACACACACACACACACATATATATATATAAATTTGAACGAATAGTGTTTTTGGCATCTGGGGACCTCAAGACAAAAATGTATCATGGTCTCGGGCTTAAGGCTTACCATGAGACCTACGGTAATAGCTTCTTCCCTATAGGGGAAATTCGCTAAAAACGAATAAATTCAATATGAAGTCTCCTTATTATGAGCAAAGCAAGCAAGTGGCGCTTTGCGCTGCACGGGGGTACTCTAGGTACATTTATATAAATTTCTCGAGATGAAAAATAATACTTGGCGTAACATATATTTCCAAATGAACATTAACTCTTAACCTTATAACAAAGCAGTTTCATGACAAGCAACTAAATTGTAGCAAACCTATGTACTCAGCAAATTTCCAATGCATGTATATGTTTTTCACTACCACATAAAGCCTCTTTTACCAAGTATAATAAAAATACATAGATAAATAAGTGATATAGAGCTTTTTATTTATTCTCCATTAGAATTACACTAGGGCTGAGTACGTGTAGAGTTGCTGCAGCAAGAATGATAATAATGTGTTTTTATGCAATCATCAATATAACTCAACCAGGTTAAGCTACATATCTACCAAGTGTTATTCATTTAGGTTCAAAATTAAAGCCTGGTTTATATTGGGCGAGTTAGTACTCTACCACCAACTCAACCACTGCAGACAATTAGACAAGTCGAGTACCAGACCCAGCAAGCGTGCAAGTTTTTTAGTTTCAGCCGGGAGACAACCACTCGACCACTTTTTCGTACTTGCCCTACACCCTCCACCCTTTCAGCTGTGTTCTAGCGTTGACCACCGACCCCACCCATCTTATTGGAGAGAGGAGGTGGGTTTAGTGATTTAGTCTTCTCTTAGGGAAGTCCCACACTACCACTGCAGGAGCGGGGGTGTACGAAAAGCATTTCCACCTTCCAGTAATAAAGAAAAGAGTTGTGTTGTAACAGCAATTTACAGCCTTGAAAAATATATGGGGAAGGAATGGTGTTCAGTGTACAAGAAACCAAGCAGAAAATAAAAGCATGAGGTCTAGATATGCAAACAAGAACTAATCAACAACTTTTTTAAATCGGCCATATTTAAAAACTGGGGTAGAGGCCCGTGATATTTATACACCTTATGTTAAATAGTTCCCAGTTTAAGACCCAATCATTTTCTGTATAATTTACACATCTAACAATCAAAACTGAAGTCACTTTTCTAAAACATGGCAAGTGTAAGCTGGGCCGAGCTTACTCGGCCAATGTAAACCAGCCTTAAGGGAGACACAAAACTGTACTTTTTCTCCATAAGAATAACATTAGGCCTGAGTATGCAGGTTCGCTGCTACAGGTACAATCAACATAAAATCATTTTACTGTGGAATACCATGACGAGGTGAAGCCACATACCAAGTTTGATCAATATACATTCAAAATAATCAAGATATCAAATTTTATTTATTCTCCATAAGGATAACATTGGACAGCAACTTACTGTGATTAGCACTTATATCTCTGCAATGGCTGGATGTAGAATCAAAATTTATTAAACATCGTTCAAAAATTATGAAACTTCACAGTTAGAAGATTCAAACCTTATTGAAGACAACAGTGTGCTTTAAATGTACTAAACTTGACACTGCCGAATGGGAAAAATGTTTTTCTGAAACATAAATTTTTGTTAAAAAACAAACATGAAATTTTCGACATGCAAGGAACATTTTTGTTATTTGGTCAGAGAAAAATTATGTATATGCTGAGATATGTTGCCAAAGAGTTTAATCTTTCATATCCGAAAGCCATTTCCACCTACCGTTAGTACTTACTTAGTAATCATCGATTATTTAAAGCGTTTGAACTGAGTTTAAATGCCGCGCTGTAGCTGACTTGTCGCAGCAGTTTAGCCTACATTATTGCATGGAGTTATTTTGTTAGTTAACTGTATATGTTATGTAGAGGTATTTTATTATTTTTGCAAATAGTTTTGTTAGTTTAGAATTTTTGATAACTGTTTAAAATATGTTTTATTATTCTATTTAAAATGCCGTACATTTAGGCTCTTGTTTAGCATAAAAATCAACAAAACATTTAACTGGGTAACTGTAAAACAAAATTTTAAATTTGTATCTCCTTTAAATACAGCCAGTATGTTTTGGATTTATTTATTTACTCAACAAGTTATGTTTTTTACAATAAATATAAACGTTCATTGTTTATTTTAAGGTGTTATTCAATGCATTAAACAATTATTTCAACACTCCAGAGTGAAATGCCTTTATTACAATGCACAACGTTTTTACTGACCCATAAAAGTAATCGTCTTTGTAAGATATATGGGTTCTCTCTTTTGAAAAATGCATTTTCTCATTAAGTGTAGTACTTAAACTGAGGTTTAGAAACTTTTGTAAAACTGACTTTAACAAAATGGCTAAGTTCTAAGTTCAGGTTCCCCACTATTCAATGATCTGCATATGATTCACTAAAAATAGTTTTACCTAGACAAAGACCGAGAACTTCTTGAGCCATCTTTTTCAGTGCTGAGTTTTCACAAGTACTGTGCATTTTAAAAACCCTTCTAAAAACAGCTTCACGAATTTCACAAATTTGCTCACAGGTTTGGACAGTTGAATTGGCCTACCCTTATTTTTACATGATATTAAGCTACTTGTCACAATACCAGTCATTGATGCACATGAGCATTTTCACAGATTGCTTACAAATTCTTTTGGCTCAAAACTGTAGCCAAATAGCCTTTCAATGTGGTGTCTTAGCTTATTTTGTAGAGAGGGGAGAACAGGAGCTTAAAAAAACATTTCTACATATCCATCGTAATGGCTAAATTGCTCTCTATACAAATCAAAAATCCCAAAAACCCTGTTTTTCATCGACTTTTTTTAAGAATAAGTGAGCCATGTTTGTTCTTTAGGCCAAAAATGTAGGTTTTTGCCTTTAGCAGGAAGTATGTAGATATGGCAAAGTTCGATGACAATAAAGCCTTTTTAGAGTACTTGGCATTTAAAAAACGAGAGTTTAAAATATTAAATAGTTAGTTAAATGTTTCCATGGCGCGCAGCACTGGCCAAGGTCACGCGCCGAGTAGCCGCCATCTTGAGCGGTCAGCCAACCAAACCGGCCTCACCGGTGAGCCCACAGTGTCCACTCTATATATTCTACTCTGTCCTCTCCAACTGATATATACACGCGCGCTCCTGCCCGTGAATGTGAGTGCGGGCGCATAAGAAGCTGCTTTGTGTGCGTAGCGAGTCCAAGCAGCGTTTTAAAGTACATGCCTTTACAAGATTTCTACGACACCGATTTTATTCATGAAGGTCTCAAATTATTCATAAATAACGCCGCTACATTTTAACATGAATTTTATGCTGACTATTCTGATGATTCGTCTTGCAAAACCTGTGGAAACGAGCTGCTAAAAAACGCTTTTTCGCTTTTTGAAATATGAATTACGTTACATTGTGGATACTATTGAGAAGAGTGTCTAATATTTTTTCCAAATCCTTAACATTATTTATTTCTACCAAAGGTGTGTTACCTAAACCCTCAAAATAGCCACTTTTGAAGCTAATATATAGGGAAAACGAAGTATGATATTAAAAAAAAATTATATAGCATATCCTAGAGACATAGTAATCAAGTTTTACTGGGGGAAAACATTATTAAAATTCTTTTGTTTTTCGGTCTCACAGCCTTAAGCTCGTTGACTCAGTCGTGTTCGTAGCAGTGAGTTCTATGTATAACTGGAGAAACTATACTGATGATTGGGTTTTCGTGCCATCATAGACTGAATTTTTCCCTTCTACAGTACCAACATCACAAGACGAACATAACACCGTGCATGGCGAATGTTGGTACTAAAGAGGGGAAATATTGTGCTTCCAGCTGATTTTCTACAACACGCTTTTTTCTCAGAAACTGCATGACAGTAGTCTTCTTAGTCTTTCCAGATTGTATAGAGCTCACTGGTTCGTAGCCGCCGCGTCCGAGTGTTCGCGAGAACTAACGGCGCGGCGGCCAGCCAATTACATATATAGCTTCGCAGTTTTTACTCTTAGGCTAATCGACTCTGTAGGAAAATGTTATTAATATGATACTTAATATTTTAAATATTGAATTTATTTATGGGAAAATTATTTCACACGAATAATTTTATATAATAGCCAACAAGTACAATAATTTGGAGTTTTACAAATTTGTTACTGCAAAAATGGTTAAATCGCGTTGGCAGTGCTCAGGCTGACTGGCTGACTCACTGACTGTAGAACACGTCGCAGCAGTGTATTAAGTCCTATTTTAGCCAAATAGGTGAATATTTGTATTGCTGGTAGTGGAAGAAATATAGATTTCCTAATTTAAGTTGTAGGGAATTTTCGGCTGCCAAGGGTAATATTGATTTGTCTACGTTGGCTAACTTCGTTAAAATCCCGTCAGCTGGTAGATTCTGTCAAAGTCTTAAAATCACATGATTTTGTTTGTTTATTTTGCAATCGTGAATTTGTTTGAAGTTGAAGTGTGTTTGAAGTTGAACGATGACTCAGGAATAAATGAGTCACTACATCGAATTCGATAAAGGATAAAGTAGGCGTGGTGTGGAAAAAGATAGTAATATCGCTAGTATTTTTCCACAAATTGAATTGCCTTGAAACTCGGAACAGTTCTTCTACCGCAACTACTACACAACATGGTAGGTTGTTTAGTTTTATTAATTTGAAAACACATTGTTATGGAATTATTATTATACATTCATTTGTTTGTCATAGTAGCTTATTGGACCTGAAATGTACCTTAATGCAACATTAATTTATTGATATGTATTCTTAACAACAGCTTAATTTTTCATTTGTGGGAGTTTTATTCAAGACGTAATGTTTTTCTCACTCCTACAAGATACATAAGACTACATGAAACAAGCTATGAATGCAAAGAATAACATGAGAATCAGATCATCACAGGGCCACCTTGAGGGAGGTGGGCAACCTGAGCACTTTGTCCCCGAATTTCAGAGGCTCGTCCAAAAGAAAAGATTACCAAGATAAAAAATAGGGCTCTGACCCTGCCCCCCCCCACAAAATGTTTGCTCCCAATCGCCTTGTGGCAGCCTTGGATTCATTAGGGCTCCGCTAAAGACCCCGTCAAAGTTCCCATGTATTCCTTATGGACATTTATTAGTGAATTTCCTATGGAAAGTGAACTACCTATTAGCATGACCCGCACGGTGAAACTTAAGCCCGGGACCACCATAGAAGCTCCTAACGTGACCCCCTGAACACATTTTGGGGGGTCGTTCAAAATTTTATATATATATAATATATGATATATAATAGAGTGTTTGCACTCTAGCGGTCACATTTTTTGTCCGATTTACTTCAAATTTGGTAGGGACATTCCTTTTTGTAATCAGTTGGACAAATTCATTGGGCAAAACAGTCAGAAAACTCTAAACCCCTTTTTTGGGGATTAATCTTTCAAATTTTGAGTTTTTGGGCCCAAAAAGGGTCATAAAAGCCCCGGATGTAAAATTAATCCATGTATAAAGATGGGAATTAGTGAGGCGAAACTTTTAAGCCCTCTCCCGTCATTCTAGCATAACTATTTACCAAGTTATAGAAAAAAATGTGTATTGACCAAACACAGTACGTTGTCTTATGGGGGTTTTACATTAGAAAAGCCAGTTATTCATTTGTTGGTGTACTTCCATCATCCCCAGCAAACTCACGCCTACTATAAAGCCTGAATGGACCTTCTCCTAACCTTATAATGCGCAAAATTGTATTGCCAGCATTGCAGGTAAATGAAACCAGGAGCATCAGAACAGCCAAAAAATCAATGTTTTCAGATTTCAATAAAAATTGGAATAAATGTATGTTTTACACTGATTTTTAGTTTTAAAAGTTTTTTATGTGGAAATTCACTTCCCTCACGTCAGCGTGCTGCGTGCGAACTCGTTTTTGTTTGAGCTGATGAAAATACAAACAGCTGATCTTGATTTGAAGTAGGTCCACGGGCTAACCACAGAATGCAGCACATACAACTACAATCAGCTGATCTTGATTTGAAGTAGGGCCTAGGTCCACGGGCTAACCACAGAATGCAGCATCTACAACTATCATAGTTTTTATAACTCATTTGCGGCTTGAAGCCTGCGGGTAACAGCTAGTCCCCTATAAGAAAAGCATGTAGATTTAAAATGTCTGCTTTGTTTACATTAAAACATTAATGATTAACCCTAGCCGTGGCCAAAGGTCGCCCGGCGACGTTCGAAATCGTACCCTTGAAATGGCCATAGTCGCCGGGCGACCATTAAGGTCCAACAATTTTCCAATGCAAAAAAGTAATTTATAATTAACTCGAAAGTGGACAAGTTATATACCATTTGAAAGATGACATTCTGAACTTTAATTTTATTATATAAATGAACCGTATAGCAGTTGTATAAGAACGTAACAATTACATAAAGTGAATGGTTTTTTTAGTGCAAATCAATACCTGCAACTGACACGTCGAAATTCGTCAAACATGGCCTGGGACAAGATAACATAACTGGGGTAAATTTCGTCGTATGGAGTAGCGGGTGGTACCACTGAACAGCAGAAGAGTTGCTGTACATTATCGTATTTATTATTTGAACAATACATTGATAACAAAGAGCATATGATTTTTATAAAACAGGTGTTTTTGCCAAAACTAACGAATGGCCAAAGGTCGCCTAGCGACCATTATTAAACGCTGCAAATATATATGTAGGCAGTTTTATAACTAGTCAATAGTTGTGTCACATTGTAGGGGAAGAAAGGTAGAATAATTTTGTTTTGACAAATGGCAGCACTGGTCACTCTCACAACCTTCAGCAACGCAAGTAAATATCAGTTAGGCAGGTGTTTGGCCGATTCTTGCTGTTGTCAGATGAACCTCAAGTATAACCTACATCTTTGTAAGTGAATTTTTATCCGCGATTATTTCAGAAATTGTTCTAAATTCGGAGTTTATAGTGACAGTGTAGTGGTTGTGTGTTTATAACAGTAATCTTTATGCATAAATATTACTGGAAAGGGATAAATTAGTCAATTGGTGAAATGAAAGTGAGTAATGTTTTTGTGTGTTGTAGCATAATGTTAGACGATTGTTAGGCCTATCATTCATAGTATCGTGTGTATATTTGTTTATATACATAAGACATATAAATAAAAATGTTTTTCCCATGTGTTATACTTTACTTTGTAGGGAATTGAATTTACTACAACATGTTTATAATATTTTTGGCCTAAGAAAATCTGTACAAGATTTTTGTACTTCAGTGGCTCGGAAATGTTTTTACGTAAATGCTAATTTTCTAGTTATTTTATAGTAAACGGGTAGTAATATTTTTTTACTCCCCACAATATTACAGATTTGTTTTCCTTAGTTCATAACCTAAAGAAATATATGTACAATATTATTATAAATATTTACCTTACATGAGTTATCTCCGATTCACTAATTATTCGTCTTACTCGACAAAAGTTGCGATTTTTCAAACTTTATTACATAACACATGTACAAAAAAATATTTTCCCCATGTGTTATACATTTCTATGTAGGGAATTGAATGTACTACAACATGTTTATAATATATTTGGCCTAAAAAAATCTTGACAAGATTTTTGTACTTCAATGTGTCGGAAATTTTTTTTACGTAAATGCTAATTTTCTAGTTATTTGTATAGTAAACGGGTAATAATAATTTTTTTACTCCCCACAATATTATATATTTGTTTTCCTTAGTTCATAACCTAAAAAGATTTATGTACAATATTATTATAAAAAATTACCTTACATGAGTTATCTCCGATTCACTAATTATTCGTCTTACTCGACGAAAGTTGCGATTTTTCGTATTTTATTACATAACACATGTACAAAAAATATTTTCCCCATGTGTTATACATTTCTATGTAGGGAATTGAATGTACTACAACATGTTTATAATATATTTGGCCTAAAAAAATCTTGACAAGATTTTTGTACTTCAATGTGTCGGAAATTTTTTTTACGTAAATGCTAATTTTCTAGTTATTTGTATAGTAAACGGGTAATAATAATTTTTTTACTCCCCACAATATTACATATTTGTTTTCCTTAGTTCATAACCTAAAGAAATATATATACAATATTATTATAAATAATTACCTTACATGAGTTATTTCCGATTCACTAATTATTCGTCTTACTCGACAAAAGTTGCGAATGTTCGTATTTTATTACATAACACATGTACAAAAATATATTTTCCCCATGTGTTATACATTTCTATGTAGGGAATTGGATTTACTACAAAATGTATATAATGGTTTTTACCTAAAAAATCTAATGTACAAATTACAAAACTTTACTTTTGAAATTTCAATCGAACATTTTTGAATTTTTTATTTTTTTTTATTTTATAAAAAAGATAAATTTCCAGATTCATTTGTTTTATATATATTCAGATTCCCCTGGTCTTTCTGAATAAAATGAGTATGCATATTGATAGGTTTACTCCAAAATTGTAATTTATACGTATTTTTAAAAAAAGGTCTGCAAAATCGCCAAATCTGCTGGCCATTTCCCACTTCAACATTAGGCCACTGCTAGGGTTAAGTAAGTGTCTACTTTATTTACGAACTGACATGTGTTCTTACTTATATTATTTTACATTCCTCAACATGTAAAGAGTAAACAAAACATCAGTTCGAGGCAGAGTATTAGAGCAAAGTTAGGGGCAATGCCCATTCAAGCCACTAGTATAATATATATTTAAGTAGGTCACCTGTTTAGGTTGATGAAGATGGCCAAAGGGACAACGTCAAAGTCGTACACTGTCAAAGTCGGACAGTGACAAAGTCGGACGGCGACAAAGTCGGACAATGTCAAATCAGGACACTTTACAGACTGTCCGGGTTTGTCGCCTACATAAGGTGTAAAATCCAGACCCTTTTAGCGAATTTCCCCTATAGGGAAGAAGCTATTACCGTAGGTCTCATGGTAAGACTTAAGCCCGAGACCATGATAACTTTTCATTTTGAGGTCCCCAGATGCCAAAAACACCATTCGTTCAAATTTATATATATATATATATATATGTGTGTGTGTCCGTAAGCACGATAACTCTCGTAAAAAAGGTCCGATCTTAATGAAATTTGGTACAAATGTGTAAAGTACCATTTATTTGAACGAGTTCGAAAACCAGATGAATCGCACCATCCGAAGGGGGGTTTTGGGGGTGTTTTGTACCCCAAAAATGTGTTTTTTGGGGTTTTCACATTAAATCAAATTTTAATTTATACCATTGAATTCAGCTTAAAAAAACAAACAATTTGGTATTTTGATCATTGCTCTACGTCAATTGGTTACCGAGATATTGAAAGTGCTAAACACAGTACGTTGTCTAATGTTATTCTTATGGAGAAAAGGAAAAATTGTATATCTCGCTTATTTATGAACATAAACTGGCGAAATTTGGTATATGGCTTGATCTGGTTGTGGTTTATTGTTGTTTGCACAAAAAAACAATTTTTCACCTATGGTTCCTGTAGCAGCAAACCTAGGTACTTGGTCCCCATGTTATTCTTATGGAAAATACTTAAAATGTTATATATCGCTTATTTATGAATGTATATGGATGAAACTTGGTATGTGACTTCACTAAGATGAGTTCTATTGATATTTGCATAAAAACCCATTGCAGCAAACCTGCGTACTCATCCCCAATGTTATTCTTGTAGAGAATAATTAATATTTTTAATATCGCTTGTTTGTGAATACATTTCTTATGAATCCTGTTAAGTGTTATAATGTGTTATGTTATATATTCATTGGAAATTCGCTGAGTATGCAGGTTTGCTGCGACGGGGGTATTATTTCTGTATGGTCAGGCGCGGATCCACGGGGGGGAAGGAAATTTCCCCTCCAAGGTAAAAGGTTGGAGTTGCGCGCGCACCCGCGGGGGTGCGGACCAGCGCTACATCTGCCTGGCAGCGTCGTAACGACTTGTCGCCTGATTGATGCGTCTTCAGCAGTCTTATATGCCTGAATACTAACAGGGTGTCCACAGACTGGAAATTCCAGGCAAATTGGATAATTGTATGGGAATTTCGGCGAAAATTTGTTAATTTAATTTAAACCTGTTTTTCGGCCATTCTTGTTCATGCCGAAAAACACATAGTTTTTCCAGACACCAGACAAAATTAACTGGTTGCCGTTTCCAGCCACGTTTTGGTTGTCGGTTTCAGCCAATAAGAAAATCTAAAAAACCCGCAAGAAACTGTTGCCAGTCGTCATTTTTGGGCCATTAAATGCAACAAAATTCCTGTTTTTGACCCATCCGACGTAGAAAAATTGGTGTTCCTTGGCGACAAAACGGGGTCGAATCACCGATTGTATTCGTAAATACCCCCGTAGCAGCAAACCTGCGTACTTAGCGAATTTCCAATGCATATATATTTATCTTAACACCACATAAAGCTACATACCAAGTTTCATCAATATACATTCATAAATAAACAATTTATGACATTTTAATTATTCTCTATAAGAATAACATGGCGGCTGAGTATGCAGGTTTGCTGAAGCAAGGAACACAAAAAATGAGGTTTTATGCTAATACCAATATAACTCAACTAAGTGAAGTCACATACCAAATTTCATTAATTTATTTTTATAATTAAGGGAGATAACACGTTACTTATTCTCCATAAGAATAACATGGGGCTGAGTACGCAGGTTTGCTGCTACGGGAGCCTTTGGCAAAAAATTGTTTTTTTTTTTAGCAAATATCAATGGTCCACAACCAGATGAAGCTGTATACCAAGTTTCGTCAGTATATGTTCATAAATAAGCGAGATATAAAATTTTTATTTTCCTCCATAAGAATAACATTAGCCAACGTACTGTGTTTAGCACTTTCAATATCTCGGTAACCAATTGACGGAGAGAAATGATCAAAATACCAAATTGTGTGTTTGTTTAAGCTGAATCCAATGGGGAAAACTAAAATTTGACTATTTCCAAAATTATATGTAAAAAATTCAAAAAACCCATTTTTGGGGTACAAAACCCCCAAAATACCCCTTTGGATAGAGCGATCTGGCTGGTTTTCGAACTTAAAGTCATAAATGTTGCTTTACACGTTTATACAAAATTTCATCAAAATCGGATAATTTTTACGAGAGTTATCGTGCTCACGGACACATATATATATATATATATATATATATATATATATATATATATATACAGTTTCGAACAAATGGTGTTTTTGGGGTCTGGGGACCTCAAAACGAAAAGTTATAATGGTCCCGGGCCTAGGTCTTACCATGCCGACTACGGTAATAGCTTCTTCCCTATAGGGGAAATTCGCTAAAAATGCGTTCCGATTGTCGTTCGGGCCTATAAAACAGGATCCGGCTTAATTTTTCGCTTGGAAAATATGGTCTGATTGCCAATTTTTATGATAATCATGATTAAATTATGATTTTTGGCATACATTGAGGCTCGGTCGTCATTTTCAGTCAATAAACATGTTACGGCCGTCGATTTCAGACTTTAGAATGCGAGGACAGGTTTGTTTTTAGCCAATAGAATGCTCTGATATTGCCTATTTTATTTTATAAAATATTTTTAGTCAGTAATTTTTTTTTGTAAAACGCAGTCTGACAGTCTTTTCCGGCTGAAGTGCTCATCCAATGAATACAGAGGTAGTTCCATCAGCTAGTCCTGCAGTTTTTTCCTTGAGTTCTAGTGCATCCCGATTCTTCAGTGTTGCAGGCAGTGAATTGTAGAGTTTGCATCCCATATAAGATGTTTTTATGCTATACTTTTTTGTATGGTACACTGAAAGTTTATAGTATTTTTATTCCTGGACCTGTCTTTTTATAGCTGACCTGGCTTAAATAGTTGACATGGTTGGTCCAGGAGAGATCAGAATCTATGGTAACTCCCAGTAATTTGGTTTCTTCTTCTACCAAGAGATCAGGAATTTCTGGTGTCTCATCCTGTCACCTGCTGAAATTGTTCTACAAGTTGTTTTTTCGGGTTTATTGCTAGGACTTTTAGCAAATTTCCCCTATAGGAAAGAAGCTATTACCGTAGGTCTCTTGGTACGACTTAAGCCCGAGACCATGATAACTTTTCGTTTTGAGGTCCCCAGATGCCAAAAACACCACTCATTCAAATTTTTATATATATATATATATATATATGTGTCCGTAAGCACGATAACTCTCGTAAAAAAGGTCCGATCGTAATGGAATTTGGCACAAATACGTAAAGTACCATTTATTTGAACGAGTTCGAAAACCAGAATAATCGAACCATCCTAAGGGGGTTTTTTGGGGGGTTTTGTACCCCAAAAATGGGTTTTTTGGGGTTTTCACATGTATTTGTTATTTAAATCAAATTTTAATTTATACCACTGAATTCAGCTTAGAAAAGAAAAAAAAAAATTTGGTATTTTGATCATTGCTCTACGTCAGTTGGTTACTGAGATATTGAAAGTGCTAGACACAGTACGTTGTCCAATGTTATTCTTATTCAATTTTATATCTTGGTTATTTATGAACATAAACTGACGAAACTTAGTATATCGTTTCATCTGGTTGTGGTTTGTTGTAGTTTATACAAAAAATCAATTTTTCGCCTATGGTTCCTGTAGCAGCAAACCTAGTTACTCGGTCCCCATGTTATTCTTATGGAGAGTAATCAAAATGTTATATTTTGCTTATTTATGAATGTATATGAATGAAACTTAATATGTGACTTCACTTAGATGAGTTCTATTGATATTTGCATAAAAACCCATTATTTTGTGTTCCCTGTTGCAGCAAACCTGCATACTCATCCCTAATGTTATTCTTATGGAGAAGAAATTCATATTTTAAATATCGCTTATTTATGAATATATTTCTTAAGAATCCTGGTAAAAGGCTTAATTTTAAACTCTTAATTTGGGGCACTTTTTTGTTATTTTGTTTTTCCTAAGCACCAAGTTTAAAGAGTTAAAACAACGATAAGTAAAATTTGATGCCTATGTTGGATAGGCATCAAATTTTACTCGGTTTTTTGTTCAGTTTGACAATGTAGAAAGTTTGCCTGCGAGCAGTGAGCAGGGTCACTAGCCCTGCAAGCACAGGCGTAATTTGGGGGTGGCAAGGGGGGCAGTTTCCCCCCTCAATAATTTAGGCAAAATATTATTATAAAAAATATATGAAAAGTCACAATAATTATGAGGGGTGTCCTCTGGAATATTCATTGGAAATTCGCTGAGTATGCAGGTTTGCTGCGACGGGGGGTATTTGAATACAGTACTGAAGTGTTTTATTTGTTGATGAGATGATTTCTGTATGAAGTTCTTGTGCAGTGTCTGTTAAGAAGTGTTGTGTCATCAGCACAAGTACAAGCGATTATCCAAAAATGTTTAAAAAAAAGTAACTGAAGTCTTTTGGTACCCCAACAATGAGGTATGGTCCACGGGAGCAGTTTCGAGGAACCATTTTCAAGCCATTTAGATAACATCTTTTCTAATTAAGAATAACATGGCAACTTTGAATGCCAGTGGGGTGAGGCCCTGAGGCCTGGGGGAAAAACGAAATACACACACACACACACACACACACACACACACACACACACACACACACACACACACACACACACACACACACACACACACACACACACACTCACACAAACTTACTCCTTTATTATTATACAGGGTATTATTAAACGCCAAACGGAAACACTTTTTTTTTGGTAAAATGTAAAAACAATGTGTATATATTCTTTTCTCCTTTGAAAAATGTTCAAGAGGGTTCAATAACACCCTGTACATTGTAAATTCCAGCAGGTAGCAGGGAAATTGATAATATTCTTTGTTCTGGAAAGTAGCTGACTTATTTCCAGGAATCACTCAACTAATTATTTCTAATTAACCGCCCTTCCACCTTACGTTTAATCATATTTCCCAAAATACCTTCATTGGTTTCCTATTTCGTTTGGATATTATCATAATTTTGATTGTATAACAATATTTTAATTTATGTTACAGCCTGGTGAAGATCCTGCTTTTACCAACATCACTGTTGATGACAAGTTTGTTGAATTCCTCAAGTTCATAAAAAAATTTGATCTAGAGTACAGAAATCTGGATGAGTTCCAAATACGTTACAAAATATTCTTGGAGAGCTTACAGAAGATTGAAGAACTAAACAACACTCCGAACCAGACTGCAACGTTTGGAGTGAACAAGTTTGCTGACAGAACTGGTAATTTTTTCATTTTTTCAAATTTTCAAATGTCATATACATAGTATATTTTGTCATGAATGATAACCAATCACATTAAGTTGTGTAAAGTAGGGCCTATATTAAATACCGCGCACCTCGCTAGCCTAACGGTCAGCATCTTGGTCTTTGATGTAAGAAGTAACAAACGGGTTTGATCCCCGGAGTGGCCGCTTAACTGAGAGGTTTGGACTATTGACCTCTAACAACGTTTTTGATCAAAGGAAAACCGCTACCAGTTTCTTTATTGTTCCAATCTCAATTTAAGAAAAATATTGGGCACCGTTAGCTTGCAGATATAGTTATGTAGCAGTTATTATCATTAGTTTTAGGGCACTTTTTTGTTATTTTGTTTTTCCTAAGCACCAAGTTTAAAGAGTTAAAACAACGATAAGTAAAATTTGATGCCTATCCAACAACTGTTCAGTTTGACAATGCAGAAAGTTTGCCTGCGTCATGGTCGCTAGCCCTGCAAGCACAGGCGTAATTTGGGCGTGGCAAGGGGGGCAGTTGCCCCCCTCAATAATTTAGGCAAAATATTATTATAAAAAATATATGAAAAGTCACGATAATTACGATCACAACCATATTTGCCCCTCCAATCGAAAGAAAGAAAGAAATTATGCTTATGCCTGCAAGCCACGCCCTAAACTGTCTTCTCTCCTGCTTGTTAGTTGAATAAGGACAACTAGTTAATGGTTGTGTGCCTAGTTAAATTGGCAAGACGAAAGACTACAGAAGGTTATATAGCACAGCTTAGGTTGTATAATCTACTCTTTTGTACACTCATGTGATTAATTGAATACATTGGTGTGGAGTATCTTAACATGTTTTCTAACTTTAGTAAAACTTTTGGTGTTGTGTTAACCTTTTACATTGATATTTAATAAATATATATAATCTTGTAAGTAGGCTACATTCATATTAATATGTTTATATTAGCTTCTATATAGTTTAGAAATTGGGTTTATGCATTGTTTGTATACTCTAAATAAGTAAATTAAAACATTGAGTAAAATATAATGGGGAAAGACACTCAATAGATTGACCACAGTGTTTTTTTATTCTAAGGTTTTTTTTCAAAATTGAAGTAGGCCTAATCTTGTTTACTTATTTTTATTCCTTAAAACTAGCTATTTTCTCGTTTTTTCTCTTTACACTTTATTTGTAGGAAAAGTTAGAAAAAGATAAAAGACATGATGCTTTTTTATTTTTCAGAACATGAGAAGAAGCGCAATTTTGGACTTATTAGGAAGCCTCAGAGTGAACAACAATGAGATACAAGTGCCACAGAGATAATATGATATGATAACCCTTTTTCAAAGAAGATTCTGTGATACATTTGTTACAAGTACTTACTAACCAAATGTGGTATATATAAATAATGCATGTAATGTTTATATTTTAAATATACTGGTATATATCCTCTATTATGTTGTTTTCATGATTGCAAATAAAACTAAATAATACAAATAAATATACTGAGTAGTGTTATATCGTGTGCTTCTAAACTGTGCAGTAGCTCAGTGTCCTCTGGAAAGTGGACAAGTTTGAAGCACTCAGCAGCTAAAGTGCTTATGTGGACCAATTGCTAGGGGCTTGATTGCAGGTGTGAATTGGGGAAACTTATGGGAGGCCACACTTATAGGAAATTCAAATTTTAAGGGTCAAAGTAAATTATCCAAAGAAAGAGAAATTTAAGTTTGAGGTAGTTATAATACCAATATTTTTATAAATGTTATAATGCTTACAGAAACTTGCATACTAAACAGTGTGGTAGTAAAGTCCTGGAACGGTTTAATATTTGTTTAACCATTACAGCTAAAACTTGGTAGATATGTACTACTCGTAAAAATCTCCTTTTTGAATCAACTATGAGTTTTTTATCACATCATGGGAATGGCCCATGAGGATTAAAAAGAACACTTTAAATGACAGCATAGATCGAGATGCCTACATCAAATAAAAGGTCTTAATTAGTATAAATTAATGCCGCAAATCCGATCTCGAACGGACCACTTGACTCGGAAATGGCAGCTGGCCGAAGTTTGCATTTGAGTGCTATTAGTTAATTTTAAAATTGTTATTATTCCCAACAACAGGGACTTGTCTTTTCGAGATTCAGTTTGCCGTATTTACTAATAATATATAAGACCATTAAAATAATGCATAACAAGGTATATGCTCACTATAAAATGTTTCAGACTTCCTTGAAGGTTGTCTTTTAGAGGAAGCCTTAAAAATTGTATGGTAAGCTTAGACCATATTATAGATATAATTTTAAAGGTATTTCATAGTATTAGTGATTGTCACAAGCCAGATCTCGAAAGGTCATTTAAATCGGGAATAATGACAATTTTAATATTCGGGTAATAGCACTTATATGTTAACTTCGACCAGCTGCCATTCCCGACTCAGTGGTCCCTTCGAGATTGGATTTACGGCATTGTTTTCTACTAATTAAGACCTTTTATTTTATGTACATCTCGACATATGCTGTCATTTAAAACTGTCTTCTTACTCCTCATGGGCAATCCCCCTGATGTGATAAACAACTTATAGTTGATTCAAAAAGGAGGTTTATATGCCAAGTTTTATTGCTTTAGTTTTAATGGTTAAAAATATATTACACCACTCCAGGACTTTTCTACCACACTGTTTATAGTTTTATAAACAAATGGTGTTTTTGGAATCCGGGGTCTCGAAACAAAAAGTTATTAGGTCCCGAGCCTTGGTCTTTGTAGTATAAAGAATAAAACCTTTTGGAAACTTAAGGCTTTAACCCTCCAGGTGTCGCATCAATAAACCTGAATTGTTACGCCATTTTTGGCACTTTTTCAGACTTTCATAAAAAATGCTATAACAAATTTAAATGTTGACCTAATGGTATAAAAGTATAAATTTTCTTAAAGTACAGAAAATGGGTTATTTTTTAATATAATATTTGAGGCATAAATGTATGGTATAACAGTCCGCTCTTGGGTTAAAATCCAGAAAATACAAAAAAAATTATGTTACGAGACCCTTAGAATAAGTACGGAATAAAGTATTCCTAATCCTAGGATGACAAAGCGCTTGGTGTAGAGTAAATAAACGTCTTGTATCAGAAGCTCCACAGATTCTGGATAGTGTATCCGCTACAATGTTATCTCTTCCAGGTCGATATACTATGTCAAAAGAGTAGCATGATAGTTCCAATCGCCAGCGCATGATTTTATCATTTTTGATTTTACTTGAATGATTTAAATTTAATATAAAAGAGAGTGCCTGCTGATCAGTGATGAGTTTAAAGTGATGACCAATTACAAAATTTCGCCATTTGCGGATCGACTCTACGATAGCGCAAGCTTCTTTCTCTATCAAAGAATGTCTTTTCTCGCAATCGGAGAGACTCCTTGAAAAGAAGGCCATAGGTCGACCTTCTTGGCTGAGAGTGGCAGCCAGTGCATAATCAGAAGCATCAGTTTCGATAACCAACGGAAGCTCATAGTTTATTGTAGTGATTATAGATTTAGATATATCCTGTTTTAGTTCATCAAAAGCAGAAAGAGCAGTCTGAGGTAATGGGAAAGTCTTACATGAAATTAATTTCTGAATCTTTTCGGAAAACCTGGGAACCCACTTTGAGTAGTGTGCAAACATGCCGGTTGCCCGCTTCATTGCAGAAGCATTATAGGAGGAGGAAGATCCATAAGTGGTTTAAGCCTATCAGGGTCTGGTTTAATAGTATTAGTATTGTTACTCATAATATAACCTAAAAGAAAGATGGATGACTGAGAGAACTTACATTTTATAGGAGGAGGAAGATCCATAAGTGGTTTAAGCCTATCAGGGTCTGGTTTAATAGTATTAGTATTGTTACTCATAATATAACCTAAAAGAAAGATGGTAGACTGAGAGAACTTACATTTTCTATCATTTAGTGTCAGTTTGTACTGTTTACAGCTTCAAGAAACTGTTTTAGATTGGAATCATGTTCAAGTTGAGAATTCCCACAGATAGTTATATCATTGATATAAGCTTAAGTTCCTATAAGACCTTCTTTAGTTATGATACTGTCCAAGACTCTTTGAAAACAAACCACTCCGTTAGTTACACCAAACGGAATCCTGGTAAATTGATAAAGCTTACCGGCGGCTTCAAAAGCGGTGAATTTCTTTTCTTCTTTAAGTATCCTTGTACAACGTAACCTTGTACCTTTGACAACAATTCTGAACATGCCATAGAAACATGGCCTCCTCGAGGAAGGATTTTAAGTAAATTATTTAGTACAAATTCATGGTTTATGTAACTATCTGAACTGCCAGTATTGATAAGTATGTTCACATGTATATTGTTGTTTATTAGAGCAGTTACAACAGCTTTAGAAAGACTATCTGGAGCAGCAGCAGAGACAAATAAGTTATTATGAGAGTCTGAAGCTGCATAAATATTTTACCTCTTCTTACCTAGCTTATATTTGCATACCTTATAGATGTGACCCACCTTACCACAGAATTTTCATGTAGCCTCTCTGGCTGGGCATACATTTCAAGGATGTCGATTATTTCCACAGAAGAAACACTTTTGCTCAGAAGCTGCCACCGTTCCATTTCCAATTCCATCAAGAGGTGGATATGATGTCACCTCGTTTGGGTTTGAGTTTATTGTCATGTCTTTATTTACAGCATTAACAGGATTTAGTATTTGTTCATAATGAGTATTGCTTGTATACGCCTTCGAATGTTCTTGTGCCATTTCTAGAGTTCTTGCTTTGTTAATTGCTTCTTGTAGTTCCAGAGATTTGTTCTCAAGGAGATGCTATCTGATGATCGGAAATAACAAACCATTAATAAAAGAATCCCTTATACATTCATTTTTGTTTTCTTTAGCTGTTACATTCCTGAAGTTGCAATCTTTACTTGGAAGTTTAAGTGACTGTACAAACTGATCAATAGACTTGGTAACTAATTGCTTTCGTGTAGATAATAAGTGTCTTGCGAAGATTTCACTTTTAGGTTTCAGATAAACATCATTTAAAATCTGAATAGCATTCTCATAAGTTGTGCAATCGCTGATGAATTCATAGGCACAATACTATATACAATTCTGTAAGACTTTTATCAGGTTGTTGTCTTCTACTTTACTTACTTCTATAAAATTCTTGAATTGCTTTAGCCAGTGAGTCCATTGTTTTGCAGCATTAGGTGATTCAGGATCGATGTCTAGTAGAATTGGCTTCATAGTTTTTCCATGGCTGTCAATTAAATTTTAGTATAAAGAATAAAACCTTTTGGAAACATAAGGCTTTAATTGACAAACTCAAAGTTACAGTAAAAATACATTAGAATAAAAGCTTTGACTGAACTAACATCAACAAGAAATAAATGTTTACAATATCCAAAATATAATCAGCTGACAAATTATATAAGTTTTAATTTGTTAGATGATAAATTCATCACAGTCTTACCATGCTAATGACTGTAATAGCTTATTCGCTATAGGGAAATTCACTAAAGATTTGTTCTTTACAGGATAAAGTAACTAGTTTTTTTCTTATCAGCAACTGTGGCACTCAAAGATTTCTTAATGTTTACTTTGGACCGGAAATCAACACTTTAACAATCATTGTTATCAGTGTGGACTCGAAATAATACTCCTAGAAAGTAGTAATAAATTAAATATAATTTGTTTAAATGCACAGATTGCATAATATTGTCAAATGTATGTTTAGTGTACAATCAATTTACGTTTAGGCACAGAAAACTAAAACTCTACGTAAGACTGACTACCATGTTAACGGCAGTCACTTTTAAGGGTTAGTTCGGTCACCAGCTACTTTGAATGCTAGAAGCGTCAGGTCGTTAAAAGGAGATGCATTCGGTACACCTACTGCCATCCATATATCGGCGACCCGACTTTCTTCACTCCATCCGCTGTCTCCCCTCGTGGTAACGCGACCAGAGCCGCTGCCATAGGAGCACAATCTTCTCCTACTTCTGTCAGCCTTCTGTAGTGTTATATTTTCTGTGGTTAGGTCTCAGTCTCAGTCACAAACCGGTGCAAGATGCTTAGCTTGAAGTAGAGGAAGAGAGAGAGAGAGAGAGAGAGGGAGAGAGAGAGAGAGGGGGGGAGAGAGAGAGAGGGGGGGAGAGAGAGAGGGGGGGAGAGAGAGAGAGAGATGAATACCTCCGGGCCCAATTGTTGTGTAAAGACTACTCAAAACCTCTCATGGAATATTTCGGATATCCGCTAGAGTTACAAACATTATATTTTTTTTCAGGTCAGTAATAAATTCTCAGCTGAATAAATTTAATTTTAAAAATCCAGTAAACTGTCAATCCAACTATATATATATATTGTTCAATGTACATTTTTTACTTTCATATGGTGGAGTATAAAGACATTTTAGAACCATTGAATAAATATTACATCTAGGATTAATATAATTCAAACATACTTCCACTAATTTTGTAACAGGGCTCTTAAGGGCTCTTGAAATAAGTAAAGCTTTATATTTTTTTTATGAAATCCAGAGACATCGCCATGGGGGAGTTAGGGTGGTGTCATCCCCTCCCCCAACAAATGTTAAATTCCCTAATGTTGAGAAATTTGAGATTTTACCCAAGAAAAATAGGATTTGATTTGGACGAAAATAACTCAAACATTCCTACATTTTACATTTCAATATTCCAAGTAGAATTTAAGTTTGAATTTTATTATGTTGGGTTTAAATTAAAAAGAAAATCTTTATTGTACTCATAATATTTTGGTAAGGGATAAATTAACCTTTATAGTTTTTAATATTTACCTACAGTTAGCTGCTTGGTGGATGGTAAATGCAAACTAACTAACTATTTAAATGCAAAATGCCACTGGCGTACAAAAGCAAAACAATACAAAATTTAAACATCTTGGATTGATTTAAAATATCTAAAATGTGTTCTAATCAAATTACGCTATATAAGTTCATACTGGTTTGTGAGTTCATCTCATTAAAACAGTGTAATCCTAGAATTCAAGCATATGTGACAGCAACAACATCATTTTTGAGCAAGATTAGCTACGGTATCAAGAGATAAAAGAAGTTCCTGGTGATAAGTGGTTTTATAATGAGTGGTTGTGATTCGGTAACGAGTTTTCAACGTTACTGTATGCAATCAAGCTCTCAGTTGTGGTTTTCTTTCATGTAATGAAATATGAGATCAGTTGAAGCACTCTAAGTTTTATCAAGATAAGATACAAATCCAAGTCTCCTGGGTAAGATTATTTTTGAATTCTAAGTTTGATCTCTTTTACCTCTTAAAGATTTGCTTGTGCCAACCTATTATCATTGACTATATATACTGAAGGAGACATCCCATCTATATGGCCCAGCTGTCCCACTTGTAGTGTATGCCAGAATTTGAAATGGACGTAGTTTGATTAGGTCACCGACAGATTGTGCTGCTGTCAACTATTTATTTCAGTTGTTTACATTAACTTTTAAAATATCTCCACCCCGGAAACCAAGTGATAATCAAGATATGTTTGCTTCCTGACACACCAACTGTTGTATTAACTCTCCTTGAAAGGATAAGTAATAGTTGCCAGCAGTGTACTCTGTTGGTGATTAGTGAGAACTACCTCCTCTTTGAATCCTGGCACACACAAAGCTAGGGACAGATTTTACAATGGAAATGAGAAGTCTACTTCAGTATTAATAGTCAATGCTATTATCTAATAATTGTAGATGATGTGGTGTGGATGTACACCCCACGAATGTTTGTGTTGAAATACTTCCTAGTAAATATGGTAAACTTATTAGGTCTACCAGTTTGAGCATCTATTGCCATACCCATTTGAATTGGTTAACTAAGTCCTATCCAGCCGCCAGGGTCAGTGGCAGTCAGAAATATATCTTTTTGAGGGGGGGATGTGGCTATTTGGTAGGGAGGGTGTAAGGACCTCAGATAATGTATATTGTGCCAACTAAAGATCACAGGTTTTTCTATATTACAAACAAAATCCTTTTAACAAAACTACATTAGTCTACTTACAAAAAATGACTTGTCAAAACTAAATAATCCGTAAGTCAATACAGTAAATGGTCTGATCTATGTTCGATGTGAGTGACTGTATGCTTAGTAATTAAACCATATCATAACCTGGAGGCCATACACATATTAGATAACGCATTTGAGGGGGGGAGGGTTTATGCTGCGTTATGTGGGGAGGGAGGTTTGGATCAACGTTACATAACTCGCACATATTAACCCTATGAGCTGGCGCACTCCCGTATCTATTAATACTGTTATAGATCTTTTTTAAACTAAAAAATAATCAAATTGACAACTAAAGCAAGGTTACAGTTAGTTATATAAAAAATACTTCTGTCATACTTTTTTAATAGCAGTTAAACTAAAAATAAATACATACAGTAACATATTTTGAGCAAGTTCTGTTTTGCTTTATACCCATGTGTTATTTTAGAGTGTAAAATCATGACTTGATAAAGTTTTGTGCAATGCCACCCACATCTTTAGTTTTTTTAAATTGTTTTTTTATATATGTATTCAGGGGTGCCCATCCCCCCCCAAGCCCTCATGGCGCCATTCCCCCCAAATATGGCTACCCCCCCAATTACAATACATTTGCCAATCATATTATTTATTATTATCATCCTCCCATACATACACAAATTTAATTGTGATTCACAAATTGTCACGTTTATTTATAGTTTTAACTGATCCCCCCAAAAATTGTAAACCCCTAAAATCTTCTTTGATGGTGCTCTGAGGGCCACATCTCCCCCCTTCTGGGTTCCCCTGTTTGTATTAGTTATAAATTAAATTTGTTACGTTTTAGCTGAGGTAGTTTATTTTGTTTTTTATATTATTAGTAACAGTCTTGTTTGTTTGTATACA